>LR990343.1:15572500-16822500 GCA_905147345.3 Mythimna impura | reverse complement strand
CGCCAATCGCCCCCACGAGGACACGGCGTTGCTCTGCCCAGGCGGGGCACACCTCTACCGTATGCTCAACCGTGTCCTCCGGACGGTCCACACAATGGCGGCACCCAGGCGTTTCTTCCACACGAATTCGGTGCAGGAACCTCCCGAACTTATCATGTCCGGTGAGGACCTGCGTCATGCGGTAGGTAAGGACGCCATGTGGTCTTTCCAGCCACTCCTCAAAGAGGGGACTTACCGCCATAATTGTGGCGTGCCCAGACTGTAAATGCTTAAGTTCTCGATGAAAATACCAAAATCACTATAAGGTGGCCTTTAATTTTTGTGGAGTAGGTACCCTCGATTCCTCATGGATCCCATCATCAGAACTGGATTTTTCCTATAAAGGCAAAAAAAATTAGCAAATCGGTCCATAAACGACGGAGTTCTGAGGTAACAAAGATAAAAAAAAATGATGATAAATAAAAATCTTTTTCCAAAAAAATACAACCGACTTCAAAGTAAAAAAAAACACTGAAAAGTGCAAAATAATTTTAATTTCGGAAGTCAGTGTATCTATAATAGTTTTGTCTCTTCGTTATTTAACACCGACTTCCGGAATTAAAGTTATTTTGCACTTTTCAGTGTTTTTTTTTACTTTGAAGTCGGTTGTATTTTTTTGGAAAAAGATTTTTATTTTACACTTTTCAGTTATGGTACCACCACTAAAAAGTACCCCTCAGCCAAACTTAAATACCTTATAGCCAGAGTGCATCTCATGACAATTCTAATAATCCCAAACACGGTTAGACTACATTCATTTATTACAAAGTTCCGGTGCCTAACTTCAGGCTTCATCATCAGATCAGTTCGATATATTCGCCTTCTACTTTCAGTTAGTCATCGACTACACGTATAAACAAAGCAATTTTATCTATGGGACCAACTCGGAAGCATAACCATTCAATCAAAAAACAAATTTTCAAAATCGGTTCACAATTGACCGAGAAATCGGTGAACATACATAAAAAAAAAAAAAAACATACATTCAACCGAACATATAACCTCCTCCTTTTTGAAGTCGGTTAAAAATACAACCGAATTGATAACCTCCTCCTTTTTTTGAAGTCGGTTAAAACGTGCGTTAGTTTCGCGGCAGTGCGCGGCCCTGTGAATGCGTTTATTCTACCGCACGGTAGAATAAACGCACCGCATTCCACCGCAAGGCAGTGCGCGCACGGCCTTATATTTTTATGTGCATACAAAATGTTCTCGTAAATATACTGTGAAGGTACAGTCATTATATTGATTTCTTTAAATTTATCTCTGAGGGAGTATCTGAGACTTAATTTATAAATAGAACGAATAGCCCTTTTTTGCAATACAAAAATTGACTGTATTTCGGCGGCATTTCCCCACAGTAGAATACCGTACGACATGACACTATGGAAATAGCTAAAGTAAACTAAACGGAAGTTCCGTAACCTCGGACAGCTCCTAAAGCCGGACACAGTTTAAATCTGTCTGAGAAAGCGCGCCAATTTGTTACATGTGCCGCGTTTAGAAAACTACACCCAAGTGAAGTAAGTTGGGGGGGTTTGTCGTGCAACATCCAGTGCTGACTCGTTCGTCTGGGAGCGTGGTGCGAATTTTGAGATTAATAATAGTGAGATTAGTTGTTCGAAGTAATATTTTGGGATCTGTAAACAGTATTTAAAGTATGAGATGGTATTAATTATGGGCCCCGGGTTTCGTTTTCACACTACCCATGGCCCCAGTAGGCTTCGACCCTGCTGGGCCCTTGCGATTTGCTGACATCTCCCTGAGGCGCGCGTGGAACAATACGCGCCGGCGACGACTTGGGCTCGGTCCGGACAGTTACCGGACGGTTGGACGGCAGGCTACTTTTGGCGCCACCTGGGGGCCAGTTCCACGGAGACCGGCTAGGTCCGCCTCGAGCCGCTCAATCCTCTTGTTGAGGGATTTTTTGAACGGCTCCAGGACGATCCTCAGTGCCTTGGTTATTGAGGTCGTGGCCTGGGCGATGGATCGCCTCTTGGAGACCTTCTCCCTCTTCTTGGCCACGCCTGTTATGGCAGCTGCCACGAACTCCGTGAACTTGGTCAGCGCCTCCTCCATGCCTTCTGGCTCACTGCCAGAAGGCTCCGGCTCCGAAGGGCCGGCGTGACCACTGGGTGCCCCGGGGTGGCGCCCCTCCCTGGCGATTTTGAGGGATCGTCGGGTCACTTCCTCGGTGGTGCGCCAGCTCCCCTTTCTCGTCTTTCAGTCCGCACCCCGAACAGCGGTGGAGATCTTGCGGGCCGATGCACCCAGTTCGTCGTCGGAGGAAGTCCTCCGGCCATCCCCCAACATGGGGCGTTTGAGGAACTGGGTCGTCCTCCTGGAGGTGGACTCTTCCACCTCCATTCTCCCCGAGTTGGGCGAAGACGCGGCATCGGAGTCCGACGCAGTGCCTCCGTTCACTTCCCTGAGGCCGAAGCTCCTGCCGGCCTCTGCAGGACCTACCGGCGCAGCCATCTTGGTCACGTCTGATAAACAGGCGAGTACCCGAGGCGAACCCACTCTCCCGAAACTACTGTCCAAAAACACCAACAGCTGTTGGTGCCGATGCTTCTGGACAGCGCACCCTCCGTGGCGGTCCGTCTGGACTCCGCCTGTGTGTTCCTCTTGGTCTGGTCTCTCACTTGAGGTCTTCCGGCATGAGTAGCTCTACCGGCATAGCCCTCAAGATCACAGAGACACGCCCCACCACGACGACAACGTGGGAACACAGTTGGTGGGGATTATTGCTATGCTACGACACGTATATATTTCACGTGTATATTTCATGACATTTTTTGAGCTTAATAACTCACAGTGTGAGTGAGAATTTTTCTTGCATACATCTAAGGGTCCCTAAGATCGGACACTCAAAATGTCCCGTAAAACCGGACAATTTTAAGCAAGGTTTTTTGGTTTAAATTTTTTGTTATTCATTCAACATGGGTAAACCCAAAAATACCATCAAACGTGAAACAATGAAAAACACCATCAATAAGGTGAAATCAAAAAAGTATTCACTGAGAAAGTCATCTGAAGTCTACAATGTTCCAAAAACTACCCGGTTTTACTACATTAAAAAGTTAAGCGTTGATTTGTCCTAATACAATTGTCATATGGTAATAATTGTTATATTGTAATTGAAATCAGTAAGAATTTTTTGTTAAACGAATGTATCACTTTAAATAATGATAGTAAAGTTGACTGTTCGATATTAGGGGACCTTTTCCAAAATGTTATTTTTACTGTATAAGTTGTTTTTTAGTATCTAATACATATAAAGTAATATTTGAGACTGATTATATCTATGCGATGATTACGTATATATAGAGTTCATTAAACCTAAAAAAACAAATAATACTATTACTAGCATTTGTTTTATTTTTATTATTCCTTAAGTGTCCGGTACTCGGGGACCTCTCTCTAAATTAGTAACCCAATTTCCCGAGAGATGGTGCTGTACTTTGGGCTACTTCGCACTGTTAAGATTTTTTCTGAGTTGATGGGGTCGGGACGGGTATGAGCTATTTATATTGTTGAATTGTGCGGTTGGTCTCTTGTTGGCATTGGTGGTATTTGTTCTTGCTCGTTGTCTGTCGTTCATTAACTCTTAAGTGGGAACACTTATTGACGGACGGGTAACTACGGAACCCTACACTGAGCGTGGCCCGACTCGCTCTTGGCCGGTTTTTTAATAACTATTTTTTCAAAAAATTTAACACGCAAGTTTTTAACACGAAACTTGTGCAGATAATGTCTGGTGACATTTGAATCTAGCTCAAACTCAATAAGCACATCACTTTTTTATGCGACAAAATTTACGTATTTGCGAGCTTTGGACATGCAGTGTTAAGTTAGTGGAGAGTTCGCATTGTCTATAGGTATCGATGTCGAACTTTTGAGCTAAATATACGAGTATGTATTTTGCATGTTGGCTGGCTATATGTGCAGCTTTAGGGTCTAAAATGAAAGATTACTAAATAAAAATTAAACAAACAACAAAATATTTGATATTATTACATATATATTTAGTATATTCTCCTACAAGCTTCTGCAAGCGGTTTCGCCTACGCGGTTTTAGTACTTCCCTTAAAAATTACGTTAAGTAGTGTAAAATCTCATTCAAGTCTGTCCAGGCGTTTGAACATGAAGCAGTAACAAACATACACACACATACAATCGTTTTTAATATTATAGGGTGACAGTGCGATTATTCTCTTCACTTGTATACTTTATATTAGGCAGAGGTTAACAAAACAGACAAACACAAACAAAACAAACAAAAACTAATTAGAACCATATTTTTAAAGTTTTTTTTGATTTCTTAGGCAGCTGTACAAACTACATAATTATGTTGAATTCTGCATTGAATTCCCATGTAATAGGGAGAGTTGCCTTTTAAATTACCCAAGCGAGGGTCAGAACTCCAGTAGGTTTCTAAGAAATTCTTGACGGAAAAAAACTTTTTCAAAAAAAAAATACAACCGACTTCAAAGTAAAAAAAAACACTGAAAAGTGCAAAATAACTTTAATTTCGGAAGTCGGTGTTTCTATAATAGTTTTGTCTCTTCGTTATTTAACACCGACTTCCGAAATTAAAGTTATTTTGCACTTTTCAGTGTTTTTTTTTACTTTGAAGTCGGTTGTATTTTTTTTTGAAAAAGTTTTTTATTTTACACTTTTTAGTTATGGTACCACCACTAAAAAGTACCCCTCAGCCAAACTTAAATACCTTATAGCCAGAGTGCATCTCATGAAAATTCTAATAATCCCAAACACGGATAAATTACATTAATTTATTACAGAGTTCCGGTGCCTAACTTCAGGCTTCATCATCAGATCAGTTCGATATATTCCCCCTCTACTTTCAGTCAGTCATCGACTACACGTATAAACAAAGCAATTTTACTTGTTACGACGGTTCTGCTGTGATCCTATGAGGAGTTCTGTCCCATATCTTCGAAGATCATGATCAGATCATAGCAATATTTCTATGGGACCAACTCGGAAGCATAACCTTTCAATAAAAAAAAATATTTCAAAGTCGGTCCACAATTGACCGAGAAATCGGTGAACATACATAAAAAAAAAAAAAAAAACATACATTCAACCGAACATATAACCTCCTCCTTTTTGAAATCGGTTAAAAAACCATTTTCCCCGCCTAACGTAGGATTCGAACCCAAGTCTTTATTTCAGGTGGTTAAAGAGGTTCCACATAGTCTTCAATTTCGGCCTGGCGCAGCGGTGGCGACCTCACGTATTCAGATTTGATCCAGGCCATGATAGGGAGCGAGAGGGATCAAGCCAAGGCCAGACAAATTACCTGAGTTATTACAGCCATATATTATTATTATCTTACTAAATAAACTGAATTGTGTCATAGCATCACAATAGAAATCATAGAACAACAACAAGGACACATTCCGACATAATATATTAGTATGCTAATTATTTAAAACAACATTTGAATTTAAAAGTAAAGTCTAAACATAATTAAGACATTGATCTTTTTATTGTCATTATGGAACTGATATCTCTGTTCTGTACCTAATTTCACAAAGCTATGGTATTAATAATAACCACAGAAAGTAATATCGCGCGACTTACTATCGCATAAGAAGACAAAGTAAAAAAGAAAATAAACCTATCACTAATAAAGTTAAGGTGGTTGAATCAGTCTAAATAAAAAAAAAAAATTGCGAAAGCAATGTACTAAAAAGTTAATAGACACATTTAAGCATAAGCATAATCAGCCTTTTTAATGTTCCCACTGCTGGGACTCAGGCCTCCTCTCTAGGAGAAGGAATGGGTTGTAATCCACCACGCGGGCCCAGTGTGGGTTGGTGAATGTCACATGTCTTCGAATTTTATGGTTCTAGGACATGCCGGTTTCCTCACGATGTTTTCCTTCACCGTTTTGAGAGCAGGTGGTGATGAAATAAATTACACAAAGTAATGCGCCTGGCTGAGTTTGAACCCGCTACAACTCGTAAGTCGGGGCCGTAACCACTCGGCCACCACTGCTCAATAGACACATTTACCTACACGACAATAGAATAATAACTACCTAATCGAAAATATCGTGATATTTGTAAGAGTTTTGTCAATCTTAGAGAAGGCTCATGTATCCTTCCTTAGTGATGGCAGAAAACGAGACTTTTCGAGTATCCTTATATATAATCTTAAATATTACTTGTACTTATCTACTTTGTACTAAAAATTCATCTGTGTTCCTTCAGTTGCGTTTTGCGTTCCAGAGTCTCCATAAATCTTTAGGACAAACTCGCAGCCCTAGCAGGCATCGGCCTCACTGGGCCTCGTCCATTTTGCTGATATCTCTTTGGGCTTGGTCCTTACAATCCGCAAGCCGATGGCCGGGAATCGCCCAGCGACACTCGATGCTCGAGGGGTCTTAACCCCTCGAGAATTTTGACACTATCCACCACGGCATCTGTCTTTATGAACGCGATAAACTCAAAAACTCGAGAAAAGTTTAAATGTATAATATATTATTATAGTAGAGATAAGTCGAGGATTCCGAAGATTTCTAACACTCGTACGAAGCCTCTCCAGCTTCGACTACTACTTTAAATTAGCGAGTCCTTGTCGCTAGTATAAAAATATAATTAAAGGGACACATAATTACGACTGAATCGTTGGTGCTTATGGGCAAGTATGTAAAATGTTTCTAGAGCGGAGTGATTCATAGATCGCACGTATTAAAAGTTGTCTTCATGCTGATATATACTTTGATGAAAATTATATTTCACAGTTTACGACGAAATTTATGTAGCGACCTTATTGTATAGCTTTAAACCTGTTCTTATACACGTAGGAAGAATTCCACAGTTGAAAGACTGAAGTGTTGCGTTAAGTTTTATTAAAATAATATTTAGAGTAAATGAATAAATATATGTAAATTTGTGCCTTTTGTAGGTCAAACGAACGTTATTTTTCGAGTTGTCAGTATTGTTTTTACGCTGAATTCCTTTATAAATACCATTCCAGCAGACGCGGCAAACATTGTTCTGCCATATAAAATATGAAAAAAAAATGGGGGCACAGGAAAGAGAGTAAAAAATAGCCTACAACCTATTTTCAGATCCACCAAACATACGTAAAAAATTTCATAAACATCGGTCAAGCCGTTTCGGAGGAGTTTGACAACAAACATTGTGACACGAGAGTTGTGTATATTAAAAGATAAATTTCAATGTATACACTTTTTTCATAAACTTCCCAGTTACATTCAAAAATTGGGCCTTAATAAACGTTTTTTCTTCTTTCTTTTCGTTTAATAAATTCGAAGCGATTACCTACTTTATTAGAAATAAGGCTTTAGACTTCTGGTCTCTTGATTTCAAAGAACACATAAAAGTTACACAAACTTTTGGTCTAGTAGATCTGAAAACAGGCTTTAGCGCAAAATAACTTTAATTCGGAAATCGGTGTTTCTATAATAGTTACACGTACCGAAAATAAAATAATTTTGCGCTTTTTTAGTGTTTTTTTTTTACATTGAAGTCGGTTGTATTTTTTTGTAAACAGTTTTTTATTTTACACTCCTTCATATATCCCCTCCCACTCTTTCATCAGTCAGTCATCGACTACACGTATAAACAAAGCAATTTTAGTTTTTAACCGACTTAAAAAAGAAAAAGATTCTATGTTCGGCTGATAAACTGAAAATTGTTAAATTTTATTATAGGATAACCGTAGGTTAGGTTAGGTTTATTAATATAGGTAGGTTATAGTATTATTTTTAACTTTTTAATGCTTTGGGTTTTTTGAAGTCGGTTTTATTTTTTTACGATTGTTCTGATGTGAGCCAATGAGGAGTTCCGTTCCATATATCTTCGAAGTTCATCATCCTCTTGACTGAATACAATATTTCTATGGGACCAACTCGGAAGCATAATCTTTCAATAAAAAAAAAATTCAAAATCGGTCCATAATTGACCGAGAAATCGGTGAACATACTTATGAAAAAATTAAAGTAATACATACAGCCAAACATATAACCTCCTTTTTAAAGTCGGTTAAAAATGATGTGAATATTCAAATTATATACTTTACACACAACTCAATGACGTTCGTTTGACTTCACACTAAGTGAGCGGATTGAGAACCTGTAATGATTACCAGAGGCATATAGTGAATTAATAAATACTTATATCGTCGTCCACATCCTCAGCAATCAAAGCAATATATTTTATATTTTATTTTATTAAAATATGTAGACACCAGTAAGTACCAATAATGTGATCGAGAGATTTGTGAATAGTGTAAAGCTGTGTATGAGATTTGAACACCATAACTCACTAAGTATATACCTTATTAATTCACTTTCATCTCTTAAAGGTCGTCAAAACCAGCAAAGCATACTTAATCAGATAATGCATTGTTTCAATCAAGATGTGCTGGGCAGGAACTACAAGGCTGTATGTGTACGTAGCTTAGGTTCCAAAGAAGTCTTTTTTTCTAGTGTTGGTCGAGCCTTACGTCAACGAGATTCCTTTTAAAAAACATGTTATATACTTAAAAAATCTTGATTCACTTTATATACCAACTACACAAAAGTCCAACAGAGCTTATTTGTCTTATTGAGTGATGATTTAAATATCAATAATTATTGATTAACAATTTATCTAACTTTAATAGTTATATAAATTGTTAATCAAGAATTATATATATAAATATTAATAATTCTTAATTAACAATTTATCTAACTAATAACAATGGTATAAATAAAATAATGGTATAATTCTTAAAAATCATAATTCTTATTTCTTCTTTATTAACCTGGGGTTATTGTGAATATCAATAAAATTACGAAAGTCATTAAACATTATAATTTACTAACTATTCCTATATAAAAGAAAATATAAGATGTTCAATTATTTCACTTTATTTACAGTATGAATCAAATTAAAACTTAACAGGTAACAAAATTATTGCAGTTAGCATCTAACAACAATGAGCAATATGAAGTGGGTGGCTAACGTACCACTGTGTTCCCTTAAACGTTATCAAAGTCACTAGATATAACAGCTGATGAACAACTGATTAATCATCATAAAGCTAGTCATTTGGTCAATCAAGAAATCATCCATGCGTCGTTGTTGTTAGCTTATCGCCTCTCGTTCTTGGGGATGGAAGGTCCATCAGCGACGAAACCGTTCTCATCAGCGGAGTAGTTGATAGTTTCGACCGTACCGTCCTCCTTGGGGTAGCTGTAGGAGCCGCGGACGACTACGACAACGTGGGGCTTGTTCTCCTCATCCAGAGCTTCCTTCAGTTCACCCGTCTCTTGAACATTGATGCCGTTTCCAGTTTCAAATCTGTTGATATTACACAAATTAATAAAATTTTCTGCTTGAGAAAAGTCTGTGGACTCACTTGTGTTGTGTAGATATTATAGGTATACCAAAATAACATTCAGAAAATTTTAAATAATGTATTACCCATAGTTGTATGCACCATCGGGACTCTGATCGAAGTTGGACTTGACGATCGGGATGGGCTCGTCAACGGGGAGGGCCACGGCGACAGCCACAAGGGCGAGGGCGACAAGGATCATCTATACCACACAATAGTCACATAAAAATATTGATAAGTAAACTATTAAAGTTAAAAGATCTTTCTATTGCATTAGAACTAAACTTTCAAGTTACTACAAAACAAAGTTTAACACTACAACTAATGATTGAGAAATTAATTTAAACTTTAAAAAATAATTTTAGTGGTTAATAAAATATAAATACACGTACGGATTTCATTTTAAATGGTTTTGTTCGGTGGCTGCTGTGCGACTGATACTAGATTGATCGCAAAATAGGCTTTTATACATTTCTCCGGCTTCTAATGTAGGATGTCGCTAATCCGGATTCGTTAATTGATAGCATATATGCGTGATATTTTTATCTCATTTTAATGTTTACAATAATATTTATTTATATAGATAATAATAATTTTTCATCATCAGGCTCGGAAAAAACATGACACGGTCTGCTTTGCCCACTAGAACGTATCAACAAAATATCATACCCGATCATAACGGTTATATTGACTGTAACATCTGCATATTCGGGAATCATGCGCGTGCACATCGTGACCGTACGGCTCCCGATGTTTTGATTGTAGTAGTTCCAGGGTGGTTAAATTGTAGGAATTTCAGTCCTTATTGTAGTCAATCAGACAAAGTGTATCGGTCCTGGGAAAATATTCTTGCCAACAACGCTAATTGTGGACTGGTCGTTCCTGGCCCGCGACTGGGTTTGTTGGTGACGAAACGATCTAGTGGGCATGGTCTTATATTCCCTTTCAAAATAAATATTATTTTTCCGCAATGTTCCTAGCAAGAACATAGTATATATCCTCCTCTAATAATCATTATTTTAAATAATATGTAACGGTGATTGGAAAACCGCAAAACAAATTATCAGATTTTATTATATTTTATTATTGATAGGCTTGCGTTTAACCACTAACTCATATGATGGTAAGTGGACGTTGGAATATGCTTGCCTAGAATTAACTTAAACTAAACTCTTGAAGTTAACTCCTAGGTTACAGCTATAAGGAAACACA
Source organism: Mythimna impura (assembly GCA_905147345.3). Taxonomy (NCBI): domain Eukaryota; kingdom Metazoa; phylum Arthropoda; class Insecta; order Lepidoptera; family Noctuidae; genus Mythimna; species Mythimna impura. The sequence goes on along the minus strand of LR990343.1, from coordinate 16,811,871 downwards.
GCCTTTAGCAAGAAATTCTACTCCTTACCTACAATTAATGAGCTCCCAAAACGTTTTTTGCTTATGGGTGGAATATTTTTGTTTTTTCTAGTCTTCCTCATCATTCATTCATTCTCCTCGACGTTAGAACTGGCTCCTGCGAAGCTTTCATTTCGAAGCATGTGGCAGAAAACTAAGCTTTTGCTCTCCAAGTCACCGGTAGAACCTCCAAACATGTACAATTCAATAGAAATAACTACTAAATTATAAGCTTTATGTTTGCAGGCAGGCAGGCAGTGTTTTGACAACGACACAAATATAATAGATAGATAGATCATAGGCAGTAGATTCGTTCGCAATACGGCTGTAGTTTCTTCTCTGCAGCCTTTAGTTCTTGATGGTGTATGTATTGACTACGCCGAAACTGCAAAAGATCTGGGTGTCATTATTGACTCCAATCTTTCGAGGCGTGCGCAGGTCAATGAAGTCAGTCGGAAGGTAAATTTCTCCTTACATTCACTTCAATGCCTCCAGGGTCTCTTGCCTTTGAAAACGAAAATCTCTTTGGCACAAACACTTATTCAGCCGATTATAGATTATGCTGATGCTTGCTACCTGGATGCTACTGAGGAGCTGTTAAACAAGCTTGAGCGACTGTAAAACTTTGCATTCGGTTTGTTTTTGGTCTACGAAAGTATGATCATGTCTCTCATCTTCGCAAGGAACTCAAGTGCCTCCCTATCCGTCTTCGCAGGAACACTCGGATTTTATGTCTCCTCTTCAACATCCTACACAACCCATCTTATCCCTCCTACCTGCGCGACCGATTTTCTTACGCGCGCCCTAGCGACGCACCGTGCAGATCACATCTAAGATCCCTTCTTAAATCCCCTCCTCATAAAACTAGCTACTATTCCTACTCTTTCTCTGTCCATGCAGTAAGGTTGTGGAACTCTCTTCCGCCTAGCATTCGTGATTTGAAAACTATCTCACTCTTTAAGACTCAAGTAAAAGAGCACTATCTTTCCTCTCTTGTGTGATATGTATATATATATATTATGTATTTATTTTTAATGTAAGGTATTTATAGTTATATAAGTGTTTATTAGTTTAATTTAAGATTTCACAAACTCTTCTTTGCTTATTTTCTACACACTATAGTCTACATCTCTTCTAATCTCTCCTTTCGTAGGTCTGCTGGAAGAAATTTATTTTTGAAATAAGCAGAACCTTTGTACAAACTTTCTATTAAGATACCTTTCTTCTTCTGTATATTTGTGTGTACATGAATTATAAAATAAATAAATTAATAGATTTATTCTTTATTGTAATAATAATAACTTATCTGTAGATATTTAATCATCGGGGTGACATATTCTATACAGAAAAAACCCTGTAAATATATATTATTAATCTTAATTTGACTGGTCTATTGGTCTAGTGGTTAGTGGCCTTGACTGCTATGCCGGAGGTCGTGGGTTCGATTCCCACCCAGGACAAATGTTTGTGTGATGAGCACGATCATTTGTTCTGTGTCTGGGTGTAATTATCTATAATATGTATGTATTTAGAAATATATAAGTTTGTTTATCAGTTGTCTAGTACTCATAACACAAGCTGTGCTTAGCTTGAGACTAGACGGCGCTGTGTGACAGTTGTGGAATATTATTATTATTTTATGTATCAGTATATCTCGGAACCCTGAGATCCCGGACCTTTGGAAGGCGTACGAGGAGCCGAAACCAACTCTCAGATGCCCTTTAGTCACTTTTAATGGAATATGATACCAACCGACAATTATCCCTGTACGCGCTATGCTAGTGCACCCAAGGATAACCCCCGGTTGGTGAAAAACTATTGCGATATATGGAAAACAAAGACTATAAGGCTATGGTTTTTGGAATATTAAGTGGGCAGGTTACCAGGAACTATGTTATTATTATTATTATTAAAAAAAACCTTGTGACTAGTGATCATCTATTAACGATTATGTAGTAAGAAAGGTCAGATTGCAGAATAGAGATTCCTTCTCAAATGTTAATTCTCTATTAATAGGTAGAACGAATTGTGATGCAGTGTGTTTTCTGAAATATATTAATAAATCTGTAAAACGCACTTTTCATAAACCTACAACATAATATATGTACATTTGTCATATTACAATTAAGTTATACTTACGTTTTAAATGTAATCAACGTGCTGTTTTCTTGAAAATCATAGTAATAGTTTTCAGAATCGGTTCAGAAGTTGAAAATAACATTAGTACGTTACTTCATGATTTCTATGTAATCTCTAGCTTCTGACAGCGGCTTCGCCCGCATACTCCTGGGATAGAAAGTATTATATGTCCTATTCTACAGGACATGGCCTACCCATTTGCCAAGTTTCATCCAAATCCGTTAAGACGTGAAGAGATAACAGACAGACTTACTCAACCAGGTTACTGACTTCTTTTAGCCATCCAACTCATAATAATACCTATATTATTATATTAATATCAGAATACCTGTATTAAGTAGCCTTTGCGAAAGAGCGCTTAGCAACATGCGTGCAGTGGAGATAGTTGTGAACATTTCTTATCAAATGATTAGGGCGCCTCGCTAGAATCTAAGCGCTGTCAAGTAAGTCAATATCAATGCACTTTCAAGACTAAAAATTAACAAAATCGATTATGAAATTATTGAACGATATAGGGTTGCGTATCCTTCCCGAAAACCAGCAAAAATAACTAGTAGACTTTATAGTTAAAAAAAAATTCTAGGTTACTGCCTTAACTCACTCCTGGCCTTTTGAAATATGGTTCTGACATATAACATAATCAACCTTATAGTGTTTCCACTATTGGGATTCAGGCTTCTCTGAGAGAGCGAATGGACCGTAATCTAAAACGCGCGCCCAATGCAGGTTGGTGGATGTCACAGGTTTTTCTTTGTTTAGATTTTTAAAAATCTAATACGTGTCCCGCATATTCCACATATTGTCTCCTATCTCACATAGCCGGCAAAAAACTGAAATGCATGTAGGGCGAAACCAACACCAACTAACTTTGTAAGCAATATGTCATTCGAATACTTGTCTGAAATCAATGCAAGCAAAAGCGACGATTACGACGCGATGTGGCGCTGCGAACGCGACGAACGCGATCAACATACGCTGCTTGCGGCCTATATGGCAGTCTGCGGCGAGAGGTGATGTAATACATACTTGTTTTGAGGGCGACTAGATGCGACACCACGAACTACGGAATGGTTAAATCAGAAGCGTTGATCCCGCAGTCCGTGAGCAAAGATTGTTATGGGACAAAAAACATAAACATTATAGGAGTCGTTAATTAATATAAAGAAGTTGGAAGAATGTTGCCGACACAAAATTTACTATATTCGAGAAGTAATGACCAAAATCACGTAGAACACTTTGTTTCATGTAGCATCGCATCGCATTGCATCGTGTCGAGTCACATCGCATCGTATTCGTCGCTCAAAGCAGGACACCTGGACTACCACAAATATAGGGTGGAATGTCTTCAGGCCCTTTTTTAAATAGATCCCTAATGGCGTGGTTATATGAATTTTGAAACCCTCCGAGAAAATTTCTGCACCTGTGCCAGCCGCATAGGTGCGGAAATCTTCTTGGATCTCCTTTTTTGGATCCATCAGTGAGTCAGTCCATTTTTTGGATCCGGACGGCGCTTCGCAACGGTGATTCTCATGCAAGAATTCACCGTCCCAGAATTGGAATTTCTTCCAAGGTTATCTACAAAACCTATAGTGTTGTAACAATTTGTGCTAAATTTCTGTTTTAACATTTCTATACACAACCTTAATGCTGCTGCTGTAGATTATGTCTAAGGCATTAAGTCCACCTTTGTAGTTTGTGTTGCATGAAGATTAAATAAATAGGCATTTTATACAATGTCGTATGTCTAGCAGGTAATGTGCTAACAACAGTCCTAAATAATATAATTCATGAAGCCCCGAGTAGTGAGAAAAATTTAATACAAAGGAGATGGGATAGGACTTGATAGTATCGATAGATAAAACTATTATATACAATGTCAAGGCGAGCTCGGCATTATATAGAATTACCAATCATTCTATATAAGACTGAATTTGATACTTTGCTGGTTATATTATACACAACACAATTTAAGCTACTGTGTGGTCAAATATACAAGTAGTGTTAACTAACTCCGATCTACTTTCGTTTTACTTTGGATAACAAGGATTTTTATTAAAAATAAACTGGGCAAGTGCGAGTCGGACTCGCGCACTGAGGGTTCCGTCCAAAGCTACCTATGTAAATAGTTCAATTCCTGAATTTCCTGAAGGTTTTTCCGAATAACATTTTTTTTTTGTGACGTAACAACAAATTTATTGTATTCAGATTTATTCCTATATCTGTACTATAAGACCTTCCTTTATGCCAAATTTCAGGATTCTGGGGCAACGGGAACTACCCTATGAATTTTGATTTCCTTGAGAGTGTCGAAATATACTTTTTTGCCACATAAACGGTCGTATCTTTTGTTTTGTTCACTTAGAAGTTTGATTTTTTTTTACAGCATCAAGGGACCGTAGATTTGACTATATGGTTTTAATTTCAACTCGATACCTCTACGCGTTCCCAAGATAAAGGGTCTTGACAGACAGACAGACGGACGGACAATAAAGTGATCCTATAAGGGTTCCATTTTTTCCTTTTGAGGTACGGAACCCTAAAAAGCAAATTATTTAATTAAAAACCCGTGTTCAACAGACCTTTTTGCTCATAAGATGGCTGCCAGCTTAACATTTCTGTTTTCAGAGTTATTTTACACACACATTGTGAGGCACAACTGACACCGACTTCCGAAATTAAAGTTATTTTGCACTTTTTAGTGTTTTTTTTTACATTAAAGTCGGTTGTATTTTTTTTGTAAAAAGTTTTTACACTTTTTAGTTACTGTACCACCACTAAAAAGTACTCCTCAGCCAGACTTAAATACCTTATAGAAAGAGTGCATCTCATGACAATTCTAATAATGCCAAACACGGTTAAGTAACACTAATTTATTACAGAGTTCCGGTACCTACCTTCCAGCTTCATCATCAGATCAGTTCGTCAGTCATCGACTACACATATGTATAAACAAAGCAATTTTACTTGTTACGACAGTTCTGCTGTGATCCTATGAGGAGTTCCGTTCCATATCTTCGAAATTCATGATCAGATCATAACAATATTTCTATGGGACCAACATTGAAGCATAACCTTTCAATCAAAAAAAAATTTTCGAAATCCGTAAACATACATATAAAAAAAAACATTCAGCCGAACATTCTTCTTACATAGAGAGAACATACAACCTCCTTCTTTTTGAAGTCGGCTAATAAAATAACTGACGTTTAAAAATAACTAACTATATTTAGTTACAGTATAAATCACATTAATAGATTAATCTCAATCGTATTGAACTAGAAGAACTTTGTGCGGCCTATGCCCGCTACATAATCCTTAACGTAATCAGCAATGAAGAATTGATGTTATCAGTCGTTGGCTTCTCAGACGAGTAGTAGTTAGTTGTTTAATTCTTTAGGGATGGACTTTCCGTCTGCGTGGTAGCCGGTCTCGTCGGCTAAGTAGGTGATAGTGTCGGGATTGCCTTCAGCATCCAGGATAGTGTAGGATCCGCTGATAATAACTACCTTTTGGGGCTTGTTCTCTTCATCAAGAGCTTCTTTCACAACGCCTTGCTCTTGCCTGGCGCTGCCGTCACTAGTTTTATAACTGTCGATAAATTGGTTCAGTTAGTTCGACATATTAGTGTTATATAAATGTTTAATGAACACAGAAAATAAAAGTTGATGTTGATGAAAAATAAGGCATAATTTGAGAAATTTTAACTTATAAATACTTACTAGAAGTTGTAGGAACCATCTGGCAGCGTCTCTGAGTTGTACTCGAGAATTTCAATTTTCTGCTTCTCTTCGGCGGGGGCAGCTATGGCGATGGCCGCAAGGGCGAGGGCGACAAGGACGATCTGCAACATAATAAGACATTATACAAAACGATTCGAGATACTCACACCTCCAGTTGATTCAATTGATTATGGATAGGTTCCTCATAATTTAAATTTAAAGTTAGTTTAGCGGATCGTCCATACTAATTTTATAAGGAACTAGAACTGCCAGCGGCTTCTTCCGCATGAAAGTAGAAACAATATATAGCCTATGACACTCATTGATTTTTTTTTAAGTGGCAAATTCATCCAATGACGTCTCGCGCTCTTGGGCGGAGCGCAAGGGTGTGTCAGACTTTTACTGACTAAAACCCACTCCAGTTCCTTCTTTGCTTTTCTTACTAGGGCCGAGTTTTCCTTGCAGAAGCAAACCCTTGGCCCCAGTAGGCTTCGACCCTGCTGGGCCCCTACGATGTCACTCATTGATAAATTAATATTCTACTGTTGAAGATATTTTTAGATTTGGTAAAGTAGGTTCAGATATCACGCCCTACATACAAACTTACAAATATACTGCCTCATTATAAAATTAAGTATAGATATATCTAATTGTCTATTTGTTACCTTTCCACACGCCATTTACATTTTAGGGCTGCGGTCACTCTCCTAAAACATACCCGCAGCCCTGGATTAGGACATAGGATAAGTTTTTATCGCGGGTTCCCTTGGAACGATTGCATACTTTGACACGGGCGAAACAAAAACCTAGTATTATTGAAAACATTATTTATAAATTTTATTTATTGCCGTGTCTCAACCCTCAGATATAATCCCTGCGGACTCTCCGTCCGCGTACCGGCCCATTGTGCTGCTCGATGAGGTGGGCAAGCTCTTTGAACACGGGTGGGGCCGGATCTGGCAGATGGCCAGTTCGGTTTTCGCAGGAGGCGCTCCACGGTGGACGCCATCATGCGCGTACGAGCGCTCACGACGGGGGATGCGGTGGCCCAGGGCAGGTGTGTCGTGGCGGTGTCTATGGACATCGCCAACGCCTTCAACTCCCTGCCTTGGAGTAGCATTAGGAGGGCACTCCGGTATCACCGGACGCCCGACTACCTCTGTCGTGTGGTCGAGGCGTACCTGTCTGACAGGTACATCATCTACCCTGGTCACCAGGGAGAGTGGGAACGTCGAGAGATGTCTGTGATGATGGTACTAGGGCCGCCCTTGTAGAACATCGGATACGACTACGTGCTGTGCGGCGACCTTCCTGACGGGGTCAGCGTAGTCTGCTACGCAGACGACAAGCTGGTCCTGGCGCGGGGAGAGTAGTACCAGGCGGCGGTCGAACTAGTGACACGCGGGGTTGCGACAGTCGTTGGCAGGATCCAGGAGTTGGGACTCGAGGTGGCATTGCACAAGTCCAAGGCAGGCCATGTGCTTTCACGGCCCTAGGAACGCGCCACCACCGGATTCCCAACTAACGGTAGGAGGAGTCCATATCGGCGTCGGGTCGACGATGAAGTACCTGGGACTCGTTCTCGACAGCCGATGGGATTTCGAGGAGCACTTCCGACGTCTGGCTCCCAAACTAAATCGAACTGGGGCTGCCCTCGGGTGGCTCCTGCCCAACCTGGGGGGTCTAGACGCCTCCTGCCGGAGGCTTTACGTGGGAATCGTTCGGTCCATGGCCCTTTATGGCACACCGGTGTGGGCGCCGGCGCTGCGGAAGCAGCCGGCGGCCCGGCTGAACGCATGCCAGAGGGTCATGGCCATACAGATGGTGCGAGGATACCGTACGATTTCCCGCGAAGCGGCGAGCCTCCTTGCTGGCCAGTCACCATGCGATCTGGAGGAAACAGTCCTTACATACATGCACGATCTGCGCATGGAGATGCAACGCCGGGGCGAAACTCCGCTGCCTTGACAAGTCGCAGCATGGCGGACAGAGCTCCGGCGGGTTTTCATGGAGAAATGGCGACAGCGACTGTCGCGACCCAGTGCTGGGCACGCCACAATTATGGCGGTAAGTCCCCTCTTTGAGGCGTGGTTGGAAAGACCTCACGGCGTCCTCACCTTCCGCAACCTGATGCAGGTTCTCACCGAACACGGCAAGTTCGGAAAGTTCCTGCACCGGATTCGTGCGGAAGCGACGCCCGGGTGTCGCCACTGTGTGGACCACCCGGAGGACACGGTGGAGCACACGGTGGAGGTATGCCCCGCTTAGGCAGAGCAACGCCGTGTCCTCGTGGGGGCGATCGGCGGCGGTGATCTCTCGCGCCGGGCCTTGGTACAGGCCATGGTCCGGAGCGAGGAGGAGTGGCAGGCGGTCGCCTCCTTCTGCGAAGCAGTAATGCTAGCAAAGGAGGCGGCCGATCGCGTGAGGTTACGGTCCTCACGCCTCAACCGCCGCCGGGATTCCGATCCCGATTTCCGGCTACCGTAGACGCGGGCTTGCGGACGGCGAGCAATGGGTGGCTCGCCGTCCGACCGTCCGGTAACCATCCGGACCGAGCCCAAGTCGTCGACGGCGCGTACTGTTTCACGCGCGCCTCTGGGAGATGTCAGCAAATCGTAGGGGCCCAGCAGGGTCGAAGCCTACTGGGGCCACGGGTAGTATGAAAGTGAAACCCGGGGCCCTGGGACGAAGGCAAAGAAGGAACAGGAGTGGAGTTTTAGTCAGTAAAAGTCTGACACTATCTCCCACTCCGCTCAAGAGCGCGATTTGTCATAAGATGATTTTCCCACCAAAAAAAACCCCTCTGATATAATTGAGTTTCATTCAAAAATAGGAGTTTAGTCCCCAGTGGTAGATCACTTACCGATTTCATTTTGGATTTGGTTCGTTGGCAACCTGAAGAGCAACTGATGCTAGATCGATCTTAATGTTACCTTTTATACACATCAATGGCAATATAAAAAAAAAAAAACCATTTCCATGAAACTCGATCTCAATTTAAGCATGTGAATCAAATGGCATACATAATTATGTAAAATATATCACACAACGCGTGCGTGTTATATCAAAAAGTAGAAATATTAAGAAAATTAAAATAGAAGTAACATGATAAAAAACTGGAAATTGAAATAAACTTAAATTTACACTCTTTGGCAAATATTAATATTATTTATAATCGACCGGAATGATGCGATTTCTTTCGCCTCTAGTCTATACATAATTTTAATATTAACGATATATTTAGTTACAAGAGGTAACAAAATTGTAATTTCATGGAACGGTGGACAGAGCTCCAGAAGGATCTCATGGTAGTCTGGAGGCAGCAAATGTCGCAACCCAGCGTTGGGCACGCCACAATTGCAGCGATCAGCCCCGCCGCAAGATAGTGCAAAGGCCGCACAAAGTTCTTCTAGTTCAATACGATTGAGATTAATCAATTAATGTGATTTAAACTGTAACAAAATATAGTTGTTATTTTTAAACGTCAGTAATTTTATTAGCCGACTTCAAAAAGAAAGAGGTTCTTTCTATGTTCGGCTGAATGTTTTTTTTTATGAATGTTCACCGATTTCGAAAATTATTTTTTTGGTTATGCTTCAAAGTTGGTCCCATAAAAATATTGTTATGATCTGATCATAAATTTCGAAGATATGGAACGGAACTCCTCATAGGATCACAGCAGAACTGTTGTAACAACTAAAATTGCTTTGTTTATACATACGTGTAGAAAGAAAGAAAGAAAGAAAGAAAAACATTTTATTTGCCGGAAAAGGCGCAAACTTATAACTAAACATATTGCAAACATTTAGCATTTATTTAGTGTAGTCGATGACTGACTGAAAGAAGAGGAGAGGATATATCGAACTGATCTGATGATAAAGCTGGAAGGTAGGTACCGGAACTCTGTAATAGATTAATGTAACTTAACCGTGTTTGGCATTATTAGAATTGTCATGAGATGCACTCTTTCTATAAGGTATTTAAGTTTGGCTGATTGGTACTTTTTAGTGGTGCTGCTACAATAACTAAAAAGTGTAAAATAAAAAACTTTTTCCAAAAAAAAAAAATACTTTAGACTTTAATGTAAATAAAAAACTAAAACAGTGCAAAATAACTTTAAGTCGGTGTTAATTAACGAAGAGACAAAACTTATTATTATTATTATTATTATTATTATTATTATTATAGAAACACCGACTTCCAAGTATAAAGTTATTTTGCAATTTTTAGTGTTTTTTTTTTACATTGAAGTCGGTTGTATTTTTTTTTTGTCAAATGTTTTTTATTATACATCATAATCATGGATAAGATATCAGTTGTGCCTGTTTCTAACCGCAATGTGTGTGTAAAATAACTCTGAAAACAGAAAGGTTAAGCTGGCAGCCACCTTATGAGCAAAAAGATCTGCTGAACACGGGTTTTTAAATAAATAATTTGCTTTTTAGGGTTCCGTACTTCAAAAGGAAAAAAACGGAACCCTTATGGGATCACCGTCCGTCTGTCTGTCTGTCAAGACCCTTTATCTTGGGAACACTTAAAAAATCGACTTGAAATTAAAACCATATAGTCAAGTCTGCAGTCCCTTGATGCCGTGAAAAAATCAAACTTCTAAGTGAACAAAAAAAAAGATACGACCGTTTATGTGGCAAAAAGCGTATATTTCGAAAATCTCAAGGAAATCAAAATTCATAGGTTAGTTGCCGTTGCCCCAGAATCCTGAAATTTGGCATAAAGCAAGTTTTTATAGCACAGATTAGGAATAAATCTGAAAACAGAAAATTTGTTGTTACGTCACAAAAAAAATGTTATTCGGAAAAATCTTCAGGAAATTCAGGAATTGAACTATTTACATAGGTAGCTTTGGAAGGAACCCTCAGTGCGCGAGTCCGACTCGCACTTGCCCAGTTTATTTTTAATAAAAATCCTTGTTATCTAAAGTAAAACATAAAAAAAAACAAAAATAAAATAAAATAATAATAATAATAAAAAAAAACGTGAAGCAAAACATGTAGGACCTACCAGTGTATTCATATTACCATCTTGTATACCATGTTTTATGCAAATAAAATATTATGATTATTATTAAAACGAAAGTAGATCGGAGTTAGTTAACACTACTTGCATATTCGACCACACAGTAGCATAAATTGTGTTGTATATATAACCAGCAAAGTATCAAATTTGTGCTATATATATATATATATATATATGCACAATGCACAATGTATATTACAGCAGTACCTCATATAGAATCTTTAAACTTTTAGAAACGACAAAAGGGAAGCCTAATAATAACATTTTATTATAACATCAGAATATAAATCGCTTCTCTGGCAAAATTCTAGATGTGGAAATGTTAATAGATAAATATCATATGGATATCTTATGTTTTTGTGAATCCTGGTTAAAACCAGATAGAATGATGTTCAATGTAAATAATTTTTCAGTTGCCAGTGCGTACAATAGATCATCAATGGGGGTGGTACCTTAATATTATGTGATAATTCTTTAAGATATAAGGAAAGGAAAGATATCACTGCTTGCTCTGTTGATCGCTTATGTGAGGTAGCATATGCAGAGGTTGAAGGCCGAACTTTCCTATGTGTCTACAGACCACCTGCATCAAACTTGACAGCTTTTTTGATCTTAATAGAAGAAATACTAAATAAACTTATTAGAGATAACAGATTAGTTTTCGTTTATGGGGACTTTACGGAATTCGTGGACGAGCTGCTGATCTTGTTTTTTCCTATTTATCTTACAGGTAGCAAAAAGTATCCATTAATGGGGCGACGTCCTCAGGGTTCAATTATTGGCCCTTTCCTCTTTCTAGTTTATATTAATGATCTTCCTTATATGATGGCTAATTTATCCGATATAATTCTGTTTGCTGATGACACTTCTTTTATTTTTAAAGTAGATAGAAAAGATGGGGACGTCTTGCAAGTCAACGAAAGTCTGGGTGTTCTTTCGAAATGGTTCGCAGCTAATAATCTCTTATTAAATGCGAATAAAACTAAATGTATAAAATTTTCATTACCGAATGTCCCCCTCAAGTTGGCGTCAATCTAATTCTTGACGGCAACAAACTTCATATTAGAACTCTTTCAGGTAGATTAAGCTCAGCCGCATATACAGTAAGAAAAATAAGGCAATTGACAGATGTAGCCACAGCTAGGTTAGTTTACTATGCTTATTTCCACAGTATTATGTCTTATGGCATTTTACAATGGGGATCTGCAGCTGATGTAGACTCAATTTTCACATTGCAAAAGAGAGCAATCCGGGCTATTTATAAAATGGGTCCTCGCGAGTCCCTCAGAAATAAATTCAAAGAAATCGATATACTGACTCTGCCTTCTCTTTATATCTTAGAAAGTATTTTGTATGTTCGTAAAAACCTAGGACTCTTCAAAATTAGAAGTGATTTTCATAACATAAATACGCGTAGTAAACATGAAATTGTATTACCCAAATGGAGGTTAGCTAAGACCAGCAAGTCATTTTTAGTAAACAGCATACGCTTTTATAACAAGCTGCCAAAAGCGGTGACTGAACTTAGCGAGGGAAAGTTAAAACCCATATTAAGCGTGTCATTACTAAAAAAGCGTATTACAAGGTTTAAGACTATGTCGAAGACACGCTTGTTTGGCAATGACTGCTTCTGCACATGTGGCCCCCTGGTAACTCATTATTATTGTGTCTATCTAAAAAAAATCAAAAAAAAAATATTTTTTTTAACACATTGCTTTTGCAATATTTTTTATATAATTAGACGCCAACCACCATAAATTCGGTAGTAATTTATTTTGTTAACATGTCATTTATTGATAATTGTAATTATTTATTTTTCTTGCTTTTTTTTATATAGCCTCTTTTTTTATAATGTGAATGTGAGAACACTGTAGACTCCGCGAATTCTTAAGTTAGTTCCTATTACGACTCACATTTTTTTTAATATGATTATTTTTATTGTGCTTTTGGGTACAATATTGACTGGTCTACACTGTTCTTACATAATATCATATATATGTATGTTTATCAGTTGTCTAGTACTCATAACACAAGCTCTGCTTAGCTTGAGACTAGACGGCGTTGTGTGATAGTTGTGGAATGCTATACTATACTATGCTATACTATATCTAATAATACTGTAATACGAAAATATTGTAAACAACCACTTTTTTTAAAAGAGTTTTATAGGAGTTTCTTGCCGGTTCTTCTCCATGGAAACGACCAATTTGGAACCGTGCACTAGCTTCTGACGTTTTATAAGTGCTATGTAGGCCTATGTGAAATAAAAACATTAGACTTTGACTTTGGCTTTGACTTTGACTTTGACTTCATGCAACACAAAGTAGAAGAAAGGTGGACTTAATGCCTTAGACATAAGCTACAGCAGCAGCATTAAAGTTGTGTATAGAAATGTTAAATCTCTTGGAAATTTACTTTGACTTTGACTTCATGCAACACAAAGTAGAAAGGTGGACTTAATGCCTTAGACATAAGCTACAGCAGCAGCATTAAAGTTGTGTATAGAAATGTTAAATCTCTTGGAAATTTAGCACAAATTGTTACAACACTATAGGTTTTGTAGATAACCTTGGAAACAATTCCAATTCTGGGAAGGTGAATTCTTGCATAAGGATCACCGTTGCGAAGTGCTGCCCGGATCCAAAAAATGGACTGGCGCACTGATGGATCCAAAAAAGGAGATCCGAGAAGATTTCCGCACCTATGCGGCTGGCACAGGTGCGAAAATTTTCTCGGAGGATTTCAAAATTCATATAACCACGCCATTAGGGATCTACTTAAAAAAGGGCATGAAGCCATTCCACCCTATATTAGGTGGTCCAGGTGTCCTGCTTTGAGCGACGAATACAATGCGACGTGACTAGACACGACACGATGCAATGCGATGCGATGCTACACGCCACAAAGTGTTTTACATGATATTGGTCATTACTTCTCGAATCATGGTATAGCAAATTTTGTTTCGGCAACATTCTTTCAACTTATTTATATTAATTAACGATTCCTATAATGTTTATGTTATTTGTCCCATAACAATCTTTGCTCAAGGGCTGCGGGATCAACGCTTCTGAATTAACCATTTCGTAGTTCATGTTGGCGCATCTAGTCGCCCTCAAAACAAGTACGCATTACGTCACCTCTCGTCGCAGACTGCCATATAGGCCGCAAGCATGGTATGTTGATCGCGTTCGTCGCGTAAGCAGCGTCTCGTCGCAGTGTATTCGTCGCTTTTACTTGCATTGATTTCAGACAAGTATTCGAATGACATATTGCTTACAAAGTCAGTTGGTGTTGGTTTCACTTTATATGCACTTCAGTTTTTTGCCAGCTATGTGAGAGATAGGAGACAATATGTGGAATATGCAGGACATGTATAAGATTTAAAAAATCTAAACAAAGAAAAACCTGTGACATCCACTAACCTGCATTGGGCGCGCGTTTTAGATTACGACCCATTCGCTCTTTCAGAGAAGCCTGAGTCCCAGTAGTGGAAACACTATAAGGTTGATTATGTTATATGTCAGAACCATAATTCAAAAGGTCAGGAGTGAGTCAAGGCAGTAACCTAGATTTTTTTTTGGGGTTAAATATAATGACCACCATAAAATGCTTTGATACCCTTAGTTCTTTTACCGAAATATATATACTTGACACCAGAAAAATAAAGTCTAAAATTACAATAGTACTAGCTATTTGAGTCATGACTGCACTTCAAATTGTATTCGAACACCAAATGTAGTAAATGATCACCAAATCTTAGCGAGAAAATTACTGCGCTATTTCTGCCGGTATACCGTCGTTTGCTCGAATTTGACATTGGGTATGTAACGGTTGTTATATCAGGAGAAACTGGATGCAATCGGTACTTTAGGGCATTCCAACTCGGATAGGTTATGTTAGAAGGGGATGGCGGGGTCGTGTGAGCGAGCGAAGCGAGCGAATAGACCCCGCCATCCCTTTCGTGGTTATTTTTTTATAAACCACACAGAAGTAGGAGCCCCGCCAAGCGGGGCTCCGTCAACCAAGCCCACCATCAACCATGCATAGAATTTTGGTGATCATTTAGTACTTTTGGGTTAACAATGATTTATTTGGAGTCATTTTGCTTAAATAGGATAGCGAGATGTTAAAACTTTGGTTATAATTTTACATTAAAGTGCGGGTTTAATTTTGGTGATCATTTACTATTTCTGTCTGATATATGTTACTATATCTGGTGGTAAGTTAAACATAAGCCTTTTTTTTCAACTATAATGTCTACTAGTTATTTTTGCTGGTTTTCGGGAAGGATACGCAACCCTATATCGTTCAATAATTTGATAATCGATTTTGTTAATTTTTTAGTCTTGAAAACGCATTGACATTGACTTGTCTACTTGACAACGCTTAGATTCTAGCGAGGCGCCCTATTCATTTGATAAGAAATGTTGAAATGTTCACAAGTATCTCCACTGCACGCATGTTGCTAAGCGCTCTTTCGCAAAGGCTACGTAATACAGGTATTCTGATATTAATATAATAATATAGGTATTATTATGAGTTGGATGGCTAAAAGAAGTCAGTAGGGTGGTTGAGTAAGTCTGTCTGTCTTTTATCTCTTCACGTCTTAACGGATTTAGATGAAACTTGGCAAATGGGTAGGCCATGTCCTGTAGAATAAGACATATAATACTTTTTATCCCAGGAGTATGCGGGCGAAGCCGCTGTCAGAAGCTAGAGATTACATAGAAATCATGAAGTAACGTACTAATGTTATTTTCAACTTCTGAACCGATTCTGAAAACTATTACTATGATTTTCAACAAAACAGCACGTTGATTACATTTTAAGTGTAAGTATAACTTAATTATACTTACACTTAAGTTTATGAAAAATGCGTTTTACAGATTTATTTATATATTTTAGAAAACACACCGCATCACAATTCGTTCTGCCTATTAATAGAGAATTAACATTTAAGAAGGAATCTCTATTCTGCAATCTGACCTTTCTTACTAATAAATAATCACTAGTTCACAAGGTTTTTTTTCTGTATAGAATATGTCACCCCGATGATTTAATATCTACAGATAAGTTATTATTAATACAATAAAGAATATATCTATCTATCTATTATATAAGTACATGTAAACTAGTTTACCCGCAACTTTATATCCATTATAGTATCACGATTAACCTTTCTAGCCTCATCTGTAATTGGTGAGGCTAGATAGAACGTATTATAGAACCCTATATCAAAAATGTTGGCAAAAGTTTAATTAATGCCTTTGGACCCTAATGAGAACACACTCCAACAGGATGTGATGTAAATCTTCTATAACTCCATAGAAAGTACATTCGGGAAAAACAAATTTGCGCATCATAAATCCGTAAACTAAGAATTAATGAAACGAACTTTTTTCTTATTTTAGGCCTTGGAGAAATAGTGAAAAAATCCAGGACATAAAATGATTGAGATATTCACTAGGAAAATAGTAACATGGAGTTTTAGTTCTTTTCCATAAATACTGTAATCTGTCTCCCTCACGAAACTCTAACAATAGTCCTGGTCTTGGCATAATATTATGCTGGTTCTAAAAAAAATGATAATTCATTTTTTTTTCACTAGCGTGGTTTGTATAATCAGTTCGGCAAAATTTAATGATCCATCTTTATCTGAATACATCGTGCTGAAAAACTGACTACAGTTTGTTGAAAATGAAGTTTATATCCTGATGCGACGCACATACAGGTATTTGATCAATCTAGTTGGCCAAAAGTCAAATTTCTGAAACTGCCCCCAGTCAAAAAGTAATGACTTGTCAATAAAGGTAGATAGTTTATTTATCCTATGCAATTGTTAATAGATCACTACCACACGCAATAAGCGATTAGAGTCACTTGGTTATCAGAGGTTATTTCTAGTATCAGTTTTGATTTCGTCTTTGAATGCACAAACAATTTATAAAATGTTTTGTGTCTTGATATTTTGTAGTGCTAATCAACATTGAACTATGGATTCTGAAACTACGGGTAAATACCTATATTTAAATATTCTTAAAATTAAAATACTAGTCCGAGAACTATTTTTTTTCTTTAGTGGAAACCATGTCTTAAAAAGTATCTTTTTTTCAGAAAAAAATACTAAATCTAAAGGGTTTTGTAATAGCGTAGGGTTAGATAGTGGTGGTAGTGGTGTGGTGGTTGGTAGTCTCGTATATACTTGAAAAAAGTTAACTATATATGATTTCTAAGCAATGTAAAATCAAGGGCCACCTTAGAACAACTTTTGATTTGTGCTTGTTTATATTTTAGTAGTCCAAAATAAAAATAAAACATTTTACAGAAGACGTGTTTTTATTATTTTAGGCCCCTCTGCCACACGTAGAATAACTCTTAAAGGAATATTTGATTCTGTGAAAACTCAAAAAACACTTGGATTATAATATAAAATTATAAATATACCGAAAATGACTTAATATAGTTGAAAACTATTTAATTTAAATGGTGAAGATGAAATTCACAAAACAAAACGTAAATTTGCAATTTTTAAGTCAGAATTTAAGTGAAAAAGGCTAGCCGTAAAATCGAGAATAAGACTTAGAAAAAAATATTGATAAAAAATGGTTAAATGGAATATTCGACATATCCAAAACACACTCGAAGGACGGACGGGCACGGAAATCTTTTGAAGATACTAACAAATGAAGCAAGGGGCGTCTCAAAACTGAAGAATTTTGATTATCTGATAGTCCTGGTAAAATTATATATGCCTCCTCAAGGTCGTAGAGCGATTTCAAAATCAACAAAAAGAGAAAGAAACGATTTAATAACTATGTTTAAATTAATGTAAAAAGCATTCCATGACTCGACCCAACTCAAGTTTCGGAAGCAGTTGAACATATTGTGCTGATGTGCTGCCATAGGTCAGTTATCAGAAGAAGAGGCAGAGACCATAAATACACTTTTTCTGCAATATTTAGTAGAATGGATTGCAATATCTACTGGTGTTATTCTAAGGTTGCTACTGACATGAGACCCCTTAATTTCAGAAAAAATAATAAAAAATCCATTCATGTCTGAAACCCTGGCACTATTAATTTAATTATAAAACAATGAAATATATAAAATTATATATTTAAACTAACATTTTATAATAACATGACTTTTCATTAAAACAAAACATAAGCGCTTATATATATGCACCATTTAAATTATATTTTTTTGAATTTTTGGTATTTTTAATATTTTAATGCTATTTTTGAGAATTATATGTAGTATATTTCAACTGAAATTACATTATTATTTTAAATTTAATTATTTATTACTAATACTAATTGTTTTCGATCGAAATTAAACCTTAATAGTTTTGGTCAGCTAGATCGATCAAATACCTGTTTTTACGACGCTGGAAAACTAAAGCAATGTACGTTTTGCAGTGTGTGTGATATAAGGTAATCACCATTAAATATTATTTTAAACTCTCTGTATAACGTTACTCACTTTAGATACACAAAAATATGCAACAATTGCAAGTAGCTGAAAGAGAAAACCTTAGAACTGCGTCAAAAAAAGGTAATCAACTACCGTTACAATACATAGGTACATATATTTTTAGAATGGCTGTGTAAGTTATTGTTAACCAGATTTTTTTTTATTTTGGTAGGCACACACTTGACCACCACCTATCTCTCCGCGACGATGTGGTCGACGATGAAGCACGTTTGCCTGCTGTAACTAAACAAGAGTGAACTCTTGACTTAAAGACCCACAAAATAACGTGTCATAGTGATATTTTTGCACTAGTATGTTTTTTTTTAAATTCTCATACCTACTAATCGAGTTAGTATTAAGTATTAGTAAAAAGTACCTACAAGTCCAACTTAAACAAAATACTTAACTTTTTTTTAAGTACGTAATACTTTAAAAAAAAGAGGTGAAAAGTTGAAATAATATAATTGCATCGAAGCGGTGGTCATCGGCCAGTATCTTTTTCTAATGCAAATTCAATAAATAGTAAATTGTGAAAAGTGTAAATTTGAACTAATAGTTGATTTTTAGGGTTCCCTTCCTCAAGAGGAAAAACGGAACCCTTATAGGACCACTTTGTGGTCCGTCTGTCTGTCTGTCAAGACCCTTTATCTCGGGTACGCGTGAAGGTATTGAGTTGAAATTAAAGCCATATACTAAAGTCTGCGGTCCCTTGAAGCTGTCAAAAAAATCAGAATTCTGAGTTAAAGAAAAAAAAAAGATACGGCCGTTTATGTCGCATAAAACGTATAACACTCTCAAAGGAATTAAAATCCATAGGGTACTTTCCGTTGTCTTAGGATCCTGAAATTTGGCATGAAGCAAGGTCTCATTGCAAAAGTATAGGAAAAAACTGAAAACTATAAATTTGTAGTTACGTCACAAAAAAAACTATTTTTGCGATTCGGAAATATCTTCGTAACTAAATTTGGGAATTACAATCTTTTCATAGATAATTTTGTATCACCTCGAAACCTCGTGCGCTCCTATACTCTTGTTATTAATTTCTTTTGCTGTGTTCAGACTTCTGTTGGTCTAAAATATTTTTTTGATCCCCATTAGTAACTGATATTGATTGGTATCAAAGGAAGTTTAGGTTCAAATGGACAACTTTCGTGCTGACCATGCATTATTTTCAAAATCCGAAATATTGTCCTAAAACTGAACGTCAATTTTCGGAGAAGGTTAAGGTACCTAACCGTTGTAGCCCTTTAAGCCCCGTCTGGAAAATTCACCAGTATTTAGCCATATTTTAGATGAATCAATAGCCTAAATACCAGGCTAGATTGTAATACAATTAAGCTCTATCCTTTCGATCATCTTCAAGATTAGGGAACCAGAAATTAAAACCTACATATATTTTTACAATGTAATATTTAGAATATATAGGACATTACTTGATGTAAATATAACACAAAAAGAAAGTATTGAATAGACTACAACGTAAACCAGTTGTGATGGCATTAGGTCCTAATGTGATTATAGAGGCTCTCTCTATTATAGAGGCTCTCGCAAGAGCACTTGCACAAGTAAATCACACTCGGTTCAATAGTTTTGTGATGAAAGAATGATTTGAAGATCTGTATAAATTAAACATACCGGTGATTTAAAGCAACGCTTGGTCTTTCGTTTTGATGGATAGTAATATTTGTCAGGGGTCAAGCAAAAGCGGTTTTCGCGCCATAGTACGACCTTGACGCGGATTTTATGCGGCGTTGATAATATATTTGAGTTACAATGACCTTATACACTGAGCTAGCCACTTGACACCATTTATACCCAATTGTATTTTTTTTGCATTTGTAATCTTCCTGCCATTAGGAGAAAAAGATTTTTTTTATTGGAATAAAATTTTAGGGTCTTTATTTGTTTCTCTTAACTCCCTCATGATTGCAAGCCCTACTGCAGAGCGTAAGGTTTGAGGTTCGGTTGCCGGGTCGGGTAGAATGTTATACGGGTTGCTCTATCCGATTTTTTTTAAAAGTTTCATTTAAATTCGATTAGTCGTTGAGACCCATTGAAGACTAAAGTAATGACGAATGGATCAAGAGAAAACATCGAAATAGGACAAGAAGTTATTGAATATGTAGATGAATACATATATTAGGGACAACTAATATCAACAAAAGATCAACACTCCAAAGAAATAAATAGAAGAATAAGCAACACTTGGAAGCGGTACTGGTCACTAAAAGAAATAGTTAAAAACGAAACGATTCCAATGTCTATCAAGAAAAAATTATATAACATATGTATCCTCCCATGTCTTACCTACGGATGCCAAACTTGACCAGCTACGAGTAAAAACTACAAAAGCCTCTTAGTTTGTCAACGCAGCATGGAACGAAGCATGCTTAACATAACACTACGGGACCGGTGGACAACACTAAAAATAAGGGAAAGAAAAAAGGTAACAGATGTAGTACAGAAAATAAGAATACTTAAATGGAATTGGACTGGTAATATAATGAGTACGAACAGTGGAAAAAAATGGACCAAGGACGTAATGGAATCGTACCCTAGAAATGGAAAAAGACAGAAAGGACGTCAAACCAAAAGATGGGAGGATGATCTGACGAAAGGATGGAGGAGGATAGCTCGTGACAGAGATAACTGGAAGGAAATGGGGGAGGCCTATGTCAAAATGTCTTTTGTCTTTGCAACAACTTAGTCAGGTTGTCACCTGACTAAGTTGTTGCAAAGAAAAAAATATGTATATTCAAAAGTAGGATTACATTAAGAATTTTGTTTTTTATATAAGTAGTATAAGTCAAAACTTTAATATGGTCAGCGAATAAAGGCTTTTATTATTATATTATTAGTCGTTGAGACGTGAAGCGGTAACGGTAGGGACGGACAGACTGACTTATTGTTGCATTTATAAAGTATGGATAGAATAAACTTTATTTGTATGCTGTTGTTTTGTTCTCACGAATCGTTTATTTTCAATTGTGGAGTTAGTAACATTAGGTGTAAGGATAATCAGTCTAATATTAAATAGGTCTAATATAAGGCTGGGTTTCTCTTTCCTTTCCGCCCATTTTATAATGAGCTTTAAATTAACTATATCTACAGTAAATTAACTGTAGATACTCGTATCTACAGTTAATTTAAAGGGTGTCAGTCTGCCTCGAAACCTTTGTATGGTGGGCAAGAAAGAACTGATTTATTTATCCTATGAGCTTCGCTCTCGTAGACTAAAAAGTAACCTCTGATACTTGGGAACTTAGTAAATAGTGTAAGTAAGTATGTAGTTATCTCTCAGTGAAATAATATTCGTAAACGTATCAGGGGCCTTACCATGACATGGTAAAATGTCAAGCGTGCGAGTGAGAAAGAGGGATGGAGTTATACAGCTTCTATAGCTTCATCCCTTTAAAATTCAGTTCAGTTTAGATCGTCAAATGGATCGCGTTAAGGGGATGCGACTCGACATACATTTTCACTGTTTTTCATACAACCGCTCTTACGGGATTATGACGTTATTATACACTTTTCATTAGACAAATTGGAAACACAGTATCTTGTGGATATTATCTAGGCTTCTATTGAAATCAATTTATAAATTTGTGTAAAACTAATCCTGTAAAGACCTCTGAAAATCTGCTATTTTGCGTGTACTTTAACACTTCATAATTCTGTGGCCCTAGTGAAAAGGGATCTAAGTCCAAAAATGTAACTTTACAGGAGACGCAAAAAACACTCTGCGAGCTTTTAATTCGTGTTTGACCTCGTGTGACATTTAAACTGCTACCTAATGAAATACATGTGATGTTTATTCTTCTTCTTCTTAGCGTATTGATGGCAAACTAGTTAAATTCCTTGCCTGGCCCAGTATTCGGCCACGGCAGTGCCGTCCGCTGGTGCTGTCATTAGGTCCCTACGTGAACGGGTAACAGGGCACGTGATGCAGGATGGAAGGTGGGACATGGTCTTCGGAGAGACGCCGCACAAACACTGAAGATCGGAGCCGTTCGAGGACCCCCATCTGTGGAGATTGTCTTTGCTGCGCCCAACTTGGGTGCGGAGTCTGTTTAGAGTTTTCCAGGTGGGCCATGGCAACTCGT
Source organism: Mythimna impura (assembly GCA_905147345.3). Lineage (NCBI taxonomy): Eukaryota > Metazoa > Arthropoda > Insecta > Lepidoptera > Noctuidae > Mythimna > Mythimna impura. The sequence continues at coordinate 16,789,385 of LR990343.1, read as the reverse complement.
GTCCAGGAGAGCGGCTCTCCGACGGCTGTAAAAAATCATCAGGAGGTTTAAACTTCTCCCGCCAGAGGTCGCATCTCTCCGAGGTGGTGTTACCTTGCGATAGGCTCATGCTTGCAACAAAACTTTTACGTCTTTTAAGTCTCAGGGGCACCGAACTGTAATTGTGCATTGGATGGCGAGGGTCGTTTTGTTGTTTCGCCCTTTCTATGCGGCTAGTCACAGCCCTGCGAATTTCTGGGGGTGCAATGCCGATTAGTGGATACAACATTCGTACCGGAGTCGGTTTAAGGCAACCAGTAGCAATTCGGCACGTCTCATTAATTGCTGTATCCACTAAATTGGAGTAGGCGGAGCGACTCCATACTGGACAGGCATATTCACCAGCGGAGAAGCAGAGCGCCATCGCAATTGTCCGTAGAACTTGGGGAGACGCCCCCATCTAGTGGATGTTAGGCGACGTAGCAAGTTGTTTCTTGTATGTACCTTCTGCTTGATGTTCTCGCAATTCTTCTTGTAACTGAGGAACCCGTCCAAAGTAATGCCGAGGTATCTTGGATGGTGGTTATGGGTGATTGGCACCCCATGCCACGAGATATTCAGCATTCGACCCGCCTGTCTGTTACGTAGGTGGAAGACGCACGTCTGCGTTTTTGAGGGATTTGGTTTCAACGCATTAGCAGTATAATACTGGCTAAGATCTGAAAGGGTGGTGGTAAGGTTGGCCTCAATCTGCTCAAAATCAGTGGCTTGGCAAGTTAATACCAAGTCGTCAGCATACAGAAAGCGGGTTGTGTTAGGGGTCACCGGTTTGCGCAACACACACTGGCAGGCGCAACACACACTGGCAGAGTGTGCCGCATGGGAGGAGCAGCGCCGTGCCCTTGTATCTGAAGTGGGCCCCGACCTGTCGCTGCCGGCCGTCGTTCGTTCGATGGTCGGGGGCGCCGAGTCGTGGGATGCGGTGATCTTCTTCTGTGAAGCCGTAATTTCGCAGAAGGAGGCTGCGGAGAGGGAGAGGGAGGCCGTGGCCACTCTCCCGTGCCGCAGCAGGCGAACCGGGCGTCGGCGGCGGGCAGACAACGCCCTCTTCCAGCCCCCATAAAGAGGTCCGGAGGGACCAGGGAACCCATCCAGCAAGACCCGAGGCGGCGGCGCGTAGTGTTCCACGCGCGCCCCTATTGGACGTCGCGGGGGGAGGACACATCACACTCCCCCCGGCTTGAGGTGGCCCGCGTAGGCGAGCCGGCACTAGCCGAGGATCATGGATGGCGTATCAGCTCCCACGATCCCCGGTCCAAGTGTGAGAGGGAACATCGAGGTGGTTTTTAGTCAGTAAGGGTCTGACAGACCCCTTCGCCTGCCCCAGGCGAAGGACATCCATGAGGATTTTCCACCCCGGCAACAAAAAAAAAAAACAAAAAAAGGGGTCACCGGTTGGTCATTGGTGTAAACGTTAAACAGCAAGGGAGCCAGAACACTACCTTGTGGCAGTCCATTTTTTTGAGTTCGCCACTTGCTTTTATCGTTAAGGAGGCTCACTTGAAATCGTCGGTTACTAAGGAGTTCTCTAAGAATTCGAGTAAACTTTGAGTCTTCTGTTAGATTAGTAACCTTCCACAACAAGCGCCGAATATTGACGGTATCGTAGGCAGCCGACAAGTCCACAAATATTGCACCCGTCACTTTCTTGGTTTCGAACCCATCCTCAATATGTTGCGTTAGGTTAAGGACTTGGCCGCAGCAAGATTTCCAGGTCAAAAACCATTGCTCTGGTATGAGTTTTGGATCGACGAATTTTGTAAGACGAGCTAACAGTAGTCTTTCAAACAGTTTATAAGTGTGGCAGAGTAGAGATATTGAGCGAAAGTTTTTAGGATCGTCATGCTGTTTCCCAGGCTTGGGAATAAAAATAACTTTTGATCTTCTCTAGAGGCGAGGTATGTTCGTCGACTCCAAGCAGTTGTTGAAGAGTCGCCAGCACTCACGACACAGATATTGGGTCAAGGTGTTTAATTTACTCGACTGATATGTCGTCGACTCCGGAGGCCTTACCAGTACTTAGCCTCTGAATGGCTAGGACGATGTCTGACAGTTGAAATGGGTTACACACAGATTCACTAGAGGATGACGGGTTGTTATTTTTGGGAACTCTGCCGAGCCGTTGTAGTGGTTTGCCGTTTAGGAGGAGTTGGTGGGCAACTTGGTTAGCCGTCACTGCGCTGGGCGTATGAGGAAGTTTTTACTATTGTGAGTCATGTCAATATTAGTGACCGTATTAACCCATTTTTCCTTACGTCTTTCGCTTGTAATTGACAACAGATTTTCACCAGTTTTAACGGTTTCTGCTGAAAAAGGATCATCATCGTAGAGTTGTTCGTACATTTTGAGTAGTTCACTAGATTCCGTAGACATGCCGGGGATATAAGATGTGCGACATCCTCGGGGGATACATTTTCGGGAAGTTAATGCGACTACGTCAACAAATTTCTCATAATTTTGCGGAGTAGGTGGAATGTCAAATAATTCATCATCATGGTCTTCGAAAATTGATCCCAATTAGCTTTCAGATAATCAAAGCGGCGTTTGAATGGCATAACCACTGGGTTGACTACTGAATGGATGTTGCACATGATCGGTCTATGTTGGGTTCGGGGTATTGGGTGACAAACGGTCTTTTTGCTCTGGGAACTGATGTTTGAGCTGACAAAAATTAGGTCTGGATTGTGCCCACGCTTCCATCGTCCGCTATTAAAAGATGGCGGTTGTTTTGGATCGTGGATTAGGCTCAAATCCTTTGCCTCTACCCATTTTTCGACAGATTGACCGTCCGAGTTTGTTGATCGATAACCCTAGCTGGTGCTATGACTATTAAAGTCACCGACTACTATTTTTGTTTGCTGAGTGTCAAATTGAAAAGGAGTCCCAGGGGGTTTATACACAGATGTTACAGTGCAGTTACCGAGGTTTACTATGATAACTTCGATATTATTATCGTTATAGCACTTTGTGGATGTAATACTTACGCTGGGAGCAGCAAACACTGCGTTACCGTTTGCTGAGTGTCAAATTGAAAAGGAGTCCCAGGGGGTTTATACACAGATGTTACAGTGCAGTTACCGAGGTTTACTATGATAACTTCGATATTATTATCGTTATAGCACTTTGTGGATGTAATACTTACGCTGGGAGCAGCAAACACTGCGTTACCGTGCTTCGGGTGACAGATCTCGGTGACAAGTGACAGTCAGGAATGTAAGGCCTGCACTTTGAGGTATCCCGATGAGTTTCCTGAACACATAAGATGTCACAGTGTGTCTTGCGAGCTAATTCTAAGAGAATTTCTGCTTTATTCTGTGAGAACCCTTCGATGTTGATCGAGATTACACATAAGGCTGGTTTTGTCAGTGGACTGCTCTAGTAGTCCACTGACAAAACTCTTCAACTCTCTTCTTCTTCTAGAAAAGGAAAGGTTCTTCTTGATTCGTGGTGAAAGGATTTGCCAATCGACCGAAGTCGATTGCCCAGGGTGCGCCGGACGTAACAGGAAATCGGATGGTACGTCGCTCGGGGAGGCTCCTTTCATGCACCCCATGTGATGTTTATTAAAGGTAAACGATTTATGCTCTTTATTATTATTGGGTTAGTTTTTATGTAAAGTTACAAATTTTTAAGCTAATGACTTATACCAACCACAAAATGCATTTCTTGAGGGTATAAAATAAGATATACCCCTTCTCCCATAAGTTAAATGATAATTCATACAAGTGAAAAGGGATACGCATTTGGAATAATTTTTATAATTACCAAGTATTTAATGCAAATATTTTTATTTCTTTTTTTTTTTTTGGCGAAATCGGATGTAAGTTTTTTACTATTCCGTTTAGAATGATACGCACTTGAAACCAACTTTTGTAGTTTTTTTGGTGTCAGTTGAACCCTTTTACACAAAGTAACACTTATGTTTAGAAATAGCTTAGATCCGTTTTCACCAAACGATAGAGCATTTTTTTCTGATCACTTCCAAAATCTGATAAAATAACCCTTTTCACTAGGGCCACAGAATTTATTCAAAAATTAAAAAAGTATAACAATAGAAGCCTTGCAAAATAATTTAGAAGGACGATATTTTTTTTCAAACACGTATTTCCTGGAACAAGTTTTGTAAAATATTCGAATAAATCACGGAATTACAGAATGCTAACAGGGTTTTCAGGCGTTACCTCTCTTTTTTCGCGTTGCCTTTTCATCAAACATCGCGTTGGATTGCGTTAGATGAAGTAACTAGCTTTTAAACCATTGGCGAGTGAAAAAGGACCCTCTTATGAGCTCGTGGTAGGGATTCTTTAAAAAAATGTTTCCAGTCCTTGAATTATTTGAAAATATAATTATTTGTTTATTACACAAAAACAAATAATTAATTTTACCTTTTAAAAATAATAATCTGGGTATTGTTTAGCTATATTAATATTATAAAACTGAGGAGCCAGTTTGATTGTTTGAGTGCGATAATCTCAAGAACTACTATTTCAAATTAAAAAAAAAATTTAGTGTTGGATAGCCTATTTATAGACGAAGAATATAAGGTTATATAACATTACATTACGACTCACGAAAGCGGAGCAATACCCAAAGACGCGGGTGAAACCGCGGGTTTTTTTTTTGGTGGGAAAATCACCTAATGACAAATCGCGCTCTTGGGCGGAGCGAGAGATAGTGTCAGACTTTTACTGACTAAAAACCCACTCCTGTTCCTTCTTTGCCTTCGTCCCAGGGCCGAGTCTTTCTTTCAGAATCAGACCCTTGGTCCCAGTAGGCTTCGACCCTGCTGGGCCTCTACGATTTGCTGACATCTCCCTGAGGCGCGCGTGAAACAATACGCGCCGTCGATGACTTGGGCTCGGTCCGGACGGTTACCGGACGGTCGGACGGCGGCGGCGAGCTACCTATTGCTCGTCGTCCGAAAACCAAACCGCGGGGGGTCAGTTGTCTAATTATATAAAGGATTTGGTTTTATTCTCGTTGCTTGTTACCTCATTTTGAATACCTGGTACGTACCTGACTATTTCAGACGCTGCTTTATTTTCCATAATAATCTAGAAATTTACATTTATATAGGTAGACTTATAATTGAAAATAAATTATTTATGACCTAATTAAAGCACATCCAGTCAAATATACTCATAACTTGTTTTTAGTCGAAACTAAACGTATTTTAATTTCCATTTTCTACGCATATATTACCTAATACACAAGCGGTTAAAGGTTAGTGTCAACTTAAAAATAAACGCACATCACGCACACTTGTGCCTATCAAAAATCGAATCCGGATTACGTTAGAAACCGGTGACAAGTATAAAAGCTTATTCTGCGATCGATCTAGCATCAGTCGCTCAGCAGCCACCGAACAAAACCTATCAAAATGAAATCCGTACGTGTATTCATATTTTATTATAATATAAAATACCTATTATTTAATTATACATGCTTAAAAATACTAAAATGTGTATTTAACATCTGGGTACAAATATTAATTGGTATTTTATACATACCTGCATGATATGCTCAAGATGTGTCTAAATAACTCGTATCTCACTTTAACTTTTGTATTGTTTGGTTTCCAGATGATCCTTGTCGCCCTCGCCCTCGTGGCAGTCGCCGTGGCCCTCCCCGTTGACGAGCCCGTCAAGCCTCCGAGCTTGATCCTACGATCCAACAACGAACAGACTCCCGAGGGTGGATACAACTTTGGGTAATACATTTTTTTTTTTTAATTTATTTTGGTATACCTATACTATCTATACAACACAAGTGAGTCCACAGACTTTTCTCAAACAGAAAATGTTATTAATTTGTGTAATATCAACAGATTTGAAGCCGATAACGGCATCAGTCGTCAAGAGGAGGGTCAAACTAAGGAAGTTCTGGATGAGGAGAACAAGCCCCACGTTGTCGTAGTTGTCCGCGGCTCCTACAGCTACCCCAGGGAGGACGGTACGCTCGAAACTATCAACTACTCCGCTGATGAGAACGGTTTCGTCGCTGAGGGACCTTCCATCCCCAAGGCCGAGAGGCGATAAGTTAACAACAACAACACGCGGATGAATGGTCAATTGATTTAAATTAATTGATTATTCATCAGCTTAAATGATTAGAGACTTGACGACGTTTAAGGAATGACAGAACGGTTACCATAACACGGGAGCGTGCGGAGGAGCGTCATCCGCACGACCAGCTCCTTGTTACTTGATGCTCACTGCCATATTATATTTTATTAGCTGTTGTGTTTTAGTAGCGTAATTCGTACTGTAAATAAAAATAGTTTTATCAATCAATATATTGTATTTTTCTGTGCGGTTTTGCACTCAAATTATTTACAGCTTATGTTTAACTATGGCTTAGAACTAATTGTTAAGTAACTAGATGAGACTTAGGTATATCGCATAAACACCTTGCGTTGGTGAAATGAATCAGTTTCACCAATAATACTATGAAATATCAATGGCACCCATTTTGCCATCTCCCTTACATTGTGAAAATTTATTGTAATGAAATAATAATCTAGTAAATAGGCATGATTATTATAATGTCTATATTCTTTTGCAAAAACCTTTCTATCGTCCTAATTAAGTAAATGGGCAAGTTTTTTGGTAATACAAACCACTTTTAAAGTAAGTAATAGTAACATAAAAAAAGCTTTTAAGACGTAAGTGAATTTAAAACCACCCTGCAATTGTTTCTGCTTAATAAATTTAATGGCTCCAGCCAGGATATATAAAAATTTAAAACTAAATTTAAACTAAGCGGCTACAAGCTAAGAGCACTCTTGTAGGTTACGGAGCTTGGCTTAGGACCGTCGTTGGGGAGAAGACAGCAAAGGATGGGCTGGATCAAACATCTGGGGTAACTTTAAGACTACAGGCTCAGTGACGATGGCTAGCTCGAGCAAGAAACAGGGCGGACATTGGTCGTTCTTTGTTTTCGAAGGGTGCTGGTTTCCCTACGGCTCTCTTGAAGTAGCGTCATCGGCAGTGACCAGCCAGCATCGCAAAGTTCTTCGTTATGTTAGTCACCTATCCTTGGATAAAAGTGGTGACATCGGCTTTAACAAAACCCGTGCCTCTTTCAACTTAGTCAGATTACTTAAACAGTGAAGTAACGACAATTCATATTTTATTTAGCGGGAGTAGAAATAAACAAATTAGTGTGAGTTAGCGCATCATACCAAAATACCAAGATAGAGAGGTATGCGCTTTCATATTTGATAAAGGTCAACTAAAGATGGTTTTTGCGACATACTACGTCCTTGTTAGTACTGCCTTCTGTATTAAAATAATAACGTTAGTTATGAATAGAGAACTTTAGATATTCGTTTTATTTATAAGTGCCAAACTTCTCGCCGTCCGGCCGTCCGGTAATCGACCGGACCGAGTCCAGTCATGAACAGCGCGAAGTTATCCACACGCTCCTTAAAAAGATGTCAGCAAACCGTAGGGGCCAAGCAGGACCGATGTCCGCTAGCACCGCAGGGATTTTCTTAAAAGGAAACCCGTAGTTCTAGAACGCAAAGGGCAACTAAAAGTTTGAAATTCCCTCGCGCTTCGCCCAGAGCAGGAAAAGTCATTGAATGATTTCCCACCTTAAAAAAAAGTGGCAGTTGGCAGGGCGCATAGCTCACAGAACGGATTGGACCTAAAGGTTCTAGTGTAGCGACAAGATACCGGAAGACACAGCGTTGGTGGGCTTTCCACAAGGTGGACCGACAACCTGGTGATGGTCGCGGGTTTATTTTTTCTCTCTACCTCTGACATAATCAGAGTCTATTATGTACTATATATTAATTAAGCAGTACCCCGCGGAGCCCGGTGTTCGGTTTTGCTCATTGCAAACAAAACTTCTGGCAGGCATTTTGTGGTATAACATTCGGCGTTGATGCTGCTTTGGTCTCGTAATGGAATTGAAATCAGATACCCCGTCAAAGTGAAGAAACTAGCGATCGAAATTTTCCCTGCGATTCTCGATCGCTTCACTTTTTTAGACGTTGGTTCGTTTTGAAACAACGAAACTGTCGACTGACGCTTGCTTTCTGGAACGCATTGATAAATCCAGGATTCGTCACCTGTCATAATTTCGTGAACGCGCCGATACGAGCCTGCTTCAAATTTTTTAATCATTTCACGGCATCACTCCACACGGGCCTGCTTCTGAGCTTCGGTGAGGTTGTGCGGCACCCAGCGGCAAACTATCCTCCTCACGCGAAGGTGCTCGAGTAGAATCTTGTGAACGCTTCCCGAACCAATCCAGTGTATGCTGAATCAATGCTGCGTATGGAATTCGCCTGTTTTCTTGAATTAAATTATTTACTGCCAGCACACTTTCTTCCGTGACAGCCGTCGTAGGACGACCACTTCTTTGTTCATCCCCCAAAGTAAGGCGACCGCGCTTGAACTCGCTATACCAGCGGTAAATGGTTGCTTTTGAAGGTCTTTCATCCATAAAAGCAATTTGAAGTCGATCAAATGACTCATCAGGTTTTAGGCCACATTTAAAATCGTAGAAAATCATCGCACGAAAATGTTCTCGACACAAATCCTTTTTTAAATGAGACACGGTAATTTGCTCTCAAAAAAATGTGGAAGGAAATTCAAAATTCGAAATTAAATTACAATGGTATTTTACTACCACTAAAAAGTACCCCTCAGCCAAACTTAAATATCTTATAGCCAGAGTGCATCTCATGACAATTCTAATAATCCCAAACACGGTTAGATTACATTAATTTATTACAGAGTTCCGGTGCCTAACTTCAGGCTTCATCATCAGATCAGTTCGATATATTCCCCCTCTACTTTCAGTCAGTCATCGACTACACGTATAAACAAAGCAATTTTACTTGTTACGACGGTTCTGCTGTGATCCTATGAGGAGTTCTGTTCCATATCTTCGAAGTTCATGATCAGATCATAACAATATTTCTATGGGACCAACTCGGAAGCATAACCTTTCAAACAAAAAAAAAACATTTCAAAATCGGTCCACAATTGACCGAGAAATCGGTGAACATATATAAAAAAAAAATAAACAACATACATTCAACCGAACATATATAACCTCCTCCTTTTTGAAGTCGGTTAATGAGAAGAGTATATAAATTATCACACTAAAGATGAAAGATAGTGCTAACTTATTAAAACTATATATATATATATAAACTAAAGGCATTAAATGCTTAACTAGTGCACCTCACCGTCAACGATTGCATCACTGCTTACCATCGCAGTAAAAAAACTACTAGCTAAAATATGGCATCTTAAAACTCCTCCGCATTGCTGTCGACTGGAAGTGTGCCAAAAAGGCTGGCAGCATTGCCACGTTGTGTGGCAATACTTAATCTCTGACCGAGGTAAAAGCCAGCCCTTGGGTCACGCGAAGTGTCAACTAAGCGTTTGGATATTTTTATAAAAAGCGTATGAGTACTCGGACCCCACGGCCCAAGACTTTCAACCCCAAACGGCTCAAAAATATAATTGCCGACAAGGTTGTTATATTTCTGCCGCTTGAGGTTCTCCGCAGCGGTAGCACCAGCATAGCACGATGAGATAGAAAGATGGAATGGCGTAAGAGTGTCGACACAGGTAGCGTCCCACAGTAAAGGCCTACCCATCTTCCACGGAAATAAAGACGGTCTCTTACCATCGTCGCGTGCCAGGCCATGAGGTTCCAAAACAGCCGGGACACCGACAGTGACAAGGGCTTGTCGGATGATGTCGTTAATATTCGCGTGCCGCACTATATGTCCCACGCTTGGACAGCATGACAGGTCATGGTGAGCGAGGCTGTTGACAATTTAGCCACAGTGATAGCAATGAGGAGAACAGCAAGGAGCACCTAGGCGTAGGGCAAAACTAGGCGGAAAGTAGTATCGTCGAACAAGGTGCCAATATTCGACGACGGCAGTGCGTGAAGCCAAAGACCTGACTCCCAATTTCCCACAGCCAGCAGGCACGCTTTGCAGTTGTAATAGATGTTAGAATTAGGTTTTCCTGGACTACTTTGCAGAGCGGCTCATCCCACCGGCTCTGGGAAGTTGGGATGAGCCGGGCGGAACCGAAAAAATTACGAAAATAGTTAAACCAAAATCACACGATGTGTTCGTTAGCCATATCCTCTTTAAGTATAGCTATGACATTATGATCAATTTCTGCTACGTTAGTGCCACGTCAGAACTCGTATTAAAAGATTACTCCGAAGTTTGCCGTATCCTTAATTTTAAAAGCAAAAGCGTACAATAAAAAGTCTATTTAAAAAAAAAACCCGACTGCGTAAAAAATAACTTTAAAAGGAAAAACTGAAAAGAAAAAAACTAGTTCAATCCAGTAGCATAGAAACCAATTTAATTGCATTAATTTAAATACATAAAATATAACAAATAATAAATTCTAATACGGAACATATTGACTGTAACAGTCCGGACCCATATTAAATGGAATGCCTAATGTTTGTAAATGTATGTGTTCAATTTTATTTAAGTAAATAAAATAAAATTGTGTTGTGTATTGTTTGTAATATCAAAAAAACATTTGTTTACTAAATGTATATCAAAGTGTATTCCATACTTATAACAAAAATGTGAATTTTGAAATTTTTGATAATCTATCGGTTTGTTCCAGCTAATATTCGAAACGGCTAGACCGATTTTGATGGGGCATTCAATGACGGATAGCAAATGTTACAAGCCGTTACTTAGGCTACTTTTAATTTTTCTGTGGGAAAGGAATTTCTTAATATGGGATAAGTCTTCGAAATGGTTAAACGGATCTTTTAATGTGGGATTTAGCTAATGTTAATAACGAGTACCATAATTCACTTATTACATTACATGATCTTAATTCCCAGGGAGAGTGTACATCTCCGAAACAGTTGGACCGATATTGACGGACGTTTCACTGACGGATATCTAATATTACAAGGAGTAATTTAGGCTAATTTTTATTTTTCCGCGGGAACGGGGTTTCATAATACGGGATAAGTCTTCGAAACGGTTAAACTTTGACGACTTTCATTGGGATATAATTGGCTAATGTTATAATGAGCAAAGGTCGGAATTAGGTAGAATTATTCATGTACTTGCATCGAAATGTTGATATTAATACGAATCTTTTCGGGCTTTTTAATGAAAAATTCCGTGTGGCCAACAATATTACAAAATAAATAATAATAAAAACCTCAGAGATAGATAAGACCAATATAATAAAGATAATTAACATACAAACTTTATTACTATTTTTCATTGAAGAAGATCTCTCTTCGTCAACTGAGGTGAGTTTAACAAAGGAGACAATTTTTTTTGGGCCCACTAGTAAACGGTTACGTTTATTAATCATATTACACATGGAAAAAGCGATCATCTTATTATAATTAACAGACCAAAAAATATATAGAAATCTAACCGGAATAATGAAATAATAGTAAAAAAGTGTTACGGCAAAAAATGCTTGTTTAGGAGCGTTTTCAAGTTTATTTTAACGTGAAAAAAAATATGTTACTACAGTGCGCAGCGGTGACATCGGATTTAAATGCGTTTCAAGAGATAATAATTAATTGGTACAGCGAACTTGTTTTTAATGCTGTTATTAACGGTTAACACAAATATCAAGTAACGTACTATAGGTGTGTTGGGTAATTAGTGTGGAGAAATGATACACGACTTGATGTTAACTCCGTATATTTGCGACTGGCGCTAAAACTTATGAGGCGGGCACAGCCGCCACTAAGGTGCGCTCTCAGCATAAAATAGATACTTACATATGTATATATATAATATTAATATGTGTCCCTACAGTAGCCCCCCTCACAAAAAAAATGTTTAACCCATATCTAAAAATAAAATATATATAAATACATGGTTTGCTTTCACACACATCACACTACTTGTTTAATAATTATTATCGGTGTGGTGCGCCACCGTGGGTGGTTGGACTGAGTGGACCTTGACCACCGGTGGAGATACACCAACAATTGCTGCTTCCTTACGCAACCAGGCGCGTACGCGTTTCTTGCACTGACTTCTGAATAAGCACAGCAACACTAAGCCCAGTGCTACTGCGATGATAATTAAAACGATTTCCAGATAATTAACTTTTTGTCCAATATATTCATTTGTCACTGACTGAGCAACAGCTACATTGTTTTGTTGCTGTTTACTTTGGTTGTAACCCATTGTAAAAATACGTAAGTATAATTTTTGTGTAAGACACTAAGTACTTGACTACGAAAATTGGTTTGACGCGTAAATACCAATACTTGTTATATATCTTAAAAAATAATGTATGTGTGTATAAACAAATTACAATAAATTTTTATAGTTGTGTGCAACCTAAAAATAATTGTAAAATTGACAAAATTTTATAATGTATTACATTCATGCACAATTGCACTTGAAATTCACAATAAAAATATAGCAAAGTTGCATTACATATTAATAATATCGTACGACAATACTTAGTACATATAACATTACCTAGAAACTTCCATTGTCGACTAAGCAAAACGTACCGGTGGTCTGATAACGCGACCGGTTCGTGTTGTTTTATGACTTATAACATCTTGGGGAATGCTATCTTTAGTTAAATTTAAATTTGCGTTACCACTTTGGTTCAATTGGAGACTACTTTCTGTAGATGTATCTATATCGATAGTGTAGGCGGGTTTGAGCCTATCTATCGATACGGAAACTTCTCTATTACCAATTTTTATTATAAAATATTTTTTATTTCTACTTATAACTATATATGGGCCTTCATACGGCGGTTGCAAAGACCTGCGCATTGCATCATTCCTTACAAAAACACTTTTACAAGAATTTAAACTATCTGGAACGAATAAAGAGTACGATTTACTATGATATTTCGGTCGAGGCTTATATTTGCTGATGGTATCTCTCAGCTTATGCAAATATTCCGAATCCGAATCACTAATTTTAGCATCGTCATAAAAATCTCCTGGCAAACGAATAGTCTTGCCGTAAGTTAATTCCGCCGCGCTCACACCGCTGTCGCTCCTAGTAGCCGTCCGTAATCCTAATAATACGATCGGCAACTCATCGACCCAATTACTATTGTTGCTTTGCAAACGAGCCATCAGGGCCACTTTAAGTGCCCTATGCCAACGTTCGATCATAGCGTTACTTTGCGGATGATAAGGAGTTGTACGTATTTTATGTATGCCCAAATATTTCATTAACTTAGCGAATAAATCGCTCTCAAATTGTCTGCCCTGGTCGCTTGTAAGCTTCGCAGGACATCCAAAACGAGCAATCCAACCTTCAAATACTACTCTCGCTACGGTCTCCGCCGTAATGTTTTGAACGGGGTAGGCCTCTGGCCACCCTGTGAAACGATCTATCATTGTTACACAGTATCTATACCCGTCGGCTGAGGTAGGCAATTGGCCGATTATATCGATATGTAAATGCTGGAATCGATCAGCATGTTCAAACTCTCCTACGCCTGATATCGTATGCCTGGTAATTTTTACACGTTGGCATTGCGGACATGCCCTTGCCCATCTCGCAATGTCCCTATCCATATCAGGCCAAAAAAATTTTTGCTTCATCAGGTTTTTACTAGTTTTTATGCCTGGATGACTAAGATTATGCACAGATTTAAAAGCTAATTCTCTGAATTCCTTAGGTAAGTACGGTCTAACATTTTTAGTAGAAATATCACAAAAAATATGTTTATCACAATCCGACAATAACATTTGTTTGAATTTGTTATGTGATACCTGCAACGCTTGCATTAGGTACTCGTCGTTACTTTGTTTGTCTGCTATTTCTGCGAAGTCGAGCACCGTGGGACAGCTTATCGTTTCGATTCTCGAAAGTGCATCCGCTACTAAGTTATCACTACCTTTAATATGACGTATGTCTGTACAAAATTCGCTGATAAAAGAAAGTTGGCGAATACGCCTTGGGCTTTCTTTATCGCTATTGATTTTAGTGAATGCAAATTCGAGCGGTTTATGGTCCGTAAAAATGGTTAAAACTCTACCTTCTAATAAATGCTTAAAATGTTTAACGGCCATAAAGACTGCTAACAATTCCCTATCGTAAGTCGAATATTTCATTTCCGTATCCGTTAATTTTTTGGAAAAATATCCAATTGGCTGCCAAATATTCTCAACCTTCTGCTGTAAGACTGCACCGACGCTAGTGTTTGAAGCGTCTGTCATCAGGGCTAAATTACTGTCTGGCAAAGGGTAAGATAGTGTAGCGGCGCTTTGCAAGCTTTCCTTACACTTCTCAAATGCCTGATTTGCCTTATCTGTCCATAATATAAGCGTCTTATCGCGTTTCTTAGAATTATGCAGATACTTGTTTAATTCAATTTGGTATTCTACAGCTTTCGGAATATGTGAGCGATAGAAATTGACCATACCTAAGAAACGGCGCAATTGTTCTACTGTTTCGGGCTTCGGAAAATTTACAACAGCTTGTACCTTGCCCTCTAATGGGCGAACACCGTCCGTGGAGACCTCAAAACCTAAAAATTCTAATTTAGACACACCAAAAACACATTTTGACAAATTAATAGTAATGCCATATTCGTTAAACCTTTTGAAAACTGCATTTAAATGCTCTTTGTGTGATAATTCATTTTCACTTGCGATGATGACATCATCGATAAAATTAAATAAAAAATCGAAACCTTGCAATACAATTGTATCCATAAAACGTTGGAACGTTTGTGCAGCGTTCCTCAGACCGAATGTCATCCTTGGAAATTCATATAATCCAAAAGGCGTTATAATTGCAGTTTTCTCAATATCGTTCGGGGCCACTGGTATAAAATGATAAGCGCGGTTTAAATCTAACCTAGTAAAAATTGTTTTTTTTCCTGCTAAAACATATTTAAAATCTTGTAACCGCGGAATTGGGTAGCGGTCCGGTTTGGTGATAGCGTTTAAACGCCTATAATCACCGCACGGCCTTATCCCGCCGTCCTTCTTGGGTACCACGTGTAACGGGCTTGCCCAAGGGGACTTAGATGGGCGACAAATACCCAATTCAGTCATAATCCGAAACTCTTCCTTGACCTTCGAGTACCATTTCGGGGAAAGAGGTCGAGCTTTCGTATATACCGGGGGTCCCGAAGTTTCTATATAATGGCATACAGCGTGTTTGGGGATTTCTTTATATGAAATCGGCTTAGTTACATCAGGATATTTGAACAATAAATCTTGCCACTTATCATTGCAGTTTATAGTTTTAATTGATAACTCGCACTCATCGTGCTTGATAATAGATGTTACGACATTTAAATTTGTAACTTGATCTCTCAGTTTCCGCGCGTTTAAATCCACCAACAACTTATAATGGCTCAAAAAATCTGCGCCTATTATAGGTTGTTTAACCGCTGCTATGATGAATGGCCATCTAAAAGCTCTTCTTAAATTAAGATCTAATACTAAATTGCATATTCCGTATGTTTTAATTTCCGTGCCATTTGCCGCATATAGTTTGTACGTATCACTCGCGATATTTTTCGACACATACTTTTTAGAGACGGGAATCACTGACACATTAGCACCGGTGTCTATTAAAAAATTTAATCTGCTATTTTTATCAACAACGCATAGACGGTTTTTAGTAAAATCGACACAAACCTCCGTCACTGCTTGCGTCCTCGCTAGTTTTCCGAAGGAGCAGGTGGTGCCGCCTTCCAGTTACAGGGTTCGACGCACTTCGCTGCTTTCGCCCCGTAACGATAATGGTAGAAACACAGCCACTTCGGATCACGACGTTTTTTGCTATTGTCCCTGCTGCGAGATTTCGATCTGAAACGGTTACCTCCTCTGTATGTTCCTCCGCCTCGCTGTGGTTGCCGCGAACGTCGCAACTCTGCGACCTCGACTCTCAGCTTGGCGACGATGGATGCCAAATCGCCGGTGGCACCAGCGTCCTTGGGTGTCGCTACCGTCGCTACGGCTGCTACTTCCGCTGGACGCGTCGCTTCCATCACCTTGTCCGCTACTATAGCCAAATTTTCCAGGTCCTCCACCTCCGTTACTGCCAAAACAGCCTGCACTGCAGACGGAAGATGGCTGTTCCACATTATCTTCAGCGTCTGATCGGGAATTTTCCCACGTGCCAAGTCCCTCATTCGGCGTAGTAGTTGAGATGGCTTTTGAGTTCCAAGCTCCATCTCGCTTAATAATTTTTGGAACTGACGCGTCTCCGATTCCTCAAAAACTTGTAGTAGCCTTTCCTTCAAGGTCTGATACTTCTGCGTCTCAGGAGGCGTGAGCAATAAGTCGCTGACCTGTTGAATAGCGGCCTTGTTCAATTTGGTAACCACCAAATTTTGCTTGGTAGCGTCGCCCAATCGCTGACTATCCACGGCGGCCTCGAATTGGACAAACCAGAGTCGCGGTTGGTCTGCCCAAAATTCGGGTATCCTTGACGAAACAGTGATGCTGGCTAAGGCGGTTTCCCCTTCGACCTTGGGCTGTGCACCCGCCGCTGCGGTACCAGGATGATGAGATGGATTCATTGCCACAATTTTTAATTACCACAACACTCACGAATTATCACGAATCACGTCGGTGTCACCAATATAGGTGTGTTGGGTAATTAGTGTGGAGAAATGATACACGACTTGATGTTAACTCCGTATATTTGCGACTGGCGCTAAAACTTATGAGGCGGGCACAGCCGCCACTAAGGTGCGCTCTCAGCATAAAATAGATACTTACATATGTATATATATAATATTAATATGTGTCCCTACACGTACTTTAAAAATCACCGTGGAACGAAACGTAATTAATAGCCCGTTGCAGATGCTCTGTGGTCCAGTTTCAATCAGTTTGACACTGACAGACAACTAATGGTGGTCGCGTTGTCGAATTTTAGACGGACGAGACGTAACCGTTTTGGCGACGACAAAAACGGTTGCAGAAAACGGTCGTCGTCGCAACTGGTTTGAAGACGAAACTATCGTTGAGTGAAGTAGTTGCAGAAAACGTTCGTTGTCGCAACTAGTTTGAGGACGGTAATAAATTCTGTACTCGTCGCGTCGTCGTTTCAAAACCAGTTATTACAATGAAAAATGAACTTTATGACTATAAACATAAAATTCATTTTTCATTGCAATAACTGGTTTTAAAAACGACGACGTGACAAGTGTGATAGTTGAAGCAATGGATTTTCGACCTTATTTTCTTAACAGTAAGATAATAATTCGCATACAGTAATTCGAAGTCTGATTTGTGCAACGAAGACTGGTCGCAGGATGGAAAACGGTTGTTACGTTGCAGAACAAAAAACGGTCTTTGAAAACTGTTCGTCGTTGAAACGCCCACCGCTACAGACAACATTATTATTGTTTTCGATTACTAGATAGTTGCATGTTTCTTCTGTTCTTTTCGTATTTTTATTCGAAAGATTTTATGAAAATGGCATCTGTAGATACATGCATAATCCACAAAGCCGTTGTATCAATTGTGCAGCACGATTTCAACGGAATGTTGAATACTGCTCTTGCTGGATACTGTTGTAATTGTTTAGTGGGCAGACGCACTGTTGGCTGCTGTGCATATGTGATGTGTATAGTGTGGTTTTTATCTTGGGCGCGGCATCAAGGTGAGGTTGAGCCACCTGCATCTTTTTTAGATGAAATACTGCTTTTAAGAGATGACTTTGAAAATGATGATGATGAACAGTAATAAATACTTGTGATGTACCTATAATGTGGTTTTTTTTTCTCCTTACACAACCAGCATAAAACATATCACCTTATTATTTTAGATCTACAGTCAATGGCCGGCAAAAGCCGCGCTATTTCGAAATGAATACATCTACGCATTTTCATGAATAAGTCTATCAAATCGTGTAAATCAAATCAAAGTCTGTCACGTAGTACAGACGTGACTTTGTTTTATACTGTATATTATTGAACAGTGCACTATTTTAACTTAAAATACCAAGGAGACCTATCCACTCATTAGACAATCGCTCTTGTGAGATTTTAGGTTATTATGAGAGTCATGTTTTGACTGTCGTATTTCACGGTACTCCAGTTACATAAAGTTTTGCTAATATTACCAATGTAATCTAGAGATTATAAGGAATAAACTAACGTGCATTTCATTGCTATACGCCACAATTTGTGGTGGGCCTATTCCCCAAACAAAAAAAATTGTCTCCTTTGTACACTTTCTTCTCCTCGTCATTAATGCAGGAAGAATTTTTTTCTGCTATATTTCTGATAGCGTCATAAAAAAATTCTACTCTTTAAAATTAATTTTGGGATTTGAGGCATATCCACTTTGTTCTTTCGCTGTATGAAGTCAGTATAAGTACTTAAATAACTCTAACTAATTCCGACCTCTGATAATGAGTAACTTAATCAATTTTTTTATAATACCACGAGACGGGGCTTAATTCCCGAGGGTGCCCCCACCCTTCTTCATTCTCGGGAGAGGGAGTTCACCTTAATTCCTAGGTAAAGGAGACATCTTCGAAAAGGCTGGACCGATTTTAATAGGACTTTCACTTACGGAAAGCTTTATTTTATGTGGGTAACCATCTAATGACTTCTCCCGCTCTAGGGCGGAGAGGGAGAGCGTGCCAAACTTTTGCTGAGTAAAACCACATCTAGGTTTCTTAAGTTGCTCTTTGCGTTCTAGGACCACGGGTCACCTTTTCAGTCCTTCCATGACTCTAGTAAGCATCGGCCCTGCTGGACCCCTACGGTTTGGCTGACACCTCTATAAGGAACGCGTAGTATAAGACGCGCCATCGACGATCTAGGCTTGGCTCGGACAATAGCTGGACGGCCGGACTACGAGCTACACATTGCACGTCGTCCGAAAGCCCGCGCCTACAATGACTGGTAGTCGGGGTGGGGGTCTCAGCGAGTGGGGCGTGAAGATATCCATTCTCTCATGCGTGCAGCTGTCTCCATCACTAACATTGCTGCTTCGCTGAAGGAGGTGAAGGCCACTCATTCCCCCTCGTTCCACGACGCGAGAGGTCACAGCCACTGATTGCCCCCACGAGGACACGGCTATGCACCGACTGTGCGGGTCTCACCTCCACCGTAAGCTCCACCGTTTCCTCCAGGCGATCCGCACAATGGCGACACCCCGAACGTTTTCTTCCGCCTAAATCTGGTGCAGGAACCTCCCGAACTTACTATCTCCGGTGAGGACCTGTGTTATGTGGAAGGTGAGGACGCCATGACGTCTCACCAGCTACTCCTCAAAGAGGGGACTTAACGCCATGATTATGACGTACCCATCTGACGGATAATTGATGTTATAAGGAGTGACTTAGGCTACTTTTCATTTTCCCGCGGGAACGGGTCTTAATTCCTGGAGATATTTATATATCTATGAAATGGATAACACTTCAAAAAAGGGGAAGTAAGTAAGTAAATATTTATTTGTTAAACGAATTGACGAAGAATGTAACAAAGTCGCGAGTAACAGTTAGTAAATAACATATTTCTTATTGTATTTTTTTTAAATATGGTCATTATATACTATTTTGGAATCCTCATGATGAGTTCTTTAATTTGATACCCATATTGGAATAACAAAAAAAAAAAAATTTTTTTACTCTAAAGTATAGCGTCTCACAGTCGTTATGTTGGGTTTTTTTAACGTCATCTATCTAAGAACACTTGGGTTATCAAGACGAATCTAACGATAACTTAATTATGTAAATCCATTCAGTGGTTTGGAAGATATAAGGTAATAAATAATATTACATACATACATACATTTGTACATTCATACATACATGATACGCGCGAAAAACACAACCCTTCTTGCAGTCGAGTAAAAAAGGATTTTATAGTTATCGTGTGAAAAAGGTTCACTCTGAAATATGAAGAAAGAAAAAGAGTTTATTTGCATCAAACATGGCGCATACCATAAAGAATAAAAATAATAACAACTATAATATACACCGATAGTTTTTAATTAGTACAAATACTTTAAGGGGTTATTAGAAAAGGTCTTGTTATTGTTTAAGAAAAGTCTCAAAAAATTATGTTCATAAACGGCAAAGTTATTAGCATTTTTTTTATATCCCAAAATGTCACCCAACTTATGAAAATATTGAACAGGCTGATTTATGAATGAATAAATAACGATTAAAATGGAAAAACACTGCGCGTAGTATTTTCTGGTAGCAATTGTTATGAATGTTGATTCTATTATGAATTTACCAGTTATGAAAAAACTCCGTGGACAATTTTAGGATTTTATTTTTTTACTTTTGACTACACAAATATGATCAGTAACGGGTACGGATAGAGCCCTATTTTTTTGTACTAATTAAAAACTTGGGGTGTATTGGGAAAATATGCGTCACATCCACGCAATCGGTGACTTCTGTGGGTGCCCTCTGCCCCAGCTAGGGTACATATCTCAGATCTTAAGTCAAATCACAAAACTCAACGCTATAGTATGATTTATTTATTTCTTAAGTTATTGTGGGTTTCACAATATTTCCTCGATCAATAACTAAATAGCATCGAGTTGGTGTTGTAGGTAATGAGACCATAACCATAGGTAAACAAAGCTGCGTAATTCTGAATTTACAATAACCCAGAATCACCGGCTTGAGTAATACCAATTAATTAAGAGCACCCTAATCGTGAGAATAGAACACGGATTTAATTAAAAATGTAGTTGAGAAGTTGTCTGAATATAATGCATCTTTACTGTTAATTTAAATTGTGTTACGTTACTGCTATTGCGTCGAAACAATGTTGCCTTTAAACACAGCTTGTTAGAGATAAGCGTAATAAATTAAGTTCAGAGTCATTTATATCTATACAACATTAATTTCAGTATATGCGAAACCCGAAACACGTGTCTAGTATTTTTATGTAAAGATTCTATGTACATAATTTAAAAATCAAAAAGTTATAAGCTTGTCATGTTACCTGGTTATCCGCACAAATACACGGTTACCGGGCCATCTGGGCGAGTGAGGGGTTGTTTAGCTCCCGCACCCAGCTGTGCGCTGGCGCCTAATGACCGCTATGACTTGCCGTGATCTGTGTTTGACTCGGTGGTATCCAACTTGTGACACAATTTAAATATCTTTGAAAAAATATAACATGGTGTAAAAATGATTGGAATCGATTCAGTTACTGATACTGAACCATCTATGTTCAGATTTCGCTACTAAAAATAATCGTGGTATATTTAAAAGAAGAAATGACTGACTGACATATCTACGCACCGTCATTGGGACTAGGAACATGAAAATTTGCACAAGGCTTCCTTTTTACCCGACTACGGTAAAGTCAAAGGAGGGTTATGATTCTGACAGGCTATGTATGTATGTAAGTATGTTCATCTGTTCCCTCATAGCTCCTAATCTACTTATTGGAAATCGACATATGAGGTATCGTTAGAACCGTCTTAATATTCCGCTGAACATAGGCTACGTGACGTGTCACAAAACTTGATATGGCGCCCTCTAGCGGACAAAAATTAATGTGTTAAAAAATAAAAATGTAGGTAAACACACCAAGTTTGGTATCATTTGAACGGGCTTCACTTCTACATTTCCAAAATATTGCTCAAATTTAAAGTGACGCCCTCTAGCGGACAAAAAGTCATGTGTTAAAAAAAGATGTTATGACAAATACACCATGTTTGGTATCATTTGATAGGGCTTCACTTGTACATACCAAAATAAATAGTATAGAAGCACAGTGATTTAACACCAAAATTGTTTAAATATAAAAAGGTTAAAAACTAAAACCTGACTAGGACAAAAAAAAAACGACGCTGAAAAAGTATGAAA
Organism: Mythimna impura; assembly: GCA_905147345.3. Taxonomy (NCBI): domain Eukaryota; kingdom Metazoa; phylum Arthropoda; class Insecta; order Lepidoptera; family Noctuidae; genus Mythimna; species Mythimna impura. The sequence continues at coordinate 16,767,556 of LR990343.1, read as the reverse complement.
CAAGATTTTCAGGATGCTGAAACTGAACAAAAAGAACTTTTTGTTCAGTTCTTGTTTTTCCAGTTACCTTGTTCATTTCAGCATCCTGAAAATCTTGTTTCATACTTTTTCAGCGTCGTTTTTATAACGTAGGCGAGCACTAAGAAGGGGTTTTTGGAAATTCAACCCTTAAGCGTAAGAAAAGGAGGAATTTCGTTTGTGTGCAAAATTCTTGAGCCCATATATTTGATACTTAGCATAAATAGTAACCTAAGTAAATAAAAGTTTGTATGGGAGAGAATCTTATTCTTGGGTTAATAAACTTGAAACTTGACACAAATTCTAATCAAAATAAATCATAAAGACTTTCATTATTATAAATAAATAAATTATAAAATTATTCGTTTTTAGGGTTCCGTACCTCAAAGGGAAAAAACGGAACCCTTATAGGATCACTTTGTTGTCCGTCTGTGTGTCAAGACCCTTTATCTCAGGCACACGTTGAGGTATCGAGTTGAAATTAAAACCATATACTCAGGTCTGCGGTCCCTTGAAACTGCGAAAAAATCAAACATCTAAGTTAACGAAAAAAAAGATACGGTCGTTTATGTGGAAAAAAAGTGTATTTCGACACTCATGGAAATCAAAATTCATAGGGTACTTCCCGTTGACCCAGAATCCTGAAATTTGCCAAAAAGCATGGTCTCATAGCACATGTATAGGAAAAAAACCTCCCCCTGGCAGCTTTGCACTCGGTGGAAAGGCGTGCGAAGAGGCTAATTGGTAATCCAGATCTGGTCAAGTCCAATCTACAAAGCCTTGACTGTAGGGTAGCCAGCCTTTCGGTGTTTTACAGGATGCATTTTGAACAGTGTGCGCGGGAGATGCATGACTTGATTCCATCATCTCATTTCTACCATCGGACAACCCGACGAACGGCAGAATCCACTCTTACGTTGTTGAAACCTCTACGGTCCGGACCAAGCGTTTCGCCTCGTCGTTTATACCGTGAAAGTCGAGGGACTGGAACAACTTGCCTGCTGCGCTCTTCCCGTCAGATTATAATTTAGGTGTCGTAAATAGGCTCTTAATAAACTAGTGCGCCTCACCATCAACGATTGCATCACTACTTACCATCAGGTGGGATCGCAGTCAAGCAATATTTTATAACAATTAAAAAAAAAAGAAAAAACTGTAAATTTGTAGTTACGTTACAAAAAAAAAACTTTTTTTGCTTTTCGGAAAAATCATCGTAACTCAATTCGGGAATTGAACTGTTTTCATTCATAGGTAAGTTTGTACGGAACCCTCACTGCGCAAGTCCGACTCGCACTTGCCCGGTTTTTTTTTTTACTTTTGACTACACAAATATGATCAGTAACGGGTACGGATAGAACCCCATTTTTTGTACTAATTAAAAAATAGGGGTGTATTTATGAACTTATGGGCTTTCCTTTACTTCATAAATATATATTTAACCCCTTTTGGGTTCATAATCATTTTGCGGAAGGTACCGGGGTGCCTGGGGTACTTTGCCCTGTATCCAGTAACCACTGGCCAGCTTAGAAGCAGATAAGGTGCTGTCTCGTGTCTCATCCTCTTCCATGCAGGCTCTGCAGTAAAGGCTGCTTTCTGTGGCTCGCGCTATCATAGATAGACAGGTGCATAATAAAGGTCAGTTACAGTGATCGTCAATTTGCGCAACTGAGGTTAAGTCAGTCGTAGGGTTTGTTTTGTGAAGCGATCACGGGCGCTACGGCGTCTAGAGTTTTGTCTTAGCATTTTTGTGATTGACTGTGAACTATGTATTCTTGGTGTTTGGTATTAATGGCTCATGTTTCACTTTGAGGGAAGGGCCAATAACACCCATCTTCAGCTTTCTTTTTTCGAATGCTTCATTATTTCAGAGGATGCTGCTGAGTAATTGGATCACTGATGTTGGAAGTACCGCGAGAACGCTACTTCCGTTAGATGTCTTGAACTGCTAAAACAAAAAAAAAAAAAAAAAACTATTAATTCTGAATTCTTCATCATAGCATCTACGCCTATAAATTGAAATATTCCACATTAGGTGGTTTAAGATCCTCCTCCTACTTTAATGTCTTCCGAGTTTGTATTATGGTATTAATTATATACGATCTACGTTTGTGGATACATAAAAATTACCCGCCATTAAAAATGTTATTTCGATCTCATTTTTAAGTTGCGGTATGCTAAATCGCGCTTACAAACAATGCAAATGCAATATTATAAATCAACAAGTTAAACATTTTCTATCTTTCTTTACAAGGGATTCTTACTTTTTTAATGCATTTTATTTAATAAAGTTCCAACTTTTATGCCTAAGTTGGTATTTTTTTTTTGAAAATTGATCTTGTTAGCCAGATATAAAATGAGACTAAAAATTATACGACAATTAAAAAATACCTCACTGTACACATTATCATGTTCAAAAAGTTAATTAGAAGATCCGTAACAGTAGTATCTAACCAGTAAACAAAATTCAGTAAAGAGCGAGTTGTAATCGCCCATTGAAAGTTCTGTATGTAACCTGCCCCCCTAGCCAAGTTACAATCGTTTCATTCGCGCCGAACGCCTCGAGTAGGCCACGCCTCCGATTTCTTTGTTGTGACCACGTGACTGAGCGTTGAGATGACGTCAGAACAAAGGAATCGGAGACGTGGCCTACTCGAGGCGTTCAGCGCGAACGATACGATTGTAACTTGGCTATGGGGGCTGTAAGGCAAAAACATAATTTTTTTGGTCATTTTCAAAGATTTACCCAAAACAAAGTTTATTTTTCTTGTGACATTGCTTTTACTTGTACTCTACTATGCAGGACAAATAAAAAGAAAATGTTCATTTGAAGCCTTTTTATACGATAGCAGATTTGTTCTTGTACTCAAATCGGATAATATTGCAATGACATTAATTCATCATCATTTCAGCCGAAAGACGTCCACTGCTGGACATAGGCCTCCCCCAAGTGTCGCCACAATGAACGGTCCTATCTCCGGTCCGGTTGGTGACATCAATTAAGAAAAAATAATCACTTGCTACTTAAATTAACGACCATCTATTATTCCAAATCTTAAAAAACCATAGCATTAGTAGTTCCTAAATTAACCAGCTGTGACAGAAAGACAGACGAAGTCGAGCAATATGAGTTCTTCTGTATCATATTAGTACGGGTCTCTAAAAACAACGTAATGTAGGTAATTAGTTAGTTAACGTTCATGTAATCATGTAAATTAATTGACACTAAGATCATTATCTTATTGTAAAACATAATGAAAACCAGACTATTGGCCTTCCTAAAGCGTAATGAGTATAAATACATTAGCTTCTACGCCTCTGTGCTACGTCTTCACAAAACACTAAATTATTTAAATTAATTATAAATTAGTAACGTTCTATTTATAATTTTAATGAGGACCCATTTTGTAAGACGGCTTGGCGCACTATGAATTGTTTTGGACTTTATAGATACTCAATTTTTGAAAACGCCTTTCAGTCTCCCTTGCCGAGAAAATTTTTACTACGAAAAATGACTTTGCAAAATCATTTAATCAATTAAACAGTGGCTGAAAAATAGTTTTTGGCACAGAATATTTATGGCACTTTGTTTTCCATTGGAACACGGAAGTAATACAGTCATATGATTTTGTAGTATTTGGCAGCATATGTATCAAATCAGGCATCTCGGCAAGTTTCGCTGAGGTAATCAATACTATAATAAAATTGTCAGCTCGATTTTACCGAAATAGTGCCTGTTCCAAAGAAACTGTCCAATTATACAGATACTTGAGATACAAAACTACACCGATTTTATATTACAATATCCACTAGGAATCAATTTGCAAATAATTAAAACAGCCACTGAACTGCAATCGAAAAAAAAAATACGCTAAAAACATTGATCTGTACTTTGATCTATAGGAGAATTCTGGACGACAATAAATCATTCCAAATTCAAACTACGATATCTATTTAATAAAAATAAGAATCGTTGTATACAAAAAATTGAACGATTCTGCCCGTATTGATGTAGTTTTTATATTTTTTTAATAGTCCTTGGTGCACCATGTGCGAAATAACAAGAAAACTTTCATGTTTTGATACAGCGCAGAGGAAAAAAATAAAGGGCAGAATAATATTTGACTGACAATAATATTTTCAACGGCTTTTGTTAAGTTATCTTTATATATATCTATAGGAGGAGAAACTGACTGACTGACATATGAACATACCGCTGAAACTGTAGGGACTAGGAGTATGAAATTTAAAATCCAAAATTGGGGTGAATTTTGGAAAATACGGAGATGAAACGGTTGTTTAAAGTTTGTATGGAGAATCCACATTTCACGCGGGCGAAGCTGCTGGCAGAAGCTAGGTCAACAATAAGTGAATGATCCTTTTATATTTTCATCAAATAGAAAATTAAAATAATGATTCAAAACTGAGGGTAGTTAGCTTGCCAAAGATTGAAAGCTGCCGCTGAGTCTAAAAGACCACCCGCGCATTATTCTGCAACAACCTAATTGAGTTGATGTCTAAAAGTAACTGCGCCCTGTAACATTTACTATAATTTTGACTTAAAATTACTAAATGATTACAACTATCGTGCTCGTGTTGAGCTTTGGTGGGTACTGGTAACTATAACGCGGCTAATAACACCTGATGGGTTAAAGAGACGTGTGTAACACTCACGTTTGAGCGATGGCACAACAAAAAATATCAGCTCGGAGCAACCCTGCCGCCTATAAATGGAATATTCGGATCCCACGTTAACAGTAGCACTTTGAGTACAACGAGCGCAGTCCATTTGAACATTGTTGAGGTAAATGAGCTAGTTTAAATTATATTTAAATTTCTGTTGAATCATACTTCACTTTAAGAAACTTTAAGAAATCGGTGCTGTTAAGTTAGCGACCTCGTACATCAGAGATAGGAAACATATATTCTAAAAAAAGTGACGTTTTCAAAACAGACATGAAGTGTGCAGTGAATAGGGTTATACATACTGGATATTCAAATTAAGTGACAGGAGCACCCGTACAAGTAACTGGCCGCACGCGTTTTTGAGGTTGAAATATCGAGTCATCAAAGAAAATCGATTTGTCATTCACCGCGTTTCTGTTTCAGAATGTTTCGCCTCATCAGCTGTATGTTGCTGTGCGGCACTCTGGCCGCGGGATATCCTTTTCCATTCCCCGCTGCACCTGTAGTCCCGCCAACAGCTGTGATACCGACACCATACCCCTTCGTTCCGGGGTCCACACCAGTAGTGCCGACGGCTCTTCCCTACGCCCCGGGGATCAGTCCGGTAGTACCGACTGCCACTCCCTACGCGCCCGGGGTTAGGCCGGTAGTGTCAAATGCGCTTCCTTTTGTTCCTGGAACTACACCGATTGTTCCTGGAGTTAATAACCCTTACTACAACTACGCTGGAGCCCCGGCTATACCTATTCTGTCATACTCAAATGAGCACGGTTTAGATGGGACTTATGCATTCAGGTCGGTATTTTATACAGTGACATAATTTTTAGCGTTTTTTTTTTTTTTGTATGAACAGTATCGTATTATGAATGTGTGTGACTGTGTCTTGGCATAAATAAGCTTCTCATATCCAATATGGGTAAATAAGTGACCATCTAAAGCCACTGATTTCAGTTTTTCAACTGCTGACGGCAAGCAAGCTCAAGAAAGCGGATATTTGAAAGATGCGTACGTAGATAATACTGGAAATCCACAAGGGACTCAGGTATGGAACTATTACTAATACTTTTTTTTATTTGACTTTGATTCATAATTAATTATTTCTACATCTACTACTTTTTAAGTCTAAACATAATCAGATTATAACAGCGGCATGGGTCGAATGTTGTTGGTTAAGCTAGGCTTGCCGAGGTCAGTCCGTGCAGGGGTCACCCATGCACTCACACAAGAAAATCGGTATGTAAATGATGACCAACATCTGATTGATTTTCTTCCGTGCTTTAAAAAACACATTAAGTCTACCCCCTGGTGGTCATTTGAACATCTTTGACAGTTGCTACGGCCGCTACGGGAAGTTAGTAGTCAGATAATCTGACACCAGTCTTGCCTAGAAGTTTCATCTTATCTGGTTATTGAGTTGGGTGGCATCAGACAGGTAGTCATCATCATCACTATTTCAGCCCAAAGACGTCCATTATTAGATATAGGTGTGTCTCAAGTGTCGCTATAACGAACGGTTCTATGCCTCTCGGATTCAGGTAGTCGCTCCATCTAAAATATTGGTATTCAGCTGCATCCGGTTAGACTCAACATAGTAGAGAAAAAGCAGCCCCCCTAGCCAAGTTACAATCGTATCGTTCGGCGCGAACGCCTCGAGTAAGCCACGCCTCCGATTCCTTTGTTCTGACGTCATCTCAACGCTCAGTCACGTGGTCAGAACAAAGGATTCGGAGGCGTGGCCTACTCGAGGCGTTCGCGCCGAACGAAACGATTGTAACTTGGCTAGGGGAGCTGAGCAGATTGATTGCTGGAACACAGCTCTGTATTCAATGAGGTGTTGTGATTGTGTGGTTGGCACGTCTTCGCACTTCTGATTCTAGGACATCTCTCTCCTCACGATGTTTTTCTTTACCGTTTTGAGAGAAACGGTGTCGATAATTTATCTAAACAAAGTTACTGTACCTTAGCCACTGCTACAGGATCTGGGCAAAGGGCGGATGATAATATTACGTTACTGTAATAATTTAATAATATTTCACAACTATCACACAACGTCATCTAGTCTCAAACTAAGCAGAGCTTGTTGTACTAGTAGGTACTTATAACACAAGCTCTGATAAACATACTTTATGCTCTCAAGCACAACTGATAAACCTACTTATTTATTTTTGAATACATACATTATCTATATATCATCATCATCATCATTTCAGCTGAAAGAAGACGTCCACTGTTGGACATAGGCCTCCCCCAAATGTCGCCACAATGACCGGTCCTGTGCGTCTCGCATCCATCGTATCTATATATATAAAAAGAGAAACTGACTGACATATTTTTTATTCGATTCAGCCCGTCCCTTGCTGCCCTCCCCCAGCGACGCCCTAAGCCGACCCCAGCCGACCCCCGGTCCGTACCCCACAGGAGGTGCCCTTAGCGTGTATTCGCTTAGTTTTAAGTTAGTTAAGTAAGCCCTGGCTGGAGGCTTTGATTTTAGAATTAAGGCCGCCACAGGCAAGTCCGGTTAAGCAGCCGACAACCTCCTGGGTTGAACTGCGAGAGGCCAAACACAAAAAAAAAATGACTGACATATCAAAGCACACCCAAAACTACTAGGACTAGAAGCGTGAAATTTTGCACTAGGCTTACTTTTAAGACGTAGGTAAGTACTTAAAAAGGATTTTCCAAAATTCAGCCTCTAACGGGATGAAACGGGCGTCTAAAGTTTGTACGGAGAAATCTACATTTACACGGGCAAAGCCGCTGACAGAAGCAAGTTATAGATAAATTACACCCAGACATAGAAAAAATTATCGTGCTTATCCCACGACCTCTAGCTTAGCAGTCAGGGCCACTAACCAATAGACCAACAGGGCAGTCAAACCATCAGTCGAACTGTACTTACCTTTTGCATTTGTAATTTGTTATTTTTTCAGGTTGTTCAGGGAAGTTACGCTTACATCTCGCCTGACGGGACACCCATTCAAGTTAGCTACGTTGCCGATGAAAATGGTAAATTATTTTTTGTATAAACAGCTCTTCTTATAATATGTATATCTAGTATTAACCTAAACATATAAATCTTTTAGTTACTTATTGCTATATTATGGTGGTAAGTGTATTTTACCGACGTGAACACTCAAAAACGAAAACCCATAGAAACAAATGAATAAAAGCGGAATCAGGCGATTCATTTTTCGTTCATTTGCGTCTTTCATTCGGCATCTTTTCATCTCACCACCGAATTAATTAATTAATTAGTCAATTGATTCAATAATGTTTGATTTGGCAGTGTAACGTCATTCGATGACATACTTAAAGAAAAAAGCTGGCAAATGTTCATTTCTATGTCATTCCAGCTAAGCCGTGTGAACATAGAATGAAAGAAAAATGAGGCACGCAGTCGAATAAACATTCTTTTGAGTGAACCGTCTGTTCTCTCCTTAACTGATTTTGAAAGAAGAATAATCTGCCGTAAATATAACGTTTATTTGAGTTAAGAATTCTAAGTCAAACCGTAGTTATAGGGAATAACGGAAAGGTTTGATGTTTGTTTATTTTCGATATTTACACACTACTTTATGAAGAACTTCTTATTTACGTTCTTGGATAAATACCCTATAAATAAACCGCTCATTATTTTATAATCTATGCGGACGTGTTCGCTTGGTGTTTAACCGAAATGGCGCGAAATCACGCGCGAACGCATTCGCTTGGGGTTTGAGAGTAGCCACTAAAACTGCAATTCGATTGTTTCATTCATCATCATCATCATCATCATTTCAGCCGAAAGACGTCCATTGTCGTCGGTTCATTGGCCGTTACGAAATACTGGACTGCCCAACCTCCCTAGCCAAGTTACGATCGTTTTGTTTGCGTTGAACGCATCGAGTAGGCCACGCCTGCGATTCCTTTGTTCTGATGTCATCTCACACTCAGTCACATGGTCAGAACAAAGGAATCGGAGGTGTGGCCTACTCGAGGCGTTCGACGCAAACGAAACGATTGTAACTTGGCTAGGGGGGGCAGTACTGTTTTGCGTTTTTAGTCATGTGAAGTTAAGTAAAGTTAAAGTAGCTTTTAATCCTGCGTGCTAAAGTTAATGTTAACTTGAATGTTTCAGGTTTCAGACCATCAGGCGTGCATATTCCTGCTGATGGTAAAGCAGTTGCCCCCATCGTACCTGTAGTGGACAGACTCAACAAGCAAGTTTTCGACCCGAACTACAACCGTTACGATCCTTACTCAAACCGAAACAGATATAATACTTTTGGCCAGTACAACAACCGACCTTATGACCCTAGATATCCATATGACGCTACGAAGATCAATCCCTACCTTAATAACAATAATTATAACCCCTACCTAATTCCAAACAGAAATCCTAATCAAGATACTAAAAAGCCTTCCGCTTAGACTGTTGATAAACCTGAACGAAAATCATAATGAAAATCGGAAAGTATTACTGTAATATTAGGAAATGTATATTTTTCATGGTATATGAATAAAACCTGTGATAAATAATGTGATGTGTTTTACTAGACTTTGGAGTGCAGAGTGCAATAAGTGTGTATTTTCAAAGATATTTTTAAACATTGTATACATACAAGAACATACAAGATTGAGATTGTTTGTTTGAGTCCAGTCATGTAAGTATCGGAATACAAATATTTTTATACATTGATAAATAAAAAATAACACAAAAAAAAAATAATGACCTAGAATTAAAAATAATAATAATAGTTTGACGTCAGTTTGAGCGTCAATTGCATTCGTTAATAACTACATCACTTTATCCTTATTATCAAATCTGAATTTTACATCTGTCTCTCTTTAGTGTTCTTCGTATCCCTAACCAGTGCCTACTCCGGCGACCGCCTACAATAAGCGGCTTTTAAAGATTGCATGTTATGGGTTGCCCAACAGTCATTCCAATGCAATTCACTTTATATAAATCAATATGGCGCTGCTGATAAATAGCCGAAACGTTTAATACAAAAAGACATACAAACTTTATGTACTGCATCGTTAAAATAATTCAGGCAAGAACTTAATGTCGCTGAGAACATAAACATTTACTTTCTCTGTTTAATATGCAAATTAAAACCCAAAAATTGATTTGAAGATATGCAAAAAATGGATTTTTCAACCATAATTAGTGAAGAGTGGATCAGGGAAACATCCTTAAGATGGATTGGACTGGTAAAAAATAGTTTATATGCTATACCATCCTGCACGCTTATGCAGGACCACTACTTACTTGATATTATTGATTCCAATATGTATTCCCTTGCTAATTTCGATTATGGTGACTGGTTTCTACTTGCTATGCGATTAAGGGTTGCGATCTTGTGCTCTAATACGGCTAATATAGACTACATTTGCTGTGAAGGTGCGTTTGATTTGTGATTGATCCTATTAGTCAGTAGGTATAGCAGGCGAGATTCCAAAACAAACATAATCTAGACACAGCAATACTATGAAACATGGGACTACATGTCAACACCGGTGTTTCTCTTGATGCTTATTTTGATGGTTCTGGGCGGGACAGAACACAGCTTTGGCAGGATATTGAATAACTGATATGACAGTCAATGATGATAGAAAGGTCTCTATAAAAGTACCGTACTGTAGCTTACTTTTACTACTATGAGTCGATTTACACATAAGTACATGACAGTTTCTTTTTGATTTTCTTGACAAATCAAAAGTGCATGTAAATGGTTTATTTGAAATATAGGTATGCTTTGATTTTTTGAATCACACATATAGACTTTTTACCATTTAGGCAGTCTAAATGGTAAAAAATTGTAATACGAGAACTCCACTTTTTTTTTTCAAATCAATGACTTCTTGTTAAATAAAATGCTTACATAATTTAATTATGAAGAAAACCACGACTCTACCTACTGTAGAACCTACCGCAGCTGAATAAATTAGTCGGTGCAAGAGACATCAAGATTTCACCAGAATACCTACACGTATTTTTTTCATGTACACATTCATGCATAAGAATTTTTATACTCGTGTTACCAGTCATAACTTTAGCAAAAGTATGAATGTAGCGAGGCGTGGGGTGATCAGTTTCGTGTTTTATGTACTGGTTGCTTAAATCATTTATTTTGTTGTGGTAACCTCGTGTAAAAGATTAAAACTACATGAAATTATTAATAAGTAGTGCACGCGACGCTACCTTCATATAATATTCAGAACGAATTTTTCTCGATGGCATTCAGTGGTCTCTGCCTACCAATATATATCATAGTAAAAACGAGTGAGTTAAAACTATATTAACTCACATGTGTTTACCATATAGTGTATATCAAACTATAATAAATTTAAAAGTACTCTAATACAATACACATCTAAATAAAATTAAAATTCAGAGTCTACGACTTACATATTTTTTAAAATTCGCATTTGAATGAAAAATTTGGGTCTTATTTTCATAAAACAATAAAAAGTCGATGAAAAAAAATCCACAGGGCATGAGAAGTTTTTTAGGGGTCTGAAATTATAGCAGATGACCCCTCCGTTGACCATTTCAATTTGGCACACGATGCACCAAACATCCTGTATAATGAATTTATCAAATAACGAAGCTTTTGAATGACATTTACTTAAGTCTACCGTTTCACGAGTAGCTCCCTAAAGCGTCGAACTGGTTTCTTTATCGCAGTCATTATGATAATGTCCCATTGTCGCACCTCGTACATAACTTCACAAGATACGATACGATGTCTGAATGTAATATTATATTTTCACTATTGTGTATGATAAAATTTACTCCACATAGCTTTTATTTTTTTTTAAAGAAGATGTATATATAAATATACATCTTCTTTTTCGGCGAGCAATGGGTGGCTCGCCGTTCGACCGTCCGGTAACCATCCGGACCGAGCCCAAGTCGTCGACGGCGCGTACTGTTCCACGCGCGCCTCAGGGAGATGTCAGCAAATCGTAGGGGCCCAGCAGGGTCGAAGCCTACTGGGGTCACGGGTAGTGCGAAAGTAAAACCCGAGGAACTGGGACGAAGTCAAAGAAGGAACAGGAGTGGGTTTTTAGTCATTAAAAATCTGACACTATCTCCCGCTCCGCCCAAGAGCGAGATTTGTCATTAGATGATTTTCCCACTTAAAAAAAAAAACACCTTCTTTTTCTTCTCTGTCCGTCGCTGCTACCATTACCTGGGGTCGAGTCTTCTCACAATTCTGCGCCAGGGTGACTACCCTGGCGCAGAATTGACAGACAGACTGGACAGACTTGTCCTGGGTCGCTTTCGGCAATTGGGTTTTCTAGAGGTCTCTCTCGATGTATGACTGAGTTAACGGCGGGCGGCTTGTACCTCTCTTTTGTTTGGTATAAAAATATAAATACCTATTACTGAAAATTATATGAATAGTCCAATATGAATAAAAATGAAACAGAATCTCTCCCTGGAGTGAAACAATTGAAGCTGAAAATAAATGAGTTTGTTAAAATATCTGGTATAATTTTTCTCATTATATAAATGGTAAGTCTTGTGGTTCTTCACTTATTGTTTTCTTTCTTTCTATTTATTTCACTTGAATGATTTCTGTCCATATACATCATTCAAGCTTACTGCAACGAAAATATTTATAGTTATGGTATAATGATATAGCGATATTACCTTAGATATAAAAAAATGTCGTTGCAAATAATAACCTTTTCTTTTATTATTGTAATAGATTTAATTATAGACACGCAAATTATATCACTGATTAGCGAAGCAGCTTGTTTACTCACATTATAAATTAATTTTGTACGTTACGTTATAATTACACGTTTCTTGTAATATTAACTTGGTACAACACAGAGTTGGCAAAATCTATTTAGTGCATTATTCGTTTCGATTTCCTATGATTTTTATATTTATAAAATCTTTCGTCTAGAGTCAATCATTACTTTTCCCAACTGTGACGACATCCGGTGTGATCGGATGCAGTTTAAAAATTTTAAATTGCAGCATTTTACATGGAGCGCCTACCAATCAGACCTCCATACCTAATTACTGGGTAACATAATATCTCTGGAAAGGAGTCTAAAAGCTCTGTTAGCCAAGATCACAGGCTGCATATTGCTATCGTCATTGGAAGTCGCCAGACGATTCCCAGTGAGCAATGGGTAGCTCACCGTTCGATAAAAACCAGGCTTGAGTCAACGGCGCGTTGTCTCACGCGCGCCCCAAAGAGATGTTAGCAAAATAGACAGGGTCCACAAGGGCTAATACCTGTTAGGGCTTTTTTTGATGGTCAGAAATCATCTAATAACATCTCCTACTCTAGGGCGGAACGAGAAGGCGTGTCAGACTTTTACTGACCAAAACGACACCTATGTTCCTTTAGTCGCCCTTTGTGTCCTAGGACCACGGGTAACCTTTTCAGAAGTGTGTGTCTGGGCCCCTAGGATACCTGTTAGGGCTGCAGGATGGTTCAAAAGTGTTATCGTAGCTCTTGAATGCAAAGAGCAACTGAAGGAACACAGGTAGGTTTTAATCAGTAGAAGTCTGACACATTCTTTCGCTCTTCCTGGAGTGCGACCAGTTATTTGGTGATATGATACCTTAAAAAAAAAACTGGCCAAGTGTGAGCCGTACTCGCACACTAAGGGTTCCGTACAAACTTACCTATGAAAACAGTTCAATTCCCGAATTGAGTTACGAAGATTTTTCGGAATCGTAAAAAAAGTTTTTTTTTCTGCCGTAACAGTTTTCAGATTTTTTCCTATACTTGTGTTATGAGACCTTGCTTAATGCCAAATTTCAGGATTCTAGGTCAAAGGGAAGTAGACTTGAGTAAATTGTTTAATTTTAATTCAATACCTCCACGCGTTCCCGAGATAAAGGGTCTTGACAGACAGATAGACGGACGGACAACAAAGTGATCCTATAAGGGTTCCGTTTTTTCCTTTTGAGGTACGGAACCCTAAAAACAATCAATCATTGTATAAAACTGGAAATTGTATCGTATAAACTTCTAAATGGAACATTGGCAAGTTTCCTTGCAGAATAATGTAATTCAAGTTTTCACAGCTGCCATTTAAGTGTTCTCTTATCCTCATGTATGTTTCTCCGTAGAAACCAGTGATTCCCCAAGATAGTGTGGTAGACACTTGGTCGGTTTTTCCCTTTGAACCTTGTTGAAGTATGTCACAACCGTGAGATGCGACTGGTTTCTGAGATACGCCTCCACTGATGTGCCTAAGATTTAAGGTTAACTTTACTGCGACAAATGACATCATAACGCTATATACCTAGATTCTTTAAATTATTTTGCATATTATTTTTTTCTGTATGAAATTTGAGACACTATATCTGGAAGGAGTAGCTGTAGGATTTTTTAATTAGCTATTTCATAGTGAAAAAAGAGATTACTTCCTAATGTTTTCCTAAAAGTCATTACGTGGAGTAAAAGTTACTGATGCTTATTCAATTGAAGACATGAAAATACAGTTGGTCCTATTTACTATAAAAAAAAGGATTTTGGCAAAATCTTTGCTTCGTTTGATCAGTTGAAAAAAAAAACCCGTTTTCTTTTTATAAACAGGTATTGGGATCTTTTGTAAATCCAGGAGGAATACTGACAGGTAAAGCAATCTTCTTATGAATTAATACTAAGTATACCTAAATATTATTTACTGAGAGGAGTAGTACTGTAGCACTTAATTATGTAGACCTGAAATTCCCATCTTGTATTAATTAGCACGTTCATTACTGTTCAACTTGAACATTACAAAAAACTATAGCAATAAAATTAAAATTAATGCATTAAAATTTCACGCAAGAGCTATAATTTCCAATTTCATCTGCAGTTTATGGTGTATCATTTAAGCCTTATCAGCAAGAGAATTAAGTTCTTATTCAATCGTTTCTTGCGTTGTCTTGGCACCATAAGGGACGTCCCAACTGTCCTTCGTTGTACAGATTATCATAAAATATATACAGAATCCGTTGCGATGTGTAATTGCGACAAAAATTTTCGGTATAAATACTGGGGGTGAATCCAAGATGCATCATTACATTGCTTTTGTATCACACGCATCCATCTTGCAACTGTTTCTTACTTGGATCAACATGAAGAGTGTTGTAAGTTTTTCAAATCTTTTAGTTATAGTTTTAACTTTCTAATAGCAAGAAAAGTGTTTCTATGAATAGATTATTTTATTATACTAAGGAATTTTCTGTTCAGTAGTTTACTATCTATTCATTGAAAGCTTCTGTAGGTGATAGTTTTATTTTATATAAGCTTTTACATTAATTCACGTCGATACTCTAGTCTTGAGGAATCAAAGATTTTAATTTTCTAAATTTAGATTAATTGTAGTGTTTGAGATGTTTAAAATTGTATTCAAGAAATCACATTTGGCATCACAACATCAATTTTGTTCTAGATATTACTGGCGTTCCTTATCTGCGTAGTTTACGCTGACGTCAGCAGCTTCCAGCAGTTCCAACAACAACCATTATATCAACAACAGCAACAACAACAACAATACACAACAGAACCTATCCCCATAATAAGACAAGAACAAGTGCAAAATCCAGATGGATCTTATAAATGGAGGTTAGTTTATACACCAGTTAATCTCGCCGCAAAGAGATTCCCAGATTTCTCATCCCCATTTGAGGTAGTGGACGTCCCGTGGAGTAACCTTCAAGAAACAAATCATTTTAACAAGATCAAACTGTACAATTTGTGATATCAGATCTGTAATTCTATTGCCCTTTACAGATGTACACGCAATTTGACCACCTTTATATATCAGTTTAGATTAAGTACATTTCATGTTTGTATTATTCACATATACAGATTTTATTGACGGGCTGATCTTTATACATTATAATATAGTTCATTTCATACTTATTAGCACGTTACTGACAAGGACTACCACTATTATTTATTTTTGCAATTCTGTATTGCTCTAACTAAATCATCACATTTTTTATTTGAGTGTCTTCTGTTTTATTTTGATAAGTAAGGTTTTAACGAGATTGTTGGAAATTAAAAAGAAATAAAACTCATAAAGCCACAGTGTTCACCTCCTTGGGATTCAATGAAAAAAAAAACACCTTTTGACTTGTTGGTATTTCCCTATTCTCTTGCCTCATTTGTTCTTATCTTATGTGAATTGGTGAAACGTTTTAATGTTCATGGCTACTTTTGGGTTTTATTTTTTTAAATAATAGTTTACAATCAGAACGTTTGAAGTTCAAAAATATTTTTACCATCCTCGGTATTGTTAAAAGTACCTGACATTAATGCTGCCCTCGTACAAGAAAACACATTAACTTTGTTTTCTTTACAAGGACAAAATAATGATCACAAAAAAAATATTATGTTTTCAGCTACGAAACTGGAAACGGCATTTCAGCGGAGGAGCAGGGGTATGTGAAGAACCAAGGCATCCCGGAGCAAGAAGCACAGGTGGCCCAGGGACAGTACCAGTACACCGCACCCGATGGACAGGTAACTATGCACTATTTGTGACTACTTTTTTACGTTGATGATATTAAAGTAAAACAAAAGAATCTTCTGCAAAAAGTCAGATTGTAACCAACGCACTAAAAAGATCGATACAACATTGAAAATAGATAACAAAATTAAAATACATTATAATAAAACCAAAGTAAACTCTACTTGGGTTTAACAGACTATTATTAGCTGAAAGTCTAAGTGAAATACCCGCATTAAGTTTGGTAGCAGGCGGCATACATTTGAAAAATATTAACCGAACGAAATGGAGTCCTTACCACTGGTAGTTTACTGGTGTTTTGGTTAAAAACATTAAAGAAATGAAAAAACAAAAGAAAAACAAAAAGCCAAAAATTCGCCAGCCGTCGAAATTCATCTAGCCGTTTGGAAGATATGAGGTAATAAAGAAATTTAAAAACATACATTCACACAAGATACCTACTTACAAAAAACAACCCTTACTTGGCAGTTGGGTAAAACATGTACAATATACATAAATCAAATATTGATCATTGTACCAGTCAGATATATTATAGCAGAAAAAAAAAACATAAAAGATGTTCAGAAGAATTTTACATTTTTGGTTACACCAATATTCATTTAGTGCCAAATATTCTATATTACTGCCAATAAAGAATGCATAATGCAAAACGCTCAAACATGCGATTAATAAATGTCTATAATAAAATAACCAAATTATGTGCATTTATTCAACAATTTGTCATAATTTTCATATTTATGAGAATATTTCGCTAATATGCCTATTTTTTCCTTGATTTAATCGTCTACTAATGAAAACATTACGTAGATTTTTATAATATTGGGATTGTAGAAGTATTTATGGAAATTTGCGCCTACGCAAACAGACAGAGCAGCGTTTGCTTTGGTAAGCTATGCAGCAGCTGAATCGAAAACTTTCACAGGCTTAGCTAAACTTCAAATCTGCTTTAATCCACGATAGATGGCAGTCCATGGAATAGAGCAGTAGGTTGAGTTTAAAAAAAAAATACGTCGTTAAACAAGTTCATCCATTATTAATATCGTCACATTACCTAAAGCCTTAATGGCTGACTTATGACAAATGCCTAAAAATAATGTTTGATTAGTGGTTACCGAATCATACTAATCCTTTTATTTTAGGATGCTGTCGTCATGTATCTGTCTTCCGTCTGTTTCAATATTAATCAATGATAAATATCTGTTTATTTTAAAAGACTGTTAAACATTATTTGTTTTTTAATAACCTTCGATTGTCTTCAGTTCACCTCAAATGTCTTCTTATTTTTTATGTCTGCTTCCTGTAGCAAACTTATCGGAATTCCTAAATTCATTCCCTAATATAATTATAATATCCTTGTCAACAGTGGCGTGCCTAGGGTTTCAAAATAAGGCAAGCCCAATAAAATTTTAACCGATTTCAAAAAAAGAAAGTTCAGTTTTCGACTGAGTATGTAGGTACCTACGTATGTATCATCGCAATTTTCTCACAAACTACTGATTAGGTACAATAAATTAAAAGCCCAAAAAACAGTCATGAATTTCATTTATAATTATATCTGAGAATCAAGCACAGTTGTTTTCTATGACTAACATCGGGGGTTTCGTCAATAATAATTGAAACAAATTTTGTTTGCCTAACTTCGTAATCGATGCAAGTTTGCATCACATCGGCTACGGAATGAATAATATCGTTTTGAATTTTGTTAGATAAATAACTCGGCCCCGGTTTGTCACTTTTCTAATGCTGCATATGCTTTTCTAAAACTACATCGTATTTTGAAATTAACGAGACCAGTTCTAAAAAATTGCCTTTATTTTTGAATATTTAATTTCGTTATTTTAAAAAGTCGCTAGTTTTTATTGTTGCTAAATCTTAAAAAAGTTTCCAAACTCGTTAAAAATCTCCAAGATCTCACAACGTCGCTAAAACGGCAACACTGCAGAGTTGGCATACGCGAGCAACTTCATACGAATGCAACTTCATACGAATGCCCGGCTTAAATCTTCCATACTGATCGATTTGTAGACGCATAAAGTTCTAACTCGTTATACGGCACATCGCTATAAGTGCGAAAGTGACAGAGATAGTATTTGAAAGCCCGGTAAAAGCCGGTACGTGTAAGCGAGATAGATATAGCTCTCGCGTAGATGCTGCCAATGCGAAACTCTGCGCGCGCTGTGTGTGGCATAGGTAGGTACTTTGTGTTATTTTGATAAGAATTAAAGCGCGCGAACTTTTAAATAGTTCGGGTTTGATATTGATTCTCTATCGAGCATTTTAGTAAGGCATGCCTGGCTTTTCTGCTTGTATGAAGGTACCGCCACTGCTTGTCAACTCTAAGAAGTAACAAGACCGGATACAGTTTGACTAAACAAATAATTTTAAGGTCAAAGATTCAAGCAAGGCTTAGCATACCTATTCATTATTTGCTAAAATAGTGATTTTTTGTTGTATATATACGTATGTATAAATTCACTTAATCCAAAATTCAGCTACGTCGAGAGTGTTATGTTGGTGGCAGAATATTAGATACGTATTGAAACAAGAAATGACATACTCAGTAGGCACTATCAATTTCGTAAGCTTAAGTATTTTGTTGTAGATGTACGGCATTACCTTACTAGTATGCCGTAATAGTGACACGTAATTATCTTTATACCTGTCATAATATTAGGTATTTATCAAGGCATTCGTAATAGCAAATAGTTGTCTATCATAAAATGTCGACCCGTGGGTCGGCAGAATACATAATTCATCATTCTTTTTCTTCTAAGTCAGAACAACTGAAATCATAAAAAAAATAGATTCAAGATTCTATTTGATCTTGAGTCTAATTATATTTTTGTCATCCAGTTAATAATACACCTACCTAACATAATGATTAAGCATACACCTGGTCAAGGTATATTTCAGAGGCTAAAAACTAAAAATTGACAGTATTTGTGAGACCTGTTTTTGGGTTCCGGTGTCCTAACAAGGACAGTATACCCTTATAGTTTCGTCACGTTCATCTGTCTGTCCGCTTGTCTGTAGCTTCACTTAGAGACGATTAATAATAGAAAGCTGTATCTGAATGCTGTTGTAAATAGAAATAAGTGCTTTTGAGAAATATTTAAGGACCTAATTTTGTTGGAATTACGATTATTATTTTTATTTCAAAGTAATAAACATAATGCCGGAACGGAACCCTAGACAATGCGTGGCCCCACACGCAATTGTTTATCTTTCAGTATATGAAAGCCATTAGAATTTTTGCAGTTACCAACGTTTTCCTTTATGAACGTTAATTATATCACATTTCTTTTTCCAGGTGATCCAGTTGCAGTACTTGGCTGATGAGAACGGGTTCCAGCCCCAGGGAGCTCACCTCCCGACTCCCCCTCCAACCCCCAGAGATATCCAGATTGCTCTGGATTACCTCGCGACGCTCCCACCACCAAATCCAGAGAGTAGAGAATATTCCAGGAACTAGACCTCATACAAATCGAAAAATTCCTATTGATAAAACACAGGATTAAGGTTAACTACACAGTTGTTAATCGTTAATATCTTACATTTGGTATTGCTTTACTCTTTGTTTTTCAATAAGGGATTTGGATTTAAACAATTCAAACTCAGTCTGACATAGGTTTACATATTTTGTAATTTGAAGGTCCTAAAGAAGAAAAATACAAAAAAATATGATGTTATGTAATGTATAATATCTATTGATAGTAGTTAAGATAGTTATATTTTTGTAAATTTTGCATAATATATAATGGTTTTATGTTAAGTTTATCCTGTTTTATTGGAATTTCTATGAAAACCAGTTTTCGTTCATAATTCGTGAAAGGAACTTGATTTTTTATTTCTATCAATATCTTGATTTGTTGAAGATTATTATTATAAGAATACAAGATCCATTAATACAAGTATTATCTGGTACTAAAATGAAAGACGTTAAAAGGAGAATATAGAACTGTTTAGGGATTGCGCAAATTCATGTAGAATGGCTTGCCAGTTCTCTCAATTAAAAAACGTTTATTTTGATCTAATAATTTCATTTCGCAACTCGATGATTAAATATTTGTTTGTTCATTTGCAAGGTTAGAGTTTATAATAGCAGTTGGTGGTGATTACTGGCTCACGGGCTGTCAATGGTAATTACACTCTGCGCTTGCGCCGCATGGTCACATGCTCAGCATGCAAGGAGAACCCTCAACTGTTTTATAAGTTAAGCATGGACTATTTCAGTTTATATGTTGGCTGATAAAGTCAATCCTCATACCTGGGAAAATTAACGTTGTTTGGTATCCCAGGATGTTTCAATCGTAATTGTTTTGTAGCGTGTGAATGTTTCGAAAAGTTTAGATTATATTAGAGTCTACCAAATTATAAAGTTATTCAAACCACGGTGACAAATTATTATCGTATGCATCTAATTTTGGTCTGGCTCTGTAATTTAACTGTAAAAGTTGAAATATTAAATAGTGAAATGAAACATTTCTCGTTGATGAATTTACATAGAGACGAGCTTAATTGTGATTAGATAAGTCTTAGGCAAGGCAAGCACAAATTACAATAAAGTAGGTAGATATGAATATCACTGAAATTTCCAATCTTTTTGTGACTTTTGACGATATAAGGAAAGGCAAACTAGAAACAAAATTTATCCAGAGGTCATATGAATTCCTTTTTAAAAAACGCAACCTTTTCTAAATGTTTATTATTTCTGACGCTCACTGGATGCTATATTAAATGCATCACATAATATATGTTCGAGTCCTAAGCTGCTGAAGTTCGTCCGGCGCGACCCCTTGCTCAACAACCGGTCTGTTCACTTTCCCCACGCCTCCGTGTCAAGGTCGCCCGACCATCGTCGCCATGCTCCGGACAGGTAGACATAACACACATACAGTAAAACAACGGAGAATACCCAAAATATGCCTGATCTATGCATCGTGCCTAATTGTGAAGGTAAAACTAATAGTTTGCGCAACCCATTGAACTGACTAGTATTTTAAATATTTATGTTGTTTTGTTTTTAACTTGTTTGTCATTTATTTTTGTATCCGAGTTCGACATTTTTATTTATTATTATGTCTCAGGTAACCTAATAAATTAAAATAAATAAAAACTTCCTATACAACCAGTAATACAGCTGTCAGAATGTAAAAATAATTATATCTTGTTGTTTTGTCTTCATCATGCCGTATGCTATTTATCTGATTAAGGCGAGGGATTATAAAACTATATATCTTACAAGAAATCTGATTGACAGCAGAATGTATCTCGATAGGTATCAGAACTTGTAAAAAGGTAAATACTCGTACTTATGTTAGTGTCTAGTGTGGATCTGAAGTATGTTATAGGTGTGATTACGTCGAAGGACACATGGTAGTATATGTGAAGCTTTTCTTCATTTGACTCCAAGATTTATTCAATCTAATGGGAAATTATTTTAAATGTTTTCTATTATTATTGGAAGTAATAGAAAAAAATAATCTTATTAGATTCTAGTAAAGAAGCAATAGTTCAACTTTTGACCTGTAATCGAATCCTTAGTCTCAAATCTGTATTTAAAAGTAGCTGCTCCAATAGACGTCATTCTGTCAAAAGTAATTGAATTGGGGTGTACAACCAAGAAAACAACGTCAAACGTAATATCGTAAAAAAATATCAAATGCACGGATAAATTAAAGTAGTTTATAGTAAGGATTGACAACAACTGCTTGAAATGGTTTGATACAATAAAAAAATAATTCTTCATAAAAACCTTCCCAAAATTTCAATAAATTGGCTCAATCTATCTCAATTTTTTTTTTTAATTCGTTTATAACTTGTCAACCTTCTCGAATTTTACGATTAGCATGTTGCTAAGCGTAAAATTCGAGAAAGACATCATTCGAGAATGACTCAATTTAGCCATTGTTTTTGAATATTATTTTTATGTATTTATTTATCTTAGGACCCCGGATTCAAGGACCATAAGGGAAGGCATAAGAGGAGCCGAAGCTATTAGACAATTTTCATGGATCGTAGTACCAACCGATAATCATCCCTGTTCGCGCTATGCTAGTACACCCAAGGACAACTGCCACCTATTGTGACATATGGAAAACAAAAATATGCAGGGCTATGGTTTTGAGAGGTTGAAATGGACTGGTTACCAATTATTATTATACTAGCAATCCGCTTCAGGTTCACGCGGGTATTGAGACCTTTTGATACTGTATCAGAGAGAGACTCTCTGACTTAAGTATCAGAGTTAGGCTTTACCAAGGTTTTACCTTGGTAAAGCTTTTATCTACATTATCCTTTAAGAAACCTCCTAGTAAAAAAACGTTGTAAACTTTGAGATGAAAGTAATGCTGTGAACTACTTTTAAATTTTCTTTACAAAACCTACATTCGACGCTAATCAACCGACCGACTTTGCCGTCTTGCACGAGTTGTAGAGTTTACAGTTTCTTCGGAATGTGATGAGACGCAAACTGCAAAAAAATCATTAATCATTCTTAAGAAGAAAAAAAACAATAGTTACTCGAACAAATATGTATTGAAGATTTAAATGTCAAATGACTTCATCAAATTATCATAGCCATACATAAGTCACCCGTGGGCCACTCCCATCAAATAGATGTTAATGCAGCAATATCAGAATTTGCCTGAAGACATTCTATTCACTAAAGTGTCTACAATACGATTTACATAAGAGATAGAAGTGAAATCTTTTGTTATCTGAATACCTATTCATAAAGTCTACCAAGGATGGTATTACTTGCATAATAATTTATCGTAGGCTGTATTGATCCGATACCGACAATTTCTAATGGTTGAGATTTTTTATATGTCAGCATGACTAAGCTCTAATTGTTGAAATGTAAGTACTTAATTGTACCATATGGCAAGCGAGCAATACATATGATTACATGTTTGCTTTATTCCTAATTACTGATAGTGATAAAAAAATGAAAGAAGAAGAAAGTGAAGAAATTGAAGAACTATATAAAATAAGAAAACCGCATATCATGTAACACGAAGAAATTGGGCCGATATTTTGTACTCACCGAAACGACCGTCGTCAGTGACGGCAGATGGTTGAATCAACTCCTCAATGTCAAAAAAGAAAACATTGAAAGTACTTCGTGAAATTAGAATGTAACATATTAAGTACTGCAAATTGATAGAATAAAGACAGCCATTGCGATACTGATTCGTTTATTTTATCAATATGCAATTTTAGATTTACATATAGATATTATATATTGGCAACTTTGTAGTGTTATTGTGTCGTTATTCTATTTTGTACAAAAATACTATATTATTTATGATCATGTTTTTTGATGAACATAATCTAGACAGGCAAGTCTTTTCAATACATTCTGGGAAAACACATTAATATTGTACATCATTCGATTGTTTGACGTAATCATTAATTAATGCTAAGCTTATTTTCTGATTCTTATACCTCGGTTACCTCGACAGAGTTGTAAACACCTTTTTGCAACATTTGTTACTTCCAGGAGTTTACACTGCACAGTTCTGTAGGTCTATCAGGCTGATTAGACTCATTATTCTTATTACTCTTAAGTTTAGTAGACAATGAAACAGACGGCATATCCCTTTCAAATAATCATAGGTTACACATCTGTAACTAGAAGCACGTAATGAATAGGTTAATAACCGTGCTCATTATTTGCGAACAAACGATGGCGAAACTATAGACTTGATTGGATCGGTGTGTCATGGATCCCCTCGAGAGCTTTACGTAATGGACGTTGTACGTTGTACGCTAGCACAGTACTTGAAGCTCTCCACGAGCCATTAAAATCTGCTATCACGCACCCGTTTCGTGAACTTCACCTCGAAATCAGTCGGATCGCGTGTGTATGTTAATTATACTAGTTTATTGCCTATTCAACATGATACGCCTATTTTGATAAAAAAATACTCAATCTTATTAATTCCATTTGAAATATCAGTAGACGACTACCAACATTAACAATGAATGCGTATCGTCTGATGTAGATACTTTTGAAAATAGTAACTGTGACAAATTCGGCCCTGGGTAATTGCCAATTTGTATGAATGTAAATCTTTTGTGCAAACAGCACGAAGCTTGCGCTACTAAGGCCGCCCAAATGGAAGATCCGTTATGTTTGTTGTTTACCATTACGTCTCAGGCCAAGTTGACATACACGAGGCGAGGTAATGCATCCAGTGTTTACTTATCTCATAGATTTTGCGACACCACAATGACTTGTGAAACTAGGATGCAGGGAGGTGGGCAAATGTGATAACTATAAAACCACAAATTTTCAGGACTGAAAGCATCAGTCGACAACAGTTATCATCACTGCTTGTTCCACCATCACCAAACATTACAAAATGAAATCTATTGTAAGTGATTAAAAAAACAGTGACTCAAAAGTTTCTTTTTAATTTCAAATAAAACCAAGTTCAGTGTTGTGATTTATCATAAAAATGTTAATTCGAACCATTTCATTCGTAGTCAAAACGTTATACAAATTCGAATGGGTTTTGATCTAAAAATTATTTAAATAAGTCAAAATTAACGCAGCATTAGATCAAATTTGTTGTTAATGCTGTCTATGTTTATTCATTTACATTTTTTAACTTATGTTCATTTATGACAGGTGTTGGCTTGCATGCTGTTCGCGGTGGCGGTCGCTGCCCCTCAAGGAGCCCCGGCCGAGCCCATCCCCATCGTGAAGGATGACAGCCAAATCAATGGCGACGGATCTTACCAGTATGCCTACGAAACTGGCAATGGTATTTCTGCTGATCAGAAGGGAGAGTTGAAGAAGGTCGGGGATGTCGACACTTTAGAGGTTCAGGGAGAGTTCTCTTACCCCAGCGAGAATGGCGACGCCATCCACCTCACTTACACCGCTGACGAGAATGGCTTCCACCCCGAGGGTGCTCACCTGCCCACCGCGCCGCCAGTACCCGAGGCCATCCAGCGCTCACTCGCCTACCTGGCTACCGCCGCGCCCCCGCAGGAAGCTGCAGCCCCACAATAGATTTCATGTTGGCTGATGCAACAATACTCAAAATCACATATTGTGATGTGTATTTTATAATTTTTTACTATCAATTAAAGCTAATGTAACTCTTAAATAAGTACCAAGTTTTATTTTTTAATCCCAACTGAATTGAATTTTAATATAATATGTCAAGACTTTATAATGATAATTGAATTTATAGAACTAGTTTGGCCGCAAAATAGCTGATGATTCTCATTTGAAATACATTTTACTCTCTTTACTTATTTTACTTAAGTTGAAATGTGAAGGTCAGATACAAGTAATTTGAATAAGAACAATTTTATCGTCAAACCGGATAAACCAGCGGCAGTTGTCTAACTAATTTTAAGTATTACTAGAACACATTTTTTTAAAATATTTTAAGGAAAAATATTCTAAAAAGTATGTATGTCAGACTGGTGTCCACGTTCAAAGTACGTATTTTGCGAACCGGTAGGACAAGTGTGTTATTAGATCCGCTCCTACTCCCCTCCTCCAGCCTAAGAAAGGCCAGCAGGGCTTTTGTGTTACTGAACATTTTACGGAGGGTACCTGAGTTTCCTGAGTACTTTGCACCGTATCAATTACCGTGCCCGTATACAGCGAGCACTGTGCACTTTAGAAGCAGATGGGGCTGCGTAGGCACCTAAAGAAGACGATGTATAGAAAGAGTTTTCAAATTGAATAACTATACAGGGTGTTTGGTGCATCATGTGCCAAATTGAAATAACCGACAGGAGGGGTCATCTGCTATCCTTTCAGACCCTAGACACTTCTCATGCCCTGCAGATTTTTTTTATCGACTTTTTATTGTTTCATGAAAATAAGACCCAAATTTTTCATTCAAATACAAATTTAAAAAAATATATAAGGCGTAGACTCTCAATTTTAATTTTATTTAGATGTGTATTGTATTAGAGTACTTTAAAATTTAAAATTAGTGACATTAGCTATCTAGTTTTTTTTTAAATTTACTCGCAAAGTTTTGAACTTAAATTAAAGTTATCCATGTTACAGCTATTTACATGGCTATAAAAAAAAAAAAACAAAAGCGACCGGAATCTTCCAACTCCCTCAAAAATTCTCTAGTTTATCTTCTTGCTAGTGATGTGCCATATGCCGTAAATCATATTTTGATTTTATTGTTTAATTTTGATTTACATTCTCGAATTAACTAATTGTATTTAAATAATTATCAATTTATTTATTTCCATTAATGTTATAATATGATTTGTTTTAATTGATTCTAATTTTACAAACTGTTAATTTAATTGTGACTGTTTTGATTATTATTTTTTAAATTTGTATATGAGTCAATGTTACTCGCAATAAATATATTATTATTATTATTATTATAAAAATCTTTTTATAACTTTGTGAATTCGCTAGAATTGTGAATCGAGTCACATAAGACTAATATTCAAAATTATAATTTAAAAAATATTTTTGCCTATATGATACCTGAAAAACCTATTAAAAATATTATCTCACTCTTATAAGGTAAAATCTGCCTCGTATCTCTCTTTTCGTAGGTTTTACTAGAAAAAAAATTGCATTTTCAACATTTATTTCATAATTTTTACAAAATTCTTGGCCTCTGTGGCGAAGGCAGGCCCGAAATCTGTTTCGTATTTCGAATGTTGTTGTACGACGTCGTATTTCCACCTTAATTGTATTGAAAGCCGTTTCAATGCGTTGAACTAGTACCTCTCTAGTTTCCAACTATCATCACTAACTATCAGCACAACAACAAATTTGTAAATTCGCTAGAATTGTGAATGAGTCACATAAGACTAAATTGCAAACAACGCATTGAAACGGCTTTCAATACAATTAAGGAGGAAATACGACTTCCTACAACAACTGTCGAAATACGAAACAGATGTCGGGCCTGCATTCGCAACAGAGGCCACCAATTTGAGTAGGATTTGTAAAAATTATGAAATAAATGTTAAAAATGCAATTTTTTTTTTTTTTTATTTCTAGTAAAACCCACGAAAAGAGAGATACGAGACAGATTTTACCTTATAAGAGTGAGATAACATTTTGAATAGGTTTTCAGGTATCATTTAAGCAAAAATAATTTAAAAAATCATAATTTTGAATATTAGTCTTATGTGACTCGATTCACAATTCTAGCGAATTCACAAAGTTACAAAAATATTTTTATGGCATGTGGTACATCACTAGCAAGAAGATAAGCTAGAGAATTTTTGAGAGAGTTAGAAGATTCCAGTCGCTTGTGGTTTTTTTTTTATAGCCATGTAAATAGCTGATACATGGACAGCTTTAATTTAAGTTCAAAACTTTACGAGTAAATAAAAAAAAAATTAGATAGCTAATGTCACTAATTTTAAATTTAAAAGTACTCTAATACAATACACGTCTAAATAAAATAATTGAGAGTCTACGCCTTATATATTTTTTTAAATTAGTATTTGAATGAAAAATTTGGGTCTTATTTTCATAAAACAATAAAAAGTCGATAAAAAAAATCCGCAGGGCATGAGAAGTGTTTAGGGGTCTGAAAGGATAGCAGATAACCCCTCCCGTCGACCATTTCAATTTGGCACACGATGCACCAAACACCCTGTATAATCAATTAGTCTTTGCTAATACTAATAGCATTGCAGTGTGACCGATTACCCCTGACATTATCTTAGCAACAGTTAATTGCCATAATCACCACACCCAGTGTTTGTGCATATAGTTTGGTTGTGATGTTAACAATCTACCTTGGTAATCCAATCAACAAGCATTTAATGAGGAACGCTAGATAGTATCAGTTTATTGACAAGTCATGGTATAAGGTCAGGAATGTTTCTTAAGGATTCTGTTACATCAAACATGCATGATACTAAGGGCGGAATCCACCAATAAAACTAATCGCGTTTTAACGTTTGGCTCGCATAATCGCGTTTAGCCGCTGTCACTAATGTCACTTGTCTGTATATTTCTTTTGTTGTATTTTTACAAGTGACACTAGTGACAGCGGCTAAACGCGATTATGCGAGCCAAACGTTAAAACGCGATTAGATTTATTGGTGAATGCAGCCCTAAGGTGTCCTAAAAAATGCTAAGTTAACCAATATGTTTTACCATGACATAAAGTTCCATGATATAAATTATTATAGTATATTGGCCATTTATTATTGTAAATATATTATTTATTTATTAGTATTTATTTATTGAAAGTGTAACTTATTCTTTAAAATAACAAATAACACTAGAATAAAACTTAAATAATAATAATTATAAATAAAATTAATTAGTACTAGTGACAACACAAAAATAAAAACTGGGCAAATACGAGTCGGACTCGTTCACTGAGGGTTCCGTAAAAACTTACCTATGTAAATAGTTCAATTCCCGAATGGAATCTCGAAGATTTTTCCGAATCACTAAAAATATTTTTTTTGGTGACGTAACAACAATTTTACTGTTTTCAGATTTATTCCTATATATGTGCTGTAAGACCTTGCTTTATGCCAAATTTCAGGATTTGGGTCAACGGAAAGTACCCTATGAATTTTGATATCTTTGAGTGTCGATGTATGCGTTTTTTGCGACATAAACGGCTATATCTTTTTTTTAACTTAGAAGTTTGATTTTTTCACAGCTTCTAGGGACCACAGACCTGAGTACATATAATAATTTTAATTTCAATTCGATATTTCCACGCGTTCCCGAGATATAAGGTCTTGACAGACAGACAGACGGATAGACAGACGGATGGACAATAAATTGATCTAGATCCTATAAGGGTTTCGTTTTTTTCCTTTTGAGGTACAGAACCTTAAAAAATTATGAATATTTTTTTGTTATAACTAGAATACACTGAAATGTTCTATATCAATAGGCTATAAGGGATAGAAACTATTATAAATAATGGTAAATCATCAATGAGCATGGGCGCGGACGCACATCTGAGTGTTGAAAGGTCATGGCGCAAGGTGAATAATGCTTTGAATGAGATTGGCACATAGTTAAGACAAACAGTTGTTGGCCACGTAGTTTAACTTTAAAATAAGAAATTAAATACGTTTCGTATAGTTCTTTTTAGGTGGAAATCATCCGGTGACTTCTCGCGCTTTAGGGTGGAGCGAGAGGGCGTGTCAGTCTTTTACTGACTAAAACCCACTCCTATGTTCCTTCTTTGCCTTATGTTCCAGGACCCTCTTTTTCTTTAACAGAAGCGAACCCATGCTCCAGACGTTTCGTATAGTAACAAACGTACTTTTTTCTACGTTAGAAATCATCAAATGACTTCTTCCACTCCTGTGGAGCGAGAAGAAGTGTCAAACTTTCACTGACGAAAACCCAACGTGTTCCTTTAGTTACCTATTACGAGGGTCACAATAACTCTTTCGAACCATGCCGCAGTCCTGACAACAAACGTGCTCGTGTCCCTATTAGCAGAACTGAGAAAATCAATATTATCATGCTAACACAAGTATAGATAATAATAATAGCATAGCATAGCATAGCACAGCATAGCATATTCAGCCTTTTAATGTTCCCACTGCTGGGACTCAGGCCTTCTCTCTAGGAGAGGGAATGGGCCGTAATCCTCCACGCGGGTCCAGTGCGGGTTGGTAAATGTCACATGTCTTCGAATATTTGGTTCTAGGACATGCCCGTTTCCTCACGATGTTTTCCTTCACCGTTTTGAGAGCAGATAATAATAATATAAAGATAAAAATACTAATAAGTAGTAATTTCAATGCATATTTGTATTCATAAAAAAAAATGCGAAATATTTGTTAAAAACTGACACAATTGTCTCATTTATGCTACCGCTGGCTGTGGCGACTCTACAATCATATAAAGAGAGAATCTAGCATTTTAAGATGATATTCCGACAGAAGAGGAGAGATTTATTGTATTTATTATTTAAATTTAAAATTTTGAGATATTAAATTGACGGTCTCAAACTATATTATTGAGCACGATATAAACCCGCACACGAAAAGCCTACTAACTCCAATAACAACCTCAATTCCACCTCTTCGCAGAACCGTCCTTGGTGCTTATTTTCCCATCCCTCGCTTATGTAAAGAATAGGTGCTATTTATAATCTTATCAATGTGTATTCTGAGTCAGCTAGTAAGTTTAGAGGGCTTAGCCAAGTTGATAATCTACAATCATTAACGCTAGTAGAAAACTTCAAATGTATGGGAATGACATCATCTCAACCGTAAGTCACGTGGTCAGAACAAAGGAATTGGAAGCGTAACCGACTGTAGAAAGAGATTCGAAACGAAACGGTCGTAATTTGGCTAGACCTGCAGAAGTAATATATATTAAATCTCTTAAAATAAAAGTTAAGGCTAGTATGTTAACTTTATTTTGATTTCAAATAATTTTATGTTCGGTGAGTAATTCAAAACACGTCTAGTTTTAAGTAGGCACTCAGCATCAATCAAAAATATTGTGTAGCATGATGTCTTTACCTGATTATTGATTTATCGCATATCCATGTATTCAATTGTTGGTGAGCCAAATAAATAAAATAAAATAAAGACTAAAGCAGATAATGTATAAAAAAAAAACCGTCACCTGTCTGTCGGCATGGATGTTTTTTAAATAGCCACCAGAAATTTAAATTACATTTTTAGTAACTAAAGTTACAGTTTAGTTATATGTATCCACATGATATCTACAGTCGCTATTGTACAAAAATGAAACATAAAAGCACATTGGTTTAGTATCAGTAAAACGAATGGAATGGTTCAGAATAATATTGTTAAAACTTACAAAATAAACGATAAGCTAAAATAAAAACTAACAAATATTTATAGCCGGAATTCACGTATAATTAATTTATATTGTTTTTATTTTATAGGCATATATTCGTTACCAGTATTATGCGTACGAATGGAAAAGCGCCGATCGACTATGAAAATGTGCCAGTTTTGGAAAAATAATTTAAAGAAGAGCGCATAAGTTGAACTCGGCAATTTCCTCAAAAAAAAAAAATTAAAAGATAGCTTTACTTAAAAACAACATACTTACAGTTTAAAATATTTATTGAATATTGATCGAAATTATTTAGCGATCGACGTAAAACAACCGGAATTTCTATGAAGTGAAGCTTTATCAAGCAAGCCACAACCCATAGCAAATCACCATAACTTCAGCCTTCCCCATTCTCACCACATCAAACTGTCCCGTACTTTTTGTATCAAACCACCCGGTCATCAGTGCAACTTGATCGTAGTAAACAGGTTTAGTAAACCGGTTTGATGAGGGTTCGATTAATACTTATGTAGTAACTCTCTCTATATATATTTTAAAGTAAAAGGAGTAATATTCAATTAATTAGAGAACCTAATGCACATTCGATAACCATGTTAGTGAAAACAGTATAATTCGGGTTTCGAACTTTAGCAGTAACATATTATATGGCGCAGTATCTCACACGAGTATTCGTTTCGCTAACCATTTTGTAAATTTTCAGTAATTTCAATTTTAAGCCTCCAACCGTACAAGGTCTTCAATTATTTGTTTGTTGTATTTTTCTGAATGCATGAAGCCTAGATATATGAGAATGAAACTAAAAGTACGTCGACCAGAGATCACTTTCGATAGAATACCACATAGCTAATATTTATCTTGTGGTATTCTTAGTTTGCCTCGAGTATGTACCTACATCAATATGCATAAAAGTAAATTCAATAAATATTGACATATCCAATACTCTTAGAAAACGTATCAATAGAAGTAGATTGATAATAATAAAATGTCGTGTCTAATATTTTAATCTAAAATTAGGCATTGATTCGCCAAGGAAGCTATTGAATAGAAAAGCTAGTTTAAATAAATTAAAATGTTTCTAAGTTGATATTTAACGACTACAAAAATAACCTACTTTAAATATAAAATACAGACCGGAAACCACTTGTCGTTATAATTTCAAATCAATTCAAAATAAGTGTTTTACGAGGTTTTAAGTGCCTATTTAATCAATTAAACTATGAATTACATGATATTATTTAATATTTTGTAGTTTAGTTATACATTTATGGTAAAGCATTCTGAGCATATGTATTTTTAAACACACTTCATCCAATCTATTTTATTACCCGATTTCAAAAAAAGGAGGAGGTTATCATTTCAGTTGTATTTATTTTTTATGTGTGTTACCTCAGAACTCCGTCGTTTATGGACCGATTTGCAATTTTTTTTTTCCTCTTTAAGGATATGTTTTTTTTTTCAAAATCTAGTTCTGATGATGAGATCCATGAGGAATCGAGGTAACTCCTCAAATATTATAGGCAACCATATCAATAATACCAAAATCATTATATGATTTTGGTATTTTCATCGAGAACTTAAGCATTTACAGTCAAAAAGTAACATTTGATGAAGTGGAACTGGTGAAGAAGACCAGAAATGGAACGACAACCAACGGAACTTCATACTCACATAAATATCACAATGAAGACAGTTAAGCGACCATGACAATACAAATAAATAAATGGTTCTGAATAGTTATGTTGAAAATGGTATCATCGAAGTGAACTGATAATGATGATGGAACCGGAAGGTAGGCACTGGAACTCTGTAATTAATCAATGTAATCTCGCCGTGTTTGGGCTTATTAGAATTGTCATGAGATGCACTTTGGCTATAAGGTACTATCGAACTGATCTGATGATGGAGCCGGAAGGTAGGCACAGGAACTCCGTAATTAATCAATTTATCCTAGGTGTGTTTGGGCTTATTAGAATTGTCATGAGATGCACTTTGGCTATAAGGTACTATCGAATTGATCTGATGATGGAGCCACAAGGTATATGTAGATACAGGAACTTCATAATAAAACAATGTAACCTAGCAGTGTTTGGGTTAATTGGAATTGTCATGAGAAATAGGCACTCGCAACTAAAAAGTATGAAATAAAATAATTTCTACAAAAAAAAAAAAAATAACTGACTTCAAACACTAAAAGGATTAAAATAACTTTAATTTCGGAAGTCGGTGTTAAATAAGAAACAAACAATACCGAGAAACAATGACTTCTGAAATTAACGTTATTTTGATCTTTTTAGTTTTTTTTTTTCAGTGAAGTCGGTTATTTTTTTTTGTAAAAAGTTTTTTTTTTACCTATGAAACTTCACAAAAACTCTTTACACTGGATATAAGAAACAATTAATTAAAAGATAAACGGTGAAACGATTGAGGCCTGTTACTTCAGTCAATTCCGTCATCCTTGCAATCTTATTCTAATAACAATATAATTATTGAATGATTATATTGATAATATTATCAATATAATAATTACTATTATCAATGTAATCATTGAATGGTTACGTTGATAATAGAATGTGTTCTCTATATCCAACAGCATATTTAAAACCCAAAAAAGTGTTGTTTAAAGTAGGTATATATTTAAATTATTAAAAACCCTAAAGATAGTAACAACACGAGTAAGGTTGGTTCGGTGGTAGTACGGTTTGGGTAGATAACTTAGTCCTGCTATTAAGAGACCTCTCACGTCCGGCACTGGTTTAGGCCATGGTACTGAGTGAGAGGACATGGGAAGCAATACGAGAGAAAAAGGTAGCAGAAAGCGTAAGAGGAAAGGCAATTCTCACGCCCCAGGCAACGACTTGAAATCGACGGATGTCGGGAATCGCAGGGCGCTTCCCGGACACCGTAAGCGCGGGCTAGCAGACGGGGAGCAAGGGGTAGCTCGCCATTCGATAAAGAACAATCCTGGGTTGTCGGCGCGTAGTTTTTCACGTGAGCGCTAAAGAGCTGTCAGCATAATTGACGTTAGCCCGCTAAGGCCAATGCCTTCCTGGCATGTCGGATTGTTTGAAGGAGGTACCGGCTATTGGAACGACAATGGCGACTGAAGAAACACGGATGGATATTGGTCTGATGGGTAAAGTTTGACACTTCCTCTCGCTCCACCTAGACCGAGAAAAGGTGCTGCTACTACCAATAAGCTCATGTTAATATTCCTCTACAGGACCTTCGTAAAGACTTGCTAAGAGATTGCCTGTGTTGCAAATCATAGATATTCTACCTACTATAGTCGTAAACTTCGTACCTAAAATCTGATATTGACCTTTTGATTGTTCACATTGCGTAACATTGCTTAATTTGACATTTTAATTAAAATTCCTTACAGGGTAATGTAAAGCTAAGTACTAAAACATAATTACATATTAAAATAGGAATCTGTCCTCCAGGCTCAAGATAATGCAGTTTACGCATAAAGTTAAGCATCATCGTTTTCTCATTTTTATTTTAAAATCTATTTTGTCTTCTTCCAAAATCTTCGCAATATATTATTGAAACATAGTTGATTAGTTATTTATACTGGCGTACCTACTGGCTTATAATGAAACGACCTTGTATTACCGGTTTCGTAAAACTGGTAAACTATTGTGTTTTAATGTTTTTAGACATATTTTTATTGGAATTATTGCATAAGATTATCGTTGTACAAACATGTTATAAAGTTTACCTAATCATCCAGAAATAGATAAACGAGATTTGATGTGATATGAAACCGAAATCACTTTGTGCGTATTTAAGAAATTATTAATGTGTTTCGATTAGACATCGAAATTTCTTTAAACAGCATATTTTACAAACACAGTAAATTAATTATAAATTCGACTTACTTAATAGGTTGACGTATGTAGGTACTAGTGTCTTAACTAAAATAGCTTATTTGTGGTGATTCGCTATACTGCTGATAAGCCACACAAAAAGAGATATTTTTGGCGTAAAACACATTTCCGAAACGTTTTAAACATTTCGACGTCATGGTTGGAGCAGTGGCTGAGCGGTTGACTGTTGCGATGCGTGTCACGGTTTCAATTCCCACACAGAATAAATATTTGTAAGGCCGCAGATATGCCTATTGTGGGGCAATTTTTTTTTAAATATTCATTTTCCTGTAAGAAAGTATTTCTAAATATCAACGATTATTTAAAGAATGTTGCCAATTAATTGTGCTAAGAAAGCACAATAAAATTGATCATCCAAATAGACAAGCAAAATGTCCATTTGGATTGCGTAATAATGATTATAACCATTTTGAGGAATCCTTGCTCGATATTATTATTAAGGTAGACATCGAATAGGAATTAATATTTTTTAGCAAATTGATTACTGAACGTCCTATCGCATCCAAAGGCAAAGAATTGACTGAGGGCCGAATAAAACATGATGCAGCAAATATCACGCAAGCGCATTGACTACAGCAGATAAGCACATATTTTGTCGAATTTATTCTGACGTGCCAGGTGGTGCAATACCATCCAGAGGTGGTAGGCGGTATAGTGACCCGTCCGTATATATACCGATAACACTGTTAGATCAACATTGTCTAGTGCCTTCACCGACAAACAAACAACAAACAAACATGAAAACCATTGTAAGTGTTGTGTTAGTGCATTCATTCACTGGAAACCTGAAATAAAGTGCCTTGTGATCGCAGTGTTGTGTAGGATACCTACCTAACTGGGCTTCTCAGAAAATTATGTTAACAGTTTTACTGAAAACACCCTTCATGGTAAAAGTTAAGTTGCAATATACAAATTTATGTAACAATTCTTTTGTTCCAGGTCTTCCTCGGTTTCTTGGCATTCGCCGTTGCCGCGCCTCAGGGCCAAGGTGAACCCATCCCCATATTGAAACAAGTGAGCGAAATCAACCCTGATGGCTCCTACTCGTGGGCTTACGAAACCGGAAACGGTATTATTGCTAACGAGAACGGAGCCCTGAAGGACATCGGCGCCGAAGAGCCTGCCCAACAGGTTGATGGACAGTTCTCTTACCCCAGCGAAGACGGTGGCAACATCCTGCTCACATACATTGCTAATGAAAATGGATTCCAGCCCCAGGGTGCCCACCTCCCTACTCCTCCCCCCATCCCAGAGGCCATCCAGCGCTCCCTGGCCTACCTCGCCACCGCACCTCCCCAGCCAGAAAACTAAATTCATGTTTGAACTATTAGGTTAAGCACTATTCAATGTATTATAATTTAAATTATAAAGTTTTCCTTAATATTTCAATAGATAAGGTCTGTTGCTATATTATGGAATACTTAAAACGCCTATTAGAAATTCACTGTTTTATATCTTTTTATTTTGTACATAAACTGTTTTATGATGTAAATATAAAAATCTAAAAGTTAATAATTGCATTTTCCCTTTACATTTTCCTATCTAGAGTTTTTTAAAATGTAACTTAAATTTATGTCTGGTTTTGTGAGTCCCAGCAATGAGATTCAAGCCTGATCATGCCTTTGCGCCAAAGGAACTAATATAATTATTAAATGCTAATAATGCACTCTCTATAGTCAATTTCCTAGCATTTATTAACTACTAAAAACTGTTATTGTTGCTGATATTTGATTTGTAATGAAAAAAGATGTCATCGATCACTAGCCTGATATCATGCCCAAGTAGGTTTATAAAATTACAAGCCACTAAATTCGGAAAGGAAAAGTATCAAACAGAAAATCGATAGAAGGTTAAGACTGTACCTTTAGCACATTCCTGAAAAACAAAATACTCACAAATTGTCCCAAGTTTAGTGAGCAGTAAAATCATTACTGTTGGTAACTTTGGATTGATGTTGACGATAATGGTTATTTTATCGTGTAAGTCACACACATATCATTCAAATGTTAATGTTTTAACCTATAGAAAGGTAAAGGAGATAAAACATTTAATAAGTTTGTGAACACGTTATTACAAAGCGCCCTAACCGCCATGCGCCAGTAACCCTGACTGTTTTGACATCATGTTGTATCAATAAACCTATAATTAAGTTTTAAAAGCAGCTAACGCGTTTTGAAACGTTATTAGGTAATGTTGCAGAAGATAATACATGCTAATTACAATATTAAACATGCGTCTGAGATGTGCGTACTTAATTCTCGATTTTACGAAAGAAGTGACAACAGAGCGCTCCGTACTGTTATCAAATATATATGATGTGCAATAAAAATCTACGTTTGGTAATATAGATGTTCACGCCTGATTATGTGCAAATCACTGAAACATCCCTATGAAAGAATATGGCACGTTTTTAGAGTTCCGTACCTCAAAAGGAAAAAACGGAACCCTTATAGGATCACTTTGTTGTCCGTCCGTCTGTCTGTCTGTTTGTCTGTCAAAACCCTTTATCTCGGGAACGCGTGGAGGTATCGAGTTGAAATTAAAACCATATACTCAATTCTGCGGTCCTTTGAAGCTGTGAAAAATTCAGACTTCTGAGTTTACGAGAAAAAAAAAGATACGGCTGTTTATTTCACAGTTCAATTCGGGAATCGAACTGTTTTCATAGGTAAGTTGTACGGAACCTTCAGTGTCTGGTTTTTTATTTTATTTATATAATTGGAATGGTGATGAAATCCATCACGTAGATATGCAAAGTTTTCATAATCGGAATTACTTGATAACTAGAAATGTAAATATGCATTGAGGAATAGTCAAGGATGCGGCCTTTAGTCATGGCTTTATTGACTTTTAAAGAAAGCTATGAATGGTCTTTAATAGGTGTGCTGAAAACTACAAAAATAAATTTCTTAATTGTCATTAAAATATAACGACGTTGTACAATTTCTACTGATAGTTTTCGTGGTTCCCGCTTAAACGATTATTATCGGTTTCGCTCCATCTGTTGACAAATGCATGAACATTTTGGCATCTGAATTTATTTGAATATTCAACTTGATCCATTCAATCTACTTGCTTACATCTTTGCTATATTTTTATATAAGAAGCTGTGTTTTTATTAAATGATTTCCACTACTTATATACAGATGGCGTTGTTCTTTAAATTGATTAAATTCACACTATTGTATTGCGGTTTCACAAATCACCGACTGCGAGTTCCACATTAGTTGCATTCTTAAACTTAAAAAGATGACTTTATCATTTCATTGACATCAATCATTTTGGTATTAGATGTGTGACAAGTGCCAATTATTTGTGCCAGTTGTTTTGAAACATACCTATTTTTTGTGATACACACGGCGTTAATATCAATACTGTTATATAAAATCTGCTGATGGAAAATTATCTTTTGCTAATGTACAAAGATGTAGTAAAATGCCTTAGGATAAAAACCACATTATTTGAATACTTACGGCCGGTTGAATTAGAATTGAAGACGCTCGAACTGGGGCCTAAGTCTGCTATTTTTATAAATTCGTCATTCCAACACGATCCCATTGTCATTTTGCTAAAAGTTCGTAATCTGCTAATTCATAATGATCGATCATTGATTGGTCAATAGTCTCGTACTAAAGTTGTGGTAGAATGACGATATATAAATTTATTGAAAAAAATAAATATCAAACAAAATCTCAAAATTTTAGCAGATTACCGCATACGTCAGATAATTCATTTGTCAGTATGTACGAGATTAACACTTCTTTCAATGGAGTGTCAGTGGTTGACCATTGGAAAGTCATAATGACGCCATTATATTAATAGATTACCAAACTTGTCAAAATCAACAATTATGAAATCAATGATAGATTATTCTAACAATATTGTAATAGCAGACTTGAGGCCCTGAAACGTTTGGGCTTGTATGTCGTTTTTATTTTCATAATTCCGCTGCTCTCACGTTGTATTGTTGCTGCATATACAAGTATAATGAAAGGAAACGTACTACTGATGGTAAAAAGTATCCAGGACATGGTTTACTCGTGTGCCAAGCTTCCATCTCATCGTTAAGCTGTTAAGGCATAATTGACTAAGAAACATCTAGACTTTCAGATTTACAATATTGGAAAAAGTTGTTAGGAAACCGGATTACCAGTCATTTTCATAGTGACAACTTTTTTGCGCCCTTGCCAACAAAATGCAAGTGTCATTAAGCCTTAGTGCCTCTAAGTTGTGAACTAGGTCTAGCTAAGGCTGAGAAGTAGGTGCTGCTAGGTCTCCAACTCAGGTTGTGACATTTTGATAGACAGTAATTCTGCTTGGCTGTGGCCGGTAAATTGGCTGAACAACAACAAGTCATAATCAAAACAATTTCGGCGTAAGCACGTGTGCTTGTTACAAAACCTAACACAAAGGTTTTCAAACAACATAATAGCTTAATGGTTCTTCTTTCGCTGATAGTAATAATAGGTAACAGTAAGGCTATCACAGATGAAGTCTGTTTTTATTAATCGTGCGGTCTCATGTCGCTCGGAGCATCGTTATAAAGAACACACGTTCATAGTTCACCCAGAAACGTAAATATGAGTAGGTGAAAGGTTAGGTACGTTAGGTAAACATCTATTTATAGTGTCGGCATCCATCGATGGGATGGGGTAGGGATATCACGACTGCTATCGTTCAGGTCAAGGTACTGTTTAAGTAGATACAGAATTCCTGCACTTCCGTTGCGTTTCCTGGAAGCATGCTGAACTTTCTCGTGCGACGGTGACTAAGATGGGAGAGTCGAATGTTTATGTGACACCTTTCGTAAAATCAGTATGTACAATGTTGTAAGAGACACTGAATTGTGAAAGGTCTTTTGTACCGAACTTATAAGACCTGTTGTTGTCAAAATGTCTCAAAAAAATTAAACAAATTGAAATGTCTATTGTAAAAGTTTGTCTGTAACGTGATAAGGACTTTAGTAAAACTATTCTATAAAAATTGCTCGTTATTAAGTCGACTTTTAAAAGAAAAATATTATTTTCAGAAAACTGGTTCAATTTAGAATGGATGAGATAAAATGTGTACGATATTTGAAATTTTTTTGGAACTTTCGGATAAACGTGTCTCATTTAATGAGTGTCTTTGTAACGTACTGAATAATTAATAAAAAAGCATTCTTTTTTTTTTAAATTTATAAATATGAAGTACCATAAAGCAATTATTTTTTTAGGTTGCAACTTGTTTGCTATAAATGAGCATGGCAGTTGAGAGTTTGTCATGCTCATGCAAATATCTAGCTGATGGTGGCACGTATCGTTAGGTCATTCAGTTCCCTTCAAAATGGTTGAACTGAATGGGGTTGATGCATGCATCATACTCGTGAACGGTCGCTGTCAGTTGTGACTGGTCATCTCTTTACTGCCAGTGGCTTATTTTAATTTATACTTTTTAAATAACTTTTTTTTATTATATGTTTACATTGGAGTTTGTTGCACGTTCTTCACCGTTGAGATCTACGCTTTGGAATGTTTAATTATGCTTCACTTTTTTGACTCACCGACATTGTGACAATTCAAATATGCCAGGCGTAAATAATTCATTTATCTGATATTAGTATCGTATGCAATGTTTGTTTTTAATTAGGTACAAAGGTTACTAAATTTATAATTTAGACAAACAGAAGACCGGAAAATACAAAAGAAAATAAATATAAATTAAATTTATTACCCTTTTTATGGACAACCGATTAAGATTAATTATAATTTCTATTTAATTGCCGGGTGAAGTTGTGTATACTGCTTATCTACTTATAAGACTACTATCTGTTAAATAAATAAAGAACAACAACTTCATGAATTCACAATATTCATTTAAATCTGTCGCATACGACAGCCTGTATAAAGCAGCAAGTTTGGTCACCAAGCCAAAAATATAATTGATTAAACGGAAACATAAAAAAAATCGTATAAAATCAATTACAAAGGTGATAATGGATGAATTTTATACCGTGCAAACATATTTAAATATTATGTCTGTCATAAATGAATTGCGTGATTTGTGAGCTGCAGATGGCAGGGTCAGACCCTGGTGACCCGTAGAGGTGGTAATAATAGTCGTTGACATTTACAAAATTGAAACTAGTTTTATAGAGGCCCTCGTTCGACTTAAGCCGGGTTTTCATTGGGCAACATTTGTTGATAAACTGTTTACGATGTGTTCATCATCAAGTTTACCGTAAACACTGTTTCTGAAACTTGGCCATCCACACTTGTCAGTTGTTGCTAGGATGTTGTCCAAGTAGTTAGTAATGCTCTGTGATGCTTACATAATAATTCACAAGATTGCTACTAGAAAAAGAGACGAAATGGTGGTGGATTCGAAACTATCTCATAAATAGGCCCAAGGTTTTTTTTTAAATGAATAATAATAATAATATTCCCCGACTATCACACAACACCGTCTAGTCCCAAACTAAGCAGAGCTTGTGTTATGAGTACTAGATAACTGATAAACATACTTACATATTTCTAAATACATACATTTTCTTATATATAAAAATGAATAGCCGTTCGTTAGTCTCACTAAAACTCGAGAACGGCTGGACCGATTTGGCTAATTTTGATCTTGAAATATTTGAGATAATCCAGGAAAGGTTTAAACGGTGAAAAAAATGCGAAAAAGAAACCGAATACAACGCCATCTCTAATTAAAATGTCATTATAAAATGAATTATGCTGTTCTGGTAATGCCTGTAGATGGCGTTATTCTTACTATTATGCGGTATGAAGTTCGCTGGGTCAGCTAGTCTATATATAAAAAAACCAGGCTAGTGCGAGTCCGACTCGCACACTGAGTGTTCCGTACAAACTTACCTATGAAAACAGTTCAATTCCCGAAACGAGTTACAAAGATTTTTACGAATCGCAAAATAAGCATTTTTTTTTGTAACGTAACTACAAATTAACAGTTTTCAGAATTTTTCCTATACTTGTGCTATGAGACTTTGCTGCATGCCAAATTTTAGGATTCTAAGTCAATGGGAAGTACCCTATGAATTTTAATTCCTTTGAGAATGTCAAAATACACGATTTTTGATACTTATCGGCCGTATCTTTTTTTCTTATTAACTTAGAAGTTTGATATTTTCACAACTTCAAGGGACTGCAGACTTGAGTATATGGTTTTAATTTCAACTCGATACCTTCACGCGTTCCCGAGATAAAGGGTCTTGACAGATAGACAGACAGACGGACAACAAAGTGAAAATTCATTAAACCCCAAGCGAACGCCGGCGTTCGCTCGCTCATTGACTTTCTATTGTGTCTCTAATTATGGTAGTCAAAAGGTATATGTTATTATAAAATGAATTAAGATGTTCTGGTAATGCCAGTAGATGGCGTTATCGTTACTATTAGGCTGTACAAAGTTCGGGTCAGCTAATTATAGATAAATTACACCCAGACACGGAACAAATGATTGTGTTCATAACACAAACATTTGTCCTGGGTGGGAATCGAACCCACAACCTTCGGCATAGCAGTCAGGGCCACTAACCACTAGACCAAATGGGCCAGTCAAATTATATTTATATTCTTGATTCTGCCATCTCCTTTCTACCATCGGACAACCCGACGTACGGCGAGTATCCACCCTTACGTTGTTGAAACTTCAACGGTCCGGACTAAGCGTTTCGCTTCGTCGTTTATACCGCGTACATCGAAGGACTGGAACAATTTTATTTGCCTGCTGCGGTCTTCCCGTCCAACTATAATTTAGGTGCCTTCATGGCTAGAGTGAATAGGCTCTTAATAAACTAGTGCGCCTCACCA
This sequence comes from Mythimna impura, assembly GCA_905147345.3. Classification (NCBI taxonomy): domain Eukaryota; kingdom Metazoa; phylum Arthropoda; class Insecta; order Lepidoptera; family Noctuidae; genus Mythimna; species Mythimna impura. The sequence continues at coordinate 16,724,876 of LR990343.1, read as the reverse complement.
TCTATGATTGCAGCACTGCTTACCATCAGGTGGGATCGCAGTCAGGCACTGGTTTATATCAATAAAAAAAAAATATATATATATTTAAAACGGGACAACGGCAGGAAGATGTTGATTTATAATCTTTATTTGAAGAATCCCAATGTACATGGTACTGCTGATAAAACTTTATAAGCATCGAAACCTGGTTGTCAGACCACACTACTTCCCTGTTTATAAACTCGCGCAATACACGTTCACACCCGTTGACTTTTGCTTATGAACTAGATGTTTCGTCTTGCTCTCCATTCGAAGTAGGGAACACGGCAACATGTTTCTTAAATAATGTTTCATCACTTTGTTTATAAACTGTTTCCAGAGATGATAAAACATTGTGAAACACTGTTTATAAGTAACAATAAAAAAAAAAAACAAAAAATGAATACCCGGCTTTATGGTATATTCCGAGGATGTCACGTTTCCAGAGTGTGGCATGTTATCATCAAGGTCTACTAGGATGTATTTAATTTATAGTTTATCACTATGAGTGGGCGTTGTATTGTATCCCACGGCATTTTGAAATAGTAGGTATTCCGTGTTAGCACGAAAATAAATTAGGCCTAGAATCTGACCAGTTTTAACAATTTTGATAATCTTTAAGTCACAATTTTTTTTCAGCTTGTATAGAGAATGAGCCAAATACATTACCAAAAAATTATAATTCAACGTCATAGATTTTGAATAAATATGAAAATAAATTAAGGTAGGCTTTAGGCTTTATTTAAACATGGGCAAAGGCGTAGGGGTGATTCCTCAATTGATACATAAATGCAACGCTTTTTTTACCTATTTTTATCTAAGACTTGGTGTTACGTAATTACTGCGGAATTTAAAAATATGAATTATTTTGAAGCAAATATACCTATCTTGTCAGCAGGACTACTTCTATAAATCACTTTGTTTTTCTTCTTTGTGTAATAATACAAATTATCATGATAGGGAACAAGATTGGTATTTTAAGATGAACTTTGCCCTTATATATCTATCTTAGTTAGATACTAGCTCTACCTCTTACTTTGCCTGCTTGGAAAACAGCATTACCTACTTAATTTTTTACTAATGTCAGACTCAGATGGGTATAGATTCAAGGGTGGACCACAAGAACTTACCCTTTTGTCAAAGTACTTAGGTAGAAGTTTCCAAACCTGATCATATAGGTAAAATACGAAGAGATCCGCAAAAGAAGAAAGATAACCGATATTGACATAGCTCAAAAAAATGCAAAGCTTACAGGGCACATTGCTCATAGAAACGGATAGTCGATAAATCGAAAGGAGTGGCGACCACGCATCGGAAAGGTGGGAATATGCGACAAGCACAGGTTTGTTTGGCATGGCGATGCTTTTGAGGCTATCTATGACCAGTAGTAGACATGTTTCGGTAAAAATGATGACGTGTGCTCGACATAACAGAAAAAAATCACTTTTCACTTCCGGAACCAAAGTTACAGAATTTTTCTTCAAAGTAGACGTACAAACCAAAAAGTGCCAATTTTATTTTATTCAGTAGTTACCTAGTTCTTGCATTATGTGGAAATACTATTACTACGTTTAAATTACCTAAAAAGTTTTAGCCTACCTACTGTTTTGATTATGTTGCAAGGTATTTTCTTTTCATTCACCTACACAGATTGATTCACATTTGAGTGGTAGTCGTAAATGTCACATGCACTAACAGTGACATCATGTCAGTTGATTTTATTTTAACACGTCGAGGTGTGGCGATAGGCATCTCATAATTACAATAATACCAAATAATAGAATTCCAAGATAGAGATCATCTAGTTGGACAATAAAACCAATTCTTGCCTCCGTAAAATGATAATACACTAGCTAGTCAAAGAGCGTTACCTCTCTACCATCTTGTAAAGTTGTAAGTTAGAGATTTATATTTTTATAATTTAATTTATGTATTGTATCGATGTATGTGTTTTATTTACTGTTATTAATTAATATAATTTGTAATTCTATAGCATAATAATAATTGTCAAATATAATTAATATTAAAAAAAGATATAATATGACTGGCTTGTTGGTCTAGTGGTTAGTGGCCCTGACTGCTATACCGGAGGTCGTGGGTTCGATTCCCACCCAGGATAAATATTTGTGTGATGAGCATGATCATTTGTTCTGTGTGTGTCTGGGAGTAATTTATCTATAATATGTAGTCCGGTCAATCTAGACCAAAAAATGAGAGTGAAGGTAGGTACATAAAATCCCAACAAGCTGAAAATCAGTAAAATTGTTCAAAACATAATTATAAATAATATTTAAAAGTTCGCCATCATTCCCGTGCATGGAAAAAAAAATCAAGGTCAAAGGCCAAAAAAATGAGTTTTTCGCGATTTTCAGCAAAACGGTATGTTTTATCATAAAAGTACCTTAGACAAAAATTGTAGATCATAAAATTATCTATAAAAATGCATCAATACTTTTTTCCTACGAGCCACCGTTTCTGAGATATAACGATTCAAAAAGTTATAAAAGTTGTTATCGTCATATGCACACGTTTCCATGCCACCTATGAGGTAGCGCGTTTTTTTAAACTCAGTAAAATTGTTCAAATTTTACTGAGTTTCAGCTTGTTGGGATTTTATGCACCTTCGAATGTCTAAATTGACCGGACTAATGTATGTATTTAGAAATATATAAGTATGTTTATCAGTTGTCTAGTACTCATAACACAAGCTCTGCTTAGCTTGGGACTAGACGGCGTTGTGTGTCAGTTGTGGAATATTATTATTATATAAATTCTTATACCGGGTTTTTTTTTATAGGTGGGAAAATCATCTATAACAAATCGCGCTCTTGGGCAGAGCGTGAGATAGTGTCAGACTTTTACTGACTAAAAACCCACTCCTGTTCCTACTTTGCCTTCGTCCCAGGGCCCCGAGTTTCACTTTCATACTACCCGTGGTCCCAGTAGGCTTCGATCCTGCTGGGCCCTTACGATTTGCTGACATCTCCCTGAGGCGCGCGTGGAACAATACGCGCCGTCGACGACTTGGGCTCGGTTCGGACGGTTACCGGACGGTCGGACAGTGAGCTATACCAGGTGAGGATAGTCACGGATTATTAAATAAATAGTATTTATTATCTTACCCCAGTGTTGATTTTCCATAATAATATTTAAAAAAAGATACGGGACCACTCCAAAGTTAATAAGAATATACATAAACTTGTTTGATTATTAAATAGTGGTCTCCTATATTTAAACGAATTGATAATAGATCCAGTCTTAATGATATTCTTGCTTGACATCGAGAAATTAATGTTAAAACCAAGGTCACTTTTTCGTGTCAATACCCTTAGAATGCTAAACGCTGTTTTTTGTTAACTTCTATTTTATATAAAAGGATAAAAATTCAATGGGAAGGTACCTGTTTGTTTCTGACATTCGTACAGATCTCAGCAAAAATGAAATTCTTGGTGAGATTATTTGTACAATATATCTAAAGACAACTCAAATAGTTCTAATTAAATAGAAATGATTAAACTTTGTTTTAATAATTTTGAATCAAGTAAACAACGTTCATTATTGATAATACAGAAATAACTAATTATTTTAATTAATTTGCAGGTTCTTGCTCTGTGCGTATGCGCTGCCAGCGCGGCCACCTTTGGCCAAAAACCCTACGGAGGCGCTGCCTACAAGCCCTTCCAGGGTTTCAAGAACACCCCGGTTGCCCCCGTCGTCACCGCCGCTAAGGCCGTTGCCTCGGTCGCTGCCCCAGCAGCCGCCGTCGCCGCCGCCCCGTTCGTCGCCGCCGGTGCCGCCGCCTACGAAGCTGGATCTGCTACCTACCAGACCGCCAAACAGGTCGTCAACAAGGCTTCTTCCAACGAGGGTGATGCCGCCATCCTCCGCTCCGACGCTGAAGTAACTGGTGACGGTTACAGATACGGGTAAGTGTCAACTTTGAGTACTTCTCCTTCTATTGTGGATAATGAAGGATCTAGCTGATTAACTCCTATAATTATACAAAGTTTATTTCTTTAATTTACTTTTTCTTTCAATTATTTATTTACGGTCTTTTTTTATTGGGTGGGAAAATCATCTTATGACAAATCCCGCTCTTGGGCGGGGCGGGAGATAGTGTCAGACTTTTACTGACTAAAAACCCACTCCTGACGGTCTAAAATTTTACATATACTTAGTTACTTTTTGTGGTTGCATTTAATTAATTTTCGTCTTCTTCTAGTTACGAGACCGACAACGGCATCAGTGGTGATGCTACTGGCACTTACAGGCAGGTCGGCGAAGCCGGCGCTGTTGTAAGTTTATTACCTTATTATAAACTTTTTTACACAGGCCTTCATTAATTTTTATAAGCCGAGTGATATCTATGTACATATGTATCTATGTGAGGGCTAGTCTGATTACGGCCAGGATTAAATTAATATTGTAGATGATAAGGTATGTGGTTCTTTGTTTTAAGGTGGAAAATCATCTAATGACTGTCACTTTTACTGACTAAAACCCACTCGATTGTTCCTTCTTTGCCTTCTTTCCAGGGCCTTGGGGTTCATTTTCGCACAACCCATGGCCCCAGTAGTCTTCGACCCTGCTGAGCCCCCACGGTTTGCTGACATCTCCTTGAGGCGCGCGTGGAACACTACGCGCCTTTGATGACTTGGGCTCGGTCCGGCGGCAAGCCAGCCATTGCTTGCCGTCTACAAGCCCGCTTCTACGGTGGCTGGAAATCGGGACCGGAATCCCGGTGGCTGGGGCGTGAAGGGCGTACTCTCGCGCGTACCGCCGCTTCCTTTGCTAGCATTACTGTTTCGCCTCCTCGCTCCGGGCCTGTACCAAGACCCGGCGCGAGAAATGGTCGCCACCGATCGCTCCCACGAGGACACGACAGTGCTCTGCCCAGACGGGGCACACCTCTAAAGTATGCTCCATCGTGTCCTCCAGGGAATTTCTGTGGTGGAGGCAGAAAATTAATATTAATGTGCCTTTTTGGAGCTAGATATTTTTGAGCATCGTCACAGTGCTAACATTATTTTCTGTTATATGACAGGTATCCCAGGGTTCCTACCGGTACATCTCTCCTGACGGCACCCCCGTAGAGGTCAGCTACATCGCTGACGAGAACGGATACCAGCCCCAGGTAAGACTCCACTTTTAACAATTAAATTGAAACGGTAGTATTTTTAAGTTTATAGTACAAGCCTTGATTCCAAGAACTTCTAACATTGCTGTTATAATAACCTATTTGTTTGCAAATTGTGATAACAACATAAAATTATGATACAAATATGAGAAATTAGCACAGGATTCGTATTTGTTTATTCATAAAGGCAATACCTTAGGACGATTCAGTCGTACGAGTAGTCATATTTATTCGAAAAGAGGCAAGCCTCAAAACTCGTATTGAATCAGATAGAAAAGTGGAATATAAAATCTGAAAGGCGGTACTGTTCACTGCCTACTAATTAATTAGTAGAATACGCTTCAACTATAAGTGTGTTACTAAGCCAATGATGGTCTTACTGGTAGAAGGTAAGGTTTTGAAAGGTAAATGGAGTGTGTACAGATGTCTGTGTTACAGATTAATATAATTGTATCTATTTTGTTACAGAGTTCCGTCCTCCCAGTTGGTCCCCCGATCCCTGAGGCGATCCTACGCTCCCTCGCTTACATCGCCGAAAAAACCAAGAACGAAGTCCAGAAGTACTAAACCCCGACTTGACCAACAACTAAGTGCTCGTTGAGCGTTTCTACGATTTGATTACGGATATAACCAACAAAATATGAAGATATTGATGTTAAATTGCAGCAGATATTTCTTGTGTTAATAAAGGATACGTGCCATTATTTTTTCCTTTGATTGATTTGAGACTCTTCAATTCCCTGTTAAACTGTACCCTGCAAATTATTAAATAACCTGTTTATTTAAGATGTGCGATGAAATTCAAGTAATAAATTACGTTTAAAGCGGAGTGAATAGTGCTGCGGGATTATTCGAAATAGTTACCATGGCCCTGTAACGCAAAAGGCAACTGTAGGAACCACTTCGGTTTTAGTCAGTAAAAGTCTGAAACTCCATCCCTCTCATTCTACTCAGAACGGGAGAAGTTATTTGATGAATTACCATCTCAAAAAAAGCGTGTAGTGAACACTGTTCAATGACATTCAAGAATGTAAAAATGACATTCAATGATATTCAAGAATGTAAAAATACAAAGGGTGATTAAAATAAATTTTTCAGATAAAATATTTTATTATCTAGGTACTATTACACTACAAATCTAGCTCACTCTTAAATTCGAAGTAATGCCATAAACTCTCATAGAAATGCAAATACTCAGTGCACAGACCAAGTATAACAAAAAAATGTTAACAACAAAAGACAGTATTTTTGCATCTCTCAGAGTTTACTATCGAGAATCTAATGCGAAAGACAATATCTGCAATAATCAATTCAACACGTGTGCTATTTTAATTTAAACGTTAATTGAGTTAATCGTCGACGCCAAAACTCTACAGAGTTAGGTAGATGCTAAGTACTAAGATTCATTAGACCCCAAGCGAACGCCGCCGGCGTTCGCTCGCTCATTCTTTCTATATTATGTGTCTCTAATTACGGTACTCAAAAGTTAAACAAAATAGGACATGGAGCTAACCTTTGAAAATCCAAAATCGCGTTTTTATTTGTGAATCTATACTTATGAAATGCTTTGTCCTGAAAGACTGACTGACGGATCTACGCACAGTCTAAACCACTGATCATAAAGACCTGAAACTTGGAAAGTATGTTCTTTGTATGACGGAGGCATCCGATAAGAAAGGATTGTTCCTGGGGGGCAAAGTTTGTATGGGGCAACGTGATTCCTTGGTCCAATCTACTTCAAATTTTGCTTGAACATCCTTTAACAGAATTGATGGAAGACGAGTTACGTACTTTATTTAGCGATGGGCGAATTGAGGTATATAAGTCGAGTCATTCGGCGGTCCGAATTGACTCGGTGAAACGAGTTGAGTCGGTGGACCGAGCTGACTCGGCGGAACGAGTTGATTCGGCGGACCGAGTTGACTCGGCCGACCGAGCTGAGCTTTTGCCTACCGAGTCGAGTTGATTCGAATCGCAATGCGAATCAACCACCATTCCAATTCGATTAACTCGAGTTGTCGATAATGTGAGTTGGCCCACCGCAAATTTTATTGAAATTCAAAAACCAATTAAAAATCTTATCAGAAACATTTTTGACTTCTACGCGGACGAAGTCGCGAGCAAAAGCTAGTCTATATATAAAAGTTCTCCTTTTGACTGACTGACATATCAACACACAGCCCAAACTACAAGCTTAGCTTTAGCTTTGGGCAAAATTTCAAGTTCCTAGTCACAGGACTGGGAACTTGAAATTTTGCCCAAAGCTTCCTTTTATGACGTAGGTGAGCACTAAGAAGAGAGAATTTTGGAAATTCATCGTTTGCATGCAAAATCGTGTGTCAATAAAATATATTTGAAAGTTAGCACAAATAATAACCTAAGTAAATAATAAAGTTTATCATTATTTGTTTTTCAAAACTACTCTCAAAATACGGTTTACATTTACACCCCTTGTGTTAAAGTTAGAAATTCAAACAATTTCACGAACGAAGTCGCGGGCCCAGTGCTAGTATGGACATAATTTGACTGAAGTAACTGTACAGAATTCCTGGCCAGGCAAGATATCCTCCTTAGTCGTTCACTCACGTTGACAATGTTGCATTTTCGTTGGCGAGTGAGGCTCCCGCGATGCGTCTCCTCTTGTCACGGTTTACGGCGTCTCGGAAGCTCTGGACTATTTAGGTTTGTGTTGCAGCTCTGAGGTCAGGCAAGATATATTCACTGCTATATTCGTTTACGACGATGGTATTCATTAAACTGGGTGTACCCTTCTTTTCACTCACCTTCTGGGAAGGATCCGAATTTTTACTGCTTAGACTCTGGAATTGTTTACCAATTATGACAACATAATTGCTAATTTCATAATAGAATCAATAATTCCTAACTACTAGAAAATACTACGCGCAGTGTTTTTATTTATTTATTTACTTAATGATAGGAGAACCAACAGCTATAACAAAATAATAACAATAGTATAAGAGACATTAAGCCAATTACAGGTTCTCACGGGTAGAAACAGGTACTTAAAGTAATAGAAAACTTACGATCACTAATAAGCACGATAAAAAAATAACATAATTATGAAAAAGTCCGCATTCAGCTGAGTGCATGCCGAATAGGTTTTAGTAGTTAACGGGTCAAAAGAGAACTTTTACAAAGAACATTAAAGTCCTTACACGCTCGCACCATGCAGGAGTTTCGTTTGTAATTAGAAGAGGAAGAAGGAATAGAGATAGGCGGAATTAATCTAACCGATCTCTGGGGGAAATTAAAGTGTAATTTATGTAAGAGATCAGGACAGTCAATCTCATTAGATAAAATTTTTAGTAGGAAAGTGCAATCTGCTAATCGACGACGATTTATAAGTGTTTGTAAAAGAAATTTCTTGCAAAGATTTAAGTAATTATCAGAATGATATGGTATACTACTTTTTTGTACATTCTCAATACGATCAATGTATTTGCCATAACAAGGGTTCCAAATTTTATTTTATTTTATTTATTAGGGAAAACTAACAATTACACACTTCATATGATTAACAAAAGCTTATAATCTATGTACATAAGTGCATAACTAACTACGTCATCCACGTGTTACAAATTTAAAATTGTTTGGAAGACAACATGTATATGTTGATGTATACATGTGTATGTAAAAACTAATTAATCATATCTACAAATTAAAAAAATATATTCTTATATTACTAAAATTTAAACCATTAAAGAATACAGTTAATTTTTTGATTATGAGAATGCAGTTAATTTAATTTTCTGCGTTTTCGATCATTTTAAGTAAATCAATACGAATTCTGCTTGCTGACAATGAAAACAAATCTAAATCTGAAAACAGGTCGTTATAATTTTTTGCTAAACGTCGTAGAGGCGCGCGTATACACGCGTTAGTGCGACAAGACGACACTGCAAATAGCGGGCACCCGCGCACCCCACGCCGCATAACAGTTCTACTATATAGCATAATTTGTTAACTCTGAGCAATCATATTTGTTATTACACAGGTCATAGAGAAATTTTGTTTCCAAAAATATGCGTCTATTACTTAATGTAGTAAGTTTATAATGTCTCAATAAATCAACGTATGATGCCTTCTTTCGGAAGCAACGATAATGTGTGGCTTTGAGAAATTTATGTTGAACGATTTCAAGACTGTCTATGTATTTCTTGTACAGGGGGTTCCATACTATTGCAGCATACTCCAACTGTGACCTTACTAAAGATTTGTATAAATGAATATACGTGCGAGTACGCTTAAAATCTGTCATGCATCTCATCACAAATCCATACATGCGAAACGCGTTACTAATAATGTTATCAATATGTTGATCCAGGTGAAGTTTACTATCCAGAAGTACCCCAAGGTCCCTGATTACAGTAACTCTATGCAATGAGGTGTTATTTTGGTTGTAAGTGTGAGTTGTAATATTTTTATTTTTGGTGAATGTTATAGATGAGCACTTTAGGATGTTTATCTTTAACTTATTTTTAATACAGTATGCCGAGAATCTATCCAAATCATCTTGAAATAAAATACAATCAGTCTTATTTTGAATGTGTCTAAAAATTTTTAGATCATCAGCATATAGTAGAAATTTTGAATATTGAAAACATTGATTAATGTCATTAATAAAAAGAATAAATAGGAGAGGGCCTAAAATTGATCCCTGGGGTACCCCGGATGTGACATGTATGGATCTGGACTCAAAGCCTTTAATCACAACTTTTTGAGTTCTATTAGTGACGTATGACGCAAACCAGCGCAACAAATCACCACGTATACCATTGAAAGCTATTTTTGTCAGAAGCAGTTCATGATCCACCTTGTCAAAAGCTTTCTGGAAATCAGTATAAACAGCATCTACTTGCAACTGGTGGTCCATATTATTGAACAAGAAATCTGTGAAAACCAAAAGATTTGTGACTGTGGACCTTTTTTGAACAAAACCATGCTGCTGCTTAATTATCGAGTTGTGTAACAAAGGATAGAGCTCGTCGTGAACCAATCTTTCAAAAAGCTTTGACAAGGCTGACAAAATGGAGATAGGACGATAGTTCTCAATGCTTAGTTTTGAACCTGATTTATGAACGGGCGTTATATTAGCACTTTTCCATATTTCAGGAAATGAGCCTTCTGAAATACATTTATTGTATATGATATGTAGGGGTGTACAAATAATGTCTGCAGTTTTTATAAAATAATGCGGTGATAAACCATCAGGCCCTGGGCCCTTTGTAGTATCTAGCGATTTTAATGCTTTAAGAATTTTTTCATAACTAAAATGAACACTATTGATAAGAATACAATTTTCATTGTACTCCAGCGGAGGTAACCAATTATTTATATCAAAAGTAGAACATTCATAAACAGAATGAAAAAAATCTGAGAATAAATTACAAATCTCTGTGGAATTACTCGAGCTCCGATTTTTACAAGACATTGTTAAAGGTATGCTAGTATCTGCTTATCGATTAGAGATATAACTCCATAAGTTTTTAACATTTTTATTAATATTTTCTTCGACCGAATCAATATACTTATTATAAGAGATTTTACACTCTACTTGAAATCTATGCCTTAAGAAAGAAAATTGTTCATAGTCTGAAATGTTACCATATACCTTCCATTTTATCCAAGCTCTATTCTTGTTCCTGAAAATACGAATTAAGGACCTGGAGAACCAAACGGGGAATTTTGACGAGCGCGCGAATGCTTTAGGTGTATGGTCTTTTATAGTTCGGTAAATAATATCATAAAAAGTATTTACAGAATCATCTGCTGACCTATGGTCTAGAGCACTGCCCCAATCTATTTTGCTCAAGTCCTGGTTAATTAATACGTAGTCAGCTTTATAGAAATTATATTTTGATATTTTCGCTCGTGTAAATGTGAATTCAGATTTATAACAAAAAGTAGAACAAAAAGGGGGGTGATAATTATCTATTGGTACTAATATGGAGGATGGTAGGCACATACGTGGCAAACATTATTACTAATTATTAGATCCAGAATACGACCTTTAGTATATTTCAAGTTATTACATTGGAAAGCATTGAGTACTGACATAAAATTAGTTAAATGTCTAGAAATGGACGAGCTGCCTTTACAATATAGAGCCTCAGGCGTGTCGTTTTCCCTAGGTAGCCACTCAATATTAGGTAGGTTCTAATCGCCGAATAAATAAAATTTATTGGAACCTAACTCGTCTAGTGTGCTAAGAAGACTTTCGAAGTGGACGAGATAGGTTTCTTCAGAGGAATTCGGTGGAATGTATGTAGCACCAATGTAATATTTGTCGTTACCGTGACCTGGGATTTGTAGAAGTACGTGTTCAATATAGGGCTTTGTAGAATATGGTACGCACATGGCATTCAGTTTTTTACGAACAGCTATGAGGACTCCGCCACCTTCTTTTTTATTTGTAGCAATGCGATTACGATCGCATCTAAAGACCACATAACGTTCATCAATATATTCATGATCAAATATATGTGGAGTGAGCCAGGTCTCAATTAGAATATTTATATCATAACAATTGCTTAAAATATTCATATAAAAGATATTTAGTTTCGTTCGTATTCCCCTGCAGTTTTGATAATAGACAGTTAAATTTGAGTTATCCAATACTAAAGAAACGCTGATTTAAAAAAATATATTCTAAATAAATAAAAACATGCATTACTACCGCAAAGGTTATGAAAGCATCTTTATGATTGCACATAAGAGATAAGAAATATAAAAATAATGGATAGCACCCATGAAACATTTCTGCACCCATGAAAGACCTAAGACCCAAGTCTTGACAACATTCTTAATCTTATTAATAAGTACTAACTTATACATAAATAATAAGTTTCTAAGCTATTATATAAACTATGATTACAATTAAAAGCATCGGAAATCAAATCACTGGTACTGTGACATATTATTTTCTGACTGTTGATTATTATTCTTACCGATGATAGAGCAAGTACCAGGCTTAATCTTTTTGATATCTTCAGACGAACGGATAGCCAGCGCTGAAGAGGTATCAGCTTCACGGACGAGAATTGTAGCGTGTTTGACCCACACGTACTTAAAGTTATATTTTTTGGCTGTATCTCGGGTTTCACGAAATAATTGTTTTTTTTTTAAAGTCATGCATGCATGCATGTAGATACGTTGCGTGTTTTTCTAGAATCCCAGCTGATCGGAATTGATGCCTTTTGCCAATCGAAATGAGCTTAGTAAATTATCCCTCAGTATGCGCGAGCTTAACTTGACAATAATTGCTTAACTTGAAAATTTGAGACGCATATTCGAGGTGACTTCTAACAAAAGAGCAGTAGAGGATCTTAAGAATTTTGGCATTCTTAAAACACCCTGCGAGTCTCATAACAAAACTCAGTGATCAGTGATTAAAGCTTTGGCCACTATTTGCTCAATGTGTATATTAAATAAAAGTTTAAAGTCATGAAACACGCCTAAGTCGCGTACATCGACGCGTCGTTATTTTCATTTTGATCGTCATTTATTCATTCATAAATATAGCCTGTAAAATATTTCCATAAATTGAGTGACATTTTGGGATAAAACGAGACCTTTTCTAATAAGCCCTTTAAGTATTTGTATTAATTAAAAACTAGTGGTGTATAAGTTTATAATCATAAAAAAAATATTGGTTATATAAGAAAACTACCAATTAACGATTCTTAAACATTTTTCTTGTGCTAAAAGACTTTTTTTTTGAAGGAGCAAATTACATCTCTCGTTATGGGTGAAGCGAGAATTACAATCAGATTTTTACTAGCTAAAATACTTCAATGTTTCTTTAGTCGCCGCTATTGAAGGTCGGGGCGGAGCACCCATCGTACTCGATGCTCCACAGAAACAGTCCCAGAATCGATCCCTGACACCACACGACATCTCTCACCGGATTCACTTACCACGGTCACTGTGATAGATGACGGCACTGTTTATAATAAGGGCCTCGAGTAACCGTACAATGCGACAAAAGTAGGTCGGCATCCGGTGATACTGGTTTGGAGTTGCATCAGAGTGGCAACCCTGATGCAACGCAGCCCTGAAACTCTAAGGGCAACTGAAAGGACACGGGTAAGTTTTAGTTAGTAAGAGTCTGACACTCCTTCTCCCATCACCCAGAGTGGGGGAACATATGTGATGAATTCCCACTCAAAAAAAAAATCCTGCAAGAGTTCATTTTTCTTCTATTGAACCCTAAAGACAATGTGGGAAGTGCTTGAGGTGAACGATCTTCGCTAATTAAGTCTTAAGTAGATTCCACCATTCGCTTAATAAATACTTAATTCTTGATATCTAATAATTATTATCTACTCTTGACATTCACGCCCTCTTAGATATTTATAATTAGTGTAACTCATTAAATTTATTTCGATCAAGGTAATTTGTTGGTGTGGATGTATTAATCATTATTTCATTAACCTTTTCTCACTATTCAATTAATTTATCATAGTGCCGTCATGTCTAAAATTTTATCGAGTAAATCAAAAATAATTACTTCAAGGGAGATTTGAATGGATTTTGCTTTTGCTTTAGTGCGATATCATCATACAACTCCACCCACTCTGAGTGGAGTGACAGGGAGTGTCAGGCTTTTACTAACTAAAATCTATCTTTTTTTTTCGCTGGAATATTCATCCTATAACATCCCCTGCTCTTGGGCGGAGCTGGATAGGGTCAGACTTTTACTGACTAAAAACCCACTCCTGTTCTTTCGTTGCCTTTCATACCAGGCCCGAGTCTTCCTTTCAGAATCAGACCCTTGGCCCCAGTAGGCTTCGACCCTGCTGGACCCCTACGGTTGCTGACATCTCCTTGAGGCGCGCGTGGAACACTACGCACCGTCGACGACTTGAATTCGGTCCGGACGGTTACCGCAAGCCCGCACCTACGGTGGTCGGAAATCGGGATCGGAATTCCGGCGGCTAGGGCGCAGGGGCTACTGCCTCGCGGGTGCACGTGTGGCCTCCTCCTTTGCTAGCATTACTGCTTCGCAGAAGGAGGCGACCGCCTGCCACTCCTCCTCGCTCCGGACCATGGCTTGTACCAAGGCTCAGCGCGAGAGATCGCTGCCGCCGATCGCCCCCACCATATGCTCCACCGTGTCCTCCGGGCGGTCCACACAATAGTGACACCCGTGCGTTTCTTCCGCACGAATCCAGTGCAGGAACCTCCCGAATTTACCATGTCCGGTGAGGACCTGCGTCATGTCGAAGGTAAGGATGCCGTGTTGCCTTTCCAGCCACTCCTCAAAGGGGGGACTTACCACCATAATTACGGCGTGCCCAACTAAAATCCTTTTGTGTTTTCAGTTGCCTTTTGCGAGGGCTGCGGTAACTTCTTCGAAAAATCTGCAGCTCTGGCAGACGTCGGACCTGAGTGACCACATCAATATTGCTGACATCTCTTTGAGGTGCACGTAGAACACAACGCGCGGTCGACCCAGCCGGACGGCCCAAGACAGTGAGCTACCCATGGTTCGCCGTCCACAAACCCGCACCTACGGTGGCCGGTGTGCCGGTAGTTGTCCTGTGACTTTCGACGCCGGGGGCGTCTTCAGCGGGAGGCAAGGCGAGAGGGTTGTATCCGCCTCAAGGTTTCGGTCAAAACCTTTGCTTGCATTACTGATTCGCAGAAAGAGGTGACTGTTTCCCATTCTTTCTCACTCCGTATCATGGCCTGGACCAGGGCCGGGCGCGAGAGGTCCCCGCCACTGATCGCATCCACAAGGACATAGCGGTGCTCCGCCCAAGCGGGACAGGCGTCCTCCGTATGGTTCATCGTGTCCTGCAGGCGATCCGCACAAGTGACACTCAGGTGTTTCTTCCCGCTGAATCTGACACAGAAAATTTCCGAAACAACCATGTCTACTCCTCAAAGAGGGATCCAGTCGTTCTGATAGTGGTGTGTCTAGCGTTGGCTTGCGACAGTCGTTGTTTCCATACTGCTATGAGATCCTGCCGGAACTCTTTCCAACGTGCTGCGATTTGTCGTGAGGGCGGAGTTTCAACCCGACCGGGGCCGGGTCAGGTACAACAGGTCTCTGTTGCCAATCGCTTCCACAAGGACTTGACAGTACTTCGTCGAAGAGGGACATTTGGCCAGATTTTATGTCAGTGACTGAGGTGGCAGACATTATTGTGCACCTATGTTCCTTAGCAGTTGCATTATGATTTTGACAATCAGCAAACATTTCATAAAGCTGTTTATCTAAAAGCTATTTTGACTTGGTCTTGGACTGTTATTATTTATGACGATTATATAATAAATTATTTAAAAGTCACAATAGTTACGAGTTAAATAACACTAGCTTCTGCCTGTGGCATCGCTGGCGTGATAAATGTTTTGTGTTCCTACAATAACGTAGGTGTTACCGTGTTACCTGAATAAAAGTTATAATCTTCCTATATAATATCCCAATGCAGGAAATTGTATACCCTTGTTCGAAATCCGTTCAGTCGTTGAGGCATTCTATAGAAATGTCACCTCTTTTCAACTACTTAGGAGTCAAACTTTAAATTTTCCGTGCCAATTACTTTAATTTTTTGTTTAAAGGAAAAAAAACCTTTATTCCTTTGAATAAAGATAACCTCTGTGCAAAATTTCAGCTTTCTAGCTCCAAGAGCTTAGTGAGTGAGTTAGCCTGGACTTTTTTGTATATTAATATCCATTTATTACAACATATTAAATATATTTTAACGTTTTTCGGCCAAAAGAAAAATGATCCTTTTAAGTTTTTTTATTCTACAGATCAATAAAACATAATTTATCACTGTCTAAAACGTCGACCCAGAGAGCACAATTAAAATAACCTGATTTATTTCGGAAGCTATAATTCGTATTTATACTGAGCGACTGACGTAAACAAGCGAAACCAGATTCGAATTAGACTTTAAAATATGGATAAAACATTACTTAGTTTGCATTTTTGTTTTATTAAACCGTAGTAAGAACAAAAAGTGTCAACAGCGGAAGATTTAGACCCCAATTTTTGACCTTAACCTACATAATTACTGAGATTTATTATTTTAAATTAAATTTTAATATTTTTTTTCTCATCATTATGCGAGATCAAGATGAAATGCTGGATCATTAAGAAAAGAAAAGGTTGTAAAAATAGATAGTACTATGACATTACTACAAATAGGTCGCAAGGGAAACGAACGTTTTGAGCGTTAAGGGTGATTGGATATATTTAGAAAAGGGTCGTCTATGTTTAGAATAGGATCTGAAAAGATTGATACTAAGAAATAAGATGGCTGATAGGACACAGGCGCGTGTATTTTTTATGCTTACACTTATACGTAATTAATATAAATATTTATATGTTCGTAACTATACCTAACTAGGGATAGAAGTTATGATTTAGAAAAAGTTATTTCGTCGTGAAATCTTTAAGTAGTAAAACAAAATTTAATAAACACCTTTCAGTTGTAGTGTCCCACTATCTATTATTTCTCAATGCCTGTTATGTTTTTGGCTCTGTTTCACCTACTATAGTATTGCCGGTAGGTCTGTAGTAGGCGTTCGTTACAATTTTTTTCCGCTTATAATATTTTTTCAGGCTATAAACGAAATTATCTAATAGAAAAATAAATTTATTATAACTCATAGCGATTAATAAAATGTTTTTTACTTTAAATTTTCTGTATCTGAACGATGTAAGTAGATGATATGAGATAAGTCAAAATTTGTAAATATGAAAGTGTCTCGCCGCCTGCTGACTATTTTTTAGCAATCATTTTGTAATAAGCGCTGTGCTCGTCTTTTTATCTGGGTTTCTATGAATTGAACAATGTTGTCCTAAAGATTTTTTAGAACTGAAGCAAATGTTGTTTTTTTTTTTAATAAAGTTCAGAAAGTCTGACTCAAGGCGGTTTTGAGGACTACAATATTATTTAAAACAAGGTCACACTAACGTTACAAGATAATAGTTTGTTTATTAGTAGGTAAAGTCTTTTTCATTGGAGTTTTTCTTTCTTATTGTTCCTTTGATAGTTTAATTTTGTATATATTCAAATAGGTACATAGGGCAGGGGCCCCGAAATGATTTGTGTGGTTATGCAACAAGGTAGGTACTAAAATACGAAAATCTTAGAAGCTAGATCCTGCATTCAATGATGTTTACCAGTAAATACCTAGGAATATGATTATGATTATGACTGTGGTCCGAGGATGTCTTTACCATAAGCGATAAAAACAACATGTTAATATGATATCAACTAAAAATTTGCATGCTACAAATGGAGGTTGTTTCAATTAAATTGTTAATTTATGTTCAGTTAATAATTTTGTCCTAATGAAGATGACAGGATTTTCAATTACGCATCAGTGAACTTAGTAATGTGTTCGTACTTCGCAATGTTACACTGTATCCGTCCCCGTCGCAGACGCCCTGGCCGCAAGGATCAGGTAGTCCCTAGACGCGGAAGAGGCCCGAGTGTCCAAGCCCACCAAGTGCATAGATATGCTCATAATAGGCTTGGACGACTCCATCAGGGTGGACGAGGTGGTGGCCGCCATCATCAGGGCGGGAAAGTGCACTGCAGAACAGGTTCGGGCCGGCACCATCCGTTCTAACAGCACGGGCATACGAGCCGTGACGGTGAGCTGCCCCGTGTCGGCGGCCAAAACCATCACAAGCGAGAGCCGAAGGGTTTTGGTGGGCTGTGTCTCCACGCAGGTAAAACTGCTGAAACCCAGACCTCTGCGGTACTACCGCTGCCACGTGGGACACCACGTGGGGACCTATTGCGCTGCGGAGGTGGACCGCAGTAACCGCTGCTTCCAGTGTGGTCAGCCCGGTCACAAGGCTGCAGAATGTCATGCTACAGAAATCAGAAATCAGAAATCAGAAACGTTTATTTCAAATAGACCAATTACAGGCACTTTTGAATTGTCAAAATGTCGATCAGTCAAAAAAAATACAAGTGAAGCTAAATTGCACGCTCCAAAGCGTAGATCTCTATGGAGAAGAACGTGCAAGAAACTCCATGGACACTCTTTTAAATCATCTTATGAGTTACATAAATCTTGGTTACATATTTCTTGTCGCTTCTAATATGTGAGCACAATGTAGATAAGTAATAATAATTAAAATTAAAAAAAAAATATTGAAATTGAATTCAGTCACTGGCAGCTAAGAGATGACCAGTCTCAACTGACGGCACCCGTTCACGAGCATGACGCGTGCATCAGCCCCACTCAGCTCAACCATTTTGAAGGGAACTGAATGACCCAATAACACGTGCCACCATCAGCGAGACATTTGAGTGAGCATGACAAACTCTCAACTGCCATGCTCGTAATGTCAAACAAGTTGTAACCTAATAAAAATGCTCCATGGTACTTCACATTCACAAAACTTGAAAAACAAAGTGCTTCTACATTATACAAGGCAAGGCATGGCTACGCCAGGCAAGCTGGCCGACCATCGGGCTGGGAGCAGGCCCTGCTCGGTGACCCTAATTTCGTCGACCGCCGCCACGAGGGGACGGGGTTGCGTGGCAGCACTTTTCGGAGACATTGCAGTGGTAGGCGTCTACCTGTCCCCGAACCGATCTCCACATCTCCTTTATGGAGCTTAATATGGAGGTTAATATAAAAAAGATATACAGATGAATCACAGATACAACACAATATAGTTAAATATAATATATACATAATTTAGTGAACTAAATATATATAATCAAAAAAAAAAAAACAAAACATGGTCCAAATCGACAAACAGAGAAATATTAACGTTGTGATGATACTACTGCCAACTTCTTACGAATATGCTCGCGAACCTCAATCTTGAATCTTAATCGGTTTGTAACCATCCTGACCTCTTGGGGTTCTCGGTACACAGCCCGGCGGGCTTCAATTCCTTGTCCTGGCACTCCGGTACCACCGGGTGCCTGACTACCTCTGTTGTGTGATCAAGGCCTACCTGTCGGACAGGTATATCATCTACCCTGGTCACCAGAGAGAGTAGAAATGGCGAGAGATGTCATGCGGTGTTCCGCAGGGAACAATACTAGGACCAATCTTGTGGAACATTGGGTACGACTATGTGCTGCGCGGCGACCTAAATGACGGGGTTGGCGTGGTCTGTTACTTAGATGACACGCTGGTCCTGGTGGGATCTGGAAGCAACAGTCCTTGCACGCATTCACGATTTGCGTGTGGCGAAACTCCGCTGCTACGACAAGTCGCGGCATGGCGGACAGAGTTCCGGCGGGATCTCATTGTGGAATGGTGACAGCGACTGTCGCAACCCAGTGTTGGGCACGCCATAATTATGGCAGTAAGTTCCCTCTTTGAGGAGTGGCTGGAAAGACCTCACGACGTCCTTACCTCCCGCATGACGCAGGTTCTCACCGAACATGGTCAGTTCGGGAAGGTCCTGCACTGGATTCATGCGGAGGTGACGCCCGGGTATCACCACTGTGTGGACTGCCCGGAGGATACGGTGGAGCGTACGGTAGAGATGTGCCCCGCTTGGGCAGAGCACCACCATGTCCTCGTGGGGCGATCGGCGGCAACGATCTCTCGCGCCGGGCCTTGGTACAGGCCATGATCCGAAGCGAAGAAGAGTGGCAGGCGGTCGCCTCATTCTGTGAAGCAGTAATGTTAGCAAAGGAGGAGGCCCTTAACCCCAGCCACCGGGATCCCGGTCCCGATTTCCGACCACCGTAGGCACGTGCTTGCGGATGGGTAGCTCGCCGTCCGAACGTCCGGTAACCATCCGGACTGATTCAAAGTCGTCGACGGCGCGTACTGTTCCACGCGCGCCTCAAGGAGATGTCAGCAAACCGTAAAAAACCTATCCGTGATAATATGAGCTAATCATAGTAGATATACTTACAAAATAATTCAAATCGTTGCACGTGAATAAGTGACATTTTAGATTTTATTGGTATTGCAAGGATAAATATTTTTCTGAACAAATCAAAACTTTGACCTATGATATAATCCATATTAAATGATGATCCACTCACCCACTGGTAAATAACACTATCTTTTGTTTAGCTTTTTAGTATATGACGAGATTAAAAAGTTAAGTACTGTCTAAATTTCTTTTAAGGTTGCTTTCTACTGCAGAATTTGATGTAGGTAACATCAAATTCTGCAGTAGAAAGAAACCTCAATCTGGACTGGTTTGATCATTCGAGCTTTCTCATTTTTGTCAATAAAGAACGCAAACCAACAGGAAAAACTGGAAATTTTAGATTACTTCATGAATTTTAATTAGTCTTTACGGGTTACGCAACTTTGGTGACGGCTACAACAACTATAAATTTTTTGATATAAACGAATTAATAAGAGTATTTTCGTTAAATCCAAGCGGATCTCATTTATAAATTTTATTGCATTAAGATTTTATTTAGAGAGATGAAGCAATAATTGACATTCAAAGTATCACTACATGAAAAAAAACTATATAGGGTTGTAGCGACATCTATGGCGTCACATAAGAACTATTCTTGCATCGCGTAATTAAAGTTCTCCGCGCGATTGGAAAATATAGAACAGCCCGAAATCATCTATCGGGCCCACCAGACATTAACACCCGTCTGGTCGGAGGATCTTCCCCTTTCAGCGGAGGTTTGCGGGACTTTACTCTCTGTTCCGCATACCTCCAAACTAGTGACTCTCGACAAAGAACGTCAGCGCAGTCTTCGTGCAGCCACTACTTCGTGACGTCATCATCACTTCCTCAAGCTTTCGAGCAGCGAGCCATACAGCCAGCACCCACGGCTTTAAAGGGTATCCTGACCACCAGCATGCCTACCTGGTCACCGACCTTGGCTAAGCACACCGCACCTTCGGCCAGTCACATGAAGAGCCATGAAGAACCTCTCCTGGTCGACGCCAGCAGTCAAGCCACTACCGTCGCACAGCATCGCTCCGACTCACTGGAGCCAGCAGCACTACTCCGACTCAGTGGAGCCTTCAGCATCATCCCGACTCACTGGGACCTCATCACCCCGACTCACTGTGGCATCATCCCGACTCACTGGGACATCATCACCCCCACTCACTGGGGCATCATCCCGACTCACTGGGATAGCAGCACCCCGACTCACTGGGGTATCACCGCAGACAGTTCCGACTCACCGAGAACTATGCGGCATTCGGTTCCGACCCACTGGAACCAACCTACCACTGGCCTGGCACGCATTAAGAAGCATCAAGAATCATTGATCTCCGATTTCCGAAGGGGAGTGATCCCCCACTGTTCCATCCCCATCCCCATCGTTCGTATCGTTGTTTGTCACCTAGACAAATTAAACGCGTTAGGTTGCATATAATTGCACTGTTCTGTTTTTTTGCGATGTTGTTAGGTTAGAAAAATAATTTTGGAGGCTTTGAAAGAACTGTGCAAACTGCGTGTTAAACACCTCAATATTGTTGATAATATTTCAGGTTTTATATATTTTGTACTTAGCGTTTGGCAAATTTCCTAAATATTAATAGTATCAGAATATTTTTTATGTAATTTTGTTATATTCCCTGATAATTAAATGTACTCAATTTAATTTTTCATGATTTTAAACATTTTTCCCATGTCTATATTTAATTATTTTTTTGCCCTTAAAAATTCTTACGGTTCATAAGACTCTCTTTTTACCCGACTTCAAGAAGGGTTATGTTTTTCGCTCGTATCTTGTATGTTTGTATGTATGTATGTAATATTATTTATTACCTCCTATCTTCCTAACCGCTGAACGGATTTATATAATTAACATATCGTTAGATTTGTCTTGATCACCCAAGTGTTCTTAGATAAGTGACGTTAAAAAAAACAACATAACGACTGCGAGACGCTATACGTCAGAGTAAAAAAAAATTTTTTGTTGTGTACTACCATATGGGTATCAAATTAAAGGGTTCATCATGAGGATTCCAAAATGGTATATCATGACCATATTAAAAATAAAAATACAATAGGAAATACTCGTATGTTATTTATTATCTGCTAACTGTTACTCGCGACTGCGTTACTCCCCTTTTTTGAAGCAATCGTGTAAAATCATGTTGTCCATTTCAGAGATAGGTATATTACATAAAACCTGGGAATTAAGTCCCGTTCCCGCGGGAAAATGAAAAGTAGCCTAAGTTATTTCTTGTCACTTCAACTATCTGTCAAATGGGCACGTAATAAATTCAAAATTCCAAAAAAAAAATATGTTTTTATTTCACATAGGCCTACATGGGCACTTATAAAGTGTCAGAAGCACGGTTCCAAATTGGTCGTTTCCTATGGAGAAGAATCGCCAAGAAACTCCATGGTTACACTTTTAAAAAATGGTTGGTCTTACAAAAAATGGTAAGTCTCCAAGAGCAACTGATGAAACCTAGGTGTGGTTTTACTCAGTAAAAGTCTGGCATGCTCTCCCTCTCCGTCCTAGAGTGGGAACAGTCATTAGATGGTTACCTACATAAAAAAAAAGATTTCCGTCAGTGAAAGTCCCGTCAAAATCCGTCCAGATTTTTCGAAAATGTCCTCTCCCTCGGGAATAAGGATATCCCCCCTACCACCGGAATTAAGTCCTGTTTCCACAAGAATATAAAAAGTAGTGTAAGGTACTCATTATAATATTACCTATATCCCTATGAAAGTCCCGTCAAATTCTGTTTAACCGTTTCACAGACGTATCCCGTCTTTTGAAATCCCATTCTCGCGGGACATTAAAAGAAGCCTAAGTTAATCCTTATAACATTCGCTATCTGTCAGTGAAAGTCCCTCAAAATCACCGGGAATTAAGATGAACTCTCTCCCCCGAGAATTAAGATGCCCCCGCCCTCGAGAATTAGGTCCCGTCCCGCGGTATTATAAAAAATAGATTAAGTTACTCATTATAACATTAGCTATATCCCAATGGAAATCCCGTCAAAGTTCAACCATGTCGAAGACTTATCCTGTATACCCCTTTTGCGCCCAAATTACTCTTTGTAATATTAGGTATCCGTCAGTGAAAGTCCCTTCAAAATCGGTCCAACCGTTTCGGAGATGAACACTCTTCCTGGGAATTAAGATGGAATGTGATGTAAAAAGTGAATTAAGGTACTCGTTATTAATATTAGCTACATCCCACATTAAAAGTTCCATCAGATTTTGTTTAACTATTTCGAAAACTTATCCCATATTATTATTCAGAAAACCCGTTCCCACAGGAAAATCAAAAGTAGACAAAGTAACTCCTTGTAACATTTGCTATGCATCAGTAAATGCCCCATCGAAATCGGTCTAGCTGTTTCGTATATTGGCGAGAATAAACTGACAGATAACCAAAAATTTCAAATTTTTGTTATAAGTATCGAATACACTTTGATATACATTTAGTAAATAATTGTTTTTTTTTTGATATAACAAACAGACATTTCAATTTTATATAAGATACATAATAAGCGAGCCGTATTACTAGAGGAAAATGTACGCCAAAAATAGTGAATAAATAGCGTTATCAGATTTTAATAACTAAAAAGTGTAAAATAAAAAATAAATAAAAAGACCCGACTGCGTAGAAAAAAACTTTAAATAAAAACTGAAAAAAAAACAAGCTCAATTCAGTAGCGTAGAAACCAATTTAATTGCATTAATTAAAACACATAAAATAACACAAATAATAAATTCTAATACGGAACATACATTGACTGCAACAGTCGGGACCCATTAAAATAATCAAGACTAAAATTAATCCATTTAAAATTGGTTAGAGATCTGTGCTCAAATAGATGCCCGTTTGCCAGAGAAGAAGTTTGCGGGCACTGACCACACTTTTCTTTCTACTCATCTCTCACCCCTCTTTTTATCTTTTATCATGCTTTCAATATCTATGTTTTTCCCATGCTAAGAATCTGCGTTCTTCTAACGATCTTCCACTGTTTTGTCCTTCTCATACTTCTGATTTTGTCCATTCTTCCTTTCATATACAGTCCATACTTCGGTAGAATGCCCTTCCTGTTGACATCAGGGCGGCCACCAGTCAGTATGCATTTAAGCGGGAGTCGTGGCGTTATTTTCTACACAAATAGTGGAGTAGTCTCAAAAATCCTTTTATTTTCCTTATATAAATAATATTTCCTTATATATATATAAAATATATATTTATGTTTATTTTATATATATACATTTGTTCCCTAGTTCTCTTATTAATCTTTTTCTTTTATACACCTGCCATGTTTTCTCTTCACTACCCTTGGTTGACTGGTAGGGTATGCCTAAGGTATTAAGTCCGCCTTTGTACCTTTGTGTTGCATGAAGTATTAATAAATAAACGTCAAAACCATTTGGAAAAACTTATTAGGTGAATTAAAACTGACCACTAATAAAAAAAAAATGTGTCTAAAAAAATGAAAGAGTGCCGGCGAACTTCGTACCGCCTATTATCTGTGTGTGTGTCATACATTCTAAAAAAAATCAGCTCAGTGCAACTTTTGGCTTAATAACTTACCTACATCAATGAAAATGAAATCAAAATAACAAAAGGTTGATAGGGTTGGTATAACCTTGACCTTTTAATTCTGACATTTGAAATCAAAATCAATAAAACTTGTGTTAGTCAAATTTGAGAATGCCAAACAAATTGCCAGTAGATAGCCAGTGAAGTAACTAATTAAGCATTTAACATTCTAACTTGATGTCACCTGAAAATATAATATATTTTAATTTACTAGAAAAAGCATGCGTGTTAATTTGGGGACGTTTGCAGGAGATTGGCAGGAAATGGCAAAACACCAGGAAGATAGGTTAAGAGAAATAAATTGCCGTAGTCTAGATCCCCTACTTAATAAAATTGTATTCAGTTATCAATCTGTATGGTGGTAAAAAAAGTGTCAAATAAAACACGTTTGTTTTCGAAACAAAGGGCTTCAAACAATTATTCTGACATAATTACCTCACGACAACAAACCGTAAATCAATTTAAAATAAGCTACTTTATCATAAAACGAGGCTCTTTAAACCTGATTGGGCTCACCGTTTAACAAAAAAAACCTTCGTATTATCATAATACTCAAATTATGGTTCGTAAAAGGCTATTACTACGAACACCGTTATAATGAATAGCTGTTCAGATAACTACTGTTTACGTACCATATTTTATTTAATAGAAGAAGGTGCAATTTGTACACCAAAATCGGTCAGTGAGTGAAAAAATGTCTCACTGCGCTTCGTGGCACTTATAAAATGCCCATCACTTGTAATGAAAATGAAGAAAAGCCATGACGCGTTCTGACCCATAACTGTTGTAACCACATTGCCAAACAAATGTGTTATATGGAATTTTTACCATTATTTGTATGTGTCTTTGACATTCTCAACGATCCGTCTTTGAGAATGAGAACCATCTAAATAGAATGTGGTTAACATATCTCTGCATCGTCAGCGTCTGGGACCCCAAGGGCAGATAAATAACTAATAACAAATCCAAGCACATTATTTTGCGATGTTGTTGTATCAGTTAGGGCTCAGGACTCATCATGGCTTTCTTCATTGCCACTACGCAACATGGCTTTTTTAAGTGCCACGGCGCGTTGTGACTTATTTTTCATTACGATCTTTGTGCGTAAAATATATATTTATTGTTCAATAAAACAGGATAATTATTAGGTAATTATTTGACTTTGAAATCAATCAATCAACTTTATAATAATATTGTATAACTTTTATATCTATATTACACCTTCATTACTATTTTAGGGAAACACGACGTTCGAAAGGAGAAAAAAACAATAACAAATAAATATAGGATTTATTCCATCAAGGTGATTTTCGAGAAATTAGGCTATGAATTAATTGGCCTCGGTGACAATGTTAAGTTCATCAAGGTATGCTCATTTATGTTACAATATTATGATATGGATCTTATTAGAGCATATAATTAATTAGTATACAACTAACGATTCTCAAAGTAGAAGTATAAAGGTAGTAGTAAAAAAATATGATTTGTAATCATCTGGAATTACTCAATAGCAAGCCTAAGTCCAATTCGTGCTCGGTTGATGGCAATACGCTCGACAAGTAAAATATAGCTGAGACGAAAAGTGGAATAGTTATTATTTATTTTTGAGGTGGGGAGTCATCTAATGACTTCTCCCACTCTTGGATGGAGATAGAGGGTGCGTTAAACCTTTACTAAAACCCACCTATGTCTTTCAGTAGCTTCTTGCGAGCTAGGGCCACGAACACACTTTCAAACGTTTCACAGCATCGGCCCTACTGAGCCCCTTCAGTTTTGCTGGCATTTCTTTGAGGCTCGGCGACGACTTGGGCTTGATCCTTACCGGACGTCTGGACGGCAAGCTATCCATTGCTCGTCGCCCGCAAGCGGCGGCTGTGGCGTGTGGATGTCCATTCCCTCACAGTTGCGGCCATTTGTCGTATGTATTACTTGGCCACCCGTGTGTTTTTCCGCCCGAACTTGAAACAGGAACCTCCAGAACTGGCCCTGTCCGGTGAGAACCTGCGTCAGACGGAAAGTGAGGAGGCCGTGGCGCCCCTGTTGCCAATCATCAGAGAGGTTTTAGAACTCTATTTATTATTGTAACACCATATATCAGGTGAGTGTGTCCGTGGCATCACCAGGCCCTATCAGAATACCAGCGCTGCGTTATTTTACTTTTTGTTAAATAACGCAGCATATGCTGAGATAGGAGCCTTTTTGGCCTCGCACAGGTCTTTTATTTTTACCTTTTAACATTGTTTTCTTTTAAGTAAAGTATTTATAGATTAAGTAATTACTTTTTTGTTTTATTGTTGTTTGTTCTGTGCGAGTCTCAAATAAATGTTTTCTTTCTTTCTTTTTTTCAGGTACTTTCGTATATAAGAGCCACACCACGCATTATATTCCATTAAGTATATTCACATATTCCATTAATAAAAAACGATACTTTCATCGGTTTCATGACTACAACACAGCTGTCGAATGACATCACTTGGTTCAGAACGAGGAACTTAGCCTATTTTTGTTTGTTTGACGAAGATGAATTGAGATTGCAAAAACCTATGCGCCTTATCAATAAATAATGGCAATTGAGGCAATAAACATCTATTCACTATCTACTTAGTTACAAATAACATCACCTGCAATTATACCAAACATAGGTAGGTATATTATTAATATATTTATAACACGTTTGCTAGAAAACAAGGGGTCATACATTTTAAAATCATCACCATTAGTTACTGCTGTTCTGTCGTAAAACATTGTTATATACTGCATCTGGTTAAACTGGCTACTGATTTTAACGACAAACTTGGGTCATGGTAGACGATGATTGAGTTAGCTTCCATTTTGATTAAAAGCTCTTAAGCTTGATATATTATAACGCTATCCGCTGCTGTAACCCGTACCTTTAATATGTACTTGAATGTATCGTTATCCTCAAGTTTGAAATAAAAAAGATTACCAGATTGCAAACCCAAATTGGTGGTAAGTACTCTTTAGAAGCGAAACCAATTATTTAAATAATCGAGTACCAAGTCTTTAGTACCTAATACAGTCTTGATGATTTTCCTTTAAGTGATATTTGGAAGAGGATTCCTGGTCAAGATTATGCCAAGCTTGCTTACTATTTTATCTTTTTACTGGTGAAAGAACTTGTAAAATCAATCCAGTAGTTTTTCAGTTTATTAATTACAAACATAAACACAATAACGTTCTGCCGTAATCGGGTAAAAATACAAATCATTTTTCTTTATAATTTTAGTATAGATATATCCTAGAACCCTACGTTAGATTTTATATGTACATAGGGTTAGTATATTTACCTACTTATAGTATCCTAGATCTTTCAGAGAAAATTAATAATTTACTTTAACCTACAAGCTTTCTGTTAAACAGAAAAGTGTTGTTAGGTCATCAGACAGGCGACGGAAAACATCTAAACCACCACACCCAGAGTACATTTTTAATTGTCTTATGAGCCTGAAAACTAAAACCAACTTTTCTGAAGAATTGTCAATGTCCCTTCTGAAAAAGTTAATCACGCACCTAGTTTTGGTTGTCCAGTAAAAAGTTTTGTATTAAAGTATTCCATATTTAAAAACGGAATTCTTTAAAGTTTAAGAAATCCCATGAATTAGGTGTTATGCAACAATTACCGTGACTTTAGCTAGAGGCATATTGAATAAAATATTAAAATTTTATACTGCTTTCAATGTTAAGATAATGAACTGTGTAAGCTGTAAATGCCAATAAAGCTTCTTTGTTACGCACCACACCTAGAACTGAAAATTGTTTAAATAGTTAGTCGAAGTTGTGTTTTTTATTAACGGTTATTCATTTTATCTACAATAGAATATAACTTCAATATAAAGTATATAAACAATACTATATCATCACCTAATACAAAAAGTTCTAACTAAAATATGGTGTCAAAAAATTCTTCCCCAACGCTTTTGACTGAAAGTGTGCCCTAACAGGCGGTATTTTCACGTTAAAACCAGCCCTTGGGTTATGCGTTAGTGTAGACGTTGGAATAAATATTCTAATAGTGTATGAGCATTGAGTGCTCGGGCCCCACGGCCCAAGAGTTCAACCCCAAACGACTCGAAAATGTAACTGCCGACGAGGTTGTTATATTTCCACCGGTTGAAGTTCGACGTAGCCACAGCGGCAGTATACGTATGGTATGGCAGATAGGATGGCGCAACACTCTGGACAATTTGCGTCCCACACTAAAAGCACTCGTCTTCTACGGAAATAAAGACATGCCGTCCGGTCTCTTACCTCCATTGCGTGCCAGGACATGAGGTTCCTAAACAGCCGGAACGCCGACGGTAATATATTTAGCTTGTCAGACGATGTCGATAGATTCAATGATTCAAAGCATTTTATTTCAAATAAACCATTTACAGGCACTTTTGAAAAGTCAAGAAGTCAGTCAGTCAGAAAAAATGATGCTAATTGCACATTCCAAAGCGTAGATCTCTATGGAGAAGAATGTGCAAGAAACTCCATGGACACGGACGGTGAGATAAACCCATCTGGGTTTCCGCCCGAATTTGTTTTTGAGTCTCTAGACATCCATAGCCTCGGTGAAGCCAATCAGTGTGAAAACTAGAATATTCCTGATTAATATATCAGTGCCGTGGATGTGAAGGCTCGATCAGCGAGGGTCACATTTAAAAAAAAAGTGCTTACAAAAGTACGAAGGAAACAACATACAAATTAAAGTTAGTTGTTTATTTGTATTAGTTACTAATTTTTAAAATGGGCATTTTTAAATTTAATTAAGTATGAGAAAATGTTTAAGATCAAGACTTGTTAAAAAACATACAGCCATAGTGTAGCCATAAAGTATCAACAAATGACCATATTTTAAAGGTCTTAAATTGTCGCACGTATTGAATTAATATTATGAGGATGACACCAAGATTGAGAAACGCTGTGTTAATGAATTAGCGTCAGACAACACATTATAAATGAGACGAACTGGACAGAGGAACATTATAAAATTAGATAAAAAAGGTATAAATAGGCATTGATCTATAGAAGAGCACATTCAAGTAGTTAAGTCCGCTTGATAACAACGAAAATGCGCGTCTTTTTGGTAAGTGTGGGGTGATGTGTGACATTGTTGATACCATCGGTGCATAGCGTTGATTCGCCATTAGTATGCAGATTATCACGGACACTCAGTGCTAATAAAGTTTAACGGATATTATAAAGTATAAATTTAATTTATGAGTTATTAACGTCAGATCTTTGAATTTTATTGATAATATTTATATTAATATCTTAATTTGTTGCAACTACCGTGTATTAAGTTTTGTTTATTTGTTTCAGGTACTTTGCCTGTCTATGACAGTGGCCCTTGCGGCTGAAACTGGAAGGTACTAACTGTTTATTTTTAATTCTATTTAATTTTATAGCCTCCTGTGTTTTATGTTCTTATTTTATCGTTTTAAATGAAAAAATATAACATTATTAAAATAATCCTTCCATTGGGCTCTGAGCCACCAATTCCTAAGAAAGACATCTAAGTCGTCCCACCATCTCCTTCTTGGTCTGCTTGGCCGGGAATAATGGAAGGAATGGAGGGCGGCCTTTGCCCAGCAGTGAGGTAGTAAGGCTAGATATAATAATAATAATGATAAATAATTAAAATGTCATAGTGCAAAGTACAGATTTAATTTACAATGGTATATTAGTTGTTAGTGGTGGTATAGAATAATATAAAATAAAGTCGTTTGACTTGAGAACTGCATAAGATATTTTTGTATTTTATTATTGGTTTACAAACAAAATAATAAAATCACTGAAATTATTATGTACTGTAAATCCAAAGATAGCACTGTAAATCCCACACAGAAAGTTTACGTACCTTCTTCACAATTTTAGGACAAACGGTAATGTTTTGGGATCTTGCTCTTACAGAAACATCCACCTTCACAAACTTCCAAATAAGAACATCAGTATTTATCCATGACATTTGTAAGCAAATGTCCAATTTTAACATGCAATACGTGTTTAATATAAAACTTTTATATCTTTCAGGGCTGTCTTCAATCCCTTCTCGTTCGCTACGACCACCCGGAGATACCCTGGCTTCTACGGCACAACCCCGGCACCCCTACGGTACAAACCTACTCCTTCGAGGTATACTCCTTCGAGGTCCTACACTACAGTTGCCCCGCGGTACGACGCGTCAGGTCGCGACAGCGCGGGCCGCTACGACCCCAGTCGCTACGATAACTCTGGCAAATACATACCTGACACCTCTGGGATTTACAAGTAAGTGTAGATGCATCAATTTTGCATATTCGTTTTCGTCTTGCATTTGAGCTGTGGAGGCTAAATACAAATGAAAGTGGGTCGTGAGCTGCCTTTAATACAGCGAATAGTTAGAATAGAGGATAATGCCGCTTAGCGTTATTGATTTTCTCAAAACGGTTTTTTTTTTTCTGTGCAAAGCCAAATATTGAAAATATATTTTTTTATCATTTCAACAATGTTGACTGCACGTTCGTTAAATTACCAGTAATGAAAATAGAAATAGAATTTATCTAGGTTTGGCAACAAATTGCTGAATTCGTAAAAACCTTTGAAATCTGCATCAATTTACTGTATAATTCAAGCTCAATGGCACATTACAACACTGAAGGTATATACAGGTCAGGCCCACAAAAACAGACAGGGACAGAATCAGACAGGTCGGGTCAGGTTATTTTTTTATTATAATGGATGGGCTCGATTTTGACCACTATCTCACCTGATGTAAAGCGATGATGTGGCCGACGATGGAGCATGCTCGCCTAGAAGCAACCTAATCACTCTTGACTTAAAGACCCCTATATTGTAAAATATCACTTTTCTGGGTTATCCACATTATTTGGGCAAACATAAATATGAAAAAAGTGAACACATTTATGCCTTTTTCTGTCATGTTTCGTTTAGTGGTGACCGTGGTGACCGCGGTGGTGCTGGAGGTTTCTACTCCGGTTCAGGATCTGCGGGTGGTCCCGGCGGTGCGTACTCTGGTTCCGGATCTGCGGGTGGTCCCGGCGGTGCGTACTCTGGTTCCGGATCTGCGGGCGGTCCCGGTGGTGCTTACTCCGGTTCCGGATCTGCGGGCCGTCCCGGTGGTGCTTACTCTGGTTCCGGATCTGCGGGAGGTCCCGGCGGTGCTTACTCTGGATTTGGCAGCGCCGGTGCCTACAAGGGATCCGGTAACGCCGGAGGCGCTGGTGGATTCTACAGTGATGAAGCAGGCGGCCGCTACAGGCCTGATGGCAGCGGTGTTTACAAGTGAGTGCTATATTCCATTTAATTTCGTTCCGTTTTATTTTAATGAACTATTTATTAATGCGCCTATCATGTATACACCTGGAAACTGATAGTGTCTTAAGTATTTCTAAAGTCTGATTAATTTGAACTGTTTTGGTTAAATAAAAATAAGTATAAAATAATACAACGAAATCTACTATGGTTTTACATTGTCGTTAAAAGATGATTACTTATTTAGAGAGAGAAAATAAATAAATAATAATCAAGAAAACAATCTTATAGTAAACCGTAGAGGCCATTGGTAAAATCACTGTGATCTACTGATTCCATGCCAAATGATTGGAAAAGTAGATCATAAATTTATTAGTGTTAATTAAATTTGTTTAAATATTAAACAGTTAATGACGGCACTTGATTATTTTTACGATGTTGTCCTCATTTAAATGAACATTCCACAGCGGTGACCGTGGAGACCGTGGCTCAGCGGGAGGTTTCTACACCGGCGACAAGTCCAGCGGTTCTGGAGGCAAACCTAGTGGATCCGGTATTGGATCAGCCAGCGGATTAGCCAGCGGATTGGGTAGCGGTTTAGCTAGTGGATCAGGCAGTGGTAAATACGGTAGCGGTAGTCTCTCAAGCGGCCTTGGCTCCGGCTCTGGCTCCGCAGGCTCTGGCGCTTACAGCAAGGGATCAGGCGTACCTACTGGTTCAGGTTACGACTACAAATATGGCATCATTCGCCAGGAGACCGATATCTTACCTGACGGTTACCACTACCTCTATGAAACCGAGAACAAAATCCTCGCTGAGGAAGCCGGTAAACTAGAACAAATCGACAACGAAAGTGACGGAATCAGGGCTAAGGGTTTCTACGAGTACGTCGGACCTGACGGTGTCACCTACAGGGTGGACTATACCGCTGACGAGAACGGTTTCATCCCCTCGGGTGCTCACATTCCCAAGTAAATCTAGTCCAATGGTTCCTCATTGATTTTTGGGGTTATCAAGCTCAATTTATGTACACAAGCAATATGCTACGCTGTACATTTCCTAAATAAGTACAATAAAGACGCTACTTGTTATTGAGTTGGTTTTATTTATTTCAAAAGTTTGTGATCCAAGCTTGATAAAAACGTTTCGAACTATTAATTGGACAATGTACCTAGATTACCTAACTGACGTGTTTTCATTTCATACTATACGAATATCAAATGGCAATGGGAATAGATTTTACTCAAGATAATTTATGCGTATAACCGCAGTATTACCTACAATTTTGTGACTTTATGCCAAATCATAAATATTTTGCAACCGGTCTTCAGTAAAACCGGATACGGTTTTATGCATATGTCAGTAAGAATGGTACACAGGCGTTGAACGCTTATGTGACATTTTATTATAGAAAGAATAATTGAGATATTTTGTTTGTATGTATCTTCATTACATAAATATCACAAATATAAAAAATGTAGTCTTGTGTGTACAGGTACTTACAACACATTACATTTTATTATTGAAAGATGGGTCGCGATGTCTAACTTTAATATAAGTAAGGTAATTTGCATCACAAGGATTCATAGATTCCTTTCATTTTTCATTTCTTTCATAGATTCCTTTCTCCATCACAAGATTCCTTTTGAGTGCGTAATTAGAGACACAATAGAAAGACAATGGCGCGTGAACGCCGGCGTTAATGCGGGGATCAACAGTTTACGCCTTCAAAAACGCTGACTGACCTCGAAAATTTTAAGTTACTGCAGTTTATTGAGGTCAACTTTTGCGGCTTAAAAAATACATATAAAGTGGGGGAATGATTGAGGTTTCTTTCAATAGCAACATTATTTTAATTCAAATGTTATAAACTATCGTTTTTAAAGACAACAGAACTATAAAATACGACTGCGTCACTCTTAGGTGCGACGTCCACATCTAATGCATAACTTAAAGACCTGTACCCACTTCACTAGAATTTGTGAGATTTCTATGGTTAGCATATATTTGATTAAAAAGTCAGTGATCTGCATGGTTTCCAATTTTTGCCTGCAGTTTTCACCCATGATGTTCACAGGTTTTATAAACCCTTGCGTTAGAGAGAACTCTTTTCACTATAACCCAAGTAACATGTGTTGTAGAGATAAGTTTTTTTAACCCTAAAAAGGTCATCACAGCTCATTAGAGCAACTCGACACCCGTGCAGCACCACCTCACCTCGAGTGATCCCCTGCTTGGGCAGGGCACCGCCGTGTCCACGTGAAGGTAATCGGCGGCAGCGACCTTTCTTCTTGTCAGCAATCCGTAGGTGCCCAGTAAGGTCGATTTCCACTATATAGCTAGGACCGCGGGGAATTTCTGAAGGGGAAACCCGTAGTCCTAGAACGCAAAGGCCAACTGAAGGACACAGGTGTGGTTTTAGTCAGTAAAAGTCTGACACGCCCTCACGCACCGCCCCAGGGCAAGAGATGTCATTTTCCGTTTTCCATTTCTACCGTCTTGGTTGAAATGGCCAACGGAACTTCATATTCACATAGATATCACATTGAAGATAGTTAAGCAACTATGACAATACAAATAAATAAATGGTTCTGAATAGTTATGTTGAAAATGGTATCATCGAAGTGATCTAATGATGATGATGGAGCCGGAAGATAGGCACCGGAACTCCGTAATTAATCAATGTATCCTAGCCGTGTTTGGGCTAATTAGAATTGTCATGAGATGCACTTTGGCTATAAGGTATTATCGAACTGGTCTGATGATGGAGCCGAAAGGTGGAAGGTAGACACGGGAACTTCATAATAAAATAATGTATCCTAGCAGTGTTTGGGTTAATTGGAATTGTCATGAGAAATAGGCACTCTGGTTATAAGTGTATCGCAACAAAAAAGTGTAAAATAAAAAACTTTTTACAAAAAAAAAATAACCGACTTCACTAAAAAAAACACTAAAAGGATCAAAATAACTTTAATTTCGGAAGTCGGTGTTAAATAACAAACAATACCGACCAACACCAACTTCCGAAATTAAAGTTATTTTGATCCTTTTAGTGAAGTCGTTTTTTTTTAATTTTGTAAAAAGTTTTTAAATTCTCAGATTATGACTGCTAGTGGCTAGATCTTTTTGAAATTACTATGAATCAGTTCGTATCTTATCAATCAAACAATTGTTTTTCAATTAATCTGCCTAGCCTTTTCCCTACTATATTGGGGTTGGCTTCCAATGTAATACAGAATTAATATTTCAAAGTTCATTGTTTTTTTGTTCTTATTTCCTTACTCCTCTTACATACGATGTCTACATCTTTTTTTTCAACTCTCCTTTCCCAAGTATACTGGAAGAGATTTATTTAGAAAAAAAATTAGTGTGGCACTCGGGGACTGCCGCGGTAAAGCTATTGCATAGCATTTTGTATCAACTTATGCAATTATAATTATTTATTTATTTTTTTATTTTATTTATGCAGTATTTCTTTTTCTTTGATATTAATTCAAGTTACACTTTTTGAGCGTGGTGACCGATAAGAAAACAATTTTTTTTCTTTCTTGTTTACTTCATAAATTGCTACAAGTATGTTCAGTTGTTATCATAGAACATTACTATAATGAATTATAATACAAAAAGACTATTTTGTTTGACCGAGATTTGAACTCGAGGCACGATGATAACATAGATAGAACGCTGTACCAATGCGCCACACAGGTCGTTAACGACTTTTCTAAAATAGGTGTTCGGTCTCTGTCGGCCTTTAAGCTACACCTCCGTGCCCGTCGGAGTGGGGAGCGTGAGGTATTTTTTTCGTTACGGAATTTCTGGATTCGGTCCCCGCGCTCAAGGCCCGCGATAGAAGCTATGCAATAGCTTAAAAAGCACCACCTTTGTACATATTTTTCTGTTTCCTTCTTCTTGTCTTAATTTTATATTTTTGTCTGACCTGTTGGTCTAGTCATTAGTGGCCCTGACTGCTATGATAGATAGATATACATATAGATATATTCTTTATTGTACACCAAAAATAAGAATTACAATAGGATCTTAAAATTAATAGGGTGTCACAATGGGCGGCCTTATCGCTAAAAGCGATTTTTTAGACCACCTTTGGATGGATTTGACAGAGAAGGAGAAAAAGATACACAGGTAGTTCGTGGTGCATGTATTGTATATATGTAACTAAGTAGTACATTTACATAAACTAATAAATTACATGTAATACAAACAATATATAATAATTATGAAAGCAGAGAAATAATGTACTTGATGACGACTTTCAAGAGTAAAGGTAGTGATCCTTAACCATATTTTAAAAAATTGTAAGTACTATGCCGGAGGTCGTGGGCTCGATTCACACCCAGGACAAATGTTTGTGTGATGAGCACGATCATTTGTTCTGTGTCTGGGTGTAATTTATCTATAATATAATATTTAGAAATATATAATTTATCAGTTGTCTAGTACTCATAACACAAACTCTGCTTAGCTTGAGACTAGACGGTGTTGTGGAATATTATATTATTATATATGTCGTGGATTGATGGCGCAAGGGTGCGACGGACAGCGCCATCTAACAATTAGTTCCGTAAACTAATAATATCGTCACCGGAAACGCAAGCGGCGCCCTACCGCTTGGACACGATCGTCGGTAGAGGGGATGCAGCGAGGACTGGAGGGAAGCCTGAGAAGTGCGGCATTCTACCTAGGGACAGTCTCGGCATGCGCTCAGTACCAACGCACGTGTTTGTTTCCTTTTGTAAAACCGTTATCAAAATAAAATTATTCTGATTCAAATTATCTTTCGTTCGAGTACCCATGTCAGTGCCCACACCTATCAAGAACTATGTCGGAACGTATGAAGACCCGATGTTTCGCATCTCGGCCACCCTTGATGCGACATCAGAAGTGGGATACACTCGAACTAAAGAAACTCAAGAAATATTGCAGAATGAAGCCATGACGTCACGGTGCAACGAGAATTTACTCCGCACGCTGCTGGCTGCTCAAAACCAGAATATGATGAGAATCTATCAAGGGCCCGGCAAGTACCAAGCGTATTTCTTTGCCTGAATTTGATCCAGATAAGCCGGATGCAGACGCACGTGCCCGGCATACGACAGCGGATCTGTACCTATCTGAGGTACCGCTTCAAGGAAGTGCCTTGATCATCACCTTGGGCAAGGCAACCAATGTTACCACTTGAGACCAAGGAAGAAGTTCTTCAAGACCAAAGCAGCCTTCGGACGTCGTCTGTTCCTGATGCCATAAAGCAACAATGGAGGTACGGCTGGAGGCCCGAGGAGTTCTGGGGCAGCGTCTGCGGCAGCAAAGCGCAACGAGACGTGTTGAAGTTTGCTATGTTGGCAATCCCAGCAGTACGCTGATGAATCTGGTGAGTCATATCCATTTTATTATGATTTTGGTGTCGAATGCTCTCTCATCAAAGATTTTGTTGCGTCAAAACTTAGTGGCAAGCTTAGTGTAAATAACATTATGATAGGTATCGACCATATTAGTTTGCAAAGTACCCTACAAATTTTATCTGAGGTTATGATTAACGACTGGGGCTGAGTGTTCTCTTTCACTTTAAAGTCTGTAATTACTATTTCACGGCAAACGTAAACACAGTGTTGTTACATTGAAAGTTTAGTTTAGTGTGTTCAGATTACTTGCGTAAACGAGATGAGTCGTTGTAGCGACGCCTGTAGTGAGTTATCCTCGTTTACGTTGGTGCGTAAACGAGATGAGTCGTTGTAGCGACGCCTGTAGTGAGTTATCCTCGTTTACGTTGGTGCGTAAACGAGATGAGTGACCGCCGATGATGATAATGTGACAGAGGTTAATTTAGATGAGATTAGAGAGCAAGCGACACAGAATATTGAGAAAAATGCAAATTATGATAAAAATCGATTTAATCAAAAAAAGACTCAGGTTTCTAAGTTGGCTATTAATGATTGTTTTGATTGAAAATGAGGAAAGAAATCAAACAAAATTAGATCCTAAATTCAAAGGTCCATTTAAGATTATTGATGTGTTAGACGGGGATAGATACCTACCAAGGGCGCTTGACTCTAAGCGAACTTACAAAAACTCCATGATCGTGTGAGGAAGATTCCCGATCACCAAGTTTCTCGAGAATTGGATGTCATAGTTGATGACAGTGGTAGTGAAACCAAATTTGATTAAAAATGGCTTGTATACTCATACTCGAAACTCTAGACCGCACCTCATGAGTAACATGAGGCGATGGGTCTGTAACGAATCGTTGGTGCGATTCGGGTCTGTGTTGGTGCACAGAATGTAGGGAAAGTTAATGAGTTGAGTATGCTTTGCTTATGAATTATGGTAAAGAAACAGAATTGTTAGAATTACCTTGTTTATTCCTTTTAACTTGGTGGTCGGATCATTTCTAGTGAATTATATTGTGCAGGGAGCACTGTGTACGTAAGCTTAATTACGAGGCATTTTAAGGTGTGGAAGTTGATTATTGTACTTAGATTTAGAAGAAATAAAGTACTAATGAGAATCAGCCACCTTTGTGTCTATTGGCAGGATAGCCGAGCTAGTTTACTCTCTGAGCATATTTTGTCCCCAGGTACTACACCCGAGGACGGGTGCTAGTCAGGGATGGCCGTGTCGTGGATTGATGGCGCAAGGGTGCGACGGACAGCGCCATCTAACAATTAGTTCCGTAAACTAATAATATCGTCACCGGAAACGCAAGCGGCGCCCTACCGCTTGGACACGATCGTCGGTAGAGGGGATGCAGCGAGGACTGGAGGGAAGCCTGAGAAGTGCGGCATTCTACCTAGGGACAGTCTCGGCATGCGCTCAGTACCAACGCACGTGTTTGTTTCCTTTTGTAAAACCGTTATCAAAATAAAATTATTCTGATTCAAATTATCTTTCGTTCGAGTACCCATGTCAGTGCCCACACCTATCAAGAACTATGTCGGAACGTATGAAGACCCGATGTTTCGCATCTCGGCCACCCTTGATGCGACATATATATGTGTGTGTGTCCACATAATCGGATACATCTGAGTACTTTACATGGAGCAACTGCCTATCTGACATCCACAACCCTGTAATTGGGTAAGAAGATATCCCTTGGTAAAACACAAACCACGTCCATCGCGAGTGAGCCTTATTATTTTTCAATACATTTCCTCGAAAACTGACTCTTATTGCACTAGGATTAGGTTCAACATTGCAGCAATTGGTCCCATAATACCCTCGCCTGTGGCTCGGGCGAGTTTCGTCTCGGTTGCACTGACAATGTTTCTTCGCTTGTATCAAAAGGTACTATCTATACCAAACCAAGCAAGATATTTAAGTGATCCTTAATTTTGATTTTATATCATCACCGGGTACACTACATAAATACGAAAAACTTTATTCCGACAGTCACAAATACGAATTTCAAAATACCGATTTTCATAATTCCGAATGGTTCAAAATTCTGAATATAACAACTCCGACTTATCATTAGTCCTATTTTTATAATTCCTAAATTTCAATATTCCTATCGTTTATAATTACTATTATCAAAATACCGAGTTTCAATAGATCGAATAACAAAAAGTCCGACTGAATGATAATTCGAAACATCAAAAATACGAATTCCGATAATTAAAATACCGATTAATACAATTCCGAAATAAAAACGCCTTGTAAAACTGTATAGCAAGACAAATAAACACATAATAGCTCGTCAGAGAGATGTATCATATTATGTATAGTAGGAGGGGGTAGAATTAAAAAACTAATGACAGATGCGTTTTCGAGCATGCATGCAAGCAGGCATGCAACATGCAAGCAGGCATGCAACATGCAAGCAGGTATGCAACATGCAAACAGGCATGCAGCATGCAAGTAGGCATGCAGCATGTAACATGCAGCAAGCATTGTTTCTGTCACGGCTCCGGCGCTGCGGGGTTTGGGCGGCCCCACGCGAGCTTATCGTCGCAGATGGTTTTAACGCTCACCACCGCAGCTTCGGCTTGCGGCGGCCGGCAAAGCCGGCCAGCCTCAGCCGCGGCGGCGGGCCTTCAAACCACCTGCTCCTCAGCTCGCGGGCCGCCCCACCCCCCTGCGCCTACACGGGTTTAAATTACACTCTAGGGGTAGGGCAGAGAAGATTGCGTGAAGTCGGTTTTGCAGCGATTTGTTTCTGTCACTAAATTTTGTAGCACAACATGTTGACTTTTAGTTATTCGAAGTATTGAAAATCGGAATATCGTTTTTCGGACCGAGAACCTTTCGAGCATTTGATTCTTCGAACGTATGAAAATCGGAAAACTAACAAATCGCATTTACGACTTTCGGTAAAATAAATTTCGTGATTTTTAATAATAGACATTATAAATCTTAGGTATTATGAAATTCGGACTTTTGAAAATCGGAACATCGAAATTCGGAATAAAATATTTCGGAGTATTTGGGTGTTTCCATCATCACCATATCTATCCCGAAAATTGTTATGTAAAATAACTTAGGCATCATTAGTTGATGTGTTGTCCAAAATTATCAGTCAATTTTACAAAATATTTATTCAACATCAAGTCTACGGATTATCGGTAATTCTGTCTACAAGTATACTAACTATATAACTCACGGAGTGGGGAAGAAACTTAAATTGTACTAGTATTTACGAGACAAATCAGTTTTCATAGGGGGATAAACATTTGTTTATATTTTGTGAGAGATTGGAGAAAGTTAAATCAAGAGTATGTCCCTTATGGTAAGGCAATCTGCAATCCGACGATTGTCAAAGCTCCACAAATGACAACCGGGACCAACGGTTTAACATGCTTTCCAAAACACGGATGAATCTCAGTATGTTAAAATGATCACCCGTCTACAGACCGACCTCAGCAACAAATTGTTAACCTACACATGATTTTGACAAATGAAATATATCTTAGCTTAACGCTTGATGCGTTGCTTATTGTGCTTGTGCCGTGCATGTGTTATTATTCTACCTATTTTCAAACAGCGGATATTATTACAATGTAAATCGACGTTCGAAATGGGTGATGTGTAAAAATTTAAATATGTTACAATAAATTTCAGATTGCCTCATTGGTATGACTCTAGAGTTACATATTTACTACGTGCCTACCGATTATGATATCCTTGGTTTTATCTCAAGATTTAGCGGAATAGAATCAAGTGTTTTTCATTTGTTTTGGTTTTGTACAGGAGCCCAAAGTTTGGATGTGTACGTTCGGTTAGTGGCAATATCCAGTATACTTAAATCTATCTATCTTCTATACATCTTCTATATCTTCTATACATATAATAAAACAGTAACGAAAGAAAAACTGTACATTGAGAATTTTTGAGAAAAAATAAGTGGCTTTTGTTAGAAAAACGTAACTGATGATAAAAAGTGACTTTTTAGAATTTTTGTCTGTTTGTCTTTTTGTCTGTGTGTATGGTACGGCTTCACGCCAAAAACTACTGGATAGATTGAATTGAAATTCAACAAAAATGTTCTTTGTAAACCAAGGAAGGTTTTAGGCTACATATTATCACGCCGTAATTTGAAAATAGTAATTATAAACGTTAGGAATATTGAAATTTAGGAATTATAAAAATAGGAGTACTGATAAGTCGGAGTAGTTACATTCGGAATTTTGAACCATTCGGAATTATGAAAATCGGTATTT
This sequence comes from Mythimna impura, assembly GCA_905147345.3. Taxonomy (NCBI): domain Eukaryota; kingdom Metazoa; phylum Arthropoda; class Insecta; order Lepidoptera; family Noctuidae; genus Mythimna; species Mythimna impura. The sequence continues at coordinate 16,683,309 of LR990343.1, read as the reverse complement.
TGAAATTCGTATTTGTGACTGTCGGAATAAAGTTTTTCGTATTCATGTAGTGTACCCGATTTAAGTATGTAATTCTTAGTTTTATTCCTTGCTGCTGTTACCATTTTTTTTTATGCAAAAATAATGTAGATGTCTGTTAAATTAACGACAATTTAGTTTTATTCATAATTTAATTTGGGTAAATAATATGTAGTTTCCGTTTTCTAACTAGATGGCGTAGGCGTCGAGTAAGATCGCGTTATTCTTAAGAGCATTCATCCGTTAAAACCACGCAGAAGTCAAAATCAATGATTTCCGACGGAAAATATAACAATAATGTGCACTACAATACAATTAATTATTTAGTATCACTGTAGAATAGAAAGACTAAAAATCTGAAAGACCTCGGCCGGTACAAAGCGCTGACGCGATTTCGCGTCTATTATATAGTGATATTAAATAATTAATTGTAGTGTAAACAAATAAGTTATTAAAAAAATTATTGTACCATGTCATAGATCGTAAATGCGTTCAATTAATAAGTCTAAAAAAAAAACAAAAATGCCTCATATATTATCCTAAACTAACACGTTTAATATCTCAAAAAACGGCTAAAAATGACAGTTTTGAGATTACTTTTCTTGAATGAAAACTTACAGCAATCGTGTTTTTTTTTGGGCCATGAACTAGTCAATCTTATCATTTTTTTTTAAGTAAAATGTTGTAAGTTTACCATACACGGTTTAACTACTATCTCGCATCTGCGTAGACCGTCGACCGCTAGTTTAAAAAACGGCTTGGATAAGAACTGTTCTAATGGGAAAACTATACGATCATTTGAAAATGTTTTTGGAACATACACTAGATTATGAAATTCCCAATAATATGACGTCAATATCTTATCTAGAAATTAAACACATTATTGTTATATTGTCCGTCGGAAATAATTGATTTTGGTTTCTGCGTAGTTTTAACGGATGAATGCTCTTAAGCAATATTCGAGCCTACAACAGTGCTTTTCAGATGACTTCATTTGGAGCTCATCAAGTCACTGAATCTGGATTCGTGCCGACTTTTAAAATTCAGGGGCAAGTCTACCATCGGATAGGTTTCCTGCTTCCCACCGAAATTCCGAATTTTTTTCAATTATATTTCATTGCAGATTTTTCTGAACCGGCTAATGTCCGACACATTCCTAATTTAGACTTGAGCCTTTTAAGGGGATTACAAAACACTCTGCACAGTGTCAACCCATACGTTACCGACTTCAAAACCGCTCTGGAATCAGTGCCTGAACACGAGCGCGATAATATTAAATTCGTTATTAGCGCAGACAAAAGATCGACCGCAGCCCATCCAGGACGATATAACGCACCAACGTCGAACGAGTTAGCCGTCCTCTTGGTTGACCAGGAATGCGACAAAAGGGACATTGTTTTGATCGCCTACAGCGTATCAGCGAGACACATCGCGCTTATGATACCCTACAATATCCCCTAATGTTTTGTCGCGGAGAGGATGGCTACCACTTTGCCGTATACAATGTAGCCCCGCAGACAGGTGCCCCAAATTATAACAAAAAGACTTCCGCCCTCCAGTTTTACAGTTACATGATTCAGCTCCGTTCCAACGACAACTCTCATCTCCATTATTACCAGGGTTGGGCAGTATTTGAATTACTTGTAATTAAAATACGTAATTGAAATACAAATACGTATTTGGTATTTGTATTTCAATTACTTCCTTAAAATGTAATTTGTAATTCGTATTTCAAATACCTGATGGCGAAGTATTTTGTAATTAGCATTTCAAATACTTGAGGCTTCAAAATACATTTTAACATTAAAATACATTTAACCTTCATTTTAGCGATCGTGAGTGTGAGTTTGTTTTCTTTAGCAGGTTTTATTCACTCTCCAACAAGAGGCTGTTTATCTGACAGTACATTTACATTTTGCATTTACAGTAAAAATCTAGTGTTCATGAAAATAAACTCTGGTTTTACTGATTAATTAATCTTTTTTCCTCTACTTTTCAGCCCATGCTGGTCTAGATTACTTATTTTGTAATATGTAATTTGTATTTTGTATTTCAATTAAAAATAGCTAAAATACTTTATTTTGTATTTTATATTTCAAATACCTTACATAAAGATATATTGTATTTTAATTACTTGCGATACTGTATTTTGTAATTTGTATTTCAATTAAAGCAAAGCATGTATTTTGCCCAGCCCTGATTATTACCGTGCACTCTTTAGTCAATTTCTGGTAGATGAGTATGCTAAAATTGAAACGGAGCGATTGGTGTTCATTAGAACGGATCAACGGAAACCGAGGGCGGAAAACTACGTGCAGCTAAGGGACGCCATGCGAGAGGACTCTAACGCGGAAAATGTTGGACGGATAGTGATACTCCCTTCCACCTTTACGGGAGGTCCGCGGTAGATGCACGAGCGGACACAGGACGAATTCTGTTACGTGCGGAAGTACGGTCGACCGGACCTCTTCATCACCATCACTACCAACCCTAAGTGGCCCGAAATAACCCGCGAGCTCTTATCAGGGCAGGTACCACATGACAGGCACGACTTGATTTCTCGGGTGTTTCATTTAAAATTAAAGTGCCTGAGTGAGTGAAGAGGGACGGATGGTGCTCAAAAAGGTGGCCGAAGCGATTTAGCAGCGAAACTCTTACAGGTGAGGATGGATATCCTTCATACCGCCGTCGATCTCCTACTGAGGGTGGAACTCCAAAGCCCAGCAACACTATAACATATATAGGAATGACGTCTTAGCAATTGTTTAGTCTGATAGGCATTTCCTGTTGACTTACAAAAATGAAAGATCTGGAACGTCTCGAATCGTCTCGCGCATCACGTTGTTTTCCCGTCCCCGGGCTTTTAGAATTCGACATCAGACGATTTAGATCTTCGATTTTGATGACCCCGTTGTCGCTGGCATAAGCAACAGGATCCGCGTACGAAGTCGCGGGCAGAAGCTAGTTATTATATAAAGTTACTGATCAACAGCTGTTAGACCTAAGTTGGCTTTATAAACCAAAAATTGTTTGTTACGGCGCAGTGAACGGAGAGCTTAAGAATATCGAGTTTTCGGAGTAACCTTTTATAATTATATGCAGCATGGCATTCGTGAAATAGTTACATACATTATGTCGTACCTTCCTTTAAAGATACCTACCTATATTTATGAACAGCGAGTGGCATATTGGTAGAATAATGAAAATAATATGACTCAAGCCGATGAACTGTCTATGCTTAATTATAAAATGATCACGTTTATGACTTGGAGAAACAAACATGTAATTAATGCACAGTTAATCATAGAACACCACAACATAATTGCCAATTGGCCGGTACATACATAAATATTTTTTGTAGATGAACCGTTTAGTTGATCGGTCATTGACGTATGATCTAATATGACTACCTCTGTGTACATTCATTCTTAGACTAGTGTGAATAGTTTCTTAAATTTATAATTAAAGGTTATCGACCTAGTCTAAACGGGTTCTTGCATCTTGTATGTACCTACATTAATACAAACTTTGTATATGTTCGCTGAGCGTTGAGGGATATAAGGCATCATGTTATTACTAGCCAGTAAATTCTAATGGGGCAAGGTGAGTAAGCAAAATTACTTTATGGTAATATTATCGTCTAAGAATTATAATAATATTACGATAATACCTTAATAAAATTACGGCATGGTAATGTTACTTGTAGATACTAAGATTATAATGAAAACTAATAAAATGCTGTAAAAATTGTATAATTATTTTAATTGTTCACTAAATAACTTAGCTTTGAGACCAAGCCACTGTGGAGACGGGTATTTTTATAAAGATTAATTTGATATTCAATGAATCAAACGCGGCTGTTACGGTTTTACTAGAATCAATACCATCGACGCATTAGAATACCATATTCTGGAAAATCTGATTCATGAAATTGAGGAAAAAACATATAATATCGTGTATAGAATCACATCCGTCTTGTTTCAAGGAATCACCTAAAGCTTTATTTACTTTACTTCAAAGAAAGGGATGATACTCGTCGTTGGTATGTGATACATACTTTATTTTGATTGCAAAACTTATAAATACCAAAGTCTTTAACAATAATTTGCAGTCTCATAAAAGTCTTCAAAACAAAGTCAACGTGCCTACATTGTTCTCGTTTCGAATTGGTAAGAAAATTTTATTATTTTTTCCATTTGGAAAGATTCATATACTCGTACATTCATGCATATTATACGGTTTAGTTTGACTTATAAAACAAAAAAGAAAAACAGTAGCACTACACAGTGTGCGTAAGGAATTTTAAATGGTATTTTTTTCTTACAAGGTCATTAGGTACGTCGTACCTATAGATTTTACTTTAGATTTTCATTTTATGGTAAAAGCCACAATTTAAAACATTTAACCCCTTTTGTACTTTGTTGTTTGTTACTTGCCAAAATCATCAAATGACTTCTCCTGCTCTGGGTAGTGTGAGAGGGAGTGTCACACTTTTACTGACTAAAACCCTCAATGTTCCTTCAGTTGCCCTTTGCGAGGGCTGCGGTAACTCCTTCGAACAATTCGGAGCTGCCTTGTCAATCTTGCTGAAATCTCTGTGAGGCTCGCGTGGAACACAACGCGCCGTCGACGTTAGCTTGGTCATTATTGGACAGCCGGACAGCGAACTACCCATTGCTCGCCGTCCACAAGCCGGTGCTTACGGTGGTTGAAAATCGTCCTACGGCTCCAAACACCCAGGGTGTTTCCAGCGGGGGTTTTATCGAACTCTACAAAAAGTACACATTACATTTTTAGGGTTCCGTACCTCAAAAGAAAGAAACGAAACCCTTATAGGATCACTTGGTTGTTCGTCTGTCTGTCTGTCTGTCAAGTCCCTTTATCTCGGGAACGCGTGGAGGTTTCGAGTTTAAATTAAAACCATAAATTCAAGTCTGCGGTCTCTTGAAGATGTGAAAAAATCAAACTTCTAAGTTAACGAATAAAAAAAGATACGGCCGTTTATGTCGCTCACTCCACTACGATCCCCTATGCAGGGGATTCTCTAAGTACTAATAAGCGCTCATTCCACTACGATCCCCTAAACCAGTCCCTTAGGGGACTTCACAGCACTCGATGTTCCACAACGATCCCCTATGCAGGGGATTGTGATGTTTTTTAAATCACTAGTTCAATTTTAAAAGAATCTAATGGGAACTAATGTTGAATTTTATTATCAGTAGTTCTACATTATTTTGTATTATTTAAGGCACTTGTGAATTTTTTTAAGGATTTAAAAATACTAGAGGTAAAAACACTTGTAATATTTTCGAAGAGTTGAAAGACACTAGGGGAAAAACACTTAGTTTTTTTTATAATAATCATATTCAATAAAATCTACAATATATTATTTATTTTTTATTAATGATTTGGATTTAGTATAAATTTAAAATAATCATCTTTGTACAGAAAAATCTCTCAAAGTATTTTATCTAAAAAATGTAGTGTTTTTCAACCCCTCAAAACTTTATTAAGTGTTTTTATCCGTAGAGTTTTTCAAACCCTTCAAAAATTTTACAAGTGTTTTTACTTCTAGTATTTTTACACCCTTAAAAAAATTCACAAGTGCCTAAAATAATAAAAAATAATGTGGAACTAGGATAATAAAATTCAACATTAGTTCAATTATTTCCAGATTCTTTTATAATGGAACTGTTAATGGTGCTGGTGACAACGAACGAACAATTAGAGGATTCAAAATGAAATTAGAGTTTTATACGATCCCCTAGGGGATCGTAGTGGAACATCGAGTGCTGTGTAGTCGCCTGGGGGACTGAATTAGGGGATCGTAGTGGAATGAGCGGCAAAAACCGTGTATTTCGACACTTTCAATGAAATCTAAATTCATAGGGTACTTCCCGTTGACCTAGAATCCTGAAATTCAGCACGAAGCAAGGTCTCATAGGACAAGTATATAGGAAAAAAATCTGAAAACTGTAAATTTGTAGTTACGTCACAAAAAAAACGCTTTTTGCGATTCGGAAAAATCTTCGTAACTCAATTCGGGAATTGAAACGTTTATAGGTAAGTTAGTACGGAACCCTCAGTGCCCGAGTCTGACTCGCACTTGGCCGGTTTTTAGACCTGTTTACACTACCGTGTCAGTTTTCTTTTAATCCCCCTGTTAAAAATATTTAATGAGTAAGAAAACAGAAAAATGTTCCCATTCAATTTCAATTGAATTACATAAAATCCATATCGGGATCGAGATCTTCCTCGCTGTGTCGAGGATAACTGCTCCCAACTTCAGGCCCTTGACCCGCCGGCCGGCTAAGGTTGAGAGGTGTCACCACCTTCCCTTACTAAGCTTTGGAGAATCCCGCCGGTATTATAATCGTGTCGAAAGTAAGAAAACTGGTTTTTGTTAACAATATAATGAAATCTGGCAAGAGCGAGCCGAAATTAGATGTTGAGAGTTCTTCACATTAAGTATTACTTATGTCAAACTTTTTTTTAAGGTGTTAGATATTATTTCTATTGCCATATTCGGCCATTTTTCTAAATCTATTCTGTCATCAAGATATGATTGATTAACAAGTATTAATACAAACATCTTTAATCCAAACAACTAAAAATACAGACTTTGACATTAATAATAATAATAGTAGAAAGTACGATAGACGAATATGAGCGGAAAAACATGTTTTTTACTCAAAAATATAATTCTAAATGAGACCTTATCAAATACCGGGTTCAAGATTACCTTTTAATATGATTCAATTGTTAATAATTGACATTGACTTTGTCAATCTCATGTTAAGTCGGAAGTTATTTACTCTATAAATCTCTAAAATCGTTTAAGTATATAAAATATTTCTTGGGATTACAATATTAAAAATCCCAAGGAAAAACAATAAAGCAATGGTCAAGGCCATCTTTGTTTTTGTAGTTCTTAACATGTTATGGTGGTTTTCATTATCTAGTTTAGTCTAAGAAAATGTAATTTTTTTTCCAAAATGAAAGCTAAAACTTTGCTGTTATAAAACGAAGGTTTCCTATTTCGGAAGAGGTAGACAGATCTATAAATGTGCATGTGTATTTTCTAGATCCTTTTTTTGATAATCTTAGACAAGAACCACGTTATGTCAGTAGTTTTATAAATAAAAGTGCAAATGTCACAACAAAGTGGTTATTGACTACATATTTGTCTTTATAGAATGATGCTACTTATATCATCACAACACGTAGGTATCCAAACACCTACTTAAAGCCGAACGAACTAGATTTTGTATGTCAACTATGTCAACCAAGTCAAGAACCTAGATGTAAATGGAATAAGGTCTTGTGAACGCAGTGGGCACTATATTGTTGCATTTTAATCATTTTTGTTTTATGCAAATCGATGTGTGAAGTGGATCTTCAAACATTCCATAAGAGAATTACGACTCTCTTGCAAGTCGGTCGTCTCGAAACTGCACGAGGATTGCTCAGTTAGTGACTCGAATATTTTTAATATAAAAAATGCAAAGTTAAAGTGCAAAGTGAATGATTAACGTCGCTCATCCAAGCCCCTACGGAACTGTTTATAAGCTATGCTAATGTTTCTATCTGACCTCGTCACACCTTGATTTTAGGATTCTGTTCCACTTTTGGTACGTTTTAAATAAAATTTATTATGTATTTAAATGTTAATTAAATGTCAATGATGAAGGAGATCATTTTGACAATATAAATGTATTTCCTCCGAGGTGCTAACCTATGACACATTATTTGATCTAGTTTCAGATCTAAAACATAATTTGTGGAGATAACAAGTCAGCTGAGCGAGGATCTGAGAGAGGTTGCTGGTGAATTCTTTTGTGATAATGGCGAATGCTTTGAAATTTGTAAGTACCAGTTTATAAATTAATATAATTCATGTTTTGTTATAAATATGTGAATATTTAAATATTAATTAAAACTATGACTACTTTTGATTAAAAGCTTAGTCATCATTTAGAAACAAGGTGACAGTACAAGTTTGGAATGTTGTAACATGAAAAATATAAAACGCTTGTGCAATTTACGGCCAAGGGCCTCTTAATCGAGGGTCTTGAACCGTTCTTAGCCTTTGAAGGGTTTTTTTTTTGTGATACCCCGATAAATACTTTAATTCTAAATTGACTTAGGATCTAAGACAAATATTATTGGTTAATACGAGATACGCAAATATCATTCAGAGTTTTACCTTATAAATAATTGATGAATATTACATACTTGCAGACCTTCATAATGATTTGACATTAGAAATTAATTCGTATTCTAATGAGTGCATTAAATGCATTAAGTAGTTATTTACCTAATCGAATCAATATGGATTATTTCCAGGTATTTGTGGTATCGTTATGGGCAGTCATACATTGTTCACCTTACGATGATGGAAAGTACAATCCGAAGAAATACAGAGTTTACGACGACGGAGGATACTACAGGCCATTAGATGAAGGAAAATATGTTCCCAGCGACGAAGGGAAATACACTTATATTTATCAACAAGGGTTATATCCAGAAGATGATGGCGACTACAGATATGTTCATCAGGTTGGACCCAATGGAGGATTCGGAGGCAACGGTGGATTTGGAGGAAATGGAGGATATGGTGGGAACGGAGGAAAAGGTGGTTACGGAGGAAACGGGGGCTTTGGACCGAACGGACCTAATGGCCCACGGGGTCCCAAAGGGCCACCTGGCCCACCCGGTCCACCCGGTCCCGGTGGTCGAGAACCCAAACCTAACAAAATTGACTACATTGGGTCAAGGACTTATGCCAACAGGTATCCCTACATTCACAAAGTGATCAAGGCTTTAGTAGATAGATATGTTTCGGACGAGTCTATCAACTTTGGAAATGAATACGAAGGAAGCACAAACCACTACAGGAAGGTGTTCGCTGATAAGGAAATAGCAGTGAAATGCAAATATTTGGAGCCTGCGTCTAACCACTCGGAGTTTGTCACGCAGTAAGTTCTCTCTTACGTTACATAATAATAACTTGAACTTTAAAGCTAACTGTGCAATGTAGGGTTTTTACAGGTATGAACCCAAATTTAAAACTTATTAAACAACCGGTTAAATTTATAGCAATATTATTTACACATTTTTTCATTTTATAATAATATTATTTTATTCATTAGTAGCAAATGTGACCCCTAGTGATCAATGAATCCGTTCGGATTTACCGGCGCTAAAATTTGGTTTTATTATTTTGATTTTTTTTTTAATTAAATGGGATTGGATTTTTTTTATTAATGGATGAAGGTATCCCATTTTCTATACATTTTACTAGAAGTTCTCTTGGTAGATAACTGTTCTCTATTTGATCGTGATGTGACCACCGCTAAATTGGGTTCAATATCGTTTTTGACACACATGCATGACAGTTTAATGACACGATACATGCATCATACTTAACTTTAAACACTCGAATAAAATCCACTTTCCAAAACGGCTTCATTTAGCAAAAATTTAAAAATAAAAAAATATTTAACATTGTGACGCTAATTTCTTTGTTTAGTTTTTGATTTATTTAATTCGACCTTTAAACAATTTTCAACATTCGATCCAATAAGAAGTACATTCGATCCTGTGCAAATATTGATATTACTAAGAACAATGCACCTTCATCGTCATACTATAATAAAAAATATGGGTTTTATTTGTCTATATTAGAGGGCGACCCCAGCTAAATTATTTTGTTACTGGAAGTGTGAATCATTTACTTGACATGTCTTAAGTTATAAAATCTTCTGTAGAAATGTAATGGTGTATAACATTTAACATAGCAATAATATTTACACATTTTTTTCATTTATTCATTTTATAGTAATATTATTTTATTCATAAGTGGCAAATGTGGCGTCTAGTGACCAGTGAATCCGTCCGGATTCACTGCCTATCATACTTATGCTTTTAAGTTTAGATCGTTTTACCTAACAATAATGACGAAACAGTACCTTAATCTTAAAAGTAATAATATTTCTTCGTAATATTAGAAACGAACATAGTAGGTTTTCAATGCATTTTTATTTACCATGCATCTTGTTTTTATTTTCCAGATATCCTCCGACGCTGAAGCTTCCTCAAGGCGAGAAGTTCGGCTCCTACTATAGTTTTAGAGGCACTAAAGTTCTAAATACAATAGAAAATTCTCTAACGAATAAGATTAAGTTAGAATATGAAGTGTTCGTTCGAGTTGTTGATACGACTACGGAGTAAATACGCTCATCCTATTTAATGTACTATAACCGTGATATTTATGATATTTAATGATTTGGCAATATTGTAATAATTTAATATACGTAATTAAGCCGTAAAAAAAAACCTTTTTTTGTTTTATTACTCCTTCAAAATCGTGCTAATATAAAATTTAGATTATATTAATTGATGTTTTTTTGTTACTCGTAGTTAATGTGCTATAATTAGGAACAATGTACCCACCGAGTATACCATAATTGCTTGTAGTCACTATTGGTGACCTCACAGTCATGATGCAATTAGTAACTTAGCTGCTTTTTACAACTTTATTTTTGTTATGTACTGTAACTCTTAAATAAGGTTAACTTATTTTATTTCTTTAAATAACTTTTGTTTATTTCTCAAATAAAGTAGCTACTAAAAGTATTGCAAAAATACTAATCAACCTGCTTGGCCTGGTCTCTGGTCTGGTGATGTTTTTACTCACGGGTGCTGTTTATTAAGGCTACATTACTCAGTTTTTACTATCTGAAATACCAATTTTATGACATTAAGTTTAACAAAATTCATGGCCTAAAAAGCTAATTAATTTGCAATATAATTAGGTTGTAATAGTCGGTGCATTTAACCCTTATGTGACGAGGTACCCGGGTACCTTCGTACATTATATATGTACGTCTCATTTTGAGTGATGGATTCACTGTTTTGAGACAAATGTGTGTTTAGAATTGGAGTACATTTCCCCTTTGAAAACTAAAAATTTGCGCTTATCTTAAAACTTTTTGTTCTTTATTTGTTTACTGTGACTTTGGGACGTCTGAAAAAGTTTTTTTTTCTAAAATATATGGATACTTCGCCCACAGAAGCCGTCCAAGTATTGGCATTGCTGGATTCTGGACTTAACCAGCGTGTTGTGGCTGAAAGATTGCATCTAAGCCTGTCGTCTGTTCATAGAGTCTACAAACGCTATCGGAAGACTGGTTTGTTCATGCGCCGTTCAGGATCTGGCAGGAATCGGGTCACTTCTGAGCGAGATGATAGATTTATTGTAACAACTTCAACTGCAGTAGCCGTTTTATGTTGTATATAGGGTGGCTGTAAGTGACTCTACAATTAGAAGAAGGTTGAAGGAACGTGGAATGGTACCACACAAGCCAGCAAATGGGCCGAAATTAACTGCAGAATATCGAAGAGCGCGCCTTAACTTTGTACGAGAGCACCTAAATCGGTCATACCTCCAGGGGAACATAGTCCTCTTTTCTGATGAGTGTAAAATATGCTATATAGTAACGACGAAAGGAACAAGGAAGAGGTCAGCTATGAATGCAGTTCGGGGGACGGTTTGGGGAGGAATCAGCGCCGACGGCAAGACAGAGCTTGTCTTTGTGTCTGGGCCACGTCTGCCTGCATTAAACAGTCTATCGAATAGTGTCTTGAGCCTCACGTAATGCCCTATGCACATTTTACTGGCAACAGTTTCATATTCAAACACGAAAATGCTAGGGCTCACACCGCGAGCGTCGTTCGAGATTGTGTTACCGAAGTCGGTATCTCTATTATGGAATGGCCAGCAAGAAGCCCGGACATGAATCCGATTGAACACCTATGAGATGAATTAAAGAGACGAATTCGTGCAAGAGATCCTGCCCCAGAAACCCTTAGCCAGCTGCAATCCAAGAGGAATGGAATGGAATGCCACAACATTTGATCGTAAATCTCATGCGATCGATGAAGAACCATATAGAAGCAGTAATAAGAGCTCGGGGAGAGAATACAAGTTATTAAATAAACGTTTCTTAGCTTTTTTTCATTTACGTTGTTTTATCAATTTTCTTCATACTCCTTAAAGGGTAAAAAAGATTTGTTAAACAAAATACGAAACTTATAAAAATTTAATTTGAATTAAGAACATTAACATTAGGATTTGAAAACCTCATATTATTCAATATTAAACGACATTTGACATAATTATATTCCTAAATATACAAATTTTTCTGACAATCCTTACAAAACATAAACTTGCAAGGTGTTCCGATTTTTCTGATAAGAAGTGTATTTATTATATCATTTAATGTATTTTAAGTAATAAATTCAAACCATTTATTGCAATTTTTCACACAAAACACAAGGAGGTATCCGGGTACCTTGTAACTCAATTATCGTTGTTAAAGATGTTTCAATATATTTTTTTTTAATATTGTGCATGGTTACCCGGATTAAAACATGTCAGAAATAATAATTTACAAAAAGTTAGGAGCTTTCAAGAAATCGCAGTTAACTTTATGAAGTAAAACATACTTTTTTTTTAGTTTAAAAACACAAAAGGTACCCGGGTACCGCACGTATGGGTTATGAGATAATATAAGGATGAAAACTGTTAGTAAAATAAGGGTCCATTAACGAAATATCCTGGATTTTCAACTGCTCGGCGCCACGTTGTACATACGTTGAAAATCCAATAACGTTTTAAATTTCATTAAAGATCATTTAATCTTCTTATATCGATAGTATGAACCGGCCATAAGCATTAAAGATAAAATAACTGAAATATTTACTGCAATAATTTCTGTTATAAATGAACGCACACTTTTAATTAAAGTTTTTCATGAGCACGAAAAATCACTGTTTAAAAAACAAAATTGATTTCCAAACTCACGATAATACTGTAACTTGATAACGTATTTAAATAGGTATTCAGTGCATTTTATGGAAAAAACATACCATAAATAATAATAAAAGAGACATAAGTATTTTAATTATGTAAAAGGTTAGGGTTTTTTCTAAGAATAAGTGAATCACTTGTTTCGATAGGATCCAGCCTTCGACCTTCAAATATAAATGAAATAAACAGAAATATCACATTCCTTTTAACACGTTTCGACCAAAATGTTACAGATACATAATTGATAAAAATAAACAATCTAGATCACTCTGAATAAATAATAAATATTGCATAATGAGCAAAAAATACAAAAGATTGAATATTTATTTTTAATATAAATATTTATGAAGATTTGGATTTTTAAGCGGATGTATAAGCATCCTTTTGTTTTTCTTTTTGGTTTGTATACGATAGCAGCAACTATTAGTTCTATAGATACTGTTCTACATCAAGGATTTCATTTGGTCCAGCTAGGTACATGGGCTGAAAGGTTCTGGAGTGGCGACTGCGCACCGGAACTTTGGCCTCCCACAAGGTGGACTGATGACGTAGTTAGAGTCGTGGGAATCCAATAGATGCGAGACACACAGGACCGGTCGTTGTGGCGACACATGAAGGAGGCCTATGTCCAACAGTTGGCGTTTTCGACTGAAATGATGATCTGTGTAGATTGTAACGCAAAGGGCAACTGGAACGCAAAGGGCAACTGAAAGAACAAAGGTGAGTTTTAGTTGGTAAAAGTTTGACATGTAAGAAAGTAGATAAAATTAAGCGAGCTAAGAATTTATTTAAAAAATGTTTTTGTTTTTTGTTTTTCAACAACTGAAACTTTCTACACCTCACTTATTGTTGCTGATTTCTCGAGGGTTAAACATCAATATGAATTTAAGACTGAAATAAATCAAAATCATGTTTTTCCTTTCGTCTAAAATCCTCCAGACCAAAATCGGTCATGGTGACTAATCTCAATGGACATTAGCCTAGTACACAGAAGATATACCTACAAGATATTTTTTTTTTTAGAAAAAAATCACTGTTCTTGTCCAGGAATCGAAGCCGAAGATTTGAAAAAGAAAAAAAAACACACGAGAGAGTAGTTATAGTATAGTTCGAGAAAATATCAGGCGCAGTACCAACGGCTTATTATAATATTCTATAATGTACACCAAAAATACAAATTACATAATTTGAGGAGCGGTGATAACACACTATCAACGTCCATAATCCAAGGAAAATTGTAAACTCGTCACAGAATTTATGGAATTTACCAATTTGGTGCAAATCAAACTATGACGAGTTTACAATAACCCCTTATCTACTGAAAGATAAGTAATGGAAAAAAAACCATATAATAAAGTTATCGTGTTCCTCTTGTATAATAAAACTTCAAACGGTGGTTTCGTAAATGACCTTCCAGAAAGGAACTAATCTTTTTTAAGATTAGGCTAACCACAACACAGCAGTTTTAACGTTCACCCTGAATCATAGTTCATTACCAAATATTATAATTACCGGAGTCAGTTATGGCCAACGGACTGTTGCGCCAATAAGCTCAATTAAAACATATGATTGCCGTTATAAAAAAATATATAGCCAAAGTTCTCACAGACACTTTTGGTATAGGTTAGATTCGTTAAAAACTAATTCAACTTACGTAAAGTGTTATAGACGTCAAGCTACTTTTTAGGTACGTCTGAGCTAATAAAAACAATAAAAACCGCCCGATTGAAATGTTGAGTGAATACTGAGCAATCACGGATGGTGAATAATTCAATTCTTATTCAGTATCCATTATTCATTTCAGAAAGTGTTGTGACAGCTCCTCCACTGAACTACTTCTAGAACCAATTGGAAATATTGATACATCTTCAAGCTATTTGTAATTATGGCGGTAAGTCCCCTCTTTGAGGAGTGGCTGGAAAGGCAACACGGTGTCCTTACCTTCCGCATGACGCAGGTCCTCACCGGACATGGTAAGTTCGGGAGGTTCCTGCACCGGATTCGTGCGGAAGAAACGCCCGGGTGTCACCATTGTGTGGACCACCCGGAGGACACGGTGGAGCACACGGTGGAGGTGTGTCCCGCTTGGGCAGAGCAACGCCGTGCCCTCGTGGGGGCGATCGGCGGCGGCGATCTCTCGCGCCGGGCCTTGGTACAGGCCATGGTCCGGAGCGAGGAGGAGTGGCAGGCGGTCGCCTCCTTCTGCGAAGCAGTAATGCTAGCAAAGGAGGCGGCCGATCGCGTGAGGCAACGGTCCTCACGCCCCAATCGCCGCCGGGATTCCGATCCCGATTTCCGGCCATCGTAAGCGCAGGCTTGCGGACGGCGAGCAATGGGTGGCTCGCCGTCCGACCGTCCGGTAACCGTCCGGACCGAGCCCAAGTCGTCGACGGCGCGTGCTGTTCCACGCGCGCCTCAAGGAGATGTCAGCAACTGTAGGGGCCTAGCAGGGTCGAAGCCTACTGGGGCCAAGGGTCTGATTCTGAAAGGAAGTTTCGGCCCTGGTACGAAAGGCAACGAAGGAACAGGAGTGGGTTTTTAGTCAGTAAAAGTCTGACACTATCTCCCGCCCCGCCCAAGGTCGGGGGATGTCATAAGATGATTTTCCCACCGAAAAAAAAAAAAAAAAAAAACATGCAACGGTTAAAAAGCTGCTAGTTTGACCTACTGATGTTATAAAAAACAAGTGACTTTAATACAAAAAAAAAATACATTCATCCGAACATAGAACCTCCTCCTTTTTGAAGTCGGTTAAAAATACTATTTTATTAGTATAAGCCTGTTGTGTCCCACTACAGGGACCTCTTTCCTATTTTTGCACTCTTTACTGTGCCTAGCAACTTCTGATCAATCCTTTAGGTAGATGTTCAACTCGTCACGCCATCCATTCGGGATCCAGTCAGTGGTTGCCTTTGCCTAATTTCGTTGTGACATGCAACAGATGAGGCCTGACCAGTTCCATTTTAGTTTGATGGCTGAGTCGCCTACGTCTGCGGTTTGTGTTTTGGAACGAAGTATACTGTTCCTTAAGCGATATATTTTTTTGTAGTTACGTCATAAAACAAGGTGACAGAAAATATCTGAAGACTGTAGTTACGTCCCAAGAAAATTACTTTTTTGCGATTTGGAAAAGTTTTTGAGATTCGATTCGGGAACTGAACTATTTACATAGGTAAGTTTTTACGGAACCCTAGGTGAACGAGTCTGGTTTTTATAAAGCTATATTTTTAAACTTTTTTAGTACAGACAGATGGATCAATTGGGTCCCTCTCTCGTATTAAAATACCTTCCTACCTACCTAGGGGTATAGATAAACCTAAATAGTGTGCAGATTCTATAATAAGACACTCTTGTAATGGTCATACTCTATAGGTATATAGAGTATGACCATTACAAGAGTGTTTATAAAATTTGAGGAGTTCCCTAGATTTCTACAAGATCCCACCAACAGACCTTGACCTTGGGACCACAGAATTACCGCAATTACAAGTAATCTTCATATATGAGTAATTGGGGAACATACATGAATTAAAAAAAAAAAAAGATTTTGGCGAATTGAGAATCACACATCGTGGGCGCAGCCCTGGGGTCTGGGGTGCTAAGAATCTCCGGGCGGGATCGATCAACCGTCGACGACTGGACCTGGCGACGTACAACACGCGTACACTCCGGTCCGATGAGAAGATTGCCGAGCTTGAGGAGGAGTTGAGCAGGTTGCGATGGAGTATTGTGGGATTATCCGAAGTCCGAAGACAGGGGGAGGACACGATAATCCTAAAATCTGGTAACCAGAGCAGGTTACCAGATTTTAGGATTATCGTGTCCTGTCATTTTCGGGAGGGGGACCAGCAGTCCCAAGGTGGTGTCGGGTTTATCGTCCACAGGTCCCTTGTGAACAATGTGGTGAAGATCGAGAGCGTGTCGACCAGGGTGGCGTACCTTATACTCAGAATATCATCAAGATATTCGCTGAAGGTCATACAGGTTTACGCTCCGACCTCGACACACCCCGATGACGAAGTAGAGACCATGTATGAGGATGTATCCAGAGCCATACATGGTTATAAGACTCACTTCACCGTGGTCATGGGGGACTTTAATGCGAAACTGGGCAAACGAGACGGTGACGAGCTGCGAGTGGGGCAATTTGGATTTGGACGTAGGAACCACCGGGGACACCTACTGGCCAGCTTTATGGAGAGGGAGGGCCTCTACATGATGAACTCCTTCTTCAAAAAGCGTGAGCATAGGAAGTGGACCTGGCAAAGCCCTGATGGTGTAACAAAAAATGAGATTGACTTCATCATGTCGACGAAGAAGCAAATATTCAATGATGTCTCTGTGATCAATGCGGTGAAAACCGGAAGTGATCACCGCATGGTAAGAGGCACATTGAATATCAATGTCAAGCTTGAAAGATCTCGACTGATGAAGTCTACGCTCCGTCCTGCACAGATCCAGATCCAAAACTCCGAGAGCTTTCAGCTCGAACTTCAAAATCTGAAGCTCTGTGGACGAATACAACGATGGGTTCGTGGAAACTGTCCATACGATCGGGTCTAAATTCTATAAGACTCGTACAAATAAGAGCAATAGGCTCACAGATCGAACTCTCCAGCTTATGAAGGAAAGGCGTGAGATGATTCTGCAGTCTTCAGACGATGCGTGCACATATCGGCTGCTCAATAAACGGATCTCTAAGTCCTTGAAACGCGATCTCCGTCACTTTAATACTGGAAAAATTAAAGACGCGATCGAGCGAAATAAGGGCTCTAAGGTATTTGCAAGAGATCTGTCTATTGGGCAGAGCCAGCTCACGAAACTGAAGACCGAAGATGGCAGAGTCATATCCGCCAAATCGGAGCTTCTGGGAGAGATCGAGGCTTTTTATGGACAGTTATACACGTCAATCACAAAACCCACTACGAATCTAGCAAACGACCCAAGAGCTAGGTTGACCCGACACTATACCGAAGATATCCCGGACGTCAGCCTGTACGAGATTATCTCACTTCTGAGCCATGTCTACAAGCTGTTTTCCAAAGTCATCACGAACCGTCTCGCGCGCAGGTTCGACGACTTCCAGCCTCCCGAACAAGCCGGATTCCGAAAAGGCTTTAGCACCATAGACCACATACACACGCTACGGCAGGTTATACAGAAGACCGAGGAGTATAATCTGCCTCTCTGCTTAGCGTTTGTGGATTACGAGAAAGCCTTTGATTCGATCGAGACTTGGGCTGTGCTGCAGTCTCTCCAACGGTGCCAGATTGACTATCGATACATCGAGGTGCTGAAGTATTTGTACGAAAACGCCACTATGTCAGTCAGACTTCAGGACCGGACCTCGAAACCTATCCTCCTGCAGCGGGGTGTGAGGCAGGGAGACGTCATTTCTCCGAAACTGTTTACGGCCGCAATGGAGGATGTATTCAAGGTTCTGGACTGGAGTGGATTGGGCATTAATGTCAATGGCGAGTACATCACTCATCTTCGGTTTGCCGACGACATAGTAGTCATGGCTGAGACTACGGAAGAGCTCAGCACAATGCTCAATGACCTCAGTAGAGCTTCCAAAAGAGTGGGTCTTAAAATGAACATGGACAAAACCAGTCATGGTAAATAACCATGTAGCACCCACTCCGATCAAGATCGGAGACTCTGCACTCGAAGTTGTAGACGATTACGTCTACCTTGGACAGACAGTCCAGTTGGGTAGATCTAATTACGAGAAAGAGGTCAACCGTCGAATCCGACTCGGCTGGGCAGCGTTCGGGAAGCTGCGCGGTATCTTCTCATCTAATATACCACAGTGTCTCAAGACGAAAGTCTATGACCAGTGCGTGTTGCCAGTGATAACATATGGTTCCGAAACGTGGACGCTCACAATGGGCCTCATCAGAAGGCTCAAAGTCACCCAAAGGGCAATGGAAAGGGCTATGCTCGGAGTTTCCTTGCGTGATCGAATCAGAAATGAAGACATCCGCAGGAGAACCAAGGTTGCCGACATAGCACGAAGAATCGCCAAACTAAAGTGGCAATGGGCAGGGCACATTGCTCGCAGAACGGATGGCCGTTGGGGCCGAAAGGTTCTGGAGTGGCGACCGCGTACCGGAAGACGCAGTGTTGGAAGGCCCCCTACAAGGTGGACCGATGACCTGGTGAAGGTTGCGGGAATCCGATGGATGCGAGACGCACAGGATCGTTCATTGTGGCGACATTTGGGGGAGGCCTATGTCCAGCAGTGGACGTCTATCGGCTGAAATGATGAGAATCACATCCTTTTTGAAGCCGGTTAGTAAATAAATACTAAAGGCGAAGCAAAAGAGTATGTAAGTATGGCCAAAGCGAAGGTTATATAGTACTTTATGCCGGAACAGCTGTTCAAACTTTATCAAGCGCAAGTTCGATCGTATAAGGAGTACTGCTCTCATCTTTGGGACGGATCTGCCAAATAAGTGCTTGATGCGTGGTTGCGCCTATATCGCTTTGTAATTGCCGCGTAAAATTTAGTTCCGTAATTAGCCGCATAGAATTTAAATACCGCGTTTTGTTTGTGTGACAACTTGCAACACCTCTCATTTTGCATCCCTTTCCTGCACAACCTCGTGTGAGAAGGAGAACGCAGACAGACCCGCTCGCAACGCTAAGACACGACGTCCCGCGCATTTTACAAGAAAAATTAGTTTGTAGAACTTATCCGCTAAAGACTCAAAAACCGCTAACGCTTTGTGCTTGAGAACTGTGCAGTGTTTTGTGAGTGTTATATCTCCTCGTCACTGGAGCAAGGAGTCAAAATCCAGAGAACACTGGCCGTCTGACACATGGACACGTGGAGGTCAAAGTTAGTGCAATTTCCCTACCATATACGAGCTGTTTTTCTCTGCTTCCTAATCCTAAACGGCTCCAATAAGATCCATCTAACTGCAAGTTGTCAAAGTACATTATCTGAGAAACGCTAAACCGCAAAATACAGTCCACTTCCAATATCAGTAGCATACGCGCATCCAATGCGCTTGTGTCAATTGGGAAGCGAGCCAAGAGGATCATTGCTAATGATGCACTCGCTGAGTCGAAGTTTCAAAGTCTTGAGCATCGACGCCAAGATGCTAAAGACTTGCCTGCGTGTTGTTTTTCTATCGGTTGCATTTCAGAGAGTGTGCGTCGGAATTGCATAACCTAATTTCGCGAAACCCGTTCCATCATCAGACAAGAAGACGTACGGCGATGCGCTACCGATACATGGTGGACATCCCGCCTATACGCACAAACCATTTTGGAAACACATTCATTGTGCGTACAGCTAAGCAGTGGAATTGCTTGCCGGAGTCTGTATTTTCCGACTGCTACAATCTGGTGATCTTTAAGTTGAGAGTATTCACTCTTGACTTAAAGATCCTAAGGACCTATTCAGGCTACTTCTAGGCAAGCTTGCTCCATCATTGACCACATCGTCGCTTTTCATCAGATGAGATAATGGTCAAGCACGAGTCTGTCAATAGTAAAAAAAAAGGTAAATATTATCGTTCTGAAAAAAGCTTTAGATTGCTTAAGTAGGTTGGAATGATACTTATAACTAGCATGTAAGTTCGCTTTAGTAGGCTGTATGTACGATACTTGTAACCAGCATATAAGTTTGCTTAAGTATGTTTATGTATAATACCGGGCATACCGCGTAACAATTTGCTACCAGGAAAGCCGAGAGGATTTCCTGTTGTCTTAACTTCATCTACTGTCTTTGTTTCCATCATCTGCACGGTGAAGATTCTATGTTAAATGACATAACAGTTTTTCTTCTGTTTTGAGAAGTAAACAAGCGTTTAGAATCTTGTGCAATTCATAGCAATCCATGTAAAGAATCAACCAACCATGCCAATTGATTTGTAACAAGATATGCCTATACGTACCTTTTTTTGGCATAAAATCGTTTGAACTGAAAACCATGTTTTGCGGACATAAATATACCCAAGCCAAATTTGGGCAGATGACCTACGAGAACTCGTAAAGACAGTTTGTACTTTGAAATCTAAAATAAATGGAGGTAACAAACTGTATCAACATGCATTCGTTATTATTTTTTTACTGTTTGCACGTGTGTTTCCCATTAAAATGTTTCAAAACATTGTAATATTTTTGCAGAATTTAGCAGTAAATCTATCGAGTCAGTCTTTTCGACAAGCTTGGGTGAGGTAATCAGTACTACAATTAAAATCTCAGCTCCAGTTTATTATGGTTTTGTTTGTTTAAATGATTCCACATATGGTTCAGTTGTGTAGACACTTGAGGCACAAAATTACACCAATTTTACATAATAATATCACAAGCCATCAATTTGCGAATAATTAAAACAGGCACTGAAACTACACTCAATAAAATCCTGCCAAATAAAAAATATGTCAATGGAGGTAAGGATTTGTACCAACATGCCCTAGTTATTTATATGTTAATAGGGATCTAATTTTAGTAAGAAGAACCTACTGTTGTCATGTTTCCGGCAAAACTATTTGAACTGTGGGCGAGTCGAGTGATCTAAGTATTCTAGTTATGGAGCAGCCAGTTGTATAATATATCACATGCCGGCCCAAATAAGCCCATACAAACGACGCCTTCACAAATAAAATTTACATTTTTGCTATTTAAACGGAGGTATTGTTGCAATAAATACTCCATTTTCGATTTTGACGATCGTATATAAAGAAACGATGGGCGTTTAGGCTTTATTCCATTGTAAAGAAGCTACGAGAAACAATGAAAACGATTACTGTGAGTAGGCAAAAAGGGTTACTAACTATTTTATAAATAAATAGTTATTTATTTATAAAAAGTATGTTCATTACTATTCATTAAATTTAACAGAAAATAGTGAAATCATAAAAGTAAACCAAATTAAACTACATTATCCATTTAAATACATAATTAACCTATTACTGATTAAATAGAAAAATAATTGATTTAATTTTACTAATTAATGTGAAAATTATGGTACCAAAGTCGTTACAGAACTTAGCGAAGGAAAGTTTAAATCTCACACGAGTCGTTATCAAAAAAGTGAACTACAAGATTAAAGATACGCTTGTTTGGCAATGACAACTTCTGCACATGTCTGTGGCTTTCTCTGATTTATCATTAACTGCTCCATTCTTGTTGCACTCCAACTTCTGTGCATTTATTTTTTAATCTTTATATTATTTTTCCAATATTTTGACATTATTTGACCACTGACTAACTTCATTAGTGATTCATTATTGTTAAAATCATGTCATTTATTAAAACGTTCATTTTCCAATAGCTTCTTTTTAATAAGGTGCATGTAAAAAAACCCTATAGATTCATAGAGTATGTTCTATTTTAATCCACTGTATTTACAATTTTTATATTGTATGTATTATTTTGTAATATGCTGACTGGTCTACACTGTCCTCTCATGCCTATTAATATTGTGATATGGAAGTATTGTAAAAAAAAAACCAGTTTGTTTTAAAAGTGTAACCGTAGTGTTTCTTGGAGTTTTTCTATATAGGATACGATCCATTGAATCAAAAATCTTCTGATGTTTTATAAGTGCCCATGTAGGGCCATCTGAAATAAAATATATTGCTTTGTTTCTATTTGATAATCAGTAGACGTTAATCAGTTATTTAATTTCAAAACATTAAGAACGATTGTTCATAATATGTTGTTAGGGATTCTTTAGCTGTTCAGTTATAGAAGACTGTAAGATATTTACATACCTACTAGCTTCTGTCTGCTCGCGTGAAAGTAAAAAATGATCCTAAGGGAACATACTCCTGGGATAAATAACCATAATTATGTTCAATGGAACATAATCTGGAATACCAGGTGATAGTTTACTCCTGCGTCAAATATAATTCAAATTCCTTAGAGACATACATACAAATGTATAATATAAGTGTGATTGGCTAATCGGCAGTTCCTTTAAAATATCCTTTAGGCGATGTTTCTGAAAGATAAATCCTGCTCTAGTCAGTAAATATGATGATTTGCGAAGCTTTCTTATAGAATTGACAAGTTATAAATCAAAATAAGGATAGATAGGATTTGAAACTACATGTCCTTTTAACAAATCATGATATCCTGCAAAACACCTATCACCATTTCGTAGTTTTTAAGGTAACTCATACCGCCTGCAGCTATTTTCGCTACTCTATGTCTAACAATAAAACAAGATGATTTGTCTACTAATCATCTAGGCACTTAGAATCACTCATTTTAGTTTCATCCATCTATTTCTAGTTATTTCTGTCAATTTATTTCAAATATTTGTCAATTTAGTTCATAGTTCTGGCCCTGACTGCGGTCAGCTTTTCCCAAGCTGACAATACCGGTCGGTACCAGCCTGATTACTATGGAGGCTACAAGAGCCTGGCTAATAGGAATGGCAAATACGGATCGATCTACAACCCTTACCAACAGCCGTCGTATTATCAGGCGCTCAATCGAGAACTTTCAACCCCAGCGGTCAATTATGACGACAGGTGAGAAAAATTTCTGTTATTCATCACCAGTAAAAAGAAAATGTTCTTGCGTTGTCTTATTTTTATAATGTAGAATCTGTATTTTTTCATTTTGTTATAATTCAGTTAATCTATTGTAATGTTATAATGAGATAAAATTTGTAAGCGAATGTAGAGTAATCTCTGAACCAATTCTGAAAATTCTTTCACTATTATACAGCTGCAATATTCCTGAGTGCTATACGAGTAAATTATGTTCCCTTGGGATAATTGTCCACTTTCACTCAGGCGAAGCCGCTTGCTAGCGTGTAGATAATGTCCATATTAGCATTTACATACCTATACAACTCCTAAAGATTGAGAATAGCAATCATTAATTGATCTGCGTGAAATAGAGTAGAATTATCTCTACTGTGTGCTTGATAACGTATAGAAAAGGCAATTATGAACACTTTTGTCTATCGGACTAATAATACTGAAATGACAAAGGTTCTCCAACTAAGACTATATGAATGATGATAATCATTACACACGTACACTTCGATAAAATTTCTTTAGTTTTGCGTTTGAGTTTCTTTAATCGTTGTACTTAAGAAATAAACATACCCATTTCGATCTCATCACTATGTATAAAAGCAGGAATCTTATCAATGAGCCCAGCATTTAAATGTCAAGCAGGAAGCAACCACATTTGCATAGTTCAGTAGGATTAGAATTGAACTCACGGCCTTTAGGAGCCTATGTTCCAATACTTGAATATTTGCCATTTTGCTAATAAATTAATAAGATTTTAAATGTGTGATATTTAGCGGGAGTATCAATAACGATATCGAAATTAATAGGTATGATTTAACGTTTTGGAACCAAATTATAGACGTTCCATTTAATCTAAATTCTAGCCTGGAGGCTGAATGTTTTTGTATAGTGTAAGATAATTAATAACCTTGTTCAGTTATGCAAGTCACTAATTGGTAAAGGCTGAATCATATGTCAGACGTTTCAAATTATAACGTCTAATGGAATATGCAGAAAACTCTGAACTAAAAATTTAATTGTAAAAAAAAATACTAGATCTTATCATGCATATTTTTCTCAGACATTTTTTGCTGTAAAATATATTTAAAAACTTGAAATACAAAGAAAGACGTCAAAAATATCCATTTGTTATTACCATAGTAGATCGTGTTATGATGATATGTGTTTTCTGATAAATTACCATGATGGACGCGAGGTGTTCCGTACATCCGCGTTGCCGACTCACACCCAACGTGACAGATGACATTTCCCATGACAGTTCAAGGACATAACACCTGTTACGAATTCATAATTATAAGGCGTGGGTTTCTTCACGGTGCTTTACAAAATTAAGCTGATGATTAATTTTATTTAGACGATAAATTCGATGAATTAATTGAATTCCACGGCATTATTTATGATAAACAAAGAATTAAAAACTAAGTTAAACTGTAAGTATTACCGTTGTATGAAAACAGTAGGTAGTGTAGTAGTTATAATGGATTCTTCAGGGATCATCGAGTTTAGATGTATTTTATTTGTTACAGTGTTCAACAACCTCTAAAGGCGGTCTTTCCGGCAACAGTGACGTACCGCACTCCTGTGTCGACTTACCGGCCATTCGTGTACTCAACTCCCAAGCCATTCACGCTACGTACCACGTCAGCGCCAGCACCTGTCTACCAAAAGTCAGTTCCTGCAGTTGTGTACCAAAAGTCAACTCCTGCAGCTATCTACCACAAGTCAGTTTCTGACGCCGCTGCAAGTATCGTCAGGCAAGACAGAACCTACGATGAAAACAATTACCATTACGCATACGAAACCAACAATGGAATTGCTGCCGAAGAGTCTGGAATTGTAGACACTTCCGTCAACGGAGTCGGTGGTGGAACCAGGGTCAGGGGATTCTACGAATACATAGGCGATGATGGTCTTAAATACAGGGTGGACTACATCGCCGACGAAAACGGTTTCAGAGCAAGTGGGGCGCATCTACCCAAAGCTCCTTAACCAAATTAGTTCATAATTCAAATAAAATCGATGTCAAATATTTCGAGTGCACAGATTAAAAAATGTAAAACATCTTGTTATTTTATTAATCTCGATATCTAAGATATTTTATGTTTTATATCTCTACCTGAGATTTTATGGGTCCTGTAGGCGGGGCACATCCTTTGCCTTACAAAGAACACGTCTCAGTTTCTTAGGTCTGACGAAACATTTTATCAAAAGGAATTGCACATTCTTTTAACCGACTTCCAAAAAAAGGAGGAGGTTATCAATTCGATTGTATTTTTTTATGTTTATTACCTCGGAACCTCGTCGTTTATGGATCGATTTGCAATTATTTTTTTCCCCTTAGAGCATATGCTTCCAGATTGGTCCCTTTTTTTTCAAAATCCAGTTGTCATGATGGATTTCATGAGGAATTGAGGGAACTCCTCAAATATTATAGGCAACCATATAGTTATTTTGGTATTTTCATCGAGGACTTAAGCATTTACAGTCAAAAAGTAACATTTGATGAAGTGGAACTGATGAACAAGACCAGAAATGGCCAACGGAACTTCATACTCACTTAGATGTCACAATGAAGATAGTTAGGCGACTATGACAATACAAATAAATAAATGGTTCTGAATGTGACCTGATGATGATGATGGAGCCGGAAGATAGGCACTGGAACTCCGTAATATTAATCAATATATCCTAGCCGTGTTTGGGCTTATTAGAATTGTCATGTGATGCACTTTGGCTGTAAGGTACTATCAAACTGATCTGATAATGAAGCTGGGAGGTGGGAGGTGGACACGGGAACTTCATAATAAAACAATGAATCCTAGCAGTGTTTGGGTTAATTGGAATTTTTATGAGAAATAGGTACTCCGGCTATAAGTGTATCGCAACTAAAAAATGTGAAATAAAAATCTTTTTACAAAAAAAAAATATAACCGACTTCACTAAAAAAAAAAAAACACTAAAATAACTTTAATTTCGGAAGTCAGTGTTAAATAAGAAACAAACATTACCGAGAAACACCGAGTTCCAAAATTAAAGTTATTTTGATCGTTTTAGTGTGTTTTTTAGTGAAGTCGGTTATTTTTTTTCTTTATTTTTTTAGTTTGTGCTTTAAGTTTTTGTTGTTTGTGTTTAAAAACTTTAAGATTTAAATCCGCTATAAAAAGTGGTTGGATGGATGAACTATTTGAGTGCTGCTTAGTCATTTTATGCTACATAAATATTAAAAATAAAATGTATTCTAGGAATTGTTTATTTTTAAATTTTGGTCATTTGACAGTGACACTATAAATTTAAAATAATTGCGGTAACATTCCTGTTGTCTGAGTCACCAGTTACGTCTCGTCTGAATCTTGCCGGTAGTTAGGTATGCTAGTTTGATTAGTTAGACTCGTCGTAGTTTAGGAACATTTCTTTTTCATTTCAAAATCATCTAATGATATCCCCGCCCTTGGGCGGAGCGACTTTTACTGACTAAAAATCCACTCCTGTTCCTTCTTTGCCATTTTTCCAGGGCCCTGGGGATCTCTTTCGCATCACCCGTGGCCCCAGTAGGCTTCGACCCTGCTGGGCCCCTACGGTTGCTGTTATCTCCTTGAGGTGCGCGTGGAACACTACGCTCCGTTGACGACTTGGGCTCGGTCCGGACGGTTACCGGATGATCGGACGGCGAGCTACCCATTGTTATTCGCCTACGGTGGCCGGAAATCGGGATCGGAATCCCGGTGACTGGGGCGCGAAGGCCATTGCCTCGCGCGTGCACATGCGGCCTCCTCCTTTGCTAGCATTACTGCTTCGCAGAAGGAGCCGACCGCTTGCAACTCCTCCTCGCTTCGGACCATGGCCTGTACCAAGGCCCGGGGCGAGGGATCGCTGCCGCCGTTCGCCCCCACGAGGACACGGCGGTGCTCTGCCCAGGCGGGGCACACCTCTACCGTATGCTCCACCGTGTCCTCCGGGGCGGTCCACACAATGGTGTGGCCCTGAAACGCAAAGGGCGACTGAATAGAATACAGGTGGGTTGTAGTCTGTCTGAGTCTGACACTCCCTCTTACTGCACCCAGAGCTGAAGAAGTTATTTGATGATAGCCAATCAAAAAAATAGTAGCTAATTAAATCGAATATGTTGTGACTGCAACAGCATTGCTGTTATATTTTCGATAGGCACATCGTGATATAGAATCTATCTTTGTTCTAAAACTGGAATGTATATGAAAATAAAAAAAAAAAAAATTTATTTTTTGGCTTAAAGCTTTTAAACCTACCGTTTGTTTAAATATATAATACATATTAAAATAACTGTAATTCTGCTGTAAGAAAGAAATAATGATCCGGAACTACATATTATTTAAGACGTTACAGTACACCATGGCAAATTTTTGTGAAATTTTTGAGCATCACAGCTACACAAGTTATATGCAGTCTGTTGATCTAGAACTATTTAAATCGGACGATTTTGGACACTATAATTCTTATCTAGTAAATATCCTCTTTATGGTTCATTACACACATATTGATTATTCGTTTACAATGTCAAACATCGACAAGTTATCAGTTACATTCACATTATAGAATGTTTATCATATAGCTCTAAAGTTCAATATATCATCATGTCACTTTTTATACCGACAAGTTTGGAACTAAACAAAAAATAGTAAAACAAATTACTTATATCTATTAACTGTTGAGTAGATTAAAATTATTCCTGATACAATGATTACAGAAGATTGAATTTTGTGAAGTGAATTGTAAAGTAAAAATAAATGGAAACATCTTATATATTATGTCGCAACCAACTGGCTAAAATCGCCATTTGATGGACAGCCTAGCCTTATAACTAAACGACGCAGTTCAGCTGGTGGCCTAATGATATATTCAGCCGATGCGTCTAATGCAACATTTAATGCTGGCTAATGCTTAGGCCAGCAACCAACCTTTTGTGTAGAAATGTAACGTAACCGTGTGATGAAAAAAGGCTTAAGGCACCACTACAGGGATGGGTTAGGTTCAAGGAAAATGACAGAGGCTAGAGTGAGTAACAAAAAGAGCGAATTCAGACGTGCTTAGTACAAATGATAAATGCTATTTATTTTGTAAATAGGTTTAAAAAACACTTTTACAATCAATTTTTTTTTCGTCATTTTAATCTAGATGAGGCTGGATCACATGAGAACCATGCCGATTTGTCTGAGAAGGTCTTTTGAAGAAAGAACCATACACATTTGAGTGGACCTGTCCAGTCAGTTCAAGCATTTGTCAGTATTCGCAAGCTCAACTCAGGACTACTAAGGAGCTCAACGACTTGACGAACAATACCAAGGAAAGGACATTTGGGTAGGCTGCAGAAAATACTCAAATTGCCAGACATACGTTAAAATTACTGAAAAGGAAAAA
This sequence comes from Mythimna impura, assembly GCA_905147345.3. Taxonomy (NCBI): domain Eukaryota; kingdom Metazoa; phylum Arthropoda; class Insecta; order Lepidoptera; family Noctuidae; genus Mythimna; species Mythimna impura. The sequence continues at coordinate 16,654,515 of LR990343.1, read as the reverse complement.
AAAAGCAATCAACATAGTCCTTACATTCGGAATAATAAAAGGAAATATATAGTTTACAAAATGTAATAATTAGTAAAGTAAATATTTATGTCATGCTTAGCTGGGGGCTGAGTCACCCGCTTCCGTAGGAGAATACCCATAGATAGGCCCTACACGTGGTCCCCGGGTGGTGCTAATCAGGTGACATTAACTGGTGGTAGGTTTCGACCGATGGCTTGTGACCACCCACTGGGCAAAGACGTACCGCGAAGCGGCCTAGCCGTGTTCCGGTACGATGCTCAGTGTAGCCAATTTAGAGGAGTTGGGTCGAAGTGGCGGTTCTAATGTATGCAGACCAGCCGGACCCACGCTGGTATTGACATGTCGGGAGACTAGTCGCGGAGGCTAGCGGGCTCCGAGGCACGGTGCACCGCTGGCCGACCGCAGTTAGTTGGGGGCCCAAGTAATGTGCTAGCCACACATGAAAGGCTGCCCCGCCAACTGACGAAAAATCCCGGAATGCACCATCGTGCTGGTTGGCGATCAGATGAGAGGGCCCGATGGTCATTTCCGGGGGGGCTCGGGCGTCCCCTTAGTCTCCAGACTAGTGCCCCAATGATGCTGTCCTGCCAGTGCGTGACGAAGGTTAGCAGCATGGGACTCCATTTCACTTCCTTGTCCTCTACTACCTCACTCTCAATATGCCAAGGTTGAAAAAGAGAAAAGTTAAACAGCGGCTGCACTCCCTCTCACTTAAAGTGCACCTCAGCAATATTAGAGGTCTGCACTCCAATCTCGCAGCAGTCCATCATCACCTGGAGACTGAAAAACATTCCTTCTTTTTCCTTTCGGAGACGCAGATAAGAAGTCCATCAGACGTGTCGTACCTGTCTTACCCAGGGTTTACCCTGGAGCACAATTTTAAACCACACGCTGGTGTGTGTTTGTACGTTAGGGACGACATCTGCTATCGGCGTCTCTGCAACCTTGAAGATTCCAGGTTCTCAACGCTTTGGACTCTGGTGGACACAGGCACGGATAAAATTATCTATGCTTGTGTCTACTGATTGCACAGTGGTGATCAGGAGGCGACCAGGCTCACACAGTACCTTAGTGAGGCGGCGGATGCGGCTCAGCAGAGGTACCCTTCCGCACAACTGGTGTTACTGGGGGATTTTAATGCCCACCATCAGGAGTGGCTTTTCCCATACCGGTGCACTGACCATGCTGGTCGAGAGACGCGAAAACTTGCGCTAGTGTCTGGTGAAATCTGTATCAGTCTACTCTCCGCCCGATCTTTGCCCTAGAGGCACCAGGCGGGTTTGGCGATATAGGTCAGCAGAATGGGATGGCATGAGATCTTTCTTCGCATGTTATCCTTGGTAGCCTACTTGCTTTTCTTCGGATGATCCATCGTCGTGCGCAGATGCTGTGACAGATGTGTTGCACATACAGGCGGGGGATGGAGTATAACATTCCATTCTCTGACATAACAATGTCTGGCCAGGCTCGCCCTTGGTTTGGTGCGGAGTGTAATCGCGCTAACGCGCTTAAGCACACGGCATACCAGGCATGGGCCGACGCTCCTATGCATAAGGCGAATGACGTGAGTCAGACAAAGAGAGCCTACAACAGAGCTGCCAAGTCTTGCAAGAAGGTGATGCGGAGGTCTTGGTTCGACCACATTAGCCATATGGGGAACAAACTCGCATCTTACCCTGCTGGTAGTAAGGCGTTTTGGTCCCTGGCTAAGTTGGTTGAATCGAACTTCTGCCGTCCCTCACTACCGCCACTGCAGAAACCCGACGGGTCGCTGACCCATACCGCTGAGGAGAAAGCATATTTGTTTGCCTCTCTCTTCGCGGAATCTTCGCGTCTGATTCTGGTGACGCGCGGCCCCCTGTTAATCCTGATGGTTGCGAGACGAGTATGTCGGATATTCGCATCCATCAGAAAGACGTCTGTAGGGTGCTGCGTAACCTTGACGTGAACAAGGCTAGTGGTCCAGACGGGATATCGGCAATTGTTCTAAGAACGTGTGCGCCTGAACTGTCTCCGATCCTGACACGCCTATTTAGGCTTTCATTTGAGGCTGGAAAAGTGCCGATTGCATGGAAGCAAGCTAACGTACAGCCCGTGCCCAAAAAGGGTAGTCGGGCTGACCCAGCTAACTACAGGCCAATCTCAGTAACGTCCATTCTCTGTAAGACTATGGAACGTGTACTCAACACTAAGCTCCTGGCATACTTAGAAGCTAATGACATCCTAAGTGACCGACAATACGGCTTTCGCCGAAATCGGTCAACTGGTGATCTTCTAGCGTATGCCATCCACATCTGGAGTGAGGCCATAGAGAAACGCGGGGAAGCGCTTGCCGTCTCCCTCGATATCTCGAAGGCTTTCGATAGGGTCTGGCACGAAAGCCTTATTAGTAAGCTTCCTGCTTTCAGATTACCTGCTGGTTTGTGTGCTTGGATTGCAGACTTCCTGAGTGACCGGTCCATCCGAATGGTCATTGATGGTTGCTCGTCCGGTCAAATGGCCATTAATGCCGGGGTCCCTCAGGGGTCAGTGCTCTCGGCAACATTGTTCTTGCTGCACATAAAAGATCTGCTTAAGCCCGGTACCTTTGGGTATGCAGACGACAGCACTGTTGCTGAGAATTACATATCCAGCGCGAAGGCTAGTGGGTCACAGATCCAGTCTCTCCGAGAGGCTATGGTCGAGCGCTTGAACTTGTCCTTGGAGGCAGTCTCTGAATGGGGCGATGCCAATTTGGTCAAGTTCAATGCTGCTAAAACCCAGGCGTGTCTATTTTCCACTAAAAGGAGCCAATTCAGCCCTGCTCCAACTTTCCGGGGCGTAACCGTGCTAGTAACCGACCATCTTGATCTCCTTGGTGTTACGCTGACGTCAACACTCAACTTTGGGCCATACATCGAAGCAAAGGCTCAACTGGCAGCAAAAAAGCTGGGAATCCTCGCGAAGGTCAGACAGTACTTCACGCCGGAACAGCTGCTCAAACTTTATCAAGCGCAAGTTCGATCGTGTATGGAGTACTGCTCTCATCTTTGGGACGGATCTGCCCGATACCAGCTTGATGCACTTGAGGCAATTGAGAGGCGAGCCAGGAGGATCATTGGCAATGATGCACTCGTTGAGTCGAGGCTTCAAAGTCTTGAGCATCGACGCCGAGTTGCTAGCCTGTCGGTTTTCTACCGGTTGCATTTCGGGGAGTGTGCGTCGAAATTGCATAACCTAATTCCGCCTAGCCCGTTTCATCATCGGACCACCAGGCGTACGGCAATGCGCCACCGCTATATGGCGGACATCCCACCTATACGCACAAAACGTTTTGGTAACACATTCATAGTGCGTACAGCTAAGGAGTGGAATTCCTTGCCGGAATATGTTTTTCCTGATGGCTACAACCCGGGAATCTTTAAGTCAAGAGTGAATAGGTTACTTCTAGGTAAGCGCGCTCCATCGTCGACCGCATCGTCGCTTTCTATCAGGTGAGATAGCGGTCAAGTGTGAACATATCAAGAATAAAAAAAAAGTCAAAAATTTATTGAAAAAAATGTCAAATTTTAAAATAAAAATAATGTATAATGTCAAATTGTAAAACTAAGCATCAATATCAAATAGTAAAAAAAATATATTAATAAAAAGCACAATTGAAAATAAAAACAAAAGAAAAAGAAAATAAGACAACAGTTGTAGTGCGTACTGGAGCAGGTCAATCCCAATCCTTTAAGTCCTCAACATAGTCCTTTATAGTGTAAAAAGCTTTTGGCAAAGTTTTCGCTTTACAAATGATTTGAATTTATTAAGGCTTAGTTGTTGAATATGACTAGGAAGTTTATTATAGAAGTGGGTAAAAGAATATTATAGAACATTATAGTTTATTATAGAAGTAAAATATATATATATATACATTGGCATCTGTTTATCAGGATTAGGCGAACAAAAGAAAGAATTGGTTACTTTTTGCAATGGGCTGTATTCCTCAAAGCTTAAATTAGGAATGAATTACAATTATGTGTGACTTAGCAGAAAAGAAAGGACTCGTGGTTTCCTGTCATTGGTCGATTACAATGGCGCGACATGTGACGTATCGCTTTATGATAGGTTAAAATGATACAAGCAAAAATAGGCGTTAAAACTAAGTAGGTTTGTGCTGTGTCGTAGACATCTTGCCGGCACTTGGAAGCTCCAACTAAGTAGAGCTTTCAAGACGAATCTTCAGAAGTAGGTAGAAGGCAGAGGCGGTTGAGCGCTCTCCGTGTCGTTCCTTGTGACGTAGCGATGTCTGCGACGCGAGGCACACCATCAGTGCCTGGGAACAGCTTGACTACTTTTCCTAGACGCCAGCATAGCAGTGGTGTGTTGTCTTCCTTTATAATCACTAGATCGTCTAGCTTTAAGTTCTTATGACTAATCCGCCATTTCATGCGCTGTTGTAACTCAGCGACATATTCACTGGCCCACCGGCTCCAGAAGTGCTGTCTGGCTTGCTCGAGACGTTGAAAGCGGTCGAGACGGCTGGTGTTGTGGTCCATCAGGCTCGGCGACGGCGGTGACGTCAGCGACCTACCAATCATAAAGTGAGCCGGGGTAAGGGACTGATAATCATTAGGTGAGGAGCTGAGAGGACATAGGGGTCGGCTGTTGAGGATAGCTTCGACTTGTGCAAACAGAGACGAGAGTTCCTCAAATGTCAAGTGAGTATTCCCTAGAACTCTGCGAATATGGTGCTTTGCCGATTTGACTCCTGCCTCAGCCAAACCATTGAAGTGAGGAGCGTATGCAGGGGAGAATCTGAATTCAATGCCCCGACGAGCTCCAAAACCAAATATCTAAAACTAAATATCCTTATTGGATTTTACAAAGTTAGAGATTTCTTTAGCAGCAGCGACAAAGTTTCTTCCGTTGTCACAATAGTTTGGGGTACCTCTACGTGCAATAAATCTCTTTAACAAATAAATAAATAAATCAATAAATAAACGTTAGAATAAATGCGTTATTACTTAGTTCACTGACCGCTTCAAGATGAATGCATTTGTAGCGAAAATAAATAAAAATACATAGGTAGCATTTAGTAATCTTACACCCCCTTCCTTTTCGATCTGTAATTTAAAAAGGTCCAGCAAAGTCAGTAGTATTAAAGGTAGAAGAATTGGGTGTCTCTTTTCATAGGGATAGTTTGAGCTATGAATCCGCCCTCCTACGCGTAGAATTTTAGATTGATCAAGAAATGGGCTTAATGAAGAGAGATGACCCTTGGCAGGGAGAGATTTGTTTGTCTTTAGACGAGATATCTCATCAGGAAAAGATTCATTCTGGGCGATTTTTATAAGTAATTCTATTGATTCATTTAATTCACTCACTTGGAGTTCATTAGTAAACTTGTTTTTGGAATTTTTACAATTATGACAAAATCTAAACATTGACTCTTTGTAAGGTAGATAGTTTGGAGAATCGATGAAAGTCTATCGTTTGCTCCGAAGGTGCAGCCTCCGCCGCCAAAACGGAAACTGTTTTTAGTTCTGGTAACTGTACATTACTAGGTGTCATTGTAGGCCAAGATGACTCTGGTTGCAGAAGATATGGGGGGGGCTTGCCACCACAGGGAACATGTTTGTAAATTTTGAGGGTATATGCCTCTAGAGGCGAGATCGGCAGGGTTTTCGGTGGTGGGTACATGTCTCTACATAGAGGTTTCAGAAAGTTCTCCTATAGCTGCTAATCTGTTTGCTACGAAGGGTTTAGTTTTGTTTGGGGCCTTTAACCAACCCAGCACGACGCTGGAGTCAGTCCGGTAATAATGACAATCAATTTTGCATCTTAAGGCTTCAATTACAGAAGAACCTAACTGAGCACCTAGCAGACAGGCACAAAGTTCTAACCTTGGGATGGTGGTAGGTTTAATTGGAGCAACGCGTGCCTTGGCGGTGAGAAAATGAACCTGTACATTACCTTCAGAATTGGTTGATTTTAGATAGATGCAAGCGCCATATGCTTGCATACGTGTAATTTTTTATTAAGGCACACCTAGGAATGCGCAACGAAGAAATATAATGTAAATTGTTAGCAAATTTTGACCAGCTAGTTTTGATATCTTGTGGGATTTGCTTATCCCAATCTATTTTCAAGGACCATAACCTTTGTAACATAATTTTAGGCTTGATAGTGCATAGTGAGAGTAGGCCTAGTAGGTCAAATATTTTAAACGTAGTTGAAAGAATTGATCTTTTAGTGATCAATATTCGTCTGGTGAAGCTCCGACTTCAAAATGGATTTCGTCTGAATTGGGTGACCAGCCAAGACCTAAAGTGTTTGTGGAGTGGCTGATAATTAGGTTGCCCTCTTCTGTTTGAATTTTATCATTTGAAAAGAGCTCGGGAAAATTAGTTCTATATTTCCTAAGGTTAAAACAACCTTTAGATAGTTCGTCTGCCACTGAGCGCTGAATGTGACAAAGTTCTAAGGCAGAACCGCTTCCTGTGAGTAAATCATCACAGTAAAAGTCCTTTTGAACGATAGTTTTGATCTTTAAATCTTCACACTCTTCCCCCAGCTGCCAGATACACCTGGTACTAAGAAAGCTCGCACTAGAGAATCCGTATGTGACAGTATTCAACTGTAGTGTACCTACGTAGAGGTTTGTTCTAATTATTGCGCCACAATATGAGTTGAAGGTTGCGATCTGATTCCCTAACTTTTACCTGGCGGTACATTTTTTCTATATCGCCTGATATTATATACCTATATTGGCGAAAACGAAAGAGTATATAAAGGAGGTAGTCTTGAACTGTAGGCCCTACCATTTGTATATCATTGACAGAGAACCCGGAAGTATTGCGAGCGGAAGCATCGAACACAACTCGTAGTTTATTAGATTCACTTTTTTCTCTAATAACTGGGTGGTGAGGAAGATAGTAAGAATCCGTAGGTATTTGTGATTTGACTTCAGATAAGTGATCAAGTTGAGTATATTCCTCAATAAAGTCTGTGTAAGACTTTTTGAGTTCTGGTTGTTTTTTAAAACGTGATTCTAAATTTATGAACCTCTTTTTGGCTAATTGATATGAAGAACCTAAACATTCTCTGTCCTCTCTTAGAGGTAGTGCCACACAAAAACATCCACTATCTTCTCGTATAGTGTTAGCGATAAAATGGTGTTCACATAACTTTTCTTCACTGGTGTATGGCTTAGTATGAGGGAGACTTTCTAACTCCCAGAAAATAGACATTTGTTTTTCTAGGTTTATGTAGTTATCCGGGTTTGATTAGGAATAGTTTGGTCATTTTGTGTGAAGTTACACATGATTTGTTTTGGAGACGATATTTTGGGGAACGTTGGTAACCCGCGACTAACCATCCTAATTTTGAATCACGAAGTACGGGTTTATTTTTTCCTAGACTGATCTGTTTGGAACCTATCAAGTCCCAAAACAATTCAGCTCCAATCAACATGTCGATGCTTGAAGGCTCATTGAAATTTGGGTCTGCTAGGTTGACAATGGGAAGATTTAGGGTTTTAGGGTCAAAGGAGACCTTAGGCAAATTATCAGAAATTTTAGGCAAAACTAGACAAAACATAGATACTTCAAAGGACGTTTGTTTGGAGTGTAATTGAAATGCACATCTCTCCGTAGTTTGGTTGAGTGAAATTTGACCAATACCGATTACGTTGACAGTGGATGGCTGGGAAGTTAGTTTTGTACATATTTATCTATTTATTTATTAAAACTTAATGCACTAGTAATAAACACTGTACAAAGGCGGACTTAATGCCTATACATATATCGATGGTTTTAATTGTTGCTTTACTGCTAGGCTTATAAAGGAAGACTGACTCCCACTGTCAAGCAATGCGGGTACTGTTATGGAAGATTTAGTGTTGGGATTTGTGATTTGGACCTTAGCGGTGCACAGCAAAATTTCGGGGGAGTCTAGGGCTGACATAACCAATGAATTATTAGAATTGGAGGTGTCATTGTTTTTTTGAATGTGTAAAAGTGAATTATGACGTTTTTTACAAGTGCGACATGAACCTGGGAGCTTGAAATTTTCTACGTTATGTCCTGACCGAAAACCATTTTTACACAAATTTAATGACGTTACGATGGAGTTTCTCTCTTTTGGGGATTTGGATTTGAATGTAGGACACTCGTATAGGCGATGATTTTCTTTGCATACCCCACAGTCAAAGTTTTTTTGTAGAATTAGAAGTAGTCTCCCTAGGCGTAACGATAAAGGACTAAGTTTGTGTTGTAGTTTGAGATGTGGAAGCACAAGACTCTGATTTGTTTTGTGTATCCTGTTTATTGCAAAAAACTGTCTCTTAAACGTCAGCTCGACTTTTAAAAAAGTTAAAGAAATCATTGAGGGTAGGTATTTCAGAAATGGAATTCCTATGCTCCTCCCACTTAAATCGTGTAGTGTTATCTAACTTTGCTGTAACCATCTAAATAATTAGGATGTCCCACTTGTCGGTGGGTAACCCTAAAGTGCTGAGAGGCCGCAACTTTTTTGTTACGTGGTCAATTATGAAACGCAGGGATTTGTCAGTCTCTCGCACTGATTCAAAATTAAAAAGTGATTTTAAATGGTTGTTAATCAATTGTCTTTTGTTATCAAATCGTTCACATAGAAGGTTCCAGGCCTCAGGGTAGTTTTTTACTGATACCTCCAAGTTACAAAGAACTCGAGCCGCTTCGCCTTCCAAGTATGAATTTAAATAGTGAAATTTGTGTATATTTTTTATTTTATTATTCTCGTGTATTAAAGAGCAGAAGGTCTCCTTAAACTCCAACCACTTATAATATGTGCCGTCAAAGTTAGGTATTTTAATAACAGGTAATTTAAAACCCAGAGATCCGTGATCTTCATTATTGCAATGAAGTGTGGCGTGTGTAGATGAGATATTACTTGAATGTTCATCGATGGAAGACTTGGAAGGCGAGTGCCTTTTAATTATTTGTTGAGCTAAACAAATGTAGGTATCGAAATCTTATTCGAAGATATCGCGGGTAGGTAACTCGACACTTAAATCAACGGTAGTTAATAGTTCTATTTGGCTCTGTAACTCATCGAACTCAATGAATAAAGATTCCATTCTAGATAATTTCATCATCGGCTTTTTTTTTTTTTTTTTTTTATAGGTGGGAAAATCATCTTATGACAAATCCCGCTCTAGATATATCTAATTCCGAAATCGTTTCTAAAGCTTCTAAATTATCAACGTGATTTTTAAATTTAGTTAGTCGCCCCTTAGCCACACCACGCTTAGAGTTAAGCGTGGAATAGCCTTCGGTGGCCTTAGGTTCATTAGGCATTATAATGATATATCTAGCAGAATTAAAAGCAAAAAGAATTATCAAATTGCATACGATACGCTCCTCACTCCGTGATTCAATCAATCGATTTACAATCTCCGCCGGTGCGATTCTCTAAGGGAACTGTTTAAGGATATTAACATCATGACGGTGCTTTGTCAATATATCTATGAAAACATCATGTACGTTAGAAAAAATCTTTATATTTTTAGCAAAAGAGGTGATAGACATAATTATGTTACAAGAAATAGGGACCAATTAGTTCAACCAGGTTTCAGACTGGCTAAAGTGGCCTCTTCTTTCATGGGGTACTGTTTGAAATGTTATAATAAAATACCTCCCCAAATATTAGAACTCAATGAAACGAAATTTAAATCTTGTATTAAACGCACACTATGCAGGCAAGCATATTATATGTTGGAGGATTATATTCAAGATAAAAATGCTTGGCTCAATGCTGGTCCAGCTCCACTACCACCGGGGGTACAAATTGATTAGTTTTGAAACTATTATTACTATTCTTTAATGTTTTTTTTTTTTTTTTGAATTTGTTAAATTTGTAAAGTATTATTGTAGTTAATTATTATTGTATTTAGTATTGTTTAATGTAGAAGCATTTTTTTCAAACTTTGTAAATGTGAGTACCATGGAGCTATTTTATGGTTTTTAGGTTACTATTGGATTTGTTTGACATAAATGAGCATGGCAGTTGAGAGTTTGTCATGCTCACTCAAATGTCTCACTGATGGTGGCGCGTGTGTTGGATCATTCGGTTCCCTTCAAAATGGTTGAGCTGAGTGGTGCTAATATTCGCGTCAGCCCCCCTAGCCAAGTCACAAACGATAAACGTAAACTCTCAGTAGTCTTTAATAGATTTTCAACTTTATGTTATGGAATATAAAGTTGAAAATCTATTGAAGATTACATGAGTGTTTTCGTTCGTTCCGGTCGCTAACGCTCAGTAGTCTTTAATACATTTTCAACTTTATGCTCTTAGGTATAAAGTTGAAAATCTATTGGAGATTACTAAGCGTTAATGTTTATCGTTTGCAACTTGGCTAGGGGGGCAGGTCCGTGAACGGGCGCTGTCAGTTGAGACTGGTCATCTCTTGGCTGCCAGTTGCTATTTTAATATCTATATTTAGTTTTTACTTTATTTGCATTGTTAACACATGATAGCGACAAGAAACATGTAACAGAGATATTTGTAATTACAAAACATGATTGAAAAGAGTGTCCATGGAGTTTCTTGCACATTCTTCTCCATAGAGATCTACGCTTTGGAATGTGCAATTAGCATCATTTTTTTTTTTCCTGACTGACTGACTTCATGACATTTCAAAAGTGCCTTTATATGGTTTATTTGAAATAAAATGCTTTGAATCTTTGAATCTTTTGAATTCAGATGACGCGCAGGGCAGGTAGGCTCGGGTCGATCAGCTGATGCGCACGAGCAGCGGTCGCCGCGAGAACAATAGCTGAGCGGCGTAGGATGACCTTGTTTGACCTCGATGGTGGCCGCGCACTGCAATTGAAATTATTCACTGAATATGTACTTTTGGTAAATAAATTACGAATCTGTGAGAGGTGCGTTCCAACTTTGAAGTAGTTACGTTGTTATTGCTATGTTTGGCTTAATTAAAATGACGTTTAGGTACTATTTGAAATATACCCCTTATAGAAAAAATAAACAAGCGCGTTTATAGCATAAGGAAAGAAGGCAAGCGAAATGCTGCTAAGCTGAAATGCAATTTGGAAAAAAGTGGAAATGATTCAATTCGGAAATAACGTTGTGAATTATAGGAGGTAGAACAAAAAAAATTAGCGAAATTTTCTCGAAAAAAAAAAATGTAATTTTAGCAATCTTTAAAGAGATTTGGGCATAAAGCTTAGTTAATTTGAGAGTCTAGGCGTGCATAGCATGCCTTAGATTTAGATGTTTAGGTTTAGTAGTAGGGCACTTAACTTTGAGTCCTACTCACTGAGTTGCACAAGTCAAAGAGGAACACTAGGGCAGGCAGTAAAGGAACGGGCTCACGTGCAGAAAGGTAGGTAGCCAAGCCGGAGAAAGTAGGTTGACCCGGCCGTTGGTTGCTGGTAGTCTTGTAGGTCCCGTTTGGCGCACTTCTGTCGTAGGTATGTAGCTCGTGATACGGTGAGGAAATCAGCTGGAGCGATCCGACGTCGCCACCGCAGCTTCTCGAGCCTTTGACCCTGCCTCAACTCTTGTGCAGGCGATGTCCTTGGCTGACCTCCACGCCTCGCGGCCCGTTGGTGTTGAGTTGAGATACTGCAAAATAGTTTAGATTTAGATCGCAAATCCTGTCACGGTCGCCACTTTTTGTTCAGAATTAGGCGAACAAAAGAAAGAATTGGTTACTTTTTGAAATGGGCTGTATTGCTCAAAGCTTAAATTAGGAATGAATTACAATTATGTGTGACTTAGCAGAAAAGAAAGGAATCGTGGTTATGATAGGTTAAAATGATACAAGCAAAAATAGGCGTTAAAATATTACACTAAGTAGGTTTGTGCTGTGTTGTAGACATCTGGCGTAGACAGCATCTAAACGAGCACACTATTTTTTTGAGCCTGATTGCAGGAACCACAAATTTGTGTTTATTCCTAGTATTAAAATTATCACTGTATCACTGTATCTTTTAAACATGTTTATATTTTTATGGGCATAAAAAATATTCTCATAAGTATACTGTGAAAGTACAGTCATTATATTGATATCTTTAAATTTATCTCTGAGGGAGTATCTGGAACTTAATTTGTAAATCGAACGTATAGCCCTTTTCTGCAAAATAAAAATTGTTTGGATAACGGCGGCATTTTCCCACAGTGGTATACGACATGACACTATAGAAATAGCTAAAGCAAACTAAACGGGCAGTCTCTACATCAGTTAAATTTCGAATTTGTCTAACAGCGTATGCTGCAGAGCTAAGTTTTTTCGATAATATGTCTATATGTGCCTACTGAAGCATAGCATCTAGAGTTAAAATATGCTAGGATGTAATTAATCAATAACTAATGGCCAACTGACTAACTTTTGATATAATTATTCAATAACTAGCTGCTGGCAGCGGCTTCGAAGTACAAAATTGTTCCAAGGGTTTGATTGCTTTTTTAAAAGGGTGTGAGCCTCGGTCTACTGGGGACCTACTAGTGTATACCACTCACATGAGGGGCGAGGCCCTCGAGAAGAATGGAGAAGCGGTTGCTGTCTCCTTAGACGTCTCGAAGGCCTTCGACAGAGTATGACACGCCAGCCTTATGAGTAAGCTTCCAGCGTACGGCATTTCCCCTGGTCTGATTAACTGGGTAAAAGACTTCCTGAGTGAACGGTCTCTCCGAGTCGTTGTGTTGTCGATGGATGCTCATCAGCACGCGCGCCTCAGGGAGATGTCAGCAAATCGTAGGGGCCCAACAGGGTCGAAGCCTACTGGGGCCACGGGTAGTGTGAAAGTGAAACCCGGGGCCCTGGGACGAAGGCAAGGAAGGAACAGGAGTGGTCAGGAGAAAGTCTTACGTTGCTGTGGGTGTGATGGATGGGGTGAAGCAAACACGTAGGCACTAGTTTCAAGCAGTCTATATTGTCATTCCAAGCACAAGCACAAGCACAAGCAAACAGTTGCAAGATAGAAGGAGAAAGAGTCAGAATCACTTAAGCTAGGTACAGCGAATGATCGAAGGCCCGACACTTAGTAACGATCGCCCGAACGTAAACAAAATAGCCGGTGATCTCGAAAGACAAGCGTTCCGCGTCACAGAGGTACCTCCACTGGTCGCGGGCCGGGCGGCGCTGCGGACGCGCATGTGTCCCTCGTCCCTGCGCCCGCGCGCGCGCCCCTCAACATTCCAATGCCCGGAGCGAGCCTCGGTGACGCGCTCACAATCTCTAATAACATTAACTATTAGCAAATATGTTTGTTCGTTGTTTTTATTAAAAGTTAAATATAAATATAATATAATGGGGTACGCCACATCACCCCCCCCAGAGACCGTCACTACGGGCGATAATAATCTGGAAAGTGCACCCTGCGACCTGATCGCGTTTGTCTGACATTAGTATCATTGGATTTAGGAGGAGAATTGGTGGCTGGTGTATTTTGTGGTGGTTTTGTTATATTTATGTTTTTGTTGTTAGTTTTTTTGTGTGTGTTCGTAGTATGTATGTTCGTAGTGTGTGTGTTCGTAGTTTGTGAGTCATTCAGTATGTAGGCTGGCTTGATTCGGTCCACTGATACTGTTACTTCTTTGCCGCTAATGAGGAGTTTGTAAACCTTATCCGACCGTTGTATGACTTTGTATGGCCCTGTGTATGATGGCTTAAATGCTCCGGAAGAGCTGTCATCTCTTAAAAACACGTGTGACGCCGTGGCCAGTTCTTTATAGATAAATATTGCTCGATTATTGCCATGACGTGATGCTGGTGATGGTTGTAAGTTCCTGGCGAATATTCGTAATCTTGCCGTATACTCTGTTTCGTTCATTGTATTATTGTTTTCTGATTGGAAGAAATCCCCTGGTAGTCGCAGAGTTTCCCCGTATACCAGTTCAGCTGTGGTCCCTTGTATATCTTCTTTGTAGGCGCTTCGTATGCCAAGGAGGACCAGAGGCAGTGTTTCGACCCAATTTTCATTTCCATGGCAAGTAATGGCCGTTTTTAGCTGCCTGTGAAGGCGCTCCACTAGTCCGTTGCTGGCTGGGTGATAGGCAGTCGTTCTATGGTGCTCAAAGCCTGCTATTTCTGACAAGCGTTTGAAGAGATTAGACTCGAATTGTCTACCGCGATCTGTAACGATTTGAGTGGGACAGCCGAAGCGTGAAATCCATCCATATAGCAGTGCTTTTGCCACCGTTTCTGCTGTAATGTCTTTTATAGGTATCGCTTCAGGCCATCGCGTGAAGCGATCGATGGCGGTGAGGCAGTATTGAAATCCCTGTGACGATGGCAGGGGTCCGATCAGGTCTATATGAATGTGCATAAAGCGGGAACGTGGCAATTTAAAACTACTGAGTGGTGCGTGGACGTGGCGAGTCACCTTTGAGCGTTGGCAAGCTAAACAGTTTCGCGACCATTGCCTGCAGTCTTTTCTCACCTCTGGCCACACGTACCGTTCCGCGACTAGTTTCGCGGTAGCATTTGCTCCTGGGTGGCTGAGTGAGTGTAAGCTGTCGAATACTTGTCGGCGAAACTCCTTTGTGACATACGGTCTTTGCGTCTTGCTTCTCTCGTCGCAGTAAAGTTCTAGTCCCGATCCCGGCAGTGTTATCTTTTTCAAGTTCAATGAACTTGTGCCGCTCTGGAGTTGCTTGAGTTCTGGGTCGTTTCTTTGCGATTGTGCTAGTTTATTCAAATTGATGGGCTGCACTATTTCTTCAACTCGTGTCAATGTATCGGCTACTATATTGTTTTTCCCTGATATGTGTCTGATATCTGTGGTAAACTGCGAGATGTAGTCTAAGTGGCGGAACTGTCTTGGTGAGCAATTTTCCTTACGATTATGGAACGCATAACATAAGGGCTTATGATCCGTATAGATCGTAAATTCTCTTGCCTCAACCATATGCCTAAAATACTTGATAGCCTCGTAAATTGCGAGCAGTTCTCGGTCATAAGGTGAGTATTTCTGTTCTGTTGGGCTTAATTTGTGGGAAAAGAAGGCTAATGGTTCCCAGAGATCATTCTTCAACTGCTGTAGGACCGCGCCTAAAGCAGTGTCTGAGGCGTCTGTTACCATTGCGAGTTTTGCTCTGGAGTCTGGGTGCGCTAGCATGGCGGCCTGGCAGAGCCCCTTCTTACAAGCTTCAAAGGCAGCTTCCTGCTGTGTCGTAAAATTCACCGGGTGTGAGCCTTTTGCTGATCCTCCCAAAAGTGCGTTGAGAGGCGTTTGGTGCTGTGCGGCATTTGGTATAAATCGTCTATAAAAATTTACCATTCCTAAAAATCTTCTTAGTCCACGCACGGTCTTAGGTGGTGGGTAGCTGCTAATGGCCTCCACTTTTGCTGGTAAGGGTTTTGTACCATTGGGCATAATTTTGTAACCTAAAAATGTTACCTCTTGGGCTCCAAACACGCATTTTGTGGAATTTATGATCATCCCGTACTTCTGTAGTCTGGAGAATAGTTGCCTCAGATGATCCTTGTGTTCTTCTTCGTTTTTCGAATATACCAGGAAATCGTCCAAATAACTATAGCAAAAGTCTAGACCCCGCGTCATTTCATCAACAAAACGTTGAAACGTTTGCCCTGCGTTGCGGAGTCCAAAGGTCATGAACGGGAATTCATATAGACCAAATGGTGTGGTGATTGCTGTTTTCTGAATATCTTCTGGGTTCACTCTTATTTGATTATATGCTTTAACTAGGTCAATTGTAGAGAAGACCTGGCTGCCAGAAAGATTGTGTGAGAAGTCGTGTATGTGACGAATAGGGTATCTGTCGGGGATTGTTCTTGCGTTTAACATTCTGTAATCGCCGCATGGACGCCAGCCGTTATCTTTTTTTGGAGCGAGGTGTAAGGGTGAGGCCCACGGTGAGTCGGAGGGTCTGGTGGTGCCAACTTTGAGCATAGTTTCAAACTCCTCCTTAGCAATTTTTAACTTATCAGGGGCCAACCGACGGGGTGTGCATGACACTGGTGGACCTGGTGTTGTGCGTATGTGATGTACGGTGTTGTGTGTTGGTTTGTTATGTATACCAGATGGTCGAGTTATGTCTGGGAATTCTCGTAATATATCGTGATATATGGTGTCACCAATTTTTACCTTCACCGAAGAAACAATGTCAGAAAAACGCGCAGGAGAAGCCGGGGCAACCAGCGTTGTTTCGCCATCAACCAGGCGCCGGTTTCGTACGTCTACTGTTAAATTGTAGTGTGATAAGAAGTCAACTCCGATTATCGCCTTAGTTACGTCTGCAACAATAAATTTCCAAATGAAATCGCGGCGCAAACCTATATTTAATTTTAATTGTATGTGTCCATATGTGTTTATTACACTTCCATTAGCCGCACATAGTTCGTAGTTTGTCTTAGTACGACGTTCCTTTATTGCTGACCTGGGATAGACGCACACGTCGCTGCCAGTATCGACGAGTAGCTGCGTCTTTGTAGTTTGATCCGTTACGAACAAGCGACCGGAGCTATGGCAGTCGTCGGTCGCCGTCACTGACTGCCGCTTGCATTTCCCGAGTGATCGCAGGGTTTCATACATTTAGTAGCTCTGTCGCCAAACTTGAAATGGTACCAACATATGGGAAACTGTCTATAGTTTGAATTGGAGCGCCGGGATGGTGACCGTTTTCTGCCGTTACTGCGGGATCTTTGTCTTGAGCGTGATAATCTTTCCATTTGGGAGGTGAGAGCGTGCACTTGCTTGGTTAGTTCGGCAATCTGGCAACTCATCTGGTCTGTTTGGCTGCCTGGCGTGTTCGGAGACGTAGCTGCGATTTGTGGGTTAGGCGGTACGACGTCGTGAATGCGGTCCGCCAGTTCTGCTACTTCTTCCAAAGCCGTCTTTGATTGTGTAGCTACAATTGTCTGAGTGCTGCTGGGCAAGCGACTGGTCCAAATGGTGCGTAAAAAGTCTTCTGGAACGTTTGGTCCTGCTAGGTGCCGCAGGTGCCTTAGAAATTGGGACGGCTTCCGGTCGCCGAGCTCTTCTTGAGTGAGGAGTTGATGCACTTTTTTCTCTCGTGAAGCCGAAAGTCTTTTCACTAGTTCTGTTTTTAACTTCTCATACTTGTTCGACGCTGTCGGGTCGCTGATAATGTCCTCGACTTCGGAAGCATACATCGGGTCGAGGTTTCCGATAGCGTAATGGTATTTTGTTGCGTCGGATGTTATGTTGGCTAACACAAATTGGCTTTCCAGTTGCAAAAACCAGAGCGCTGGTTTTTCTGGGTAAAAAGGGGGTACTCTTACGCCAACTCGGTGGACGTCGCACTGGTGTTTCGGTTCGCTATCTTGGTTTCCTTTTCCTTGACTCATCTTGTGTTCCTTTCGGGGTCACCAATGTAAAAGTCTTACGTTGCTGTAGGTGTGATGGATGGGGTGAAGCAAACACGTAGGCACTAGTTTCAAGCAGTCTATATTGTCATTCCAAGCACAAGCACAAGCACAAGCAAACAGTTGCAAGATAGAAGGAGAAAGAGTCAGAATCACTTAAGCTAGGTACAGCGAATGATCGAAGGCCCGACACTTAGTAACGATCGCCCGAACGTAAACAAAATAGCCGGTGATCTCGAAAGACAAGCGTTCCGCGTTACAGAGGTACCTCCACTGGTCGCGGGCCGGGCGGCGCTGCGGACGCGCATGTGTCCCTCGTCCCTGCGCCCGCGCGCGCGCCCCTCAACATTCCAATGCCCGGAGCGAGCCTCGGTGACGCGCTCACAATCTCTAATAACATTAACTATTAGCAAATATGTTTGTTCGTCCTTTTGACGAGCGTAATTAGAGACACAATAGTAAGACAATGGCTTGCGGACGCCGGCTACCGCCTGAGCGTTAATGAATTAAAAGTTAAATATAAATATAATATAATGGGGTACGCCACAGTTTTTAGTCAGTAAAAGTCTGACACTATTTTGCGCTCCGCCCAAGAGCGGGATTTGTCATAAGATGATTTTGCCACCTAAAAAAAAAAAAAAACCCATGACCACTAATGCCGGAGTTCCTCAGGGGTCAGTTCTCTCTGCAACTCTTTTCCTGCTGCATATTAACGATCTGCTGTCTATGGGTATGCAGATGATAGCACAGTTATGAGAGATACCTTCCAGGTGCTCGGGCTAGTAAGGAACTAATCCGGTCCGAACGGGAGGCTATGTAGAGCGTACGAATGTCTCACTTCAGGCAGTCTCCAAGTGGGGCGAAACCAATATAGTTGAATTCAACGCCGCCAAAGCACAAGCGTGTCTGTTCACAGCCAAAAGGAACCCGTTCACCTTGGCTCATGCTTTTCGGAATGTATCCCTGGGGTGCACCGACCGCCTTCAGCTCTTGGGAGTGGAAATTTCCTCAGACCTCAATTTTGGGCGGTTCATTGAGTCCAAAGCCAAGGTAGCTGCTAGAAAACTAGGCGTTCTTGCAAAGGTCCGACGGTATTTCACACCGGGACAGCATCTAATGCTATACAAAGCACAGGTCCGATCGTGTGTAGAGTACTGCAGTCACATATGGGCTGGTGCTGCAAAATGCCATCTAGCAGCTTTGGACTCAGTGAAAAGGCGTGCGAAGAGACTAATTGGGATCCAGATTTGGTTAAGTTCAATCTACAAAGCCTCGAGCACGGGCGCAGGGTAGCCAGCCTATCGGTATTGTACAGGTTGCATTTTGGAGAGTGTGCGCGGGAATTGCATGACTTGATTCCGCCATCTCCTTTCTACCATCGGACAACCCGACGTACGGCGAGTATCTATCCTTACGTTGTTGAAACTTCACCGGTCCGGACTAAGCGTTTCGCTTCGTCGTTTATACCGCGTACATCGAAGGACTGGAACAATTTGCCTGCTGCGGTCTTTCCGTCCAACTATAATTTAGGTGTCTTCAAGGCTAGAGTGAATAGGCTCTTGATAAACTAGTGCGCCACACCATCAATGATTGCATCACTGCTTACCATCAGGTGGGATCGCAGTCAAGCACTGGTTTATATCAATTAAAAAAAAAAAGGTGTGAGCCTGGAGATCGGTTATACAGGTCTCAAACCTAATTCAGACTCCAGCTCTCACAAAGGTTTTAAGCCTTCAGGCAAAATTTATAAAATAAACTTGTTACAATGTATCTGTATGAGAGAAATAAATGACATTTATTATTATTAGTATATACTTCCGAGATAAAAATTATCCTATGTGCTATTTCAAGACCTGGCCTGCTCGTGTGCCAAATTTTAGCCCTATCCGTACAGTCGTTCGAGCGTGAAGAAGTAACACATACAAACATTATTCTAATTATAGAAAACTGGATAATATGGCTAAAAGCTATGGTATTGAGGAAGTTGGAGCTAACACTATCTATCTATCTACTACCTAAAGTCGTATATTAATAAAGATGACCCCAGTAAATAAACTTAATTAATTTCTTGATGGAATTTGATTTTAAAGGAAATAATTCTATAAAAAGTTTATTAGGTGTAATTTATTTTATGAATAATTAATTTGTATGTACACATTTATATAGAACTAAATTGATGAAATCTAAGTCAAGCTTGAAATCGTTAAATCAGAAAATGTCACAAGGAAGACAATCATGGAAAACCTTTACTGAAGTAAAGGTGCAGCTGAAGTTGGGCGCAGCTTAGATACTTTAAATAACGCCAATCATTATTTCTTGGACAGCTTTGTTGCTAAATTAAAAATAAAAATAAATTACCGACTTCACTAAAAAAAAAACACTAATAAAAGGATCGAAATAACTTTGATTTCGGAAGTCGGTGTTTCTCGGTATTGTTTGTTTCTTATTTAACACCGACTTCCGAAATTAAAGTTATTTTGATCTTTTTAGTGTTTTTTTTAGTGAAGTCGGTTATTTTTTTTGTAAAAAGTTTTTATTTCACGCTTTTTAGTTGCGATACACTTATAAACAGAGTGCCTATTTCTCATGACAATTCCAATTAACCCAAATACTGCTAGGTTACATTGTTTTATTATAAAGTTCCTGTGTCTACCTTCCTCCTTCCGGCTCCATCATTAGATCAGTTCGATAGTACCTTATATCCAAAGAGCATCTCACGACAATTCTAATAAGCCCAAACACGGCTAGGATACATTGGTTAATTACGGAGTTCCTGTGCCTACCTTCCGGCTCCATCATCAGATCAGTTCGATAGTACCTTATAGCCAAAGAGCATCTCACGACAATTCTAATAAGCCCAAACACGGCTAGGATACATTGATTAATTATGTAGTTCCAGTGCCTACCTTCCGGCTCCATCATCATCATCAGATCACTTCGATGATACCATTTTCAACGTAACTATTCAGAATCATTCATTTATTTGTATTGTCATAGTCGCTTAACTATCTTCATTGTGATATCTATGTGAGTATGAAGTTCCGTTGACCATTTCTGGTCTTCTTCATCAGTTCCACTTCATCAAATGTTACTTTTGACTGTAAATGCTTAAGTTCTCGATGAAAATACCAAAATCACCATAGAATTGCCTATAATTTTTGAGGAGTTCCCTCGATTCCTCATGGATTCCGTCATCAGAACTGGATTTTGAAAAAAATGGGACCAATCTGGAAGCATATCCTATAAAGGGAAAAAAAAATTTGCAAATCGGTCCATAAACGACGGAGTTCTGCGGTAACAAACATAAAAAAAAAAAATAATGATGATGAAAAAAAACATAAACCGAATTGATAATCTCCTCCTTTTTATGAAGTCGGTTAAAAAAAACTAGTTTAGTTGGTCTTTACCTGTTCTATTTAACCATAACTAATCACTAAGGTAACTTACAACAGGCTGTGCTTTAACATAATTTTTTAAGATAAATAGTTTTTGGCCAACATTGTCATTATACATTGTAATTCCACTGCTTGCGATCGATGCTTTCTGTTGATAACTAAATGTTGCATCTTTGTAATTAATACATATTCAAACATTATGACAATATCAATGCCGTCTTGCGTAAATATGCGGATTGAATTGGTATAAAAGTAAAAAAAAACTCTCTAAAAGACATCAGTTAACTTGCAGATCTTCAGATCCATTCTCCTGTCTATCAATACATAAAAATATTATCAAAAATGAAATTAGCTGTAAGTGATATTGACATTACATTGCTTTTGTGAGTGAATTGTTACTGGTGATCTATAGGGCATAATTGTTTTCTAGTTTGTCTTCGCCGCCGTGTTGGCAGTATCCGCTGCCCAGTTAGGTAACTACCGTTCACCGACACCTGCCCCCAGGCCAGTTGCCAGCCGCGTCGCCAGCAATGACCAAACTGCCAACGTCCTCCGCTACGACAACGACATTAACCCCGACGGTAGCTACAACTACGCGTAAGTACCTGCCAATCCTGCAATCGTTTTATGATATGCCTTTTGTACCTAAATCAAAACCTATTTCACAAATAATTTGACTAATAATTAATATTGGTAACTTTGAAGTTACGAGATCGACAACGGCATCGCCGCCCAGGCCCAGGGTACTCCTCGTGCCTTCGGTGGCAATCCACCTGTTGAAGCAATCGTCTCGCAGGGATCTTACTCCTGGACCTCCCCCGAGGGTCAGCCCATCGTCATTACATATGTCGCTGACGAGAACGGATTCCAAGCCTCCGTGAGTAAAATAGTTAACTAGTATAATATCCGAAGAAGCACGATTTAGTGTCACTTAAAATAGATTAAACAGTAATGAATTAAAATAAAGTTCACTTGAGTTCTATTATCAATAAATGAGCTTTTGATAATTTAGCAAAAACTCAAATGTCAGACCTTCCTCAATTAGCAATTAAAACGATCTGTAGCACATCCTCACAAAGAGTGCTCACTTGATCACGTTTCAAGGAGCAGGTCAGTGATACACGACCTAAGGAGATTATTAAACATATATATGACAGACCGGTTGCTAGAAATGTCAGTGTTGTAAAATGGTTGCATAAATATTTAAGTTATTTGGTCTAAATACTATTAATGTAAAAATATGCTGATACAACCAAAGAGTTACAACTTGCTCATACTTTCACTTCCTAAACTGATCTCTTTTGTTTGTTTACAGGGTGACGCCATCCCCACTTCTCCCCCCATCCCTGATCTCATCGCTAAGTCTATCGCCTACCTCCAAAAGCTCGAGAAGAAGTAAACGATCAACTAAATTAAGTCAATTTAAATTAACCTTAGACTACGATTCTCGTTAACTTTTGTAAATATACGCTCAGGTGGTAATATTGCTACCTATCCACTTGTAAATACGATGTGTTATTTAAATTGGACTGAAATTGTTATTTATATTGTACTGGAGTAAAAAAAAAAAGGTAATCTGAACGGTTTCCGTGATTAAATAAGAACGACCTAATTTAAACTTTTATTTTGATTCCTCTAATACCTCATACAACAATATGTTTAACATTTTACATTTAACGGTTACGATTGATGAATTCAATCAGATCACTTTCGGCCAAAGTGTTGAATATGCTGGATGGTCAGAAGATCAATTGGTCTCTACATTTTAGGAAATGTGTAATATTTATTTTCAACACACTTGCTCAGAAAGTGACTCTTATTGCACTGCACTTAGGTATATAATGGCACTCGTTATCTAACTGTGACATTTTGATTACCGTTACACACTAGTGCTATAATGTAGCTAAAACCTTTTTGATCAACCTCTTTGTTCGCAAAACAAATTTTGAATTTGAATAAAAATCACATTAAGCATAATTACATTAAGCATAATCACATGCGTTCAATAAGTATATAAATTAGTATCTTACTTATTTCATCCAATTTACAAGTGAAAATGGACAAATTTAACTTGTACAAACGCTTTCTTTAATAAAAAACATTTAGTAAATAAATCGTACATTCAAATAAAATTTGTTTTTTTTTTGTGGTCTATGGCCGCCATTTTAAGATGTGCGCGGTTTTTGGCGTGATTTTTTTTTAATTCCAGTGAAGTTCAGTGGCTGTATTAATTAAATAAAATTAAATGCAACAAAATCATTAGAAAATGTTACATCCGTATTCTATTGTCACTACGAAAGACATTATCGTAAAAACTTTTCACGCAAGAAAACATTAACGTAAGACTAGGCAGTATGATTTAAATACTAGCCTTCCTCTAGGGGTAAATAAAAAAAAATGATGCGCGCGCTTAAGAAAACAGATTTTTACCGCCATGTCACAGAAAATTTTACTAGTTTTACTGTTGTTTTCTTCACAAGTGTATTGAAAAACGTCGTATGACACACGTGAGTAATTACCTAATGATTACCGTTCTTAGCTCTCTTAAGACCCTCGCCATGGCTCGAGTCTAAATACTGCCTCGCCGGTAATCACTAACATTAAACACTTATATCATAATGTACCTACTATTATTTGCGTCAAATCCACAAATGATGTGAGAGGCCAACGTGTTAAAACTGAAATTCAAATTATACCAAAATCATATTATTATACTTTTGAAGTATTCATTGTATCGATGAATTTAGTCATGCTTAATAATATATTTTGTTTTATAATAAATACTTGTATCGACCATAATAGAATAATTTTCGACATAAGTACTTGAATGCCTTTATGAATTTTACGCATTCCAGATTTTAGAAAACCATTTTTTTATGTTAGGTAATCATGAAATAACTTATTTTGCTCTGGCTGGCGTGAGAGTGAGTGTCAAACTTTTACTGACTACCCGTGTTCCTTCAGTTGCCTTTTGCAATCCAGGGTCACGATAGCTCTTTTAAAAATTCTGTAGCCCTCGCGTGGCTTGGTCCTTATCAAACGGCGAGCTACACATTGAACGCCATCCGTAAAACCGCGTTTGCGGTGGCCGGTAATTACTCTAGGACAATGCCCAGGGTATTTCCTACGGTCATCATAATTTCAGCCGAAAGACGGCTACTGCCCAATTGGGCTCCCCCAAGTGTCGCCATAACGATCGGTCCTGTGTGTCTCGCAAACATCGGATTCCCGCGATGCTCACCAGGTGCCTGTGGTGACACGCCTTCGACCTTCCTCACTCACTTACTGTTCGGCTGAAGGCTGTAACTGTTTCGCTCCGTACCATGGCATAGACCAGGGCTGGGTGCCGCCACCAACCATCCCCATGAGGATAAGGCGATGGTCCTAAGTGGGGCACACCTCTACTGTATGCTCCACCGGATGATTCGTACAATGGTAACAAGCGGCTTGTTTTTTCCCGTCGAATTCGAAACAGGAACGTCTTGAAAAAGCCGTATATCTGGTGAGGACCTGCGTCAGGCGAAAAATAAGGACGCCGCGCCGTGGTGCCTCTGTAACCACTTCTCAAAGAGGGGATTTATCACCGCGATTGTGGCGTGCCTATGGCATGAGTAATTAAGTCGGAGCCAAACACTATGAGCATGTTTTATTCTACGTAATGACAAAATATCCACAATGAGTGTGCACACTACTTTGAAATTGGCAAAAGATATATAATTAAAGGAACTATTTACAGCTAAAACTGAGAAATAGTGAGCATGTTCTCTGATACCTTGAGGAATTATGACTAATACTTAGTTTACACGACTGTCAGAAATTGCCTAATGTTATATAGTTTTTTTTTGGCCGTTATATTTTTTACGTTGCTTATAGTCACTGTGCTGTCATCGGCAAATAGTGACATAGGATGACTTGTTACTTTTGGCATATCATTTATATATATTATAAACAGAGGGGGGCCTAATACGCTGCCCTGGGGTACTCCTTATGTAATTGTCCTATAATTAGACTTATAGATTCGTTGGAATTTGGTTTTAGAATCTATTGTCGATATTTCAACGTACTGTTTTCTATTCTGTAAATACGATTCTATTAAACTTAAGACATTACATCTAATGCCGTTTTTTTTTTTTTTTTAGGTGGGAAAATCATCTTATGACAAATCCCGCTCTTGGGCGGAGCGGAAAGTAGTGTCAGACTTTTACTGACTAAAAACCCACTCCTGTTCCTTCTTTGCCTTCGTCCCAGGGCCCCGGGTTTCGCTTTCACACTACCCGTGGCCCCAGTAGGCTTCGACCCTGTTGGGCCCCTACGATTTGCTGACATCTCCCTGAGGCGCGCGTGGAACAATACGCGCCGTCGACGAGGTGTCCAATTTTTTAAGCAAAATATTATGATCCACATAGTCAAAGGCTTGAGTCATATCACAATAAATAGAGCACACAGGTATTCGTTTATCAACATTCGTAATTACATTGTTTAAAAAGTCGTAAATGGCCATGTTAATGGTTTTATTTTTCCGAAAGCCTTTCTGTTCCTTAGTCAAAATATTTTATTTATCTAGGTATTTAAAAATTTGTGTATATATGTATTTTTCAAATACCTTCGATATTATCGGCACCAATGCAATAGGTCTATAGGATTCCATGCATTCTTTGTAATTTTTTTAAAATAATGGTTTAACTACAGCTGTTTTTAGACTAGTTGGATATATACCGTGTGTTATGCATCACAGATTAAGAATATAACTCAAATGTCCACTAATACAGTCTGCGACATATTTAATTACTTTAGTAGATATTCCATCATTACCTACACTATTTGCGTTCTTTAAAGACTTAATTATGGCTTTGATCTCATTTAAATTACTTGGTGCCATAAACATCGAGTTACTCGACTTTGAGATTTTTGATGTCACTTGTATGCCTCTATGACTGATTGGTTTTATCTTGTCTACAAAAAAATTATTAAAAGCTTCTGGTATATCTTGTGGGTGTGTTACTTTTTTATTTCCTTCTAGCTGTTGCCCGCGACTTCGTCCGCAAATAGCCATTATATTTCTAATACAATTTCTTTTTGCAGATAAATCATAAATCAAAACTTTACTTTTCTTATAAAACTTCTCTGTAAACCACATTTCTAGTCCTACTTTTAGGAGCCAAAATGTACAGAGATTCAGGACTGGTGACGCGGGAGCGAGCGATATACAGTTATCCGTGTGAGAAGCATCTGTCCTGAGATCAACACCTGCAGCCTTTAGATTTATTATTTACTACGCTTACAGGGAACTGCACACGCTTGAATTAGAAGGGGTAAATTCTGGGTAATAGAAATACGTGGTTTCTTTAAGCTGATTTATTTGCGACTAACTTTAAATGATAGTTTCATAATGATGGTAGGGCGACACACACATGCATTCGTACTTACTTAACACTTTCACACATACATACGTTTCTAACTCAACAATTATTATTGCGAAGCATACGCTTACAGGGAACTGCACACGCTTGAATTAGAAGGGGTTATTGTGAGAGATTAGTGGTATTCGGGGTATAAACACTGTTTCCTCGACGCCACAACTCTTTATAATTTCCACCTCAATAATATTTGAGAGACGACTTTGAGCTA
Organism: Mythimna impura; assembly: GCA_905147345.3. NCBI lineage: Eukaryota > Metazoa > Arthropoda > Insecta > Lepidoptera > Noctuidae > Mythimna > Mythimna impura. Next base: position 16,628,151 of record LR990343.1, on the reverse strand, counting down.
GGTCCAGGTACATAGCTTAGGTGGAGATAAATTCCGTAGCAGCATGATCGGGACACCGACCTTCAGCTGGATAGTGTGCGCCGGTAGTCCACTTGCCGTTCCAATACAGAAACTCTACGGGATAATATATAGCGTCATCTTGCTCTACAACAGTATTTATAGAGGTATAGAAATACCACTTCGTTCGCATCAATTTGCGAGAGAACGCTTTCGATAATTGCTGCAGCTTGATCATTTTTGGGTGCTAAAATGGCCCGTTCACACACCCAAGAATTCTCTTGTAGCGGTATTCGACCGACGTCCCCGTACACCAGACAAATTATTAGTTCTTCAATAGTGGGAACTACTTTGCTTAGAGTCTCTGTTAGGCGCACTTCAGAGCTCTCTTCTGGTAAGTTGCCTTCACCAAACTTTTAAAAGAACATCCAAGAATTCTTGAGTATATCCGCCCAACTGAGCTCGCATGTTAATGGTCAAGCGCAGTCTGTAAACTCGTGACCATAGATTCGATCGTTTCAACGAAGCATTCACCTCGTCAACCCTTATTTCTCGCGACACCACAGGCAAAGTTTGCCGAAAATCGCAGCTAAACAAAACAGTGACACCTCCCATCACATCTTGATTCCTGCGTATGTCCTGCAGGGTTCTGTTTACAGCCTTCACTACTTTTCTATTCGCCATAGTACATTCATCCCATACGATTAAAGAGCAATCCTTGAGTACCCAACCTTTGTCACAGTTGCGTGATAGCCCACACACTGGCATTTCGTTGCTCTCTAAATCAATGGGAATGTTAAACATTACGTGCGCTGTTTTGCCCCCTGGAAGCAGTGTGGCAGCAATTCCAGAAGAGGCAGTCGCAATCACTATTTTGCCTTGTCACCTTATTTCTGTAAGGATGCCAGTGGCAAATAATGTTTTTCCTGTTCCACCTGGAGCATTAATGAAAAATATTTTACCCTGGCTGAGCCTAACGCTTTGTATTACGATGTTAAAAATGCAGGGACATTTTGTTCTGAGGTGAACTTAGAGTCGTGATCCCCCCGATTTCCTCGATCTTGATATGCCAATGATTGCGGGGCCGGTAATCCATATTCGACCAGTCCAGTGGATTGGCACCGATGGAAATGACCACGTCTTGAAGTGAACCTAGACAACTATTCGAAACGCGTTCGTTGTTCTGTTCAATGTCACCCTCAGTAGTACACCTTAAAGCACGTAAAAAGTCTTCGGACAGATGATGGCGATGATTTACCCACAACCGACCTTTTTTTTCGGTGGGATAATCATCCAATGACATCCCCGCTCTTGGGTGGTGCGTGAGATAGTGTCAGACTTTTACTGACTAAAAACCCACTCCTGTTCCTTCTTTGCCTTAGTTCTAGGGCCCCGGGGTTCCCTTTCGCATCACATGGCCCCAGTAGGCTTCGACCCTGCTAGGCCCCTACGGTTTTGCTGACATCTCCTTGAGGCGCGCGTGGAACACTACGCGCTGTCGACAACTTGGGCTCAGTCCGGACGGTTATCGGACGGTCGGACGGCGAGCTACCCATTGCTCGCCGTCCGCAAGCCAGCGCCTACGGTGGCTGAAAATCGGGATCGGGACGGCGGCGGGGCGTGAAGGCCGTTCTCTCGCACGTGCGGCCGCCTCCTTTGCTAGCATTACTGCTTCGCAGAAGGAGGCGACCGCCTGCCACTCCTCCTCGCTCCAGACCATACCTTGTACCAAGGCCCGGCGCGAGAGATCACTGCCGCCGATCGCCCCCACGGGGACATGGCAGTACTCTGCCCAGGCGAGGCACACCTTACCGTATGCTCCAACGTGTCCTCCGGGTGGTCCACACAATGGTGGAACCCAGGCGTTTCTTCCGCACGAATCCGGTGCAGGAAGCTCCCGAACTTACCATGTCCGGTGAGGACCTACGTTTTGTGGAAGGAAGGTAAGGACGCCATGTTGTCTTTCCAGCCACTCCTCAAAGAGGAGACTTACTGCCATAATTGTGGCGTGCCCAGCACTGGGTTGCGACAGTCACTGTCGCCATTCCACCATGAGACCCAAAACCGACCTGGGTTTGTGACTCCACAAAATACTAAAATAATGGCAAAAAAATGTCGCAGTCGTCTGGGGCTATCGGTGATGCTGGCCTCCGTGATGACGTTGCGGCCCGTACAGTGTGAAGCAATCATCGCAAATAATAACACTATCCATTATTGGGATGAACGGTGTAAACCCTTCCCAATAAGGTGTCTTTAAAGTGATGATAGAAGTTCTGAAGTTAAATTTAAAAATAATAAGATGTAGTACTGTAAAAGAAATCAATGAAGTTTTTAATTCGCTTCGATATTAATACGAATTGATTACTTTCTAGAGATACAAATAATACGTATAAATTTATCAACGTTTTAGTTTTGTGATTGTGTTTCAGTGTCCTTCGCTAATAATTTGTTTTTCAAAAATAATACGACTTTTGTACAATTTCATTTCTATAGATTACATTTCATGCGAAGTAAAAAGTAGTAAGAAAACAAAAATAAGTAAGCAATAAATAAATAAAAAATAAAAGAAAACAATCACAAAAAATTATGCGAGGTTTTAACTCGCAACATAGTAAACGCGGATCCGTCACGATACCACTGCACTACGGTCCTTGCAGAATCTAGTTCTAAATAGCCGTTCTTAAATAGACGCCATTGCTTGTCTGCTTGACTCCTTGTACAAAATAGCGTGATGATTTTCATTTTTGACCTTAAATTCCTACCCAAGTTTAAAAAAAAAAGTGTATTTTTTATCTCCGGTTCCATTTTAATATGAGTTTTGATGGGTTTTTACTGAAATATTTGGAAAAATATCGAATAAAAATGTCGATGGCAATTTAAAAATACATAAAAAGCCATTCTGGAAATATCATTCTATATTATGTACAAAAAAACACCAAAACAATCACAAAAATATTAACTGTATCTGAGGATCGAACTCAGAGCGATTGTCGTTCAATATCGGCATTTTGGAATATTGCTCACCCCCCATAGCAAAAAGCGTGATAATATGTAGCCTAACAGTTGACCCGGCCTATAAGGATTATGTATGCAAAATTTGAACAGGATTGGTTCAGTAGTTTTTGCGCCAATTAATACCAAAGCTCCACCACTGTTTTATTATATGTATAGATTTGAGTGTTTCCAATTGAGTTGTTATTAGGCAAATTCAGTTTTGTTCGGTTAATGATTTTCCACGTCGCTTTCGACTTGTTTGATGATGATTTGATTTTATAGATATTCTGAGCCAGTTGAGTTAATTTAATTATTTTTTTGTATATTGCCGAGTAGTTTTTAAAGACTTTTTTGTTCTTTTCGTTACGTTCAAGCCGGTAACGCCACAACAGTGCCCTTTTATTTTTACTGCATTTTCTGATTCCCCGCGATACCCATTGAGGTCTTTTATGTATTCTTACTGTTATAAGTTTTAACGGAAAACATAAGTTATGCAGTAGACTAAATAACTCTAGAAATAGATTATAGGCTGTATTCGGATCGTCATATTGATATATTTCCGAAAACGACACATTTTGCAAACATTTCCTGAACTTATACATATTATCCTGATTGTAATCGCGGCGTTCAATATACCAATGATTTAGAACACAATTTTTTTTTGTTGGGCACTTGAGTATTTGACAGGTGTCAGATATAGCAAAATCAAATACAGCGTATTTACATTTTTTCCCTAGATTATGCGCAAAATTGTCTATGCATGTTTTACTGGACAGTCTGGTCGGCTGATCAATCACCAATTTTAGATTGAAATTTAGCAAAAGATATTCCAGATCTAGTGTTGTATTATCATCACCACATATTACAATTGGGCACGCCACAATTATGGCGGTAAGTCCCCTCTTTGAGGCGTGGTTGGAAAGACCTCACGGCGTCCTCACCTTCCGCATGACGCAGGTTCTCACCGAACACGGTAAGTTCGGGAAGTTCCTGCACCGGATTCGTGCGGAAGCGACGCCGGACACGGTGGAGCACACGGTGGAGGTGTGCCCCGCTTGGGCAGAGCAACGCCGTGTCCTCGTGGGGGCGATCGGCGGCGGCGATCTCTCGCGCCGGGCCTTGGTACAGGCCATGGTCCGGAGCGAGGAGGAGTGGCAGGCGGTCGCCTCCTTCTGCGAAGCAGTAATGCTAGCAAAGGAGGCGGCCGATCGCGTGAGGCAACGGTCCTCACGCCCCAACCGCCGCCGGGATTCCGATCCCGATTTCCGGCCACCGTAGGCGCGGGCTTGCGGACGGCGAGCAATGGGTGGCTCGCCGTTCGATCGTCCGGTAACCGTCCGGACCGAGCCCAAGTCGTCGACGGCGCGTATTGTTCCACGCGCGCCTCCGGGAGATGTCAGCAAATCGTAGGGGCCCAACAGGGTCGAAGCCTACTGGGGCCACGGGTAGTGTGAAAGTGAAACCCGGGGCCCTGGGACGATGGCAAGGAAGGAACAGGAGTGGGTTTTTAGTCAGTAAAAGTCTGACACTATTTTCCGCTCCACCCAAGAGCGGGATTTGTCATAAAATGATTTTCCCACCTAAAAAAAAAAAAAAACACATATTACAATATTCCGTTTATTTTTCTTTGTTATGAATTGGCATAATTTATCTAGTCGCTCAAGAAAAAAAGTTAGATTATTTGTATTTGGTACTCTATAAATACAGATTATAATTATGCCAGTATGTGTTAGTTCAATAGCACAACATTCAAATGTGCTGCTGATTGCCAAGTGTCTAACTTCAGGAATTTCCTTCCAATGGTGTCCCTTTTTAACCAAAATACATGCTCCACCTCTTTTAATGTCTATCCTGCTAAAACAAGCAGCTAGCTCGTAGTTGGGGATTGAAAGATATTGCTCATAGCCAGCCATCATGAAATGTTCAGTTATACAAATTACGTCAATGTTAATATTCTTCACCATGAGTTCTTCTAGACAAACTGAAAATGCGTCTGATTTATTAAGCAATCCTGCAATGTTTTGATCTAGTATATTTATATAGCTATCATAGAAAAAACTGAGTGTACGATTGTTCGTTATCAGGTATTGTCGTGTCGTTTTCTGTCGTCAATAAGTCATATTTTTTAATACCATAGATAAAATCGTCAATATCTTTGATAATGGTCTGCATACCATAATTGTTTAGTAGTCCTGTCTGTTTGGTAAACATTGTGTAATCATTTGCCAGATTCTTGTTTGAATCTAAGAAATATACATGCTGGTGAGTCAATATGTCGAGGTACAGTAAATTATTAAAGTGTTCTACTCTGCAATTGTACATATTTTTGTGGTAGTTATATTTATATATCGGTGCGCAGACAATAATATTCGTATGATTTACTTTTTGTAAAGTTGCTCTTATGCGGAATGTCAGTTGCAGATAATCATCTGTAGTTATAAAGTCTTCTCTCTTCTCCTATTAAAATTATACAGAAGTCGTTCATTGTGAACGTTTTTAATTTAGTGTCAATATCAGATAGCAATTGTTCTATTTTACAATGTGTCTTTATGTAATGGCATATATTTTCTGAATGTTTATGAAGAATGTTTTTAGCAATAGTTCTAATGTCATTTCTGTTATTGGAACTCAGATAATACAGATTTTAGTGTCTTTTTTATGTTGTCTAACTATCTTATCGCTATTAGTTTCATTTTGTACCTCAATGGGTATTATTGACTTAGCTTTTTCGGACTAGATATAATTGAGGGTTCTGTTTGTGTTTGTTTGCAAATTTTCAGACATTTCTTAATCGGAGTTGATCTTTTTCGTTCTTTAACAGGGCTTTGGGTTAGTTCTTTAAAGATGTTGTTTTTTCTTTGCAAATCAATGTTTATTTGTTTCAAGTTATTGTTTTCCAAAGACAGTGCCTCGATTTCCTGATGTGCACTGTCTAATTTTAACACAAGATTGTCAATTTGTTCTTTTAACTTTGTAATTTGTTGTTGCTGAGCATCATTAACGTCGCAACTAGATAAATCAGGTAGACTGGCGACGGTATCTTCGAATGTATCATTTTGCGATTCGTTGACGACGGTATTTGAATCTGATTTAGTACGCGTACGTCGCATCGTGATATTTTCAAAGAAATTCATATCCTATTTTTTATTTTTGTTGCCTGAGATGTCGTATACCCACTGGCCGAGTAGATTGTCAATGAAATATGACGAAGACAATTTATTAAGTTACAAAAAGTGATCTGTGTCAGGGGGTTTCGAACCAGCGGACACGAGCGTAGAAGTCAATACGTCCACTTATCGAGCCAACTGGCGTCTTACTTTTGTGTCGAAATTATACGTTCACTTTCTTGTGAAATTTCAAAAAAAACAATAGTTCGTTATGATGACTAGTAAATTTGAGTCACATTTAAAAATCTTGACAGGCTATTTTTTATATTTTAACACATATTCTGCTAACGAAAATAGATAATGTTTTCTTTCACTTAGCTGTTATTTCCACTGTATTATTGTTGAAGTTCAATATGTTTTTATCATTATAGCACTGAATTAAAGAATTATTTGACAGCGGTTACTGTTCAAACTGAATATAGCACTAAAAACGTATTTAATGTAAGTGAATTTTTTCTACTTTCACTTGCTATTTACACGGTGTTTTTCAATATTTTCACGGATATGCTCTGAACTAATCCTGTTTAATATTTTTTTATCTAAATAGTAGCGGAGAACAATGTTTACATGATGGACGGTAGTCGTTTTTGACATTACATTTACATTCCTTGATTATGCCGATGTCAGCTATTTAGACCTAACTAAAGTACAGCTAGATAAGTGCGAGTGACTTCAAAACTTTTGTGTTACATTCATATTTGACTTGTGGAAACAAGATCATATTTTTGAATTGATTTGATTTGAATTCCTAGTGCCAGTCCACCTTCGCTGGAATGCCCATATATTGTAATTGCCGTATAGTGTCTTGTTTATTCCTACAAACCCCTGTTATCTGAACGAACTTATTAAATTTCTTCATGACCCACATTCTAGACAATTGAGATCTTGAGATAATCAGAGAATTTGAAAATTTTAACGCCCTCACATTCTAACAAATTCTGTGGCAAATTGTTCACGGCCCTAGCGTTGCGATTGTGGAACGAGTTGCACACCCAGGCACTAGCTTCTCTTAAAAATATAGCCAAAATTCTTCCGTTCTCCACCCTAATTGCTATTCTACTTCTACCTAAATTCAGTTCTTCTATCACTAACGCAACTTTTGTTCTTTTCTTTTTTTTCCATTTCTTTATATGAAATTGGGTAACATTTAATATTTAAATAAATATAGTATTCATAACTATATAATATAATTTCATATCCATGTATAGTCTAGCATATAGTTTTTAATGTCAACATCAATTTGCTAGCAGTACCTACACCGCAGACTACCCTTTTTATTTTAAATTCTTACAGTCCATCCTAAGACTGTCTGATAGATAAAGCTGTCAGCGATAAGACCGCCATAGTATCCATAGATTTCTGTAAAAGTTTTACTACTATTTTGATATACAATAAAGTTTATTTTATTATATTTTAGCACATGTAAAATATTTATTTACTTGTGCTTTATTTATTACAAATTATATCAGAGGCTAACGTGTTTAAACCTAAATTCAAATTATAACATGTTGCGTTCTTCACGAAACAATAAATCATTACGGGATCCAAAATTCCTCTCTGCATCTTCATACTTCATATATCTAAGTGATAGAATACATTCAGTTGACGTAAATGGAAAAAGATTTCCTGAGTCTAGTAACAATGGGAGTCCCCCAAGGCTTAATTCTTGGCCCATTTTTGTTTCATATTGATATAAATGATTTGCCTTACGTCCTAAAGGATAATCAGTTTAGAGTGTTGTTTGCAGACGATAACTTCAACTTTGTTCAAACTTAAACGTCAGCAACCGGTTACTGACGATATAAATATCGCTCTCTCAAAAATAGTACTCTGGCTTAATGTTAATAACCTCCCTCTCAATGAAACAAAAACAAAATGCATTAGGTTTACAATGCCTCACGTTAGGCAAGTGGAAACCAGTGTACTATTAAAATGTAAAGAGTTGAGTCCTGAAGATAATATGGTAACACAAAACTACATAACACCAAACTAACTTTCCATACGCACATAATAAGCCAGGTAAAGAATCATTTAGACGTTTAGGATTTATTTTACGAAACTGTCAAGGTTTTAAAAACCAAGCAGTTATAAAGCTTCTGTATAATGCTCTAGTTCGGTGCTTGAAACCAGCGCTTGTGTATGGAATCCTCATGAAGTTACATAATATATATACTCATGCTGGAGAAAGTACAAAAAGCTTTTCTCAGGTATCTTTATAAACGATTATTTGGATACTATCCATATATGTATCCTACTATGTTTATTTTAGGATGCTTAAATTCATTAAAGGTTAGGCGGGCTGTTGACCAAAATTAAAACCTGTAAAATTATTAATGGTTACACTGATGCGTTCGACTTACATGGAGAGTTGTGTCAATTATTTGTTCCGAATATTTACAATCGCTCTAGAAAGCATAAATTATTTAATGTCCCATTTTGACACACTGTAGCTCGATCCACCTCCCCTACACCGCGTATGCTATTAATGCTCAAAGCGCTCGTGGAGACCAACCCTGGATTAGAAAGTTTGCGTTTCTGTGAGAAGACAGAGTGAAAGAATTAACGTATTTTACTATTAATGGCTATTTTGCTGTACTAAATAAATAAATAATAATAATAACTCTAGATGCAAAGCTTCAGTTGGGCCCACATGTAGATAAATTATCGAAAAATCTGAAGCAAACGCTGTTACAAAAATTCTAAATTTAACTGATTTAGAGACTGCCCATTAAGTCTACTTTACCTACTTTCATAATATTGTGTTTTTTTATGGTGTGAAATCATCCAATCTGCATGGTTCTCATATGATTATAATAATAATAATAATATTCCACAACTACCACACAACGCCGTCTAGTCCCAAGCTAAGCAGAGCTTGTGTTATGGGTACCTACTAGACAACTGATAAACATACTTACATAATTTCTAAATACATACATATATAGATAAATTACACCCAGACACAGAACAAATGATCGTGCTCATCACACAAACATTTGTCCTGGGTGGGAATCGAACCCACGACCTCCGGCATAGCAGTCAGGGCCACTAACCACTGGACCAACAGGCCAGTCAAAAAAATGATTTGCCCATTACAGTTTGTTTCGGTGTTTTTTCTCAGGGTAGTCAACTAGGAAATACCGGCTTCATCTAGTTTAAATTGACGAAAAAATTTACGTGTAAAAGTGTTTTTAAAAACCTATTTGCAAAATAAATATCATTTATCATACATTGACTTGAGCTCTGGGTGGAGCGGGCGGCGTGTCAAAATTTTACTGACTAAAACCCACTTCTATTTTAATCTCCTTTGAAAAGGGAGGATCCTTCGACCAGACGGATGTTGTGTCCGGTCCAGGCAACTGCCAGACAGTTGATTTCGGACTGTAGTAATTAAATTTTTAGATCCTATCTAGTGACAAAAACTATGTCATTACAGAAAGATCTTTCAAAAACAATATAGGAATGTGAAAAGTCGATTCAGCGATCCGATTGCATAATTTTGACTTTGACTTTACAATTATATTTTTCGTATGGGAAAATCATCTAATGACATCCCAAGCTCTTGGGCAGAGCGCGAGATAGTGTCAGACTTTTACTGACTAAAAGCCCACTCCTGTTCTTTCTTTGCCCCGGGATCTCTTTCGCATCACCCATGGCCCCAGTAGGCTTCGACCCTGCTGGGACCCTACGGTTGCTGACATCTTCTTGAGGCGCGCGTTGAACACTACGCGCCGTCGACGACTTGGGCTCGATCCGGACGGTTACCGGACGATCGGATGGCGAGCTACCCATTGCACGACGTCCGCGAGGGCAATTGCCTCGCGCGTGCACGTGCGGCCTCCTCATTTACTAGCATTACTGCTTCGCAGAAGGAGGCGACTGTCTGCCACTCCTCCTCACTTTGGACCATGGCCTGTACCAAGGCCCGGCGCGAGAGATCGCTGCCACCGATCGCCCCCATAAGGACACGGCCGTGCTCTGCCCAGGCGGGGCACACCTCTACCGTATGCTCCATCGTGTCCTCCGGGCGGTCCACACAATGGTGGCACCCGGGCGTTTCTTTACATCTGCCAGTGAGTTTTGTTAGAATTGAGTTTAAGTGTCTCCACTACAAACCGATGTCTTGAAAATTCAGAAAAAGTTCATGATAGTAGTATTTAAGGTAATGTTATATATAATGAATTTAAAAGGAGAAACACTACAAGCTTTAGTAAGCTTTGTTAGTTTAAGCTGTTGATCCCCGCATTAACGCCGGCGTTCACGCACCATTGTCTTACTATTGTGTCTCTAATTACGCACTCAAAAGGTTAAGGGTGTCTAATAATCGACCAACTTATAAAATGGAAATTTTGTACAAAATACTTAGAAAAAAATTACTTGGATGAAGTTATTATTTGTTTAAAACGGGTAGTTAACAGGTAAAGTTAGGGTGAAAAAAATAGAATTATAACATAAATTCATATATAACGTCACGACCTCACTTCGAACAGTGGTCAAAGACGGCTTTTTAAACGTTTTTGGCCGTTAACACCCTTAAGTTCATTTTGTATAGTATACTATACATACAACTTTATAAAAATATACGATCAGTATAAAATCATTTTAACTTCGTTTTATTAAACACATGACATTTCTAGACATTTATTTATACTTCAAAAATAAAAGTAGTAGTTTATCTGTCATAATTTTAAATCAGTTGTGAAAAATAACCGTCAAGATGCGCCGCTCAGTTTTATTTAAGTTAAGTTTTATTTTATTTTTATGTTTTTACCCCTAAATATGTATGTTTATTATAAAATACACTTGCCTGAATGTTTATTCTTATACATTTTTATATATTTGCTGTTGTCGCTATGAGAATTAGCATGTTTTTGTCGTGTTTTTTACTAACGTATATTATACTATACAATGCCACAGTTTCAGTAAATTACCTTACGTTGGTGGTGTATAGAATAATATACATTGCTAACTTCACGGGATCAATATTTTTTTGGACTTCACTATAAAAATTTAAATTGCAATTATGTCTGTCCTATATACTAAACCAATTTTATCACAATTTATAAGACATTTGTACTAATGTGTGACTGCCTCGTTGATATAGTGGTTATAGAAAGCGACACACAAAGTTGTGGCTTCGATTCTCACAAAAAATACTACTATTATTATTACTGCATGACTACCTACCTATATAAAGGGACAAATAACATAATGTACATTATTTATTTATTAAAACTTCATGCAACACAAAAGTACAAAGGCGGACTTAATGCCTTAGGCATTCTCTACCAGTCAACCTAGGGTGGTAAAGAGAAAATGTGGCAGGTGCATAAAAATACAAAAGAATATTTAGAAAATAACAGTTCAAAAGTATGTAGGTATATATATATACAAAATAAACTTACATATATAATTTAATATAATATATACATATATATTTATATAAAGTAAAAGAAAGGGGTTATTGAGACGACTTTACTATTTGTGCAGAAAGTAATTTCGCAACATCCGCTTAAATGCATATAGACTGGTCGCCGTCCTGATCTCGAGAGGAAGCGCATTCCACAGAAGTATGGACTGTATATGAAAGGAAGAATGAACAAAGTCAGAAGTATGAGAAGGACAAAGCGATGATACGAACACCGAAGACAGTGAGTTATAAAATTTATGAAGATGGAGAATAGCAACGGAGAAAGAATACCGCCTTGTGGAACACCAGAATCTAGATCACGCCAACTCGACGAATTCTCGTCAACGCGAACCGACTGCTGACGTCCCCGAAGATAAGAAGAGAACCATTCCAGCGCCTCAGACGAAACCATAAGATGGGAAAAGATAGATAGAAGAATATCGTGACTGACGGCATTAAAGGCATTGGAGAAATCAATTAATACCAAAACAGTAACCTTGGTATCCTCCATAGCTTCTCTAATGTCACCAGTCACTTTAAGGAGAGCAGAGGCAGTACTGTGACCAGGCCTGAATCCGGATTGAAATGAGTCAACAAGATTATTCCTGTGAACAAATCCTGAAAACTGCTTGTGGACGCAGGCCTCAAGTACTTTGGATAGGAAAGGAAGAAAAGACAGTTATTTTTCTTTAAAATAATGCTATTTACAAGAATCTTTTGGTATGTGTTAAAAACTACCAGTAACATTTCAACTATCCCTAAACATAGCAATGTATAGCATAATATACATTCCTAAAAATGCGATAATCACTGTACGTGTAGCAATGTATAGAATAGTATACATCTTGTTTTTCCAAAATTTTCATATCACGATTTTTTAATTTATTTATTTTATGTTTTTTATAACCCAAAGAAGCTATCTATATAATTTTATTTTGTTTTTCTTCAAAAAAGTAATCTTGCCACGATAAGGGTATTAAAACTTATAGTGTCATAGTCAAAAACGTAAAGCCGTCTTCTAAGTCCCCATGTTGTAACGGCCCGCTATGGAAGCTTACACTACGCGTGGCTCGACACGTCCTTAAACTATTTTTTTTTAATGTAAAACTTCTAGCTCTGCTTGCCCTTACCACCAGAACTGCACTAAACTTGGATAGGTAAATATAATAGGATACCATAGGTGGACTTTTTCCTCACGCACCTCCTCGCTACTTTGCACATCTTTAATGAAAGAGGGTTATACATGTGTACTAGGGTAGTACACATGTATAACCCTCTTAGACTTTTAAGAGGTTTCTATAAGGGAACTAAAGAGGCACGCCGAGGGACTTTTGTAAGTACTACCAGGGGTCTACGAGTTCACTTAGTCGGCTCGGAAACAACGCTATGCAAAAATCCCAGATAAATATCTAAATGACAGATACTATTAACTCAGCAACCATCTAAAAACAGCTCATTTTGACGGCAATATGCATTTTCTGAAAACTTGATTATCTGCCATAGATTTGCGACTAGGTCATCTCTTATTTTTAAATTTCACGCGTCCGTAGTTTTATATGATTTACATAATTTATTAATACAAACATCTGTTGCTTAGATGAATATGTAGCATTATTAATTTGTTATATATAAATAAGAGTGTATTGTATTTTTGTTTGTCTTTCCTTTAATATTTTGGTGTGCTAGGTAGGTATATTATTATTATAAACATTATTGTACACCATTACACACACAAAAAGGAAACTAAAACACATACATACAATAGGCGGCCTTATCGCATACCGCGATAAAGTCGCGGGTATAGTTCTTGGCATACTATGGAGTTTTCTAAAAACCAACCAAGTGCGTGTTAAACTTCGCACATTCTGTCCGTGTCAAATAAAGAAGTTAGAATTGCTCGATAGCAATTGAAACATATTTTTAAGTAAAAATAATTCGTATCTCTACTTTGACGTCGTGGTGGGGCTTGCGCGCTCATATAAACCCTAGGTTTGTACCCCGGTAGGGATTACTTTGCCGTTACCATGCCTAGGGTGCCAGACTAAAAGAGATACAATCCGTAGGGCAGTTTTGTGGCGAACTGATTGGCATTAGCGACCCCACGGACCCAATCTCCCGGGAGAAATCTTGTTCCTCATCTGAGGCTTGCCTTTATTGGTCGCCCGTAGTGAACACTGACGAGGAACAGAGCTCCCACCTCTCTCTTACCTTTATTGGCTGGCTTGAGTGCAAATTCGCAAGAGCAAACGTGCTCGGGAGAAGGATGTATAAACCAGTAAGGTGCTGGTAGGGATCTTAACCGTACTTCCGCGATTGTCCTGATAGCCGTAGTATACCTCTCCACTCCTCAATAACACCAGGATATGTTGCCCTCTTGTTGCTACGTCACTTCGTGCTAGCCATTACCATTTTTGGGGGCACATTTGTTGAGTGTGCAAGTCACCCCCTGCCTTTTTATCGATGGATATTAATAACATTGTTCAGGCAGGAGCCATAGTTCCAGTTTACCAGCCCACTTAAGACTCCAAAAACCATTATTGTCTTTGTTTTCCATATGTCGCAATAGTTTTTCACCAACCGGGTGTTGTCCTTTGGTGCACTAGCATACCGCGTACAGGGATAATCATCGGTTGGTATCACGTTCTATTAAAGGCGCCTCTGCGAGTTGGTTTCGGCCCCTCGTACGCCTTCCAAAGGTCCAAGACCTCAGGGTCCTGAAATAAATAAACGGATATATAATAATATTAATTTTTACTTATGGACATCTGTCCATAAGTATGGACAGATGTCCATAAGTAAAAATATGTTTGTTGTTAATCTAAAAATGAGGTAATTCTCAAAATGTTTCATATAATAGATTATATATTATTTGTTGATAAGAGATACATAATTAGTGAAATATTAAAAAAAAAACATCTAGTTCTGAAGTAAGTCAAATGGAAGTTAAAAAAAAAAACGGTAATAAATTGCACAAAAAGCTGACTTAGACAGAAGAAGCCTGGACAGCTGTACAGGTTTTGATGACAAAAAAAAAACTCGCTTCAGCATTCACGATAAACTTTCGATCGGATAAGGGAAACTGTTTCCAAATTAAGTTGTAACATATGCTAAATTAACAAACAGTGTTGTTAAATAAAATCTTAAAAAAAAGAACAACGTAAAAGCAAAAACTTGGATACGAATCAATAATGCAGAACTAATACGCATACTATTTTTTTACTTGAAAATCTACTTTTACCCCTACCATGTTTAGGCACGCAATTTACTGTTTTTCGCACCAGTGCGGAAAAGTGGGCGAGCTCGTCCCCGCCACAATGTATTGTATTTATCGTATCAACCTGGGCACTGAGCGACCCCCAAGAGTCACCGGTCAACCCCTGTTTACTTATTTCTTCGTGATACACGTGGAGTTACTGTAGCACTCGGCGGAATTCCACCTCGTTCACAATGACAAACTTTTTCCGCTTGTATCAAATTGAACTATTTTTAAATATAGAAGCAGAATTGCGGGAGGCACTTGTTAATTAAATAACACATCTGATTTCATCAAAGTGATACTTTTTATGTCCGTGTCATAAAATCGTAACGATAAAAGTCAAAACACTCAAAATTTATGAATAACTAGCTGGTACCCGCGACTTCAGCCCGCGTCGACTCGTAAAACAAGAATCTTTTATTTACGCCGATCCCTAATTTTTTATTTGTAAAATAAATGTAGCCTTTTAATATTAGATATCTACCGGTAAAAATCCGTCAAAATCCGTCCAGCCGTTTCGGAAATTAGCCTAACATTACATTTTTTTTTAGGTATGGAATATATTTTGCATGCATATTATGTATGTTTATGTGTGCATGTATGTATAGAAGATGAACAAAAAACACAATTGTAAGAGTTGTACATATTCATCAAATTTTTCCTTTGGTTTAAAAGTACCTACCTAATTGGGATAATATTGTAGTTTATAGTTTATTATATCATAAACTCTACAGTTACATGACAAAAGTTATTAAAATATGGGTGTGAGTTTTATAATATTTCACAGGAATATTTTAATATTCTATGTAGCAACATAGTTGAATATTAAAATAACCATGTTTTTTCATATTAAGAGTTCCAACGTAGAAACTATGTATTTCAAAGGGCAAGCAATATCAATGACGTATACCTACGACTTTCTTCTAACAAAAGAACTCTATTTCGTTGGTTTAATAGCTTTTGATTTAGAAATTTTGTCTTGTAGCCGCCTTGAGAAGAAAATTTATTCGTGAGATAAAATATCCCACGTGAAAGTGATTGAAACAAAAATAGACATCCCATCCATTAACAGTTTTAAGTCCGTATACATCATCAATATTGCATATACCGATTGAGACACATTGTTTCCACGCCACGGTAGAACTCATATTACAAAATAATGCGAGTTTTCTTAGATTTCATAAAAAAATGGTTATAAATACAGCGATGTTACAGAAAATACAAAATACAAAGAAATCAATAAATACCTAATTTCGAAAAAAAAAAATAAGGTAAGTACTTTTAATATAAAGTTTATTTGAACTTATAAATCCAAGTCAATCCAAAGACACTCACTTCAAAGAAACCCGCGCTTCATGACATACCTGGAAGGTAACGATCTCCTCAGTGACCGACAGTACGGGTTTCGCCACAATCGGTCTTCTGGGGACCTACTAGTGTATACCACTCATATGTGGGGCGAGGCCCTCAAGAAGAAGGAGAAGCGATTGCTGCCTCCTTAGACGTCTCGAAGGCCTTCGACAGGGTATGGCACGCTAGCCTTCTGAGTAAGCTTCCAGCGTACGGCATTTCCCCTGGTCTGATTAACTGGGTAAAAGACTTTCTGAGTGAACGGTCTCTCCGAGTTGTTGTCGATGGATGCTCATCAGAGCCCATGACCACTAATGCCGGAGTTCCTCAGGGGTCAGTTCTCTCTGCAACTCTTTTCCTGCTGCATATTAACGATCTGCTGATGCCCGGTATCTATGGGTATGCAGATGATAGCACAGTTGCAGAGAGATACCTTCCAGGTGCTCGGGCTAGTAAGGAACTAATCCGGTCCGAACGAGAGGCTATGGTAGAGCGTACGAATGTCTCACTTCAGGCAGTCTCCAAGTGGGGTGAAACCAAACTAGTAGAATTCAACGCCGCCAAAACACAAGCGTGTCTGTTCACCGCCAAAAGGAGCCCGTTCACCTTGGCTCCTGCTTTTATGAATGTATCCCTGGAGTGCACCGATCGCCTTCAGCTCTTGGGAGTTGAAATTTCCTCTGACCTCAATTTTGGGCGGTTCATTGAGTCCAAAGCCAAGGTAGCTGCTAGAAAACTAGGCGTTCTTGCAAAGGTCCGACGGTACTTCACACCGGGACAGCTTCTAATGTTATACAAGGCACAGGTCCGATCGTGTGTGGAGTACTGCAGTCACATATGGGCTGGTGCTGCAAAATGCCATCTAGCAGCTTTGGACTCAGTGGAAAGGCGTGCGAAGAGGCTAATTGGGGATCCAGGTTTGGTTAAGGCCAATATACAAAGCCTCGAGCACGGGCGCAGGGTAGCCAGCCTATCGGTATTTTACAGGTTGCATTTTGGAGAGTGTGCGCGGGAATTGCATGACTTGATTCCGCCATCTCCTTTCTACCATCAGACAACCCGACATACGGCGAGTAAGGCATCAACGTAAGGGTGGATCCCTTACGTTGTTGAAACTTCAACGGTCCGGACTAAGCGTTTCGCTTCGTCGTTTATACCGCGTACATCGAAGGACTGGAACAATTTGCCTGCTGCGGTCTTCCTGTCCAACTATAATTTAGGTGTCTTCAAGGCTAGAGTGAATAGGCTCTTGATAAACTAGTGCGCCACACCATCAATGATTGTATCACTGCTTACCATCAGGTGGGATCGCAGTCAAGCACTGGTTTATATCAATTTAAAAAAAAAACCCGTTTTAAAAACGGCAATTTCATACTTTAACCCCTAATATTAACTAAAAAGCTCAAAGATTAATAATCCGGTTCCGGACACTGTTCAGTAGTACTACCACAAGCTCTAAACGCGATCTATTTGACGATCTAAACTGAACTATTAAATAGATGGAGATTATATAGGGTGTACAACCCCACCCTTTCAACTCTCAACCCTCAACGTCATGGTAAGTCCCCAGACCACTGAACGGATTGCGCTGAAATTGAGTGCACAGATAGTTATTCTAACGTAGATATTCACTCAGCGCAACTACGAGTATATTGTAAATCTGTACTATTTTTTTGTTGGTTTTGCCTATTGTATTGCCTGTATCGAATAAATACAATTCTATTCTATTCTATTAAGAAATTAAGTGCATAGATTGGTATTCTAACGCTCTTGGGCGGAGCGAAAGATAGTGTCAGACTTTTACTGACTTTTAGTCAGTAAAAGTCTGACACTATCTTCCGCCAACCCACTCCTGTTCCTTCGTTGCTTTTCGTACCGGGGCCGTCTTCCTTTCAGAATCAGACCCTTGGTTCCAGTAGGCTTCGACCCTGCTGGGCCCCTACGGTTTGCTGACATCTCCTTGAAGTGCGCGTGGAACACTACACGCTGTCGACGACTTGGGCTCGGTCCGGACGGTCCGTTCGCAAGCCCGCGCCTACGATGGCCGGAAGGTGGCGACCGCCTGCCACTCCTCGTCGCTCCGGACCATGGCCTGTACCAAGGCCCGGCGCGAGAGATCGCCGCCGCCGATCGCCCCCACGAGAACACGGCGGTGCTCTGCCCAGGCGGAGCATACCTCCACCGTGTCCTCCGGGCGGTCCACACAATGGTGACACCCGGGCATTTCCTCCGCACGAATCCGGTGCAGGAACTTCCCGAACTTACCATGTCCGGTGAGCACCTGCGTGATGCGGAAGGTGAGGACGCCGTGAGGTCTTTCCAGCCACGCCATCATGCGCCACACGATGACAACGTAGGAGACCTAGTTGGTGGGGAACGTAGATATGCGCTAAGAAATTGAGTTCACAGATAGTTATTCTAACGTAGATATGCGCTAAGAAAGGGTTTTTTCAAAATTCACCCCTTAAAGGAATGGAACGGGTGTCCAAAGTTTGTATGGAGAAACCTACTTTCACGCGGGTGAAACCATTAATATTTTTTTTTGTTAACATTTAGTAAAAGCTAGAATTTGAAAACTCTATAGTCAAGCTACATAGACACAAAAAAAAATATGTTGAGGAATGGGTGTTATATAATACCTGTTTAATTTTATTAGAGTTATCTTATTGAATAAAGTCTGTTAATAACTAAAAAATTACGTTATGAGAGTAGATACGAGTAACTTACTTAGGTGTATTCTCCGACTTAGTCTACAAAAGGGTAAATGCATCAACATTTCTCTGCGAGATTGTTCCAAAAGTGTTACTGCGGCCCTGGAAAGCAAAGAAAAATTAATGAAACACGGATGGGTTTCATCAGTATAAGTATGACACTCCCTTTCGCCCCACCCAGAGCGGGAAAAGTTATTTAATGTTTTCGCAACATAAAAAGGTTACTTCTAGGCAAGCGTGCTCCATTGTCGGCCACATCATCGATGAGTGCAAAAAAAAAAGCTATGTAACAAGTCTGAGATTATATTTATGTTACTGTTAACACATAGCGCCTTACACATGTCTACATTACCTTAATCTTATACATTTTAAAAGTAGATTATAAAATATATCAATATTTTTGCTACAAATAAAATTGAAGAACTATGAAAGAAAATAACCGATTAAGTGCGAGTCAAATTAATAATAATAATAATAATATTTTATTGCAATTAATACACACAGCATATACACAGACAAAAAACTATTTTTATATATTTGAAGTGCTAATGTTGTTGAACACTGGTACCCAAATTAAGATTCAACTTGTGTTAAGAGTACCAGATTAGAGTACCGAGGTTCAATTTGTAAAAATTTGTATTTATGGTTTTCAGGCTTTATCTTATACTTATGCTATGAGACCTTACTTTATGTCATATCAGGATTCCAGGTCAATGGCAATTACCATATAGGGTTTGATTTCCTTGGCGAGTGTCAAACTATGCGCTATAAACGGAGCAAAAACGGCCGTAGATAATGTTGACATTGAAATTTGAATTTTTCACTGGTATAGGACTTGAGTATTTGATATTGATTTGGGTTTAATACCACCATGCGTTCCTAAGAGAAAGGACCTTGATAGACAGACGGATAACAAAGTGATCCTATAAAGGTTCCGTTTTGCCGACTGAGGTACGGAGCCCTAAAAAAATACGCAAAAAAATAGCATAATCAAAATCGATTGCGTACATACATACCTAAGTGACATTTCTGAATTTAATTTACATTATAAAAAACACAAAATTTAGAGCAGATTTTATGTCTCACATATATTATAGAAAGCTTCTTCTACCTGTTGAATTCCACTTTAAATAAAACTCAAAAATCATCACGTAATGGCGTTTAGGACATGTTGTAAAATAAAATGGCGAAGACTAGGTCGTTAACGGTGTTTGAATAAATTAAACTCACACGTTAAGTTTCAAAATTGTGTGTATTTTAATTGATTAATGATGGATGATAATACATATCTAACACTAGCTTTTGCCCGCGGCTTTGTCCGCGTAGAAGTCGGAATTTTTTCTATTAAGTTTTTTTGATTGATTTTTTTAAATTACTGGTACACTGGTAGTCTTTATTTTCTATTTGAACTACATCTGGATAGACTTTGGAGATTAGATCTTCAATGCTGGTAACTTTCTCACCTAAATCACGATCAATTTCGATTTTGTTTTCATTTTGACAACAAGGTACCACATCGCTTATTAAAAATAACTTTGTAGAAAAATTATTTGTTTTTCGTTCGGCCCACTGAGTCTTGTCCCACAAAAAAATCCTGGTTCGTCCCAAACTACATGCTTCCTTCGTTCTAAAATATTATTTTAATTATTTTGTTCTCTATTCGTCCTATTTTATATTCCTTGTTCGTCATATTTTTTTTTTTTGTGTATAAGCAATTTTTACTTTTTTGTACACTCAGCAAAAAAAAAACGTATTACTGTTTTATGAGTAGGAATTATATACTAGCTTCTGCCAGCGGCTACGCCCATGTGATAGTAGAATATATTTGCCTATGACACTCTATGTAATGAAGTAGGATTCTACTGGTGAAGTTATTACTAAATCGGTCTTGCAGTTTTTTAATTTTATTCAATACAAACAAAATATAAATCTTTTCTCTTTATAATATTAGTATAGTAAATATTTAATAACAATAAACTATTTAAAACAATCGCTCCTCTCTGCTTTCTTCGCGAGAGAAAATTTACTTGTATTATTTTATAATAACTCTTTAGCCAGTGTTAGTGAGCAAGTAGTATGTATACTGCTGACGTCACTGGAATCTGTTTAGAAGGATAGGTAAAAAGGTCAATCCGTCTATGAATGCATTCATCCCATATGATTAAATTGATAACTTGCATAAAAAAATAAAAATAAAATAAAATAGTCTGAGGCAGTTCAAAAGTTGAATAAGTGGTACGTCCACCTAATAGAGTCGCAAGACTCAACAATGTCAGCTCTAGTTCCCTTAGCTATAACTGGCTATGTTAAATCACAAGCAAACTTGAAAGTTATTCGACCCACGATTTTATTACAGCTTCTTATGTCTTTATGAGATCTATGAATGCATTCATCCCATATGATTAAACTGATTTGACTGAATTTTTCCCAAAGGGCCATTCTTACAGATCGAGCACACGCTATCTATCGACAAAAATAAATAAATAGTCAGAGGCAGTTCAAAAGTTGAATGAGCGATGGCTCCACCTAATAGAATCGCCGCGACGCTATGGCTGCGGCCGTGCGTGTAGAACTTGATCATTATTTTGCTAGGGTGTGATTTTAAAACTATGATATCTCCTATGATATTTATCTAAATCAAACGAGGTAAAAGGAAATGATGTTTAAAATAAAATACTTAAAATTAATATTGTACTTATTTGGATAAGGATTAATATTATGTCTATAGAAACACCTTCGCGTATAATGCATTATTTTAGGACAAATTTGATTACCATAAAAAGGTAAGGTTGGTTAGGTTAGATACTCGTACATAATTATGGTGTTGCGGATGATATTTTGTGTAACTTTTACGCAGCGCACGCAAAAGAAGCTCTCAAATTGAATAATTTTCCCCCGTTTTTGCAACATTTTTTGTCGATACTCCGCTCCTATTAGTCATAACGTGATGTTATATATAAGGCTATAGAATATATCCTATAGCCTTTCTCGATAAATAGGCTATCCTACACTGAAAGAATTTCTCAAATTGAACCGGTAGTTCCTGAGATTAGCGCGTTCAACCAAACAAACAAACTCTTTAGCTTTATAATATTAATAATAGTATAGATTTAATTTGTATGATAATAAGCGAAATACAAATTAAAATGTTGATCAACGAATATTGTTTAAGAGTGCACATAAGATCGCAATTTTTGTTTTGTAAAACAAAAGATGACATCTTTCGCTAATTACCGACGAGTTAATAAAACATTAACTAATAGGTATGATATTTGTAACAGATTCTAATTGTGCCGAAGTTCCATATTCCATTGTACAACAATGGAATATGGAATTAATGAAACTTCGGCACGCCCAGTTTTCTTTTAGTGCCATCATAAAACCAAATTGTATAGATTTTAATTGTTTAATGATTGATGATAATATTTGACATTTAATTTGTATTATAATATGTGAAATAAATATTAAAATGTTAATTATCGAGTTAAAGTTAGAGATAAACATTTATCCTTTTAGAGGTTTTTTTTTTGGTGGGAAATCATCCAATGATATCTCTCGCCCGAGAGTGTGTCAGACTTTTACTGACTAAAAACCCACTCCTGTTCCTTCGTTGCCTTTCATACCAGGGCCGAGGCATCCTTTTAGAAGCAGACCCTTGGCCTCAGTAGGCTTCGACCCTGCTGGGCCCCTACGGTTTGCTGACATCTCCTTGAGGTGCGCATGGAACAGTACGCGCCGTCGACGACTTGGTCTCGGTTCGGACGGTTACCGGACGGTCGGCCGGCGAGCTACCCATTGCTCGCCGTCCGCAAGCCCGCACTTACGGTGGCCGGAAATCGGGATCGGGATCCCGACAGCTGGGGCGTGAGGGCCGCTTCCTCGCGTGTGCACGTGCGGCCTCCTCCTTTGCTGACATTATTGCTTCGCAGAAGGAGGCGACCGCCTGCCACTGCTCCTCGCTTCGGACCATGGCCTGTACCAAGGCCTGGCGCGAGAGATCGTTGCCGCCGATCGCCATCCTTTTAGAGGTAAGACATTTATCCTTTTGATACTAACTGAGTTTGTCCATTCTTCCTTTTATACACAGTCCATCCTTCTATGCAATTCGTTTCCTCTCGATATCAGGACGGCCACGACTCAGTATACATTTAAGTGGAAGTTCTGTAATTATTTTCTCAACCAATAGCGGAATCGTCTCAAAAACCTCCTTTCCTTTATTTATAAACATATGTGTATATATCATATATATTAAATATGTCCAGTTGGGAAGGTCTAACTTCGAGAAAGAGATCAATCGTCGAATCCGACTCGGCTGGGCAGCGTTCGGGAAGCTGCGCGGTGTCTTCTCGTCCAATATACCACAGTGTCTCAAGACGAAAGTCTATGACCAGTGCGTGTTGCCAGTGATGACATATGGCTCCGAAACGTGGTCGCTTACAATGGGCCTCATTAGAAGGCTTAAAGTCACCCAAAGGGCAATGGAGAGGGCTATGCTTGGAGTTTCCTTGCGTGATCGAATCAGGAATGAGGATATCCGCAGGAGAACCAAGGTTGCCGACATAGCACGAAGAATCGCCAAACTAAAGTGGCAATGGGCAGGGCACATTGCTCGCAGAACAGATGGCCGTTGGGGCCGAAGGGTTCTGGAATGGCGACCACGTACCGGAAGACGTAGCGTTGGAAGGCCTCCTACAAGGTGGACCGATGACTTGGTAACGATTGCGGGAGTCCGATGGATGCGAGACGCACAGGACCGTTCGTTGTGGCGACGCTTGGGGGAGGCCTATGTCCAGCAGTGGACGTCTTTCGGCTGAAATGATGATGATGATGATGATTAAATATGTATATATGTTTATTTTAATTAGTACTTTTATTTATTTAAACTTTATGTACGTAGTGGTACATAGGCGGACTTAATGCAACAAGGCATACAGCCAGGCAGGCAGGCATACTTTTGTGTCTTGTGAACTTTGTTTTTTATATAATATATGTATTTTTATGCACCTACCGTATTGTCTCTCCACCACCCTAGGTTGACTGGTAGAGAATGACGGACTTAATGTCTTATTAAGTCCGCCATTGTACCTTTAGTTGCATGAAGATTAAATAAATAAAAATAAACATTTAACCATAATGATATTCGTAATGGGTACTGCAGTAAGCGCCACAGTCAGTCCATAGCGCTATGACTGCGCTATGGACTGACTGTAGCGCTTACTGCTCACTTACAGATCACCATCATCTGACTAACCTATTTCCAATTGTAATGAGCTCGGTTTCCAGAAAAACTAGTTGGCCATCCAGCTAGGTTACCAGTTTACATAGACGACTGCCTACCTGACTTCCACAACCTAGAAATTGGGTAAGATACTCCTTGGCAAGACTGGTGACAGATTACCTGGCTGCTGACTGTCTTTAACGATTGTCAAAGGTCTACGAATGACAGCCTGGACCAATAGCTTAACGTACTCTTTGAGGCACGTAGGATACTTGGTATGTTAAAATGGTCACCCATCCACAGTTCGACCTCCGCAAACGTTGCTCAACCTTGGAGATCGACTCGTACGTCTGTTATTTTTCTAGCCACGAGCTCCTCCGATTGTAATAAATTAAACTTCAATTTAAAATCAAATATGTAAGTTATGCGTCTCCTTTATAATTTAAACTAAGATTGAATAACATTTTATAATACCACTAGTTTGCCATGTTTTTGTAAGTATAAAAGGCACATATAAAAATGCTGACTATTTCATGCAAAATTTAATTTTTTCGATCTTTGACAACTTTTGTATGGAATATCTTGACCGCTCTGAACTTCGAACAATTGCTTACACTGTAATTCTTTTTAAGAATCTTATGGCGAATGCGTATTGCGTATTTTTCGAGTATGCACAATAGTTCAGAACGCCAACTTCAAAGCGACCAACATATTTTGACCGTACTGTACCTACGACGCTCACGCAGGAGGCTGTAGGTATACCTATAGACAAAGAGTTGGTCATAGAGCTTTGGAACGTTCTATGCTAGGCATATGGCTAATAGACCGAGTTCCAAATGTCGGGAGTCGAAGATGTACAAGGTTTTCGACATAAAAAAATGAATTACGAAACTCAAACGTAGCTGAGCAGGATACCTGGTAGGGCACCCTGATTGTGGGTGAAGGAAAATGGTGATCAAAATGTCCAAAGACAGAAAGAAGAAATATTGGTCGTCTGGTGGCAATATGGGCAGACGACAACGTTACCATCGCGGGTTGAACCTGGATGAGGATGCCAAAGAAACAGCGAAGTCGAGCTGTGGATGCTGATATACAGACATCACAAAAAAGTGGATAACCAGTTGAAGACGTTGGCGCTTTTCGTACCTATTCATGATTTTAATACCTAATTTGTTATACTAATAAGAAAACTAAAAAAAAATAAACGACTTCATTAAAAAAAAACCCGGGTAAGTGCGATTCGGACTCGCGCACTGAGGGTTCCGTACAAACTTACATATGAAAACAGTTCAATTCCCGAATTGAGTTACGATGATTTTTCCGAATCGCAAAAAAAGTTTTTTGTGACGTACCTAACCACAAATTTTATAGTTTTCGGATTTTTTCCTATACTTGTGCTATAAGACCTTGCTTCATGCCAAATTTCAGTATTTTAGGTCAAAGGGAAGTACCCTATGAATTTTGATTCCCTTGAGAGTGTTGACACACGTTTTATGCGACATAAACGGCCGTATCTTTTTTTTTGGTTAATTCAGAAGTTTGTTTTTTTCACAGCTTCAATGGACTGCAGATTTAGGTATATGGTTTAAATTTCAACTCGATACCTCCACGCGTTCCCGAGATAAAGGGTCTTGACAGAGCGACAGACAGACAGACAGACGGACTACAAAGTGATCCTATAAAGGTTCCGGTTTTTTCTTTTTGAAGTACGGAACCCTAAAAAAACAGTAAAACGATCAAAATAACTTTAATTTCGGAAGTCGGTGTTTCTCGGTATTGTTTGTTTCTTATTTAACACCGACTTCCGAAATTAAAGTTATTTTGATAGTTTTAGTTTTTTTAGTGAAGTCTGTATTTTTTTTTAAGTTTTTTATCACACTTTTTAGTTGCGATACACTTATAGCCAGAGTACCTACCTATTACTCATGACAATTCCAATTAACCCAAATACTGCTAGGATACATTGTTTTATTATGAAGTTCCCGGGTCCACCTTCCACCTTCCGGCTCCATCATCAGATCAGTTCGATAGTACCTTATAGCCAAAGTGCATCTCATGACAATTCTAATAAGCCCAAACACAGCTAGGATATATTGATTAATTACAAAGTTCCGGTGCCTATCTTCCGGCTCCATCATCATCATCAGATCACTTCTATGATACCAATTTCAACATAACTATTCACAACCATTCATTTTATTTGTATTGTCATAGTCGCTTAACTATCTCCATTGTGATATCTATGTGAGTATGAAGTTCCGTTGGTCATTTCTGGTCTTTTTCACCAGTTCCACTTCATCAAATGTTATTTTTTGACTGTAAATGCGTAATTCCTCGATGAAAATACCAAAATCTATGTAGTTGCCTATAATATTTGAGGAGATCCCTCGATTTCTCATGGATCCCATTATCAGAACTATATTTTGAAAAAAATGGGAACAATCTGGAAGCATATCCTCTAAGGGGAAAAAAATTGCGAATCGGTCCATAAACGACGGAGTTCTAAGGTAACAAACATAAAAAAATAATGATAAAAAAGGGGTTAAATATAATGACCACCATAAAATGCTTTGATACCCTTAGTTCTTTTACCAAAAATATATACTTGACACCAGAAAAATAAAGTCTAAAATTACAATAGTACTAGCTATTTTAGTCACGACTGGACTTCAAATTGTATTCGAACACCATCATCATCTTCCTGCCCTTGTCCCATCTTATTTGGGTAAATTGTATTCGAACACCAAATGTAGTAAATGATCACCAAATCTTAGCAAGCAAATTAATGCGCTATTTCTGCCTAAATAAACAACTGTGATTGCCATAAAATGTAGGCTTATTACCAAATAAAGTATTATGATGCCATATTAAGTTAGGTTAGCTTTTTTTTTTTAGAGTGTGGCAGGAGTGGGAAATCCTCATGGACACCCAGACTGCCTTTCAGTGAGACAGTCTGGGTAGTGCTGGACTCTTACTGGCTAAAACCACACTACACGCAAAAACACTCTTGCCATTCTGGTTTCGCAGGGATTTTATACGGGCTTTAGATTGTATTCTGATTAGGTTAGGTTAGATTTGGGTTAACAATTATTTTTTGAAGTCAGTTTGCTTAAATAGTAAAAACTTTGGTTATAAATTTTAAATTAAAGTGCAGGTTTAATTTTGGTGATCATTTACTATTTTTGTCGGTTGTATGTTACTATATCTGGTGGTAAGTTAAACATAAACCAAAAAAAAAACAACTGAATTGATGACCTCCTCCTTTTTTTGGAAGTCGGCTAAAAATAAACCATTCATCTTATTTACCGTCGAAAATAATTTCACAAGCTATCGTAAAATATCTTCCTGAATATGGTGATGAAACCCTTAAACTTATTATTTTTAATTCTATGTTAAAACCGTAAAGTCATCGATATCGGGGTTCTTGTGCAAAGAGGAATTTAGGGCTCCCCTTGAACATCCTGCTATTTTCTTTTATAACTGTTGAATGTTGCTTAGCGTGCGTGCGTGAGTTCCTTATTAAACTCAAAATTATTTATTTTACATAAGGCTACATGGGCATTCATAAAACGTCAGAAGCTAGCGTACAGTAAATTAAAGTACTACTACTTAACTAGATGTTATCATCATCTCATACTTGTATTCACCTTCTCTGAAAAAAAGAATAAAAAAAACATTTGTTCGATTAACGGGTTTTATTTAGATCTCAAGTAAATTAATGAAAGCAACATAAATTTAAATGGTAATTTCATGACAGTTAAATTTTAATAAGCACCGGTGTAGAGGTCTCGGCTAGCATAGATTTTTTTGGTTTTCAATGCATAAAGGAATCCTAGTGAAATATGCATTTATGCAAACTGCATCTATGTCAGCAATGTTATAATTTGGTGAAAACAAAAAGATGCTAGAGCGACCAAAGCGAAATTATAATATAAATATATTATAATTTTAACTATTCATACAGAAATTCAGACATCGTGAGGAAACCGGCATGTCCTAGAACCATAAATTCGAAGACATGTGACATTCACCAATCCGCACTGGGCCCGCGTGGTGGATTACGGCCCATTCCCTCTCCTAGAGAGAGGAGGTCTGAATCCCAGCAGTGGGAACATTAAAAGGCTGATTATGCTATGCTATACAGAAATTTATGCAGAAAAGTTTTAGAATAAAGTGAAGGCAAGGATGCTAGAGCAATTGACACCTCACTTGCTCTTGCATCCTGCCTTTGCCTTTTTATTAATTTTTCTTTTGAGCTTTTATACAGAAAAGGTGAAACGCCAAGAGAACCCAGATCAGTAGAAAAGCTTGAGAGAAGCGACTACGATCATTTTTGCACCTTGTTTCGGAAAGTTAACATTTTGTTTTAAACATACATGTGATAAGTAATTGTAATAATATAATAATATTCCACAACTATCACATTTTCCAATTTGAAAAGGAGTCAAACAAGGTGATCCGCTGTCTCCAAAGATATTCACAGCAACGTTTGAAGAAGTCTTTAAATATCTAAACGAACACGAAAGAGGATTAACTAATCTACGCTTTGCCGATGACATTGTCCTTTTCTCGTCTTCGGCGGCTGAGTTAAGCCTTATGCTCGATCAACTGAGCCATGCCAGCCTCGAGGTCGGACTGAAAATGAATATGACGAAAACAAAGTTAATGACGAACAGCACGAAACGTAAAGTGGACATCAAGGGCGTGGAGGTTGAATATGTCCATGAGTACATATACCTCGGCCAGATAGTCTCTTTCCAGGCGAGGCAAGATAAAGAAGTTGCTAGACGCACCGAGAACGCCTGCAAGAGCTACTGGTCGATGAAACACCTGATGAAAGGATCACTTCCACTTTCCCTTAAAAGGAAACTCATGGACATGTGCATCCTTCCCACCCTCACCTACGGAGCGCAAACGTGGTCATTAACGAAACGTCAAAAGTCCGCACTCGGGGTCTGCCAGCGAGCAATGGAACGAAGTATTCTCGGAGTCAAAAGAACAGATCGCATAAGGAACAGTATACTTCATTCCAAAACACAAATCGCAGACGTAGGTAACTCAGCCGCCAAACTAAAATGGAACTGGGCCGGTCACATCTGCCGCATGTCGCAATAAAATTGGGCGAAGGCAACCACTGACTCGATTCCGAACAGCAGGAGCCGACGACGCGGTAGGCCCAGAAGGAGATGGCGTGACGATTTGGACTCCTACCTTAAGGATTGACCAGAAGTAGCTAAAGACAGAACGGAATGGAATAACGGAAGGGAGGCCTTTGCCCTGCAGTGGGACACAACGGGCTCGTAATAATAGTAATAAATAACCCCATCGCCGTATCTCTACGTTGACGTCGTGGTGGGGCTTGCGTGCTCCAATATACCCTAGGTCTGTATCGGTAAAGTTTGCTTTGCCGTAATATGCCTAGGGTGAGGGGCCAGACTAAGAGAGATACAATCCGCAGTGCAGTTTTGTGGCGAACTGTTGGGCATTAGCGACCCCACGGACCCGATCTCCCGGGAGAGTTCTTGTTCTTCATCTCCGGCTTGCCTTTATTGGCCGGCCGTAGTGAACACTGACGAGGAACTGAGCTCCCACCTCTCTCTTGCCTTTATTGGCTGGCTTGAGTGGAGATTCGCAAGAGCAAACGTGCTCGGGAGAAGGATGTATAATCCAGTAAGGTGCTGGTAGGGATCTTGACCGTACTTCCGGGATTGTCCTGATAGCCGTGGTATACCTCTCCACTCCTCAAGCACCTCAGGATATGTTGCCCTCTTGTTGCTACGTCACTTCGTGCTAGCGGCCGTTTTTGGGGGCCCATTTATTGAGTGTGCAAGTCACCCTCTGCCTTTTTTCGATGCATATTAATAACGTTGTTCAGGCAGGGGCCATAGTCTTGACATAGTTCCATGTTACCAGTCCACTTAAGACTCCAAAAACCATAGCCCTATTATCTTTGTTCTCCATATGTCGCAACAGTTTTTCAATAACCGGGGGTTGTCCTTGGGTGCACTAGCATAGCGCGTACAGGGATAATCGTCGGTTGGTATCATGTTCCATTATAATTATCTAAAGGGCCTCTGCGTGTTGGCTTCGGCTCCTCGTACGCCTCCCAAAGGTCCAGGACCTCAGGGTCCTGAGATAGATAAAATATAATAAATAACTATCACATTACGCCGTCTAGTCCCAAGCTAAGCAGAGCTTGTGTTATGAGTACTAGACAACTGATAAACATAGGTACTTGTATATTTCTTAATACATACATATTATTTAATAATCAAACGAACTTACCTGAAGTGAAGTTCGATTTTAATTATCCTGTCTTCGTCGAAGAGATTTAAGTAAATATTCACCTGTAGTAGCTTCGCTACGCTTCGACTCACTCGCACATAGTTTAGCGCCATAGGAAAGAAAGAGATAGCACTATCTCCATAGGCGCCCGATTACCATATTAACATATTCTTCATTCAGTTCAGAGTACCGGTCTACTGGACGAACTATAACATTGTTAAGGGAAATGAAAGGTCCACCTGAATGTCAGGGTCGGGAGGGACCTTAAATCTCTTCGACGAAGACAGGATAATTAAAATCGAACTTCACTTCAGGTAAGTTCGTTTGATTATTAAATTATCCTGTCTTCGTCTTTCGAGATTTAAGTAAATATTCACCTGTAGATGTTTAGAGATAGCCATATGCAATGTTATAGGTAGGACTATAAATAATTATTATAAATAATACATACATTTGTTCATAATAAACTCAAGAAACTTAAATTATTATAACCAAAGAAATTAACAAAATTTCTACTGATTACTGAGAACAGCGTTTGCCAATTCACAATTTGTTTGAGCGATCGGCCGATTATAAAAATCAGCAAAGGTGGCAGATTGCTCTGACCACTCAGCCGTTCTCCTAATGACATCGACACTGATTCCTGCCTGATGTGCAGCAGAAGATGATGCATGCCGATTGCTATGGGCACTGAATATTTCAGTGTCGATACTACTAGCAGCTAAAGCCTGCTTTATCCATCGCCCTATAGTTTGCGAAGAGGTGGGGTGATGAGGTTTTTTATTTAAAAGTTAGAATCAACTTATTGTCTACATTGATTCTTTTAGCTGATCTAACATTCATGTAAGCTATTAAAGTCTCTGCTGGACAGATCGTAGGACGCTGTCTGAAAAAGGAAAGGTCAAGAATTGGTTGGGATTTACCTATACCAGATGTCTTAATCAAATCAGTAATAGTGATTAAAACCTTGTCTTGATTAATCACAATATTGTGTAACCTAATTAATGAGAGCGTCTGACATCTTTGGCCTGTTGACAAAGCCAATAATACAACCAATTTTTTGCTCAAATGCTCCAAACTTAAATTACTATTGGGGTATAAAACACCAAAATAATTAAGAACGATATTGGGGTCCCATGTGCAATTATATTTCGGGAACGAAGGCTTCAATTTAAATACAACCTTAAAGAATCTCTTGATACGTTCGTTTTGTTATTCCGGAAATAAGTGAAAAAGCCGAACGGTGATTGTTTAATGTTCCATATGTGGGACCAGATAAAAAGTCTAGCAAAACATGTACTCCGATTAGGAACGGATCTAAACCCTTATCGTGACAGTATAACCACCACTGTTTAAAGCTAGAAGCATATTGCGATTTAGTGCTCCCAGAAATAGATGACGTCATTACAGTCAGTGCTGATTGAGAGACCTGCAATCGTGCAAAGGCTTCCCGGATAATAAAGTCACCGCCAGGGAAAGGCGGCAATGTAGAGGATGAGTTTCCCTGAAATTAGATGATAACGGATGTTTATTCGGAGGAAATATTAATATTTCATTTACCGCAAGAGATCTAAATACTGGATACCATGCTTGAGATGGCCAATGAGGGACTACAATTATACCGATTGCTTCATCATTAACAATCTTTTGCAGAACTTTTAAAATGAGCGAAATGGGTGGAAACGCATAAAAGAACATTATCCTATTTAATAGTAAAAGCGTCCACGATGTAAACACAGGGATCACGCTTCTATGATATATACTTTTTACATTTAGCATTAGTCCTCGATGCAAAAATGTCCATCTCAGGTTTGCCAAATTTTGAAACAATGGTATTAAATGCTGTAGAGTGCAATTCCCACTCAATATCAATATTTCTTGACTCTGTGTCTGCTTCAATATTCTGAGATGACGCTATGTAGGAAGCAAAAAGGAATATCTGTGGACTTTCACACCACATCCATATTTTTCGGGTAATTTCATTGAGATATGGGTATTGCACTCCACCTATTCTATTTATGTAAGCGATAGCCGTAGTATTGCCAATGCGTAGGAGTATGTGACAATTAATGACCTTGTTCGCGAAAGATTTAAGTCAAAAGTAGGCTGCAAGGAGTTCCAAATAGTCAATATAACGAGAACACTCGTCTTCTGTCCACCAACCGCCTATACTTTCTCCTCCAGAGGCTGCACCCCAGCCGATA
This sequence comes from Mythimna impura, assembly GCA_905147345.3. Taxonomy (NCBI): domain Eukaryota; kingdom Metazoa; phylum Arthropoda; class Insecta; order Lepidoptera; family Noctuidae; genus Mythimna; species Mythimna impura. The sequence continues at coordinate 16,595,559 of LR990343.1, read as the reverse complement.
CTGCGTGCGTCACTAAAAATTTCTAATGTAAACGACATTGGTCTAATGGGGTTACTCGTGTTTAAAATTGATGACCTCCACCAAGTCAAGTCAACGCGTAAACTATTTGGAACAGTCCTTATCTTGTCATAATCATCATTATCCATTAATGCTAAATATTTGGCCCGCTCTAAAAATTTTGTGTACACCCACCCGTACGCAACTCCCGGACAGGCAGCTGTCAGGGTACCTAGGTAGCGGGCAAAAGCACGAATAATAATTCTCGTTTTAACTAGCATACTTTCAGTACATGACAAAATGTTGCGTCTTTTCTTTAATGGGGCTCGAATCTAGAGTCATGTCTTTAGAGTTTAAGATACAACCTAAAAACTGACAACATCGACTTGGTACCAGTGAAATCTTCTCATAGTTTATTACAAATCCTAAGTTCACTAGGCACTTTATGCTTTCATTAATACATTTTTCATAATTGTCTCCGAAATAACAACTGTCATCTAAGTAGAATAATACTGATTTAAAACCTCGAGATCGCAAAAAAAATAGAAACTGGTTTCATAAGTTTTGTAAAAGCGTGTGGAGCTGAGGTCAATCCAAAAGGTAAAACCAAAAATTCGTATAGAATATTATCAAAATAAAATCTCAAAAACTTTACATGATCATTGTGGATAGGTATCAAAAAGTATGCTTCCTTCAAGTCCAAGGTAACCATATAACAGTTAAGTGTCATTAATTTGACAGCTGTCCTAACATCTTCCATCTTAAAATGGCTAACATCGACAAATGTATTTAATTTCTTTAAATTTAGAATTAAACGTTTTTCACCATTACTTTTAGAAATGATAAAAATACTAGATACAAATTGATCGCGGGTAAGATTACATTTACGAATGACATTTGCTTGCAACAAAACCAAATTCGGACACTGTATATGATGCTTAAGAAAAGGAATTCTATAACCAGAATAGTTTCTAGAATTGTTTTGTCATCAGTAATCTTTTTCCAGGCTTGAATAAAATACTTTAAGCGTCCAGCGTGAGAGTATACCTACCTGAGAAGGTACTGCTTCGCGTTCGTTGTGGAGGCCGCTCCCACTGCCTTGTGGCGTGATGCAGGGTGCTGGTAAGGGGACGATGCGCTTGAACACGGGTCATTGCCTGCATTGCTCCGTGGCGGCGGTAATTCGATCCTGGTCTGGTCCCGCCGCCGCGTCTCGGTTGCCCACGAATGAAGTGATGATAAGGCTGGCGTGACGGCGGGCCTTTGTAGTTTAAATTGCTCGTTTGAGCTGCAGACTTAATCAGATTGCCTGTTTTCTGTATTCCACGCGAAGATTTAATAAGATTGTTGTCTCTCTTTCTACCCTTGAAAGGCTCAAAAAGTCTTGTCACTCCAATCTCTCTTTTCTCCAAGAATGAGAATCAGACAACAGCTTTGTTGCGTTTGTAAGAAGACGAAGGATGTCGGCAGTGTATTTTGTCAATATACCCGACATCGTCCTTTCTAAAATAGTCAGGACGCATCCCATTTGCGATTGCTCCTTCAGAATCCTGACGTCACGTGACTTTCCGGACTCATTTAGCATTGCAGCTTCGAAATCCTCTAAAGCCATTAAGAGCTCGGGTTCTGCGATAGGAGGAACATTATGGAGGAACATTATCATGTGATTTGACTATTACATATTTACTGTATGGACTTTAAAAGAGACTTTGACCCCTGAGTTTGTTTCGGTGTTCCTTCTCAGGGTAGTCAGTTAGGAAACACCGGCCTCATCTAGTTTAAAATGACAAAAAAAAAAATGACGTGTAAAAGTGTTTTATAAACCTATTTGCAGAATAAGTATCATTTATCATTTATCGCCATTTGTATTAGCATCATCAGCCGGGGCTGTCACACCTGGAGAGTCAGCTGGCAGTGATGCATTTTCCCCCGTTATAGAAAGTACAGGTGGTACTGGAGACGCAGAGCACGCAGAGGTTTCTGGCTCATCCACTGGCCTCGCTGAGTCAGTGGGAATGTCATCCGCCGCCGCAGGCGTCGGCGTAGGTGAGCGGTCAAGAGACGAAGGCCTAGACTCGCCGCTGTCTAGTTCCAGTTATACTGGAACGATATTTTTTGGTTAATATCTCGTATTAACTCTAATAAATAAAATAGGTCAATATCTCGTATTGACTCTAAGGAAAGAAAACAATACCTAGGTCAATATCTTGTATTGACTCGATCGTTTAATGTACCGTCTAACATCTCGTGTTAGATCTAAGGTAAAATTAGGCATTATCAATTTAGGCCTCTTGTATTTTGCACAATAACAACAACCGTAGAATAAGTTTTTTTTTTTTTTTTTTTTTTTTTAGGTAGTTGGTACATACCTTCAATTGACATACGTCTATGCCGTCTTTTCTTGGCCAATTTTTGCTCATATTTCCTTAGTTTCCTTCGCCATTTTATCTTCTTCAGTTTCGTCATGCCTCCTTTTTGGCATTTCGTAAGTTTTAGCACTACTAAACACTGATAAAATCCGAAAAAAACTAAAAACTTTTTCACTATGTGCGGTAGCCGCGCGCGCACGGAAACGAATGAAGAATATGTTAATATGGTAATCGGGCGCCTATGGAGATAGTGCTATCTCTTTCTTTCCTATGGCGCTAAACTATGTGCGAGTGAGTCGAAGCGTAGCGAAGCTACTACAGGTGAATATTTACTTAAATCTCGAAAGACGAAGACAGGATAATAGATAAATTACACTCAGACACAGAACAAATGATCGTGCTCATCACACAAACATTTTTCCTGGGTGGAAATCGAACCCACGGCCTCCAGCATAGCAGTCAGGGCCACTAACCACTAAACCAACAGGCCAGTCCAATTGTGTTATGGTAAATATATGTACACACATACAGGAGGCCCACCTGATGATAAGTGGTAACCGCGGCAAACATACAGTAGGTTCACCTGGTGATATGTGGTAACCGCGGCAAACATACTGGAGACTCACCTGACGATAAGTGTTAACCGCGGCAAACATACTGGAGGCTCACCTGACGATAAGTTACATAATAAACCACAGTAATCTAAACTGGAACGTTAAAAAAATTAGTCGATTAGGTAGCTGAGGTTACTCCTCCAACTGTAAACGCTCTAGAAGCTATTACTAAACAACCCAAAAATATTCACAATATTATTTAACCTAGTTTAATTAGACGCTGGGGAAAATAGTTGCATTTTATTTACAATAGTAAAATGAAAAAATATTGCATGTTGCGAAAAAATGTGCTAATTAAGTTTTATGCAAATTAACTACTTATTGTTTGTGTATGTATATATGTACGATGTTAGAGTGCAGTGTTTTCTATACGAGCCGTTCGTATGTCGATAAAGTTCACTTTTTTAGCAATTGGAATTTTTTTAGAAATCCTAAGTATCATTACCTACCTAGGATTTGTAAAAATTTCCAGTTGTTAAAAAAGTGCACTATATCGGATTTTTTTATGATATTTTTTTATAATAATCAAAAGTCTTTCTAGTAAATATTCTTCGCTCTATATTTATTGTTTGTTAATATTAAAAATAAAATGCTATTAAACGCATTCAACTGGACCACTATTTGCACACTTCGAAATGATATTCTATGCCTTACCATTAAATCGATTACACACTGAGTACATTGCTCAGTGTGTGTTGCTATAAAGTTCAATGTATATCAATATTTCTATATTAACAATATAATAATACATATACAACACACACTACATTTATACATATGTAACACATACTAGACTGAGTAATTGTACCGTTTTAGCTATAAACAAAACATTGTGAGGAGAAATAAATAAATAATAATAATAATTATTATTATTATTAATGAATGATGTTACGAGTTGATTGATATAATTTTGACATATACACAATACCTTTTATGACCGCTAGAAGTTGACCTTAAAATATTAATAGCGAACAGGATGGATAGTCCAAGTGTTATTTTAATACAATTTTTAGTCTCGCATCAAATTATTTAAATGTTATTGCAGTTCGCCGCCTAAAGTGGGTGGTTCCTTGAGCGATATATAAGCCTGCGCGGATTTTTTACCCGCACACAAACTAGTTCAACGTAGCTAGACAACCTTAGATATTCAAAATGAAATTCGCAGTAAGTAAAATCGAAGACGAATATTAATAAAATAAAATATTAAATAAATTATTTCAGTCATGTGAAATAATGTGAAAAAAAAAATGAGGTGATAAGTTCAGTGACACTAATTGGTTTTTGTGGATACAGGTGGTGATTTTGGCGTGTCTGGCTGCCGCAAGCGCGCAGTTCAATGCAGGAGCATACAAACCCTTCTCGAACCAGTACACGCGTAACCAGTACAACAAACCTACACCCGCGCCGTACCGCCCCTTCAACCCCAAGGTGTACCCTTCATCCACCTATGCCCCCATCCTGTATCCCTCATCCACCGCTGCGCCCCGCCCCGCCGTCCCCGTCGCCTCAGTCAGATACCAGGGTGATGACCGCAACGCTCAGACTCTGAGATACGGCAATGAAGTCTACCCTGACGGCAGCTACGCCTACTTGTAAGTACATAACACTTCTCAAAGTTTTAATATTCCATAAATAGGTCGTAGTTATTTACTGTTTTTATTAATTATTTTTCAGCTACGAAACCGACAACGGTATCGCGGCTCAGGAACAAGGCACTCCCCGCAACTTTGGTGGCAACCCCCCTGTAGCCCCAAGTGTCGCCCAGGGTTCCTTCTCCTGGACCTCCCCCGAGGGTCAGCCCATCGTCATTACATACGTCGCTGACGAGAACGGATACCAGCCCTCTGTGAGTATTTTAATTGCAGTTCAATTATTCAACCGATGCAGGGACCGATTGTATTTTATTCCAACTAGAAGATTTAGTTTTTATTGGTAATTTTTAATTACAATCTATTTTTCCAGGGTGACGCCATCCCCACTTCTCCCCCCTTACCCCCCCAGATCGCCCGCGCCCTCGCCTACATTGCCAAGAGCGGACAACTGAAGAAATAAGTAGCTGAAAAAACCGAAATTTACACATCAGTATAAGTATACTACAGAATGAATAGTACAATATAGAAGTATTTGAAATAAAATAAAATGAAATGTGATATATTTTAAACGACAACTTTTATTTGCTATTTATACGTATGATATTTACTTGTTAAAGTTATGTACGTGCAAGTGTAAATAAAATATTGTAAACGTTTTGCAAATCTGTTTTTTCTTTTTTCATCTTTAAATGTTTTATTCAACGACTTTAAGCTTTCGTAGTTTTGTCATTACGTAAGAGATTCATGATTATTATCAAGGGATTGACTTTTGATAAGATTGTTGCACATATTTTAATTAAAATTATTAGTTGCACACATAGCATGGGAGAGTTGCGTTGAAAAAAACTTACGACGTGCCTGCTGCAAACATGTGATTGAAGCTATAATGAATCCATTAATATTGATAACAATTGTTAGATTAATGATGCATTTTTCGTACAGAACAATATTGTTATAAGTATTATGGGTTTATTTTAAGCATTTTTATTTAAATAAACAATCAGCCCACCTTTAACCTTATAGACAGATCAGATAATTTGAAATAGGTAGTATTTCAACACGGATTTAGATGAGACCGTCGATATCGATTATTCAGAAATTAACATTAAATATCATTTAGGGTTATTTATTGTTGAAGCGATACATCATAATATTCAATGCCACTCAAGACAATTATGACCGTTATATTTAAAGATAGATAGATATTCATTAAAGTTTATTTTCTTGGGTGATCATGAATGTAAATAATTGTTGAAGCACTGAAATATCACTGGTGCTAGATATTGCATGCAGGTTGGAATGTAAGCATAGACAAAATGTAATAAAGTTTTTAACGGGCGACAAATCAATTGCAGTTTGTAGATGTTAGTTCCTGTCAGATTGGGACATGGTAATTTTTTTTAATAAACAAACAAACTAGCTTCTACCAGAGGATTCGCTCAAGGGAAAGTAGGAAATTAACCCTTGGGAACATACTCCCGGACTAAAAGTTTTCTATACCAGAATATGGTCTACCCGTCTACCAAGCTTCATCTAAATTCATCAGCCTTTTGAACGTGAAGGACTAACAAACACACACGCATCCGTCCATAAAAGCTTTCACCTTTATAATATGAGTATGAGTTGCACTTGCAAGAAGGATTAGTCTATTCTGGCATTACAGAAGCTGTTTAGCTTTTGCCTTCTAGAAAAAGTTTGCCATAGGACCCTTTTTTAGAACGACTACGGTGGTCTATTTATCAAAATATTACTAACCTGAAAATAGGTATTCAAACAAACCAACGATAGTCTAAACATAATTTCAAACTAAAGGTAAAATTGCAGTGCGCGTCTTTGTTAACTATTTCTATGAAATAATACTGTTAAGTGCCAATTAAATGTAGTTAACATGTTCTAAAGTGTTTGTAAATAGAAGATAAAGACTACATGTTTACAATATTGTTAAAATTATCTAACTACGAAGTTACAACACCACTTCATTTACGTTATACGCCAGTTGTATACCCTATAACAATTGTTGTATTAATTAACAGTGTCTACAAGACTAAGTTTGAACTGAATTAAAATAAGATTAGAATTTAAAAGATTTTATTTGAATACGAAACGTTTATGGTATAAAAACGGTCATTTGGCTGCTAATGAGGCTATAAATCGATAAGAAATCGATCGCATTGTCTCTCATGGCGGTGTGTCCTTCGTTTTTATAGATGTAACTACAGTTGACCACAAAAGGCTGCTATACCCACACGATTGCGCGGTGCCCATCCATCTAATCATTACACAATATCGTAGAATATTTACAGCGAACAGGTTCCAAAAGATTTATTTCTGTTGCGGCCTTAGAAGATTCGTTAAACAGAAATTTGTAAGCTTTATTAAAAAATCACCGCTCTTGTTTATTGACTCACCGCGAAACGATTAACTTTATAAGCCAATAATTATATTCTGCGTATCTCAAATGATAGCCTGCTTCGAACATCCAACGAAATTTATGGTTTTTGTGACAGTTATACTTATTACGATATTGTCAAACATATTTGAGACTATTTTTAACCGACTTCAAAAAAAGGAGGAGGTTATCAATTCGGTTGCATGTTTTTTTATGTACCTCAGAACTCCGTCGTTTATGGACCGATATTGAAAATTTTTTTTTCCTCTTAGAGGAGTTGCTTTTCAATTGGTCACATTTTTTTCACAATCCAGTTCTGATGATGGAATCCGATGAAGAGTCGAGGGAAATTCTCAAATATTATAGGCAACTACATGGTGATTTTGGTATTTTTATCAAGAACTTAAGCATTTACAGTCAAAAAGTAACATTTGATGAAGTAGAACTGGTGAAATAGACCAGAAATGGCCAAGGGAACTTCATACTCACATAGATATTACAATGAAGATACAACGATAGCAACTATGACAATACAAATAAATAAATGGTTCTGAAAAGTTATGTTGAAAATGGTATCATCGAAGTGAACTGATGATGATGATGGAGCCGGAAGGTAGGCACTGGAACTCCGTAATTAATCAATGTAACCTAGCCATGTTTGGGTTTATTAGAATTGTCATGAGAAATAGGCACTCTGGGTATAAGTGTATCGCAACTAAAAAGTGTGAAATAAAAAACTTTTTCCAAAAAAAAAAAAAATATAACCGACTTCACTAAAAAAGCACTAAAAGGATCAAAATAACTTTAATTTCGGAAGTCAGTGGTAAATGTGAAAGAAACAATACCGAGAAACACCGACTTTCGAAATTTAGTGTTTTTATTTATTTATTTATTTATTTATTTAACAATTTATGTACACACACAGAAACAAAAGATTCGAAGAAGGAAACAGAAAAATAGGTACAAAGGTGGTTGGTGGTTGGTGGTGGTGGTGGTGGTGGAGGTTTTTTTTAGTGAAGTCGGTTATTTATTTTGTAAAAAGTTTTTTTTCTTAAAGTCGATATACGCGATTTATCATACTTAAAGCGGAATCAAGAAAACAAGTTTCCCTTCCGTTTAAATAGATTAATGAATAAAATAATAAAAAAATATGTCGTTTACGTAAATTAGTCTACATTTTATGTAAATTGGTCGGATTAAAATATCAATGTCGAATGCCCTTCTTCATAGAATAATAGACTAAAGTGGGTTTACTAATGACAATACAAAATGTGACCGCGGATTTTATTATAAATATAATGTTAATTTGACACTTCCAAGTCGAATGATAGATCTCTTTTGTATGTTTTCGTAACAAATAAGGCTTAAATAAACCCATTAATTGTGAATAATACGTTTAGTAGACAAAGGCTTGGCGTGTGATGCGGCAGGTGATCTTCACCTCTCGATGAAGCTCTATCGTGATGCTATGCGGTCCGTTCGGGCGCGACCTTAGCATTTGGCGTAACGCACTTACCGCTTTATAGGTACACGATACAAGTGATTCCCTACGACTATGCTTGTATATTCCTGAATAAATTACAGGTGACTAACCTAATGTTGGTTGGGAAATATAATAAACTAGTATTGTAAAAAATACACAACACATATATACATTGGATTGAAAGAGTTTGAAAGAGACCTTGACCTGCTAGATGAAACCAAACCCACGATATTTGGTTACCGTAGGCGCGGGTTTACGGACGATGAGCAATGGGTAGCTCGCTGTCTGGTAGCGCGCCTCAAAAAGACATCATCAAACCCGTAGGGCCGATGCGCTCGGTGGAGCACACGGTGGAGGTGTGCCCCGCTTGGGCAGAGCAACGCCGTGTCCTTATGGGGGCGATCGGCGGCGGCGATCTCTCGCGCCGGGCCTTGGTACAGGCTATGGTCCGGAGCGAGGAAGAGTGGCAGGCGGTCACCTCCTTCTGCGAAGCAGTAATGCTAGCAAAGGAGGCGGCCGATCGCGTGAGGCAACGGTCCTCACGCCCTTACCGCCGCCGGAATTCCGATCCCGATTTCCGGCCACCGTAGGCGCGGGCCTGTGGACGGCGAGCAATGGGTGGCTCGCCGTCCGACCGTCCGGTAACCGTCCGGACCGAGCCCAAGTCGTCGACGGCGCGTATTGTTCCACGCGCGCCTCAGGGAGATGTCAGCAAATCGTAGGGGCCCAGCAGGGTCGAAGCCTACTGGGGCCATGGGTAGTGTGAAAACGAAACCCGGGGCCCTGGGACGAAGGCAACGAAGGAAACAGGTGGGTTTTAATTAGTATAAGTCCGACACCTTCGAAAGGGAGAAAAAAACATTAGGTATTTTATAGTTTTGTAAAAATATAAACGGTGAAATTTAATAATGTTTTTTTCTTCAATTGACTGAAAGAAAAAATGAAAGTAAAAAGCTCTAATCTATTAGGGTTATTATGTTTACATATCAATAAAAAATAAGAGAACTTGAGTGTACTCTCATTTCATATTCAGGCAGTTTTTTTAATGATACTACGTGCACCTCTTTTTAACCGACTTCAAAAAGGAGGAGGTTATTACTCATATACTCGAAGCACACAGACCCGGTACAACAATCTGTAGTTAACTCAACCATACTCACTTACTCAACCACTACGCCAAACGTGCTGCTAAAAAAGCTTTCATGGAGAAATTTTAACAAAATGAAGAATGAGTGTTGGCTTGTGAAATGCCTATTGAAACTACTTATAAGTGAAGCTTCACTTTACAATAAATACAACATACCAAACAGACAAACATAGTCGTTTAATATTTTAACAGCTATGTGTGAATTTAATAGTGCACAATCGCTTCATGATAAATGCGGACTAGCGTGGCCTATACAAGTACCTTCGCCCAGGGCACACTTGTCGTATATTATTGTTGCCTTTTGTACCACTGCGATAATTACATTTATTTAGTGCAGCATAGACATTTACAAGTCATTAAGAACAATCCTGCTGTACTGTAATATAGATTGATTGCTGTTTTTCTTTATGTTCGTGTTCAATGGTCATGGGCGCACTGATGACTGTCTGATACACGTGGGCACGCGGCAAAACAGTGTGCAAGACAAGTATCTGGTAGCTGATGGTCGAAAGTAACCAAGTTTCAAGACTTCTTTTTCTTGTCCATGATATATTTAAATTTATTTGACCTTATATTTTCACAATTCCACGGCATCGTCGGTGTCATAAAAGCCGCTAAGACTGCAGGTTTTTGGTCTCAAATGATAAGACAGTAGGTGAGACATAGACTGCGATTCACTACCAAATTCCCAACTTTCGGTCGAAATATGTCCACTTTACCAGATTGGTATTACGTCTGTCCACTTGAGTTTTCCTTATGACGTACCGATTGGATAAGCCTATCCAGCATTGGATTGCAAACAGCTGATAATTATAATGATATGATTATAATTTCCATCCATTGGTTTGTGAAGCTTGTCAGAGCCATTGCTCCCATAGAAAGAAACCGTATATTAAAAAAATATAGCAAGCTAAAAAACTATGAAACAGAACATCCTTACACTCCTCCATTCCTCTAATCATCTCTTTAATTTTCCAGAAGAATTAAAAACTAGTCAGGTATTATTTTAATGTATGAAATGACGTGTTTTATTGTAATAATGATTGATTTAATATGGATATCTTTATGTTGATTCGAGATTATCTTGTATTTATTTAAAATCTGACAATCATGTGTAGAATTTTGCGCTTTTGAATGAATAAAAAATCGATTAATTTTAATATTATAATATCTATTGAATGTTTATTTTACAGTTAGGACACACAGCATACATGACGTGTCTGACAATAATTTAATTCAGTCATTAGAACATCTGTAATAGCAACATTGAACTAAAGAAAATTTTGAAATTGGTAATACTTTTTTTTTGATAATTTTAATACTCATATCTAATATCATTCACCTATAAATTCATCAACAATATTCGGTTATCTACAATCCCGTGATAAGACCTGTCATACTGTATGGATCAGAATGTTGGGCTGTGAAAAAGACTGATGAAAAAAGATTGTAGGAGAGATTAGAATATTGAGATGGATATGTGGTGTGACGAGAACAGATAATGTAAAAAATTAGTATATTAGAGGAAGTCTGAAAGTGGCGCCAGTGACCGAAAAGTTGAAGAGAGATTCCCTTTCAACTTTTCAAACCATGACCTTACCCGCCGATCATGCGCCGACCCCAAATAACACGGGACAAGGGCAGGAAGATGATGTTGAATTTTGGGTTTCTGGAAAGTTTGAAAGAGTGATCGTGGGCCCGAAAACGTAAAGGACACATGTGAGTTTTAGTTAGTAAAAGTCTGACGTCATTCAAACTCTCGTCCCACTATAGAGTGGAAGAAGCCATTGGATGAATTCCCAGCACAAAAAAAAAAACATTAATTTACAACTTTACTGCACGTTTAGAATGCTTTAAAGTTTACCATTTGGCTGTCATAAAAAACGTATAAGTTATGAGTCTGATCCTCCAAATATTTTTTATGTATACCTAATCTATATCTTTATTTGAAAAGTTCATGGCTAAATAGACTAGATACCTACCTACTCATTTATCCGTTTATGCAAGTTACTGCGGCACATGGGCGCGGCTAAAGATGGCTCCCAGCTCATGTCGTAACGCGTAATCTTATCATCATACGAATGGCTCCATATGACCACTTATACTCAAAATCCCTCACAGTATGGATTTCACAAAACGATCACTCAAAAGGTTAATAGCTGATATGGCCTATTGCTCTATTTCTAATAGTGACATTGTAGTGAACGATACTGTCGCTAATACCTTTCAATTCTGAGGTTGGAAAGACGTCAATGTGTTTATTTATTTATTATGCAGACCTATTGAAATAAACCTATTAGTAAAGCATTTTCGCATTCTTACTAAATTGCTTTTGAGTTCATCAATGTTGCGATAATAGGTGCAGTTGAATTTGTAGACGTTGCTGTGGGGAACAGCAAAATTTATACACGTATTTTTTTTTTCTAACAACAGCTGCATTTTTTTTCTTCTATCAGCAGCTGCAATTTAATAGATATTTTATGAAGATTTTTGATTAAATCTGAATCTTATTATTGAATATACCTAATCATAATTTCGACCATCGCAAACTATGTCATCAGACGGTGGCTCGAAAAAAGACAGACGGAAAAAGTGATAAGTTTTTTGCAAGGCGTCATGCTTTTGATTCCGTTGTATCTATTAGATAGGTAAAGATGACCCACCACAATTTTGCCCTCTGATACCAACACGATAGAGGCTTGTGGACTGCTCCATACCACCTATTTGACCTACACCACCCATTCCTCTGTTGTAGTTTTGAAAGAGGTATGGAATATTCACATCTAATTTTTGTTTTAAAGACGGAAATGGAAATTACAAACGTTTTACTTGACCTAGTTTTTTTTTATTTGGGAAAGGAAGGAAGGGCCCAAGGGTGGGAGATGTCATTAGATGACTAATGACATCTCCCACCCTTGGGCGGGGCGGGAGGGCGTGTCAGACTTTTACTAAATAAAACCTTCTTCTGTCCCTTCTTTGCCTTTGTTCCAGGGCCCCAGGGTTCTCTTTCGTACAACCCATGGCCCCAGTAGGTGTCGTCCCTGCTGGGTCCCTACGGTTGCTGACATCTTCTTGAGGCGAGCGTGGAACACTAGGTGCCGACGACGACTTGGGCTTGGCTCAGGCGGTTACCGGACGGTCGGACAGCGAGGTACCCATTGCTCACCGTCTGCAAGCCCGTGCCTACGGTGGCCGGAAATCGGGATCGGAATCCCAGCGGCTGGAGCGTGAAGGCCGTTGCTTCGCGCGTGCGGCAGCCTCCTTTGCTAGCATTACAGCTTCGCAGAAGAAGGCGACCGCCTGCCACTCCTTCTCACTCCGGTTACTTGACCGGGTGTTAGTGGTTCCACATTTTCGAAATCGGTTGCAATGGTGCAATTACTATTATAATTCCGACGTACAAATAATATTGTTGGTTTAAAAGCACCCAAGGAAGAGCTAGAGGGAGGCTATTATTATATTGATATTGTTTTGGAACTACTTACGTGGTAAAATAAATAAGCATGAGCAGTAAAATAAATAGGTTTTTTTTTTCCGAATAAGATTTTCAGCGATTTCATTTTGAACACGTTTTTGGGCCGAATCTAGGTTAGAAAGCGGCTAATCATTACTACTGTTCCACTCCAACTCTTTATCTGAAGGTTGACGTAAACAGGTCGCGCGGAAGGACTGAAGAAGCCGAATCATCTTCTTCATTACTCACAACAGCAGGATCAGGTGGTACCTAACTGTCACAATAAGCATCGAAGTCGGGCTCAGTGTCGTCATCTTCAGCAACCGTAAAAGCCTCAACGACTCACTCTAGTCTTTACGGGGAAATCAATTGTTACGAGAAGATGAATGTTATTTCTATGACATTTTCAATGATCAACAAAGTTCGCAAATATATTTTTACTGAGGGTATTCGCCCAGTGTACACTGGCATTAACAGTGCCAAACATGTTTTCCTATTTAATATAATAATATTTGTTTCTTGATTTAGCTTATTAGGTATAATAATTTATCTTGGAATATAGAAATCAATAAAAATACAGCTAAAATGTTATAAATCAGGGTGTACGAGTCATGTGTCGTACATGGCCCTCGCGTATTGCAGTTCAGCACTATTTCGCCGCCTTGCACAAATTATATTGTAAAGCGACAGTACACAATTAACATTCACAGACGGCTGTACTCATTAGCGATCATTCATATATGATAAGTTACGCAATAAATCAGATCTTCTTCGGATATCAGTGACTATCATTTCAAGTAACATCCAAGGTGTGTGCGACCCATTCAGCAGCGCATACACAGGGCCTCACCATGATGTGTTAAAATGTCAGGCGAGCGAGCGAGAAAGAAGGATGGACCTATACACCATAAATAGCTTAATCTCTTTAACAATTCAGTTTAGGTCGTCAAATGGATCGCGTTAAGAGCTCGCGATAGGGCCTCTGGTTTATTTAACAACAAGTAACACTTTGATAATAGCTCAGAAAAAGTTGTGAATTTCACATTTATTTTCGAGCACCAACCGGCCAACTTTTTTATATTCCTTGGCTCGTGACATCTACATTTAGGGCGCCCTCAAATTAGCCACAAAGTGCCGCGGCGGCGCGGCAGCAGCGCTGCTACCGCGCTGCTTTGTTAACCGACTTCAAAAAGGAGGAGGTTCTATGTTCGGCTGTATGTATTTTTTTTTTATCTATGTTCACCAATTTCTCGGTCAATTGTTAACCGATTTTGAAAATGATTTTTTTGATTAAAAGGTTATGCTTCCAAATTGCTCCCATAGAAATATTGTTATGATCTGATGATGAACTTCGAAGATATGGAACGGAAACCCTCATAGGATAACAACAGAACTGTCCTAACAAGTAAAATTGCTTTGTTTATTATATAGTTTGACTTTTTAGTTGCGGTACCACAACTAAAAAGTGTAAAATAAAAACGCGCGACTGCCGCGCTACACCCGCGCTTGTTAAATGGAATAACAAAGCAGCGCGGTGGCAGTGCTGTGGCCGCGCTGCTGTCGCGCGGCACTTTGTGGCAAATTTGAAAGCCGTCTATTTTTGTGTCGATTGGTTGAGATTCGGCTGTCCGCAGCGTAAAAGTCTCAACTCTGGCTGCAGTAGGACGATACAAATAGTTTTTTTTTGTTCATTATTATTAATTGAACAGGTTTTGAGAAGCTATACAAAGTTCATTGCTATTTTATATAATTACTCTGAAGCTATTTGTGCCAGACATACGTAGGTACTTTAAAACATACGTCGAGGGAAATCTAGTGCCTACCTTAACGGTGTTTATGTGCGTTGAGCTTGCAACCTGTCAACAGCGTGGTGCAATATCTAAATACAACTTTGTTTTGTGCCTTAACTAATACTGGCTTCTTGGACTCTGTTAACCCCGTAAAGAAGCAAGAAAAACCTTAAAGCCATTCTTTTTATTATTCCCAATTACGGCAATTCTGCTATATTGGCGTCACAACGTATTTCCAATTTATTGGGTCAAAGTGGCGCCAATATTACCCTCCTAAAGAACATCAACATTCTTCGGTTTATATCGCTACATATTCCTTGTTATAAGACACCTAAATCCGGCTAAAGTTCGTTTAACTTATGCCAGGTAGACAGTAAAAATGACAATAAAGTAAAGCTCTCCTTGCAGAATCGTATCTCACGGATCATTCACGTGAACATAAATAGATGTAATAATTCATTATTATGCAACTATTTATAATACTGTTTGTTAAAAATCTTTATTAATTTAAAAAATGGTGCGAAATTGCGTTGAGACGATCAAATGTCAAAGATTACATTTTTCGGCATTTATTCTTTTCCGAGGACATCTAGAATGCATATTATTGGAAGGAGGCAATTTATTTGCATAATTTTGATCTTAAATTGAATATCGGAATATAAAAATGATACAATTATGAATATAAAATAAAGTGATGACACTAATAGATGGTCCATTTTGTTCGCACTTCCTAGAAAGAATACAGCTGGATTTTCTTAAGACCGCCCTTCCCGATACGTCTATTGTCAACGTGAATATGGTTTAAGGCCCTTGCTCCCATTTACTATCTACCATAAAACAGTGACTTCCTGAAGCTTACTCCTCGGTAACGGCTGTGTTAATAGATTTGAAAAAACATATTTTTATTATAAATTCACTTTTTCGTGACGTGTCATGAAACTCGATATGGCGCCCTCTAGCGGACAAAAAGTCATGTGTTAAAAAAAATGTTAAGATAAATACACCGTGTTTGTAAATTAACACCAAAATTAATTAAATAAAAGAAAAGTAAAAAACTAAAACCCGACTACGACGAAAAAAAACGACGCTGAAAAAGTATTATTTTTTTGTCGTAGTCGGGTTTTAGTTTTTTTTAAATTCAAAATGTACATAGCATTAATCAAAAAAATGATTTTCAAAATGCGCATAGCATTGATAATTAATAGCAACAATCAATATTTTGCAAAGGAAATGTTTATAAATGTCAGCGAGGCTCTATGCGGGCGCAGGTAGCAGTACGAGTATGTGTGGATTTATATATCGCCTTAAAAGTTTGTTGTTTTAACCAACGCAATGTTTGATGGAGAGGTTAAGGGAAAAGAGAGATAACGCCTGAACGCTCTTTTGGTATTCGGTAATTTTGTCACTCACTCGAATATTTCACAAAACTTGTTCCAGGAAATACGTAAAAAAAATTGCACATTTGTTTATTTATTATTTATTTATTTTATCATTTTTGTACACACATTATATTGGAAGAAGATAAAGTAATGAAAACAAAATGTACAAAGGTATTGCCTATTTATATATACTTTTTTTTTCTTTTTGTTCTAACACATTGCTTTTGCAATATTTTTTATGTTATTAGACACCAACCACCATAAATTCGTTAGTAACTTATTTTGTTAAAATGAATGTCATTAATTGATAATTATAATTATTTATTTTTCAGGATTTTTTTTAGATAGCCTCTTTTTTTTATAATGTGAATGTGAGAACACTGTAGACTCCGCGAATTCTTAGGTTACTTCCTATTACGACTCACTTTTTTTAATATGTTCATATTTATTGTACTTTTGGGTACAATATTGACTGGTCTACACTGTTCTTACATAATATCTATTAATACTGTAATATGAAAATATTGTAAACAACCACTTTTTTTAAAAGAGTAACCATGGAGTTTCTTGCCGGTTCCTCTCCATAGGAAATGACCAATTTGGAACCGTGCACTAGCTTCTGACGTTTTATAAGTGCCTTTATGAAATAAAAACCTTTGACTTTGACTTTGAATAAATGAAGATGTTATAAAGGGCTTTTTTTTTTTTTTTTTTTTTAGGTGGGAAAATCATCTTATGACAAATCGCGCTCTTGGGCGGAGCGGAAAGTAGTGTCAGACTTTTACTGACTAAAAACCCACTCCTGTTCCTTCTTTGCCTTCGTCCCAGGGCCCCGGGTTTCGCTTTCACACTACCCGTGGCCCCAGTAGGCTTCGACCCTGTTGGGCCCCTACGATTTGCTGACATCTCCATGAGGCGCGCGTGGAACAATACGCGCCGTCGACGACTTGGGCTTGGTCCGGACGGTTACCGGACGATCGGACGGCGAGCCACCCATTGCTCGCCGTCCGCAAGCCCTCGCCTACGGTGGCCGGAAATCGGGATCGGAATCCCGGCGGCGGTTGGGGCGTGAGGACCGTTGCCTCACGCGATCGGCCGCCTCCTTTGCTAGCATTACTGCTTCGCAGAAGGAGGCGACCGCCTGCCACTCTTCCTCGCTCCGGACCATGGCCTGTACCAAGGCCCGGCGCGAGAGATCGCCGCCGCCGATCGCCCCCACGAGGACACGGCGTTGCTCTGCCCAAGCGGGGCACACCTCCACCGTGTGCTCCACCGTGTCCTCCGGGCGGTCCGCACAGTGGCGACACCCGGGCGTCTCTTCCGCACGAATTCGGTGCAGGAACTTCCCGAACTTACCGTGTTCGGTGAGAACCTGCGTCATGCGGAAGGTGAGGACGCCATGAGGTCTTTCCAACCACGCCTCAAAGAGGGGACTTACCGCCATAATTGTGGCGTGCCCAGCACTGGGTCGCGACAGTCGCTGTCGCCATTTCTCCATGAGAACCCGCCAGAGCTCTGTCCGCCATGCTGCGACTTGTCGCGGCAGCGGAGTTTCGCCCCGGCGTTGCATCTCCATGCGCAGATCGTGCATGTGAGCAAGGCCTGTTGCTACCAGATCCCATGGTGGCTGTCCAGCAAGGAGGCTCGCCGCTTCGCGGGAAATCGTCCGGTATCCTCGCACCATCCGTATGGCCATGACCCTCTGGCATGCGTTCAGCCGGGCCGCCGGCTGCTTCCGCAGCGCCGGCGCCCATACCGGTGCGCCATAAAGGGCCATGGACCGAACGATTCCTGCGTAGAGCCTCCGGCAGGAGGCGTCTGGACCCCCCAGGTTGGGCAGGAGCCGCCCGAGGGCAGCCCCAGTCCGATTTAGTTTGGGAGCCAGACGTCGGAAGTGCTCCTCGAAATCCCATCGGCTGTCGAGAACGAGTCCCAGGTACTTCATCGTCGACCCGACGCCGATGTGGACTCCTCCTACCGTTAGTTGGGAACCCGGTGGTGGCGCGTTCCGAGGACCGTGAAAGCACATGGCCTCGGACTTGTGCAATGCCACCTCGAGTCCCAACTCCTGGATCCTGCCCACGACTGTCGCAACCCCGTGTGTCGCTAGTTCGACCGCCGCCTGGTACGACTCTCCCCGCGCCAGGACCAGCGTGTCGTCTGCGTAGCAGACTACGCTGACCCCGTCAGGGAGGTCGCCGCGCAGCACGTAGTCGTATCCGATGTTCCACAAGGGCGGCCCTAGTACCGATCCCTGCGGAACACCGCACGACATCTCTCGGCGTTCCCACTCTCCCTGGTGACCAGGGTAGATGATGTACCTGTCCGACAGGTACGCCTCGACCACACGACAGAGGTAGTCGGGCGTCCGGTGATACCGGAGTGCCCTCCTAATGCTACTCCAAGGCAGGGAGTTGAAGGCGTTGGCGATGTCCAGAGACACCGCCACGACACACCTGCCCTGGGCCACCGCATCCCCCGTCGTGAGGGCTCGCACGCGCATGATGGCGTCCACCGTGGAGCGCCTCCTGCGAAAACCAAACTGGCCGTCCGCCAGATCCGGCCCCACCCGTGTTAGGTGCGCGACAAGGCGGTCTGCAATTACTCTTTCAAAGAGCTTGCCCACCTCGTCGAGCAGCACAATGGGCCGGTACGCGGACGGAGAGTCCGCAGGGCGCCCCGGCTTCGCGATGAGGACCAGTTTCCCAGTCTTCCAGCGAAGTGGGAACTGGCCCCTCTCCATGCATGCGCTGAAGAGCCCTCTTAGTCGAGGCCCGAGAGCCTCCATGGCCAGGACCCAGGCCTTCCCAGGCAAGCCATCGGGTCCTGGGGCGGTATTTTTGGCACTCAGCCTTCGTACCACCACTCTCATCTCTACCTCGGTCACCTCTGGAGCGTTGTCGTCGTCGTCGCCATCGTGGTCCGCGTCGGACACCGCTGGTGGCGGAGCCATGGGCGGGGGAGAGTGTTCCCCTCGCGTGGGGAACAGAGTGCTCACCACACCCTCCACAAGCTGAGGCCGGAGACTCTGCGTTAGCGGGGGAGCCCAGGGGCGGAGCTTGTCCCGCACCACCTTGTAGGGGCGTCCCCATGGGTCCCCGTTCAGAGTCCCCAGCCACACGTTGCGGGCCTCGAGTTTGGCCCGCCTTATCTCCGCTCGGAGGGTGCGCTTTGCCTCTCTGTATCCCTCGTACAGCTCCGCCTCTCTGGCCTCCGCATCCGGTGGACGGATACGGCGCCTGCGGTATCTGGCATACCGGCGTCGCGCGATATTGCATGCATTGCGCAGTGCCGCAATCTCCGGCGACCACCAGTATACCTGGCGCCGAGCACGTCCTGGATGGACTCGGGGCATTGCCGCGTCGCAGATTTGCGACACGGCCTCCCGGAACCACTCTGCCTCGACGTCGATGTCAACAGGCCTGTCCGGTGCTTGCACCCAGGCCTGTACCGTCGCGGCTTCCAGGAGGAGCTCCCGGTCCATCTGCCTCAGCGCCCACCGCGGACCACAAGGGTTCTGTCGGACCGGCGCGGTCGAGGTTTGGGCGGAGACGTCAAACCGGATGTACCGGTGGTCTGAGTACGTCTCCACCTCCTCCATAACACGCCAGTCGACGACACGCGGCGACAGAGCGGGGCTGGCGAACGAGATGTCCACCACTGAGTCACCCCGCATCCGCACACACGTGGGGACAGAACCCCGGTTTAGGACGACCAGGCCTGTCTCCAGAGCCCAGTCCTCCACCATCCGACCCCGCTGGTTCGTGAACCGGGAACCCCAAGCCAAGTTCTTGGCATTGAAGTCCCCGCACACGACCACGGGAAGGGAACCAAACCCAGCGACGACGGCTTTCAGCTCCATTAGGGAGATGTGAAGTTCACCGAGAGATCTGTTCGGGGACAGGTAGACGCCCACCACTGCAATGTCCCCGAACCGTGCTGCCACGCAACCCCGTCCCCTCGTGATAGCCTCAAGGGTAGGGGTACCGGCGGCGGCCGACGAAATTAGGGTCACCGAGCCGTCCAGGTCCCGCACCCAGTCTCCCCTGGGCAGGACATAGTACGGCTCGGAGACCACGGCGATATTGATCGACCACTGCGCCATGCTCTGGAGCAACAGATCCTGAGCGGGGGCGCAGTGGTTGATGTTCGCCTGGAGGAGACGCAATGGAGTCACTAGTGACAGTCCATTACAGTCTCCTCCCGAGCCCCCCGTGAGGACCCCACCGCGGCGGGTGCGGCGGCGACAGCGGCGGCAGCCAAGGAGGTGGCTGCGGCGGTGAGTACGTCCGGGTGGATGGGCCTCCGAACCTTGCCCTTGGCCTTGGCGGGGGGATCGCAGGACCTGCTCCCAGCCCGGTGGTCGGCCGGCTTGCCTGCCGCCGCACATGCGTAGCAGTGCGGCGTTGCACGGCATTCAACGGCCTTGTGACCAGCCTGACCGCACTGGTAGCAGCGGTCACTGCGGTCCACCTCCGCGGCGCAATAGGCCCCCACGTGGTGCCCTACGTGACAGCGGTAGCACCGCAGAGGTCTGGGCTCCAGCAGTTTTACCTGCGCGGAGACCCAGCCCACCAAAAGCCTTCGGCCTTCGCCCGTGATGGCTTTGGCCGCCGACACGGGGCAGCTAACCGTAACGGCTCGCATGCCCGTGCTGTCAGCACGGATGGTACCCGCTCGCACTTGATCGGCCTGGCACCCTCCCGTCCTGACGACGGCGGCCACCACCTCATCCACCCTAACGGAGTCATCCAGGCCCATGATGCGCATGTCTATGCACTTTGTGGGCCTGGACACTCGGACCTCCTCGACGTCCAGGGACGCTCTGATCCTTGCGGCCAGGGCGTCCGCGGCAGAGCCACTGTCCGCACCAGGGACCTCCAATATTCGGGCCCCGGTTGCGGTGCGCCTCATTCGAAAGCCTTCAGAGGCTCCGAATTCGTCGAGGTGCTCCACCACCGCCTGCTTCGCCTTTGCCATGACCATGTCATAGTTCACGCCCTTCTTTTCCGCAGCTGGCTGTAGTGTAATCACTACAGCTGCGGAATTCGGGGCGCGAAGTCTGGCTGCCATGGCCCGCTTCCTACGCTGCTGTCGCCGCTCGCGCTTTTTCGCCGCTCTAGCTGCCTTGCCCGCCTTCCTGCTGGCGCCGACAACCGTCCATTCGGCGCCAACCGGGGGCATTTCAGATAGACGCGGCCTAGTCGCCTCCGCAACAGGAGCTCCTGCTGATTTAGCAGCATTGGCCGCCCCACCCTTCGGGGAAGGAGCAGTCTTCTCCTGCCGCTGCCGCTGCTTGGTCGCTGGGGCCGGCCTCGCAGGCTCCGACAACACGGCCCCGCGCCCAACTTGCCCCGACGGGCCCGCCTTGGGCGCAGCAGCCGCGGCCGCGGCGGCGGCGGCGTACGTCACCGCCCTCTTCTGGCCGGAGGCCGCAAGCGGGGGGCGCAGCACAATGCCCTCCAGGACAGCGAACTGCCGCTGGACCCGCTCTTGGAACTGCTGCTGCTGCTCCCGCTGCTGCTGCCGGAAGGCAGCCAGCTCTTGCCGCAGCAGGGTCAGCACCTCATTCTCTGGCTGGGGCAGGGGCTGCGACTGATCTTGCCCTTGCCTGCGTCCCCCTTTTGGCGCCACCTGGGGGCCAGTTCCACGGAGACCGGCTAGGTCCGCCTCGAGCCGCTAAATCCTCTTGTTGAGGGATTTTTTGAACGGCTCCAGGACGATCCCCAGTGCCTCGGTTATTGAGGTCGTGGCCTGGGCGATGGATCGCCTCTTGGAGACCTTCTCCCTCTTCTTGGCCACGCCTGTTATGGCAGCTGCCACGATCTCCGTGAACTTGGTCAGCGCCTCCTCCATGCCTTCTGGCTCACTGCCTGAAGGCTCCGGCTCCGAAGGGCCGGCCTGACCACTGGGTGCCCCGGGTTGGTGCCCCTCCCTGGCGATTTTGAGGGATCGCCGGGTCACTTCCTCGTTGGTGCGCCAGCTCCCCTTTCTCGTCTTTCGGCCCGCACCCCGTATAGCGGTGGAGATTTTGCGGGCCGATGCACCCAGTTCGTCATCGGAGGAAGTCCTCCGGCCATCCCCCAAGATGGGGCGTTTGAGGAACTGGGTCGTCCTCCTGGAGGTGAACTCTTCCACCTCCATTCTCTCTGAGTTGGGCGAAGACGCGGCATCGGAGTCCGACGCCGCGTCTCCGCTCACTTCCCTGAGGCCGAAGCTCCTGCCGGCCTCTGCAGGACCCACCGGCGCAGCGGACGTGCTGGGAGCTGGTCCCAGGGACTCCACGCTACCGGAGAGTGAGCCACCCTGGCTCTCTGCGTCCACGAAGGACGGTAACAGATCCTTGTGGGATCTGGCGCACTCTTTGCCCCCCCCAGAGTACGAGGGGCAGACCAAGCTCTGCTTGGTGAGGGATTCTCCTCCTGCGATGCAGGCGGTACCCTCCTGGGGTAATAACTTTTTAAGATGTGCGTCCATGATAGTGCTGAACTCAGCTTTGCCTTTTTTGTGGGGTGGGGTCCCCAATAACCACGTTCGCCATCTTGGTCACGTCTGATAAACAGACGCGTACCCGAGGCGAACCCACTCTCCCGAAACCACTGTCCAAAAACACCAACAGCTGTTGGTGCCGATGCTTCTGGACAGCGCACCCTCCGTGGCGGTCCGTCTGGACTCCGCCTGTGTGTTCCTCTTGGTCTGGTCTCTCACTTGAGGCCTTCCGGCATGAGTAGCTCTACCGGCATAGCCCTCAAGATCACAGAGACACGCAAGCCCCACCACGACGACAACGTGGGAACACAGTTGGTGGGGATGTTATGAAGGGCTAAAGATTTATACAATTTATGTTTTGATTTAATAGAAACCTATATAATATCCACAAAATATCTGTGTTTTCAAAATATCTAGAGAAAGATGTGTAATAATTTCATAATCACGTAAGAGCGATTGTATGGAAATGGTTGGGCACTCTTAATGCAAAATTGAGGACTTAAACCGAGCCGAAAATCTGTTCTTCTTTTATTTACTTATTTTTTTCTAAAGGTATTTAATGAAAGTTTTACAATTATTACAAACAACGTGCATGACGACTTTCAGCGCAGATATGTGTCGTCAACTCTACCTTTATTAGCATTTACATATCTAGAAACTAGATACTTCTGACTAAGTGCTCAACCTTTACGTTATATGTCATAATCTTACGTAAGGAAAATCGATGGACGGATATTACAAATTAATCTGTATAAAAATCATGTCATGTCTGTTTTTATGTATTTGCTTTTTATAGACAGATATATTCTTTATTGTACACCAAAAATACAAATTACATATTTGCTTTTTATGATCACTTATATATATTAAAACTTGAGATTTTTTTTTATTTGTCGTGTTCGTAATAATCTGTACAATTTGTATGGTTTTGGAAAATTCACGAGAAATTAAATTGCACTAATGCGCAGCCTTTTTGATAAAAATGTTTAATACTATGAGCATTATTTTTGTATTTCCTTATAAATCGTCACCGTGGAACTTTCAAATGAAGATGACAAAAAGCAGCTATGAAAAAAAGACCAACACCTAATGAGAGTTATCAGTTTTTCCTCGTACCTTTAAATCTACTTCTACTAATATTATAAAGAGGAGAAATTTATATTTTTGTTTAATAAACTTAAAAACTACTGGACCGATTTTTAAACATTGTTTCACCAGAATTATTCATATTTTTAACCGACTTCAAAAAGGAGGAGTTTCTATGTTCGGCTGAATGTATGTTTATTTTTTTTTTATGTATGTTCACCGATTTCTCGGTCAATTGTGGATAGATTTTGAAAAAAAGTTTGTCCCTTAGAAATATTGTTATGATCTGATCATGAACTTCGAAGATATGGAACAGAACTCCTCATAGGATCACAGCAGAACTGTCGTAATAAGTAAAATTGCTTTATATATACGTGTAATCGATGACTGACTGCAAGAATAGGGGGAATATATCGAACTGATCTGATGATGAAGCCAGAAGTAGGCACTAGAACTCTGTAATAAATTAATTTAATCTAACCGTGTTTGGTATTATTAGAATTGTCATGAGATAGCAATGGTGGCCGAGTGGTAACGGCCCCAACTTACGAGTTGTAGGTCGCGGGTTCAAACCCAGCCAGGCGCATTACTTTGTGTAATTTATTTCATCACCACTGCTCTCAAAACGGTGAAGGAAAACATCGTGAGGAAACCGGCATGGCCTAGAACCAAAAAATTCGAAGACATGTGACATTCACCAACCCGCACTGGGCCCGCGTGGTGGATTACGGCCCATTCCCTCTCCTAGAGAGGAGGCCTGAGTCCCAGCAGTGGGAACATTAAAAAGGCTGGTTATGCTTATGCTATGCATAAGATGCACTCTGGCTATAAGGTATTTAAATGCAAAATAACTTTAATTTCGGAAGTCGGTGTTAAATAACGAAGAGACAAAACTTTTATACACCGACTTCCGATTTAAAATAAAAGTTAAAAATTAAAGTTATTTTGCACTTTTCAGTGTTCGTTTTACATTGAAGTCGGTTGTATTTTTTTTGTAAAAAGTTTTTTATTCTCTAAGTTTATAATATTCTAAAATAGTTTTCCTTTTGCGTTTATAAAATTAGTTCGCAAGAAATTCTTTGTATATTTTAGTGACCCGCTCCAGTTGCGCACGGTTGCAAGTGATATACACAAACTTTCCTTGTTTATCGTTCTTTATACCAGTGAAACTGCATCCAAACCCGTTCTGTGTTTTAGAAGGAGTTAGTGAATAATATAGTCAGACAAACAGAACCAGAAAGAGATTATTTATTTATTAAAACATTACGCAACACAAAGGTGGACGTAATGCCTAAGCCATTCTCTACTATTCAACCAAGGGTGGTGGAGAGACAGGCAGGAGATTGCAGGAACATAAAAAAATACTAAGAAAACAAGTTAGCTAAAGGTTAATATTTCAACCTTAGGTTAGTCATCTCTGTGGATTGTTGAAGCTTTGCAATTATATGTATTACAATAATAATTATATAACACATGGAACAAAAAACAATACACATAATGAAAGACCATATAAAGGCCGTCTGAGGTTTTCCAACCTTGCCCGTTTCTTCCATTTATAGAAGATGAGATGACTACAAGAATTTCGCAATCTATCAAGTTCTTTTATGGATTGAATGTCAATTTTGTTTTGATTCCTCTCCATTTTATAGCCTACAGTTTTATAATGAGCATTTGTACTCGTGGTTAAGTATATCTATGCTTAATCTAGTTTTAATAGCATAAATTTTGCTTAGTATAATTCCCAAAGCTTTGTGATAACGAAAAGATTCAAGATTCAAAGATTCAAAGCATTTTATTTCAAATAAACCATTTACAGGCACTTTTGAAACGTCATGAAGTCAGTCAGTCAGAAAAAAAAAGATGCTAATTGCACATTCCAAAGCGTAGATCTCTATGGAGAAGAATGTGCAAGAATCTCCATGGACACTCTTTTCAATCATGTTTTGTAATTACAAATATCTCTGTTACATGTTTCTTGTCGCTATCATGTGAGAACAATGTAAATAAAGTAAAAATACAAACTAAATATAGATATTAAAATAGCAACTGGCAGCTAAGAGATGAAAATTCATTGAAATAATATTCACTGAAAATTTATAAAAATAATATGAGTACTTGATTGGGACAAATAAAAAATTGCTTGTTACCATAATGTTTAATAATAAAAGAAGGTTACATATTAATATTTCACACTTATGACCATACTTTGTGATGCAAGGCTAACGCAAATGTGCTTTATTTTAAATTCTTCGTCAATTTATGCATTTCATTTAATCAATATTATAACTGTAACAACAGAATTGAAAAGGTTTTGTATTTTTTTTTGCAAATTTTATGGAACCAATCTTAACACAAACAATGGTAATAATGAGTATTGTCAGTATTTTAATTAATTTTTATATCGTGGTCACATCATTTTATAATAAATATTATAATGGTGATACTATTCAAAGCCCAATTCTCAACCTTAGGGTTATTGCACTTATACTCGTATATCAAGTATTGTTTAATAAGGGTCATTTGATACATATAAATTATTTATTATCATAACTGCAGCTTATTTTTGGGGCAAAGCATTGTCAATTATATTATTATTTTATAATATCTTCCTATAAAAGACATCAACGCATTTATGGCTTATTTAATGTAATTTTTATCTTCTATCTATACATTTAATAACTCTGTAGGAATTTTCAGTTGTGTGTGCATCACGTAAAATGTACGAAATTGATGTAGATAACTTTTATACATTAAAATTGTGTGTAATTTGATATACACACAACTGACTGGTAGAGAATGCCTTGTTGCATTAAGTCTGCCTATGTACCACTACTGTACATGAAGTTTAAATAAATAAATAAATATTATTTAGGCTCTGTTTCATCGCAAACGGTTTACTATAGCGAAAGATATATACTATACTACAATTATTGACTGTTTGGCGGTACGAAGTTCACCGGGTCAGCTAGTCTATAATCTATATATATAAAAGGAGAAACTGACTGACTGACATACTCGTATCAACGCACAGCCGAAACTACTAGGACTAGGAGCGTGAAATTTTGCACACCGCTTCCTTTTATGACGTAGGCGAGCACTAAGAGAGGATTTTCCAAAATTCAACCCCTAAGTGTGTGAAACGGAGGTCCAAAGTTTATATGGAGAAACCTACTTTCACGCGGGCGAAGCCGCTGGCAGAAGCTAGTTATATTATAAAGAGAAAAGATTTTTATTTTTTTAAATTTGTGTGAGTGAACTCAAAAACTACTGGAGTGATTAATAAAAGTATTTCACTAGCAGAATGCTACTTTATCACTGAGTGACAGACAATATGTTTACTACTTTTATGCGGGCGAAGCCGCTCGCGGAATCTAGTGGACAATGATACTAAAAATGCATTTGAATATTTGGTAAATAGCATTTTCGTGTATCAAGGTTTTACTATCGACGAAGGTCTCACTCCAAATAAGTAGTTTTATTCGTTTCTGTCACATAACGCGCCTAAACAAACGGTGTACGTTTTGCGCGTCCAATTAACATGGTCATGGCATTCACGTGTCAATTTTGTATCTGGGTCGGCTATGATTAGCAGCTTGTAGTAGCTGACCAATTCTAGATAATACTAAAGACGATGATCAATACATAATATATAATATTACGTTTTGTAACTCCATAATTTATTTATTACGAGCTGTCCCGACAGACGTTGTCCTGCCCGAAAGTTGGGCTTTTATTAGAAAAAAAAAAAATTGAGAACCCGATTAGATCGCCATCTACCGGGTCCAGTTGAATTTTCAAACCATTCAGAAACCCATTTAAATATACACACAAAGCTTCATCCAAATCAGTCAAGCAGTTTAGGAGAAGTTAAGTGACAAACACACGTAAAGAAGAATTATATATACACAGATTTATTTTTTAATTTTATATCATATTACTTACAGACGTGTCCAAGGCAATGTAATAACTAATACATAAAATATTTATAATTATTAAATTAATTATTATTATAAATTATACCTAAGACCTTTTTCAATAATTATTTGAGCCGCTTTAATATATGATACTGCTGAAATGAATTTGCTGTTTATTTGAAATGTTATTCTAGGTTACACAGGTTCAATCCAGCTGGAAAATAAGCAATAATAACCGTGGAACCCGCTCGGCGACACGTTGGCGTTGCATCCTCGACGCCGCGCGCGCCGCACTAGCATTAAATAAATAGGTTTGTAGGCGCGAGTCAGAGGTCGCAGTTCACTTGCACCACAACTTATTTGATTTACTTAAAACTGAGCATGAGCTTACTTGTACTTGTAAATATACCAATCA
Organism: Mythimna impura; assembly: GCA_905147345.3. Classification (NCBI taxonomy): domain Eukaryota; kingdom Metazoa; phylum Arthropoda; class Insecta; order Lepidoptera; family Noctuidae; genus Mythimna; species Mythimna impura. The sequence goes on along the minus strand of LR990343.1, from coordinate 16,567,441 downwards.
TTCTATAATCGCCGTAGGGCTCACGAAAGGATAGACACAGATGCAATTCGTATTCCGGTAATGTCCATATTTATAGCCTAACTCCATTGCAATGAACTTTATTAATAACTGTTATAAAGTGATGCTAAAATAATTTTGAATTACAATATCTTAGAGGTCGTGGTTTTATGCGAATATAATGTCCTCTGGAGCTCGATGTAGGTTATACAGTTAATGCCATATGTTCGGATTGCTGTGAGTAATCGTTCGTTAGCTGCACTAAAATGTCAGGTTTTATTAAATATCGTGTGTGATGAGCCTACAGAATCTAAGAAATTTATGTTGTCGGATAAAACATTGTTGAAGACATTGTAAATATAAGCTAAGTGTTTGAATGCTGGCAGTTGACTTAATAAAATACAATGAAATCTAAATTTCTTTTACACCATACAGCACATCCAAAGCAATGTTTTGGCTGATTACTTCGATTTCTTTAATGATGTTGTTTATTTGAATATGCTAAATACGTAAACATCGCACGCCGCAGCCAGATAAAACAATTTGTAGAACAAAATACTGTAGTCTGAGATGTTTCTTAAGATTGAATGAGTAACTTTAATGTCAGATTCAATTTCTGCTATTACATTTTTTACATCAGTATTGAGATAACTCGCGAGGTCACCACGACTGGCCCTTATAACAGTCTTCTTTATGTTTCGATTCAATCGGTGCCTGACAGCAAACACTGTGTAATTGTGTATTTTAACAACGCTTCGTATTGTTATCTCTCTTATTTATACTCTTAGATTAAAGTTTTTAGGATATCAATATTAATACAACTTAATCTTTTTTTTTAGGGAAATTTTGGCGAACAAAAGTTATGTTGGACTTCTACCGAATAAAACCACAAGTTAGGCGTACACGAGAGATACAATAAAAATCACGTGCACCCCTGAAATCAAAGACGTGTTATTTTACCAATCTGCACTTCTCAGTGCAGATTGCGTGGTTTACCATGTGGCGGATTATCACTTGATTCCCTCTCATAGCGAGAAGATTGTTGTTCCAGCAGTTGTTATGTTATGGGCCGATGATTTTTAACTAAAAATCTTTACAAAACCTAAAATGCTTTTTTTTTTGTTTGAAAATCATCAAATAACGCCTTCCGGTTTTGCTGACCGAAACCCACATGTAGCCTTTCAGTTGGCTTCTGCGTACCACAGTCTCTATGGAACCACGTCGAAGGAATCGGCATTAGCGGGCCTGTCAATTATTCTACCATCTTTGACTTTGTCTTCTTTGAATTTAAAATAATTTACCTACGTAAATAAGTGGGTTTTAAAATATCAGACGCATCTTGACACGTTGACAGTGGCACTCATTTTTGTATTATTTCCGTTCCTGAGGTACGGGACTTTAAGACCTTGTTTGAAAACTATCATTATGGCGGTAAGGGGCTTATCTGACCCCGTAACGTTTAAGAAACTAAAAGCTTCTTAGCTTAATTAAAAGAATTAAAAGCCCGCGTTCCGCTGCGAGGTCGGTATCCTTCCACGAAATCGTCGATACACGATACCCTTGGGCCAAAACTCTCTCTCTCTCTCTCTCTCTCTCAATTTTATTTCCTCAGTACGGTACGAGGTCAAAGTGACCCCATTTTGTTTTAAGAAGACATCTTAGATAGATATTCATCTCTTTCCTAAACTAAACCAAATTGAAGTTACGGCCTACACACGGCAGAAAAGACTATGATTTTCTTAGCCGCACTGCAAGAAAGATACATACGAGGTGTACTAGTCCTCGTTCCGCACTGAACACGTTAAACCTCAGATAGGTTCTAGACTTTACACACAAAGCAAGTATTTAAGGCGCGTCTTGTATTTCCAAAACTGGCTCTGTTTAGATCTACATTTTTCACAGAATGATGTCATTTTTATTAGCACTAAAGAAATGTCATAAACGTGTAATAGGCTACGACATCCGTTTAAGACTGGTTCTCTAAACTCTGAATTTAAATTCCAAGTTTTGATTTAAGTAGCCAATAAATATTTCCAGAGGATCTTAGGGATCTTGTATGGAAATATGTTCACACTGTCCTCAAGAAATACTGACGTAGTGAGCGGCGAATGTTAACTTGTTGAACATCGCAAAGTTCATTTATTCAGTAGGTATTTTTTGCTGTAGGTATGTTAATCGAATGTCTCTTTGATGTCACCCTTGTACTTAATGATGGTTTGATTGAATAAGACTAGGCTCAGAGAGCCGTCATGTCTGTGATTTGCAATTTGCAGATTACCTATATATTAAGTAGGTAAAGCCATCAATCGAGTTGTTGAAAGAAAAAAGATAATTCTGTGTTTCGCTTACATCATCATCTCTTTCTGCTATGGTCTCATTTTACTTGGGGTCAGCGAAACACGTTTTTTCTTCCATTCTATCCTGCCAGCCGTAACGCTATCACTGACTCCCTTTTCTTTCATGTCACTCCTCACACAATCCATCCATCTTTTCTTTGGTCTCCTTCTCCTTTTCCATTCGTCTATATGTGTACTCATAAATCTTTTTAGTAACACGCTTTTCATCTCTTTTCTTCACATGACCGTACCAAAACAAACGATTCCCTTTCAGTAGTCACTTTCAAACTTCCTCTAATACCTATACTTCTTACTTTATGCGTTGTCATCACTATCACATCCATCATCTTCAGTTACAATGTATCAATTAAATGAACCTTTCAAGCGGTTAGAGCAGTTTTTATTTCAACGGCAAATGATTTATGTACATTTCGTAGCAATAACGCTGTGACAATTATGTCAAGATCGATGAAAGCAACATGGTTACTTCCAATCTACCAAAGAAACGAGAATTTCGTTACAAATATACCATTGTTATTGTTTTTGTGGAATCTGTCAATGGATTATCAATTCTGTATGTAATTCCTTAGCAAAACCTAATTACTGTTGCTACCATAAGATTTTTCACACCTTGATCGTTGTGTTTATAGGTGGAGATTTAACTGTAGTCGAATTTTATTCAAGTATCTTATTGCTAGTCTATCTTTTCATTAAAGGCTATTCTTTTAAGGCAGAATATATATATATATAGCTACAGATGTTTGGGATAGGACTTATCCTGGAAATTACTGCATTGGTGTGTTTCTGTTAAACTAGAGAAATCATAGATTGATGAGTGAAATTTTGTCAATCTTTAGACTGTACAATAACCATCTTCTCGAGTTTCTATGATCTACACACTATTTTGTTCAGGTGGTATAAGAAGTTTATAAACCCTTTTTTGACAATTATGATGAGATCGATATTTATTAAATTAGCTACCATAAAGAATAACAAGAAACGTTTTGCCTAACCTTGTGCACCTACACTCCTCAAAAGATTCCTTTGTTCGCAAGTTTTGGTTCTACAACATCTCAGTCAATGAGCAACTCTTAGAATACTGTTCGTTTCGACATTTAAGTTCTTTTTAACAGGTTGGTAAGAGACTGGTGGGAGCGTGTGACATTACCACCAAAACATAAGGTGTGTGAAACTGTCCCACACAAATGATCCTTCTAATCGCCCCTCTACTAAAGTAATGAGATTAACCTCCGCTGGAATTCGCAGACGCTTACTATAATGAGCTTTTGTGCGCGAAAACAATACTATAATAGTTTTATTGTTTTAAAATGTGGTCCGATGACCTGTTAAACTAAAGTTTTACACAATTGTACGTTTTTAAATGAGAACTTTTATTAGTCACATTGTGTTTTTAATTAAGTGGCAAATTGTTACTAATTATTTCATATGTTATGATCCAAATTAATCGCATACTAGTAAACTTACAATTATACATTATAAAATTACAAATTGAGTTTTAAAGCTAATTGATAAAATAGTGTATAGTTAAAGATTTCAAATTCATTCGGAAACTAAAATATTTAAAAAATAAAAGTTTCCCTACCATCAAAATTACTCCCGTATGGGTGTGTTCACAAAAATGGGATGAACATATACAACTATCATACATGGGCCATACAAATATTTGATCCGTGCGAGCGTAGAACCTAATACGCAGAGCGCAGAACGAAAACGAAACACAGAGCGTAGATCGAAATTGAAATATATTTTTGTATTTTTCATTTTGAATTAACATAGATCTTAAAATGATGTTAGTACGCAACTTTTTAATCTTTAGTTCAATTGAAAGATTATGTAGCCTTACAAGTTGTTATTTTTATTGCCCAGGTATAATATGATCAATCATAAATGTATGTACATGTCATTGATATTGTAGGTTATGGATATTAATGTTCATCCAGCGATGTGTACAGAAGCAATAATGCTTATAGCATAATTTATTCGATAATAAAATATTATATTACATATCTAGGTTCATATTGGAATGCAAGGACCTAGTTCTTTGCCATGATAATAATCGATATTTGGGAAGAATTTTAAGTAGGTATTTGATATTGGAAAATCTTAATGGACACTAATGATGCTGACCTCTAAATAATTTGGTAGAATAGATATATTGCCGATGATTGATGATAATGATGACGCCAAGCTTCGTCGCAGACAAAAATTTAAAATTAATAAGTGTAAAAAATGAATTAGTTACCAAATAATAGATCGATTGCCATTAGTATAAGTTAGTAGTTAGGTAGTTTAGTGTATGGATTTACAAAAATCTATCAAAGATGAACGAATGTTAATATTATAGAGATTTGATGGCTAGCTTAAAAGCATTTGTTATCTTCCGGATTTTTATAAAGCAGAGCTATTTTTGTATAATTTTACCGCTTCCTAATTTTATAAGAACGATACGAGTTATTGCCTTTGCCTTGTTTATTCTATTGTTGGTTAGTGCTAGGATAATGGGCCTAAAAAAATCCCGGGTCGTAAATAAAAACTGTAAAATTAAAAAAAAAACATATATTTAAATTTAAAAAAAAACTTATATATTTAAATACTATATTTACAAAAAAAAAATACTTAAAAAAAGTATATTTTTTTTGTAAATATAGTATGTGGTGTATGACTGATCATTACCTACTTAAAAGAAAATATATAAGACGTTTTGTACCTATTTACTTTTAATTAAAAACAAAACGTAAACCTTGCTTATGACAACAAAATACACATCCCAGAGAAAACTTTTGTGGGCAGGGCACATTAGAATTTCGATAAGACTGGTATATACAGGTTTTGGCACAAAAAAATTGGGCAAGTGCAAGTCAGACTCGCGCACTGGGGGTTTCGTTCAAACTTATCTATGTATAGGAAGGTTGCCTATATTGTACCAGTTAAGGAACTTTACAAGCTGTCACAAAACTATTTAACTTAAGAGGATCGAATCCAAAATGGTTGCGATTGCGTCATGTAGTAGTAGTACTGCTTTTTACTTTCGCCAATTCAAAGCTAAATATAGTTTGGTAGATTTTTGAAGTGGTACAATTTAGGAGCCGGTCCGTTTTAGACAACTCGACCCTAAATACGAGTAGTTCAATTCCCGAATAGATTATCAAAGACTTTTCTGACTTTTCTGACTGAAAGAAGTTCTTTTTGTGACATAACAATAAATTTATGTTGTTTTCAGATTTATACCTATACCTGTGCTATAAGATCTTGCTTTATGCCAAATTTCAGGAATCGGGGTCAACGGGAAGTACCCTAAGAATTTTTATTTCATTGAAAGCGTCGAAAGATACGTTTTTTGTGACATAAATGGCTTTATCTTTTAACTTATAACTACTTTGTTAACTTATAAGTTTGATTCTTTTATAGGTTCAAGGGACCGCAGACTTGAATTATGGTTTTAATTTAAACTCGATACCTCTACGCGTTCCCGAGATAAATAGTCTAGACATACAGAATGATAGACGGACAACAAAGTGAGGTAAGGGTTCCTTTTTTTCCTTTTGAGGTACGGAACCCTAAAAAGAGAGTTTTATGTTCATGGCAGTGGATAATGGTATTATTGAAGGTGTATAATGTCAAGTATAAAATAACGCCTTTGCCCAGCGGTGGAAAACTACAGTCTATACACAATAAAGTAATTAATATAATAAAATGTAAACAAATTAAACTAAATGTTTGTCGAGATGATAAATAAATAACAACTAATTGTTTTTCTTTTAAAGAATTTCTTATCCTTTTTAGGTAACGTCACCGGTTTTGTGTTAAGCCAGGATAGCACTTAGCGCGCCTACCTACACAAGACAGAACATTAAGTGACGGGTTGTTGTAATCCACTACCACGTTGAAGAAAATAAAAAAAACTTTATAAAAACAAGCTTTCAATTGCTTTTAATGCGCTAGAATGAATATTTTTGTGTGATTCTTAGCAAGTCCTTTAATTTAATGATATCCATACTGTAGGAGTGCAATAAAAATAACTAGTCCGCCATCTTGGGTGTCCCGCCATGTTGGATTTAAAATGACGTCGCCATTTATTGTCATCCAAACTAAACGTGCATACAAAATTTCAGCTTATTCGGTTGAAGACATCTGCTTCAAAATTGAGTTGCAAGATTTGAGCCGAACATTATAGTTACATACATACATTGCAAGTTAATAAAAAGCTAGTAAAAATATTATGATTTGTGTGACAGCATTTGTTTTTTTTTTCACGTCAATTGAAATACTTAATAATATAATACAATTTTTAAGCTGGGAAAAATCAAATAATATAATCAAAATTATCTAGAATGAAAAATAATATGTAGATGATGAATACGTAGCGACCAATTGTTTCCATCAACTCCCTTTGAAATTAGGTAGTTCCGATAAAGCAACCCATTACTAGGCTGGTTAATGTAACCATAAAATGACCATAAAACGCCCATGTAAGTTGAACTCTATATTTATTGTGCGGAAATAGACATGTTAAAGATAATATATATTTCATAATCTAATGTGTGGCCGAATGATCGAACAATAACTTTAACGATCATGTTATATCGACGTTAAGATAGGTTTGCATTTAGTGCCTACATATTTAGAAATAATTTATAAGATGACGACCTACACATACATCTTACGACAACTGCGCTTATGTGTCAAGTGCGCTTTGTTAGCAAAAAGTTAATCGAAAATAATAAACTAATAAAATGGATAATTTACGAGAGCTCCAAGGTAACCTTTCCTTAAATTCTCTAGTTAACTTATGACCAAAGTTGCATCTAAATGTGTAAATGTTTCAAGTTAACGAGCGAATATTGACTCTGCGTGTTTCGTATGTAAGTGTGTTGGTGTGTCAAAGCAGTTAATAAGTTCCAAGTTTAAATAAAATTGTAAAATGCCAAGCGCAGTGGCATCTTCACGGCGGTGCGGGCGCAATTTGCAATGCATTTGACATAAAGCGTGCGTACCATTTAAGTGTTGGGTTGGCCATCGTTTTACGAGGCTTTTGATACTTGTAGTTATTCTATTGTACGCTGAACGAGATAATGTTACGACGAGGGGACGTACTATGGGACACGCATGACTACATCACAATAAATTGAACGATCCACGGTCAGCACATTCTTATTTTATTAAAGAATGAGAGATGTAGGAATGCGTAGGTAATTATAATGTTGGGATCAACTAAATCTTGAAATTAAACCTTTTTTTAAGTGTAGAGCGAGAGGGCCTGTCAGATTTTTATTGACTAAAACCAACCTGAGTTCCTTCATTATCCCTTTGCGTTCTTGCGCCACAGTAACTCTTTCAACAAACCCACATTGAAAATAAACTTAGGTTAATACAAAAATTCCAGTCAAACTTTCTGAAAATTTTCCTAGCCTTTTGTTACGACACGATTACAGGAGCGTATGGGCTTATTAGAATTGTCGAGAGATGATTCATGCAAATGGTAAAGTCCTGGCAAGCACTTTAACTCTATAACAAAACATTGTCATGAGATACAGTGCAGCTATACACATTACTACATTATTCTATAGCTACCTTACTAAATAACCCAAATACAAGAACAAATTCTATGAACTTGTACACTATTTAAGTTTAGTCGTGGGGAGTACTACAACTAGGGGTAGCACTACTTAGGGGTCTTTAAGTCAAGAGTGAATAGGTTACTTCTAGGCAAGCGTGCTCTATCGTCGACTACATCATCGCTTACCATCAGGTGAGATGGTGGTCAAACGCGAGCCTATCATTAATAAATAAAAAAAAAACAAAAAGAGAAAAAAAAAAAAAAATACATTGGACTTGCAAAATTAAAGTTGTTCTGTACTTTTAAGCTTTTTTTTTTTGGTTGTCAGCTGTATATTAAAAAAAAAAAGATTTTATCATTCCATAGATAGTGTTTTGATGGCTGAAAACCATTGGGTACCTTTGAGTTATGTTGTGTAACGTAATGCACATTTATTTAATGCCATGTTCTTATAGGTTACTATTTAATAAACCTCCTTATCAATTTTATTACCAATCAAATACACGTTACATCTTTTACTGCCATTAAAATTTTACAATCGGGCGTATTAATAGTATCTATAAAACAGTCTATAAAATAGAGTCCGTAAATTAGGGCCCTTGATCATCACTCGAATCAATGCGTAATGAATATTTAAATACAAAGTTCGTTTTATTGTGTTTTACACATTAAAATCAATGCCAATAAAGAATTTATGACTTATTTAAACAAAATAGACACGAACGCTGTATAACTGTAATTTATACTGACTATGTGATTTAGGGCACTCATAATATTACAATAAAACTGGTACTAACTTACTAAAACTGAGCAAACAATAATAAAATCAACAATGAAATGCAAGATCACCCAGCGGGGCACACCTATAAATGCATTTTTATTTTTATTGTGACCTGTGAATGAATAAATATGCAGTGACATCGTATTATTAAAATACAATAATTAATAATAGACATATAATTAAGTCGTAAAAATTTGCTTTTATAGTCGAAACTTCAATAAAAATCATTTTAAAATTAGTAGGTATGTCTTATGTTAATTTATTAAAAACTATATTCTTTTGATGACAACATTGTTATCTGGTGAGACATCATCATCTAAATATTTCTCATGGTTAGTGACATTACGCCATTATTCATCGTATTTTGGTACATTCTTTGAGAGGTATAGACGTATAATTCAGACGTACGTGTTCAGAAGTTCATTAGGAAATAAAACATTGACCGCGTAACTGACAGTTCTGTCATTATGCTGTAGAAAAATTTATAACAGTAGATACGACTCTTGATCAGAGAGGACAGGTAACTGGTTGGTTTATACTTCTAAATTATGATATGTTGAATGAAAAACCTCATTTCATCTGTTTCACGCGTCAATAATGATGCCAAAGAAGTTTCAGATATTTCAAAGGAGACCTAACCATTTTTCAAAGGGCTTTTAAATTACTTTCCCGAAACACAGACAAAGTCTTGAAAAATCATCTTTTTTGCGAAAATATTACATTTTCTCGCACAAACCGTAGGCCTAAGTCCATCCCTGTGCTGTGCACTGAGTGCAGGCTCCCCCGGCCGCATGCAATGGCTAGACAAATCCGCGTCTCTATAAAAGGGACAGGTGATTAGACGAGTAAGTACAATCGGGCGCACACGCCGCCGTCGCCTACCAAACCACATGGGATATTATCACTTTTGCTCATCCTGAATTATTATTATCAAGTGCTCTATTCAATATGACAATGGTAAGTCCTAGTTATTTTTGTTTTTAATTTAATTTTAGATTATGAAGGGATTAGGGATATTTGCATGTAGGGAATTAGCATCAATAAAATATTGCAGAACTTGACGGACTTAAATTGTTAAGTCCGTCAAGTTCTGCAATATTTTTTATTAGGGTTCTATGGTATGAGTAATTTGGGAATACAGATACGAGTATTTCAAATATGAGAAATCTGCATCTTTTAATTATTATGTATACACGTGATGTATTTCGGTCCTTTGATATCGATTGTTAAACTCTGCTTTTTGATTTCATTACATTTTGAATTAGCAGTTAAGGATATAATAAATCATTTATCTACCCTTGGAAAACTAAATAAAATTGAATATAATAGTAATAGTAATATGATTTTAAGAAAAAATTAGGTCATGCTCCATACATTCTATGACTTATGAAAACAACCTTATAGGGCTTATTGGGTACGTCACAGGAGCTATTCTCACTCTTTCAGTTAAATTATCACAAGAATTAAGTATACCTATTATTTGACACTCCCTACCGTTTCAGCTAAAATGGGATTCAGAATTAATTTAGCGAACCTTAATAAATTCTACTTTTTATAGTTACTAAAAGTGCTAGAAACAATTTAGCTATACCTTAAACGGACTTAAATGATTCTATAAATTATAACCCATGCTGGGATGTGAACTCCTGACCCCCGCTGTAGGATGTTGCATCTTTAACATTTAGACGCAGAAGGGCATCATTGCTATAGCAGGTAGGTAGCGTTATTTTCGATGATAATCTAATAAGGAAGTTTTGAATTAATCATGTCCCTACTATGCTGACATTATTAACGATATTTGTTAATATTTTTCAATAACACATCAATAAATTGGGTTTGTTTGTTCCGTTTCCAATGAATTATTAATGATTAGTGTTTTATGTAAATTTATTATTGTTTTATGTATTGTTGCCCAAATAAATTGAGAATGTGACATGTTTAAAATTATTTTAGTTGGCAGTTCAATTTATGTAGGTAAAATGATTGGTAACTATCACAGTTACGTCTAAATAATTAAAGATTTTACTGTAAATATTTACTCTTATTGTGGATGAGGAGGGGGTAGTAATTCATCAATTAACTTCTCCCGCTTTGAGAGCGAGAGAGAGTGTCAGATTTTTACTGATTAAAACTCAGTCGTGTTTCTTCAGTGACCTTTACGGAAAGTTTGAGTCAAGAAGGTAGATATCGCTGCCACTTGTTGAATGATACAAAATATCCAACAGCTAGTCACGAATAAAAAAGGGGTCAAAGAACATTGCTATAATTCCACGCACAAATGAAAAATGCCAGAGAATTATGAGACAGCTGACTGCAATTTAAATTACTTAAGAATGTAGTTCATAATCAAATTCGCTGTTATATCTGTCTAAAAAATATTCCAGATATTTAAGTAATCACTTTGTTTCGAAATTCTACAATTAAATGTTCTCTTAACTTTAAATGAACAAATCGGCGGCAACGAACTCTCGCGAGCGAAGCGAGGAGGAGTGGCAGGTAGTCTCCTACTTCTGCGAAGCAGTAATGCTAGCAAAGGAGGCGGCCGCACCCGCGAGGCAACGGCCTTCACGCCCCAGCCATCGGGATCCCGACCCCGATTTTCTATCACCGTAGGCGCGGGTTTGCAGACAGCGAGCAATGGGTAGGTCGCCGTCCGACCGTCCGGTAACCGTCCGGACAAAGCCTAAGTCGTCGACGGCGCGTAGTGTTCCAAGCGCGCCTCAAGGAGATGTCAGCAAACCGTAGGGGCCCAGCAGGGTCGAAGCCTATTGGGGCCATGGGTTCGCTTCTGAAAGAAAAAGTAAAGAAGGAACTAGATGTGGGATTTAGTCAGTAAAAGTCTGAGATGCCCTCCCGTTCCGCCTAAGGGCGAGAGATGTCATTGGATGATTCCCCACGTAAAAAAAAACCTTAAATGAACAAGATTCTAATCCTAAAAAGGAAACCCAAATACTTCAAATCGTACTTATGTTAATTGATCATAATTATGTAGATAACTCTCGTTCCTATGTAATTAACATCTTAATTAGTATCGAGACATCTTCTTGCATACTCCTTAAATTAATCTCGTTTTTATTTATGGACGTAACCAAAGTGGGTGTATAGGGCGAAGGGTCACCGGCTAGTTATGCAACGCGTCGTGCATTCGATGTGCCCACAATACATAACCTTTGAAACAACTGTGCTGTTTACCTCAGTGACAAGCGTGCCATCGTTTCATGCAGATTTATTAAAAGCGTTTGACACATTTATTTATCAATTGCAAGTATTGATGCGATTTATGGATTTTATGGTAACAACGTTTACAGAGAGCAGGTAAAGTTTATTTTTAGAATTAACTGATGCGACACAGGTTGTCCCGTTTAAAAACTTAAATCCCATAGCACAGCTCCTATAACACAGGACTTTCCTAGCATAGGGGATATTATTCACAAAATATTATGTAAAAAGAACTCAAACATAAATGTAACATGTCATGTATTTTCTTTTCTTTGGGCAATAAATAATTTATTATTATTATTATAGAAACAAGAGTTTTCTCTAAACACCTTACCTGGACTAAATTATTAAAAAAAGCCAAATTAGTCAAGCCGATAAATACTTAACATTAAATAAATAAAGTCAATTTGTTTGCTTATATACATCAAAACTAATAATAATTAATAACTTTATAGGAATATATACAAACTTAAAGTAATAATATTTGCAAACGGGTAGAAAAAGAAATTATTGGGCATCAAAAAATTCATCCACATCGATATCAATAGGAAAAGTGCCCAGAACGCTGGCAGCATTGCCACCTTGGATAGCAATGCTGATTCCCTAACATTTAATTTAATTTACCTACGAACCTACAATAATATTTTCGTTATTTTGAAAATAGTGAATTCAGCTAATGATGTGGATAGATACCTACTTCTCGAAAGTTAACACAATATTTGACTCATAAAATAATTATTTACAGTAAATTACAGATATTTTTATCCTTAACAAAAATCATTACCACCTACTTATTGTTAATAAGAATACGTTAATAACATAATGTGTGTGGCGCCAACATTACAAGATTTGTTTTTATTGGAATACATAATAGTTCAGCTACCTTTTAGCAAAACCTATGGATCAATAAATATTTAGTTTACTAAAAATAAAATGCATGCATTAGTAGCATTTTCTGGTTCATTACTTTGATGTGTTACACACACTTACCTTATTGATAGTATTGGTCACGTCATAATTATGATGGTAACTCCTCAAAGAGAGGACTCTCTTTGAGGAGTGGCTGGAAAGACGTCACGGCGTCCTCACCTTCCGCATGACGCAGGTCCTCCCCGGATATGGTAAGTTCGGGAGGTTCCTGCACCGGGTGTCACCATTGCGTGGACAACCCGGAGGACACGGTGGAGCATACGGAGGTAGAGGAGTGCCCCGCTTGGGCAGAGCACCGCCGTGTCCTCGTGGAGGCGATCGGCGGGAATTACCTCTCGCGCCGGGCCCTGGTACAGGCCATAGTCCAAAGCGAGGAGGAATGGCAGGCGGTCGCCTCCTTCTGCGAAGCAATAATGCTAGCGAAGGAGACGGCCGCACGCGTGAGGAAACAGCCCTCACGCCCCAGCCACCGGGATCCCGATCCCGATTTCCAGCCAGCGCAGGCGTGGGCTTGCGGCGTCATGAATATGTGTACCCCGGGGCCCTGCAAGGAAGGATTAGGAGTGGATTTTAGTCAGTAAAAGTCTGACACGCCCTACCGCACCGCCCAAGAGCGAAAGAATTCATTGGATGATCTTCCACCTAAAAAAAAATCCTATTGTTGGTATACACCTACATAAGACGTATTTTACTCGAATATGCTTTAAGTTTTCTTAAAATTAATAAAATAAAATAAGTTTTCCAATATATACTTACTAAAATGTCGACGTCTAAGAAACTGGAAAAAAACAGCAAATAGCCACAATGTGAGCTTTGTATGAGTTAAATAATACTACCACTCTATAATATTATTTTGAATAAGATTACTGAAGTGATATTTACTTCTAAAATTCCTACGGTTACAGCCGTTTCTACCATATTTCCTATCTGCCTTATCACCCGGGTCTTACAAATGAAAATAATTTACCCAGTCTCGCAATGCACCTCTATTTATCATTCACTAGCTTCTAATAGCAGTTTTGCCTTAGTAAAAGTATTGTGTTCTTCTCCTAAGTGTGAAAATGTAACAAACAGATAGACTGTCAAACGAACAAGTAGAATTACTTTCGCATTTGTAATGTTAACTGTTCAAATTGAATATTCACACAGCTTTGCTTGGTAATCTTTTTTTATTATTCAATTGCGCATAAAAATGTTACGCTGTTAGCTACTAATAAGTGGTTGAATTTCTACAATGATTATCGGTAAAACAAGTACCAATGTTAGAATTGAACCAATATATAAATACTGAAAACAACAAATAAACTATAAATTCTAAAGTAACTTTGACTGTGAGTCTGTTTGTTATCTCTTTACGTCTTAACGACTGAACACATTTAAACGAAAATTAGTATGACGCGGGCGCAGCCACTGGCAACAAGCTAGGCATTTATAACATGCTGCCATTTAAAACAATAATTCTCATTAATTCAATTAGTCATTTGAATAATAATGTGACACATCTTTTGTTAGGTTTTATGTCTTAAATAAATTATCTACATATTAAGAAGAATTTGTATTAAAATATATAGGAAATAGGATACGTCTTGACATGGTCATTCATTTGGGTCACATTACAGACATCTTTATTTGCGAGACATCACAACGTGTAAATAATGTTCGGACTGAATATTAGTAGACAAAGTGGTGTTTCTGAGATTATTACTTTAACTCACTTAATTTTAGAATTTGTTTGATAAATCAAATGCCGATTAGTCAAGTGATTTACCTATTAGACTGAGTAGGTTATACGTTGAAAGGCGGATGAGAGAAGAGAGTGAAATTTCAGAGAACCAATTCGGTTTTAAGTCTGGTCGGGTTACAACGAATGCCATTTTCGCTATACGCCATCTGAGCGATATTCATAAACCTTAAAAAGGCATACGATCCGGATCCTTGTGAGGTTCTATGGCGAGCTCTTAAGGAGAAAGATGTATCTAAAAGTATGTATATTTGATCTGAGCAATGTAGAGTCGCTGCAGTACCCAAGTCTGGTCTGGTGTTGGCACCACTGACTGTGTCAATGCGGCTGTCCGCTTACATCTGGGGTCGATCCTTAGCCTTAATCACTCCCTGATGATAATGGTCACTCTGACGTCGGACATCCAGGAAGAAGCTCCCTGGTGTATGCTGTTTGCCAATTAGATACATTGTGCTGGTTGCCAAAAATGCCCTAGGGGTCCAGAGCAGATTGGAGGTGTGGTTTATTTATTTATTTTATCATTTTTGTACACACATTATATTGGAAGAAGATACAGTAATAAAAACAAAATGTACAAAGGTACTGCTTATTTCTAAAAGAAATTTCTTCCAGCAGACCTGCGAAAGGAGAGATAAAAAGAAATGTAGACAATAGTGTGTAGAAATAAGAAAAGAACTGGTTTGAACAGTGTTAGCTTGAAATTAAGCAGAACCAAAACCGAATACTTGTTCTGCGATTTCAGCGGTCTCTTCAGTCCTGTGCCCTTATTTCTCGTTGGAACAACCATATCGTTTTGCCTCGACTTCCGATTCCTCGGGTTGCTTCTCCACGGGAATGGACAAAAAAACGGCGACAGGTCACTGGAACAACTTGCGATCCACGAATGTTCTTTAAGTTAAAGGGTAAAATCTACTAGCCCGTGATAAAACGTGTGAAGCTGTGTGGGTCAGAATGTTAAGGCTGTGAAAAAGACGAATGAAAAAAAATTGCATGGAACGGAGATAGATGCGTGGAGTAACGAGAATGGATAAAATATGAAATGAGCACATTAGAGGAAGTTTCAAAGCGGCGCCAGTAACTGAAAATTTGAATGGGAATTGTTTTCTTTGGTATGTGATGGTCATGCAAAGAGGTGGGATGAAACGCATGTTACCAAAAGAGTTGTGAGTATACATGTAGATGAACGGATGGCCAAAGAAAAGGTCGATGGATTGTGTGAGAAGGCTGTTGACAGGATAGAATGGAAGAAAAATAAAATGGGACAAGAGCAGGAAGATAATGATAGTGCACCTACTGATGTGTATTTAATTTAGCAAATTATAAAAATTAGAAACCTATTTTTTTTCTGATGAAACTGAAGCATATTATGTTATTAATTGATCTATCAAAGAATTCCCATTTTGACACAGAAAAAAAAATACGGGCAAATCTTTAACTCGTTAAGTCCGTACCTGGGTTCGTGCAGAGGCGTGCGAGCGGTTAATTAGGTGCACAGCTTTTGTTTTTGCACGTAGTACATTGTTTCCGAGGCAACTCTCGAATTCTATGACATGTTCCCACAACTCAATACACTTGCAAAATAGCTAGTGTGCCGACATCTGCATACCGCAGCATCCACAGGTATTTAGGCAGTGCTAATAATAGTTTGTGGGTGACAAACAGTGACTTGGAAACCTTTTGTTTTACGGTAACGTACTTAAGCGTATCTAAGTGGTTAGGCCGTGGTTATACTCTAAATGTTATATTGTGGACAATTGTGTGAAAACGCTAGTGAAAATATTACACAACTAACGTTCTATTTTCTCTTTTCTCTTCACTATTATTCCCTATACCAACTGGTACACTTACTGGTTCTGCCGAACCTAATTAAATACTTTTCCGAATAGTAAGAAAACCACTAATTGTAATCAAAATAGGTCCCTATTGTGTACCCGTACTGATAAGCCTAGAAACAGTTACATTCATATCATAATTTGCATATAAGTCTATAAGCAATGAGACGCTCTTAGGTTGTTTCGCTAATGAGTTGTTTTTACACATTAGACTTACTTTACCTATTTGTAATTTGCCAATGTTGCAATTCATATCCATGAGCATTTATATGTCTATAAAACATCAATTTTAATTCATGATTGTAATATGCAGGTTTCGATCTTTACTTACGTTTAATATGTATAGTGAATTGTATGCGCCTTCAAATTTGCCGAAAAGTACCGCGCGACTTCTGCCCTACACCCGCGCTGCAGTGGCGCGGTACGCTACTTTGTTATTTACATGGAATAAAAAAGCAACGTCCATATTTGTTTCATGCGGGAAACGAACCCGCGATACGCAACGCAGCAGCCAATCGCTCAACCACTGCGCTAACCGTGTTTTCGTGCTCCATTACTATTGCCTCGTTGATCCAAAGATCGCAGATTGCTAAGCTTCAGGTTCAAGTTTCATTTCGCAGTTTGGACGGCCAAAGTCTAGTTGCATTTTTCATTTTGAATCTTTCAGTAGTGTTTCGATACTAAAGTTGTACAAGGCATAAACGAAATATAATTTTCAAAGTCTAATTTCGACTGATCATCAGCGAAATAAATAAAACTGACTCTTCAAATTATTATCAATTTCAGATTCCACTGTTTAAGATGTTAACATATATTTTTTGCTTCACTAATTGAACAGGGCTAGGTTTAAAGTGACGCTATTCATTACTAACAAGACTCCGCTAATGGACTGTGAAGCATATCAACCTTCGTAACTTTAACCCGTATCGGCAATCCACACGTAGTCCTTGCATAATCATAGTAATATTTAAAGGGCGAAAGTTTATTATATGTTTATTACTCCTTCAAGTTAAAATAGCTGAATACATTGAAATGAAATTTAGCACCTGCGTAGACCATGTCCTAGAATAGCATGTAGAATACTTAGCTATAAATTATCAAAGAAAAAAATAGGGGTTGGGGTAGGAGAGTAAAAAATAGCGTACAACCTAGCTTCTAAGACTTCTAGTATTAAATTTACACGAAAATTTCATAAAAATCAGTCAAGCCGTTTTGGAGAATTTTGATAACAAACACTATGACGTGAGATTTTTATATGAATATTTTCCCGGAATATTTATTACTCCCGGGATAAAATCTTCAAGGGATCTTTCCCTTGGGATAATTTTCTACTTTTACAAGAAGTCGCTGGCAGAAGTCAGAAGGTATAAAGGCAGTCTTACTGTCATTATGGATTTCTTCAACACTCATCATCATCATTTTCAACTTTTTTTTTACTCACTGGTAAGTTTAAGTCTCCTGGTTTATATGCCGTACTTTTTTGGTCTTTGCAAATCGCAGTCGCGATCTTCTG
The DNA here is from genome assembly GCA_905147345.3 of Mythimna impura. Lineage (NCBI taxonomy): Eukaryota > Metazoa > Arthropoda > Insecta > Lepidoptera > Noctuidae > Mythimna > Mythimna impura. The sequence continues at coordinate 16,549,514 of LR990343.1, read as the reverse complement.
AATATCATTCACCATTATTTCTAATTGTTGGTCTGCTGACGCTCTTTAAATCATAAAAACTGAGCAAGTGCGAGTCAGACTCGCGCACTAAGGGTTCCGTACAAACTACAATTCCCGAATGGAGTCTCGAAGATTCTTCCGAATTGCAAAAAAAGTATTTTTTACGTAGGTACTGTTTTCAGATTTATTCCTATATTTGTGCTATAAGACCTTGCTTTATGCCAAATTTAGGATATATATAGGATAACAGGATTCTGGGTTAACGAGAAGTACCCTATTTTGATTCCTTTGAGAGTATCGAAATATACGTTTTTTGCGATATAAACGGTCGTATCTATTTTATTCGTTAATTTAGAAGTTTGATTTTTTCACAGCTTTAAGGGCCCGCAGACTTGAGTTTATGGTTCTCATTTCAACTCGATACCTCTACGCGTTCCCGAGATAAAGGGTCTTGACAGACAGACCGACAGACAGACAGACCGACCGACAGACAGACAGACGGACAACACAGTGATCCTACAAGGGTTCCGTTTTTTCCTTTTGAGGTACGGAACCCTAAAAAAGAAAAAAATGTTGTTGCGTTTCTTACAAAAACCTTATTAATAAAGCGGGAACCCAATATAGTCAAACCATGGTTACTAGATGCATGTTTTATTTATTACACATTACCACACATACCCTGTGTGTGGTGGCCGAGTGATAACGGCCTCGACTTAAGAGTTGTAGGTCCCGTGTTCAAACCCAATCAGGCGCATTCCGCGCATTACTTTGTGTAATAAATTTATTTCTTCACCACTACTCTCAAAACGGTGAAGGAAAACATCGTGAGGAAACCGGCATGTCCTAGAACCAAAAAACCGAAGACATGTGACATCCACCAACCGGCATTGGGCCCGCGTGGTGGATTACGGCCCATTCCCTCTCCTAGAGAGGAGACCTGAGTCCCAGCAGTGGGAACATTATAAGGCTGATTATGCTAATTTGCCTGCTTATATATAAAGGGTACGTGAAATAATAGCAGCAGTTAAAACAACGTATTATTATTAGCACATGTTCTAGTTTGATTGTATCAATGTTTATAAAATATTCATTAATAAATTCTTATCTAAGACCAGTCCAATTATGTCGAAAAGGTAGTTAAACACCGACATCTCATACAAAATTAATCATCTTAGTTGTCTAAATCTTGATACGATTATCATATTTAATTAATATTCTTGATGAAATCTTGTATAAAATTAAAAGTTTTTTTTTGTTGTTTCCGCATCTGTTTTTTTTTTTAAACTTTTGGACAGAAAAATCAGGATTACGATATAAATAATATATTACTCCCTTAAATTTTACTCCCATAGATCGCTGAAGTGAAAACCTGAGCAATTTTAGAAACAGAAATAGTTTAATGGACGTTACACTCCACACATTTTATTGGGAATAGTTAAATTAATCGCACATCGGCTCTCTTCTTTTGAGGTGTTTAATCATCAAATAAACCCTCTCGCTATGGGGGGAGCGAGAGGGAGTGTCAGACTTTTAGTGATTAAAACCCACTTGAGTACTTTAGTTGTCCTCTGCCTTACAGGGCCACAGTAACTCTTTCGAGCAATCTCGCGGCCTTAGCAGGCATCGGCCTTTTTAGGCCTATTCCATTTTGCTGATAGCTCTTTAAGAGACGCGTGGAACACAATGCGCCGTCGACTGGACTGGACGGCGACCTACCCATTGTTTGCACTCGCAAGCCCGCGCTTACGGCCTGTTCACGACTTTGGTCTAAGCGACGAGCGACGTGGCATTGGTAGACGGGCGCCGTTATGAGCGGGGTCTCGTGGCGTGCTTCAAACTTTATCATACTTTTGTTCTTACCGCTCGTCGCCCCGCGCATAGCTACCGCTCACAACGGCAAGGTGGTGAACGGGTCGTTACGATGCCCGCAAACCGCTGTGCAACTCGTGACGCCCGGGGCGTGTCCTGGGGCCCAAGTCTGCTATTTTTATAAATTCGTCATTCCAACACGATTCCATTGTCATTTTGCTATAAGTTCGTAATCGACTAATTCATAATGATCGATCGTTGATCGATCAATGGTCTCGTAATAGAGTTGTGGTAGAATGACAATCTCAAGGTCACTGGAATTAAAGGAACTGTCAAAATTTTAGCAGATTACCGCATACGATTCATTTGTGAATATGTGTACGAGATTACCATTCTATGTCACTTCTTTCAATGGAGTGTCAGTAATAGCAGACTTGAGGCCCTGGTGGTGCACCGCCTAAGCGGGGCAGACTTCCATCGATGATCCACCGTGATTTCCGGGAGATCCGCACAATGGTGACACCCGGGAGTTACTTCCCACCAAATCACATATACTACCAAAGCAACGTGCAATGGCCAAGAAGTGAAATTTCTTGCTGCAACAACATGTAGTTGTTAGGATTTTAATTAAAGAATAGATTACTTTTCACCAATCTTGCTTATCATCGACCAAATAATACACTTAATATCTGTTGATATAATAGTCAAAAGTGAGCTTAAGTACCAATAAAATATAAAAAAGAATCTACGGTTTAGAATAATTCTAATATTTCTCCTAACGCAGGGTGTGCGTCACATCACTCGCGTGACAGCCGCGTGAAGGCCGCGTGCCACAAACGGCCACTAGGCTACCGACTAATTGTATTTGTCTTCTCTTGTGTTGTGGATGCAATTAGCGGACATTATTACAAGTCTGTTTATTTGAAGATGCGTGCTTGAAATGAGTTGTGCGTGGTTTACTGACAATATGATGTAATTTATTTAACTTAGTGCATACCTATGTACATGTCAAGAACAAAATGAAAATCTAAATATGCGAAGGACCAAAAAGTCAAGCAAAAATTATTTATTATTGTTTTATTATTAGGTAGGACAGCTCTTAAAGCATGGGCACGCCATAATTTTGTCAGTAAGTCCCCTCTTTGAGGAGTGGCTGGAGAGACGTTACGGCGTCCTCACCTTCCGCATGACGCAGGTCCTCACCGGACATGGTAGATTCGGTAGGTTTCTGCACCTGATTCGTGTAGATGAAACGCCCGGGTGTTACCATTTTGCTGACCGCCCGGAGGACACGGTGGAATATACGGTGGAGGTGTGCCCCGCTTGGGCGGAGCACCGCCGTGTCCTCGTGGGTTTAGTGGTGATCTCTCGCTCTGGACTCTGGTTCAGGCCATGCTCCGGAGCGAGGGGGATTTGGCAGCGGTAGCCTCCTTCTGCGAAGCAGCAATGCTAGCGAAGGAGGCAGCCGCATGAGTGAGGGAATGGACATCCTCACGCCCCAGCTGACTCCCGTCACCGACCTCGGGGTCGGTGACGGGAGTCAGCTTTACCGCTATCGTAGGCGTCGGCTTGCGGACGACGAGCTATAGATAGCTAGCCGTTCGGCCAGCCGATAACTGTCCGGACCGAGCTCGAGTTGCCGACGGCGTGTAGTGCGTGCCTCAAAGAGATGTCTGCAAAACCGTAGGAACCTAGCAGGGCCGAAGCCTACTGAGATCATGGATAAACGTGGTGTTAGTCAGTAAAAGTCTGACACGCCCTCCCGCTTCGCTCTATAGCTGGAGAAGTCATTAGATAATTTCTCCCCTTAAAAAGAACTTCTAAAGCATGAAATTGAATATTCTAAATTACGGTGTTCTCTTAACACCTATCTTTATTTGTATTTAACGATGCCTGAATTATTGAAGCTTATTTTAACAATTTCGTGTAATTAAGTTACACGTTGCTTATTATTATTATTGTTGCTTGCTTTGTTATTTCCAGCTCAAATTACATTTTACAGAGCTACTTATATCACAAAATAGACACCCAATTTTATAAAACAGCTTTATAAATCTCAGAAAACAACAAAATTCATCAGCAATAAATTATGAAATTAAAATTGATTTTATAGAAATTAATTGGTTGATTGTGAATAATGTTGAAATTGATATTGGTTACAAATGGGCTATAAATCTTTCAACTACATGAGTATAGACTAAAGACTACAAACTAAAGGTCTTGTGTCTATGTCCTTGTAATTGTAGGTCGCGATGTGTCTTCTGTAACCTTGTCTCTCTTAGTTAGCGCCTTATTGATTTAAGTTAGCAAGAGCCTAATATTTATGTATGTGCGAATTTATAGTCTTTTGTTGGTTAGGCCAGTGCCTGATCATTTTATAATAGTTTGACACAAATGTACGCTGTTGGCTTCTGTACTTAAAGTAGGCGTATACTATGGTATCGAAAGTTAAATCATCTATGGACCTTATGAATGACTTTTGAACCGTGATTTTTAGACTAAACGTCCAACTTTGGTGTTATTTTTCAATAATTCTGAAATACTTTTACAATTATAACTCTTTGAATGTTGGATAAAAATGATTATTAGTATAGTTCATAGCGACCTAGAATATTTATAAAAAAATAAATCAAAAACCATGTAGCGACATCTATGGCGCCACATAGAAACTAAAATATAAAATCCTGCATTACGTAGAGTTCTATGCGCGATTAGAACATACAACTACCTGAAATCAACTATCGGGCAATTGCCCGGACCAGACCAAACGCCCGTCTGGTCGGAGGAACCTTCCTTTTCACCGGAGATTCATGGGACTTTACAACCTGTATTATTATTTAGTAAAAACTTTAGAGAATGTTACGCTGTTCTAATAAGTAATAAAAAAACTAACTAGGTTTTGTTGTATATAAGTGATCTTTATGTTGTTTAAAATGTACTTATAAATAATTTGCCCTTCTTTTATTTCCAGAGGGTGTTAATTCTTTTGGGAGTAGTGGCAGTTTCACTATCGGCGCCACAGGGGCCTGCAGATAAAGTCGTAGCAATCCTCTCACAAGAGTTCGACCAGCAACCAGATGGATCTTATAGATACAGGTAATATTTCGAAGATACATCTTACCATTGTATCTGCTGTCTATTCTGGAGTATTCGCTCGCTATTAGTATCATATTGGATAGTTTTGTATGGCCATAAACATCCCGTTATTTGTATTATAAGCAAATAGCAAATCTGTCAGGCGCTTATTAAGGAACTGGTTGAAACACAAGCAACATTAATGAAATTCAAATAATTGGGATGAAATAAAAACAATTGATAATATGAATGGAATTCAACACTTTTTGGACTTTCTAGAGCTACTTACTAAGCCTTAGAGCCACTTAAAGATTTCAGTGATAATCGATCAAGTTATAACAAAGATTAACACCATACACTCAAATATTTACTATTTGTATTAGGAAGCAAATATTTGCTACCGGCTCAAACGATAGACATCTATATATAATCCTTTATACTATGTGTTAATCTATATACCTAAGTACATATAAGTCGAACTTCTTGTAAGCAAAAAAACTCTTACATTACACAAGTTATATACCTATTAATTTACGGTAGTTATTTGGAAAAACGTTAATATAAGTGCGGAATTCTGGCGCCTGGTGTAGTTTTGACCATGAAAACATTAGCACAAGACAGTAGCATAGAAGCTGTCGTTTTTCAAAATCAGCTTAGTAATAATAAACTCAATGTAGACTATTAAAATAATAACAATGTGACAATTTATTTGTAAGACAACATTGTTGCAATAGTTAGTAACAACTTATCAACTAAGAGTTAGTAACATTTAAAAAACTTAAGCTACTGCCGCACCAGCAACCGCAACCAGTGATCGATTACTGAAGCATCATGCTTATTGGCTAAGGTATGAAGAATACCATTGGAGCTGGTCATAGATCTGCTTAGCGAAGAGGCAGCCTTCTTCCTTATTATAGCGTGGAAATCCTCCACACGCGCTAAAAAGAACATGCCCAATGCACTGCAGTATCTCGGCAGCCAAAAAAACATCCTGAACTTAAATAAATTTGAATTCTGCAGATATTTAAAGACGGTGTAAAAAAAACGATTTGTCATTGGTCAGAATAAAGTGTAAATTCATGAGTCCAACTTACTGTAGTTACGTGTTACCTGCGGGCAATACGACTTTAACGTTACATAATGGTACTCAAAGTGTTATGTTACATTAGCGACTTCACTATCATTGATTTGACCGCCGGTGCTGATCGCCGGAGGGTCAGCCATAAGGTCAAGTACAAAATTAAGTAACAAAATGTAAAAACACTGGAAAAAGATCGTGAAAAATCTTATAACTTCAATAGATTTGCATAAAAAGCGATGGGAACGATTATGATTTTCTTTTGTTGAGACAATGCGCAATTTTTTTGTACTTCTACAGAGATATTTTATTGCAGTATGGCTCTTTTTTGGTTGGGTGGAACATCGTCAAATACTACTCCTGCTCTGGGTAGAGCGGGAGGGAGTGTCAAGCTTTCACTGACCCACCGCGTTCCTTCAGTTGCCCTTTGAGTTTCAAGGCCGCGTTAATTCTTTTGAGCAAACCCGTAACCCTGGATAGTATGGCCCTTGTCTCTCTGAAGTCACGCCGTACTATGCTTTGATATGTATCGCGAAACATAAAACCTTGATCGAACAATAAAAATTCTTACCATTCGATTCGCACCTCATTTAGATAACACTCTTGCGAAAGAACGCATCAATGGCGACCTACTGTTGTTTGTTATCTATGAGCATTTTGGCAACTCTCTATTAAAATAGGATCGCCACATTTAGGACTACCATCTACATTCAAATACCTAGTTTAGGTATAGAATAATAGATAAACTTTTTCCAGGATGTACCAAAATAAATATCACTGCAAATAACGAAGCAAATACTAGGTTTCTAATAAGATCTAACTTGATCAATCACGATTTTGCCCGACATACATAGATCTGACCTTGATGAAATAGCACAAATATTTATTATTGGGCGAAACTGAAGCCAACGTACTCCATTCTGACTGCTGTAATAAAAAATCGTCAGATCTCTCAGGTTCTCGTGTAACCATAATTGGCTACTGTAAGTATATATAAATATGTAGCTACTTTTGGTGTCGTGTTGTTTTAACACATCGAATTTCGTTTTATCTATAGAAGGAATTATATCCACCATCTGCGCGCCTCAAGGATATGTCAGCAACCGTAGGGGCCCAGCAGCAGAGTCGAAGTCTACTGGGGCCAAGGGTCTGATTCTGAAAGGAAGACCCGGCCCTGGTATGAAAGGCAACGAAGGAACAGGAGTGTTTTTAATTTTCCCACCGAAAAAAAACTCATAAAGATTCATATTTACTTGATTTCAAAGATTTCTGTATCTCTTTTAATCTCAAACACCATACTTACCACTAACCCTTAAAAATAACAGCCATATAAATCTTAAATGTTCTTCTTTCCCCAGCTACGAGGCTGAGAACGGCATCAAAGCTGAAGAGGCTGGCACGTTGAAGAAGGCCACTGGTCCTGATACCAGTGACGTCATCATTGCTCAGGGAGCCTTCAGCTACACCGCACCAGATGGCACTGTCATCAACCTCAATTACATTGCTGATGACGAGAACGGTTTCAAACCTGAGGTGAGATTACATTGTATATCCTGTCTGTTAATAGGAGTCTGGTTAAATTGAATAATTCAGGGGCTGACATGGTGCCTTTTTATCAATAGTATTTCTGGTATTTCCTTGTGTCATCATCATCATCATCATTTCAGCCGAAAGACGTCCACTGTTGAACAATAGCACTCCCCAAGTGTCACCACAACGAACGGTCCTATGCGTCTCGCATCTATCGGATTCCTGCCCCCCTAGCCAAGTTGCAAACGATAAACGTGAACGCTTAGTAATCTTCAATAGATTTTCAACTTTATACCTAAGAGCATCAAGTTGAAAATCTATTAAAGACTACTGAGCGTTAGCGACCGGAACGAACGAAAACACTATGTAATCTTCAATAGATTTTCAACTTTATATCCAATAACATAAAGTTGAAAATTTATTAAAGACTACTGAGAGTTTACGTTTATCGTTTGTGACTTGGCTAGGGGGGCAGGATTTTCTTGTGTAGTTTCATCTGAATCCAATGTATTTATTTTCAAATAATTTGAAGCCACACTATGTGTTTGTTAGTATTTAGTTATTTATTAATTATTTAATCAAACAATCTACAAATAAAACCTGTACCTATCATTAAATAAAACTGCTCTAAAAAATGCGCACTTTACTAAAACAGATACAGTCACAGGATACAACACAACTATTACTTTTAATTATGATGCTCCAGAGTAGCCCGCTAAATTCAAATTTTCTTAAGTTTTTTGCATTTTGCAGGTCAGTATCAAGCCATATGTTGATTAAAATGTAATTGGCGGCCGTAACACGTATTTTTTACGCAATTATAATCATTAAAATCATCAATATAACCCTCTCAGTTCGTCTAACCCTCATGAATGGTTATTTCATGAAATACTTCGACTTTTGATTTAACATGCAAAATGCCAAAAAAATATTAAAAAATGGAATTTTGCGGGCTACCCTCCCTCAAATTCAAGACCCGGGTCTATCGAAGGTATAAAGGCATAATATTCTCCAAATTTTAAGAACAAACAATAATGATACTCGCCACAAAATAGTAAATCAAGAATTGGTTCTTGATTTATTATTTGTGGCGAGTCATTTTATTGCGTAGCAAATGAAATAGGAAGTTTAAAAAATCAAGGTTATTACAATATTGTTTAAGATGAGAAAGAACACATCTTAACCTTTAGATGTTTTTTTTATGTGGTTTGGTCATCCTAGTAAAAATAGACTATGAAAACACGCATGGTTACGTAATTATTTAAATCTAATGTTTTCTTGGATATGGAATTTAATGTTGACTTTATTTTTCTTTCTTGACTATCACCTGTTTAATTATTTACTGTTTAAGAAGGGTATTATTTAATAGATTACCATACAACCACCGCCCATCGTAATACTCGCTACCCAATTAATTTTAAGCTTCTACTTTATTTTTTGAGGTGTACAATAAAGATACTTTGATCTATCTATGTCATATTTCATCGATAGCTGGAAATGATGGAAAAATCGTATTTATTAATTATGAGCAGTTTTAAGAGGTTTAATCGGCAGTTAATGAATAATTTATAATCATTATAATTCTAACATCCGATTTTCAAAAAGAAACATAAATATTGATTAGTTACTATATTTTTGCAGGTTCTGATAACCCGACAATATCCTTCAAGATTGATATCCTGAAGAAGGAAGCTTGATAACTCACGTGACCATTTGTGAAAATTTTCGTTGTTTCTGTTGCAGGGCGCTCATCTGCCGACACCTCCTCCAATCCCACCAGCAATCCAGAAGGCTCTCGACTACCTTGCGACCCTCCCCCCACCACCTCCGAGCAGAAACTAAACCTTCCATTAGCTGATTGCCCGATGCCCTGACGACCTGAGCATCCTATGTACCTGTTACTGCACGAATACTCGTACAGATTTGAAAACAGAATTGAATGCTTTTATTTTAGAAAGAAAAACTTAACCTTATTTTTTTTGTTTGTTAATTTGTGACTAATCTCAATTGTTTTATAGTTAAGAAGATCTCGTTGTGCGTTATATATGCATGACCAGTATTTTTAGATAAGCAAACTTTTATAAAAACTTAAATATAATAAATATAACTGGAACTTAAGAAGCCTATTTAAATTCTGTTTGCAAAACTGCACTTACATAAAAATATAATATAGTAAGCAATAAAAAACATATAAAAAAGAACGTACAATGACTGAACTGTGATAGACAATGATTGAATTTACGTAAAATGTTTGTATATTTATTTAAATAAAAGCAAAATCAGTGCCAAAGATGCATTGCAAAATGTAATCTACTTTTTATTGTTCTAACCTTTCGGCTATTCTTGGTGTTTTGCTCAGTTATCCGAGATAACTTTAATTAGAACCTTATATAATATTTTTAATATTGCTTAAATTGAACCAGATGAAAGTAAAACTTTATTTTTACTATTAAAACTAAGCCAAACAGTTAAGTTTCTCAGAACAGCATGAATTAGCCTGCCTTTAGGAATGCGTTAAGTATACAATAACATCCTTCTTATGTTTGTCATCTGTATGAGATAATATATCAAGGTTTTATATACTAATAGAGATGAGACAATGACCAAACACAGCGATTTTTCATTAGCATGAAACTTACAGAAGCTGTCAAATTAATGTTAAATGTTGATGTCATTTCCTATAAACGGTACCAATGGTTCTAGTGGTAGTTAGCACGTGTACTATCTGTCGGATATTTTAACGTAAAAAAAAACCAATTCTAAAAAAAAGTTTTTTATAATTTACAATCGTTACAACAAAACAGTTGTCTGAAACCTTAAAAGGTTTATGTGATAAAGTGGAGATAGCAAGCTCGCTCACAGCATGTTACATTAAAATAAGCTTACACTATAAAACCTTAAAATATAATGTCACCAGTAATATAACGTTTTTTCAGGGTAAATTTACATTTTTTTACTGGTGATAATGTTTGATTGCACGGTTTTTAGAATTTTATTCAAATTATCAGGTAAATTCCCAAGCTCTCATGCCATAAACATTTACAGTTGTAGGTAGTTTATATATATATTGGCAGGTAATCAAGATCATGTAACTAGAGCTAATGTTATTAAATTTTTTCAAGATAATTGCCGACCTGAATTTATCAAGGACTGACATAATTTTACAATGGTTAAATGGTCCGTACTCATTATCTTTATTAAATATAAAGATTTTAATATTCTTTGGTACAATATTCTTGAGTATGCTTAGTTGTAGGTACTCTATATATTTTATCTAGATAAGTTTTGTAGGAACGTCCGTATATAGCTAGTAAGCCCATAGCTTATGACTGAATCTGCCAGGGCGAGATACAGCATGCGTAGCGTGGAAAAGGGAAGTTTGTTGAAATGCTTGTCTATAGTGAGGCCAAGATATGTGTGCTGGTCGACAGCCTCTAGCGCAGGACACGCACATATACGTACAGTGGGCCCGTGATACAGGCACTGGTGATCACACGCGATTACTTCGTTACATGTTCTTCGAAGTAAGATTAGCAAGTTATTATTTTCTACAAACTCTATACAAGCCCTATATTGAAACAGTTTAAGTTTGTTCATAAAATAACCGAATTTTGCAAGTCGGACTCACGTTCTGAGGGTTCCGTACAAACTAACATAATTATGTAAATTGTTTAATTCTTTAATGGAGTCTCGACCGTTTTGTTATTAACAAAACTTTTTTCAGATTATTTTATTTCTGTGCCTGTGCTATAAGAGCTTGCTTTATGCCAAATTTCAGGATTCTGGATCAACGGGAAGTACGCTATGAATTTTGGTTCCCGTGAGTGTCGAAACCACTTCAGTGTGGGACCGCAGACCTGAGTATAATTATGGTCTTAATTTCAACTCGATACCTCCACGCGTTCCCGAGATAAAGGGTCTTGACAGACAGACAGATGGACAACAAAGAGATCCTATAAGGATTCCGTTTCTTCCTTTTGAGGCACGAAACCCTAAAAATGAATATAAAATGTAGTATGTAATATGCAAATACAGAAATAACTTTGAAAGCCATAGTCCGACAAAAATTGGGGGATTACAAGCATTTCAAATCTAATTCTCTTAGTAAACGCACAAATAAATTACTATCAACAAAACGGAATGACAATTGCACTTAACCCGCAGTAAAACTATTACATCAGGAAATGTCAGTGAAATTATTCGTTCCAATAGAAAGCAAGAGTCGTCCCAACAATACTAGGTATACAGCATTCCTACCCAACCTGTTTGCAGAAGTGAGCGTCTATCGCAAGGTCAATGATGAGAACATAGAACAATATGCTCTGTCTATGGATCGAACATGATTACATCACTGGATAGGCTATGAATGCGAGTAGAACTACGATGATGAAACGTCATGTAATAAATAGACACAAACAATTGGCACTAATTAATGAATTAACTGATACTTACGTGTTTAAAGTTATTGATCAACTAACGCAACCCTAATTTGTAATGTTACGACTGCACTATGGATAGTGTGCAATATCTTTTTAGTATTTAATTTTAATAGTGTACTGAATTTTGTTTACGGAAATTGTAATAATGTAATTATTTTTGCTAGCAAATGTGAACAAGTGACTTTAAGTTACAATAAAAAAAAAATTGTCGAGTTGTATTCAGTTATCCCACTGATTGCTATTATACAAATTGTTTAATCGTTTTAATGTCTGTATGTTCAATACACCGCAATACTCACTTGAATCGTAATACAAACAGACCTAACTTGGTCATTGAGTCAAAAATAAGTCTAGGTCGATATACCTCTGATCATGTAACAGTTCTCTTATCTCTCCAACATTCAAAGACTTCGCATATCGATATCGTCCATAGCCTCAGCGGCGGTACCAGAACAGCACGACGAGTTGGCGCAAGAGTACACAAGTAGCGTCCCGTCCCACACTAAAAGTCCTACCCAACTTCTATGGAAATAAATCTACATTGCCATCCGGTCTCTTGCCATCGTCTCGTGTGGCAGCCGTGAGAGTATTTCCAGTATTCTAAATTGCTCCTTGTCATTATTGGTGACTAGCTTCTGTCAGCAGCCTCACCTGCGTGAAAGTATGTTTCTCCAAACAAACTTTGGACCTCCGTTTCAACCCTTTAGTGGATGAATTTTGGAAATCCTCTTTTGTTTTTTGTAAACATCACAAATGGAACCTTTGGACAAAATGTCAGCGTTCTAGCTCTAAGGATTTGGGCTGAGCGTTGATGAGTCAGTGAATGAGTTTGCCTTTCATACAACATTATTTTTAGTTTATGTGAAACCTGAATATATTTTGTTCAGAATCAGTAACTGAATGGATTCCAATAGTTTTTACATCATGTTATATTTTTTCCCAAAAATAATTAAGGTCAAAAGTTGGACACTACCGACACTAAGTACAACACAGGTCACGGCAGGTCATAGCGGGTATTAGGCGCCAGCAAACAGCTGGGTGCAAGTGCAAAACAACCCCTCAGTCACCTGGATGGCCCGGTGATTATGTATTTTTGCTGACATAACAAGCTTAAACTTTGTGATTTTTCATGATATAGTCATGAAATTTTGTACATAAAAGTACTAGACACGTGTTTCGGGTTTTGCATATACCAAAAATAATGTTGTATATACAGATACAGATGAAAATAATTTAAAGAATGTACGGATGTTACTTTTCCCAATATAAAAACAAAAACGATAAACAGTAGAATCTCATTTATTTGTACAAATTCGGTTGCGAAACAATAAATGCAATTCTTAAACAAAATCACTGCTACTGGTTTTACCTTCCGACTGCGCTAGAGGCAGTTGGAATCAACAATCTTAACACTCTTTATTACTTTGACTTGTTCGTCAACTCGTGATTGCGAAACTCGCGAGTGCTTGCGAGTTAACAATTTCCGATTTTACCTACTTTTTTGTCAAACGGCAGCCTAACAAAAGTAACGAAAAAAAATATAGGATCTTCTTGGCTCGCTTCTCAATCGACTCTTATGCGTCAAGCTGGTACATATTTGGCACACCCATCCCGAAGATGAGAGCAGTACTCTGTACACGATAGAACTTGTGGATGATAAAGATTGAGCCGCTATTCCGGCGTGAAGTACCGTCTCACCTTTGTTAAGATCCCCATTTTTTTGGCAGCCAGTTGAACTAAAATTCAAAATCTGCATCGCCGTATTAGTTGCCCGGATCTGACAAAACACCCGTCTGATCGGAGGATCTTTCCTTTTCAACGAAGGTTTGCAGGACTTTACACTCCTTTGAAAAGTAACATTCTGGCAACAACTGGCTAGCATGCTCGCTTCATTGCCCACCTTTGACGTATCTAACAATTTAAGTAGATATAGTCAGTTCTTAACTGAATCAGCCAGCGTAGGCAAAGCCGCGAGCAATAGCTAGATATTGTTTTCAATCTGTTTTTATTTGACTATACTTAATACATGCGCGCGAGTTGACGACAAAAAAAGTAGGTAAAATCGGAAGGTGCCAACTCGCGAGCGCTCGCGAGTTTTACAGTAGTGAGTAGACGAACAAATTATTTTGAAAGCATGGAAACTTGGACTTATTGAGTCTTGATAAAAATCATGAAAATTCTATAATCGAGTCACTATTTTTTTTTACTTGATATAAACTAGTTCTTCACTGCGATGCCTATTCACTCTAGACTTGAAGACACCTAAATTATAATAGGACGGGAAGACCGCAGCAGTTAAATTTTTCTATTCCTTCGATGCACTCGGTATAAACGACGAGGAGGTGACGAGAGGTGTCAACAACGTAAGGGTGAACACACGCCGTAAGTCGGATTGTCCGATGGTAGAAAGGTGATGACAGAATCAAGTCATGTAATTCCTGCGCACACTCTCCAAAATGCATCCTATAAAAAACCAAAAGGCTAGCTACCCTACGCATGTGTTCCAGGATTTGATGATTGGTATTAAGCAAATGTACAGAAAACAAATCTACTAATCTAAATCTAATCAATTTGTTTACAGAATATTCATGATTTTTCAAACTACCCTCGTATCTAATACCTCGTTGTACAATAGAAATTATGTTTCACAAAAAACCATCAGATAAACTCTCGAATACTCTTACCAGCGAATAAAGCCTGTCAGTTGTGAATGAAGTCGTCAAATTCTTATATATTATATTTTATTGAAATGTTCATAGTGTTTTTATTCTCTCAGTGATAGGTTCTGGTGTGGTCTTCGTAGCAAGATAAGCTAGAGCACGTGCTATTGCTGGAGGTATGGGTGGTGGTGTGGGCAAGTGTGCGCCCACTGGTCTGTAGCCATTTTCATCAGCTGTGTATGACAAACTGATATCATTGCCGTCTTTGTCCTGAAAGTAGTATAAAATAAATATATAAGCGTATGGTTCCATTCAAGGAAGATCCACAGAAAGTCAAGATAACCCAAACAGTTCTTCTTATCAATGTCTATAAACAAATCATTCTATAGTTTTAGAGTATGCTGGCTTCCTAAAAGTTAAACCACTTAAAATCTACTGTAATGATTGACACCACACCATTTATGATTCATCTCAGTTGTATATATATAAATATGTACGCCTGAAAGTTGCATTACAATTGGAGAGCCATTTTTTAGCATCAATAGTAATTAACATTTTTAGGCTTACTTACTTTGTATGAAAAGCTTCCTTCCACAGCACTGCCAACACCTCCATCGGATTTTTTTGACTCACCTCTCTCATAAGCTTTTGTACCGTCACCACTTTCATAGCTAAAAAATAATGATTTCGTTGTCATATATCTTTGCACTAAAACTTATTATATCATCATCATATTAATAAATATATTACCTACCTGTAATGAAAATCTCCCGAATGTGAGAAAACATAATTTTCTGACTCGATTATAGGAACCACAGGATCACGAGTTCCATTTCTTCGCGAAAAAGTTTGAGCAGTAGGCGCCGATGGTACCGTGCCACGAGACCGTTCTGTCGTCGTTGTCAATACTTTCTGTGCCACTTTATTCGCACTATTTTCTGATGCAATAACGTGAACGAAGGGTTGGTTTTTGTTTACCTTAACTTTTCTTACATTCTTTACCCTTTTTCGTTTCTGATTTCCCGTTCTTGTTGTAGTAGACTCAGTGGAAGATTTTGTTTCATCGGATTCATTACCAGGTATTTGAATGGAACGGGCTTTTGGTTTTACATTTGATTCACCCTCGGTAATGTCAACTTCTAAAGACGGATGCAGACCGTGGGAAGCTGGACGATTTATAGGTGGAGCCACTTTTAAAAATGTTTCCTCTTCCAAAACCTTATCTGCTTCTCTTCCATTTTTATTTGTCACTTTAATCACTTCTTCATCGTCGTATACCACAGTAACCGGAATTTTATCGTTAGTTTCTACTATTGGGGGATGATTAGAACTGTATGTCCTTATAACTTGAGTTTGTCGTCGAGGCACTCTTTTATTGTTATTAAAATCTGCACTGTTAACACCGTGAAGTAATAATAAGTAAATCGGTAATATTGATAATTTTAACAACATTTTATCTTAATTCGTACGTGACTACGTAATGTGATCCTCCTCTCACGCGATTAAAATAGCAAATGAAGATGACTCAATAGCTTAACATATAATGACTTTGTTCGTAATTTATTCACTGGTTTGACGAGACTCATTTAATTTTCTTGTTTTATAAATTATACGAACGACAACAAACTCTACATATCCAAACAAATTCCGATATTGACATTCATGCCGTAATTATGCATATACAACATACAGTATGATCCTGAACATTATTAACGAGGTTCATTAAAACTTAAAAATAAAAAATTATTCTAGTTTATTCCAAATAATAATGTTGCAAAAATCTAGTCACATTTCAATAGTATTTTGAACAATGTTTATCATTCCTATCACGTTTTTTTTAATGTTTGTGTATTCAGCTCTTGTATACGCGAGCTTACTGAAAATAAAACCCAAAATCTTGCAGTAAGTTCGTTTTTTTTTTCAGACCTTGTTAAGAGTGGTCGATGGTTTAATCGCGTCCAATCGTCACTGATCATGTATTGTTGACACCTAGGTTATTGTGCAATTTTCCGAAGAACACATCAGTCAACCGTTAAGGTTGAAGTATTTAGCGTCCGGTGATGCTCGCCACTCCGGAACGCGGGGGGAGGATAGAGTAAATAATTGAATCTTACATATAAGTGGACAACAAGTCTGGAGCATCACTTATAAGTGTAAATCAGGAGTGGTTAGAATAGAAATGCTATTAAAATTTGTTTGTTTGTGCTTGGCGGTGGCGTGTGTACTTTCCGCACCTCCTACTGATGAGGTGCCATCAGAAAGAAAACAGCCCTCAGTGATACCAATTGTTTCACAGTCAGAGGAATTTGAGGCTGACGGAACATACAAGTACAGGTAATTAAACATTAATGGTTTGTAATTAATTTCACAATATGAAATTTCCATTTTTCATATAAAAATCTAGTGCTATTTATCCTAAAATTTAAGTTCGATATACTTTTGTAAAACATAAAATTTATTGTGTCTAGTACACAATAAATTGAATATAGAATAAATTTTACTGAAAACTGATCATAGAAAACAAAATGTAATAAAGTATTATTCTAATTTATTTAAAACAATTTATGTCTTGTTATTATACAACAAAAAATGAAATTATGTCAACGTATTTTTACAGCTATGAAACCGGAAATGGTATCAAACGCGAGGAGACATCCTTTGACAAAGTGATAGATGGAAAGGCAGCACACAAACACAGTGACTGCAGCAATGAGGGTGGTGAAGATGACGACAGTGGTGACATCCACGTGCAGCAGGGATCATACTCGTACACGGCACCCGACGGAACCCTCATCAGTGTGAAGTAAGAAGTGGTTCTAATTATAATGGTCGTTTTACCAGGTGGACATTGGGGTTGAAACTTTTGGAATGTGAGGTCTTTCCAAACGCCTCGTTAACATTTTGCATGAATTTTTAATCTCTGTTTTTTGGTTAAACTAAGAAGCAATTTAGAATTTCGTGCACTGACAATAATAATCGTTATAATAAAAGTTTAAACCGCTACTCAAAATAATATAACTGCCATAGCGATACTAACGCGTCTTTAGGTCGTTTTAAGTCATAAGAATGTCACAACACGAAGTAGAAAATCGGCTCCCGAAATAACTAGTTATGTTGCTTTGTTTCTGCCAACTGGGAGCCAGCATCCAATATTTTTCACATAATTAGCATATCCTTATGCCTCTCACCTGATGAATTCTCTTGTCCAGTATAGCATCATTTCACTTATAAGTAAAGCAATCGATATTGCCCTGATTAAGACGTGTGCATCCTGATATAATTATATCAGCATGCCTCAAAGCGCCCTGTTAAAGCGCCTTCACTTAACAAACTCTACCCGTTGGCTGGTATTGCACTACCAGCTGTACGTAGAGATATCACATGAGCACTGGAAAAGAAAAAATCAAGAATTCGATTATCGATATCTCCTCATCAAATATACAACAGCCCCGGGTAAGCTAAAGAGCCGGAATAGCTTTTTATGTAACGTACTTGCCATTCTAGATCCACGGGTAGTGTGAAAGTGAAACCCGGGGCCCTGGGACGAAGGCAAGGAAGAAACAGGAGTGGGTTTTTAGTCATCAAAAGTCTGACTATCTCCCGCTCCGCCCAAGAGCGCGATTTGTCATTAGATGATTTTCCTACCTAAAAAAAAAACACCTAAAGTGAGAATCAAGGTGTGGAAAGAATGTCACCTACCTCCAACTTTAAACCCTAGGAATTCACGTGCAGGTGGCAAATACACCTGTACGTGAATTGTAGTAGCCTATATGGAAAGTACTAAATCAATTACGCACCCAGGTAGGCCGCTGTAAACATAACTAGGCAAAATGAGGTTTTATGGAGCCGTAAGATACCTAATGTTAGCACAAAAGATCCAGAAGGTTCGAAGTGCTCTGGTTTAGGGCCAGCCCCACTATAAGATAAGATACCTAATGTGAGTGCAGTGCCCTTGTTCAAAACATGAGCCAAACACTTGCACTTTGTAAGACTATACGAATGTCAGTGACACGGCGACGCGGCAATTAACGTAACCACCTATTGGGAATAAATAATGTTACTATTGACTCAAAGAGAAGAAGAAAGGTTATATGAATTTACTAGTACGCGTACTTTGCTAGCGACTTCGTTTGCGAGAATATTTTCATAAAAACTATAACACCCCTTTTTAGTTTTGAAAATTTTATAATGAAAGTCTTTATTATTCACTTAGATTAGAACTTATGCCAAGTATCAAGTTTATTCACCCAAGGAATAACATTCTCCCATACAACATTTAACATTCGGTTTATATCATTATTAGTTTCAAAAACTTTTTTTAATAACTTAAGTTACTTTTTGTGCTCAGTTTCAAGTATATTGGCCCAAGGAATAATATTTTACATTTAAACGAATTCCCTCCTTTACACCCCCTTAAAAATTTACTTTTAAAGAGTTTACAAAAACCCTATATAAAAGGAAGTTTGTGCAAAATTTCACATTCCTAGACCCAGTAGTATCGGTTGTGCGTTGATATCTCAGTCAGTCAGTTTCTCCTTTTATATATATAGACTAGCTTCTGCCAGCGGCTCCGCCCACATGAAAGTAGGTTTCTCCATACAAACTTTAGACCACCGTTTTATTCCGTTAGGGGTTAATTTTGGAAAATCCTCTCTTAGTGCTTGCCTACGTCATAAAAGGAAATCTTGTGCAAAATTTCACGCTCCTAGTCCCAGTAGTTTCGGCTGTATGTCAGTCAGTCAGTTTTTACTTTAATATATTAGACTAGCTGACCCGGCGAATTTCGTACCGCCTAATAGTAAGGATAACGCCATCTAATGGCATTACCAGAACAGCATAATTCATTTTATAATGACATTTTAATTAGAGATGGCGTTGTATTCGTTTTTTAGTGATTTTTACAATTTTTTCTTACCGTTCAAACTTTTCCTGGACTATTACGAATATTTTAAGACCAAAATCAGCCAAATCGGTCCAGCCGTTCTCAAGTTTTAGCGAGACTAACGAACTGCTATTCATTTTTATTTATATAGATAGATAATTAATGAATTCGATTCTACGTTATAACTAAATTCAAACATGCTGTATAGTGATAAAAGGTTATTGATGTTGATGGGTAACCCTTGAAATGTTTACAAAGTTCTTTTAATAGATGCATCAGTAAGATTTTAAACTGGTAAACGAATAAACACAGTTTTTTTTGTCTAATTGAGTTCTGTGAACTCGAATAATATTAATGAAACTTGCCAGTAGAAATATCACCTAATAATCGTTCAATTTATAATAATAAAGAAATTTGAGCTACAGGAACTAAAGTTAAACCTAAACTTAAATCATAATTGCAATTTATATGAAAACTCTGAATAACAAAGAACTGAATCAAAGCTTTTTATTAACATTTAATTTTTCTAATGTCACAGGTACATTGCAGACGAAAATGGTTTCCGACCAGTTGGTAATCACATCAACCTTGGACCTCAATCACCAACCACTCCAAACCACGCCCACAAGCATAAGGCTTCGCGAAAATTAAAAGACAGTGATGAAGACAATTCTAGCACTGCCTCCGAAGATACACCTTCATCGGAAAACTCTGAATCTGAATCATTTGAAGATATATCTCCACCCGATGGAGACTTCGCTAAAAAGATTCCAAAGAAAGGATCACCAGCTGCTATGAAAGCTGAAAAGTCTACAAAAGTAAGTAATAAGTCGGCCAAATCTAGTGAGAAGCCCATCCAGGACGGAGAAAAGTCCGCAAAAGAAGGAGAGTCGTCTGTTAGAGAAGAAAAAGAGCCCGGCCAAGAAGGAGACGAAACTTCAAAAGAAGAGGAAAAACCCACTAAAATTTTTGAGAAACTTGTACCTAAAGAAGGTGAAACTTCCACTAAAGACAGTGAAAAAGTCACTCCTGAGGAAGCCGTAAAACCTACTAAAGAGGGTGGGCAAGCCACATCTCAGGAAACTGAAGGGTCCGCCAATGAAAATGAGAAATCTCTAAAAGAGAATGACAAGCTAGAGGGTAAAGAAGGAGAAAAAGTCGCAATTAAAAAAAGTAAGGAATTAGCATCAATAGAAGACAAACAACCTGTAATTGAGGCAGGAGAGAAGCCCATTATCAAGGGAGGAGAAAATCTCGCTACTGAGGAAAAAGAAAAATCTGCTCCTAACGAAGGAAAAAAGCCCGCTAACGTGAAACCTGAAAAACCAGAAGGTAAGGAGGAAGAGAAGATTGCTCCTGAAGAAGGAGAGAAAGTCGCTGTTGAGGGAGGTGAGCATATTGCTGCTGAAAGCAAAAAACCAGCTACTGCAGGTGAAAATCTCACTGTTAAAGAGGGAGAGAAACCTACTATCATAGAGGGAGAGGAACTCACAGCTGCAGAAGGTGAAAATCCTGCTGCCGAGGAGGCAAATAACCCTGCTGCTAAGGAGGGAGAACAACCCGCTACTGAAGAAGTTGACAAACCCGCTACTGTAGAAGGTGAAAAGCCCATCGATAAGGGTGGACAAAATATTGCTGCTGAAAAAGGAGAGAAAACCACTGAGAAAGAAGAAAAGACTATTGCTGCGGGAGAAAATGAACCTGCTGCTACGGAGGGTAAAAAACCCGCTGCATTAGAGGATCAAAAACCCACTGCCACAGAGGTAGAGGAATCCACTGTTGCGGAAGGTGAAGAACCTACTGATATGGAAGGCAAAACTCCCACTGCCGAGGTGGCAGAGAATCCTGCTGTCAAGGAGGCAGGGAATGCTGTTGTCAAGGAGGCAGAGAATCCTGCTACCAAGGAGGGAGAACTACCCACTAATGAGGAAGGAAACCAGCCCAGTGAAAATTCCGCTGTCAAGGAAACAGAGAACCCTGCTTCCAAGGAAGAAAAAGAACCCGGTACTATAGAAAGAGAAAAGTCCACTGCTACAGAAGGTAAAAATACCGCTGCTAAAGAGAAAGAGAAACCCGCTGCTATAGAACGAAAAGAGCCTACTGTTACAGAAGGTGAAGAACCCACTGCTAAAGAAGGTGAAAATCCCACTGCCAAGGAAGGAGAGCAGCCCGCTACTAAGGAAGAAGATAAGCCTATTGATGTGGAAGGTAAAAATTCCACTGCCAAAGAAGGAGAGAATTCTGCTGCCAAGGAGGGAGAAAAACTCACTACCATAGAAGAAAAGAATTCTGCTGCTACGGAAGGTGAAAACCCCGCTATTACAGAAGGTGGTAATCCTACTGTTAAGGAGGCAGAGAATTCTGCTGCTAAGGAGGAGGAAAAACCCAGTAATACAGAAGGAGAGAAGTCCACTGCTACAGAAAGTAAAAATACCGCTGCTAAGGAGGGAGATAAACCCATTGCTATGGAAGGAAAAGAACCCACTGCTACAAAAAGTGAAGAAACCACTGCTAAAGAAGGTGAAAATTCGGCTTCCAAGGAGGCAGATAATCCTACTGCTAAGAAGGCAGAGCAAACCGCTATCAAAGAAGGAGATAAACCCACTACTGTAGAAGGTGAAAATTCTGCTGCCAAAGAAAGAGAGAACCCTGCTACCAAGGATGGAGAAAAACCCACTACTATAGAAGAAGAGAAGTCCGCTGCTACAAAGACTGAAAATCCCATTGCTAAAGAGGGAGAGAAACTCACTGCCATGGAGGAAGAAGAACCCACTGCTATGAAAAGTGAAGAACCCACTGCTATGAAAAGTGAAGAACTCACTGCTACTGAAGGTGAAAATACCACTGCTAAAGAGGCAGAGAGCCCTGCTGCCAAGGAAGGAGAAAAATCCACTATTATAGAAGGAAACACGTCCACTACTATGAAGGGTGAAAGTCCCGCTGCAATGGAGGAAGAGAAACCCACTGCTATAGAGGGAGAGGAACCCACTGTTGCAGAAGGTGAAAATTCAACTGCTAAGGAGGCAGAGAATTCTGCTGACGAAAAAGGAGACCAAACCACTACTAAGGAAGGAGACAAGCCCGCAACTATGGAAGATGAAAATTCCACTACTAAAGAGGAAGAGAATCCCACTGCCTCTGAGGGAGAGGAGCCCACTGCTATGGAAGGTGAAAATCCCACTGTCAAAGAGGTAAAAAACCCTGCTGCAAAGATAGGAGAAAACCCCACAGAAGGAGAGAAGTCCGCTGCTACAGAGGGTGAAAATCCCGCTGCTAAAAAGGGAGAAAAACCTACTGCTATTGAGGTAGAGGAATCAAATGCTACGAATGCTGAAGAACCCTCTGCTACGGAAGATAAAAATCACACCACCAAGGAGGCTGAGAATCTTGCTGCCAAGGAAGGAGAAAAACCCGCTACTATAGTAGGAGAAAAATCCGCTGCTACAGAAGGTAAAAACCCTGCTGTTAAAGAGGAAGAGAAACCCACTGCTATGGAAGGAGAGGAGCCCACTGCTACGGATGGTGAAAATCCCACGGTCAAAGAGGTAGAGAACCCTGCTGCCAAGGAAGGAGATTATCCCGCTACTATAGAAGGAGAAAAGTCAGCTGCTACGGAGGGTGAAAATTCCACTGCCACGGAGGGAGAGAAAACCATTGCTATAAAAGGTGAAAATCCCACTGCCAAAGAAGTAGAGAACCCTGCTGCCAAGAAAGGAGAAAAATCCTCTACTATAGGAGGAGAGAAGTCCACTGCTATGGAGGGTGAAGAACCCACTGCTACGGAGGGTGAAGAACCCACGGCTACGGAGGGTGAAGAACCCACTGCTACGGAGGGTGAAGAACCCACTACTACAGAAGGTGAAAATCTCAATGACAAGGAGGCAGAGAATGCTGCTGCTGAGGAAGGAGAAAAACCCGCTACTATAGAAAAAGAAAAGTCCGCTGATACGGAGGGTGAAAATCCCGCTGCTAAAGAGGGAGAGAAACTAACTACTAAGGAAGGTGAGCAGCCTGCTACTAAGGAAGGTAAGAAGCCCACTACTAAAGAAGGTAAAAACCTTGCTGTTCAAGGAGAGAATCCTGCTACTAAGGAAGGTGAAAACCCCATTGTTCAAGAAGGAGAGAATCCCACTATTAAGGAAGGTGAGAACCCTGCTGCTACGGAAGATGAAAAACCCGCAAAAGATGCTGAAACCATATCTAAACAGGCCGTAAATGTCGCGCGAGATGCCAAAAATTCAGCTAAAGGAGCGGTGCAGTCTGCTAAGGAAGCTTTGAGAACTGCGGAGAAAGTCATTAAATCTATTAAAGAACAGCGTATATTAGGACATGATCAAATGCTTGACAACGACACCCTAAAAAACGCACAACTAGCTAAAGGTGCTGCAAAAGAAGCACTTCAAGCGGCACAAGCTGTTGGCAATGCAGCGGTAGCAGTTGAAAAAGCTGCAAATAAGGCCGTATTTTTAGCTCAACTATTGCCGACCCCCCCACCTAGTTCTATTCAAAGTGACAAATCTAACGATAAGCCATCGGTGAGTTTATCGAACATAGCTGATTCGTCATTTATAGGACCAGAAAAAACTTCAGATGAAACGTCTGCCGGTGATTTCGACATCGGTGTTAAAGTATGAAAACCTGGAAAAGAAGAGAAAAAATCTCCAGAGTAAATAGATGAAACTGAAATGAATTTTTATCCTACCGGTAAGCGTAAACTGTTATTGAGTGTCTGTATAAAGTAATACAAAAAGTGTGATATAAAGTTTTCTAAGTCAACGATTAGTTTATTTTGTTGCTGATGCTTATTTTGTAAGATAATACATTAAGATATTGTTGATCTTTGGTTTTATTACTGTAAACATTCCTTCCAGTTTAAAATACATTCAGATTTAAAAAATTGCATGCTACAATATTTCTCAAGTTCCAACTTTAGTTATTATTTTTCAAACCACATTGAAAATTATACAACGATCAATTCTCTGTAATTGTGTTCATTTGACTTTTTTTATACTTATTGCATTCGACATATGTTTTATAATGAAAAAATATACAAATTTTAGCCAATTTTAGCTGTGAGTTTTGTCTGCCTAGTCGTAATATACAGTACAATTGATAATTGAGTGCATTTTTATAAATGGAATGTTTTAGCTGATTTGCGATGATTTTGACTACTTACTACTCTAATTTACTCATTTCTCACTTTATCCATTTTCATCATACCACACATGCATCTTAACATTCTCATCTCCGCTACATGCAATCTTTTTTTCATTTTTAAGGTTCCGTACCTCAAAAGGATAAAACGGAACCCTTACAGGATCACTTTATTGTCCGTCTGTCTGTCAAGACACTTCATCTCAGGAGCGCGTAGAGGTATCGAGTTGAAATTAAACCATATCCTCAGGTCTGTGCTCCCTTAAAACTATGAAAAAATCAATCTTCTGAGTTAACGAAACAAAAATATACCGTTTATGTCGCAGAAAAACGTGCATTTAGACACTCCCAAGGGAATCAAAATTCATAGGCTAGTTCCCGCTAACCTAGAATTCTAAAATTTGGCATAAAGCAAGGTCTCCTAACACAAGTATAGGAAAAAATCTGAAAACTGTAAATTTGTAGTTACGAAACAATTATTTTTTTGTGTTTCGGAAATTGTTCATAACTCAATTCGGGAATTGAACCGTTTTCAGATATAAGTTTGTACGGAACCCTCAGTGCGCGAGTCCCACTCGCACTTGCCCGGTTTTTTTTTCATAGCCCAACAATTCTCGTCACACCACACCTGCATCTTAACATTCTCATCTCCGCTACATGCAATCTTTTTTCATTTTTTTTTTTTTCATAGCCCAGCATTCTGATCCATACAGTATAACAGGTGTTATCATGAATTTGTAGGATTTACCCTTCAACTTTAGGGGCATTCGTGTGTCACAAGTTGTTCCAGTGACCTGTTGCCATTTCATCCATCCTGCGTTGATCGCTGATGTGTTACGTCACGGTCTACCTCACTATGGTCTTGGACAAGCATAACGAAAGTCGAAATAGATTAGTATGGGCGTCCAGCTACAGATAAGGATATAGGACTGAAGAGACCACTGAAATCGCAGAACTAATATTCCGTTTTGAATCTGCTCAATTTTAGGCCAATTCTCTCCAGTGTGCCACCATACCTCAAATCTGCTCCGGACTGCTTAGATTCAAAAACACGTGGCAACCCCATTTGTATTAAAATAAGTAAAAATACAATATTAATTAATCAAATACACTTCAATTATATTTAATTCTTTTTGTTTTAAGAACTTCTCAGATCTTGAACGTAATTGAACTTAAAATACTACATATTAATTGTTATCCGTGATCATGGCAGCGCTGTGGGCTATTTAAGATATTTATGTAATTATTGTTTTAAATATAGCTTAATAATTTATTTTTTTAAGGTGGAAAATTATACAATGACTTCTCTCGCTCTGGGCGGAGCGCGAGGGCGTGTCAGACTTTTACTGACTAAAACCTTACCTGTGTCTTCCAGTTGCACTAGCCTTCTAGGACTACTGGTTTCCTTTTCAGAAAATCCCCGCGTTCATAGTAAGTGGGCATTGGCCCTGCTGGGCCCCTACGGTTTGCTGACATCTCTTTGAGAAGCGCGTGGATCACTACGCGCTGTCGACGACTTGGGCTCAATCCGGTCGATTACCGGACGGCCGGACGGCGAGCTGTCCATTGTTCTTAATGTAGCTGTTTGTTGTTCCTTATCAATAAAATAAAATGAACTAACGTCTAGTTTCCATTCATATTAAAGATTTTACTAGACGCTTAAAATTACATCACCATTCAATTTACAGTTATTTTTTGCAGTGATCATCGTTTTTAACATTTCATCTGTTGGCTTGAATTTAGTAAAATTTTATTTCTCATTAATTGCTTGGATAATGATATTTCATTAAATATTTAATTGAATAAGTTGTTTGTTTTTTTTTTAAACTTTGCTATATTCCTGTTCACAAAGAGCACTAGAATGGAGTAAATATACCTCTAACTTTAAAAGCCAATTAGGTTATTTTTAGGTTGGAAATCATCAAATGATTTCTACCCTAAGGTGGAACGAGAGGGTTCGTAAGACTTTTACAGACTAAAGTCCATCTGTGTCCTTCAGTTACCTTTTCCATTCTTCGGTCACGGTAATTCTTTAAAAAATTACCACCGCCATGCACCACCATTTGTAAGTCGTGTTTGTGTGTAAGGACTCTTGCCTCCAAATCCCACAGTAGCCAGGCGGGGCGGCAGGGTGGCCGGTTTGCGGGAGAATGTGCGGTATTCTTGCACCATCCGGATAGTCATAACCGCCCACTATGGCACCCCGTAAAGGGCCACATGAGGGACCACACAATTTCTGCGCAGAGCCTACGGCAGTTAGGCTTCTGCACCCCTAGATTGGGCGGAGCCCCAGCCTTCTGTTGAAAATGCTCCTCGAAGTTCCACTGGCTGTTGACGACAATACCTAGGTACTTCATCGCCGACCCGTCGCCGATGTGAACCCTTCCTACTGATATTTGGGAACCCGTTTTTAACTACCAGATCCTTTCCACGACTGTCGCAACTCTACGTGTCGTTAGTTCTGCCGCTGCCCGGTGTGAACCCCTGCGCCAGTACCAGCGTTTCGCTAGGGAGGTCGCCGCCTAGCACCTGGTCTTAACCGAATCACCCAGCTATAACGTGGACTCATCTAAACGCCTACGACGTTACTGATATCTATCGATTTAGTATCATTGCGATAATGAGCACGTTACAATTATCATCAGGCGCTTGAACAATAGTTGGTCGAAAAATTGCAATACGAATGGGATCGCTTACCATCAGGTGAGTTGGTGGTCAAACGCGAGCCTATCATTAATAAAAAAAAAAAAGGTATCAAAGGTTGATTCCTGTTCAAATACTGGCATGTTACAAGTAATTACGCAGCTACGCTTACGATGAATGGTGTGAATAAACATGTTTCCTTCACACACTATTACAACTCTAGGAAGAAAAATCTTAGGTTGTTTATAGAAAATGTCTCTTGAACCTTGACTCAAAATAACAAGTAGGTATTATTTGTCTATGTAACAGTTTCAACCTTCGTAAATTTCCACTTAAACAATTTACTCGGAATTATTGTCATAAGTGGTAAAGAATTAATTTCTCTAATTTTACCTTTATTTCTAAAGACCACGGAGTACATGCATAATCAATTGATACCGCTCGTTCCACTACGATCCCCTAAACCTGTCCTCCAGGGGCCTAGACAGCACTCAGTGTTCCATTACGATTCACTATGCTGGGGATTCTCTAAGAACTAATAAGTGCTATTCCTTTATAGACCCTAATTCTAAATAAAAATGACCCTTCTAAGCAATATGTAACTCACATAATTAAAAAGCTGTCTATCACTCTTCCACCACCAGCATACCATTTTTCGTTTTTAGTGACCGCCTACCACTCTTCCTCGCTTTGGATCATGGGCTGTACCAAGGCCTGGCGCGAGAGATCGTTGTTGCCGATCTCCCCCACGAGGACACCGCGATACTCTGCCTAAGTGGGGCACACCTTTACCGTGTGCTCCACCGTGTCCTCCGGACGGTCTACACAGTGGAGCATATACACCATAGCATCCACTTTATGCGATTCAATGGTTTATGCGATCATTACCCTACGCCTATACGCCCTATACAAGAGAGGCTGTAAGTGAGGCTGCAAAACACAAAAAAAAAACAGTTGGATTGTGTACAATTATGATATTTCTGTACCTTAGGAGTATTTTTAAACACTGCGACATTTTTATGACCAGGTACAACCACTTAATTAGTAGTGGAATAGAGAGTAATCAAACAAGAAATAACTTGTCTGATTACTTTTGGAGTGACCTTGCTCTTTCAATTATTTGTTTTATTTATTAATACTCGTAATTCAAACACTTATCTTAGATTACAAATGTAATTTTAATGACTTTATAGATTACTAAAACTCTAAGAATGACATAAAAAATATTAAGGATAATTAAAGAGATTAAATGAACAAAATCGAACGACTCAACTCCAATACGTTGTAAAACAAGAAAAAAAATTAATGCGAAGATAAAACAATAAAAATACATGATATAAGAAAAAAAAATTCGAGGTTCAACGTCAACTGTTTACTTATATAGTTTACATTATCACCGAATATAGAAAACAAAAAAGAAAGTACGCAACCTACTCTAATCCACCTTGCATGCAGTACTGAGCGATGCAAATTGAAATATCAGTTCAATGAAATGTCAAGATCAGTTCAAGTGTTCAACGCATAGCGTGGAGAAGCGTTCCTCCTCTCACTTTTGTTGTGAAACCAATGACGTTTATCTTAGGTATTAGGTGCACTGATATAATTTTGTTTTGGAATGCTCTGGAAAAGTCAAGGGAGTCATTTAAGGTTGTTTTAAAGGTTGTTCCAGAGTTGTCATGCAGAGTGGAAGTTACGGGTGAAAACTCCATGGTTTGTCCAAAAGGGAACCTCGGGGGGAAGTAACAGAGGAGTGGGTTTTAGTCAGTAAAAGTTGGACACTGAAAAAAAAAAACTGTGTAAAAGTCCGTCTCAATTATTGGACGACTGGGAAATAAGGAACTAAGAAAAAAAAATACGGGTGAAATCTGATGATGATAGTTCTTTTACCTTTACTGCCCATTTCGGATGGGCTAAGCTTCATTAATGGAAAAAATATATAACGCGTTACAAATTAATTGCAAATCAAGTGATGCAATTAATAATTTGTCCAACTCGTAATCACTGCTGGCAGCTAATACGCGCTTGAAAAAATATTGTCACAAGTTGGGTCTCATTCTGCTATTTTGTTTGCCATCTTCTTATTACAACAACGATACCAAGACCACCGGCAAAACCATTCATTACTTGAAATAAAATATAATTTCATGAATATATCATTCTTTAGCCCTAATTCCTACAAATTCAGTGTTAGACGTCTTTTTTTTCCGAGTTTTCCTGGCCATATCATATTTTAAGCATTAGGTAAATTTTAATGTAATTTTTTTTAAATGATTAAACTAAATCTTGACTGAGCCCGAAGGTGATGGAAATTTATCTGTACATATATTTTAAACCATTAAATATCTACTCAGATCGTATGTACTCGTACTTATAAGACATTTAATTTCATAGAAATACTAGTATAAATCAGCAAACTGTTTGGATATGTCGATGTACTTTGAATAAAATGACATCTACACTTGTAGTCAACCATGCACCAGACATTAGTATACGATTCCAGTTTAGTCGCTTTGCCGGTCTCCCAATTTAGGTAAGTAGGTAGGTATGCTACT
The DNA here is from genome assembly GCA_905147345.3 of Mythimna impura. Taxonomy (NCBI): domain Eukaryota; kingdom Metazoa; phylum Arthropoda; class Insecta; order Lepidoptera; family Noctuidae; genus Mythimna; species Mythimna impura. Next base: position 16,519,692 of record LR990343.1, on the reverse strand, counting down.
AGTTTTCTACTTTTTAAAGGCTAAACGTGACTGATATTCAGACTAAACGTTTAATTAATTGAATCATGTCCGACTATGGCGAAGGCCACATGAAGGGTTATGAAATTGACCTTGTATATTTAGTAGGTGGCTATTTATTGATGTTCAACGACTTTTATGAGTTAGTGGATGATCAATTTGTCAAAATTAATCAATCTGATTTTGCGAAATTGCAAACTATTTTTATTCGGGATATTAGCTGACGGAGAAATACACTCTTCCAAAACATCCTCCTTGCTACAATGCATTTGATGTAAGCGCAGAATAGTTTTCATTTTATATTATATACATTTGTATTTATAAGCATTTAAAAGCATATCATCTTTCACACAATCTTCAATTCTTTGGTCTAATTCTACCCCCTAAAGTACTCAATGCAGTCTGTATATATATTGCACGAGCAGTGAAAGAGGTTGATTCTTAATTATAATATAAATTAGGTACTGACATTGTTTTCTCCGAGTAGGTACCTATATACTAATTTGGGTTCATTCATCCACTTTGCTGTCTGGTTTTAGAATAAATATAACTAAACGATGAATCATAAAATGACAATAATCAACTCTATAAGCTTTTAAGTTCTGTGTAGTGGGTATCTATTTATGTAGTACGTCTTACATAAGTGAAACGCCGCGAGACATCCTGCGTTACAGTTTTACTTTCTCCGTTTAGTGTCTATGTCTCCGCATATTGTTCTTAGGTATTTATCTTGATGGTATTCTACTTTGTCATCCGAGTTTTGATACTCCGCTTACTGTTCTAAAAGCTACGAGTAAGAAATTATAATTTTAGGTCCTGTCTCCAATTATCACAGGAACGTATTTATTTTTATTTTTAGTGACTGAAAAGTTGAAAGGGAATCGTTTATCTTGGTATGGTCATGTGAAGAGGAGGGATGAAGCGCATGTTGCTAAAAGAGTTATGAATTTACATGTGGATGGATGGAGAGGGAGAGGGAGGCCAAAGAAAAGATGGATGGATTGTGTGAGAAGTGACATGAAAGAAAAGGGAGTTAGTGATAGCGTGACGAGTGACAGGACAGAATGGAAAAAAAACGTGTTGTGCCGACCCCAAATAAAACGGGACAAGGGCAGGAAGATGATGTATTTATTTTCATGAAAATTGACTGCCAGAAAGGTTAATTATTATTAACATAATAATAGTAATGGCTTAAGTTACCGTATTTCATATATCTATCTATATGTATGAAATATGTTAACCTATGAAAAAAAAAACAGTTAAGTCTTTTCGTCAGTATTACCCTCGGGAATATACTATTCATTAACAAGTTTCAAAACAACGAGCGAGTTATAAAGAGAATGTCATGTGTATCGACAGGATGTGTATGCGGTTTAAGCTTATTTTAAGATCAAGTCGTTACTGCCTGATCTGGTTTAAATAGGCCATGTTTTATTTTAAACAAATAAAGTAATAACCAAGTTTGTTTCGATAAGGGCATAATTTGAATGACTTGATTCTGTCTCCAGTCTCAGTAGAATATTTGCTTAATACAAAAACAACTATATGTTGAGTCTGTTGAAATAGTAAAAATGATTTTATAAGTTATTGTTCTGTTTATTTATGAAAAAACAGACAGGAACCTCCACACAATGCGAAATATCCGTATCGAGGAGTAATGTCTTCTGTATCAGGCCCTTGATCCAAACGCGCAATGCCAGCTTCTCTAAGTGGTCGTCGAGACTTTTAGCCATCAGTTCGTTGGCGGTCGCGACAATCGGCACAATGATAATAGAGTCTACATTACTTAAGTGCCGTTTCCGGCCACCAACCATTTTAGGCGCGGGCTTGCGGACGGCGAGCAATGGGTGGCTCGCCGTCCGGACCGAGCCCAAGTCGTCGACGGTGCGTACTGTTCCACGCGCACCTCAAGGAGATGTCAGCAACTGTAGGGGCCCAGCAGGGTCAATGCCTACTGGGGCCAAGGGTCTGATTCTGAAAAGAAGACTCGGCCCTGGTACGAAAGGCAACGAAGGAACAAGAGTGGGTTTTTAGTAAGTAAAAGTCTGACACTATCTCCCGCCCCGCCCAAGAGCGGGAGATGTCATACGATGATTTTCCCACCGGAAAAAAAACATATGTCGACAACCCCTCTCTGTGCGAGAAGTCGAGATATTTGATTTGTTTCACTGTCTTAGCTTTTACGAGGTACTCGTCATGTGGCATGGTGGCATCGACTAATATCATTGCGCGGTGCATTCATTTATCACCACTATATCCAGCTTATTATATTATACTATATTGGCTTCAGTGATGACAGACCGATCCCAGTACAACGTGATTTGATCATTTTCGTAAACTGGGTCGGAAACATACTTGTAATACGGTACCTCAGAATCTACTAGGTTGTACTTCAAAGCAAGTAGCTGGTAAATAATCCTGGCCACTTGGTTATGTCTATGCAAATATTCACCGTTAGCCAGACAAGAAAAACTAGAGATAATATGTCTGATGTCACTCACGTTAACCGTCTTTTCCTTCATTACATGTTTCCGATAGTTATTCATCGAGATATTATTTTATGTTAATTTGTATAAAGCAATGATTATTAATACAAATAAACTGCAACTTTATATTTCTTGTTGCATTCGATATACGCAAGATAGACAGCAACTCTTAAATTATTATTTAGGTTGTGTTGAAAGTCTCTTCATGTCATAACCCTAACCTCTAGCCCCGTCTGCCAATAAAATCGTAACATTTTTAACACCAAAAAATATATATACCGTTATAAATGCAAATCACGATATAGCTATGTTTTTTGATTGAACAATCACTAAGAAAGGATAGAAAAGTTATAAAATCAGACAAATTCTTGAAGATGTCAACTTATTTACATAGGATTATGGATATTACGTAACAGAAACAAAATTAAATATACGATGCAGTTGCCGATTTTAATAATGTAGGCAGCTAAAAACTCTATCAGTTTTGATCATCGTCCCACGCAAATAATGGTCCATTGATAAAAACGGTTCACTTAATAGTCGTCGTACACTATGGGTTAGGCAATCTGTGAATTTATGTACTTTGCTACTGTCTTATCATCCCGTAAAAAAAGGAAAATTCAAAAAGCACAAATGTTTTTAACATTACAATTGTGTCGTTAGGTAATAGTGTAGCAATATAACTTAGGAAACGTATCTTCAGCTTGGGGTACATGTCCTTTCTATACGGCTTAATGCATAATCCTACATGCAGGCAAGGAAACGCATAATACCAATAAATAAAAATTTCTTAATATAAGCTTCACAAGATGCGTGACCAAAATTAATAAATTAATTCACTTAAACCTTGAATTTAAAGTTAATAAAGCCAAAGAAACATGCACTATCTTGAACTGATTTTGATGAATGCATAATTAGCTGACTGCTTACGGAAAATAGCATTGAATAGCTATTGTAGTGTTCCTAGACACTAACATTATAGGTCCCAAAAATAGATGCTTGTAGAATGAAGCAGCGTAGACAAAATACCTTGACACATAAGATGTTACAAACAAAAAGAAATTCTAAATGCGTCATTCATTACAAATAGTGATGTAACTAATGTAAATAACACTTGCAGTGAAAATACTAAACAATTTCAAGGTTACCAACTCTGGAAGGTATTCTATTTTTTTTTTCATAAATAGCAATTAACCGTTTTGTGTGTTGTCTTCCGTAAAATAATAGATCATTATCATCATCATCGTTTCAGCCGAAAGACCTATCTTCTTGTCAAACATACCACAGTGTCTCAAGATGAAAGTCTATGACCAGTGCGTATTGCCAGTGATGACATATGGCACTGAAATATGGTCGCTTACAATGGGCCTCATCAGAAGGTTTACAGTCATCCAAAGGGCAATGGAAAGGGCTATGCTTGGAGTTTCCTTGCGTGAGGAAACAAGGAATGAAGATATCCGCAGGATAGAAGAGAGAAACAAGGTCGCCGACATAGTCCGAACGGATGGTCGATGGGGCCGAAAGGTTCTAGAGTAGCGACCGCGCACCGGAAAACATAGCGTTGGAAGGCCTCCCACAAGGTGGACTGACGACCTGGTGAGAGTCCTGGGAATGCGGTGAATGCGAGACGCACAGGATCGGTCGTTGTGGAGACGCTTTGGGGAGGCCTACTCGTATGTTCAACAGTGGACGTCTTTCGGCTGAAATTATGATAAGATAGAACAACGAAATCTTGAAAGTTTGTTTTTGGTAAATGAATTATGTTTTGTAAAAAGTCATAGAACAAAAGTGGTTGTTTATGATGTTAGTAATTTAGTGCTGAGAGGTTACAAATAACCCTGTAAGATATTAAAGCTAGTAGTAGAAAGATTTAGTAGAAGAATTTCAGAATTCAGTCATGGGGAATTTAAGGATGGACAGCAGTGTTTTTAACCGACTTCAAAAAGGAGGAGGTTCTATGTTAGGCTGAATGTATTTTTTTTTGTATGTATGTTCACCGATTTCTCGGTCAAATGAGGATCGATTTTGAAATTATTTTTTTTTTTTCGATTGAAAGATTATGCTTCCGAATTGGTCCCATAGAAATATTGTTATGATCTGATCATGAACTTCGAAGATATGAAACAGAACTCCTCATAGGATCAGAGCAGAACTGTCGTAACAAGCAAAATTGCTTTGTTTATACGTGTAGTCGATGACTGACTGAAAGAAGAGGGGGAATATATCGAACTGATCTGATGATGAAGCCTGAAGTTAGGCACCGGAACTCTGTAACAAATTAATGTAATCTAACCGTGTTTGGGATTATTAGAATTGTCATGAGATGAACTCTGGCTATAAGGTATATAAGTTTGGCTGAAAGGTACTTTTTAGTGGTGGTACCATAACTAAAAAGTGTAAAATAAAAAACTTTTTTCAAAAAAAATTCAACCAACTTCAATGTAAAAAAAAAACACTGAAAAGTGCAAAATAACTTTAATTTCGGAAGTCGGTGTTAAATAACGAAGATACAAAAGTATTATAGAAACACTGACTTCCGAAATTAAAGTTATTTTGCACTTTTCAGTGTTTTTTTTACATTATTAAGTTGGTTGAATATTTTTTGTAAAAAGTTTTTTATTAAGATAGATCTTCTTTTATCCGATTTCTTTGGGATACCTATTGAAACGAAAGTGATGGTCGATATGTATGCCGAAATTTGGCAATGATAAATTATTGATATCTGACATATCATATGCATAATTTAGTATGTGTAATTGTGTACATCTTAGGTACAGACTAGTCAGAGAACGGCATATCATTTTATTGTCCTTGCATTCCTCTTTTGTTTCGCCTACGTCGATTAAAATCTATTCAATCTTATAGGTCTACCCATCAATGTGGGTGCTCTTCACCATTATTATGTTAATAGTCAACATCTTCAAGTTTACTATAAGAGCTTATTACGAATATTATAATAACTACGTAAATATTATCTCATTCTGAAACTATGCTCATCTTTCTCCAACAAACACGATTATGAAGCGTGTGAAGCAAGTGCATTAGACCGCTCTACTCAACTAGTACAGCATTCCAAGGTTAGATGAATCAAATAAGAGGGGGACCTCACGCACGCCTAGTCTCGTCTTGTAGTATAGCACCGAGCGATGGTAATGACTAATGAGTGCAAAACATTTAGAATTGGGTCCACTATAAGCCATGCGGCACGCAGCAGTGTCAGTAACCTCAAAAGCGCAGCTCCTTACGTAACAGACTCATCTCGCGTCCGCCAAAGACGTGCAATTGAAACTTTATGACAAAATACCGACTACACGCTAACGATATGTTACGATATATAATAAGCTATATTGTAAAATAAATGAAGTAAATGACACTGACAAAGAGCCACTTTCTCGCTAGTTAGAAGTAAAGGTCATGGTTAAAACTAAACGACAAGAAAGTTTATGTTGGGATTTAATACCTACTGATTATATGCTAGGTCACGTTTCTGTTAAACAGCAGGCAAACCGTAAAAAGCTGCAACTCTCAATGAAAAGATATACATTCATTTTTAAGTCCTACCAGAAAAAATACTTTTTTTTAAGTTTAAGGGTATGTTGAAGCAGGTTTATTTTTTCACCTATGTTATTAAATTTATGATTCAAAATTTTATTCGCTTTGATTTTACGCACACTATCATCATTATTAGATTACATAATATCAAATGACAAATATGAATCAGATAAATAACTGATCCATATCTAATACCATTATGCAAAGGTGGAGGAAACTGACGAATACAGAATACTTCTTATAAAGCACATAATCAAATAAATTTGCTCGCATCGGGCGCAAAAATGATCGGAAATGAAGCGCATCGCAGGCGTGCCCACGTCCACGCACACTCCCTCTTGTGCCCATTGCGCAAGTTGCCTTGATAACTGATAGTAACGTGTTGCTACACTGACAAGCGAAAACAACGCCTACAATTCATGTAACAGCTACTGGCAACACAAGCGATGTCCCTTACACCATGGCTCTTAAGATAGTGCCGCTAATATGAAACACGTGAAGCTGGGTGTGGTTAGGTATTTTAAATATGTTTAATATTCGTCAAAACGTCTGCAACTAGGACTTGTCTAAACAAATGTCACAAGGAAGCAATGCGAATTGATACAAAATGAGCAAATGAGCATCTCACAACACTCGGATGAAAATTATGCGTAGGTGCAGTTGTATATTTACCTATGCGTTAATGATCAAGTAATACTAAGTACCACAGTAGGCTATATAAACAGCAGCCAGTCGTAAAGGAATCTAACTCTCTAAACGGCCCGTACCCAATACAAATTGATGCAGCTTTTTATTACATCGTCCTCCAAGGACGTACTCCTGACATACAAAAGAAAATAAGAAGAAAAAGATTCTATTGCACAAGAATATCTGACCACGTAACCTGTGAATACCTATTGTGGTTCTCACATCCTGTTTGTTGACGTGACCACATGAAATAATAAACATCGATTTGTAGCAATAATGTCATGTGAAACTCGAGTCTAGCTAGTTAATAAGAAATTAAATAGTTTTATTCATTAAATCATAAGTTTTAGGAACCTAATGTGGTGTCTTCAATATTGACTGGCCATGTTACCATCGTGAGGGATATAATAAGGGTAAATAAAATAAATATATAGGTAGTGGTGGCTCTATCTCTGTTTATAGATAATTAGGTATCCATTTTCATAGCCTATTGTAATGAGTTCAAGGATCGGAAATCCAAAAAAAGGTGCGTATTTTTTACAAATATCGACCTACTTTCGATAGTGCACTGAATCTATCTTATACAAGAGCGCTTTATATTAATATAAATCAAGTCATTACTTGTCTAAATTACTATTTTGATCATAACATCTATACATAACGCACCTAATAAATCAGAAAGTAATGAGACATTAATCAGTAGTAAATAATACTAAAGAAGATGAGATATTATTCTTGTAGTATTCTATTAATTTAATTTTATAGTATAAGGAAGAACTAAAAAGAAAATAGCCTATAGTTTAGTTAAACTAATACTGACTCTATCAATAAAGGTTTCTTTATAGTTTCTAAAGACTTGATTAATTGAGTCAGTATTTGTTTCCAATAAAAGAATAATATGACCAGTTGTGAAGTATGATTTATATTGATTAATTATTTACTTAACATGAAATCTGTCTCTACGCGTATGGTAAGCATTGTAGTCACAATCAAGCTATACAATAGCCTGATCATTGGAAAGCTTTCAGATCACATCTAACGAACCATGACAATCATAGGCATAAAGGCACAATTGAACAATGTCATGATTTTTGATATCGAAATTGAAATCGAAAAATCGCGACGTCGTCAGCGTCGATCGTGGCTGCACCGTATTGCAGCGGCAAGTCGGCTATGAAAGTGAGATGGCTCACAGTTCGGATAAGTGGCAGGGGTGCGGTATAAAAGTGAGCGCACTACTACCACTCTGACATAGTTCACGACACTCCACGTGCCACTTCGCTGCTGCACGACACCACACATAAACAACAATGAAACTCCTGGTAAGTGGACGCATTCCCTTATTTCTTCTTTCTTTACCCCTTTCATTGTTATCTTTTTCTAAATTATTTTAAAGAACCCCCTTTCTCTAAAAGTGAAGCAATTATAGATGATTGTGGCCATTATAATAATTGGAATATATTAGCATTAAGTTAATTTCCAAGTTCTGTGAAGGATTGGCTGCAATCGTGTGTTTTGAGCGGCACAGAATAGGGTCGGCAAATATGTCGACGATTGAACTTTGGCATTTAAATGTCTTCATCTTTAAATTCCTACATTTAATTATACTATTTATCGTTTATTGCGCGTGCAATCGGAACAACTACAGTGACCTTAGGTAAAGGATTTCGTTTATATTGTATGTTACCTGAATATGTGAAGTATTTACGTGTGTGATACTTCATTTTATTTGTAATCCCAATATAGTTCAATCGTGATCTGCCCTAATGAATAAATTAGAGGAAATTCAAAAAATTCAAAAAGTAACATGGTCAATCATTACTTTTCTTCATGGTCAATTATTTTTATTCTTCGGTATTGCATAGTATTGATTTTTATTTGATCATTGCGACTACCCTCAAAGATATTATTTCATCTCTAGTCCTTCTTTTGCCATGCCTGTCTATGTTTAGCTACGCTTCCACTTTCATACCTCCTTCTTTCGTTTACTCATCTTTGGAGAGAACAGCTTACGTCTTATGTCTGACTCCATAAATCAAGATTTTTCAAAAGTAGGTCAGTGCTCATTTGGTTTCTCGGGCAAAAAGGTGGAGGAATGTTGATTTTGTACTTTTAAGGGAAAAATTAAACTTTAGTATAGTACGTTAGTTGAAATTGTATGATGTATGAAGCTTTATTGTTAACTGTATCTCATTCAATCATATTAAACCAGTCTTTAAATTTATTTTAATTAATCTACCTATATATTTTTTTAGACTTTACTGAATCCGCTTAAGTTCTTGAAAACAATTAGTTTGTGAAGTGTAGTATGATCTCATGCAGTTCGAAAATAACTAATTCGGTTACGATATTTTAAAGTTAATAATATAAAGTACCGGTTTTTGAGAGCAAGAAATAAAAGCGATCGAGATAACATTTAATTGTATATGCTATTTACAATTATCAATTGTGTTTTCTAGTTTATAACATCCCAAAGTAAAGTGAAATTTAAATTGGTTCAGTTCGTAATCGGTTATGTTTTCATCTGCATGCGGTAATGTAACATCACGCAATCGAACGCATTTGCGATATAAACCAGATATGAATGAAGAAAGTGTCATTAGCATAAAAACAAGAAACTATTACTTTTCAATTGACAGTGCAACCTCGTTCTAATGAACTTTCGGTTACACAAATGATCTTGTTCTTCGTAAGTTACATAACAATTTTTTATCTCGAATTATTTGAAAAGGTATGCATAAGTTAGGTTTGACAGTAATCGAAATTCTGTCTAGCTTTTGTCAAGCTAGACAGAATTTCGGTTACTGTCATACCTACATAATAATTGTGCAGCGACCGTAAATGTTATTTTTTGAATAGTTAAATTAAATCTGTTTCTTTAGAATCACATTCTAGTAAATTATGTGTATCGTGCTCATCGTATCAACATAACACAACAATACTGGTAACAAACCGATCAACAATAAAACAAGTCCGTCTAATGCTTGCATGATGAAGTGGCTCGACACAATGGAACAACTTGTAATTGGTGATCGTAACTACATAAATGAAGATTGTCGAGGTTGCGCTATAATAGTTTATTTTAATGCTCGTTTAGTTAGCCCACCTGCTCTAGTCACCCATATAACGAAATCTTACATAATATGTAATAATACATAGGTACATAAGTATTAGCACATTTCTCTAAAGAAATACGTTAAACATTGGACAAGACACTTGTTAACCATACTCTGTTTACCTACCTTTTGTAATGAAGCATACATTGCATAATCTTAAACAAAAGATGCTCTCTGTTAACGTAGCGTAGCTAAAAGTTAGTGGATCTCAATGAAAACAATACCATGCTTGTCGACATGTAAGTACCAATACATGTTGGAGCCCACTTTCGCCCAACCTGCGTGTCGAATGAGCCGGTTTCATAAGATGCTGCCTATTGTAGCTGTTCCATCTTATCTTGCGACATTCCGAATATGATTAAGCTCTTCTGTCTGACATCATTTCGATATTTAACAAGTACTCTAAAATTGAAGACTGTTGCATCGTCAAACAAAATGGGAATTTGTGGTTTCAGGTCGTTTCTTGTGCACTGCTGGCCCTAGCGACAGCTCTGCCTCAGAGGAGAGTGTCTCTTAAGCCTGAGCAGCTAGAAGTAGAAGACCAGCAGCCCGCAGAGCAGAACTACAACAACTACCAGCAACAGGAGTACAGACAGCCACCCCAGCAGCAACAGCAGCAGCAGCAGCAGGAGTACAGGCCAGCTAAGCAGATCGATGACTTCAGGCCCAAGGTCTCTTTAGAAACCACCACCTTCATTCCCATCATCCATTTTGATAAGGAACAGGGTACTGATGGAAGCTACAAGACATCGTGAGTATTTTTTATCTTTAACAACAGTGAATTCTTGTAACTCATATTTCCGATTCAATACTTCTTTAAAAGTTGTAAAATCATCACACAGTAGTGATGATTATGCACTTAGTTTTGTAGTGAGTGTCATTATTTTTTTTTCCTCTTCAAGCGTCTAACCTTGACCCAACACTTTTACCATCTCGAAGATTACGCATACTCATAAACTTAAGCAAACATGAATAAATTATTCAATATTAACATATTTATTGGTTTTCCAAAGAACAGCTCGTCAGTTTTTGTAATATATGAATTTAAATTTTAAGTGTTTGTTTTTTAAGAATTAACCCCTAAGGATCAATTTGCGAATAATTAAAACTGTCACTGAACTTCCTTGAAAAAAAACTACCAAAAACTCTCACAAAAACTTGTCAAAATGTATGGAAAACAGTAGTGTTCTCGACAAGGCTAGAATTAGAATGTCAAACGTTCTAAATATGACATTTGTATAGCACTAGATCTACACTTGACCGCTGATAACCTAATGCTAAAAAAAAGAAAAAAAAAAAAGAAAAAAAATCGAACAAGTGCAAGTAGGATTCCGAACGATATGATTCGTTACTAATTTACCATACTTATATAATTATATATATATTTTTTTACTCAATTGTTTCTGAGATTTGCGCCAAAATAGTATGTTTTCATCTATTTCCTTATACAACTTTAAAACTATTTATTTCGAAATTATTTAAATTCGTTTGAGATCACATTGTGAGAAATTTTTAATTTTTTAGCTTTCTGATTTGCACCGCAAAAGTGTCCCAAATTTATTTATTAATATTACACATCCGTGTTGGTTCATGTGTACCAAAGTTCAGTTCAATTTATCCAGTAGATTCGGAGCAAATCGACTCTGACAAACGGTCAGACAAAAACAAGAGTAATCTTATAAAGTTTCCCTTTTTTCATTCAGACTTTTAGAAAGTCTGGAATCCCATGAATGTGCACTTAGCTTACTTATTTATTAGCCAAAGAAGGCCTTGGATTTAATAGAACCATATATTTTTTTCTTTAAATTCAGCTTTTAAAAGTTTTGTCTGGAATAGCCAAATTGTCTAGTTTCTTAAGTTTTACCTAGATAGTTATACTGATTTTTTTTTGTTTTGAACCAATTCCAGGTACGAAACCGGCAACAACATCCATGCTTCCGAGGAAGGTTTCTTGAGGCCTTTTGGTGAAGACCACACCGCGTTGGTGCAGCAAGGCTCTTACTCCTACACCGCTCCTGACGGTCAAATCATCACCGTTGAGTACACCGCTGACGAATTAGGATTCAGGGTTAAGGGAGACCACATCCCCACCCCTCCTCCTGTCTCCCCTGAAATCCAGAAAGGTCTTGACCTGATCTACGCTGGAATTAAGGCCAACGCTGTAAGTAATATTTTCTTGTTTGAAATTCTCTACAAAAGATATTGCTGTAGTCTCTAGGAATCTTATCTTGTTATAGGTTCAACCTAGATGAAATGAAATGGTAGAAATCTTTTATATTTTCCTACTAAATATTATTTTTGTTTGTTCACCGTTATTTCTGACAAGCTTGGGTGTCGGTAGTAGCACCCTACTTTGATTTATTATAAGGTTTTCTGTGAAAGTATCCTCGCAGAAATCCGAATGCATAATTCTTCTGAGATCTTACTAATAATAGAAACCGTCAATCTACTATCATTCTTTAGATGTGGAACTTCGTATGATAACTGCTTTATAAATAGAGGCCTAAGCAGCACCTCCATAAGTGCACAATTGCACATTCAGCAACTATTACAATGATTCTTAGATTTTTCCATCGTATTTTGGAGTGGTTAAATAAGAGTATCTACTTGAACAGGTTCAAAACTATGAACATCAGCAAGTTTAAAAACGGAACATGTTATGAGGTCTAATGAAAATTTAAATATTAAATATCGTGTTACTTTTTCAGGAACGTGATGCTATTGAAGCCAAGAATAACCCTGAAGCTGCTGCTGCCAGACAGGAAGACAGAGCGGCCCTCGACTACAAGGGAACTTACTACCAGCAGTAAAGTGACTCACAGTGACTCTCAAGTGTTTATACCGTGAAAGTTCTGATGGCAGGACATCCAAATGCCATATACCTTAAGACTACATATCGCCTATAACCTGCATTATGCCACATACAAAAATCTCAAACTTGTTATCCAGTCAGAAAATAAACGAATCCAATATTTGGATCAACCGTGACCAGTGATTGGATGATAATAAAATGTATTCATTGCCGTATGCAGTATTCACATATTGTGGTCATAGGCTGTAAGTTTAAGAATAATTGTTATTTTACAAGATAATATAATACTCAATATGTCAGATAATTACTAGGTATGCTATTAGTTTTTTGGTCAATATTATAGTAACTGATAGTATCTTAAAAGACTTGAGAATCAACGTGTTCTTTATAAACAGGTATCTTGTGAAATGAAGGAAGCGTTTGATTCTCGTAATGTTGCCAGTGCTCTATTTCTGCTGTACGGGCGGAAATGGGAAACCAAACTCTTTAGGATAATATTCATCATTCTATGAAGCTGAGAATTATAAACAAACTTGGTTTCATAAAATGATAAGAATTACCCAAGTCCTCATTTTCTTTTTGTGATACAACACCAACAAGCGAAGTGTTCGATTATATTTTATACTTTTGTAAATACTTTACCATAGTAATAACTTATCTTTGTATGTTTGATTTAAATAAAAATGTTGTAAAATATACTTTTAACAGTTAGTTTCTTCTTTTGTATAAAATCCTTTCCAAAGAAGAATTAGTAATGCAATAAATAGGAGCTGGCAGGCGAGGGACCGAATATGAGGGTGGGCCTCTTTTTTATTTTATAAATGCGTTATTCAATATTTATTTAGTTCTTAGTTTTTTTCCACTATAACTTTTGCCATGAAATAATACAGTGAAACTTAGCCGTGGAGGCCCAGAATGTTGCTGGAATTGAAATAAGTGAAGAAAAATTATCATGGAGATGACATTAAAACCTTGACGTGATCACGACCTCAAGCTTCGAGGAAACGATGCAATAAAATGCGATGTCTTGGAGTTCTAGAAATTATTGTTAAAGCTTACCCTGCTGGTTTACTTTTATCTGCATGATAAAGTCTAGTTAGCTCCTAAGTAAAGGCACAAAAAAAAATATTCTAGGCGACGATAGCGACATCCAGCAGCAGAGTAACTTAGAGTTATGCGATGTCATTACTACTAAAGTTATGAAATTGCCTGGCAAATGACCAATCTTGGGATGGCCTGATTTTTGGGAATAATTAATTCCTGATAGAAAGAAAAAGAAAAGAATTATACAATCGCAGGATTCGACGTTATGTTAGAAGGTTACGTCACACGCGTCTGGGCACGCGCTAGTGCTCGCTATTTAGCTGTCACTCAGCCCGAGCCAGTAGACTGAACCAGTTTTTACCCGACTGCAAGAAGGGTTATGTTGTTACTCTACTAGCACAACAATCAGATGTAGTGATACTTTCGATAGCTATCCACTTACGTAGCCACAATTTGCTACCACTTAGGTACGCTTCGTTAATCGTTCTTAATTAGCAAATTAGTTATTTTAAACGAACCTGAAATGTTCATTACATTCATATGCTTGTAATTTGTAATAACAGCTTTGGTTACGTTTGTTAATTTCTACATTTCTTGAGTGCTAATTGATACTATTTATGTGTTTAACAAAGAGTTTTTACGTGTAGTCGATGACTGACTGAAAGAAGAGGGGGATATATCGAACTGATTGTGAAGCCAGAAGGTAAGCCTGGGCTTGGTTTATTGGAATTGTTATTCAATGTTTTAAACCTTAATAAAGAACTTGAACACTATTTAAGTTTGGCTGAGGGGTACTTTTTAGTTATGATACCACAACTAAAAAGTGTGGTGCTACGCGAACGAATAGAATAAGAAATAAGTATTATAATTATAAAATGAAGGCTGAAAGTGGTACGGATGACTATAAGTTGTTTAGAAATCGATTGTCATGGTATGGGCCTGTGATGCGGAGGATTAAGGAAAATATTGTGAGGAAGGTTTTTATTCTTAATTACATACACATAACAATGTCTATTATCTAGATGTCTAAAAAATCTTTTTACAAAAAAATACATGTACAAATACTGGGCAAGTGCGAATCGGACTCGCGCACTGATGGTTCCGTACAAACTTACATATGTGAATAGTTCAATTCCCGAATGGTGTCTTGAAGATTTTTCCGAAACGCATTTTTTTTTGTGACGTAACAAAAAATTTTCAGATTTATTCCTATACCTGTGTTATAAGACCTTGCTTTACGCCAAATTTTATATTATTAGTTTATGGATTATGGGTCAACAGGAAGTACCCTATGAATTTTGATTTTCTTGAGAGGGTCGAAATATACGTTTTTTGCGACATAAACGACCGACATAAACGGTATCTTTTTGTACCGTTTACTCAAGACTTTGAAGCCTCGACTCAACGAGTGCATCATTGCCAATGATCCTTCTGGCTCGCCTCACAATTGCCTCAAGTACATCAAGCGGGTATCGGGCAGAACCGTCCCAAAGATGAGAGCAGTTCTCCATACACTATTGAACTTGCGCTTGATAAAGTTTGAGCAGCTGTTCCGGCGTGAAGTACTGTCTGACCTTCGCAAGGATTCCCAGCTTTTTTGTAGCCAGTTGAGCCTTTGCTTCGATGTATGGCCCAAAGTTGAGTGTTGACGTCAGTGTAACACCAAGAAGATCAAGATGGTCGGTTATCGGCACGGTTACGCCCCGGAAAGTTGGAGCAGGGCTAAATTGGCTCCTTTTAGCGAAAAATAGACACACCTGGGTTTTAGCAGCATTGAATTTGACCAAATTGGCATCGCCCCATTCAGAGACTGCCTCCAAGGACAAGTTCAAGCGCTCGACCTTAGCCTCTCGAAGAGACTGGATCTGTGACCCACTAGCTCACACGCTGGATATGTAACTCTCAGCAACAGTGCTGTCGTCTGCATACCCAAAGGTAACAGGGCTTAAGCAGATCGTTTATGTGCAACAAGAACAATGTTGCCAAGAGCACTGACCCCTAAGGGACCGATTAATGGCCATTTGACCGGACGAGCAGCCATCGATGACCAGTCGGATGGACCGATAACTCAGGAAGTCTGCAATCCAAGCACACAATCCAGCAGGTAAACCAAAAGAAAAAAGCTTACTAATATGGTTTTCGTGCCAGACTCTATCAAAAGCCTTTGAGATATCGAGGGAGACGGCAAGCGCTTCCCCGTGTTTCTCGATGGCCTCACTCCAGATGTGGATGGCATACGCTATAAGATCACCAGTTGACTGATTTTGGCAAAAGCCGTATTGATGGTCACTTAGGATGTCATTAGCTTCTAGGTATAGAGCTAGTAGTATAGAGGAGCTTAGTGTTGAGTACACATTCCATAGTCTTACAGAGAATGGACGTTACTGAGATTGGTCTGTAATTAGCTGGGTCAGCCCAACTACCCATTTTGAGCACGGGCTATACGTTAGCTTGCTCCCATGCAATCGGCACTTTTCCAGTCTTAAATGAAAGCCTAAATAGGCGTGTTAGGATCGGAGACAATTTAGGCGCTCGCGTTCTAAAACAATTGCCGGTATCCCGTCTGAACCGCTAGCCTTGTTCACGTCAAGGTTACGCAGCACCCTACGGACGTCCTTCTTATGGATGCAAATATCTGACATACTCGTCTCGCAACCATCAGGATAAACAGGGGGCCGCGCGTCACTAGGATCTAGACGCGAAGATTCCGCGAAGAGTGAGGCAAACAAATTTGCTTTCTCCTCAGCGGTATGGGCCAGCGACCCGTCGGGTTTCAGCAGCGGCGGTAGTGAGAGACGGCAGAAGTTCAATTCAACCGACAGCCAGGGAACAAAACACCTTACTACCAGCAGGGTATGAAGCAAGTTTGTTCCCGATGCGGCTAATGTGGTCGAACCGAGACCTCCGAATCACCTTTTTGTAAGACTTGGCAGCTCTGTTGAAGGCTCTTTTCTTCTGACTTACGTCATTTGCCTTGTGCATACGAGCATCGCCCTTGCCTGGCATGCCGTGTGCTTAGTGTAGCCGTGTGCCGTGTAGTTATATTCTAGTTAAAAATTGCAAAAAGGGATTTGAAGAAACTGAGCATAAAGGTAAAAAATGACCAGGATTATAATATAGAATAGGTACTAATTTTATATCCAGAGAGAATGTTTTCTTAAGATTGAGGTTATGCGGAAAAAGCCAATGACAGAGTCATCGAATCCAAAATAATTACGTCAATACTACACAAGTTCAACATAAAATAATATGATTTCCTGTCAGTAATTATTAAATTGCTTAATAAATCTAAATTTGTTAGACGGTGCACTAACCTTTAATTCCACCACAGACCCCACAAAATGTAAATGAATAAGTGTGCATTACCTAGACATTAAATAAATGCAGAAGCTTTAAGTTGATTACTTTATATATTTTATTAGTTTCATCAAATGCCACACGTAGAACTGGCTTCGGTAGGGTCAGTGCGTGTCGACGACGCATGTTCCTAATGTAACTTCATGTACATATTTCACAACGGACCCTCGGTCTTTATCGGACATTAGCTCGTCTAGCGTATGACGGCTTTGTGCAACTTTATCGTGAACCCACCAACACTCCAATGAAACTTGATCAGTTTGCGCAAACACTTAATTAAACTTCTGAACACGAGGCTTTATTTGCGGAAGATAATATTAATGATATTACCTACAGTTTGTTGCAGAGAAAATTTAAGCGAAATGCACGTTGGCAAAGATGTGAGGTAGTAAACTCACAATCGTGACGGATTAAATCATGATAACTTTAAGTTATGTGGTAACAATTTTGTGAATTTCTCACTGCATGGTAATGAAGATGCCATTACGTAGGGGAAAAGTTGTACCCAACGCTTACCGCTGATGCACATCATACTTGTCAGCGATAATCTAAAATCCAAACTGCACGGCAGCTATGGTCATTGCGTAATTAAAGCTTGTAATTGGAAAAATGGGCTAGCTAAACATATATCTACTGGGCTATCCACGACTTTGCCACATGGAGAGAAAGTACCTATATGTATACCTAATGTAATAAACCAATTTACTGAATAAAGACTTTATTTTAATTTTAAAAACAAATGCATTCAAAGAATTTTAAATAATCGCCTGTCTTCACTCCATTTGTCTACGAGTATCTACAGTATTTAAGGTACTTTCCCTTCATGTGGTAAAATCGTGGAATGCTCTGAGTATATAGATAGATGAACGAAACTTATTATTAAAAAAAATAAGCATGATGATACGAGTACTAGACACAAATATGTCTTAGGTACAATGTTTCACAATTAATTGCAACATTGAAGTCAAAGAATTCATAAATGATTCCAGAAGTCTATTCAACATCCCTTAAACTTTAAGGGATGTAGCCTTTCTTTATTGAAGAATCGCCATGGGAGATCGATGTTTAAAAAAGATAAATTCGCTTGTAACCACCTTGAGGTAAAAATATATTGTACAGTAGCACTGATAATATTAGGCCACCCATGTAGATAAAGTAACTTGAATAGGCAATGGGCATAATATCATAAACTTATGATCAACTCACCTTTAAAATAAATGTTCCTAAAACTCATTCCATTGATTTACGCTAAGCGATATCTACTTTAATTACAAAACGAGTTTTATACGTAAGATTCTACGAGTACTTGCACCTTTGCCTACATGAAAAGTTTTTTATTATCCCAACGAACTTATCTGGGCTGCAGGGTTGTTCGAAATACCGCGGAATTGGAACACAAGCGGACTCCCTCTCGGTCCCAGAACGGGAAAAATTATTAGGACCTACCACCGTGGCAAGCTACCCATTGCTCGTCGTCCGTAAGCCTGCGCCTACAGGTGGCCGGAAATCGCCGTAGGGCCCTGGACGTTTGGATTAGTCGTACTCCCGACGTCCAGGGCGTTTCCTTCGCCGCCGCCGACGGCTGGGGCGTGAGGACATCCGTTTTCTCATGGTTGCAGCCATTTCCTTCACTTCGCAGAAGGAAGTGACCGCTTCCCCACTCGGGATCATGACCTGAACCAGAGCCAGACACGAGAGGTCGCTGCCACCACATACCTTGGAATGAAAAGCTCGGGAATTTAATTTTCATTAAGTATATAACGTTTTTAGAAAGAAAACCACGGGACGCTCATTCTAATTTCACACAAAAACGTTTAGTAACCTGAAGATATTCGTGAGAATCTCGAAAATTTTCGCATGCATCTTTACGAAAAGCTTGCAAGCAGTATTTGACGCTTTTGCACGCCTCGCGTATTTTGTAGGTATCTTAAATAAAATTGAAGTGTCTGTTTGTAATATCAATAAAACATTAATTTACTAAATTTATTACAAAAATATGAATTTTGAAATTTTTGGTTGTCTGTCGATTTGTTCCGGCTAATATCCGAACAGATAGACCGGACCGAAAAAGAACGCACTCACTTCACTGACAGACAGTAAATGTTACAAGCAGTAATTTAGGCTACTTTTCATTTTCCTGCGGGAACGCGATTTCAAAATATGGGACGAGTCTTCAAAACGGTAAAACAAAATTTGAAGGCACTTTCATTGGGATACAGTTTTTTTTTTGTACGTGGGAAATCGTCTAATGATTTCTACAGCTCTAGAGTGGGGCGGGAGAGTGTGTCAGATTTTGACCGACTCAAACCACACCTTTGTCCTTCAGTTGCCCTTTGCATTCTAGGACCACGTTTTCTTTTCAGAAAATCCCCGCGGGCCTAGAGGTCATCGGCCCTGCTGGGCCCCTACGGTTTGTTGACATTTCTTTGAGGAGCGCGTAATACATGACGCGCTGTCGACGACTTGGGCACGGTCCGAACAATAGCCGGACGGCCGGGCGGTGAGCTACCCAATGCTCGCGCTTACCGTGGTTAGTAGTTGGGTTCGGGATGGCAGCGGCCGGGGCATGAGGAAGGATGTCCGTTCCTCCACGCGTGCGGCAGTCTCCTTCGCTAGCAATGCTGCTTCTCAGAAGGAGGCGACCGCTTGCTATTTCCCCTCATCCCGGACCATGGCCTGAATCAGAGCCTGGCGCGAGAGGCCACCGCCGCCGGTCGCCTACTAGAGGACACGGCGGTGCTCGAATCCGCCTGAGCGGGACACACCTCCACCGTGTCCTCCGGTTTGTCCACACAATGGTGACACCAGGGTGTTCCTTCTACCTGAATCCGGTGCAGTAACTTCCTGAACTTACCATGTCCGGTGAGGACCTGCGTCATGTGAATGTTGTGGACGCCGTGACGTCTCTAGCCATTCCTGAAAGAGGGCACTCAACGCCATGTTTATGGAGTGCCCAATTGGGATATACCTAATGTTATAATGGGAACCTTAAGCTACTTTCTATATTCCTGCGGGATCGGGACTTACTTCTAACGGTGGGGGGACATCTTTATTCCCGGAAGGGGGGAGCATATTCGAAATGGTTGAATAAAATTTTACGGAACGTTCATTGGGATGTAGCTAATGTTATAACGAAGTCGTGAGTAACAGTTAGTCCATAATAAATATTGCCTATTGTATTTTTTTAAATATATTCATGGTATACCATTTTGAAATCTTCATGATAAGCCCTCTAATTTGATAACCATGTTGCAGTATCCAAAAAATATATTTTCTTTTTACTTTAAAGTAATAGCGTCTCACAGTCGTTATGTTGTTTTTTTTTTTTAAATCATCTATCTAAGAACACTTGGGTTATCTAGATGAATCTAATGATATCTTAATTATATAAATCCGTCCAGCGATTTGGAAGACATGAGGTAATAAAGAATATAACATACATACAAGATACGCGCGAACACTTCTTGCAGACGGTTAAAAAAGCTTAAAGTAGGTTTATCCATAAAAACTTTGGACCTCGTTTCATCCCCTTAGGGATTAGGTGGATTTTAGAAAATCCTTATTTATTCTGATTTATTCTTTTTAAACACCATAAACACAAAAAAATATCGGTCAGGCCGTTTCGGAGGAGTTCGATAACAAACACACACACAGACGAGATTTTTATACATTCAATGTATAGATTCACTTATCTTATTAGACGTACTGACGTCTAATGAGATAAAAGAATCTATTTTTTAAAAACAACTACTGAGTTGCTTCTCAAAGTATAATTTGCTTCCACTCTTTTTTAAGATTCAAACAATAAAACTATTATGTATAATTACGTTACTTTTTTCTACATAGTTATCCTACTTACTTACTGAGAACAAGGCAGACAGATCTTTGACTGGTTTTCTTGTTACTACTCAACACTACAAGTACCTACACTACTCATACATATTTTGCAACTCCCGTCTTTCGTGAGTAAAATATTACTTTAGAATACAAGTACGAACCGGAAATTATTCAAAGACCACCTCATCTTTAAGTCGTAAGTCATAGGGCCACCCCCAAGGTTGTCTGGGTCCTTTGGGTTCGACTAACTCTACTATGTTACTTGTATTATGTAGTTGTTTTTTTTTTTTGGATTATAAAAAATATTTTTCACACTCTTTAACAACTTATCAATAGAATAATATGTGCTTTCATAAAATTGACAAGCAAGGTCAGCACATACCAATTTTTTTTATGATTCGCATAGATTTCACATAAAACTTTACGATGCAATTTTTTATTAGGTAACTTAAATGTGCTCAAGAAAGGTTACATACAGAGTTTTCTATAGCTTTTTTGGATTGAATAAGATCTAAGTTTGTTAGTTTTTTATTGTAAACGTCACTTTGCCTCAAAGAGAGGTCAGTGAAATTGGCAAGGTCAATTAGGGCTGATCCTGCTAAGGCTGCGGATTGTTTGAAGGAGTTACCGTAGCCCTTGCAAAGGTCAACTGAAAGGAACACTGTGGGTTTCAAACTCTGACTCTCCCTCTCACTCCATCCAGAGTGGAAGAAGTCATTTGATATTTGACTAAAAAAAATAGAGACAAAAGCATCACTGTCAACTGGACATCTCGACAATTTTACGTAGAACGTGAACGTGAACCTTTTAAAAAGAAAGTTACATAATATTAAAGCAAATTTGTATCATTTCTTTGACAAAGATTCTAGACTGTAAAAACTCACGCAATGTTGTTACTTGTCTTATCAACCAGCAAAGAAAAGAAGGAAATTGCACAATACAACCTTTCCATGGTTCGATAACTAGTTGAAAACGCAGATTTTTCATGCCATCTTGAGAACATTGTTGTACCCTTTGCAATTTAATTCATACATTTGCCAAAGTCCATTGTTACAACGTCTTTGTGCGATTATGTAAAAGGATATTTTATTTTCTCTTTTGTAAAACAGATTGCTCAAGCTTCATCATGGGTGTGTCATCAAAATTTAATATCATAAAAAGCTTTTTATGGCCTTTCTACATTTTTGAAGTAAAAACTTTTATTATGGCCTGTAAAATTCCATCACATGGAAAATACAACTTATAATATGAAAAATACAATTTAATTTAATTCAAAATATTTTATTTCGCAAAGCGTCGTGAAGCTAATGCACGGTTTCAATTTCTCATTTTTAATCGAGACTCCGGCAAAAAGACTCCATAGAAAAAAATTGAATGATCGATCCTGACTCTGGCAAATGTTGTACGACTATATACAACCTTTTACTTATGATATCATAGTTACTTTACCAAAATCCTGTCTGAATTTAAACAAGACACAAATCTTACACAAACCGATTTGTTAAAGTCATAGGCGAAATAATCTTACAAGTTTATTGAGTAATCTAGCAATCAAAAACTTTTATAAATTATGTTTGGTGAGTATCAGTATTTAATGAAAGAGTAAGCAGAGGTGGACCTGTAAAATACCTGTTCCGATACTTCATTATGTTATTCTTCCCATATAGACATGGACGAGTAAAACGTCATAAATCATAAGAATCGTAACTGCAGACTGCTACTGATTTTTTTACAGTAAAACAAAGCCTATAATTATCATGTGGTCATGGTATTGACATTAAGCACGAGCTGAAGTAGTTATTTAATCATTTTAGAGCTCAAAATAAAAATGGAAATTGAGCATGTGATGCGGAGGAATAACACATATTGTGCGGAAAGTTTGTGAATGTGAATGATTTTTAAAGGTAATGTAGATTAGAGAAACTGTGAATAAATATATCTATCTATCTTATGATAAATGATATTTTATTTTGCAAATAGGGTCTTAAAAACACTTTTACACGTAAATTTTTCGTCAGTTTAAACTAGATGAGGCCGGTGTTTTCTACCTGACTATCCTGAGAAGAAACACCGAAACAAAATTAGAAGTTAAAGTCCATACAGCAAACATGTAATGGTCAAATGACATGAGAACCATGCAGATTAGTGTCTGAGATGGTCTTTTAAGGAAAGAACCAAACAGATTAGAGTGGGCCTGTCCAGTCAATTTAAGCATTTTTCAGTGTTCGTATAGGTCAACTTAGGACTATTCAGATAGATAGATAGATAGATAGATATATTCTTTATTGTACACCAAAAATACAAATTACATTAGGAACTTAAAATTAATAGGGTGTCACAATGGGCGGTCTTATCGCTAAAAGCGATTTTTTACAGACAACCTTTGGATGGATTTCACAGAGAAGGAGAAAAAAGATACGCAGGTAGTTCGTGGTGTACTATTTATATATATACAATACATAAACTAATAAATTTCATATAATACAAACAATATAATATATATTTAAATATATAATTATGAAAGCAAAAAGAAATGATGTACGTAATGACGACATTCAAGAGGAAAGGTAGTGATCCTTAACCATATTTTTAAAAATCGTGAGTGTTTGAGCTTGCCTTACCGACACGGGCAAAGCATTCCACAGCCGCACTGCTTGAACTGTAAACGACTTGTCATAAAAATTGGTGGAATGGCTTGGCATCTCTAGCCCCAAGTTTTCCGATGACCTAAGATATCTAGTAAGTGTGTCATGAAGGAACTTGAAACGTTCTTTAAGATATGCGGGGGTTTTAGGATTGAACAGAACACTGTAGAGCAGAGACAAGATGTGTACGTTCCGGCGAAAACGTATTGGAAGCCACTTGAGTTTCGTACGAAAATCGGATATGTGATCATACTTGCGCAAGCCAAATATAAATCGTATGCAAACATTTTGAAGTCTCTCAAGTTTATCAAGTTGTGCCTCAGTGAGATCGAGATAACTGACATCAGCGTAGTCAAGGATAGGGAGTAAGAGGGACTGAGCAAGTGCAATTTTAGTGGCAGTTGGCAGAAAGTTACGCAACCGTCTCAGGGACTTGGCAGAAGCAAATACTTTGCGACTTACCTCTTGTAATTGGGGACCCCAAGAAAGATGTTTGTCTATCCAAACGCCTAAGTTCTTAACCTTCTCGCTTATTGGAATAGCAGTACCGTTGAATAGAACCTGAGGCAGCTGGGACCAGTTTATCTTGGGCATCAACCTAGAGCTGCCAACAACAATGACTTGAGTCTTCGATGGATTAACCTTCAAACCGTGTGCCTCACTCCACTCACAAATTGAAGCCAAGTCTTGGTTAATGATGTTAATAGCGGCATCCAAATCCGTAAGGGGAGTTTGTCTATAAACTTGCAAATCATCAGCATAGAGGTGGTAGAAGGAAAGAAGTTTTTTGGAAATAGAATTTATGAAAATTGCGAAGAGTAAAGGAGATAAGACGCCACCCTGAGGAACACCGGCAGAAGTATAACACCAAGAAGAACAGGACTCATCTATGGAAATACGTTGCCGGCGGCCATACAGGTAACTACGAAACCAGTCAATCACCGTTGGAGATATGTTAAGAGAGCGAAGTATGGCGAGTAGGATATCGAAATCGACGGTATTGAAAGCGTTGCTAAAATCTAGTAAGCAGAGAACCGTCACATTTCCTCTATCCATACCTAGACGTATGTCATCAGAAACGTTTACTAGGGCTGTGGTGGTGCTATGACCAGGACGAAATCCGGATTGGAATGGATTCAGCAGACTATTCTTGCAAAGAAAAGCACTGAGCTGATTGTGGACCAGGCGTTCTAGGACTTTAGAGAGGAAAGGCAGTATGGAGATTGGTCGATATTCTGAAAAGGAAGTAGGATTTGATTTTTTGGGCAAAGGAGTAATTTTGGCCTCTTTCCATATTGATGGAAAGACACCGTTGGAAATGGAATAGTTAAGGATATAACACAGGATAGGAAGGATTTCATCAAGGACAGGGAGTATCATTTTCCGACTGACACAATCACTGCCAACTGCGTTAGACGTGATTGAAACTATGCTCTTCTTAACATCACAATCAGAGAATTGACTAAAATTAAATGGCGAATGATCCGGAGTTGGAAGATTAGAAAGATGGTTTAACGTTGAAGCCTTCGAGGTCCCATTATAGTAGGAAGAAGATGAGAAATGTTGATTAAGAAGATCTATGTCTAAGTCTTTAGGAATCGATTCTTGGCGTGATTTTCCAACTCCCATAGATTTAAGAAATTTCCAGACTTTAACTGGATCACCATTTTCAACAGATTCATGAACATGGTGGCGTAGTGCATCCCTACACACCATATTGCTGCGATTGCGTGCTTTGACGTAAAGGTCCCGGTTCGATGATGTGGGCCGGTATTTAAATTTAGATTTACATACTGCCTTCTTGTGCATGACATCCCTTACGTCATCTGTTAACCAAGGCGCTGGTAGATGTTTGAGCCTTACTGCACGGATGGGAGCATGAACGTCGTAAAGCTGTACTAGTGCGTCCGTAAGCAAGTTCACTTTTTCATCGATCGACTCAGCAGTAATAAGAGGGTTCCAATCAATGCTGCTTGCATCCTCATGCAGATTGTCAATATTCATACCACTAAAATTGCGAAGCAGGAGAGTTTTGGGCTTGAGCTTAGGTGGACGAATTTTGTAAGAGAGGAATATTAGGTCATGGTAGGAAAACATGTCAGCTGCGCATTGGCCATACTTGCTGACATGTTGGGGAGAGGAGATAATGGCAAGGTCCAAAAGTGAGGGATTACAGTTGGGGAAGTGGTGTGTGGCACTTGATGGAAGAATGGACAAGTTTGACGACTGAACTATTGATAGAAGTAAGGAAGAGCTAGAATCATTTTTCAGTAAACAAGTATTGAAATCCCCCATGATAATCGTATGACTGTAAGAAGGTGTTAGATTTTCTAGGATCTTATCAAAGGAAGGAAAGAAATTTACACGTGATGAAGGGCTGTAATAAACACCTAGAAGTACTTTCACATGGTTCAGGTTTACCTCTAAAAAGAGATGCTCGCCTGCGTTCTGCAGGGGAGGCTGTGCTGACATATCAATAATTGAAAAAGGAATTTGCGGACGAAGGTATATAGCAACACCACCTCCTCCGCCAGACACACGATCATTTCTTATCAGTTGAAAACCTGGCAAAGAATAGGAAGTTGAAGGGAGACATGGTTTTAGCCAAGACTCTGAAACAAGGATAGCGTGGATGTTCTTACAGTCAAAGTTTGCTAGCATGTCAGAGTAATGAGCCGGAACACTTTGGGCATTTATATGGACTACATTAAAATTCTTAGGCACATCAGAAAAATGAGAATCAAGAGTGTCGGCAAGGGTCGGGAAACCAACAAAACTGTCATTACTAGAAGATGAAAAACTTTCGGTGTCGCTGTCAGTGTTTACTGACATCGACAATAAATAATAATAAATAAATAAAAATAATAATAATAAAAATTATAGTAAAATATAAAAATGTAATAAATCAAATCCACCCGCCAGTTGAGTGCTAACACTCTGTATACGGGCTTTAAAACAACATAAATAAAACATAACGGTTGACTTTCGTCGTCCGGGCAACAGAAAGATACTACAATAAAGTAATTGCACAATTCAACTAAATACACTGGGCGCACTGTGAAAAATGATTTCTGAACGTAACCGATTATGACATGACATTAAATTTGACAGAACAAACAGAACAGCTGACAGGTAGAAAAATATCAGAAATAAAATAAAAATACTTGTCGAATTGTGAAGGGTAGAGAATTTAAAGTACCTATTTTACTGTAGTGAATTGAGAGGGTATCGAGCTATGCAGAAAAGAAATAAAATAGTTACCCGGACGGTGATACTACCTAAAATGTGCACAAAAATACTACTTCCTCGCAGCGGCACGTCGGGCCTTCTTCGGTGCTGGCGATGGAGACGGCGACGACGACGGCGCTGACGCAACGGGCGACATGACCTTCTCACTAACCTGCTCGATGTTATTGAGGTCGTTAAGTGAATTAACTCGATGCCGGGAGCCGTCGGGGCCGAGAACATAAATAAGACCTTGCTTAGTCCAGCAGTTGTTAACACCAAGCTTCTCACGCGCAGACATAAACAGTTGATGCCGCGATCTTGTCAAAAACTCGGACACCGTAATGCCAGTCCCCTTCAACTTTGTCTTTGCAAACCAAACACTGTCCCTGAGATTAACATCCCGCAGCTTGCAAAGTATCGGCCTGGGCTTACTGGTACCTGCCTGTCTCCCCATCCGATGGCACCGCCTGATATCAGCAATAGCGAAGTCTGTCAGCTTCAGATGACACCGCACAACTTCAGCCACTACCTGTGCTGTGTCCTCCTTGGCCTGCTCCGTGACACCATGAAGCAACACCATCTTCCGACGCCCACGCATCTCCAGATTGTCCAGCCCAAGTGCCAGCAAATCCATTTGCTTCTGAAGACAGTCCAGTGCCTCAAGAATAAACTTCTTGAAAGAAGTGAAGTCCG
Source organism: Mythimna impura (assembly GCA_905147345.3). Lineage (NCBI taxonomy): Eukaryota > Metazoa > Arthropoda > Insecta > Lepidoptera > Noctuidae > Mythimna > Mythimna impura. The sequence continues at coordinate 16,492,217 of LR990343.1, read as the reverse complement.
ACACCAAACTGTCATTGCTGGTTGTAGTTCCCGAAGGGTTTTTGTGCAGCTCGGCTTCAAAGTTCGACATCCTATTTTCAAATAGTGTCATCATTTCTGTCAGTGTGTCCTTAAGTGCTTCCATGTTGTTAATTTTGTTGTTATTTTTGTAGTTGGAAATGGTGGTTTTTGGAGATAACACTGTACTGGCGGGTATACTATGTTAGCATGTATATGTATACATTAAATAGTTGATATATTAATATTTTGAATTTAATTTGGTTTTTTAAAAATAGAGCAAAAAATTTTAACACCTGTCTCCTACCCGCAATTTTTTTCCTGGATTCAGGAGCTCAACGATTTGACGAACAATACCAAGGAAAGGAAATTTGGATAGGTAAAAAAAAAGCCGTCCAAGTACAAGTCGGACTCGCGCTCTGAGGGTTCCGTACAAACTTACCTAGTTCAATTCCCGAATTGAGTTTCGAAGCTTTTACTGAATCGCAAAAAAAAAAAATTGTTACGTAACTAAAAATTTACAGTTTTCAGATTTTTTCCTATACTTGTGCTATGTGGCCTTGCTTCATACTAAATTTCAGGATTCTAGGTCAACGGGAAGTACCCTATGAATTTTGATTCCATCGAAATACACGTTTTTTTGTGACATAAACGGCCGTATCTTTTTTTTTCGTTATCTCAGAAGTTTGATTTTTTCACAGCTTTAAGAAATCGCAGACTTAAGCATATGGTTTTAATTTCAACTCGATACCTCCACGCGTTCCTGAGATAAAGGGTCTTGACAAACAGACAGACAGACGGACAAAACAGTGATCTTATAAGGGTTTCGTTTTTTTTTTGAGGTACGGAACCCTAAAAATGATCCACATAGACCTCATATTTAAAATTATAAAAGAAAATATATAAAATAGTGTACAAAAATGTAATATTTAACAAAGTAAATATTATGTCAAAAATGAATTTAAAAAATAAATAAATTCAAATTGTAAAATAAAAACAATCATCAATGTCAAATTGTAAAAAGAATCTATATAAATAAAACAAAGACGGGTTTGTTACAACACTTATAACTCGAGATCGGCTGGATCAATTTTCATGGTTTTTGTTTCGTTGGATTTGTCTCCGCCCTGAATAGCAGAATACATTTTAAAAACAATGAAAACTTGACGAATACATAATTATAAAAATGAATCATTTTCCATTTAATTATGTTCCTTTGTTTCGTACCTGTCAAACATTTGTTTTCCTCATGTCATCCTGTCAAATACTGTGATTGACATTTATGCATGCGTTCAGAAATGTATTTTTTGTAAACTATTTAAAAAGGGTGAATAAACTTTTGTCTGTATTTTTTTAATCACTTAAAAAGGTTGAAAAGTGTAGCTAGATCCTAACACTATTTATAACTCAAGAACGGCTGAACCGATTTGGCTGAAAGTTGGTGGGGAGGTAGCTTAGAACCAGAAGAAACACATAGTATACTTTTTTTTTAAGTAGGGTAGGTAGAGTAGGGTAGAGTAGGGTAGAGTAGGGTAGAGTAGGGTAGAGTAGGGTAGAGTAGGGTAGAGTAGGGTAGAGTAGGGTAGAGTAGGGTAGAGTAGAGTAGAGTAGGTTAGAGTAGGGTAGAGTAGGGTAGAGTAAGGTAGAGTAGGATAGAGTTGGGTAGAGTAGGGTAGAGTAAGGTAGAGTAAGGTAGAGTAAGGTAGAGTAGGATAGAGTAGGGTAGAGTAGGGTAGAGTAGGGTAAAGTAGGGTAGAGTAGGGTAGATTAGGGTAGAGTAGGGTAGAGTAGGGTAGAGTAGGGTAGAGTAAGGTAGAGTAGGATAGAGTTGGGTAGAGTAGGATAGAGTTGGGTAGAGTAGGGTAGAGTAGGGTAGAGTAAGGTAGAGTAGGATAGAGTTGGGTAGAGTAGGACAGAGTTGGGTAAAGTAGGATAGGCGGTACGAAGTTCGCCGGGTCAGCTAGTATAATAATAAATAGTACAATTGAAATATAAAAAAAATCAAAACAGAAAAGAAATAAAAAAACAACAATTGTAGAGCGTGCAGGTCAATCCCAAGCCTTTTTGTCCTCAAGATAGTCCTTTATAGTGTAAAAAGCCTTATGGAAAAGTTAACGCTTTACAAATGATTTGAATTCATTAAGGATTAGTTCTTGAATATGACTAGCAAGTTTATTATAAAAATGTATATATTGGCATCTGAATCACATGAATATCACTGTATTTCTTGATGTTTGGATGCGAGAAACGAGTTCAAAATTAACTACATTAAAATCAAAACATCTAAAGTTTTTTATTTCACATAGGCCTACATGGGCACTTATAAAACGTCAGAAGCTAGTGCACGGTTCCAAATTGGCCGTTTCCTATGGAGAAGAATCGGCAAGAAACTCCGTGGTTAAGCTTTTTAAAAATTGTTGTTAATAAGTAGATATTATGTAAGGACAGTGTAGACCGGTCAATATTGTACCAAAAAGTACAATAAAAATAATCATAATAAAAAGTGAGTCGTAATAGAAAGTAACCGAAGAATTCGCGGAGTCTACAGTGTTCTCGCATTCACATTATAAAAAAGTGGCTATATAAAAAAAGCAAGAAAAATAAATAATAACAATTATTAATAAATGAGACGTTAACCAAATAAATTACTAACGCATTTGTGGTGGTTGGGGTCTAATAATATAAAAAATATTGCAAAAGCAATGTGTTAGAAAAAAAAAAGAAAAAGTATATATTACTACAAATGTGGAGTAGTTAATAGATATCTACATTTACACAATATTATGAGTTATCAGGGGGCCACATGTGCAGAAGCAGTCATTACCAAACAAGCATGTCTTCGACATAGTCTTTAACCTTGTAATACGCTTTTTTAGTTAGGACACGCTTAATATGGGTTTTGAAATTTCCCTCGCTAAGTTCAGTCACCGCCTTTGGCAGCTTGTTATAAAAGCGTATGATGTTTACTAAAAATGACTTGCTGGTCTTAGCTAATCTCCATTTAGGTAATACAATTTCATGTTTACTATGCGTATTTATGTTATCAAAATCGCTTCTAATTTTGAAGAGTCCTAGGTTTTTACGAACATACAAAATACTTTCTAAGATATAAAGAGAACGCAGAGTCAGTATATCGATTTCTTCGAATTTATTTCTGAGGGACTCGCGAGGACCCATTTTATAAATAGCCCGGATAGCTCTCTTTTGCAATATGAAAATTGAGTCTACATCAGCTGCACCTCACAGTAAAATGCCATAAGACATAATACTGTGGAAATAAGCATAGTAAACTAACCTAGCTGTGGCTACATCTGTCAATTGCCTTATTTTTCTTACTGCATATGCGGCTGAGCTTAATCTGCCTGAAAAAGTTCTAATATAAGCGCTCCACTGCAGTTTAGAATTGATAGTTATACCTAGCCTAAGAACACAGTTTCTGTAATAACATCAAGTTTGTTACCGTCAAGAATTAGATTGACGCCAACTTGAGGGACATTCGGTAATGAGAACTTTATACATTTAGCTATATTCGGATTTAATAACAGATTATTAGCAGCGAACAATTTCGAAAGAACAACCAGACTTTCATTGGCATGCAAGACATCCGCATCTTTCCTATCTACTTCAAAAATATGGGAAGTGTCATTAGCAAATAGAATTATATTGGATAAATTAGCCATCATGTAAGGAAGGTCATTAATATAAACTAGAAAAAGGAAAGGGCCAAGAACTGAATCCTGAGGCACGTCCATCTTTACTAAAGACCCCAACTACGTTGCCCCATTAATGGTTACTTTTTGCTGCCTGTAAGATAAATAGGAAAAAACATTGAAACTATTCCTCATCACAAACCCCTTACGCTTATCATAAACATTTAATTTTAAATAAATACCTTTTATCTACCTATACCTTTTCTAGTTTAGTGAATTATGCTGAATCTATTGTATTTGTTCGATACATAATCTTCATCGTAGGCGCGGGCTTGCGGATGGCGAGCAATGGGTAGTTCGCCGTCCGACCGTCCAGTAACCGTCCGGATCGAGCCCAAGTCGTCGACGGCACGTAGTGTTTCACGCGCGCCTCAAGGTACATAACAGTCTATATCCAGTATATATTTATTATTGTATTTCTAATCTAGTTTACCATTATGTTGCACCTACCATTTTATATTTCTGCACCACCCTAAGGTCGACTGGTAGAAAATGCCTATGGCATTAAGTCCGCCTTTGTACAGTGTTTCTTACTAGTGCATAAAGTTTTAATTATTATTATTATTATTATTACATTTATTTTCTATATATACATATTATTTACATTTTTAAATATTTCTTAAAAACAAACATAATAAAAAAACATTTAAAAATGTAAAAAATAGTAGCCCACCGGCATCGGGAACAGGGTCCAAGCTACCGGTGGTCAGGGCTCCTGAGAGAGGAATCTCTTAACAATGCGCGCCGTGTCCAGGAGTACCGCTTTCTGGATCAAGCCCTTAATCCAGCTGCCCAACGAGACCCTCCTCAGATGTTGTTCGAGGCTCTTAGCTATTAAGCCATTGGCCGTTACGACTATCGGCACAATGACTGCTCTATTCACTTCCCACATGTCGACAACCCTGCGAGCTAAGTCAAGATATTTAGTTTGTTTATCTTTCTCAGCTTTCACGAGGTTCTCGTCATGAGGGACCGCTATATCAACAATCATTGTGCGACGCTGGCAACAATAGTCCTGTCAGTGATGATAGATCGATCCCAATACAATGTGACGCCGCCATTCTCGAGAACTGGGTCGGGCACATACCTATAGTACGGTACTTCTGATTCCACAAAATTGTACTTAAGAGCAAGTTGCTGGTGAATAGTCCTGGCTACAAGGTTGTGTCTATGCAAATAGTCTCCGTTAGCTAAATGAGAACATCCAGAAATAATATGTCGGATTGATTCTCCGGGTCGGTGGCATGCCCGACAGATGTCAACCGTACCGTCCTTCACAATGTCCGGTAGTTGTTCGTCATCATAACTTCGTCCATGATTGCAAAGACAAAACCTTCGGTTTCTCCAAAGAGATCACCAAAGCGCAGCCAGGATACGGACGCTAGAAGATCTACATCGGGCCCATGTAAGGCCCGGTAAAAACGCCCGTGAAGCTTCTTGCCCTGCCATAGAGCCCTGCGTTTATTAGTATCCATTACTGTAGGTTTGCGCCAGTTCTCGTTAACCAAGGAGAGCGGGGTGAGGCCTTTGTCTACCGCAACCACATCTCGGTGCATCCCCACGTCGGTTTTCAGGAAGTATTCCCTGAGACTGCATATCTCACGGTTGTGCAGGGTCTTAGCATTCAAGAAACCACGACCTCCGCACTTCCGCGGGATATACAGCCTCATCACCGATGACCGTGGGTGATGCATCCGATTTGCGGTAAGTAGTGAGCGGACCCTCCTATCCAGGGCGTCGAGTTCCGTCTGAGTCCATTTGAGTATGCCGAAAGAGTACATCAAAACCGGCATGACCCACCCATTGAAGGCGCGCACCTTGTTCCCGCCCGATAAAAGGCTATTCAGCACTTTATTCAGGCGGCCAAAGAAGCGCTCCCTCAACGATTGTTTCATGTCAGCAGCATTGATGCCTAACGCTTCCGACATACTCGTACCCAAATACTTGTAAGTTTCGATTGAGCAGAGGGATCTAATGTATATGGAATCCGAGAGTTGGGTACCCACGGATTCCATAATCTCCCCTCGCTTTACATGCATGACTGCACATTTGTCCAAACCAAATTCCATCCTGTTGGCACTACTGAAGGTTTCAGTTACCTTCAGTAGCTCCATCAGTTGCAAGTTGTTGGAGGCAAAAAGTTTTTATTATTATTATTTTTTATTCATTATTGTAACATATAAATTATATTTTTAAATATTTCAATAAAAAAAATTAAAAAAACATTTAAAAATATAAAAAACAGTGTCCCACCGGTATCGGGAACAGGGTCCAAGCTACCGGCGGTCAGGGCTCCAGAGAAAGGAACCTCCTGACAATACGAGCCGTGTCCAGGAGTACCGCTTACTGGATCAAGCCCTTGATCCAGCCGCCTAACGCGAGCCTCCTAAGGTGTTGGTCGAGGCTCTTGGCTATTAAGCCATTGGCTGACACGACTATCGGTACAATGATCGCCGAGTCTACATCCCACATGTCGACAACTTCGCGAGCCAAATCAATATACTTGATTTGTTTGTCTTTCTCGGCTTTCACGAGGTTCTCGTCATGCGGAACGGATATCTCAACAATCATTGTACGCCTCTCTCTTCGGTCCACCACCACTATATCAGGCTTATTGGCTACAATAGTCCTGTCAGTGATGATGGACCGGTCCCAGTACAGCGTGATATCGCCATTATCGAGAACAGGGTCGGGCACATACCTGTAGTATGGCACCTCCGATTCCACAAGAGAGTAATTCAGAGCAAGTTGCTGATGGATAATCCTGGCTACAAGGTTGTGTCTATGCAAGTATTCCCCGTTAGCTAGACGAGAACAACCAGAGATAATGTGGCGGATTGATTCACCCGGTCGGTGACATGCCCGACAGATGTCAACCGTGCCGTCCTTCACAATAAATCTCCGGTAGTTATTATTATTATTATTATGAGCCCGTGGTGTCCCACTGCAGGGCAAAGGCCTCCCTTCCGTTATTCCATTCCTTTCTGTCCTTAGCTACTTCTGGCCAATCCTTAAGGTAGGAGTCCAAATCGTCACGCCATCTCCTTCTGGGTCTACCGCGTCGCCAGCTCCTGCTGTTCGGAATCCAGTCGGTGGTTGCCTTCGCCCAATTTTGTTGCGACATGTGGCAGATGTGACCGGCCCAGTTCTATTTTAGTTTGGCGGCTGAGTTTTAATAAATAAATAAATAAAATAAACAGTCATGTCGACTTCTCGTAATAAAGTGAAATCATTATGAATCCGGGAATGAACTTGCCGTCCTGAAAAGAGGATGTAGGTACTGCACATAACCACCACGTCTGGCAATCTTAGTTATATGAAGCCTATGGGTGATCCACAAGTTTAATTGTACAAAACCATGGGATCCATCCACCTTCAGGATAGGTAGGTACTGAATTGTTGATTCAGGTTAAGAATTACTTTTGTACGGGATGGTTCAGGGCTTTTTTGAAAGAGTTACCGTAGTTCTGGAACACAAAGGGCAACTGAAGCAACACCAGTGGGGTTTAGTATAGGCAAAAAAAACAACGCTTCCTCTCGCTTCACCAAAAAGTGGCAGAGTTAATAATAATTTCCCACCAAAAAAAAAACCATTTTCAGGTTAGATACGACAGAAATAGAAGATGAGTTGACCATTTTTGTGATATGATTAACAAGGTAACTGAAAAAAACATCCATCATTCTTTAATGGCTTCTAAACAGTCGCTTGCCAGTCTATTACAACTAACGAGAATTTTGCGAAGAAACAATAATAATAAAAAAACTTAATTATAAAGATGTTATTAAGAACTCGTAAACCTACTTAAGTCTCTTAGTAAAATTGTTTATCCTAAAGAGCAATAATTGCCTATTTTACATGGCAATAACACTATCTACTTTATAAGGCTAAACTGACGTTCCGATATGAAAATTCAATAAAGTTCAATCGTACAACGGGGACTAAAATTGTGAAATCTTATTGAATAAAATAATTAGATAAGCATTCCGATCTTCAAAATTGTTAAGATAATTTGGTTTCCATTAGTATCTGATTGTTTAGCATGCGTACGAGCACGTTTGTAAGTGAGCGTGTCGTCGCGGAGATGTACTGCAGCCGCCGGCCGGGATGCGCCTGCGCCGGCGTCGGGTCGCACGAAGTTCATAGGTAAACACGCCGGTATATAAACCCCATGCAGTGTCAACGAGCACACATTTGTGCCTGTGGTTGCATCCAGTCCCTTTGTACTGACGTCCCCTGCCCTACATCTTAACACAATGGTGAGGAAAAATTCATTAGTTATTTTAAAAGTCGCCGAAAATTTTCCGATTTTTTTTCGAAATCTATTGATAAATTGTTGGTTTTTAGTCCTTATGAAGAACCTTTCACGAAGAAACTTTCACTAGAACTTTAATTATTTGTAGTCAAGCGTATTACATTGACTGATACTCATCGATTATTGTCTTTCTTATCCATCACTTGTCAGCATAGCTGTATCGCATAATATGGACTTACAATATCACTCTCTTGTATCGGCACTAGAATACGAATGTTTATTAGATGTCATCAATATTTCCCAATGTATGAACGAGACTGAAAACAAAACTTTTTTATATTTTACTGCTGGTTTGATATATTATAATATCAGCAGTTTATAAAACATACTGGGAGTAGTAGACTGATTTTTAATCGACAATAATCATTAAATAGGATCAGATCAAAAAAGATCTATAAGTCGCCGTCTGCCTCAGCCTGTTTCTCTTCTTATTTCTTCTTAACCACGCAAAGGATTTTGATATGGTTTTCATTTGTAGAAATAACGATTAAGCCAATTTGTATTTATAATTTGCACCCGTGCGAAGACGGGACCTTCTTGAGAAAATCGTAATTGGTTTAGTTATAAGTATGTCAATCTTCACGCAGCTTAAGTATAAAAAGTAATTGATACATAAAAAAAACTATACAAGTTTTTTTATGCTTTGTAAAATTATTTATGCATATTCTATAAATGATTTAAAAGAAAAAAAAAACATTAAAATTAACTGAAGGTTTTAAGTTTCAGTCTTGTACGTTTTGAAAGCCAATCAAAAGGGGGCGGGTTGTTATATTATTGATACGAGTATATAAGTTCATTACATTTACAAACGATAAGTAGATAGGTACCTTAAAAACGGTGGTAGTTCAACATAATGACTGTTGCAAGCTCATGAAATAGTATTACGTATTAACAAAACTTAATATTACTTCAACGAAGATAGCAAAATTATGATAGATTGACAATTTGTGTCGAAATACGCTGAAACTTGAAATTAAACGTATTGTTAATGGGAATGCTGATATTTACAAATGTTAGTAAATGCATATTTTGTAGAAACGTTATTCACCTGTTGTTATTTCCGTCCATCAATTCTTATTAACCTTTTGTATTATTAATTAGAGACACAATTAAAAAGCGATTGTGTCTCGCGTGGATCCACGTCTAAAACACACGAAAGTTTAAATCTTTAGCGTTTAAAAGCTAAATTTATAGGGTTATTTTTAATGAATAAATTATTTTTGGGAGGTTGAAATAAAAAAATCATTGGTTCAATATATTTAATTTTTGTCATATTTCAAAGTTCATGATTTCTTTTATATATTGAAAAGTACTTTCACCACACAAAAATTGCTAATTCATTAAAAATAACCCTGTGTAAAAACTAAACAGATTCAAATGTGGCTAGTCACAGAGTTTTCCTAGTTTCATTTTGACATCTCAGTAGATAAGCAACAGTAGGTACTTACTACATGTTACAATGTTCTCTGTAAGTTATGAAAGTTTCAGCTTTCTCTTGTTACACATAACGTTTACCTGTCTTCAAAGAATTATAGTATGCTAATTTATTACCGTTACGTTATCACGGGTCAGAAGTCATCACGTGTTTCCTGAACAGGAGTTCACAATGCAGTTTTAGATCTTTGTCGAATCACGGAATCCTTACTTTCCTCAAACCGACAATTTCTACCCACTTACCTCACGTTTTTCAGATGAGCCACTACCTTTGAGTGTAAAGTTTGCACAATATCAATCGTAAAATATAATGTAGTCGTTTTCCAACAAAAGACTTTTGTAACTGTCAGACGAAACGTACGTATTGCCTTATGAGACAGTGTGTGCTATGTGTGCTAGTAGAGTGGACCACTGTACGTGAAGCGTTTCGGGATATTTTTTTTCATAGTTCTAAAACTGTGAATCTGTTAATTTCGATTTCATTACTTATACGATACTCCCTTTAGAGGGTTAAGAAAGGCTCTTGATGATTTATATCTAATAGTTGAATACGAAACCCAGAGTCGGTTGATAAAATCTAAGTTTATTACACGAAATAAACAAAAACAAAGTCGGCTAGATCTTCCACACCAAGGACTCATCACGTAGGTACAAAGCTCATTAGTAAATCTATTAACTATATGACATAAATATGATTTATTATCAATTGATTTTGTCGTAAAATGCAAAATACTAACCATTGCAACATGCGCTAATGTGCACTAATGTACACAGTTTGTTAAGCCTGTTGACAACTCGGAAACATCTAAAGAAAACCGAATACATGGTTACCCTTGCAACACAAGGAAATGTCAGCAGTGATTAGACCATTCATCTTGATAATAAAGAGATCAATAAATGCTTAATACGAGTGTATCACCTTTGTGATAGCCATTTCTACAGAGCCTATTACAAAGTTCATTCGTATAGGTTTCCGACAGATAAATGCGACGTAGAGCAACACCGAGTAGAATAATGACAGCGCAAAACTGATTGTCTGATGTAAAATAATTTGTACTTTCGTAGATTACGATATTCTACACTTTAAGCATGACTTTCAGTCTTATGTCATTTAGTCTGAAGATCCAAGAGTAACCTGATAATTATTATTTTTTTCAAAATTTTATGATCTAGTAAGAAACAAAAAAACTTAGTGCCGCTTGCATTTTCTACCAGTCAACCTTAGGGTGGTGCATTTTTGTGTTTCATTTTGTTTTTTTGTAGCTTAAATATATGGTTATTTTATTTGGAAATAACAAAATATAGTAGACAAATGAATTTATTATTCGGTAACTACGAGTATTTTACAAGCTTTTATTTAGTTTCACTTCACCTGTCCCGATGTTTGTCTGTAATCAAATGTTACAAATTAAATTTGATCCACTTCTTGTTTGAGCTGAACTTTTGTATGCATGTGTAAATCAGATGACAATGCAAAATTATTATGACTTGGAGCTGATCTGATGATAGAACCGGAAGGTGGCCATAGGAATTCGGTAGTTAAACGACATAACCCATCGAGTTTGGTCTCGTTTGATACGTCTTGATGAGTACTTTTGTGCTAGATGATAACCAGAGTCTGATGATAGAGCTAAAAGATGTCCATAGAAACTCGGTAATAAGCGCAAAAAGATAACCCTATCATGTTTGAACTTTTTGTATTGGTCTTGATGAGTATTAATTACGTAGGTACAGGTTGCGCTATAAAAGCTTGCTATGAAAAAATGATTTTCATTGAAAACTTGTTCAACCTAACTGTGTGCATAAATATATGTAAAACAAACACACTTAGGCGTCGAAGTACTCCATCGTTCGTCTTGTATTCGACATCGTTGTCATTTTTATACGCTGGAAACAAGCTCTGAATGACTGGCAGCATTGTCAAACTGTATGGTAATGCTAATTCTTTGGGCAAAGAACCCTCCAGTTACACATCACTACGCATGATTAGAGGGTTGGTTTGGTTTGTTCGATAAATCAGTGATAAATATCTTCGAAAAGATGACAAGCACTCGGACCCCAATATTGAACCGTTTTAACCTCAAACGGCTCAAAACATATGTTATCTACGTGGCTTGGGGTAGTAATAGTAGTAGTAGAAATGCTTTTTTATTTAATTTAAATACTTTCTTTGTCTTTGCTTTTTTTTGTTTAAATGTGTTTCAAATAATTAACACTCTACAAACAATTTTGTGATTCAAAAACTGTATTCTTATGTAAAAATGTCACCTAGAGTGAGTAAACTATATCCAAATCGATTTTGTTATCTTTTTGTTAAAATTATATAGTTAAATCGTGGTTTTCTATATGAAAAACTGTTGCAAAGAGCATGATTTACATTATTTTACATACAATCTGGAGTCAAATCAAGATAAGGTAAGGTTCCTCGAGTGATTTGCAACATCCGTAGATAATCATAGATCCACAATCAAAAACTGATATTCAGGTAATAACAATATTACACACAGTTTGCCTTTCTTTATTTACGAATTTCTCTGAAGCCTAACTAAAGAAAGAAATATTTGAAAAACCCGAGAGGGAAAGAGCAACCTGGAATTCTATTGAAAGTATTGTTATGTAAAAAACTTTTAGGTAATAAAAAAGTTACTATGTACATAATTAAGATAGTTGTTTTTTTGTACGAACGTATGGATGAAAATTCATTTTTTTCAATCCCGTTTGTTAACATGTTAAGCGATTTTACCAAGATAAGAATTAAAATAAAATATCAAAGTTTTTAGGACTAATTGGGACTAGTAATATGTAGTTGTGGGAGATACAGATGAAAATATTCATAAAATACGAGTTTGTATTACCCACCTTCTACTGTGTACTGTTTTTGGACGATGTTCTTCGAATAAAAAAAATCTTAATAAATACCTAGGTATTAAAAAAAGTTTTGTATTTTGTATTTTTTTTACAAAAATAGACCCTAAGTAAAGTAACCGTACGAGGAAGTAACGTATAGGTTTCATTTGTAAACAAAAACTACGTAAACTAGAGTAATAAGAAAAAAAATTGATATTTAGTGATCCAGGATAAAAATATAATTAAATTATTAATGCAGTAGGTAACGCTGAAAGGTTGTTAGACACGTCGGCAATTTCTACATTTAAATTAGAAACTTATCAACTTTGCAATAAAATCATAAAAAATTATAAGAACAATTCACGAGAGAGATACCTAATAGCACTACCAGCTGTATTGTACATGTGCACATTTGCAAAGAAGAAACAAATATACAAAAGTTATCTGCTAAAGATATCACGTGATTATTTTTATTCTACTCTTTTTTTGGTCCTACTATAGATACAGCTCTTCCTAAACTTTTGTGAAATTCAGACGTAATGGTGGTGACCGGAAGACGCAATGTTGGAAGGCCTCCCATAGGGTAGACCAATCACCTAGTGAGTTGTGAGACGCACAGGACCCGTTGCTATGGCGACACTTGGAGACACCTATATCCAATAGTGAACCCTTTCGGCTGAAATGATGATGATGAGACGTGATGTTACGTTGTGTTAATAGAATAGAAGAAACTTTATTTTACACCAAAATAGTAACAATTTTACAGAAACTTAAATCGGACATCTTATCGCTGACAGCGGTATCTACCAGACAACCTTGGGATAGACTATAAAAACTTAAATTAATTTAATTTTTTGTCAAATCTCTTATACTACATAAAAGCTTTGCTGTTATGCCTCGTGGTGTAACTCCGATGCATGTGCACGATATAAAACTGACGGTGCATGTAAATCACTGAGTGCGGTTAACGGTTTCAACACACGATTTCTATAATCTTATTTTCATTGTTCACGAAGAAAGCGTTTTCTACCTTTGTGTGTTCCGGCAGTAGATGGATATACTTACGTTGTGGACAATTTGCAAGTTCGTGTGCATATAACGATTATAACTACCAAAGATATCTAAGTAATACATATACCTGCCTCTTTTTTAATGCCTTCTTGTTTATTTATTTATACACACACAAACACGTATAACAAAAATAACAATAACGATAGAAAAACACAAAAGTGCTGCTTATTTCAAAATAAATTTCTTGCAGCAGATCTGCGACAGGAGAATTGGGACATGTATATGTACCTTCTCATATGTACACAAATTCACGCCTTTTTTAGTTGAAGTTAGGCAGAAACTGTAGAACGCGACCTGCTACGACACTTACATAATATTAATAATAATTATTATTATTTCTATATATCGCAATAGTTTTTCACCAACCGGGGGTTATCCTTGGGTGCACTAGTATACAGGGATAATCGTCGGTTGTTATCACATTCCATTAACTCGACTGGCCTGTTGGTCTAGTGGTTAGTAGCCCTGACTGCTATGCCGGAGGTTGTGGGTTCGATTCCCACCCAGGACAAATGTTTGTGTGATGAGCACGATCATTTGTTCTGTGTCTGGGTTTAATTTATCTATAATATATTATGTATATATTTAGAAATATATAAGTATGTTTATCAGTTGTCTAGTACCCATAACAAGCTCTGCTTAGCTTGGGACTAGACGGCATTGTGTGATAGTTGTCGAATATTATATTATATATTATATTAAAAGTGACTAAAGGGCCTCTGCGAGTTGCTTTCGGCTCCTCGTACGCCTTCCAAAGGTCCGGGATCTCAGGGTTCCGAGATATACTGAAACATAAAATAATAATAATAATAATAACATGTGGGATGTAGACTCGGCGATCATTGTACCGATAGTCGTGTCAGCCAATGGCTTAATAGCCAAGAGCCTCGACCAACACCTTAGGAGGCTCGCGTTAGGCGGCTGGATCGAAGGCTTGATCCAGAAAGCGGTACTCCTGGACCCGGCTCGTATTGTCAGGAGGTTCCTTTCTCTGGAGCCCTGACCGCCGGTAGCTTGTTTCCGATACCGGTGGGACACTGTTTTTTTTATAATTTTTAATGTTTTTTTTTTGCTTTTTTTATTGAAATATTTAAAATATAATTTATATGTTAGAATAATGAATAAACAAAAAAAATAATAATAAATAAATAAATAAAAAAAGGAAATAATAATAACACATACACACATATTACATACATACATATTTCACTTTAGTTTAAAGAATCAGTCCTATAATTATAATGAATTAATTTGTTTAACATGATGTCTACTTTTTCGAAAACCAAACGTGTACAGATGTGTTATAATCTTGTTTCAAACTGGATATTTTTTTTATTAATTTTTTTTTAAACGTCTCCCCACACTAGAAACTGTTTCTGTGTCGTGGGGGCGTTCACAAACATGTAAACTTAGTTACACAAGACATTCAGACCCACACAGACTCAGACGGATTTATTTGTATGTATGCTATAAAACGCCTATAATATTTGATTGAGAAGAATTAAATAAAAATGCTTGTAGAAAAATTGCGATTCGATGCTATCAGGCGTTTACCTTTTATGTCAACGTTTTTTTTAAAGTTATAAAAGTTTGCTTAGAAGAAAATAGCAGATTACAATTAAACAATTAAAATAGAATCTAACAAAATCTATACATAATGGCGACCGCGTACCGGAAGACGTAGCGTTGGCAGGCCTCCTACAAGGTGGACCGATGACTTGGTAACGGTTGCGGGAGTCCGATGGATGCGAGACGCACAGGACCGTTCATTGTGGCGACACTTGGGGAGGCCTATGTCCAGCAGTGGACGTCTTTCGGCTGAAATGATGAATGAAAAAAAAAATGTTTTCAAACCTTCAGAACTACTTAATTACAATGTTTTCATATCTAAAACTTCGTGCTAAATTTATTTTTTACAAAACAAAACTTCTTTTATTATATATGTGCAAGTTGGTATCTTATTAAAGCATTTCTGTTAATAACTAAAAATTTTTTAGTTCGAAGTAAGTTGTTGGAAAAAGATCATGGAGGCAATGGTTTATTGGTATTTTTTCTTAAACATCATGCTTTTTTCCGGGATAAAAATCCCATGGTATAGCGATATTGTAACTTTCTATCAGTGAAATTTTTTTCTTGATCGGATCAGTGCAATCCTACTTTTAAGCCTCATTGTCAAATTGGTTTAGGTTAAATAGTTACAATCTAACTAATCTTATTAGCCTGTTATATTCAACTGCTAGAAAAATGCCTCCCTCTCCTATTTCCACACACGTCTGTCTTCTGACGGGATTGCGGGCTAGTCTTTCCGTTAAGAGTCAAGTTTACCTTTCCAACCTCGCCTTGGTCTACCGCAATGTCGCGTTTAATATGATCCAATAAGTGGCTCTTTTAGTCTACGGCTCATCTGACATGCCACAGACATCTTTGTCCAGCTCAATCTCACTTAAGAATAGCAGCTTTAAAATAGTTGGAGTACACATATAACTACAAATTACGGCATCAGTTGCAAGAACTCACTCAACAAAACAGCATCCTGCGTCGCCTTTGTTGATATTTGCACTTAGCTTATTTACGCCTTCTGTAGAGTACCTACTTAGCGCAAATATTGACGAATTGTGCATTTCTTGTTGCTTTAAAAGAAATCTGCTCTTATCCTTTATGTTTTGTTTTAAAAACGAGTAGAAATACAAATAAAGACTTCCGACGCCGCTTTAAACCTGATTAGTTATGGGGTTCAAACTGTGGTACTATGTAAATGTATCCTGGACACGATACATTTACCTACTACGTTGTCAATAAAGTCACTTCTATGTTATTTTTTAGTTGGTAGCATATATGGATTTCTAAAACTCAGACATTAATACCTTTTTTTTTCATTTTCAGATCTCCTTATTCTTCGTACTCCTAGTGGCTGTGACGTATGCAGTAGCGCAGGGGCAGTCGACTCCTCCGATACCAATCATTCGTTATGAATCAGAAGGACCCAATGTTGATGGCTCATATAAATGGCTGTAAGACTCTTTTATACCTTGTATGTTTGAAACTTGGATGTCCATACATTGGTTAGCATGCGAAGCTTTTCTGGAGAAGTTCAACCTACGAATACAATTACTAGAGTATTCAATTTCATCAACAAAGGCCAATGCAGTGATTCAATTTTTTCTTTTCGCCAGAAATGAAACCTAGGTTATATGTTAGAGGTCAATACGAGGAATCAATAGTAAAAAGAACCAGGTCTTTAAACCGTAACCGAACAAAGATATGTATAGAAGCATTGCTAGTATATTTTTGTCAGGCGTTACCTATTTTCGTTATTTTATAATGAAATCAAAATTAATACTCAAAATAATACGTAATATTTTGAGGTTGGTTGATTACTATTATATTTTTTTCACACTCGCACTTTTTTTACTAGTTTTAGTGATGAAACACTAGAACTAGTAAAAAAAAGTGATAAACGAATTGTAAAGATACGCGTTAATGTTGTGATAGTGATTGACAGTATTTAATACGTACTCACCATAAAAACTGAAACTAAAACTATATTTAACAATGGGAAACTTAAAATATCAGACGATATAACGCTTGATATGATGAATATGGCAAATACTAAATTGTCTCTAACTTCGTTTGGTTACGGTTGATAGACATAATTCTTTTTGCTATTGATTTATCATACAGTCCTTTAAGATATAGCCTTGGTTTCACTTTTGGCGAAAAGAAAACAATTACATGCCAGCAATGTCTGGGAAAAGTTTCATTCAGTCTTTAAATTATCTCATTTTAATTTAATCTTGGAAATTGAGGTTAATCATAAATGTCTACATACCTCGAGTCGTATTCTTCATTACGGAGGGTCGTGAAGTTCCCGCTGGATTAGCGTCTTACTGATGGTGTCTCAAAGTAGCATTATCTGTGATGGTTCTTAGCGTCATGAAGTGCGACGTGCAATTGTGTGTCCAGTGTGTAGCGGACCTGATCTGCCCATCTTTTTGGGCTGCGGCCTCTTGGTCGTTTGCCATCAACCATCATACACAAGTGCAAAAATTTCTGTTGGCTTTTTCGACGTTTGACTGACATCGACATATTTGTTAATGTTGAATTATTTACTGTACAAATTATAGCTCATTACATAATAATGACATTTGATTAACAAATGAACAAAATACACTATGCCGCAAATATACCAGATCACTAATTAAATGTATGAAGTTATTAGAAACTTCTGCCAGCGGCTTCGCTTGCATCCCTATGCAACTCAGTAATAAAGTAGCATTATAATATTGATTATAGCATTTTCAAAATCATTTCAGTAGTTTTTCAGTTTATTCATTACAAACAAAAAGACAAATAAATTTGAAATCTATACTAATATTATTAAGACGAAACTTAATAATATTAGTATAGATTTCATATTTACATTTTTTTTTCATATTTTTCGTCTGTCACCACATGAAACGTGATAGCTAGACTGTTGAAATTTTCACAGATGATGTATTTCTGTTTCCGCTATAACAACAAGTACTAAAAACAGAATAAAATAAATATTTATGTGGGGCTCCCATACAACAAATGTGATTTTTTTTTGAGGCGGACGGTACGGAACCCTTCGTGCGCGAGTCCGACTCGCACTTGGCCGATTTTTTGTCCCTAATAAATAAAATATAGAAAACTTATTCTTACAATCTATCTTTATTTTCATCAGTTTAACGATGTTTAAGGCTATTAGACGAATAAAGATGCTATTAAATGAGCATTATATTTAATAGCCATGTAAAATCCGCCACTTACCACATTGTCTGCGATTGCATGCTAGATTAAAAGGTAAACACATGTCGGTGAAGTACATACGCCATCATGTCATAAAGTACGTCACCAAGTCGTCTTTAGAATAAAATATGAAATCATAAGAGATAAGGATCACACTTCTTTAGGGATCACAAGGTAAGATAATATTTTTCACTGTCTGTAAAAAAAGTTGGTGATAACAATATTATATTTGGCGACACGAGCTTTATAAGAGTAAAGCATACCTAAAAAATAGTAATGCCACTGTTTTGCAAAGTACACAGTTTACCAGGTGAAAAGCTTTATAATAATTTTGATAGGCACAAGTTCTTTATTTCCGGCCACAGTAGGCGCGGGCTTGCGGACGGCGAGCAATGGGTAGCTCGCCGTCCGACCGCGTCCATACCGTCCGGACCGAGCCCAAGTCGTCAACGGCGCTTAGTGTTCCACACGCGTCTCAAGGAGAAGTCAGCATACGTCGGGGCCCAGCAGGGTCGAAGCCTACTGGGGCCATGGGTGATGCGAAAGAGATCCCTGGGGCCCTGGAACAATGGCAAAGAAGGAACAGGAGTGAGTTTTTAGTCAGTAAAAGTCTGACACTCCCAGCTCGAAGTTCTTTAGATCTAATGCAAATATATGCCCTTTTCAAACAATCCTCAAATCGTTGAATAAAGTATGATATTATTATCTAAATTCCAGTTACGAGACAGGCAACGAGATCAATGCTGAAGAGTCGGGCTACGTGAAGAACTTCGGACAAGGTGAAGGCAAAGAGATCCAGACTGCGGAAGGCAAGTTCAGCTACAAAGCTCCGGACGGCTCGCTCATCGCGCTCACGTACATCGCCGATGAAAACGGATTCCAACCACAGGTAACTTCATATTTATGCTAATTTCCCGCTTCCAAGAAACAGGCATAGATGTAGTTAAATTTTCCTTATTCACAATCTGATAAGGCAGGAATACCAGAATTAAAATACAGAAATGGTAAAACGATATAAAATTGTCAAGTTTCACAATCAAACTTTAGGGATAAACGTAAAATTCTTGCGAAAAAGGTATTTATAACTCAAAGGCTCTCAGCAATTTAACAAATTAAACACTGCTGGTTACGCCTTTAACCATAAAAGGATGCGACAAGATTGAAGCATCGTTTCAACAATTGTGTAATAATGCATAAAATAAAATTACGACTTAACACCTGCTAAATTACAATTATATTTATACTGCTGATGCCGACGGCGAATAGAAGCCTTGACATCTTTCCATCGGGAATCACAATAACTTATATTATAATCCTTAAGACGGTTCACGGAATCCGGTATAGTGAACAAGTTAATGCAAATCCAAGTAGATATAATTAAATTAAATAGTTAAACAGCTGACGATAACATCGATACGCAAGTTTAACAGACCGGCCCGATGCAGATTCTGCATTTTATTTTCGGTAACATGACGTAATTCGTTCATTAAGCGTGGTTAAATTGATTAATATTTATAACGGACTCCAATGCAAAAATAAATTGCACGGTCGTGTCATAGTTCGGTCTTTGTTTTAGGTAACTAACCTCGAGCGGCACATCACTCCAAATCTAGACAATACCAGTGAAATCAGCATTGACCTACTAAAGAGATTCCTGCAGCTTTTTATTTACACCGTATTTCATTCAATACTAAAACGCATCGTTTCGTCAGGAGACAGTAATTGTCCATTTGCGTTATGTAATAAACGCCCACATAGGTGCCCAAAGACAGTGATACATCTTTGTTTCTGTAACATATAGATTGATTATATATTTCGAGTATTCAAAATGTCAGCTATACGATTAAGGTCTTCGTTACTTTGCTCTTTTGATGATGGAATACCTAGTTAGTGTTAACTCAACCGCAAATATTCTATCCTGTTGTAACTCTATTAGCTAGGCGTCCTTGTACATACACTTTTTTAACATACCTAAGAATATACGAACCCTAGTAAGGAAAACGTTTAAGTAGATAGTTCAACGATGCGGTTGCCATCAAAACTACCTAAATCTAGGCAAAAATTTGCATTAATATAAAGGGTAATGCCAAGATAAAGCAAGGAGTGGTCCATGTGAAGCATAGGTAGTAAATACTCGTAAAACGTCTCAAACCTGAATCATCATTGCGTAAAGCTTTAGGAAGATGTCTGCGAGGCGCTGCAGTGGCGTAGATGTCGGTCTTAGTTAGCCAACGTGTGTGCAAATGTCGCTGTAAAATATCAAACGTCGACCCGTGACCCGTTCTTGGGAAATGGGAAGCCTTCTTGTGTCGACATTGAATATCGGCAACTGCCTTCTGTCTCGCCTACTTGATAGATAAGGTGACTCATTAGTGATCCACTATCGTCACCTGCGCAACCTTTGTTAAACTATTAGTGACGATTATACAACTAACACCTATGGGCACATGTTTGCTGAAATGGTGCAATGCAAATACATTAATTTTAAATGAACATCGCACCACGCATAATTTGATTGGATGGTTTGCTTTTTAAATTAGACGTAAGATGTTAAAGTAAACAATAAGACAGGTCAGGTTGAATCGCAATCAAGCACTAGTTTATATCAATAAAAAAATAAAGTATTGGAATGTCAATATTTAAATTCAGTTAAGTATTATAAATTAATTTTTACTTGCTAAAATATTCCGAAAGCATTCCAACGTATAGATTGATTGTGCTCACAAATCTTAGAATTCAAATAATATTTTTAAGTCGGTATCCATATTTGCTGAGCTTTCTCAACGATGAATGATATTTATGGACTTGACTTGGGTGTTGAAAGTAATCTAATTTAAAAGTTACGTCAAAGCTTGTCCATGAATTATATATCGGCTCTAACGTGATATTTATAAAGAAATAAAGTTAAACCATGTCAATGTTAACGTATCATGATGCGTATTATATTTAGCTGTTGGTATTGATATAGATTTAACCGTTAAATTAATAAATTTATTCATAGAGATGCAAAATTATGAATACCTTTGAAGTTAGTTGTTAAGTGCAATTCATATAAGTCTTGTCTTTTAACTACAATAAAAGTTGACAAATCATATTTTGTCAAATTATTAACGTACAAACAAATTCGTTAAATGTTAATCCATAAACAAACAACATCATGTTTTATTAATATTTTTAATGTTTGACAAGTTTTAAATTGCGTCTATTTTTCATACCCTATTTTCATATTCAAATATATTTCGTACATTCGACAAGTTATCGTCGATGTTGTATTTGACAAGCACTTTGTAAGCTTCTACACATTAATGACCTTATGACTTCTGGCTTTTTTAAGCCAAATAGTTGGTTTGCAATAGAACTTACTCTAATTTTCTGAATTTTATTTTCTCTGGTCAAAGAGTCAATCCGCCAACTGCTGTAAAATGACACTGTACACTTCATTTTTTGTAAGATTATTAGTTGTGTATTTTGTCTATGGGCCTTAGTTGCCTGTTTATAAGAAGAGTTATTATTAATAATGCATTTTGAGATATGATAATACACTATATTTTGAGATGGGACAGTGTTTTTTGGTTATTTCTTGGGCAGGCTAACATTTATATTATTATATTGCTTAGAAAATTTTGGATAATAAAAATCAACAGACAAAAAATCGATATTCGTGAAAAATGCTATTGTATTTTTTCAGATGTCTTCAGAGGTTTTTAAACCTTGTCAAAAATATTAATTTCCTTTGAACTTTATAAAGAAACAAACCTTTTTATAAAATAATAATAATTAATATTATTAGAATTATGTAATATAATAAGTATTATTTTGAAACTAGAGCAATTATGCAAGTCTTTAATGTCAACAAGTATTCCACGATATAAGAAGGTTATGAAAACCAGGTGTGTGATAAACTCAGACATAGATTTGCATTAACTTAATAATGATAAAAAATATCTCAATAATATTTTAGTAGTTTTTTAAATATTAATGAGATTGTAGTCAATTAATCATTATATTTACATAACAAGCAATTCCTCCTTATTTTTACGAGTAAGGTTATTCAAAGTTGCATTTATCTTTTAATAGCATCTTGTATTCTAAGTATCTTGTTATTTAATTTTATGTCTTGAAAACTAACTTGACCTTGTTTATGTTTTCAGGGAGATCATCTGCCAACTCCTCCTCCAATTCCGCCAGCAATCGCCAAAGCTCTTGAATACTTGAAGACTCTTCCCCCTGGCAACAACGAAGGTGCTTCATCCAACATCAAACCACAGTATCAAGCAGCACCCTTCAAGCCAAGACGATTCTAATATGTTCACCTTACGCACCTAATTTAGATATGTATACGAAACAGCGCCAGCGTAACATTTAATATGAGCGAATTTTGCACATTTATTGTGTAAATAAAGAAAGTATTATCGATAAAAGATTTGAAATATTAAATCGTTATTAATTAGTTAAACAAGAGTGTACTATTCTTTTAATTTGTTTAACTGAAAGATTAGGATTTGGTTTTTTTTAAATTTGTAAGATGTCTGTTTTTTAAACTATGCTAAAATGTGTGCTACGAATACATTGATAATCATTATAGATTATTGCTCGAAAGATACTCAAAAATTGCTACATTAATTTTAATGTTAGTAGGATTTTAGGGGCCGATATAACGTGCTAATGATATTATGATACCGATGTGAAAATGGGATACTGTTATTTCTCTTATCTTGTGTAGAGCTGCATCTCTCTTTTTTATACTAGATCAATCATGGTTTTTACACGTGGTAGTTCGACCCCTAGTATTATTTAGAAAAATCACATAAATATCATTTAAATTAGACTAGATTGCATAAGCATGTAAGTAAATTTTCTTAGCCAATAAAAGTCATTTTATATTTAAGTTGTAATGCAATGTAATAGATTTCAATAAAACTATTGAATGTATTATCAGTCGTTTCTATTGAGCGCTTTTCAAAATCCTTGTCATGCTTTATTATGCAAACTGTTTCTTTGCTTCACTGTTATTTAAAGAATTAAAACTCAATTGAAATAAATCAATAAACTCTTTTGAATATCTACTATTACTGTGCAGTAAATTTTACTACATAGTAATATCAAGTATTGACTTGCATTTAATTGCATTGAATTTCTGAAAAATTTTGGGACTTTTAAGGACAGTAGTTTAATTCAACACTTTTCTTATACGTTCTCTGAAATTCAATTAGTAAAGGGAAAGTGGGAAGAATGGAAGAAGTTATGTAAAATCTAGGGTGTAACCTTGATTTTTTTTTCGAAAAAAAGAAATTAACTACGTAAAGTGGAAATATCTGCTATTTTAAGTCAAATTTCACACTTTAACAAATTGCACCCGGTAATTTGCAGATTACCTAATCTATGCGCATATTAACGTATTCTGTTATATATGACATAATTATATTGATAAAATTTTCATTTTTTATACACATCTAATCACCTAATATTACAGAATTTTAAAAATCTATTTCTATGAGATATAATTTCATTTCACATAATCATATAAACTAGTGATCAAAACTAAACTAGTGATGAACACTTCATAGAATCATCATCATCATCATCATTTCAGCCGAAAAACGTCCACTGCTGGACATAGGCCTCCCCCAAGCGTCGCCACAGCGAACGGTCCTGTGCGTCTCGCATCCATCGGACCCCCGCAACCGTTACCAAGTCATCGGTCCACCTTGTAGGAGGCCTTCCAACGCTACGTCTTCCGGTACGTGGTCGCCATTCCAGAACCTTTCGGCCACAACGGCCATCTGTTCTGCGAGCAATGTGCCCTGCCCATTGCCTCTTTAGTTTGGCGATTCTTCGTGCTATGTCGGCAACCTTGGTTCTCCTGCGGATATCCTCATTCCTGATTCGATCACGCAAGGAAACTCCGAGCATAGCCCTCTCCATTGCCCTTTGGGTGACTTTAAGCCTTCTAATGAGGCCCATTGTAAGCGACCACGTTTCGGAGCCATATGTCATCACTGGCAACACGCACTGGTCATTGACTTTCGTCTTGAGACACTGTGGTATATTGGACGAGAAGACACCGCGCAGCTTCCCGAACGCTGCCCAGCCGAGTCGGATTCGACGATTGATCTCTTTCTCGAAGTTAGACCTTCCCAACTGGACCGTCTGTCCCAGGTAAACGTAGTCGTCTACAACTTCGAGTGTAGAGTCCCCGACCTTGATAGGAGTGGGTGCTACATGGCTGTTTACCATGACTTTGGTTTTGTCCATGTTCATTTTAAGTCCCACTCTTTCGGAAGCTCTGCTGAGGTCACCAAGCATTGTACTGAGCTCCTCCGTAGTCTCAGCCATGACTACTATGTCGTCGGCAAACCGAAGGTGAGTGATGTACTCGCCATTGACATTAATGCCTAGCCCTCTCCATTCCAAAACCTTGAAGACATCCTCCATTGCTGCCGTGAACAGTTTCGGAGAAATAACGTCTCCCTGCCTCACACCCCGCTGCAAGAGGATAGGTTTCGAGGTCTGGTCTTGTAGTCGGACTGACATAGTGGCGTTTTTGTACAAACACTTCAGCACTTCGATATACCGATAGTCAATTTGGCACCGTTGGAGAGACTGCAGTACAGCCCAAGTTTCAATCGAATCAAAGGCTTTCTCGTAGTCCACAAACGCTAAGCAGAGAGGCTGGTTATACTCCTCAGTCTTCTGTATAACCTGCCGCAGCGTATGTAGGTATGTGGTCCACGGTGCTGAAGCCTTTTCGAAATCCGGCTTGTTCGGGAGGCTGGAAGTCGTCGAACCTGCGCGCGAGACGATTCGTGATGACTCTGGAAAACAGCTTGTAGACATGGCTCAGAAGCGAGATGGGCCTATAATTCTTAAGCAGGGCATTATCGCCCTTCTTAAAGAAGAGTACCACCACGCCTCTGCTCCACGCCTGTGGCGTTTTCCCCTCGAGTATGACGGAATCAAATAGCTTCTGAAGGGCCTTAAGGACCGGTTTCCCACCCGCCTTCAGGAGTTCGGCCGTAATTCCGTCCTCACCCGACGCCTTGTTGTTTTTCAGCTGCTTCAGAGCCATCCTAATCTCGTACAGGCTGACGTCCGGGATATCTTCGGTATAGTGTCGAGTCAATCTAGCTCTTGGGTCGTTTACTAGATTTACAGCGGGTTTAGCGGTAGACGTGTATAACTGTCCATAAAAAGCCTCGATCTCTCCCAGAAGCTCCGATTTGGCGGATATGACTCTGCCATCGTCGGTCTTCAGTTTCGTGAGCTGGCTGTGCCCAATAGACAGATCTCGTGCAAATACTTTAGAGCCCTTATTCCGCTCAATCGCATCCTTAATCCTTGCGGTATTAAAGCGGCGAAGGTCACGTTTCAGGGACTTCGAGATTTGTCTATTGAGCTGCCGGTATATGCACGCATCGTCTGAAGACTGCAGAATCATCTCACGCCTCTTCTTCATTAGCTCGAGGGTCGGATCGGAGAGCTTCTTGTTTTTATTTGTACGGTGAGTCTTGAAAAACTTAGACCCGACCGTATGGACAGTTTCCACGAACCCATCGTTATATTCATCCACGGAGCTTTCTAGGCACTCGAAACGATGCCTAGGAATGAAGGAAGGATGCCTATCTTCATAGAATAATAGAGCATAATTCAAGGAAGATAGATTATACTCTTTACTATAAACCAAAAATAATTAGATTAGGAGTTTACAATTAAAAGGGTGTAACAATGGGCGGTCTTATCGTAATCTTATCTAATAGCGATTTTAAGATACGATACATATTACTTAGTATAATATTATGTTGTTATCTGAAGGTTATATTAAATTAAAATATGTAAAGTGTGGTTAGATGAAAGAAACGTTATACGTCATTTGATAATTGTGCTTATTATTTTATTTTTATACAAAACTAGTAGATGCCAGCAGTTTCATCCACCAGATAGTAGAAAATTATCCCAAAGAAACATACTCCAGAACTAAAAGTATCCTATGTATTATTCCAGGACATGGTCTACCCTTGTACCAGGTTTCATCGAAATACGTTCAGCTGTTCGAGTGTGAAGAAGTAACAAACATAAGTATACACACTTACAAACTTCCGTCTTTATAATACTAGCTGCCACCAGCGGCTTCCTTCGCGTGGTAGTAGAAAATTATTTCAACAGAAAATACTTCTGGGATAAAAAGTGTCCTATTCCAGGGCATTATTTCTAGTGATGCAACGGCAGTGTCTTAACGGAAGCAGAAACGGAAACCAATGTCAAAAGTAAATATTAGTGGAAGCAGAAGCGGAACCGGAAGCGGAAGTATTAATACTATGAAGAAAAAATACAATTTTATTTTTAGTACTTTACTTACTACAGTACTCGAAATTAACCAGAGGTAAATTATATTTAATAAAAAGTAATTTGGCCGCTTTTACAACTTTGAGTCTGTTTCGGTGTTCTTCATATATTATAATAATATAATATATAAGTGTAATATAATATACAAGTAGGTACCTGTGTGACACTTCCGAGATCTCAAGGGCTTTTAAAACGATAACGCGAAATAATGATTATTCTTGACAATGGGAATTACTACAATCACCTATAAATATAATATTTACTACAGCAAAATAATCAATAATGAAGTCATCATCACCATCCTCCTTTTAAAAATTCTCTTAGTCTACGATGACCTACATTACGTTTGCTATATTACGTAGAAATGGTCTTCGATTGACATCACAGTAGAGTGTCATAGGTTAAGGTAGTTAAGAGCGCCCAACCCGTGATTCTTTCTCTAGCTGTTTTTGAAACACAGATATTTAGTGAACATTATCTAGGTTTTCACTGAAATCAATAATAAATTTGTGTTATACTAATACATTACATACAAAAATTTACTGTTTTGCACATATTTTACGTAAACTTAGGTTCTTCATAATGTACTCATAAATTAAAAAGTAAAGAATATATAGGGTGTCCCAAAATTAACGCAAGATTTAAATTGAATAAAAAACTCAGTTTTTAGTCTTCAGATTGTGATTTTTTTATTGAATCATAAACTAAAGGGTGTCCCAAAATTAACGCAAGATTTGAATTTGCCGCCATTTGTGCAGTGAAGGGTTGGCAACAAACAAACTGTGTTTTCTATTTAA
The DNA here is from genome assembly GCA_905147345.3 of Mythimna impura. Taxonomy (NCBI): domain Eukaryota; kingdom Metazoa; phylum Arthropoda; class Insecta; order Lepidoptera; family Noctuidae; genus Mythimna; species Mythimna impura. The sequence goes on along the minus strand of LR990343.1, from coordinate 16,464,935 downwards.
TTCAAATCTTGCGTTAATTTTGGGACACCCTACACATTTACGGAAACATTGCATACGTATTCATAATTTTAAATAATGTCATTGAAATTCTGAATAACGTTTTTTATTTTCTAAAAATCTTTTAAGGTTTAAAAAAGAACACGTTTGTTCTGGAACAAGTTTTGTAAAATAATCGAGTAAGCGACGAAAGTTACCGAATGCCAACCGAGTTTTCAGCAGTTGTTTCGCCGTTATTTCTTTTTTTCGCGTTGCCTCTATCAAACACTGCGTTCAATGAAAAAACATGCTTTTGAACCAAGCTTACGTTCACGATAGACGGATCGGGAAAGGCTTGCTTAATCAATATATATAAAAGGAGAAACTGACTGACTGACATATCAACGCACAGCCTAAACTACTGGGACTAGGAGCTTGAAATTTTGCACAAGGTTTCCTTTTATGACGTAGGCGAGCACTAAGAGAGGATTTTTCAAAATTCACCGCCTAAGGGGATGAAATGGGGGTCCCAAGTTTGCATGGAGAAATCAATTTTCACGCGGGCGAAGCCGCTGGCAGAAGCTAGTCTATATATAAAAGGAGAAACTGACTGACTGACATATCAACGCACAGCCGAAACTACTGAGACTAGAAACATGAAATTAGGCACAAGGTTTCCTTTTACGATGTAGGCGAGCACTAAGAGAGGATTTTCCAAAATTCACTCCCTAAAGGGATGAAACGGGGGTCCAATGTTTGTATGGAGAAATTTATTTTCACGCGGGCGAAGCCGCTGGCAGAAGCTAGTTTAAATACATAACAATTTCTTGTTCAGAAATCTATGCGTATTAATCATCATCATCATCATTTCAGCCGAAAGACGTCCACTGCTGGACATAGGCCTCCCCCAATCACGTATCGATATTCCACACGTATTAATCAAAGTTATGAATATTTTTGTCCCTATCAATGGGTGATTAGAAGGGAGTGACAGTTTCAACATTAAAGCATAAGAATTAATCTTATTGACACATTTGTGCCCATCTCGCTGACCTTGTTTTAAATAAAATTTCTTCACCCATAGCCAAACATATGTACGTTATGGAGGCTAATGACCACTTTTATTTCCCTTAACTCACCGAAATGACAAGAAAAGTGAAAATTACTGACATAACGTGTCGGAATTCATCATTTATTACAAAAAAACGCCTTAGGTTGGTAATACTATTTACATACGAGACAAACTTTAAGTTACAATAGATGTTCTCACCATTATCACGTCAGGTTAGTTACTTTCTGTTTCGTAAAGTAAAATACTTAAAAAAAAAATGGATCCTTTTATCCTTAGAAGTTTTTGATTTATTCCAATTTATGGGGACTTCTTATAATCTCTTTTTATATTTCTATCTGCATTAATTATATTAGGTATGCTTCCATATGCTATGCATCCAAAGCAGCAAGATTCTAGATCCGTAGTTAACTCAACCAATCGTAAAATTATTTTTCAAAAATGCGTTATTTGATAAATTGTCTAATATATAAACATTACTTAAAAAACCGGGCAGGTCCGGGTCGGACTCCCGCACTTAGGGTTCTGTACAAACTTACCTATGAAAACAGTTCAGTTCCTGAATTGTGTTATGAAGATTTTTCCGAATCACAAAAAAGTTTTGTTTTTGTGACGTAACTACAAATTTACAACTTTCAGTTTTGTTTTTGTGACGTAACTACAAATTTACAACTTTCATATAATTATATGAAATCAGTTAAAGTCATCATCAGTTACAATCACAAAAATTTGCGCTCTATTTAGTTACAGACTGGTCCTATTTATATTAATTGAAAGTACAACATTTTTTTCAAAACAAAATCAACATAAAGGTATCTAATTATGGAACAGGTACCAAATATGAAATATTGCAAATCTAAATATGGAAACTTTGGTGAAATCTAAAAAGGAAAGGAAGGTTTTATGTGTGGACTTCATATATTTGATCTATATTTCTTTTCGAGCATCTCAAAAATTGCCACATAAAATTTTCTCACAGAGGAAAAACCAACCTCGTTCACCATGGGTACACCAGTCGGTCAACTGACAAGTTGGAAGCAGAACGCAAATATTATGATATAAAGAGATAAAGTAGGTACTGTTTTGTGCGGATACAAGTATTAATTTGTGAAAAGTTACGGTATTCCATTTTTGGATACTATTCCATATTTAGTAACTTTCCTCTACCTATTTCCAACATAAATATAAGTTCGGCCTGTCGGACAAAGTTTGATCAAAAGCTTGATACTTTTTTTTTTTTTTTTTTTTTTCGGTGGGCAAATCATCTTATGACATCCCCCGCCCTTGGGCGGGGCGGGAGATAGTGTCAGACTTTTACTGACTAAAAACCCACTCCTGTTCCTTCGTTGCCTTTCGTACCAGGGCCGAGTCTTCCTTTCAGAATCAGACCCTTGGCCCCAGTAGGCTTCGACCCTGCTAGGCCCCTACAGTTGCTGACATCTCCTTGAGGCGCGCGTGGAACAGCACGCGCCGACGACGACTTGGGCTCGGTCCGGACGGTTACCGGACGGTCGGACGGCGAGCCACCCATTGCTCGTCGTCCGCAAGCCTGCGCCTACGATGGCCGGAAATCGGGATCGGAATCCCGGCGGCGATTGGGGCGTGAGGACCGTTGCCTCACGCGATCTCTCTCCTTTGCTAGCATTACTGCTTCGCAGAAGGAGGCAACCGCCTGCCACTCCTCCTCGCTCCGGACCATGGCCTGTACCAAAGCCCGGCGCGAGAGATCGCCGCCGCCGATCGCCCCCACGAGGACACGGCGTTGCTCTACCCAAGCGGGGCACACCTCCAACGTATGCTCCACCGTGTCCTCCGGGCGGTCCACACAATGGTGACACCCGGGCGTTTCTTCCGCACGAATCCGGTGCAGGAACCTCCCGAACTTACCATGTCCGGTGAGGACCTGCGTCATGCGGAAGGTAAGGACGCCGTGTTGCCTTTCCAGCCACTCCTCAAAGAGGGGACTTATCGCCATAATTATGGCGTGCCCAGCACTGGGTTGCGATAGTCGCTGTCGCCATTCCGCCATGAGACCCCGTCGGAGCTCTGTCCGCCATGCCGCGACTTGTCGCGGCAGCAGAGTTTCACCCCGACGTTGCATCTCCACGCGCAGATCGTGCATGAGTGCAAGGCCAAAAGCTTGATACTTGGACAACTGTAATTTTCCACAGCGACACATATTCTCTGTGGAAAATACCAAATGTTGTACTTAGCCAGTGTTCTGCGATATAGCTACTTATTAAGTTCATAGGTTTATCAAAGGCATGGGCTTTTTTTAAGATGGGAATCCATTCAATGACTTTTCCCACTCTAAAAGCATGAGCTGCGGGAACGTTTGAAAGAATTACCGTGGCCCTAGAACGCAATGGGTTAATGAAGGAATATAGCTGGATTTAGTATGGGAAATCATTTTGTGATATTCCAGCTAAAGACAAAGAGAGTAAACAATCCGCTATACTGGACAGATAATTTTTAGAGTTCCGTACCTCAAAAGGAAAAAAACAGAACCCTTATGGGATCACTTTGTTATCCGGTCTGTCTGTCTATCAAGACCCTTTATCTCAGGGACGCGTGGAGGTATCGAGTTAAAATTAAAACCATATACTTCGGTCTACGGTTCCTTGAGGCTGTGAAAAAATGAAACTTCTGAGTTAACGAAAAAAAAAGACACTCTCAAGGGAATCAAAATTCATAGGTTACCTACTTTTCGTTGACCTAGAATGGTGGTGAGGAGACGAGGGTTTACGAGTTTGACATGCAAACTAGTCAACAAGCTTCGGAGTGGCGCCTTCCAACTGAACCGAAACCGAAAAAACCACGCCAAAGTCGATCAAAAGTCAATGTCATGTTGACTGTTTTCTTCGATTATCGCGGTGTTGTGCACTCGGAATTCTTGCCGGAAGGTCAAACGGTAAATAAAGAATATTATTTGAGCGTTATGCGGTATTTAAGAGAACAAATTCGACGAAAAAGGCCAGATTTGTGGAAAGAAAATTGGCGTAATTAGTAATTCGTTGGCGTAAGTGTATCGTTTCTGAAGGAGCAAACTTTGAAGGTGATAAAATAAATTTGGATGAATAACAAACATTTTGTGTATTATTGATCTTTTCTCGGTACTTTCTTGACAGAGTAGTATATTATATATATATATATATATATTATTAATGATAGGCTCGCGTTTGACCACCATCTCTCCTGATGGTAAGCGATGATGTGGTCGACGATGAAGCACGCTTGCCTAGAAGTAGCCTATTCACTCTTTACTTAAAAACCCCTAAGTTGTAGCTATCAGGAAACACAGACTCCGTTATGGCAGAACAACGTTTGCAGCAAGTGAATTTATATAGAATCACATATTTTGATTAACGTTATCATAATGCAACATATGGTCGTGTCATACATGTAACTACAATAAATACGTAAAAAGCTTGGCAGCAAGTGAGACCTCAAGTGTCATGAATAAATAATGTATGACAGTGTTAAAGCTTCCAAGATGTTGTATGTTAATTTCTTTGTATTTTTAAAGGACGCGTATTTACCTATGTGCATTCATTACTCATAATACAGACGGTATATAAAAATGACCTCAACTGTTTTATGTTTTACAGAAGCTTAAATAGCAGCCTCAAGGTTCGTTGATATGTTCAGTAGCACTCCTTTTTTTTAGGTGGGTGGTTGATACCTCCATTAGTAAAATGGGCCCATTTGTTAGTTAGGTACTACGGTTTTTATTTTTTTGAGGTGGGAAGTCATCAAACGACTTCTCCCGCTTTAAGATATAGTGAAAGGGCGTGTCAGACTTTTACTGTCTACCAATCTGTCTTTCAACTGCGCTTTGTGCTCCAGAGCCACAGTAACTTTTTCTGAAAATCCCGTGGTCCGTAAAAGCTAGCGCGCACTGGTGACTTTTGTAACCGTAACTTTTGACAAAAAGTCACCGTGATTATGAACCTAACATGTGGTGCACTCGCTTGAACACGTGACAGTTGGGTAAAAATTATCAAAAAATATATTGTCACCCTGACAAAAGTCATCAGTGCGCGCTAACTCTTGTTGGGTTCATAAGCACGGTGATAGTAAAGAAAAAGTCACTAGTGCGCGCCAGCTCTAACACATCTTGGTACTAAAACAAAGCAGAAAGGAAGGCGGACTCGTCTGGGTAAAGCGGATATTAGACACTGTTGAGTATAGTTCATATTTAATCGTGATTACCAAATACGGAACGAACGAATGATAACGGATTAGATGGTACCTGCCACTTCGTCAGAGTCAGCCTCGTAAACCAGCACAATGCCATTTGAGACAATATCAAGATGTTTTGAGAATTTTTTGCGCGGTACCCATACTCTTTTTCTAAAATTAAAATCGGTCCCGTTGAAATCGGTGCAGCTGTTTCGAAGATCAGTCGGAACGAACAGACAAAAAATATTTAAACTTTTGTTATAGGTATCGAATTTTTTTTTCTGTCACATTAATTTAGTATAAAAATGTTATTTTGATATTACAAACAGACATTTCAATTTTATTTATATGTATGTATTTTTTATAGAATATAGAAGATGTTTAGATATGGTTCTATTGATCCATTAAAATGTGACTTAATAAAAATTTACGCCTTACCAAAGCTTCCCTTACTACTATATCATGTATGGTATTCAGAATTTCGTAACAAATAAAATATAGACCACCGACTCAGACATCTGCCTTAAATGGTGACAAGATCGTGAGTTCAAATCCACCTGATGCACAGCAGGTAGACAATAACGTTTTAGTAATTCTTTTGTCTTTTTAATAACCAGGATTTAATGTAGCAGTGAATGGGAATAAATTACTTCGCAACTCACTTTACTAGTAATCTTTCTGCCTGTACAATTTAAGAGCATAGCAGTCGGTGAAAATTACTTTAATGTTGTTTACTTAGAAAACCATTATTAACTCGGAGCTAAAGGTTAGATCCGTCGATAAACATCAATATTCAATAATGTGGATAAAATGTCTGGTAAATTAGTTGGTCATCAGCCACAAGTCCCGATACATTGCGAAACAAATTGCTATAATTTTCAACTAGTCAATTACTAGAATTAAGCATTTTACTCTTGTTTAATTGATTGAATTAGACACGCATCGTGGCGAAAATTATTAAAACCTATTATCGCCCATACAACTGCATAGGTTTATTGTAGGCAAATCTTCGCTGTTTCGAGTTACAACTATAAAATAACTGACATTAAAAATAACGAGCACCAATATTAACACAAATATCAAGTCATAAATAGTCATGTAGAGCTTTAGAGTTAGCAAAAACAATATAAAGGCCATGACCAAGATAAATAACGAAACTAAAAGAAACAATTGCAGACGGTCAATTTATCAACGAATCTGAAGGACAGACCGCAACAATGCGGAACATCTTGGCATTTTGATAACCATCTGTTACAGAGTAGGAATACTGGTCTGATCGTCTAAAGAATACCAAAACGTCATTAAACATACATTGCACTGTTTCTAGTGTACTGTTGGCTACATCCGGGAACTGGGCCGCAGTGGATTTTGAAACTATACCTACTTTGAGGGTGCTTTTCCACCAAATATGTACTATGCAGCAATACTATGTGACTGTTTCCAATGACCTATGTAGCTGGGCGAGTGCTGTGCGTGTGCTATGAAGATGATGAAGTAGGAAGGCACGAGGAGTGGTGAGGGGAGAGGTGCTTGCACCGCCGCTGCTATTATCCAAAGGAAGCATTCAGATCACGCATCTAGAGTACGCATCTAGAGCACGCATCCAGAGCACGCATCCAGAGCACGCATCCAGAGCACGCATCCAGAGCAAGCATCAAGAGCAGGCATCCACAGCACACATCCAAAACACGCTTCCAGAGCATGCATCCAGAGCACGCATTCTTCCATAATAAAAAAACAAAACTCAATTGAACCCGTTTTCTCAAGGGCTAAGCTATACCTATGTACCAATGAATATGATTGATGGATATGAAACGCATCCATAGCAACGTAGGGCAGCAAATCTCTGGTGGCAAAGCACCCTAACGCTAGTTTCTTAATAAAAGGTTTCGGTTTACTCTAAGGTCTTACCAAAACATGTACAAATCTCCTGTAGAAGTTTCTGATGCAAAAAAGAACACTATGATAAAGTGATTTATTATGCCTACTCGTTTTGTTATGTATTGTGACGGTTACATGGCTATTATGTCAAGCCTTGTAACAAAATATGCAAATCTATAACATAATACATGTATCTATGTAAGAAACCGTTGTTTTTACACATTATTAAAAGCCTAAAGAGAAAAGATAAAAAGAATGATTTTTATAAACAAATTGTATTCTTGATAATTAATGTGTTTAGTCGCGATTGTTATCAGAAATGATAAATACCTGATATATGATTCAATATGCAGATTTCGTGACAATGGCTTGTAGATTTTTTTATCTTGCCTATTGAATAGGAATTTCATGACATTAAAATGAAATATTAAACGATTCACTAAAACTATAAGGTCATATAATATAAAAAGACTAGCTACTGCCAGCGTCTTCACCCGAGTGAAAAAGGTTTCTCTATAGATACAAACTTTACACTCCCGTTTCATCCCCTTAGGGGGTGAATTTAGAATAATACTTTTTATTCTTTATGTAAATCATAAAATTAACATTTGTACAAAAGAGATTCTCCAAAAAAATTTTGCTAGCATATTTTTTTAGCGTCAAGTGATGAAAAATCTTTTTGTTCCTCAGACTAGCCAATAGCTTGATTTGATAAAATGTAGTCAATTATTTCGCCGTTATATATGTATCATGTTAACTTATGTAGACACTTAATAATTTCATCAACAATATTTCTTTCGGCATTCTAAGTCCAAGGGTGGGGGCGATCGACGGCAGCGATCTCTTGCGCCGGGCCTTGGTACAGGCCATGGTCCGGAACGAGGAGGAGTGGCAGCCGGTCACCTCCTTCTGCGAAGCAGTAATGCTAGCAAAGAAGGAGGCCGCACGTGCACGCGCGAGGCAATGGCCCCCGCGCCCCAGCCTCTGGGATTCCGATCCCGATTTCCGGCCACCATAGACGCGGGCTTGCGGACGGCGAGCAATGGGTAGCTCGCCGTCCGACCGTCCGGTAACCGTCCGGACCAAGCCCAAGTCGTTGACGGTACGCAGGATCGAAGGCTACTGGGGCCAAGGGTCTGATTCTGAAAGGAAGACTCGGCCCTGGTATGATAGGCAACGAAGAAACAAGAGAGGGTTTTTGAATGATTTTCCCACAGAAAAAAAAAGTTCAAGGTTTTGGGCTAGGCTTTCATGAGTCAGTGAGTGAGTCAAGACTTTGCCTTGTGTATGTACCGATTATAAGAATAAAATAAAAAGAGTTTATAAGAATAAATTTAAAAAAAGATATTAAACTACTTTTAATAACCACTGGACTATAACCACTAACTTACACTACATATAACGTCATCTAAAAGAAAGAGGTGCATCGCCCCCAAATTCATCATCATACACATAGACGACTATGACCTATTTTTTGGAGTGGAAAATCATCAAATAACTTCTCCAGCATTATTTGGAGCGGGAGGGTGTATCAAACTTTTACTTACTAAAATCCATCCGTGTTCCTTCTGTATGCTCCAGAGCTGCAGTAACTCTTTTGAACAATCCCGCAGCTCTGGCAGACATGGGCTCTTGTGGATCCATTCAATTATGCTGTCAGCTCTTTAAAGCACACGTCGACCCGGGCTTGTTTCTTATCAGCGAGCAATATGTAACTCGTCATCCGCAAGCAAGATGATTATGACGTCACTGAGTATGTTTTCCCATCCGTTTATTCAAAGACCTATACCTACTCATTAATTTGAACTATAAACATATGCAATTAAGTAAATAGATTTGTCACGAGTGTTTAGAGAATACGAAGATCAATGATGCCGCCTAATTAACTTGTTATGGAAACGATAGCAACAAAGTCTTCGCTCTGTAGCACAAATAAAATTTAACGTTTCTAAGTAACAGTAATTTAGACGTGAACATAAAGGTTATAGTTATAATTAAAGTCTAGTAATGGTACATTATAATTAGGGATGTTTCAATGTGATGTTGTCTTGTTACATATTGTTAGGTTACAACATTATTGCGTAGTTGACTACGTTTGAGAAGATACCTTTTAATGTTATCGTCAGAAAAATAAGCGCCCATTCCACGGTTGGTGGTTAACGACATGACCGACGCCTATCACAGCGTTTAGACTTTAGTTATATTCTACCAGCAATCATTTCATGATTGTCGTAATATCTCAAGTGTGTAGCAGTGATATGCGCTACGTCGTATGGACGCGCTCAAACATTTAGAACTTTTGAAAATCGTTATGGCTGACAAAATGCGATTTTGTCACAAACACACACAATTGATAAAGTTAACCTATTCTAAATGAGCATAATGAACTGATTTCTTCATACAATTTATCTACGCATTGGGACATAAAAACAGTTATGCCCAAAACGGGGAAGAATTAAAGCTTTATTATTCTCAAGTACCTACCTAAGTGTATAATCGTTTTTGGAATTTCTGACCTGTATTTATGCATAATAAGACTTTACTTATGAGTAACGGAATACCGTAGGTATGTACTAACGCAATCACAATTCTACTATTCAAATCATTCTTGAATTAGTGACACGGGACACGGATAGACGACGAAAACGAAACATGCTGGTTTCATGGTTTTTTTTTCCTAGCTCTTACTGTCCCTCGGCTGGGCAAATGCACTTACTTCCTCCTTCCTCCAGTTCCAGACATTCTTCTCCGATACCATCTTCTCGTATTTCTCAAAATTTTAGCACACAAAGGTACTGCTGGGAATTATTGAAGATAAACCTCAGAAATCACTAATCACTTTATTTTATAGAAGTTTCAATACGTATTTACTGCGTGTTGTTTACTCAAAACGCAAGTATCATCGTGTCGTACTTGTTGAGATAGATATATCTGACAGAATCATCTGAACAAGATAATTAATTTACTATACAATATCTGTCTAATACACGTCTGATTAAAATGCAATTTGTTTAATATCAGCATAATATTTGCATTAATATTTAATTCTTGGATGCTGAATGAATTATTCTGTTAATATTATGACAGGAACATTCCTTGTGGTTACACATTAACAAGCAATACTAACAAATTGCATTGTAATTGGATTCTATTGTGGATGCAGTAAGCTTCATATATTAAGCGTTGCCTTAGGCTCTGATAGTCTACTGATCTAAAGTTAAGAGATGATGGGCAATTTGTTACTCCGCGCAATCTGTTAAACGAGATATTTAGATTAACGTTTACATAATGTTTCATATTGTTTACATTGTTACTACTATGAGTACGTATTCCGAATCAAATAATAATTTTAATATAATATAATAATAATATAAGCTAAGCAGAGCTTGTGTTATGGGTACTAGACAACTGATAAACATACTTATATGTATATTTCTATATACATACATATATAGATAAATTACACTCAGACACAGAACAAATGATCGTGTTAATCACACAAACATTTGTCCTGGGTGGGAATCGAACCCACGACCTCCGGCTTAGCAGTCAGGGCCACTAACCACTAGACCAACAGGCCAGTCAAAAAATGTTTACATATCATATTGAATAGGTAATGAAATTGCTAAAGTATAGTTAAAAGTTTTTACTTAATAATTTTACAACCCAATAAGCTTTAACTAACACAGTTGCACCTTAAACTTAGACTTAACTAACTTAACTTGACTTTTAACTTTCTGTTTCTCAACTTCACATTAGACTGACTGCATTATTTACTGATATTTCAGTGCAAGAATTTTAAAGACCAATAAAATAAATCTTGTTTTCTTATGAAGAATAATAGACACTTAATTTTAATTCGAATTTCGCATTCGCAAAGATTTACCTACAATATAATAACTTTGCCTGAATATTTAGGTACGAACACGGGTATTGCCTAGCAAATGAAGCAAGACATTCTTTGTAAGTACTAACCTGATATTTTTATAGACCAATATTAACATCTTGTCAACAAGAAGGCAAAATATACAATCATTTATTTTAAAGGTTGTGCGTTTAACTCTGAAAATAACGTTGAGAGCGGTGAAGGCCTAATCCATATTACACATACGCCTACATACATCCAGGGTAATCAAAAATCAAATGACTGACGCCGAATCAACTGGCTGCACTGGGTAAAAAATCTACCTTTTTTGAAAAGTCAAGCGAATAAAGTTGAATTCTTTTAATTGTAATGCAAAATTTACTTCCTTCGTCCAAAACATAGAGCATAAAAGATATTGTTTTCTTTCGCCTATACTTTCTCACTGCTGGGCAAAGGCCTCCCCCAAATGAATTCAGATGTACTTTTTAGGGTTCCGTATCTCAAAAGGAAAAAACGAAACCCTTATAGGATCACTTTGTTGTCCGTCTGTCTGTCTGTCTGTCAAGACTCTTTATCTCAGGAATGCGTAAAGGTATCGAGTTGAAATTAAAATCATTACTCAAAACTGCGGGCCTTTGAAGCTGTGATAAAATCAAACTTCTTAGTTAATTAAAAAAAAAAACGGCCGTTTATGTCAAAAAACGTGTATTTCGACCCTCATGGGAATCAAAATTCATAGGGTACTTCCCTTTAACCTAGAATCCTGAAATTTGGCATGAAGCAAGGTTTTATAGCACAAGTATAGGAAAAGATCTGAAAACTGTAAATTTGTAGTTACCTCAGTGCGTGAGTCCGACTCGCACTTGCCTGGTTTTCTTAAAGCCACCTCTAACCAGCCCTTGCAGTGGGCGTCAAGGTCGTTTCGCCAATTCTTTTTGCCTCGGCGCTGTCGTATACTCGTAAAATATCTTTGAAAAATAATTAAGCGCATAAAGTTGATCAAAATATAATTGACACACTTTACAACATTGTATATCGAGGTGTGAGATTGCAAATAAAACAAAAGATATATCTATCAATCTCCAAACTAAAATGGGAATCTAAAGATATAATTAGTAGGTGCTTGCCTTCCCACGCAATTTAAGTGAAGTGAATATATCACTTAGATGTTTACAAGTAGACAGCTTTAATGAGCGAGCAACTTATTGCCCATGTGTTACGGCTATCTTTATTTCAGAAACATTGTTGTTAGGAACTTGAGGTTTATGCAATAACAATTATTAAACTTTGCGGTTCGGCCAAAGTAACGTTTTACTTAAGAGTGGTATTGCCAGGTCCGATTGGATAAAAATCGGGACAGATGGTAAAACAAATCGGGATTTAGAGTTTTAGATCGGGACAATTTTTTTTTAATAAAGTTTTTTTTTAGGTGGGATATCATTCAATGACGTGGAACGAGAAGGCGTGTGAAACTTTGACTAGTAAAAACGACTTTTTAAGCCACTCTTTGCGTTCCAGGGTCACGGTCAAGAGCTACCCATTGCTCGTCGTTTGCAAATCCATGCCTACTTTGGCCGGAAATCGCTGCGCGACTCCTGACACCCGGAACATCTCCTTCGGGGAAGACGGGGCGTGAGAGTGTCCATTCCTTCTCGGTTGCGATCAACTCCTTCGCGGTTGCGGTCAACTCCTTCGCGGAAGGAGGGGACCACTTCCCATTCCCTCTCGCTCCGGACCATGACCAGAACCAGGGCCCAGCGCGAGAGGTCGCTACCGCTAAACGCCTCCATAAGAACACCGCGGTGCTCCATCCAAGCAGGGCACATTTCCACCCTAAGCTCCACCGTGATAATAAAGACAAAAAACTAAAAAAAAAATAAGTTATGAATGATTACCGCTGTTTTAAAAGTTTAAATATTTTATATTCAAATTGTATTGTTTTTTTACATTTTACTACATATGAATGGAATGGATGAACGAAGATCGATTAATTAAGTCACAGATTACTTATAATTATGTGGATTGAGTAAAGCAGAACAAAGACATTATGGTCGCGTGTGACGGACGAAGACGACGCAGCTGTGCTAGAGAGAAAATACTAGCCAGTGATACGCTGTGTCATTTTGAACGCTCTTGACCTAGTGATACGAATGCGTGGAATAATAATGACTATATTTTTATTTTTTTATTTCTTGAGTCATTTAGCGTAACCGATTAGGTGCAAATCGGGACGCGACCCCCAGACCCCTAAAAATCGGGACGTCCCGCGCAAATCGGGACGCCTGGCAATACTACTTGAGAGCTACTTATTTGTAAAAAATAAAAACATTTTATTTATTTATTGTAAATCACATAAAGAGTCTGATGCAGTTGGTTTAATTTATTTTACTTCATCATAGATTTGACGCCGCCAATTACATTAGACTTTTTGGCGGTGTGGTTTTTTGACACTGTCAACTTTTATTTTTCTAACATTATAATGAGTAAAGTCTTCTTCGCGAGCCCTTTATTTTGATACCTTACATGACTGTCATGAAAAAAAAAAACATTTTTGAAAACATACTATCCTCCCAAAGACATTAAATATTGTATCTCTTTAATCTCTTTGTATCCTCCCAAGCTAAAACAAGCTGTTTAAGCTACAGGCCGTGCCAGAAAAATATACATACATATACTCGAAAACCATAACCCTCCTTTTGGAGAAGTCGGGTGAAAATTAGCAAGATCTCTTGGGTGACATGTTTATTACAATTTGACGCCCCTTACTCGAGTTCAATGGGTTCAACCTTGGTCACGACTATCTTATTGGACAACTATCAACAAGGGAAATAAAATATTTGTAACCAGATTGTTTTGACAGCTAAATTATCTTTATCTCGGTGTTTTATCTTTTATTGAACTGTTGTGAAAAAAGGATGTTACATAAAGTAATTATGGGTTGTGCTAATTGACTTAGAAATTAATTACATTTTATGGTACAATTTCGGCACAGTGCTATGGCTGTTTATCATAAAGAACCTGTTTAAATACGTTCATTACATTTATGTGTGCCTTATAAAAACAACACCCAATTGTAAGCCAATTATAGCAAAAACACCTGTAACTTTAATGCAAACATATTAATTACAAACCATAATTTATTTTAATGCGTTGTCGATGAGATACAGATCAATAAAATGATCAAATGGATGTGTTCATAAAAGTTATAATATGATAATCAATACCAAGCGATTAATCTGACGACACGGTTGGCGCAGTGGTTGAGCGATTGGCTTCTGTGCTGCGTGTTGTGAGTTCGATTTCCACACGGAACAAATATCTGTATTATCTACAGGTCCTAGGTTTATGTGTTTTGTGTATGTGAGTTTATAATATGAACGCACCAGGAGTAATTTGTAGCGTTACGTTTAAAAAAAAATCTTTTCCCACCTATTACGGAATCGTCTTCCAGTCTAACAGGAGTCTATTTTTACCAGTATTTTATTTATTTGGAGGGATTGCCTGCTCGACTTCCACCCAGTAACTGGATAACACGATACCCTTGTTTCCAAGGAAAAATTTCTTTCTTTACTTTTGTGCTTCTCGCTGCCTGTAACTATTGTGGCAGATCAAATGAAAGCCGAAACTAATGGTTTAACGTGAGCGGCACGGATGAGTTTTAAGAGGGCCCTTCCCGAGTCGTCTATCGTAAACCTGGCTTGAAAGCTTGTTGTTCATCTAACGTAATCTAACGTAATGTTTGATTTGAGGCAACGCGAAAAAGGAAGATAACACCTGAATGCTCTGTTGTCATTTGGTAATTCCGAGTTACTGACGATTCGGACACAATGTCCGAATTGGTACATTTTTATTTCAATATTTTTTTTTTTAGGACACTGATAAAAAGTTTTAAAATATAATATTTGGAGAAATAAAAAACTTTTTACAAAAAAAAAAATAACCGACTTCACTAAAAAAACACTAAAAGGATCAAAATAACTTTAATTTTGGAAGTCGGTGTTTCTCGGTATTATTTGTATCTTATTTAACACCGACTTCCGAAATTAAAGTTATTTTGATCCTTTTAGTGTTTTTTTAGTGAAGTCGGTTATTATTATTTTTTGTAAAAAGTTTTTTATTTCACACTTTTTAGTTGCGATACACTTATAAGCAGAGTGCCTATTTCTCATGATAATTCCAATTAACCCAAACTCTGCTAGGTTACATTGTTTTATTATGAAGTTCCTGTGTCTACCTTCCGGCTCCATCATCAGATCAGTTCGATAGTACCTTATAGCCAAAGTGCATCTCATGATAATTCTAATAAGCCCAAACACGGCTAGGATACATTGATTAATTACGGAGTTCCAGTGCCTACCTTCCGGCTCCATCATCATCATCAGATCACTTCGATGATACCATTTTCAACCTAACTATTCAGAACTATTCATTTATTTGTATTGTCATAGTCGCTTAAGTATCTTCATTGTGATATCTATACGAGTATGAAGTTCCGTTGACCATTTCTGGTCTTCTTCGTCAGTTTCACTTCATCAAATGTTACTTTTTGACTGTAAATGCTTAAGTTCTCGATGAAAATACATAAATCACTATATGATCGCCTATAATATTTGAGGAGTTCCCTCGATTTCGCCAAGATTCCATCATCAGATCCCGACTTGGTGACTATGGGACCATTTGGAAAGTATACCCTTTCCAATAAAAAAAGATTTTTTCAAATCGGTTGGCAAGCGACGAAGTTATGCGCGAACAAACATAAAAAAAAAATACAAACATCCGAATTGAGAACCTCCTCCTTTTTTAGAAGTCGGTTAAAAAACGTTATCAAAACCATTTTAGGGTGAATTTAAGGCGGCAACTTCTGGTAATAATTTTCTTTATATTATATTTCAAAACTTTTTTATTCGACTGTACTAAACAGCTTCAATGGTGGCATTCGAATCGTCAGTGAAAAAAATATTGAAAATTAAATGTGTCGATTTGGTCACTGTGTTTGAATATAGCAAGTCGTAATTCCGTCATTCACTCGAATATTTCACAAAACTTGTTCCTGGAACTTGTTTTTTGGAAAAAAAAAAAATCGTCATTCTGAATCATGATTAAAAATACAAGGTTATAAGTAATATTTTTTTGAGTTTTTTAATTTTTCAGTACATTATGATGGACTAAAGTAAACGCAAATTAGCAGAATTTCAGAGGTATTTACAAAATTCGTTTTACACAAATATAAGGTTTGATTTCAATAGAAACCTAGATAATATCCATAAGATATTATCTGTGTTTCCAAAATATCTAAAGAAAAATGTGTAAAAAAAGTCGTAATCACGTAAGAGCGGTTGTATGGAAATGTATCTCGCGTTAAACCCTCTTATGTACTAGTTGCAGCCAGCGTCTTCGACCGCGTAAAAGTGGAAAATGGTCCCAAGGGAACTTACTCCCGGAATAAAAAGTATCTTATTTGCTAATCCAAGATATGGTCTGCCATCATCATCATCATCTTCCTGCCCTTGTCCCGTGTTATTTGGGGTCGGCGCAACACGTTTTCTTTTCTTCCATTCTGCCCTGTCACTCGTCATGCTATCACGAACTTCCTTTTCTTTCATATCACTCTTCACACAATCCATCCATCTTTTCTTTGGTCTCCCTCTCCCTCTCTATCCATCCACATGTAAACTCATAACTCTTTTAGTAACATGCGTTTCATCCCTTCTCTTCCCATGACCATACCAAGACAAACGATTTCCTTTCAACTTTTCAGTCAATGTGTCAAATTTCATCCAAATCTGTTCAGCCGTTCGAGTGTGAAGAGGTCACGTCTCTCACACGTCTTGCCATCTCGATATCACTGATTCCCTTTTATTTCTTAATAATATCACTCGTAACACAATCCATTCATCTTTTCTTTGGCCTGGGGCCTCTCACTCTCTGCGTTTCATTTCTCCCCTTCACATGACCATACCAAGACAAACTTTTCAGTTACTGCCGCCAATTTCTAACTTCTTCTAATATACCCACTCATTTCTCACTTTATCCATTCTCGTCACTCCACACATCCATTCTCATCTCCACTACGTACAATCTGTTTTAATCCATCTCTTTCATAACCTAACATTCTGTTTCATATAATATTACAGTTCTTATCACGGACTTGTCCTGCTGCTGCCCTTTAAACAAGTTAAGGGGTATCCGTGGGTCACAAGTTTTCCAGAGACCTGTTGCCATTACATCCATCCTGAGTTACTTCGCCAACTCCTTGGAAATGCGACCAGGAGGTACCGAAAGTGGGAGCAGATCGCTATGGATGTTCCTGAGAGAGCTAAGGGCACAGCATTAGAGAGACCACCGAAATTGAATTATGAGCATACATGTGGATGGATAGAGAGGTAGAGGGAGGCCAAAGAAAAGATGGATCGATTATGTGAAGAGTGATATGAAAGAAAAGGAAGTTATGATAGCATGACGAGTGACAGGGCAGAATGAAAAAAAAAACGTGTTGCGCCGATCCCAAATAACACGGGACAAGGGCAGGAAGATGATGATGAGGAACTATTATATATTTATATATGTAGTATTTATATTTATATTATAAATATATAATAGATTAGTAGTTGTGTTTTTTTTTAAAAAGCTACAGAGGTTCATTTTAATTAAGGAACTTTTTAATTAGGGAAAAGAAAACTTATTTCTGCAAAAAACGCAAACTATCGCTTCTTAAAAAGGGTTGATATTCTATATAACTTTTGACATGATTCTACATATATTATAAAGGCACTAAAGAATTTCGACCTGCAAAAACACCGTGATAAATGGTCTTGTGTAGGTAGATAGTCATAAGCTCCTTAATTTTACTATCATTATAATAATTATAGTAACTAACTAATTCGTTCAAGTTGTGACACACATTTGATAGATGAGCCTCCACACTAGGCACAGTGTTGATACATTCATCTTCGAGATGTTACGATGATAGCCGCTGCGTGGAAGCGACTTTAATAAGATGTAAAAGCTATGTTATAAAAATGCAAAATAGAAGTCAATTTATAGGTGATTGATAACTTGTCCGTTCATAATAATATATTTTCAATACCTATATTTATTTATTTATTTAAATTAAGTACAGCCACATACACACATTTCACATCTACAGAACCATCTTAATAACAAAAAGACTAATGTACATGACAGTTAAGCTCTCACAACAATAATACTGCTGCCTTGAAAAATATTATCTTCTGAAAAAGCATAACTATTGTGTATACATTTCTTAGGCATTTTAATTATATTAGCTATACTCTTATTATAAGTTATACCAAACATAAACGTCAACTTTTTTTTAAAATTTTTTGTTTAGTTTTTAACTTTACTCAATAATATTTATATATATACAAAATGATATACAAAAACACTTAACTAATTAAAACTATATATATACACTAAAGGCAAAAACTACTAGCTAAAATATGGCGTCATAAAACTCCTCCGCATCGCTGTCGACTGAAAGTGTGCCCAAAAGGCTGGCGGCATTGCCACGTTGTATGGCAATGCTTAATCTCTGACCGAGGTAAAAGCCAGCCCTTGGGTCACGCGAAGTGTCAACTAAGCGTTTGGACAGTTCTTTAAAAAGCGTATGAGCACTCGGACCCCACGGCCCAAGAGTTTCAACCCCAAACGGCTCGAAAATATAACTGCCGACGAGGTTGTTATATTTCCGCCGCTTGAGGTTCTCCGCAGCCGCAGCGGCAGCACCAGCACAGCACGATGAGCTAGGAAGATGCGATGGCGCAAAAGTATCGACACAGGTAGCATCCCACACTAAAGGTCTACCCATCTTCCATGGAAATAAAGACATACCGTCCGGTCTCTTACCATCGTCGCGTGCCAGGCCATGAGGTTCCAAAACAGCCGGAACGCCGACGGTGACAAGGGCTCGTCGGATAATGTCGTTAATGTTCGCGTGCCGCGCTATGCGTCCCGCGCTTCGACTGCATGACAGGCCGTGGTGACCGAGGCTGTTGACAACTTCACCACAGTGGCAGCGATGAGGAGAACAGCAAGGAGCGCCAAGGCGTAGAGCAACAGCTAGGCGGAAAGTAGTATCGTCGAATAAGGTGCCAATATTCGACGACGGCAGTGCGTGAAGCCAAAGACCTGACTCCCAATTCCCCACAGCCAGCGGGCGCGCACGCTCCGCAGTAGTAGCTGATGTTAGTATTAGGTTTTCCTGGACTAATTTGCAGAGCGGCTCATCCCACCGTCTCTGGGAAGTTGGGTTGTCGGGTGGATTTGTATTCGGGCAAGCGGGTCTCCAGGCATCTATAGCCTCGATAAAGCACGGCACATTGAAATTAATCAGTGAGGGAGAAAGGATATTCCTGATTAATTTCTCAGTGCCGTGAACCGAGGATATAAAAGCTGGTAAACTAATACTAGAAATTTTGCAGTAACATAAACATAAACTCGCCTGGAGGTCAAGCTCATATTTTTTTTTAAATTGAAGTAAACTAGTGCTTGACTGCGATCCCAAGTAATGGTAAGCAGTGATGCGATCGTTAAGGCGTATAGTCCCTTGAACATCTGGCTGGAGATATTTAAAACCATTTTCTTTGCGAAATATTGGTTGATTTACATATGCTATGTACATTCTGAAGAACACTTAACCGGCAATTTTTTGGTGAAAACATATTTCTAAAAATCAAAGCCGTTTGAAAGGAGTAGGGAAAAGAAGCTAAAAAATATCATGTTGTTAAATATTTTTTTAGACAACAGTATTAATTGCACGAAAAAGTCATATTATGTTGAAAATGTTATACATGCATCTATAATAAACTTAATTGTTTTTCAAATCTCTTAACCCAGCCGTTACCGAGGAGTAGACTTCAGAAAGTCACTGTTTTATGGCACTGCTCGGGCGCCAGGGCCTTAATGATGAAGTACTACATTTTCAAAATTCTTAGAACTTTGAATATAATTCTTATTATTCATCATCAACCAATTATCACGATAAGTAAACTTAGAGAATTTTATATCATTACCTACCTGCCGTCGTAGGTATGTATCGAGATGTAATGGGGCCTCACCCTGCTCTACTTGACTAGCGAGAACTGGCCAAGTCTCTAGTGCTTGACACTAACGATCGCAGAGAGGTATGGAAGAGTAGGAACTTCACGAACGCAATCAATCTGATCATCTGAACCGTCAATATTCCACAACAACGATGACATTGACAGTTCTGTGTTAATTGTGTTTAATTTTATTGGTGAAATTCACTCTTAAACTTTTTTTTTTTGGGTTTGTTCATAGGACACCGCGACCCTCGAGCATAAAGAACAACTGAAAGAACACGGCCCACAGGTGGGAATTAGTAAAATCCCTGACTCTCCCTCTTACTCCACCCAGAGCGAGAGAAACTATTTGATGATTTCCCACTAAAATAAAAAGTCTTTTTTCTGGTCCATCACCAACTAAAGTTATCGATGATGCTCGATTGCACGAATGTAGTATTGTTTAAAAACATACCTAATCGTAAATCTTACGCACTCTGTAAGGTCCCAATACTTTTGCAATGGGACAGGAAAATGCTAAATTCAGTTAGTAACACCTGAACTTAACAAGTTTGTAGGTGATTATTAATAAATCACTTGCACCTACCTACGTTAACAAAAGATGGGGTTTGCGCAATCAATGAGCACATACGTACACTAGAACCAGCTTGAAGAAATTCCATTCACTGTGCATTATACAATAGGTACAAGTTAGGCCTAACTGACGTTGTTTCAGACCAACGCAAAGCCGTCCACTGTTGAACATAGGTTCCAGATATCACAATAAAAAAAAAACATTGAATTCCCGCAACCCTCACCAGGTTGTCGGTTAGCCTTATGGGAGAAAGTCAGATATAAATTAATGATTGAAAATAGGCGTTATCAGGCTTTCATATGCCTATTTTCGGTCCAATGGTAAACAAAAGCTTCCCTAATCACTAAAACACTAAATTTTTACAGAGGACCTTGGTTGGGACTGCATATTTTGCTGCTAGATCCTCTAACGTATTAACCTAAGTGCCTTGAAGCTGAAGGCCCTCACAGAGTAGTGGACAAAAAGGTCGTCACATCAGTGACGCGTCGGCTTCCCCAAGTGTGCC
The DNA here is from genome assembly GCA_905147345.3 of Mythimna impura. Lineage (NCBI taxonomy): Eukaryota > Metazoa > Arthropoda > Insecta > Lepidoptera > Noctuidae > Mythimna > Mythimna impura. The sequence goes on along the minus strand of LR990343.1, from coordinate 16,443,821 downwards.
ATAACGACCGGTTCTGTGCGTCTCGCATCTATCGGATTCCCTCACCAAGTCATCAGTTCACCTTGTGGAAGGCCTTCCAACGCTGACTCTTCTAGAACGTGGTCGCCACTCTAAAACCTCTCATCCCCATCGACCATCTGTTCTACGAGCAATATGCCTGTTCAATGCCACTTAAGTTTGGCAATTCTAACGGCTTGGTGTGTGGAGTTATTGATGATGTCCAGCATCTTTTGGTGGAATGTGTCAAGAATCAAACGGGTAGAGAGCTACTGGCAAAATTGCGAAAGATCAATAAAATTGATATAGGATTTTTCTTTGAAATTCTGGCCGATCCTAGAAGTGATGCTGCTAAGATCACATTTGACATGGCAATGTGTCGGTAGTTAAGCTTTGTTAATAAAATATTTTATCAATTGTGTTGATTATTAAGTTATGTTGTCATTGTAAACTTAGGTTAGGTTATGATGGGGCTGACATGCTCTTTCAGATTAAAGTCCCTAAAAAATAAAGAGAAAAAAAATAAAAATAAAAATCTAACGGCTAAGAAACTCCGTGCATAACTATTTAAGCCTTCTGATGAGGCCCATTTTCAGCGGACCACGTCTTAGGGCCATATGTCACCACTGGCAACACGCACTAGTCATAGACTTTTGTCTTGAGACACTATAGTATGTTGGACGAGGAGACACTGAAAAGCTTCCCGAACGCTGCCTAGCTGAGTCGGATTTTCATCTTTCGCGAACTTAGACCTACCCAACTGGGCCGTCTGTCCCAGGTAAATGTAGTCGTCCACAACCTCAAGCGTAGAGCCTCTGATCTTGATAGGAGTGGAGGCTACATGGATGTTTAGCATGACTTTGATTTTCTCCATGTTTATTTTAAGTCCCGCTCTAATGGGCTTGCTACAAACTCACGACATCTAACTCAGTCTCGGTTACGCTTTTGCTATATAGTGCATAACCTCTTATTTTAATTAAGGAACAACGTAGGATCAATTTACATTGCGGAAGAAGGGCCCTTTCCTTCTCACTGTGAATCGTTTTATTTAATTATTGCATTTTGAACTTTGTCTCCATTCATAATACACAAATTAGATAATACCTAATTTAGGTAACGTGTCTTCCGAAGAATTCTCAAGCATTCTTGGGACGTTGTAAATTGACCCTTATTAACCATGTGATAGGTTCGTGACAGATTCTTCAACTTTTCCGAACTCGAGATAATTAAAATAATGGGTAGTATTTTTTTATGAAATAATCACTTATAACGTATTTTTATTGTTATTCAAATCTTTTCCTGATATAAATAGATATACTAAAAAAGACAATTATATTGGTATTACGATCAAATTAGAATCGATGAATCCGATTCTATGTTATAGCTCAATGCAATTATCTAACAAAGGTTAATAATACGAATACAGTGCATAAAAAAAACTTATTATGTTTTGTTACACGCATAACCTTGTACCATCAATCTTTAAATTTATTGAACTTCTTTAAGTGGAAGAATTATTATGAATCTGACATTAATATGAAAAGACCAGTATGTCAAAATCTAATCTAAAATACTCACTTTCGACACCACTGTCTCCTAAGATTTTTTCAAGGACCAAATTCACACTTGAAGATCCTGTAAAAAATTCTCTGCTACATTACTTTTTGTGACCTTATATGAAATAGGATCTAAACTTGTAAAGGATGGGCTCAGTTTTTAAAAGAAAAATGGAAATAATCAATTCTAAAACTGGTGCTCTAAAGTGGAAAACAACAACCAATAATAAAAAAAAATAAGATACCAGACACCATCTTTTGCAGGAAATAATCCAATAAAAGTTCATGCATCAGTCCTTGTTACACTTTGATATACATATATGACACTTTGCGAAATCATACCGAGTCACACAATATACAGCTGTGCATTTTGTAACTCTCCATGATTTACAGGTGGTCAGCTTGCGTTATATCTGGGAAGAAAAACAAGTGAATCTTGTCGGTCAGTGGTTTTTCCAAAATGTCGTCTGCCCCTGTTTGTGGGTTGAAGATCTATCGCAACATCTTTTAATACACTAGGTAAAAAACTCCTCTACTTTGTTTTATCATACTTGTGTTAAATGCCATACCTTGTTAACTGAATCATGTAATTGAATAAGCTTAAAAAATGACTAGATTAAAATATCCTTATCGATTTCTTGAGTTTTATCTAAGTCTAAACCGGAATCTGAATGGAAAAATACTGAAACTATTTACATTATAATAGGTCTATAATGTCAATATTTTGGTAACTGCATCTCCATATTGCATGCTGGTAGGAACAGAAACAGATACTTATAAAAATGCTAATATGAAATTACCAAATGCGGATTGATATCCAAATGTCAATGATTTTATCCCAAATAACAATTAACTCTTTCATTAACTGAAAATGTAATTAAAACTTGTTAACTTACCTTAATAGGATAATAATAGATAAGATTATAAAATTAACAGAGCTTTAAGATTTTATCGATGTTTTGAAACTGGTGTTGTGAAGACATACAGGTGTATGGCAAGTAAAGGCTTAAGAATATAAATGAATATATCGTTACAGGGACGATATGTCAATAAAACAATAAGGTATGTATGTGTTATAGAGGACGGAGTGTGTCAGGGCGGGCGGCTACGCTCGCTTTGAAGTCTCCGTACGGGCCGCGTTGCGCCTGCGCTATCGTACTCCAATTTCATGCGTGCGCTGACGCCGGTTCGTATAAAAGCCGCTGCGGTCGATCTCAATAATCATTCCCGCCTCACACATCCACCGCAGATCATCACCTGCTCATCCACCCACATTTAAACACACAAAATGAGATCGGTAAGTGACCTAAGTGTAAATATCGTGTTACGGGTCATTTAATAAATTAAATCTTCAGAAAAGTGAAATTTAACAAAAAAAAACTAACATCATTCATTACTCTATTTGCAAAATTCATTAATTACTAAGTGATAAAATCAAACGATAAGAAGAATTAAGAAATCTTATTAGTGTAAAAAGTTCAACAATGTCAAATTACCCTTCAATCAGATGAAGATCTTTCTTTGTCAACAATACGACATTGTCTAATAGATTTGTTTCTGTGCGCAAAATTCTGTCACATTCGTACATTGTCTCATTCCCGTAGCTTGTCATTACTTGAACAATGCTCGGCGATATGATACACCTCGTTTGTATGATAATTCCTGACACACATAAAGCATTTATCTTGATTCAGATTTCCCACAAGTAATTTATGTTTAACGATTATGAGAATAGCATTTTTTTCATACCAAAATAGACTAACTATAAAATTTGCAGCATAAATTTTGTAACTAGTCTATTTTAATTTTAATTTTAGTAAGTTTTTGTCTCATCTAGTAGAATTAAATTATGTTAATCTCACATTAACGGTCGATGAAAATTCATAAATTCAACTGCAGGAAGTGGTGACTTCTGGTTACTTTAGCTTTTTCGTATTTGGGTACGTTTTTTTTTTATTTTGATGTCATTGAAGAACTCACTAACCTAGCTCGTTATATTTTGTGAGCACAAAGTTTTACTATTTTTATTTGGAACATTCACAAGTTTGTCTTCTTCTTAAGTAGCATATCTTCTTAAAGCAGAAGAAGTTATAACTCAACCGATGATTCCTTACGAAATGTAAAGTTTACCAAAATCAGTCAATTTTATTCGAACATAAAACGTGAAATCGATCAAATAAACATAATACTATTTGTAACGGTCATTTATCACCTTTAATTTGTTATTAAAATTCGTCATAAGCTAAGAATCAAGGCTAAAGAAACACTTTCGATGAAAATGGTCAGTTTAGTTACGAAACTCATCAAAAATAGTATTTCATATATTCGGACATAAAAATGTAAATAACATATTCTGTTGTAACGAGCGATCTTTGAGATCCATTTTGTAAGACAGGTCACTGTCATATGAACTTTACAAACGATTAGAAAACCAATTGATTTAAAGTCTCAGAGGAAGAACAAAATTACAGAAAGAAGCTGACTTCGTTGCATCGAAATGCGTATCTAACCATGCCAAAGCTAAACCTATATTTAAAGCTCATTAAAAGCCTCCAACCTCTCTAATTTCGTGGCGAAATGCACTTAATAACTAAGATAACATTGTTGTATTTTTCCCGCAGTTCGTCGTCTTGTCCGTCCTCGTGGCCGCCGCGTGCGCCGCCCCTCAGTTCCAGCCTCAGTATCAGCAACAACAACAGCAGTACCAAGGCAACGCCGTCATTCCCATCATCAAACAACAACAAGAGGTCAACTTTGATGGTTCCTACCAGTACAGGTAAATTATGTTCAATCTTATTCATCAACATCATCATTTCAGCCGAAAGACGTCCACTGCTGGACATAGGCCTCCCCCAAATGTCGCCGTAACGACCATTCCTGTGCGTCTCGCATCCATCGGTTTCCCGCGACCCTCACCTCATCTTGTTCTGTACAAATTCTGAACGGCAAAAATCTGTTATGTTCTATTCTTCACGCAGTCAAACCATTGTTGTGAAATTAAATGATTTCCCGTGAAACAATAAAAACATATCTTTACTGAATCTGCCGTCAAGATTTATGGCAACCATAAAATTAGTCATGACCTATCTGTCATAATAAATGTGTCAGCATTGGCCTTAAAAGTGCTTGAGAGCTTTTTAAAAGATGTTCTATAGAAGTGCATCAGAAACATACAATACGCATAATTATTGTTTTATATATGTCATAATAAACACGACATACCTACGTGAAATTAAGCTACTTAAACTCGCAATTCCATTCATGAAACCAAATCACATTGGCATAATTATAGGGTAATGTAACAATTAATATTATAATTGATGAAATTCAAAAGGTTAATCACGGGCATTTCGTTAATGTCTTTCATATATCGATGGTTAAAAGTAATTCTGTAAAATTTACATACCATTTACATGGGTCCTAAAATATGTATATATCAGTCGGATTGCAAAATAGGATGAGATCATCGGAATTCTTCAGTGTCAGCTGTATTAAACGCTTAATTTGAGGGAGGCATCTGTTCAAGCGTTCGCAGCCAAGCCCTGATTATGCAACAAATTGGCTCAGGTGTTATTGCAATGCATGAATATGTTGATAATTTCTGATTCATCTGATGTATGCTCTTGCCAGTCTATTAGCAATACAATACGTCAGGGCATCACCACCGTCTATCAAATTAATTCAATTTCATATTTTATGAGTTTGATAACGTAAAAACGTGTTTGTGATCCTCACATATAATAAAACGTCATTTAATATGACATTATTGGGATATACATATTTTATCACTCAAAAATCAAATGCAGAATTAATTAGAAAACTTTTATATGACATAATAATTAAATTCAATAGGTATCTACCCACTTTTGGCAAATGCCATCTTCAAGTCAATATACAACAGAAATCTTAAAAAGAATATTGCAACAAAAATCACCATACGTGCGTAAGCTAACAAAAGATTCCCAAGAGCAATAGATTGACAATGCATCATGATTGCACGACCTGAAAACGTTTTGGTGAAACATATAATTAGATTTGATCTTTCCGAGCGTGTGGCAGTGCCTTGAGCACTGCCTGATTCTTGTTATAACTCCAGTGATTTATGAAATCCTTAAAGTTAACAGGAAAAAATATTTCATATCTGATCATAGGATAAAATAGCATATTTCGTAGAAGTACGGTCATCTTATTTGAGCTTACATTTATAATTTTATGTCTGTTGGCCATAAGCATATAGTAAACTATGTATTTAGTGTAGATTAGCGTTGACACTACCGGGATGTTCTCAACAGTTAACCTTTTTCAACTTGCGTTTCTACTTTCTGCAACTAGAACATTAAAGCTTGAATCTAGTCATCAAAATGGTACTCCGTATTTCAGAAATGGTTATGTCATACGCACATTTTGAATTGCTCGGTACAACAAAGTCTATCATAATTTTGTATTCCAGCATTGTCAGGAGAAAAATTCAGATTGCCTCAACCATCTTTCCTTGTAGTGCCTGTTTCTCAAATGGTATTACATGCAGCTTTAAGGTTTTATTTTATGTTGTTTTTATCTTTCTTAGCTACGAGACCGGCAATGGTATTGCAGCACAAGAGCAGGGATACCTAAAGAACGCTGGACAAAAGGACCTGGAAGCCCAGGTTGCCCAGGGAAGCTTCACCTACACTTCGCCTGAGGGCATTCCCATCTCTCTTACCTACATTGCTGATGAGAACGGTAAATATAATTTGAAATGCGAGTCTGTCAATTGAAAAAAAAAGAAGATTGTTCTTTGTTCGAAACATTCTAAAAAGGTTTTTGAAAAAAGCTTCTCCATATAAGTATTCTCTGGTCAGATTGATGTTACTTCATCAAACTATTATAAATCTTCGAATGCATTAAAGCTTACTAAGCGCAGACTTATATAGAATCTTTTGCAATCAGAGACAATATCAAAAGTTTCTTTTACTTACAAAACATTTTAAATGTCACGTGAACTTTTCAAAAGCTCTTAAAAGAACATTAAATAGTAATGTTCTTTTATAGTATTTATTAATTGGAAACTCTAGCCTAATGTTGCGTCTTTTCTTTATAAGGTGTCGTTTTATTGTAGTATTAGTAGCTAATCTGTACGTGGTCCATACCTGACTGTAATTCATACCTATTTGCTAGATTCATGTATTTCTTTATTTCACTTCTGACAACGTTAATTATATAGTGCCCATCTTTGATAGCAACGTCTTCATAATCTGGGGTAATTTCATAAAAATACTTAAATACTCATTGACCAAAATTACAAGTTAAATGAATAATTTCAGTCTCTGTGTTCACATATGGAAAATTTAATTGACTGTTAAAGCAATAATGACGTAAATATAAAAAAAAAAAACTTAACGCATAAAACACACACACTTTGAGATGAGTGTGTTATACCTGTACTTGCAATAATTAACGTAGGCTTATTTGATCATTCATTCAGATATGAATATTAAATTACATAGTCTTATGAACTCTGCAACTTTGAGAATTTGTTACGCTAAAATGCGTGTAACATAAATTGCAGCATCTAAACAAGTGTTATGGGTAATAACGCAAAGCTGAGCTAAACGATAAAGTTGAGTTAAAAGATATAGTAGCAATTTCATTCAATATTTTGTTTTTACCGATTAATAGAAACAATTGATTAAATTTGCATCAAATTAATGGATATACTGCTCAATAGAAAATCAGCTTTGAACTCTTGTACTAAAAAATAATTTCTTTTGCTTACAGGATTCCAGCCCCAAGGCGCTCATCTCCCCACCCCTCCCCCAATCCCAGAGGCTATCCTCCGCGCTCTTCAGTACATCGAATCTCAGCCCAAGCAGCCCCAGCAGCCCCAGCAACCCATCTACCAACAGCAAGGCTTCCAGCAACAAGGTTTCCGCGGTTAAGTGACCCCAACCCTGCAACATGACGATATCGAACGATACTCATGCACGACTGTACCTATCACCATATAGTTAAGGTGTACACGTAGAATAAGTATCTATAACGATTGTTACTGTGATTTATTATAATTAAGAATGATAAGTAAAAAATAACAAGATTTTATAACATAACTGTTTTATTTTCTTATGTTTGGTTCGAAAGATATTCCAAGAGAACATACTCCTGTAAAGATTAAATAGAAGCATCTTATGTCCTATTCCAGAATATGGTCTACTCATATACCAAGTTTCATCCAAATCGTTTAGGAGTAATATTCATACAAACTTTATAATCTTTTGTATAATGAGATCACCCTAAGAAAACCTCACTTGGAAAATCACCGTAGTTCAATCAATATCTACATTCTTAATTTTTTTTTCAAAATTAGATCATAACACAAAATACATTTTAAAATATTTTCTAATAGTAGAACTTCCAACACCACAAAAATATTGATATTATTTATAACTATTGAAATGGAGGAGGTCCATGACAGTTATCAAACGAATAAATAATATTTAAAGGTGCAATATCAAAGTGAGTTACAGAAATATTTAATTAAATAACTGATTTGGTAAATTTGTACGCTTGCTACATGGTTCATTGGGTCAGCCAACACACTTATCATGACGTGTAGCCTTAGAGTTGATGCACCCAATGCATTTCATTACTAGGCATCTTACTACATAATCAAACTAATAAATATTGTATAAATTATATTATCTGAATAAAAAAAATCTAATTCTTATAAATCTCCATAATACCATAAATAATGCTCGCCTGATTTATTTTCAACCATAAACTTTTCTAAAATCTTATCTAGATCTTAAATTCATTAATGCATTCGTTCTATAACAACAGAAAACCTAAATCGCTGTGTCCTTTTGCGTGTAATTAAGTATTATGATTATGTTTATAACGACTTCTTCGTTATAAACTTATTTTTAATACATAATAATTTCTCTTTAAAAGGGTTTTGATAAATTTATCCTATATGTGAATTTAATAGATTCCATGGGGCTACCGGTTTGTAGTTCTATAAATCACTTCAAAATTTGGTCTATCAAAAAAATAAAAAGACAATTGGTCGACTATCACAAAAGTTCTTATTCATTTAGTAAGTCAACATTTCACAGAAAAAATGAACTCCAATTTCACTATGCAGAAACATTCCATTATTAAGATGCACACAATTTGAGTCAGTGTGCTACTACGCAATATCTATTGGAATAATTAATACTGCCAATTGACATGACTTGATAAACTGTAAGGATGTCAGATTAACCATTACCTGCCTAACATGTAGTACACACCATAACTCACCTAAGCAGAGTTCAAACAACTTGTACACACAGTGTTGTTGTCATTTATCACCATAACAAATAAATCATACGGCAATATACACACTGTTTACCAATGAATTATTCGTGTTTATTTCATTATTTGACAGGCTTTTAATATACTTCTGGTTATGTAATATGTTTAGTTAAAGCTTTACATAAGAATTGACATGTAAACCGGACCCTAGTAGTAGGCCAGAAAACGGGGCGATGGATGTCAATTTAATGTTATAACATTTTATTGTTGTTTGAAAAGAACAAATGCAATGTTTATATATTGGACATTAACAACCCGCTTTCGGCAAAGCACGAGTGAAAAATATTCGTTTTTTAAATTGTATTTTTGACTTATTACGAACATGAATATTCACTGGACATGGGTCCTACCTTCTATTGTGATCTTTCTCGATCACTCAATGGTTTGCTGGAAGAAAACTCAACTTTGAGTTAAGCTCGCCTATGTACCTACATTAACTCTGATAACTACTTATATTATAAGTTGTTATGATGAACAACAAAAAAAATAAAGAAGAAAAGACAATAAGCCTTATGGATCGAGCTACACTCAGGTATATAGCCTTTGAATACCTACATGCAGTAATTATGATTTTTTTTTCTTTACCGATTTCAGAAATGCGTTGTACCCTATTTGGATAACTATCACTAACATGAGCCTCTTCTGACCGACTGACTGAAAGGCAATGACCCATGATTTTGCCCTTAAAAAGGTCGTAAAATAGCTTTACATATCTACATAAGATATTATTATACTCCTATAAACTGACGTTTAAAGAGAATTGCTTAAAGGTTACAAGATTGGCATCTCGTAAGTAACGTACTTTGAATAATCGTTGACCTTATTAACATCAAAATTAGACAGCTTAACTTATTTCTGTCCATTTAAATTCATATTTATATGCTTATTTACTCGTATATTATTGTCCTATTACTCAAATGCAGACGAAGAGGTAATTTTGCTAAGTGATGGACAGATAGAGTAGTATTGCAAAACCGTTTTGTAGGTATACAACAATGTTTGATTAAATGTAATAAGATGCTTCGGGAAATCAAACTACTCGTATAAGAAGAGGTTAATATCGTTAACACCTTTCCATACATAGTTATAAATAAATACGAGATGAGATTACTACCTTATTAGTTGACTATTACTAACTCTATGCTAATATTTACCTAATTAGACCTAGTCCAATCTTTACCTTTTCCTGTCCCTCACCAGACTGAATGTTTCGGACCAAAGTTCATAAGTAATTTTGATTCATGGTGACATTTACAGATGGGAAATTACTCATACACACAAAATTGCGGATATGACTTCAAAATCAGGTTAATAACTAAAGCTCAACTTAGGGAAAAACCATTACTGATATTTTAAACACGTAATGTGTTCAAAATATCAGTAATGGTTTTTTTTTAACACATTTAACACATTCTATTTAACAGATAGCATAGTAGTATTCATAAATACCCATTTACGTGGTTTTTTAGGGTTCCGTGACTCAAAAGGAAAAAACAGAACCCTTTGATCACGGATCACTATGTTGTCCGTCTGTCACCCTTTATCTCGGGATCGCGTGGAGGTATCGAGTAGAAATTAAAACCATATACTTAGGTCAGCAGTCCCTTGAAGCAAACTTCTAAGCTAACGAAAAAAAAATACTACCGTTTAAGTATGTCGCAAAAAACGTATATTTTATTTAACAATCTCAAGGGAATCAAAATTCATAGGGTACTTCCCATTGACTCAGAATCCTGAAATTTGGTATAAAGCAAGGTCTTATAGCACAAGTATAAGAATAAATCTGAAAACAGAAAATTTGTTGTTACGTCACAAAAAAAAATCAAAAATCTTCGAGAATCCATTCGGGAATTGAACTATTTAAATAGGTAAATTTATACGGAACCCTTAGTGCGTGAAACTGACACGCAGTTGTCCATTATTTAAGGTGGAGCGTGAAGGTGTATCAGACTTTTACTGACTAAAAACCGCCTATGTTCTTTCAGTTGCCCTTTGCGTTCCAGGGCTACGGTAACTCTTTTTTACTTAATGAAGTGTATAAAGAATATTGGAACCAGTTAAGGATTTTTAGCTCCCATTTTTTTATTGTGATAACCATCAATCAACTTCGAACCAGGACTGGACGCGAGAGGTCGCCGCCGCTGATCTTCTCAATGAGGATATGGTGGTGATCCTCCCAAGCAAGGCAGATCTCCACCATATGCTTAACAGTGTTCTCCGGGAAATTCATACAATGGTGACTCCCGAGTCCCGGGCATCATCCATCATATCATTTTTCCCGTGTGAAATATAGTCTATGTAACACGGATCATCAACAACAAAAAGATTGACATCTCTATTACCAAAATTGGTCCAATAGTTAGGTAACCTACACAAACATTTAAGCATACATAGATTGAAAAAAAAACCATAATAAAATATCAATATACGATAATTCGAATCTCAAGCTAAACGAAAATGATTTCGAACAGAAAACACCGCTTACAGAGCCATCTATGCAAAGATATAAGCACTTGATACTAAGTGACGGCCACGTAATAAGATGTAGCCTATAAAAATCGATGAACAAAGAGAATGTATACCTACTGTAGTAGGTACAGTTACCAATGCCAAAATAGTACGTGAGGATACCGGTAGATGGTGGTAAACCAAATTATGTAGTGAATCCTCACTACCAGTAGGTACGCTTATGTTTTTCATATTCGAAGTTTTGCAATTATAAAACTCCGTGAAAACTACGTGACATACTCGTAACTTGACAAAACTCACTCAACCGTTTTCAGTTTTTTTATGCTTCGTTACCAACTGCGACTTTAATTTCCCATTACAAAATTTTTCACACAACCACAGAATAAGAAATAGTACAAACTCCTGAAAATAGTAGCACTGAATTAATCTTTATTACAGACAATATACATTATCCATATTTATAAATGTTAAGCTCAATTACATTTTTAAACAAAGTATTTTTACATATTTTTTGTTATTACACGACTGCCCAAAAAAAGGAGTGTTATTTTTACATTACATCCGTGTTATATTAATATTAGTAAGATCAAACAATCAATCAATAACTATTAATAATAATTTACTAATTACCCTTTTTTCGGTGCAAAATCATCAAATAACTCCTCCGGTTGTGGGTGGAGCGAGAAGTGTCAGACTTTTACTAACTAAAAGCCACCTACGTTCCCTCAGTGGCGCGTTTCTTTCCAGAGTCGCGATAATTTTTTTTAAAAATCCCGCAAACATCAATAACCCTACAAGTCATAACAAAAACCATACAATAGATATTGGAAATTCAATCAAATATTGGTAGTTACGCATATGCGTTCTGCAACGATTTTTATAACAACAGAAATAACTTAATGACCTATCTCAATAATAACCATAATAACATGTTGCAGACAAAATATCTTAGATTAGAATAGATGCGGACAGTATAATTATCGTATACAATAATTGATACCCTTTACAAAACGATCGTCGTGAATGCAATACCCGCGTTTAATCTAATCATAGGACGTATTCACGATGGGCCAGTTACCTTTGGTCTGACGTCCCATCTGTCACCTTACATAACTATTGAAATCTTAGCTCGACAATACAAGACACGGTTTCACCATCATTATGTGACACATCATAAATCAATTGTTGGACATCACGCTAAACAATATCAGTTGAACTTCACTAGATTTGTTATGTAATTAATTGTGACCCAGAATAGGTATAGGCAGGTGTAAAGTTGTACACTTTATCTAAAATTTAAAATTCTCTTAGAACCCGATTAAGATTGATAATATGATATCAACAAAAGTCTGGATTGCTTTGAAACTTTAAAGGACCGACGACGATGGCGTTCATTTAGTTCAGCAACGCGTTATAAAAAAAAAAACTATTTACAAAAAAATACAACCGACTTCAATGTAAAACAAAAACACTAATAAAGTACAAAATAACTTTAATTTCGGAAGTCGCCAGTTCGGTGTTTTATAATAGTTTCGTCTCTTCGTTATCACCGGCTTCCGAAATTAAAGTTATTTTTTACTATTTTACATTAAAGTCGGATGAATTTTTTTTTGGAAAAAGTTTTTTTTTACTCTTTTTAATTGTGGTATTTTTTAAATTAAAAAACTGGGACTGGGATAAAGACCCTAAATCTTTTATCCGGAAACTTTTATTAAATTAATCCATTTCAAAAACCAGTAATAGCCTGAGGGGCATCGTCTAACCTACTTTCTGTCGATTAAATTAGCTGATTGATTTACTAAATCGAAGAATAACTACCAGAGATTTATTGTAAAGGACGGCACGCTTAACGTATATATCGGCTTGTCTTGTCACCATGCGGGAGGATCAATTCGTCACATTATCTCTAGTACTGGAATAAGCCCTTCATCAATGACAAGACTATTGTAGCCTATAAGCCTGGTGGTGAACCGATATGAGAGGCGAGGAATTATAGTTGATATAACCGTCCTTCATGACGAGAACCGCGTGAAAATCGAGAAAGATAAGCAGATCAAGTATCTTGACTAGCTATCAACATGTGGGATGTGGACTCAGCAGAATTATTAGAGAATTATGAATCAGATGGATAAATATCCCTATTTTTTTTTTTTATTATATATCTATAAAATAAACAATAATAAAAAAACTTTTTAGAAAAAAAAATAACCGACTTCACTAAAAAAAAAAAAAACACTAAAAGGATCAAAATAACTTTAATTTTGGAAGTCGGTGTTTCTCGGTATTGTTTGTTTCTTATTTAACACCGACTTCCGAAATTAAAGTTATTTTGATCCTTTTAGTGTTTTTTTTTTAGTGAAGTCGGTTATTTTTTTTTTCTAAAAAGTTTTTATTTCACACTTTTTAGTTGCGATACACTTATAAACAGAGTACCTATTTCTCATGACAATTCCAATTAACCCAAATACTGCTAGGTTACCTACATTGTTTTATTATAAAGTTCCTGTGTCTACCTTCCTCCTTCCGGCTCCATCATCAGATCAGTTCGATAGTACCTTATAGCCAAAGAGCATCTCACGACAATTCTAATAAGCCCAAACACGGCTAGGATACATTGATTAATTACGGAGTTCCTGTGCCTACCTTCCGGCTCCATCATCAGATCAGTTAGATAGTACTTTATAGCCAAAGTGCATCTCATGACAATTCTAATAAGTCCAAACACGGCTAGGTTACATTGATTAATTACGGAGTTCCAGTGCCTACCTTCCGGCTCCATCATCATCATCAGATCACTTCGATGATACCATTTTCAACGTAACTATTCAGAATCATTCATTTATTTGTATTGTCATAGTCGCTTAACTATGTATAGCTTCATTGTGATATCTATTTGTGTATGAAGTTCCGTTGACCATTTCTGGTCTTCTTCATCAGTTCCACTTCATCAAATGTTACTTTTTGACTGTAAATGCTTAAGTTCTTGATGAAAATACTAAAATTACCATAGAGTTGCCTATAATTTTTGAGGAGTTCCCTCGATTCCTCATGGATTAAATGGATTTTGAAAAAAATGGGACCAATCTGGAAGCATATCCTATAGGGAAAAAAAATTTTTGCAAATCGGTCCATAAATGACGGAGTTCTGAGGTAACAAACATAAAAAAAAAAAAAATGATGATAAAAAAAAAAAAAAAAATACAACCGAATTGATAACCTCCTCCTTTTTTTTGAAGTCGGTTAAAAATAGTAGAGAATAGAGTAGAAAGAGAGGGAGACAGAGAGTAGAGTAGTATAATAGTCAGTAATATATCTATATCCGAGTGGTTATTGATGGCTGCTCGTCCGGTCAAATGGAAATTAATGCCGGGGTCCCTCAGGGGTCGGTACTCTCGGCAACACTGTTCTTGCTGCACATAAACGACCTTCTTAAACCCGGTACCTTTGGGTATGCAGACGATAGCACTGTTGCTGAGAGATACGTGTCTGATGCACGTGCTAGTGGGTCACAGATCCAGTCTTTCCGAGAGGCTATGGTTGAACGCTTGAACTTTTCCTTGAAGGCAGTATCCGACTGGGGCGATGCCAATCTGGTCAAGTTCAATGCTGCTAAAACCCAGGCGTGTCTTTTTTCCGCCAAACGGAGCCAATTCCACCCGGCTCCATCATTCCGGGGTGTAACCGTGCCGATAACCAGTGACCTTGAGCTTCTTGGGGTAACGTTGTCATCTACCCTCAATTTCGGCTCTTTCATCGAGGCTAAAGCTCAACAGGCTGCCAAAAAATTGGGCATCTTGGCCAAGGTGAGACAATACTTCACGCCGGAACAGCTGCTCAAACTTTATCAAGCGCAAGTTCGATCGTGTATGGAATACTGCTCTCATCTTTGGGATGGGTCTGCCAAATACCAGCTTGATGCTCTGGAGTCGATTGAGAAGCGAGCCAAGAGAATCATCGGTGATGATGCACTTGTCGAATCAAAACTCCAAAGCCTTGAACATCGACGCCGAGTTGCTGGCCTGTCGGTTTTCTATCGATTACACTTCGGGGAGTGTGCGTTGGAATTGCACAATTTAATTCCACCAAGTCCGTTCCATCATCGGACCACTAGACGTACGGCGTTGCGCCATCGGTACATGGTGGACATCCCACCCATACGTACAAAGCGTTTTGGGAACACATTCATAATGCGTACAGCTAAGGAGTGGAATTCCCTGCCCGAGTCTGTGTTCCCTGATAGCTACAACCTAGGGGTCTTTAAGTCAAGAGTGAATAGGTTACTTCTAGGCAAGCGTGCTCCATCGTCGGCCACATCATCGCTTACAATCAGGTGAGATGGTGGTCAAACGCGAGCCTATCAATAATAAAAAAAAAAAAAAAAAAAAAAAAAATATCACTTTTATCAGTTTCAATCCTTGCCAATATCTTGAATTATTCAATAGATTCAAATTAATAAGCAGAATCACAACAGATCCGTGGAATAGGGCTACCGTGGAAACCAAAGAAAAAGAAAAGAAAGAAAGAAAGAAAGAAAAACATTTTATTTGCCGGAAAAGGCGCAAACTTATAACAACATATTGCAAACATTTTGCAAGACAAAAACATAATTAAGCAGAAATAACATATATGCGCCACGTCCGAGCAAAACGGCCGTACGTTCAGCATAATGCCGTGTCTACAACGCAAAAATGCGACGAGTCCACAGCGCTGGTTAACCACATAAATAAAAACGCGCTAAGTACACTACCTCAAAGGTGGCGAAGAAACTTGTGCATATTATGACGATTACAACTCTTTTATTTAACTTTTTACTGCAAGAAGCGCGTATCTTGTGTTTGTATGTATGTAAGTAATATTCTTTATTACCTCATATCTTCCAAACTTCTGAACAGATTTACATAATTAAGATATCGTTAAATTCGTCTTGATAACTTGATTCTTAGATAGGTAACGTTAAAAAACAACCAACCTATCGACTGTGAGACGCTATACCGTAGAGTAAAAATAGTACATTTTGATACAAATGCAGAAAGTTTGTCATTGCGACCGAGGCGAAATTCACACGAGCCGTAGGCGAGTGTGTTTTGGAGCCGAGGGTTGCAGTGACAAATCTGCACGTGGCACGACTTTTTTCAATACACTTACGAAGAAATTAATAAACGGGGGTTGACCGGCGACTCGTGGGGGTCGACGCGCGCCCAGCCTGATACGATAAATGTAATAACACTAATAAAATTGTGGCGGGGGTGAGCACGCGCACTTTTCTGCACTAGTGCGGAAAACCGTCTATCGTGCCTAAAAGCCGTGAGATAAGAGCGGGTTGTCGAGTAAGTGTATTGAAAAATTTGTACTGCAATATGGCTATCAAATTAAAGGGTTGCCCATTTAAAAAAATATAATGGGAAATATGTTATGTATTATCTACTAGCTTTTCGTGTAAAAAAATGTAAACAATTTCAGAGATATATTCCCCCCCTGGAAATTAAGTCCCGTTCCCGCGGGCAAATGAAAAGTAGCCTCAGTTATTC
This sequence comes from Mythimna impura, assembly GCA_905147345.3. Classification (NCBI taxonomy): domain Eukaryota; kingdom Metazoa; phylum Arthropoda; class Insecta; order Lepidoptera; family Noctuidae; genus Mythimna; species Mythimna impura. The sequence continues at coordinate 16,426,939 of LR990343.1, read as the reverse complement.
CTTGTAACATTAACTATCCATCAGTTGGTCACGCCTTAATCATGGTGGTAAGTGCCCTCTTTGAGGAGTGGCTGGAAAGGTGTCACGGCGTCCTCACCTTTTGCATGACGCAGGTCCTCACTGGAGATGATAAGTTCGGGAGGTTCCTGCATCGGATTTAGGCAGAAGAAACACTCAGGGGTGTCGCCATTGTGCGGACAGTCCAGAGGACACAGTGAAGCTTACGGTGGAGGTGAGCCCTGCACGGTCGGAGCACCGCAGTGTTTTCGTGGATGCAATCGGCAGCGGTGCCCTCTCGCGCCGGGCCATGGTCCGGAGCGAGGGGGAATGGGTGGCGGTCGCCTCCTTCTGCGAAGCAGTAATGCTAGTAACGGAGGCAGCCGCACGCGTGAAGGAATGGACATCCTCACACCCTAGCCGCTGAGACCCCCGACCCTGACTACAAGCCACCGTAGGCGCGGGCTTTCAGACGACGTGCAGTATGTAGCTCGCAGTCCGGCTATTGTCCGGACCGAGGCCAAATCGTCGACAGCGCGTCGTGTACTACGTGTTCCTCAAAGAGATGCAATGGTCCAGAAGGGCCGATGTCTTCTAAGGCCATGGGATGACTTCTGAAAAGGTAACCCATGGTCCTAGAATGCAAACAGCAACTGAAGGAATCTAGGCGTGGTTTTACTCGGTAAAAGTCTGGCACGCTCTCTCTCTCCACCCTAGAGCGAGAGAAGTCATTAGACGATTACCGACATAAAAATAGCTTTCCGTCAGTGAAAGTCCGTCAAATCGGTCCAGCCTTTTCGAAGATGTCCTCTCCCCGGGAATCAAAATGCCCATGCACTAGAGAATAAAGTCATCAAAAAGTAGATTAAGATACTCATCATAACTATATGAAACACACGCATCAGCTAAATAGCTGCTAGTGTGTCTTACCAAATAATAATAATAATAATAAAAATAATAATAATTTACATCACTAAATTAGAGACCGACATGACCACTTACAGAAAAGAATTGCATGAACTTTTTTCTCTACAATACCCAGAGATTACAGTTAGTGAGCAAAGGATTTCAGATCAAAGGAGAATAATAGTAAGAAATAAACTCCTGTCTTTAGTAGAAATAGATAAGTTAAAAGAAGAAGTACGTTCGCAACTACAAGCAGGATCGGATGGTGTTGGGGACGCCACCTCTTTCTCGCTTACACAAGGCGCAACGTATTTACAACAAGAACAATCAACTCCTATCACACAATCACAACCATTTTATCAATCACAAGTACATTCGCAGACCATGCATACATCTACGCAAACCGAGAATTTAACCGTAACTTTAGAGAATGAAATTGAGACCTTAACCGATAGCAATCAAAATTCGCCGACAGATGCGTTCATCCAAGATATACACGATAAATTTAAAACTGCGCTCACTCAATATTCTGGCATGGACCCGGCAGCCCGACCTAAACTGCCTAAACTGAGGTACTCACCAAAACTTTTTCAACTCGTTCATTTATTTAATACAAATATTCTAATTCAGTATATTAGCGAAGAAATTCAACTTATTGACGTACATACCTTAATATATTGTACAGCATTAGTTATTTCCGAAGAACTTAATTTTAAAATCACAGAATACACACGCAATACACGTCACCGAAATACTAATAAACCGGCATGGCAGCAGAGGCTTGAAAATAATATAGAAAAGCTTCGAGCAGACTGCAGTAGAATAACCCAATATATTAACAACAACAGGTCAAATAAAGTAGTTAGGAGAGTAGAAATAATTTTAAAAAACATGGCTACTCACACTAGACATGAAACTGACAATAGAAAACCGGAAGAATTCTTGGATACATTAAAACAGAAATTGGCCTTAAAAGTTCATAGGTTAAGAAGATACAAAAAAGCTCAAGAACGTAAAAACGATAACTCTCGGTTTGCATCGAATGAAAAGAGTTTTTACAGAAATTTACAGAAGTCACAAACTAATACTGTTACGCCCACCGAAAACAATATCGAATTACCAACAGCAGAACAACTAGAAATATTTTGGTCTGGCATATGGGAAGAACAAGTACAGCATAATGAAAAATCTGACTGGGTAATAGATGAACAAACAAAATGGAGTTTACTAATGGAATTTGTTGAATTAACAGAGTCAGACATAACTAGAATCACAATGAGATTACACAACTGGAAATCTCCTGGAATAGATAAAATACATAACTATTGGTATAAAAAATTAGAGTCATTACACAAAGTATTAGCCAAAAATATTACAGACATTATCTTAAGGAAACATAACATTCCTGAATTTATGGCTACAGGAATAACCTACATGTTACCCAAAACTCAATACTCACCACAACCTTCTCAATACAGACCAATTACATGCCTACCCACAATATATAAGATCTTAACATCAGCCATAGCCGCAAAAATCAATAAACACATAGAACATCACAATATAATAGCAGAGGAGCAAAAAGGGTGCAGAAGGGGTCACATGGGCTGTAAGGAACAACTAGTTATAGATTCAACAATCCACAAACATGCTGCCACCAAAAATAGAAACCTACATTGCACATATATAGACTATAAAAAAGCTTTTGATAGTATCCCACACTCCTGGCTTATTCAAATATTACAAATCTATAAAATAAACTCAAAGTTAATAGATTTCTTAAAGAATGTAATGCTCCAATGGAAAACTACACTCCATTTAAATTACCGTGATAACCTAAACATTACAACTCGATTAATACATATTAGGAAGGGCATTTATCAGGGAGATTCTTTGAGTCCTTTATGGTTTTGTCTCGCTCTGAACCCTTTGTCCCATCTACTAAATCGTTGCCAGGCTGGATATTCCCTTAAACATACCACGGAAGAAACTATTATCTCTCATTTAATATATATGGATGACATAAAACTATACGCAAAGTCTGAAAGAGAGATGAAACAATTGATTGACACTACGACCAAATTCAGTAAAGACATCAATATGCAATTTGGTTTAGATAAGTGCAAAACAGTTCATATAATCAGAGGTAAAATAAAACCGGGTGACTATCCTATTAACAATACAGACACAATCACAGCTATGGAAACTACAGATTTGTACAAATACTTAGGTTACAAGCAACTCAAAGGAATAGATCATACATCAATTAAACACACATTAAACACAGAATACAAGAGAAGAGTGGTCGCAGTATGTAAAACCCAACTGTCGGGAAAACACTTAATAAAGGCATTGAACACCTATGCGATTCCAATATTAACATATTCGTTTGGAGTAATCAAATGGTCAAAAACTGACATCCAGCATATAGAAAGAACAACACGCGCTACACTAACTAAACACAATAACTTACACCCTAAATCTGCTGTAGAAAGACTGACCATTAAACGACAATGTGGAGGGAGAGGCCTAATTGACATCCATCACCTTTGGCAGAAACAAATAACCAGACTAAGAACATTCTTTCACTCTAAATCACACACAAGTAATATTCATAAAGCCATAGTAATCAACGATATCAATTACACCCCACTTAACCTTAATGATCAAATAGAAACACCACATACTAACATTGACGACCCACAGAAGCAAAAGTTAGAAAACTGGAAAAAGAAAGTGCTTCATGGACGTCACCCCCATGACTTAGAGCAATCTCATATAGATACGATGGCATCAAATAAATGGCTTAAAATAGGTTATTTCCGGAAACCGAGGGATTTATTATTGCAATACAGGATCAGATCATAAACACCAAAAACTACAGAAAGTTCATCATTAAAGACCCCACGATGACTAATGATAAATGCCGCAAGTGTCACACTCAGCCAGAAACTATTCAACACATAACAGGGGCATGCACCACACTCACACAGACGGATTATACATATAGACATAATCAGGTAGCAAATATCATCCATCAAAACCTAGAACTCAGATATAAGCTCATACAGGATACAAATACTCCCTATTACAAATATGCACCACAAAAAGTTTTAGAAAATACAACTCACAAACTGTACTATGACCGCGCAATATTGACTGACAGGACCATTCACTACAATAGACCAGATATAACTTTACAAGATAAAATCAATAAAATCACTTACTTAATTGATATCGCAGTACCTAATACACATAATTTGCAAAAAACGATAGGTGAGAAAATTAGTAAATATGCTGAACTAAAAGAAGAAGTGACCAGAATTTGGAGGCAAGAAAAAGTGTACGTAGTGCCCATTGTTGTCTCCACTACGGGTGTCATACCTCATCATCTCCACCACAGCCTCAAACTAATAGATCTGAAAGACTCAACTTACATTACCCTCCAAAAGGCTGCAATTTTAAACACCTGCAGAATAGTGAGAAAATTCATGCAGATCGAAGAAAATGAAATTTCTCCACATAATACTCATTTTTCACCTTAAATTTACTCACAACACGCTACATTGACTTGGCTTGGCCCGTTAATGTAGCTTAAAAACTAGCCCAGAGCTAAGAAAAACTGCACGTTTTCCTAGATAATAATAATAACCCCATCGCCGTATCTCTACGTTGACGGCGTGGTGGGGCTTGCGTGCTTCAATATACCCTAGGTCTGTATCGGTAAAGTTTGCTTTGCCGTAATATGCCTAGGGTGAGGGGCCAGACTAAGAGAGATACAATCCGCAGCGCAGTTTTGTGGCGAACTGTTGGGCATTAGCGACCCCACGGACCCGATCTCCCGGGAGAATTCTTGTTCTTCATCTCCGGCTTGCCTTTATTGGCCGGCCGTAGTGAACACTGACGAGGAACTGAGCTCCCACCTCTCTCTTACCTTTATTGGCTGGCTTGAGTGGAGATTCGCAAGAGCAAACGTGCTCGGGAGAAGGATGTATAATCCAGTAAGGTGCTGGTAGGGATCTTGACCGTACTTCCGGGATTGTCCTGATAGCCGTGGTATACCTCTCCACTCCTCAAGCACCTCAGGATATGTTGCCCTCTTGTTGCTACGTCACTTCGTGCTAGCGGCCGTTTTTGGGGGCCCATTTATTGAGTGTGCAAGTCACCCCCTGCCTTTTTTCGATGCATATTAATAACGTTGTTCAGGCAGGGGCCATAGTCTTGACATAGTTCCATGTTACCAGTCCACTTAAGATTCCAAAAACCATAGCCCTATTATCTTTGTTCTCCATATGTCGCTACGCCTCCCAAAGGTCCAGGACTTCAGGGTTCTGAGATAAATAAAAAAAAAAAAAAAAAATAAAAAAAAAAAAAAAAAAAAACATTAGCTATAATTATCCCAATGAAAGTCCCATCAAAGTTCAACCGTTTCGAAGATTTATCCCGTATTATGAAACCCCGTTACCGCGGAAAAATGAAAAGTAGCTTAAATGACTCCTTGTAATACTAAATATCTGTCAGTGAAAGTTTCGTCAAAATCGGTTCAACCGTTTCGGAAATTTACACACTCCTTGAGAATTAGTGATAGTGTAACGGGTGACAGGACTGAATGAAAGAAAATAAATGTTACACCGATCCCAAATAAAACGGGACAAGGTTAGGAAGATGATGATGATGTTCCTGAAATTAGTGTATCAAAATATTTGCCCGATGATCTTCTGCGAATATACTGAACTCAACTACTCAACTAAAATGCATAGCATAGCATAGCATAGTCGGCCTTATAATGTTCCCACTGCTGGGACTCAGGCCTCCTCTCTAGGAGAGAGAATGGGCCGTAACTAAAATGCGATTTATTGAAACACATAATAAAATGATGAAGTTATATATTTTTTCTTTCAGAAATTTATTGTGCAGATATACATTATTAGAAGATATTCGTATTTGAACTTTCAATTTCATTTTACTCAGATCTTCATTTTTGTGATTTAATTGTTTTTCGAAGTCTAACGGCGAAATGATGTACTCATATTTTTGAGTAAAACAAACCACTACGTAAAATCTTTCCATAAACATAAATAATCGCTATTTGCTCTGTAAGGGGCTTGTTATTCTAATTTGTATTTACCGAGTTGCGAGTAAATTAGGCCGCGCTTCAAAAAATCTTGAACATGACCTAAACCGTAATTTGAGGGTAGTTTTGTGAAAAGAATAATGGGAATCTTTATTATTTATTTAGATAAGTAAAGAAGGAATAAGATTTTCCCATACAAACTTTAACACCCCGTAAATCTTGCACTAGGAGTAGTACTGAAAAAAATAAATATGGAAAACCTTATAACTAATTTAGGTTAATATTTGTACTAAGTTTTGAGTCAAGTGGCTCACGGAAAAAATATTTCATACATATGAAATCCCCCCTTTATATTCCCTTAGTGTTCTCTTTATGCAAAATTTCAAGCTTCTAGCTCAAGCGGTTTCGGCTGTGCTTTGATATGTCAGTCAGTTTCTCCTTTTATATTATATAGATTATGGGTGTGTAAATTAATGCAATTAAATTACTGCGCCACTGGACTGAACTTGTTTTTTATTTTCAGTTTTTACTTACTTAAAGTTATTTTTTACGCAGTCGGGTTTCTTTTTTTTATTCATTTATAATCTTATGTCTGGGCTAATTTTATGATAAAACTTACCTGTTTGCTTAAAATCGCGAAAACCCGTTTTTGTGACCTTTGACCCCGAGCAATTTTTTTGCAGGTGTCGGATCGATAAGGACTTAAGATTTCATTTATGTTTTGAATATATATAGTGATTTGAACCATCTTAACAATTTTCAGCTGGGTGCAATTTTTTTCCCATCGGATGTCTAAATTGACCGGACTAAAACCAAAGGCTGACTGGTAGAGAATGCCACGTTGCATTAGGTCCACTATCAGTACTACATACACACTAACACATGAATAAAAAAATGATAATCCGAAACTTTAAACTTTAATGTTGACCATTCAACTTACATTGACAGGTCACGCAAGGGTTTAGAATCAATTATATTTCCACAGTAGATTACGAGTTCATTTTATCCTTTGGCGGTTTGTTGCTATAATTCCGTGCCCTCTTTTTTAATGTTTCTGTGAAACCAACGGTACACTGGCAATAACACTCGTGAAAATAATAGAAATTAAGTTTTACGGCCATCTCCAGGGTGTCAAAAGTGTAGGTTTTTATTTAGATCACAACATTTTTGAAAAATTCTAAGAAGATTGGATTATGATTAGGTAAGAGTACAGTAGGTACTCCTACCTAATCATAATCCAATCTGTTAAGCTACTCAAACATCAAAAACTGCCCGCTCATCGAAGTTTTTCTACATAACATGCTAAAACTAGGAAGTATTTTATTTAAAGAAGCTAATTGATGGGTAGGTACCATCTTGGTACGTTTTTTTTGTAATGACCTTAAAATACAAAGCGTGACGTCCAATTTGTTGTAGTTTATAATGAAAACAGGTTAAAATCAATAGAATATCAGGTGTTTCTATTTCTAAAATATCGATATATTGATCACTACTACCAATGTTATTAAAATCAGAGATTCCTATTGTTATGTCTACATACCATAAATGGGGTCTAAGCCGCGGCGACATAGCATTGCTGAAAAAAATCTAAAAGAAATAAAAACCAATCGTACTATATCCGACACTAGTGAATACCCAGTGTGTGCTATTACGCTAAAAAAAACGGAACATTTATAGGATCACTTTGTTCTCCGCCCGTCTGTCTGTCTGTCTGTCAAGACCCTTTATCTCGGAAACGCATGAAGGTACTGATTTTAAATTAAAACCATACACTAAGATCTGCGATCCCTGGAAGCTGTGAAAAATCAAACTTCTAAGTTAACGAAAAAAAAAGATACGGCCGTTTATGTCGAAAAAAATTTGCATTTCGACACTCTCAAGGAATCAAAATTTATAGGGTTCCGTTGACCAAGAATCCTTAAATTTGACATAAAACAAGGTCTTATAGTATACCTAGATATAGGAATAAATCTGAAAACAGAAAATTTTTTGTTACGTCTCAAAAAAAAAACTTTTTTTTCGATTCGATAAATCTTCGAGACTCCATTCGGGAATTGAACTATTAACATACTCGTTTGTAGGTAAGTTTGTACGGAACCCTCAGTGCGCGAGTCCGACTCGCACTTGCCTGATTTTTTTTCAGGAAGGACCTCAGAGTCAATAAATAAATGCACCTGTGACTACGAACAATTGGCAGTCGACCAAAAGTGGTGTTGTCACATCCCGTGAGCCCCGGTTGTCTACTTGCCTAGGACCTGATTTATCCCTGGTAGTGTTGAACTGCCGTTCCATCGGACTATAGTACAGAGAGGACACCTGTGTCACATTCTTATATAGGAAAAGTAGTTAACTTATAATCTCTGTTGAGGTTGGACACAGTAAACGAAATTCGGTTAAGAGGATTATTTGGCTAAATCACTACAATTTTTTTTTGTTTTCTAAATACATAATTATTGATTGTACGTAAGTCAGAAATGATAAGGAATAAAATGATCGTGTTGTATCTTTTTCTATGTATATGTACATAAATTATAAAATAAATAAAAAAATCATAAACATATAAACAAACAGTGATTGTGACCGAATAGCTAATCATTAAAATGCAGATAGCCGTTAAATAAAGTTTTGGATTAAGTACCAAAAACACAAACCCAGGCAAAACTTAACTTCTAAATATTTTGCTTCCAGTCTAAGGGGACATAGTTGAAAATTCCGTAGTAGTTGTAGTCCATAATAAGAGTGGTCTAACTTTCGGGTTTTCAGATAGACTAGTAAAAAGCAAATTGTAAATCTTCTTCTAAACATCAATACCTTATTTATCATCATAGCCAGCTGAACTGCTGCGACCAGAGACCTAACATGCTTTCTAAGACTCGGACTGGTCTCGATAGGAAATCAAATAGATAGTCACGGATCGACCTTGGCAGGTCAAGCAGTGGTGGAGGTTATTTATTAGCCCCAATATGTCTGTCAATACTTACAAAAAAAAAGATTAATTTGATAACAATCATTATTATGAGGTACTTCCAGTGTCTTCAGAACGGTATAAATAGGTTATAAGGCCATAAAGATGTTGCACTTGTGGTTTGAATGCGAGTAGGTATAATTACGTATCTTGAGATATTTTTTGATAATCTTTATGTTTTAAAATTTAAATTATAGCTTGCGTACCGACCTCGCATATTATTTCAAGCCAGTCTCGGTCTCACAGTGAAGAAGATAATAACGTTCAAAATGATTCGAATAATCATCGCGTGCGCACTGGTCTCGCTAGTTGTTTCTGCAGTCATTCCTGATGATGCTCAAGCTCAGATTATCAGCTCCCGTAACGAGAACGATGGCTCTGGTAACTACGACTTCAGGTTAGTCAGTTTAAGTTAAATGTCAGGGACATAACTTCAATAACATTTGAATAAATTAAAGTTACACCAAATAATAATATGTTCTTCTAGTTTTTAATGCCAAATGATAAAAAAAAAAAATGTTTGATAACGGAAATTCTATATTATCATACTTTGTTTCACAGTTTAATTTTCTAAAAGTGAAGTTGGAAGTTGTATGTATGTGCCTATTTATTTTGCAAATCAGGATACGTTAAGTTACATGCGATTTATCCGTGTAACTTAGCATAGCATTTTGGAACTGTGTGTTTTATTCCAGCTTTGAGACGTCTAATGGCTTAAGACGTCAAGAAATCGGACGCGTGATCAACCCTGGGACAGAGAACCAATATGTGGATGTCGAAGGCTCATTCTCCTACACAGACGCAGATGGAAAACTAGTTGAAGTTTTTTACCGTGCTGACCAAAATGGTTATCATGTGCAAGAAAAGCCCGTAAGTTGATTTTAATTCACCTTTTTCCCCAACAATAAACAAATGTTAACATTATAAGACCATAGACCATCGGGTATGTTTAAATATGCAGTAATGCACCTATAATACATACGAGAGAAATTCATATTGTGGGGAAAAAAATACATTATATAGACTTTAACTCCGCGTTAGTATGTCAAGTAAAATATAAATAAATAAACAAATAGGATTCTTCACTACTTTCGGTTGATCTAAGAATTGGTAACCTTGCAAAGCAGTGGCATAAAAATAATTAAGACAGCTTTTTTAAACCCCATAGCAGTATTCCACAGCTAATGTTATTATTTATTAAAAATAACATTAGTTCTGGAAATCATTATATACGACAGTTAATTTTTATTAATACGAATCAAAAATATTTATTTTTGTAATATTTTTTTACATTGTTAATATAGTGTTAAAAAAATAACTGTGATGTATGGACTGCTTGTACCAAGCATTTTCTTGGAAGACTGCATAGATTTTCCAGAATATAATGTTTTTAGTGCATAAAAAATTCAGCACAGCAGTTTCAAAAATGAGTCGTGTCATAATGCCAGAAGGACTTTATTTCCTGAATTTTCCGGATTGCTTAAATGTTAAGAACGAACGATATTCAAACAAGTGTAATGTGATTATTTTATTCTGAATTGGAATGTTTGCACGAGATAATTGATAGAATGGTAGCAAACACAACAACAAAGACGGTTCACTATGCGTAAGTATATATGTAATAAATTGTTCCCCTGGGTGGGTGGTTGAAGCATGATTTGCTTATACCTTACTTGCTACTTGGACTTTTTTGGATTACCTATAAGATACTTAAATGTTGATACTTTTTTTTTTAGGTGGGAAATCATCTAATGTCATCTCCCGCCCTTGGACAGAGCACGAGACCGTGTCAGACTTTTACTGACTAAAGCCCACTCCTAGTTCCTTCATTACCTTGCATTCCAGGGCCGGGTTTTCCTGTCAGAAGCGAACCCATGGCCCCAGAAGGCTTTGACCCTGCTGGGCTCCTACGGTTTGCTGACATCTCCTTGAAGCGCGCGTGGAAGACTACGCGCCGTCGCGTCCGGTCGGTTACCAGACGGTCGGACGGCGAGCTACCCATTGCTCACCGTCCGCAAGCCCGCGCCTACTGTGGCAGGAAATCGGGATCGAGATTCCGACACTGAGGCTGGGGCGTTACAGCCGTTCCCTCGCGCGTGCGGCCACCTCCTTTGCTAGCATTACTGATTCGCAGAAGGAGACGACCGCCAGCCCGAGGAGACGCCCAGTACGAGAGATCGTTGCCACTGATCGCCCTCACGAGGACACGGCGGTGCTCTGCCCAAGCAGGGCACACTTCGACCGTATGTTCCAACGTGTCCTCTGGACGGTCCACATAGTGGTGACACCCGGGCGCCGATTCTTCTGTGTGAACCCGGTGCAGGAACCTCCCGAACTTACCATGTCCGGTGAGAACCTGCGTCATGCGGAAGGTGAGGACGCCGTGAGGTCTTTCCAGCAACTCCTCAAAGAGGGGATTTACCGCCATAATTATTGCGTGCCCAGTAAATGTTGACATGTGAATCTCTGCTTGGGTAAAGAAATTCTTCCTTCTCCAAACTCACATCCTTCTCCTTCCAAAACTCTCTGTCTTTACTTAGGGCCCTCCAGTGTTACTGTACCGTCTAGCTGGTCTACCGTCGTTTCTTTTTCCTAATGGTCCTCTATTACTTGTCGTTTTATGGTCCATTTATCATCTGTGAACCTCGAAATATTTTCAATTACAGTTTTAGAAACTAATAATTTAGGTAAGCAAGGCTGTCAATCATGGCTATCATGATAATCATGACTATATTTCTGAGAATTTGATTGTTGCCAAAACAATACGTTTAGTAAAAAAACATGTACATAATTATATTTGGCGTCTGGAGGTACTTTTGAACTTTACTTTTTTTTACTTAGACTTTATAATTCAAAATACTTTTCGACGTACATCGGCAAAATTAATAACAATAATAAGATTTATTATTGTTATTAATTTTCCCGATCATATTTTTTTTAATTTTTGATGACAACTCATTTTCGAGTAAACCAATGAAGTGCGTATTTTGTAAATTGCAATCGCAGTATCATAACGCATCTCTTTCTTTTCTATGTAATTATATATAATATTTTTATATTTAATTTTAGGTATATTATATATCTACATACTTTTTTAATAGAGTCGATATACCCACTTATATGTACTAATGTACTATATCATTGATTTCAGTCGGGTAAGCCAGGTAGAAACGTACCAATTCGCGTGGTGGAAGCATTATTAGGATTAAAATGGAATAAGAAGAAAAATATGTTCGAGTAACCTTTGACTGGGCTGCTATAAAAAAAAATGAACGACAAAAAAAACTGCTTGTTAATGTCTATTTGAAGGTGATAAACCTAAATATATTAGCATGTACTCCGATAGACTAAACGTAATTTCATTAATTACATACTAACCCCTAAAATTAAACTCAAGTGAAGCGATTGACTGTTAAAAAAATAATCGTGTGTACCTAATGTACCTACTCTGAAACTTAAAGTTCCAGAGTAGGGTACACGTGAATCAAATTTTATTACGTTTTTGCAGTTTACAGTGCAGTATGAAATAGTAAAGTGGGTGCCATACTATTTCAAAATTCAAACTTTTTTTATAGAGACTAGTCACTGTAGACTTGAAGACACGTAAATTATAATCGGACGGGTAGACCGCTGCAAGCAAATTGTTCCAGTCCCTTCGATGTACACGGTTTATACGACAAGGTGAAACGCCTAATCCTGACCTCGTTGCTCATCCTAATCTTCTGTCGCACTGTCTGCCTGTCAACATTATCCGCGATAAATGTGTTAGACATTAAAAGTGCAATCAATTATAATAACTTTTGATAGAACGACGTCTATCGGCTCAGCTGGTTATACTACAATCATCTCCCTTTTCTTTTCCCAACCAGCTTAGGGTCGGCTTCCGGTCTAACCGGATGCGGCTAAATACCCTTGTTTTACATGGGACGACTGCCTATCAGACCTCCACAACTCAGTTACTGGGCAACAAGATTCTCCTTGGATAGACTCATGGTTAGACCTTTAGGCGTCTGATTACCTGTAATGACTCTCAAAGATCTACGAATGCCCACCGGGACCATCGGCTTTACGTAGGTAAAGCCGTACTTGTACGTGCTTGTACTTTCTGAGGCACGGGGTGTCAGTAATTCCTAGAAAAATTTAGAAAAGTACAAATGAATTGAAAAAAATCACATTGGTACTTGCCCGGTTTCGAACCCGCAACCTCAGGCATAAGAGGCAGATGTCTTAACAACTGGGCCATCTCCACTCTGGTAATTCAATAACATCATGTTTTAATTTCGAGCAGGATATCATCTTCCAAACTCTTTCTCCTCCCGGACTCCCAGCGGCAGCTGTAGCATCGCTTTTGGGGAAGTAAATAGAACACAGATCAACAATTTCTTGAAAGCAAAGAATGAGACTTATTTTTAATCATTTTTCCAATGTATACAGAGTAACAATAAATGATCTACAAAATCTTAAAATGTCGTTTTTATTATAACTAACTTTTGCCAGCGGCTTTGCCCGAGTGATAGATGAAAATTATTCCGTGTACCAATTTTTATCCAAATCCGTTCAGCCGAAAACACGTGAAGAGGTAACAGATAGAGTTACTTTTGCATTTATAATATTTGTATAGAGTATATCCATACTCTAAAACGAGTTTGTGTTTGTTTTGAGTATTCCTTTTTTTTTAATCAGTATTGCTTACTTCTAGAGATTATGCCCTACATACAAAAAACAAGCAAATTTTATTAAATTCATTTTACTAGTTTGATGCTAATAGCGGGTTGTAATAAAGATAATATTACAACCCGCTATTACCCTTACATTTAGGCGTCGAAGTTGAAGACTCAGTGTAGCAAGGCCTCCCACAAGGTGGACCGATGACTTGGTGAATGTCTTGGGAATCCAATGGATGCGAGACACACAGGAGCGGTCGTTACGGCGACATTTGGGGGTGGCTTATGTCCAACAGTTGACGTATATTGCCTTAAATGAGTGAATGAGTGGTTGAGGCGTCTCAGAGTCAGTACTTCTTCTCATCGCGGTCACCCGGAAAAGTGACCGGAGAACTGGCAGCATTGCCACGTTGAATGCCTATTTTTGGGCAGTTAGGCAGTTTTAATGTCAAACAAACCACAATAAAAAAAAAACAATCAATACAATAAAAAATCAAATCAAATCAATGTCTAGATCAAGACTATGCAGTATAAATTTTGAACAACAATGACAGAAGTAGGTACCTAAGTTTTATGCCATGACTGTCTTAGGTGCTCACTACGGGAATCACGGCATAAGAAGATAGGCTAAGGTATCTAAGGCCAAAAATCCACTGACAAGCGGCTTGCTTAGCATCTAGAGCCTAATGAGTCACCAGGCCATTAGTGAGGTGAATCGAATATTTTACAGGTTTTGGCGCTGATCGGGAGTCTACCAGTGCATTTTCTGTCTTTTCAACCTAAATTCACAACTAAATATAATTAGACTATTATATTTTTAACTTAGTGCGCTTTTATTTAAGCATTCATCTATATATATAAAAACGAAATACCACTCACTGATTAACCTTTCGAATACCGTAATTAGAGACACGATATAAAGACAATGAGAGAGAGAACCGGCGTTCCCTTAGGGTTTAAAAAATTTATCACGCAATATCAGAAACTAAAACACTTACAAACTTAAAATTTGGCAGGTAGGTTCCTTATAGGGTGTAGACATCCGCTACGAACGGATTTTATGAAACTCTTCCCCTAAGGGGATGAAACAGGGGTGCAAAATTTGTATGGAAAAACCTACATTACGCGGGCGAAGCCGCTGGTAGAAGTTAGTTTAATATAAAATCTAGTGTTGGTAAGCACGTGCATTATTGTAATAGATAATTACTACTACTACTAACACTAACATTAATTATTTATATAATATATAAAAAAATGTAATGAAAAAGGTATTCGAGCTTGATGATTTAGGGTCAAATCCACATTCGAAGGGGGAGCATTTTTCTCGATCTGAAAATGTTTTTTTTTTATATAATAATAGATAAAAATATTATAATATTAGATACTAATATAATAATTAAAAAAATATTTGTTATTTAAGATGATTATTTATATTAAAATTATTAAACTTTTTGATTGGAAATCAAATATACTAAATATATTATATAAATAATTAATAATTATAATTATTAATATTTATATATATATTAATAATTACTAGTACTAACATATTGTGTACGTTTTTGTTTTCAACAGAAGAAGAAATTAGACGATAGGAACTTTTCTCCGTCTGTGGTGGCATCACTGTTAGGAAAATAAGAAAAATGCTGGACTACCAAAACAAGATGAACTATGTATATACTTAATTTGCAAAAAATAAAATGATTGAAATACCACTTATTTGTTTAAATAGAATCCTATCTTTAGACTCATCTATATATATAAAAGGAGAAACTGACTGACTGACATATCAACGCACAGGCGAAACTACTGGGACTAGGAACATTAAATTATACACAAGGCTTCCTTTTATGACGTAGGCGAGCACTAAGAGAGGATTTTCTAAAATTCTCTCCCTAAGGGGATGAAACGCGGGTCCAAAGTTTGTATAGAAAAACCTGCTTTCAACCGGACAAAGCCGCTGGCAGAAGCTAGTTGTAGCATATATAGGTACGTATATCTTTTTTATTCAATCTATATTGCCTCACTGCTCTGCAATGGTCTTCCTAATAGCCTTACACCAGAGAGTGAAGGCAAAATGCCTTCAATCGAACAATGTTTAAAAATATATATATATATTATTAAGACCCGTACCAAAACAACAATTCTTTTGTATCACCTTAACATGTAACTGTTTTCTTTGTCTCTAATAAATAAAATAAAAAATACCGCTCCTCATTGCAAAACGCTACACTGTGAAAACTGTGGTTTTACATTTGTAGAGATGCAACTAATTAATGAAAACCAGCGGAGCAGTGGCCCGCGTGGTGGATTACGGCCCATTCCCTCTCCTAGAGAGGAAGCCTGAGTCCCAACAGTGGGAACATTATAAGGCCGACTATGCTATGCTAACTAATTGCTGACATACCGCTGTTAAACCCGCGATGGTTTGTGCTTGTATGTAAATATGTTAGCATGAATGTATCAATGTTATTGTTTAATAAACGAAAAAAATAAAAAATAAAAGGATTTTTGTTAATGAGAATCACATTGATGCTCAAACTTTATTCGGTTTAATTCTAACCAGCTTATAATAATTTGGTCAACCAGCATGACGACACATAGACCTGTTCGTTAAATTAAAGATTTTCTCTCCGTTGAGGTGGACTTTATCGTAATTGAGCCACTACTGCGCATTGGATGTAATGCGTGGCGAAATGACTGGTAGCGATCAAATATTTACCTTAGGCACCTTACAGCACACCAACCAAACGACTAACTAACTTTGTTTGATCAAAAAGTGTGAAACTGCAGTAAATTAGCGAAATGACTGGTAGCGATCAAATATTTACCTTAGGCACCTTACAGCACACCAACCAAACGACTAACTAACTTTGTTTGATCAAAAAGTGTGAAACTGCAGTAAATTAGCGAAATAATCACTTTGAACACTACATAAGTAGGTTGACAGATAATGTTTAGAGAATTTTGTAATGAGCTTCCAAAATATTGACCTCCTATTATAAAACATACGTGTTATACTACATTCTCATATTACCTGCGGTACCTATTTATTGTCTTGATATAATTTGATTTTTTTAGAAAAAGTTGCCTCACACTATTAATTACTTCTGTATCGTGGATGCTTCCTCAAACATATAAATAGACATACTCAGAACACCCAGACCCAGAACAACTATCTGCAGGCCATACAAATATTTGTTCCGCGCGGGAATCGAACCTGCGACACGCTGCGTAGCAGCCAATCGCTCAACTATTTACTAATTATTGTATCTGTGTCATATTAAATTCAAAATAAATATCTACATAAAATGTGTTAGATATATATATGTGTTTATAATGAGAGAAGAATGGCACCACAAATAGTATTGTTACATGTCTAATTTCCATTTGGTCACTCAGCTGTGGCGGTCTAAATGAGGGTGGGTAATGTTTTAATTTTTTTTTATAATGGTACCTGTACTTTTTCAGGATCAGTCATTACAATCATTACTGGCGAATATCCCTATTGGACAGACATCGGCTGCTGCGGGCGCTCTGTCCCCCAACGTGGTGGCCTCATTATTAGGGGGATAAGAAGTTTGCATTCTGCAACAGCATATTCTAAAAGAAGAGGCTTTTTTTAAATTAAAAATAATAATAAATATAAATTGATTGAATATATATTCTATTTGTTGTTATTTTAATTTTTTCATGAATTTACCCATGTTAGAGTTCTTCCTTGAGTCAGTTGATTCTTTAAAATATGTTTCCTGGATCTCTTGTTTAATAACGGTTCCTGCACTTTTTCAAGTTCAGTCATTACTGACTAATATACCGCTCCTGTCAGCGACCTGTCCCCCAACGTGGTGGCCTCATTATTAGGGGGATAAGAAGTTTGCATTCTCCAACAGCAAACTCTGAAAGAAGAAGCTTTTTTTAGTTAAAAATAATAATAAATACAAATTGATTGAAAATATATTCCACTGGATGTTATTTTGGATTATTTATGAATTTACCATAGCTAGACTTCCTTGAGTCATTTGTTTATTTAAAATAATTTATCTGAGTGGCAAAGTTAGGAGTATATCTGTAGATGCTGATCCCGGGACATAAGTACAATAGGTACCCAGGCACTTGTGCTTCGTCTTTTCCTCGTTCTTTAATTTAAGTTTAAGTATGTATCTCTAAAATTGCATTCATGTGACACATTTATTGCAGATGTTCATGAAATTTATGAATGGAGTTTTGGTGAAACATTAGTGAACCTGCTGGAGCACTTTAATCCCAAGCCTCTTTGTCCTCAAGTTACTCTTTTACAGTATTACAATATTTCTATTAAAAGAAA
Source organism: Mythimna impura (assembly GCA_905147345.3). NCBI lineage: Eukaryota > Metazoa > Arthropoda > Insecta > Lepidoptera > Noctuidae > Mythimna > Mythimna impura. Next base: position 16,409,006 of record LR990343.1, on the reverse strand, counting down.
AGATATTTCTCAAAATAACGTCTTATGATAGGATACTCGTACCGCTCCAGCAACATAATATAAAACTACGTTGTTTGTTGTCATTTTTCTCTTCTTAATTTCTAACGCAATTTTATTATTTTTTGTTTTATACACTTTGACATTGATGAATATTATTATATTATAATTTGGGTATCCTGTCAGTTCACCAAAAATTGTTTTACAAATTTTCTCTTGACAACCAACGATTTGATTTTGACATTTCATCATTATGCAATATCAAGGTTTTCCAAATAATTTACATTACAAACAAATCACCAGATAAACTTTTGTTTAATAACGTGTCATTTGACAAACGATTAATTTTTTATTCATTTATCTCATAAAACAACGTTTGGAATATATAAAGTTTTGTATACACCACTATTTTTTAATTAGTACAAAAAAAAAACTGGACAAGTGCGAGTCGGACTCGCGTACTGAGGGTTCCGTACAAACTTGAAAGGTAAATTGCGGTTTACGATTTACGACGTATTAAAAAAAAACTACTTACTAGATCTCGTTCAAACCAATTTTCGGTGGAATTTTACATGGTAATGTACATCATATATTTTTCCTAGTTTTATCATTCTCTTATTTTAGAAGTTACAGGGGGGACATACATTTTACCACTTTGGAAGTGTCTCTTAATATACTCTATCTCAATATACTAGAAACCTACTATCTCAATATACTAGAAACCTCAATATCATATCTTAATGCGGTTCACAGAATACATCTATTTACCAAGTTTCAATAGTATAGTACATATAGTTTTGGAAAAAAGTGGCCGTGACAAACGGACGGACAGACAGACATGACGAATCTATAAGGGTTTCGTTTTTTGCCATCATCCATACCCGTTACTGATCATATTTGTGTAGTCAAAAGTAAAAAAAAAAAAACAAAATCCCAAAATTTTCTTAAATTAATCAATCACTCATAACAATTGCTGTCATTCATATTTATATAATCAGTAGCTTGTACAATATTTTCATAAATTTAGTGACATTTTGGGATATTAACAAACACTGTGTGCGTTTGATAATGTCATGATCGTTTAGAAAATTTATTATAATATTATATTTAGCGTATACGTATTTTTTACAAATTAATCAAAATATATAAAAAAAGGAAAAAAAGGCATAAATGATTAAATATCATCCGAACCACTTATCAAGAGAAGCATTTGCCAAAAAAGTTTGTAAAACGAGAGTTTGTAAAATGAAACATTTGCAGAACGAATCGTTTGTGAAACAAATGGTACTTATACGAAACGTTGGTTGTTAACCAAAAATTTGTCAATGGAGTTTTGGTGAAACATTAGTGAACCAATAGTAAATACTAGTTTTTTTTTTACAGCTGATGATGATCGGTTTCGGCTTTCCCGCCAGTGTGACAGCATCTTTATTGGGAAAGTAAGAAGAAGATGAAGAAGCAGCTTAGTTACGTATTAATAAGTAACTAGACTTATTTTACTTATGTGTATAACACTTCAGCTATAATAAAATATGTAACTAAAAAAATCGCAATTTTATTCGAACATTTTCTTAGGAATCGTTGTGTATCTACCTCATACAACAATTATTTTATTTAAAAGGTACACAATTAATTTGAAAAACTGTTTGTAGACTAACCGAGCAGTCTATCTTCAAACAAGGTGCCCTCATAATTAGAAAGATAAGAAGTTTATATTCTGCAACAGTAAACACTGTAAAAGAAATGGCATAAAAAAAGAATGAACAGAAATACAACTGATTGAAAATGACTGACTGATTGATTATGATTTTTTCATGAATATTACCCATGCTGGACTTTCCTTGAGTCTGTTGATTTTTTTAAAACTTTTCGTGGATCTCATGTCTGATCTGAAAATCAGAAGTTAGTAAACAGTCAACTCATTTCGTATTATTTGAGTAGTAGAGGTACGAGCATTCCTGTAAGAACCTGGCACATAAGTACAATAGGTACACTGGTACTTTTTCTTCGTCGTGCCTTCGGTTTGACCATTTATGTACAACTCGTCACCAAAAATGGATCGCTTGGTATATACCGTGGCGCTGACAATAAGACATTAAATTAAAACACTCGTAGTAGGTACTAGTCCATATGAAAATTATTAACCTACAAAAAAGTCCTAAAATCGAAATCTAATAAATGATTTTTTCAACCAAACTAGATAGCATAAAATCATAAACAAAATAGAACACCATTTATAAATATTGTTACACAAACCTGTGACAACAGAGCCGTATTATGTAGTAAAGTAATCTTTTGGCGCCATTATTATGAATGCTCGTTATAAGACTCAATAAAAGCAATTACAACAAATCGCAGATTTTTATTAATAAAATTATTAATCTTAATCACTATTCTATCACTTAGCACTCACTATCACTCACCTATTGTCGATATTGAATCATGTCGACCTGTCCTACGCAGACTAGACGTAGGGTTGTGTTCAAAGTAATTTAAAATTCTATCGTCTAGTGTCACTCTTACACGCAATACCCAAATGCGGGATTAAGGTTCGATTTTCATATCTATCGAATCTGTGATGAAGATGTGCCTAGCTGTGCTTCGACTCGATCATGCTTTTGAGCTTGATGATGATAATACTATTGGCTATATCGTCTTAAAGCCTTACATTTAAGTTTATCTGTATTGTTTATAAAATATTATGGCGGCTAAATGCGATAAAATAACTTTTATTTTAATAGAAGTATTGCCTTAAGTGTATAGTCTAGACGTTTAAATTTAATAGTTTAATTTTTGTACAGCTAATAATTACCGTTGCCGCCCTTCCTGCGAGTGTGACAGCATCATTATTGGGAAAGTAAGAAGAACATGAAACAACTTAGAGAAGATGAATAATCTAGACTTATTTAACATAGATAGGTACATATAATAAAATATAATATAAATAACTTCAAAATTATTTACGCATTTTATTTATTAAAACGTTCCTTAGGGAATCGTTGTGTCAAACCTCACACAATAATTAATTTGTAAAATTGTTCATGAACTAACCGGAATTTATAGTAGGTAGATATGTTTGTAGCCTTACTAGTTTTTAACCGACTTCAAAAAGAAGGAGGTTCTATGTTGGGCTGAATGTATTTTTTTTAGGTATGTTTACCGATTTCTCGATCAATTGTGGATCGATATTGAAATATTTTTTTATGTGATAGCTTATGCTTCCGAGTTGGACCCATAGAAATATTGTTATGATCTGATGAGGATCTCCGAAGATATGGAACGGAACACCTCATAGGATCATAGCAGAACTGTCGTAACAAGTAAAATGGCTTTGTTTATACGTGTAGTCGATGACTGACTGAAAGAAAGGGGGGAGGGATATCGAACTGATCTGATGATGAAGCTGGAAGGTAAACACCGGAACTCTGTAATAAATCAATGTAACCTAACCGTGTTTGGGATTATTACAATTTTCATAAGATGCACCCTGGCTATAAGGTACCATTGAGCTAATCTGATGATGATTAGCTGAGAGGTACTTTTTAGTTGTGCTACCATAACTAAAAAGTGTAAAAAAAAACTTTTTACAAAAAAAAATACAACCGACTTCAGTGTAAAAAAAAAAACACTAAAAAGGTACCAAATAACTTTAATTTTACATTGAAGTCAATTGTATTTTTTTTGTAGACCTAATTGGCGCTAAGCTTTATAGACTATTATAATTATATATTGTTCTTATTGAAGATACGATGACCAACGAGACTTAAATTAAACAAATAATACATTTTTAATCACTAGCTTTTTCTAAAGTTATCGCATCCGTGGTTTGTCCCATAGGAACTATTCTATTTATCTGTTTTTCTTTTTTTCTTGTCGATATTTCCAAATAAATTTTCTCAAAAGTAATCTTTACCACTCTATGACTGGCCTCGTATAAATCCTGCTAGGTGCAGGCAGTTGTGCAGGATGAGCAAAAAATTAGATCGTAACATATCCTGTAAAGGGTACAACTGGTAGTGTGTATGATCGAGAAAGCCGCATTTGGCCAGATTATTTATGCAATGGCCAAAATATTTCCAAATTAGCAACTGCAGTTCGCTTCTAGGGGAGAGATGTTCTGCCGGGGTGATTAAATGTAGCGGAGTTGGGTATTTCTATTTCAAGAAGATCTCTTTTGCTCTGAAATTTATTTCTAGCAGTTAGACGTGCACTTGTTAATTGATACTTAGCCAATGGGTGACTTTCATCTTGTTCCTATTTTACCTTCCCAATGCGGCTGGTTATTTCGCGGTGAACGTCTTGAGGAGGTACTTAGGTAGGTAATTGCTAGATGGTATAGCATTGTAAGAGAGGTAGGTTTTAATCACTCCGTTACGATACGACGTGTATCATTCTATAGTATGAGTATATCTAATTGTTTAGCTAGGGCAAAACAGAATCTACATTTTTAAACAAAAGATTTTCTTAGAATATAAGAGACCTTGGTGCTGCCTCTTAGACAAATCTCATAAATATTGATATGAAGAGCCATGAACTAGCACTTAATGACAGTAAAACGATCACGAGTTCGTTTGGATTCACGAAAACAATATAATTAAAAAATATCACAAATGTAACATCATAAAATCCTCACGCGCGATTCACTAATAAGAAACAAAGGTATCTGAATACAACAAAATTTTATTAATTCATTTTATTAGTTTCATTAGCCATGTCAGAATCAAGCTTATAAATAAATTTTATATGATTGGTATTGTAATAAATCGCCGATGGAATTGTGTACATATAAAATTGTAAGACATACCAATTTCAAATTAATTGTAAGACAAGTCATGCGATTGGTTATTGAAAATTCATTCGCCCTATTACAGTAATTTGTCAATTTGTACAATAATTTGTTTCAAGAGCTGGACCTAATCTTTGTCTATGCCTATCCCTGACAAAAACCTTTGAACTATCGTTACATCATTTTGTTTAGTCTGATGTACAAAGAAGCCGCCAAACAACTGTACTTAATTAATTAGAGTGCTCAACTAGTACCCAAAACATTTTTAATTTTACGCAGTATTTTCAACCACTATTAATAATGTATCGCAGAGTGAGATCATAAAAAAACGCAACTTAAAAAACTAAACATATAATATTGTTTTGTTTTTATACATAAGACGTATAATATACATACGTAATTTTTTAACATTTGAAGGTAATCCTGAGCATAAATCACTGACAGACAATAATAGACTTTATTGTAAGGTAACAAACCAACTTTTATTTTCTTATTTAATATAATCTTGTTTGGGAACTAACTAATTAATTAGCTAACTATGGCCTTCTTTTGACGGAAAAGGAATCCCATTGATTGAAATTGACTTGAGGAACGATTTTGTTGTGTAATACTTAATATTTTTTGCCACATTTAAGTACTCAAACTTTATTATTGAATCTGAATGCTCTTTAAAAAAAAATCAACGTATGCTATAAACCAATAATATATTATTATAGAGAAAATCTTAATCCAAGTGTTTTTTTTTCCATTCACCCTGTTTGTAGATCCCTATGGTACGTCCTGAAAAAAAAATCATTAATTAGGGAATTATTCAAATGTAGTGCAATCATTAATTTAATAAAAAAATAATAAAAAACTTTAACTGTCACATTGAAAAGGCTCGTTAAAAGACCTGAATGGCGAGGAACATTAATATAAATATCACTCTTATTATAAAACCGGGTGAGATCAAAAATAAACCGTAAGTATAGTAGTTTATATTTTATTATTACAGGGCTATTCAGACTTATTCGCCGCCAAGCCTGCAATTTCAAGGAGGAGGATAAGAGTGTGTTTTCACTAGAGATTTGTTAAATGTAATTAACGTTGTGTTGATGACACGCTAGCGTTGCGGGAGCTTTGCTACCAAAAATGTACGAGGTAGCTAGGTGGTGCGAGAATGCGTTGTGGACTCCGTTTATGTGTTTGTGCGCGGGCACATTCCTGGCAAGCACCCCTCGTATACATCTCTCGCTTATTTATATGTAAATATGCCTAGCTCTTCTATCATTACGTTAAATACTGCCCCAAAAATTGAAGTGGTCCCATAGTTAGAAACGAGTTGAATGCGAATTGAAATAAGTGAATGAAGAACACAATATCCCAAGAAACAGAATAAAAGTAGGATGAAGAGATACTAATTTTTATTACCTAATAGCTATGCATAATATAACCACTCCTATCTTGTTTATTGATCTTTCTATTAGTGAATACTTTACCTTGTTTTATACTAGGTAGGTATTGTATTTGTAATTAGGGCAGGTCCGCAACTCCACACTCCCATACCGTGTGGTACAAATGTGTCCTTCGATCTACCCCAGCTCCTCAAGAAAGGCCAGCAGCGTCCAGGTGTTACTTACCAGGTTTATGGATGTTTAAAGGTATTAGGTAGAGGGTTATACTAGACAGAGATCTTATTTTGTCCTCCTGGTAAGTCTGTCGCAGATGAGATAATCAGCTGTTTTTCGTAATTATCAGTGATTTTACAAAACAGCTGAGTTATGTAAAACAACTGAAAGACATTAGCAGTTTTCATACTGAACTTGAACACACAGAATTGTATAAATGTTTTGGTGTTTTTCAATGCAGCGGGTGAGCGCTTTGAAGTTATATAGGACAGCATGAAATAAAACGTCAGATTGTAGATTCGAATAATTAATTCTAATTCTAAATTATGTCACTTGTGGCTCTGTGTGGCAAAACAACAATAATGACGTCTATATCAGAAACTATAAGAGTATCTAAATACAATAGATAAATAGAAGCTCGCCTATATACATGAACTCAGTGATCCACTTATATTATAAGTTGTGATGGTGTATAATAAAGAGTTAAAAAACCGTTTTATGAGTGAAAATTATGCCAATACAGCAACCATTTTATTAAAATAACCATAAGCTAGAGGTGAGAGTGAAGTGAAGTGAAGTGAATGAAGTGAGAGTGTTTACTTTTGAAAATAAATAGACGGACATAGGGGTCGTGGCAACATTAGATTAATAAAAAATTAAAGATAAATACGTAGAAATAAAAGTTATTTAATTTTTTGTAACTTTATGGCCAATAAACGTAATTAACTAAAGAAAGGTATTATCACAAAACCAATTTTACCTAAAAGATGTAACATTATATTACATCGTAACTACAGGTACGGCAGATAGATAAAAAATGGTATCTAATGGTGCGTTTACACGTGGGCCCAGCCTCGGCCAATCGCCATTGTGTAAACGGGGAAACCCCGTTAACACAATGGCGAATGGCCGAGCTCACGTGTAAGCGCACCATATGAAATTCTACATTACATCTAAATGTATAGGTACCATTTTTAATACGCTTTTATTAGCTTCACTTGTAACTATGTATGTAAGAAAATCTTGGAATCTTAATTTGACCCACTTCCCGGTCTTCGATTAGGATGAAATTTTGCACACGCTCTGAGTTCTGATGACAATACATGACAAGCTAAGAAACGTCATTACAAATCGGCGTTTATGTAATCTTTACTCTTTTTGGACAAAACGCTCCACGCGTTCTTTCATAATAAATCATAGTAAATATCTAATCTATCTATTGAAGATTTGGCAAAGGGAAAACTCTTGAGTCATCAAACTAAATGTCCAAATTATTTTGTAATTTTTAGTGCGTACTAAAAGCGTGTTTTTTAGTTTTTTAAACTATTATTATTTTGTTAAACATAGCCCAATGACAATTCAGCTGAATGTTGTTCAGTGGTTTTACATAACAGAGCGGTAACGTAAAACAGCCGATGATACAGTCCACCTGCTACATTTAACATTAAGTCTTTGAATTTCTAAAAGCGATTTGTGGACAAGTCTGACAACTCCTTAACACTGAATTGAATAATGATGAGAGATAATGTATTATCTTTCTATTCATGTCAATCCATAAAAGTGTTTTATGTAAAAAATAAAAGATGACCACAATAACATGAAACGGTATAGAGTTGATTGAAGCTAATAAACCTTAATATTTTTTAAAGATCAAGGATTAGTTTTATTCCTTTTTGTGCATAAATCTTTCTTCATTATGAAATAAGATTATGGAGTAGTCAATTGTAGTTTTTTTTGCATATTAGAGCAATCGTGTTCCTATTGCCTTTTGCTGAGAACGGAGGAAGAGCAAGTGTTACTTTTGTATATTTTCTAGGAATTTCAGACCAATAATTATTGTTTACTGCATGAGAAAGCTGGTAACTTGACTTTCACTATGGATGTCCTAATATTTGCTGTGTGATAACGGCAACCGCAAATCGACCTCACATTACAAGCAATGCTTATGGCGTGCATATTTGAACCGGTCCTTCTCTGTAAGTCAAAAAACATTCATAATCATCTTAATGGCCTTGGCCTTCAAGCTCGATACAAAAATATTTTCATCATCCATTCCCTGTCTCACTCTTTCACTCCCTTTTCTTTAAATCCTCAGAAAAAGATTTAATACTACTGCTAGCGACTCCAATGCCTTCAAGTAAAACAGGAGCGAATAATTACGCAGTTCAGCTGACACAGTGCGAATCGTCGGGTCCTTCCCACGTTTGCGTAATAATGTTACAGTGTCAATGACTTCTTTAGTCCTTGACGTGGCATTGTACTATGGAATGAAGTCCAGACATGACATTCTTGAAGAACTGGATATAAAGTGTGGGCAGTTGTCCCCAACACACAGTCCACTTAGATCCGCTCTGGTGAAGAACACGCCCAAAATGGTAAGTCAAAATAAACGAGTTTCATATGTTATATAATTGGTCGTAATAATAAATTGATTGGATTCGAAATCCGGATTTGGTGAACCTAAGAATAACCATGGGTTCGAATTCGAACCATTGTAATAAATATATTTAACAATAAAAATATAAACAATCCATTCTTGTTATAGAATCTTGACCTATAAAATGGATGATACATGTTGTTTTAGTGTGCCATTTCACAACTCTACACAAATAGCACGAAATCACAACTTATTATTAGTAGGTACCTACATAACATCTAATTCATATATCATCACTACTACGGGACAAGACAGAAGTCTGCAACAAAAAGTAAAAAACAACTGAATAACCGCTTAGAAATGTTGCTAATGAATACCTACTTATAAAGTCATTTTTATTCTTATTGAGCAGGTAGCAATAAACTAATGACTCAATATAGTCTCTAAGAATTATCTTTACCTGTCAAAAGTCTAGGAATATTATTGCATTATAACTAATTGACATCATACCTTTATTTTTTCTTGGAATGATTCTTATATAATTTTTACATTCTGATTTCATAATGAATACTATTTTTTCGACTTTCTTGACTTCTCTAAGCTCAGCAGAAAAAAAAGTGAGAAGCTCAGAGATCTTCTACTTTAAGCTTTCCCTATTTTATACCTATGGTTGCTTCAAATTCAGTTCTTGCTCAGTTCAGTGCTCTTCTCTTCCTATTACAGTGTGATGTTGCTAAGTTTGGTCCTTTTCATGGTTTTCTGCCATACAATCGCCAGAATATTGCTAAGTAACAAAAGTATTTATTTTTTCTCTTTTGTCATGGAAGGCACGTTATGACGCTTCTTACTCTTTTCTATGAATGGCTTCAAACTGATCAACTTATGCGGTTGATATCTGTTCAACTGGACTTGCTTGTGGCGACCTCAATAATAACTTAAGCCTCTTGGCAGGACTTGCAAAAGACCTAAAACTAAGCAGCTACACGCTAAGAGCACCCTCTGTGGATTTGGGACCTAAGCTTAGGGCATCTGGGGGATGACAGTAAGGGACGGGCTGGATTGAACATTGTTTAATTATTGCCCTTGTTCTTTATTCTGCTCATAATTCTACTTTTATAAAGATGAAAACAATTTTTTTTTTTAATTAACATTTCGATAAGCATCCGCACATATTTTGCAACCTCCGTTACTGGTCTACCACAGGATCAACATAAATTTGTAGTAAGCTTTTGAAATGGTTATTGAGAAGTGGAAGTATTAAGCAATGAATTTCGTTTGTTAGCTGGAAAATTCACCAAAGCAACTTCTCATTATAGGTACGTACGTACGTCATCAGCAGATGACCTATCTGCTATCGTATGATATCAAATCTTATGTAGTGAATCATAATTTAATCTTAATGTCACTTCTTATTGGGCTTCATAAATTAACAATAGAATAAAAACTTTTTAGAAAAAAAAAATAACCGACTTCACTAAAAAAAACACTAAAAGGATCAAAATAACTTTAATTTCGGAAGTCGGTGTTTCTCAGTATTGTTTGTTTCTTATTTAACACCGACTTCCGAAATTAAAGTTATTTTGATCCTTTTAGTGTTTTTTTTAGTGAAGTCGGTTATTTTTTTTTTCTAAAAAGTTTTTATTTCACACTTTTTAGTTGCGATACACTTATAAACAGAGTGCCTATTTCTCATGACAATTCCAATTAACCCAAATACTGCTAGGTTACATTGTTTTATTATAAAGTTCCTGTGTCTACCTTCCTCCTTCCGGCTCCATCATCAGATCAGTTCGATAGTACCTTATAGCCAAAGAGCATCTCACGACAATTCTAATAAGCCCAAACACGGCTAGGATACATTGATTAATTACGGAGTTCCTGTGCCTACCTTCCGGCTCCATCATCAGATCAGTTCGATAGTACCTTATAGCCAAAGTGCCAACCATGACAATTCTAATAAGTCCAAACACGGCTAGGTTACATTGATTAATTACGGAGTTCCAGTGCCTACCTTCCGGCTCCATCATCATCATCAGATCACTTCGATGATACCATTTTCAACGTAACTATTCAGAATCATTCATTTATTTGTATTGTCATAGTCGCTTAACTATATCTTCATTGTGATATCTATTTGAGTATGAAGTTCCGTTGACCATTTCTGGTCTTCTTCATCAGTTCCACTTCATCAAATGTTACTTTTTGACTGTAAATGCTTAAGTTCTTGATGAAAGTACTAAAATTACCATAGGGTTGCCTATAATTTTTGAGGAGTTCCCTCGATTCCTCATGGATTCCATCATCAGAACTGGATTTTGAAAAAAATGGGACCAATCTGGAAGCATATCCTATAAAACGAAAAAAAAATTTTGCAAATCGGTCCATAAACGACGGAGTTCTGAGGTAACACACATAAAAAAAAAAAAAAAAAAAAAAAATGATGATAAAAAAAAAAAAAAAAAAAAAATACAACCGAATTGATAACCTCCTCCTTTTTTTTGAAGTCGGTTAAAAAGATCACAACACAAGATCTTAAACATTTATTTTATTACACGTATATTGGCATTTTATGACTTGTATTTGTAATAAATGTGCAGTTTTGATTAACAATAGGATAAAACCAACCGTAAAATCTGACACGGTTGTTTGAAGCAGCATCCGGGACGTCTACGAAGAAAAAACCAAAACACTACATTCTTGTAACTTTACGCATGAAGAAGAATTAAACAAAAGTTATGAATAGACTCCGTTATAATCTAAAAACTATGTTGGACATTTAATTTAGCGTTTTACATAATTGTATTAACTTTGACGTCAAACTCGTTGCTTAAAACAATAACACAATTCAGGGTGTAGAAACTGTAGAAGCAGAATACGTATCTAAAATACAAAAATATACATATGCCTATAACAATTTCAAGACTTGCTCTCCCCTTCATCATAATTAGGTCAAATTAAGGATAGTCCACAATAAAGCGAAATTACCACCATACCATGACTAATTCCATCAAAACAGCGCTGTACAAAATAATCATTATCGTTCATAGTAACCGCAAATGCATATTTAATATTACCATGATTTTTAAGGTGAGACGAGTAAATACAAACTTACAGATTGTTTTTATTTTAAAACAGTTCATTGTCGTTGTCATCTAATAATATCTTATCTTTGGACACGGATGTAACATTTAGAATTCCTGCAGTCTTCAATCATGTTCCTAAATCACTGTGCAGTAGGTATCTATCGACTTTCAAGGTCATTCGCATCTTTATCTAATATAATTATCATGGTATGTTTGTCTGTTTGTTTAATAGATTTAATTGCTTCTTTTTCTAAAATGTAAATACCTTTATATAGAAGATCGGTAATTGGACAATGTGTTTGTCACTGATTTCAAATTTTATTATATTTATAAATTTCTTGCTGCTGGTTGTCTCCCGCGGGATTCACTCCCGTCAATTTACTGGGATAAAAGTACTACAATAAATATTGTGATAGTAGTATCATAAGAGTAGATAGCACTTTCATAATCAGAACGAACAAATCATTTTACCACTTTAATGTATTTACATTACTTAGACAATTTGTTTTAGAACTCATCAAGAATTTCACTCAATGCTAACCAAAATAATTTTCAGACCTTGCAAAATAATTTTGTACAAATCGCTGGCAAAGCGGCGAACGTAACTAGTATTATTATAATGAAAAGCGTAGTTTACTTGACCCGTTGGCCCTGACATTATGGTATTTTGTTGCGCAGGTAAAAGGTGCTCATCTCTACGTCCTGCCTATGGTCTTTATGGCACTTGTCACTCTAGCTAGTTGCCTTGGAGGGCAAATTAAAAAATTCACATACAACAATAATGGATTCGGCACGTACAGTTTTGAGTAAGTTTGATAATGACTGCTTTTGCAATATAGATATTATTATTTTGGCATACATCACTTGTGATATGTAATGCTATAATGGTTCATGACTTTCGAGGCTTATGTATGGCTCAATCATTTCCTAACGGTGAAATTATTTGGCTTGAACTTTAGAGCCGGAAAGCTAATTTAAATTATTAACTCAGACAAATTGGAAATTAATATCAATTGCTACATAATGAGATATTCCAAATATTTAATTATTTTATGCAGATGTTTCTCAACATTTTAATTAAACATTACATTATATAGAATGTAGAAAATTGGTAGACCAGGTAGGTATGTAAAAATTATGCGAGAAACCAATATTGCCAAAACAAATAGTAGTGCCATCATTTAAAGATATAGTGAAATAAATATTAGACAGTTGGCTACATACCTAAAAGGACCACGTGGCTAAATGTGGCACAGAATAGTGATAGCCGCTCGGGTCGATAAGAACTGTGAGAATATCAAAAGAGTTACCGTGGCTTCTGAACACAAAGGGCAACTGAAGGAACACAAGTGGTTTAGTCAGCAAAAAATCGGACCCACCTTCTCACTCCACCCAGAGCAGAAGTTATTTGATGATTTCCCAGATGAAAAGAAAGGTGTGATGAGGAGTACGTGCCTAGAATAATAACAGCGGCACGGGTCGATATCCAAGGTTAAGCAACGCTTGCTTAATCTTGGATATCGACCCGTGCAGACAGTGTATAGATGGGTGACTGTCTTAACAATTAATGGGCCACATCAAAAGGCTTAAAGTTACTCAAAGGGCAATGGAGAGCTATGCTCGGAGTTTCCATGCGTGATCGAATCAGGAATGAAGGTATTCACAGGAAAACTGAAGTTACACAGCCCGAAGAATCGTCAAACTTAAGAGGCACTAGACGTCGTTGAGGCCGAAAGGTTCTGGAATGGCGTACCGGAAGGCCTCGAACAAGGCGGACCGATGACCTAGTGAGGGTTTTTTTTTTTCGTGTGGGAAAATCATCTAATGACATCCCGCGCTCTTGGGCGGAGCGGGAGATAGTGTCAGACTTTTACTGACTAAAAACCCACTCCTGTTCCTTCTTTGCCATTTTTTTTTCCAGGGCCCCGGGGATCTCTTTCGCATCACCCATGGCCCCAGTAGGCTTCGACCCTGCTGGAACCCTACGGTTGCTGACATCTCCTTGAGGCGCGCGTGGAACACTACGCGCCGTCGACGATTTAGGCTCGGTCCGGACGGTTACCGGACGATCGGACGGCGAGCCACCCATGGCTCGCAAGCCCGCGCCTACGGTGGCCGGAAATCGGGATCGGAATCCCGGTGGCGGTTGGGGCGTGAGGACCGTTGCCTCACGCGATCGGCCGCCTCCTTTGCTAGCATTACTGCTTCGCAGAAGGAGGCAACTGCCTGCCACTCCTCCTTGCTCCGGACCATGGCCTGTACCAAGGCCCGGAGCGAGAGATCGCTGCCACTGATCGCCCCCACGAGGACACGGCGGTGCTCTGCCCAAGCGGGGCACACCTCTACCGTATGCTCCACCGTGTCCTCCGGGCGGTCCACACAATGTTGGCACCCGGGTGTCTCTTCTGCACGAATCCGGTGCAGGAATCTCCCGAACTTACCATGTCCAGTGAGGACCTGCGTCATGCGGTAGGTAAGGACGCCGTGAGGTCTTTCCAGCCACTCCTCAAAGAGGGGACTTATCGCCATAATTATGGCGTGCCCAACCTAGTGAGGGTTGCGGGATTCCGATGGATGCGAGACACATAGGACCGGTCAGTCGGCCACGTTTGGGGGAGGGTATGTCCAGCAGTGGTCGTGTTTTGGCTGAAATGATAATGATGATGAAGAACCATGATGCGATTTTGTTACGTGAAGGATCTTCGTAGAAAAAAAAATACTATGTCAAGAGTACATGACGTAAGCTAAGCAAACTCGTGAAGTGATTAACATATCCAATAATCCAATTAATAATTGGGTATTAACTGCAAATTGTGATGATCCATTGTCAGGTTAGAAAACAAAAAGCAGCTGAGATTTTATAGTTAATCAATCTGCCTAACCAACCTTTCTCCAACTAAAAGATTGGTTTCTAGACTAACTGGATAGAGTTGAATTCCAATATTTTACATGGAGTGCCTGCCTATCTGATCTCCACAACCCAGTAACCGGGTAACACCATGCCCCCTTTTATTTGAGGTGGGAAATTATCCAATGACTTCTCCGCTATAGGCTAGAGCGGGAGCATGCCAAATTTTTACTGACTAATACCACACCTAGATACAACTAGGCACGCCATAATTATGGCGGTAAGTCCCCTCTTTGAGGAATAGCTGAAAAGGCAATACGGCGTCCTTACCTTCCGCATGACGCAGGTCCCCACCGGACATGGTAAGTTCGGGAGGTTCCTGCATCGGATTCGTGCCGAAGAAACGCCCGGGTGCCACCATTGTGTGGACCGGCAGGAGGACACGGTAGAGGTGTGCCCCGCCTGGGCAGAGCACCGCCGCATCCTCGTGGGGGCGATCGGCGGCAGCGATCTCTCGCACTAGGCCTTGGTACATGCCATGGCCCGGAGCGAGGAGGAGTGGTAGGCGATCGCCTCCTTCTGCGAAGCAGTAATGCTAGCAAAGGAGGAGGGCATACGTGCACCCGCGAGGCAATGACCCTCGCGCCCCAGCCGCCGGGATTCCGATCTCGATTTCCGGCCACTGTAGACGCGGGCTTGCGAATGGCGAGCAATGGGTAGCTCGCCGTCCGACCGTCCAGTAACTGTCAGGACTGAGCCCAAATCGTCGACGACGCGTAGTGTTCCACGCGCGTCTTAAAGAGATGTCAGCAAATCGTAGGGGCCCAGAAGGGTCGAAGACTATTGGGGCCATGGGTGATGTGAAAGAGATCCCCAGGGTCCTGGAACTACGGCAAAGAAGGAGCAGGGGTGGGTTTTTAGTTAGTAAAAGTCTGACACGCCCTCTCGCCCCAACCAAGAGCGGGGATGTCATTAGATGACTTCCGACCCACAAAAAAAAAACCTAGGTACCACGGGTTTTCTTTTTAGAAATTCCCTTCGCCCTAGCGAGCATCGGCCCTGTTGGGTTCCTACGGTTTTGCTGATATCTCTTTGAGGCGCGCGTGGAGCACTACGCGCCGTGAACGCGTACGGAGCATAGTGATCGATACCGGCCCTTGGCAAAACTGCCGTAACGACTGTCCAAGATCTTCAAATACCGGGACCAAGCCAAGGGGGTTAAGCAGTTGATTCTTCCATGCCTCTGAAGGCATCGAAGAATCGTGATATGTTAAAATGGTCACCAGTCCTCACATTTACCTCAATAAGAATTGCTAAACCATGGGGATCTACCCGTGCGGCTGGTATTACTTAGCCACGTTCTTCTCGAGATTTTGTTACTAATTTTATTGAATATTTTTTCTAATTAAAAATTTTATTTTTCTAATTTAGATTTTTACGATTAAGGGCATCCAACTCGACATACATTTTCTTTATTTTTCTTACGCGATTAAGACGTTATTACAAATTTTTCATTAGGTTTTTTGTTTTCATTATCTAGGCTTCTATTGAAATCAATTTATAAATTTGTGTGAAACTATTTCAGTAAAGACCTCTAAAAATCTGCTATTTTGCATGTACTTTAACACTTCATAATTTACTCAAAAATTTAAAAAAATAAAAAGTATAACAATAGAAGCCTTGCAAATCTATTCAAAATTCTGTAT
The DNA here is from genome assembly GCA_905147345.3 of Mythimna impura. NCBI lineage: Eukaryota > Metazoa > Arthropoda > Insecta > Lepidoptera > Noctuidae > Mythimna > Mythimna impura. The sequence goes on along the minus strand of LR990343.1, from coordinate 16,392,602 downwards.
GACGACATTTTTTGTTTCAAAAACTTATAAGGGTTTAAAAAAAAACACTTATTTCCTGGAACAAGTTTTGTAAAATAATCGAGTCAATCACGGAATTACCAAATGCTAACAGAGTTTTCAGGAGTTGTCTGTGTTTTGTGGCGTTGCCTTTTCGTAAAACATCGCGACATCGCGTTGGATTGCGTTAGATGAAGTAACAAGCTTTTAAACCATGCTCGATGTTGACGATAGGCGAGTGAAAAAGGACCCTCTTAATAGCATGTTGACAGACTAATCTCCTAGCCTGAAATGTAGGTTTAATTAAAAAAAGGTCATGTGTCGGATAATATTAACTGACAGGGGCATTATTATCACGTCACCTTGGCAACTATCACATTAATATTATAAAAGCGAAAGTATGTATGTATATTTGTGTATGTTTGTAACTCTTCATGCTCAAACGGCTAAACGGATTTAGATGAAATTAGCACACGGGTAAACCATGTCTAGGAATAGTACATAGAATACTTTTTATCCAGAGAGTATGTTTTCTTGCGATAATTTTCGACTTTCATGCAGGCGAAGCCAGGGGCAGAAGCTAGTTATTCATATTTTGCAGAGGTCAATAGCTTTAGCGCTCCGGTAATGTTCGAAAGAGTTACGGCGGCTTTGGAACGCAAAGGTCAACTGAAGCAAGAGGAGTTCGGTGGTTGTCACCAGGGCGTGAGGTGGAGACCTCCCTTACGCTAGAGCCCTGTGGGAGACGTTCCGGACGTCGAGAATCAATAGGCTGATGCAGGTTTGCGGACTATGAGCAATGGGTAGCTCACCGTCCGGCCGTCCGATAAGGACCAAGCCCGAGTCGACGGCGCGTAGTGTTCCAAAGAGATGTTAGCAAAGTTGAAGTGGCCCTAGGGAATATTGGAAATAGTTACTGTGGTACTGGACCACAAAGGGTAACTGAAGGAACACTAGGTGGGTTTAAGTTAGAGTTTAACACGTTGATGATTTCTCACTTCTCACCACATAAAAGCCCTCTGTGACGTAAGTGTCAGTTTTAAATATTTATTGCGAAAATAAAAAATAAACAATAATAACGGACCAACAAAACATAAAAATAACAACTCAAATAAATGATCAATGTTTACGCGTCATACTCGTAAAAACAGCACAATGCCAAGATATGTTTTTTTCTTTTTCGAAAATAAAGTAAAAGTAGCCTAAGATACTCTTTATAACATCAGCTATCTACCAGTAAAATTCTCATCAAAATCGGTCTTACCATTTCGGAGATTAGCCGAAACAAACAGACTAACAGACAGACCAACATTTTTAATACAAGTTGTTCTTTTGCAATAATAATAAACATTCGTGTACAGTTAATAAAAAAATATATATTTTTAGGGTTCCATACCACAAAAGGAAAAAACGGAACCCTTATAGGATCACTTTGTTGTCCGTCCGTCTGTCTGTATGTCTGTCGAGACCCTTTATCTCGAGAACGCGTAGAGGTATCGAGTTGAAATTAAAACCATATACTCAAGTCTGCGGTTCCTTGAAGCTGTGAAAAAAATCAAAATTCTGAGTAAACAAACAAAAAAAGATACAGCCGTTTATGTTGCAAAAAACATATATTTCGACACTCTCAAGAGCATAAAAATTCATTAGGTTCTTCCCGTTGACCTAGAATCTTAAAAATTAGCATGAAACAAGGTCACAAAACATACAGTACAAAACATACAGTATAGGAAAAAAATCTGAAAACTGTGAATTTGTAGTTACTTCACAAAAAAAAACTTTTTGCGTTTCGGAAAAATTTTCGTAATTCAATTCGGGAATTGAACTGTTTTCATAGGTAAGTTTGTATGGAACCCTCAGTGCTCGAGTCCGACTCGCACTTGCCCGGTTTTTTATATTACAAACAGACACTTTAATTTTATTTATATATGTATATGTGTAAATGATAAGTGTAGTATGTCACTACACTTATCATCTACACGTATATACGTGTTAATTAGTAGAATAAATGAAAATCGTATTATTAATTAACAAATTCTACCAATACAGCGGCTTTATTCAGAAATATTGTTAAACATCCTGTTAATATATCTTTATGGGCTTGAATTACAACACTGCATAATACGTGAATACGAACCTTTTTTTTGAGGTAGGAAATCATCAAAAGACTTCTCCCCCCCTAGGGTAGAGCGTAAGGGCGTGTCAGACTTTTACTGACTAAAACCACAACTCCTTAAGTTGCCTTTTACGTTCTAGGATCACGGGGATCCCTTCCATACTTTTCCCCATGGTCCTACCCAGCATCGGCCCTGCTGGGCCCATACTGTAATTGCTGACATCTCCTTGAGCCGCACAAGGAACACAACGCCCCGTCGAGGAATCGGGCTCGGTCCTTACAGGACGAGCGGACTGCGAGCTACCCATTGCTCGTCACCCGTAAGCCCGCGCGAACGTTGGCAGATCGCTCTGCGATTCCCGATGCCTGGACCCCTAGCCAAGTTACAACCGTTTCGTTTCGATTCTCTTTTCGTTGATCGCCTCGAGTCGGCCACGCCTCCAATTCCTTTGTTCTGACCACGTGAATGAGCGTCGAGATGACGTCAGGAATAAAGGAATCGGAGGCGTGGCCTACTCGATGCGATCGACGAAAAGAGAATCGAAACGAAAAGGTTGCAACTTGGCTAGGGGGGCAGGAGCGTCTCTGGTCACGTAAAGTAATGGTAATCGTTGTTTTATTGCAGAGATTGCGAAACATAATTATTTGCTAAGACGTATTTAAGGATATTATTTCTAAAAATGTAAGTTTGCATAACAAGTGGAGTACGTAACGCGAACACCAATTGAGGTTTAGTAACCTAAGGTTAATTTAAGGAGTCATCGTATAATAAACATTTACGCTATGCAAAAATGTGTAAATCACACCGTTTTATAATTTTTATATAATCACACTCAGGATTGAGTATGACACACAGACGATAAATCAATTTCAAAACCAATCAAAAATGTTTTGTGCACTTTCATTTAGTGAACGTTACAACTGACATCTTGGCCTTTGTCTATCAGGAATTCCAATAATAATCATAGTTTTTGCGTGAGAGTAACAAAATGCAATTCTGTCTATTGAGAAACCAGGCATGACTACATTGATCACTAATAAACAACTAGTGATCGATGCATGACCAGATGTTTCTCGCATTTGCTTGATCAGAATATTAAGATTCGAATAATATAGAAATTTGAAGTATATTGCTTCATGCATCTGCCAATTAAATGTACAATTTTGTTTTGCATATGAATAGTTTAATTATTGAATTATTTTGTGATTGTTTAGCAGTTAGGTATTTATTAAAAATTGTAGAAATTGGGTAATATATTTTCAATGTCTTTTATTTGGTTTCCCAATTGTATAAACATACCCATGAATATTTTTGCAACTGGTCAATAGAAGATATGAATAAGAATGATAAATCTCAGATACATTAGGGGACAAATTTTTCCCCAACATGACGTGTAACGCTCAATCTACGTGATGCTGCAACGTTGCCCAGTGTCACGCAACTTGCCCTCAACTTCAACGGTCCGGACTAAGCGTTTCGCTTCTTCGTTTATACCGCGTACATCGAAGGACCGGAACAATTTGCCTGCTGTGGTCTTCCCGTTCGTCTATAATTTAGGTGTCTTCAAGGCTAGAGTGAATAGGCTCTTAAAAAACTAGTGCGCCTCACCATCAATGATTGCATCTCTGCTGACCATCAGGTGGGATTGCAGTCAAGCACTGGTTAATATCAATAAAAAAAAAACATTTTACAATACACTCACGTGACGCGGGACATTTTGTCCCTTAATGTGTCTGAGGCTTTAGTCGTAATTACTTGATTTAGTTTTGTTTTACAGATATGAAACATCAGACGGTACCTACAGAAGAGAAGATGGCGGAATTATTCCAGGGCCTGAAGGTAGCTCGCTAGTCGTCCGAGGGGAGTACGGGTACATTGACTCTGAAGGGAAGCCCTACTCTATGAAGTATGTAGCAGATGCCAATGGTTACCAGCCAAGAGTCAATGACGATCACACGAGGTTCAATGATAGAAGAATTATTTAATGTTTTTTTAAATAAATAATATTAGAGTGATTATTACATTTTGTTTTTTGTTTTATTCACACAGTAAAGTAGAGCGAAGTCAGTTCTATATACAGAACCTATTATTTTAGTTATTTAATAGAAAGTTTAACCTAGATTGTATTGTGCTGTTATCATACAGTCGGAGACCAACGAATTCCAAATATTTTTGGGTATACAGATTCACACTTGATTCTTTTGGGGATAGGAAAAACTGCAGAGTCCACAGATCCTTCCATACTTTTTCATACGTTGTTTTTTATCCACGTTCTGTCTTCATATACAAGGGCGAAAAATAAAAACCTACAAATAAAACCGAAGATTGTATGAATAATTAAACATTTGTCATACTTAACAATGTTAGATAAGCATTCTTTATTGATTTGCTCGCTAGTGTTAAATTCATTATATTTGACGCAACTTCCGAATTTAAATGTTAAATGAATTATAGTTTTTTTTTATAATAATTTAATTATATGCCTGTTTACTTACTAACGGAAATTATCTAATAACGAAAATTGTCAAAGGATGATCGAAATTATAGTGGTATTTTTTATGAGAATTGTAATTTTTAAGTCCAGCTTGGAGAAAATTTGCGATACTGAATGAAAAGGTGTTGGATTTTTATTTTATTTCTTTGCTCTAAATCGCACTAAATCTACTTGGGTTATATGAGGAAGGAAATAAGGGTTCTGTAATGGGTACTCTTGCTGACTAAAGCTTAGTTATTCTACAGGTAACTTTGACCGGGGTGAGTGCCCTCGGCCAAATATTTGTTCAAAGGAATTCATGCGGAACCATTAACCATCCTTGACCGCCTACGGTCGCAATTCCTCTAGTGATACGCTTGCAAGATGCATGCGTTGTCATTTAAGCTATTCAGGCAACAAACTCCCTAAGTTTTTTACTTGCAGGCCACACCCTATTACGGCTGCAGATGGTTCTGCGTCCTCTGACGCCAGGTGGATCCACTATATTCCCTATGTGCCACACCTTATACAACCATTGCTTCCTCGCGACTAGATCACAGCTGGATATGAGAATAACAGTCAATGCACTTCTACAGTAGTGTAGAGGGAGGTGATCGGCGGCGGCGACCTCTCCCGCCTATCCCTAGTTCAAGCCATGGTCCAGTAATGCTAGTGAAGGAGATGGCCACAAACATAAGGGAACGGGTATCTTCACGGCCCGGGCAAAATGTAGAGAAGTTCTCTACATTATCCCATTTTTCCATTTAATTTCTAGTTAATGATGTGTAACTGTTTATTATTCCTAAATAAATAAATTGTTAAATGAATACACAAAAACTCTTTCCGAAAAGTGTCCAAAATGAAATCATAAACATAATTTAATTTAGTTGAGTAAATCACGCAAGACCTCTTAAGGCATAAAATAAATTGTAATGTATTTGTAAGCACCACCAAATTAAGCACCCACGTGCGTGTATCTTATCGTGTGTTGCGTGCCTGTTCCATCTCACATCTTTCTGTCCTGATTCGTATGTAAAATAAAAGAGCTTTTAAATTACACGGAGCACACTACGACACGAAAAGTAAAACATACGACTTCGAAAAAAAGATATCGAGTGTTGCTATATTTAAACGCAACGAATTTACTAAAGGAATTGATTTCTTAAATTATTGTTAAGGTTACGATCATACCTTATATAATTTTTTTATTGTTATGGCTTAAGTATAGTACTATAAACCTAAAAGTTTTAACATAAGGAACCCGCTATTTTGTTCTGAAACGGGAAATATATTTTGTTATACTTATTACGGATTTTACTGTAAAGAAAATATTTACATCAAAAGATTCATACAATGCTTGGAACACAAAAAGCAACTGAAGGAACACAGGTGGGTTTTAGTCTGTAAAAGTCAGACACGTCCTCTCACTCCAACCTCTTTGATGATTTCCCACTTCAAAAAAAAAACGGGGCATTAATAAAATATTTATGTTTTTAATTCTATAGGATTAGGGGCAAATTATTTATTTTCACAAAAAAGATTAATGTTTAAATCTGATGAAACTATAGAAATGCGAATGATTTTTTTTGAAACAAATACAGTGAAGAGGAAAATATAGTTTTTGGAAAAACCAGAGAACCTTAATAAAATGTGCAATATATCGTAAAACCTTACCAATATTACAGTATTGAACATTGTTTACGACTTATTTCGCAAGCAAGCGTGTACAGTTCAAACTTCATTATTTATTCGTTGTTTCATATTGTAATACAATATCTCTTATAATGTTAAGAATATTCAGCTGTTTTGCTTCGTATATCGTAAGTGATTTTGATGAATTTGGAAACAATTGTTGTTAGGCAGACGGAATTTTTAACAACTTATTAATTTTCATAGATCCTGAATTGTCTGATCAGGAGGAGTAACTGTGTTATTTACACTTAGTAAGTAAACTTTTATTTAGTTATGAGTTTACATGTGGATGGATGGAGAGGGAGAGGGAGACCAAAGAAAAGATGGATGGATTGTGTGAAGAGTGATATGAAAGAAAAGGAAGTTAGTGATAGTATGACGAGTGACAGGGCAGAATGGAAGAAAAAAACGTGTTGCGCCGACCCCAAATAACACGGGACAAGGGCAGGAAGATGATGATGATGATGATGATGAAGTAAACTTTTATTTAACTATCTACAACATACAACTGGCATAATGCACACTCTTTTACAAACTAATTAGAAAATTAAGTTACAATCATAACTGAAGAAAGAAAGAAAAGAAAAAACGTTTATTCGTACCTCACGCATAGAATTAAGTATGATAAAAAATAATTTTAAAATCTGTGCAAGGCCAAAAAGGCGCCTAACTCAGCATATGCTGCGATATTTAAAACGATAAATAACGCAGCGCTGGTATTCTGTTAGGGCCCGCGGTGATGCCACGGTCACACTCACGGAGGTTAAATAAAACTGTAATATAGGTATCGAAACAAAATAATAAATACAAACATTGATAAAACAAACATTGGAAAAATAATAAATACATGACATTGGTAAAAACCGTGAATTTACATTAATACATGTCATGTGTTAGAGAAATATTTATAAAAATGCAATAATAATGAATCATAGACAGACGCCTGACGCCGTGCTCCAAAATGATTTTTCAAGAATTTATAAAAATAATATTTTTGTCCCAAAATAATTAATTGCCTGTTTTAAGAATATTAAATGTTAAATCGATTCAGAATCGGTTCTGAACATACTACTTTCAGGATGTGTGTTTATTATGTTACATGTTGTATAAACAGCAGATGTTCCCGCGTGAATGCTTAAGATTGCACCACGAGAGTGTAATATCAAGATCAATAAACTATCCCTGTAGTTGACTGGCCTGTTAGTCTAGTGGTTAGTGGCCCTGACTGCCATGCCGGAGGTCGTGGGTTCGATTCCCACCCAGGACATATTTGTGTGATGAGCACAATCATTTGTTCTGTGCCTGGGTGTAATTTATCTATAATATGTATGTATTTAGAAATATATAAGTATGTTTATCAGTTGTCTAGTACTCATAACACAAGCTCTGCTTAGCTTGGGACTAGACGGCGTTGTATGATAGTTGTGGAATATTATTAAATAATATTATAATTAAATCCCTAATCCTAATCCAGATCATGATCTACCGTTGGGTTAAGTTTTAATAAAATACGTTTAACCGTTGAGTTGAAATTGATTAAGGAACATCTAAACATCTAAACGTCCATATATCCAGCTTATATCCAGGCTTTTGCATTTATAATTATAAAATAACAAATAATATAGAAGAGAAGGAGGATACAATATAATCATACGAAAAGTCTCAACATTGTCTTTCTTTATATTAGTTTGCTTGAAATGTACTACTGAACATAATCATTAATGGGAGTTTGACTACTAGAATTAAGTGACAGTTACCAAACATATTCAATGAATTAATAAATTAACGGTTTCAGTGAAGATATTGAATTAAGGAGAATATTTCCAAGTGAATTTCCTCAAGACACAATACGAAAAAGTGGCTCTTTAGATCCAGAGGTAAAATAAAATTTATCATAAATATTTACATACGAGTAAGTTACCAAACTATTGTGCCTGTGTAGGTTACATCAGTCAGTTGCCAGTAAATCGCTGTGTTTTACTCTGTAACTAAAGTTATTAACAACAACACAAAGTTAGTTTACATTACAAACTTCACTTACGTTGTGATTTATTTTAATTAGATACCTAACACAATGCCCTAGTTTACAGATAATTAAAACTATTAGTAACGCTTTGCTTCTGTTGTAAGCTCGGGTTCCAAACATTTCATTAAGTTGGGTAAAAGCTTCTAGCTTTGGCCTCGGCCAGGGTGAGGAACTTATGCGAATGCTGAGGCGGGCGCTAGAAATCAATCAAGCATATGGAACCGCTGTTTGCCATATAATATTATATACCAAAGTGATAAAGGTGGGTGCCTAAGGTCTTTTAGGGTTCCGTATCTCAAAAGGAAATAACGAAACCCGTATAGGATCACTTTGTTTTCCATCTGTCTGTCTGTCTGTCTGTCAAGACCTTTAATTTATTTATTTATATTTATATTATATATTTCATGACACAGTATAATCAGTTATCTCGGGAACGCGTGGAGGTATGAAGTTGAAATTATACTCAAGTTAAAATCAAGCAATTAAACCAAAATTATACTCAAGTCTGCGGTCCCTTGAAGCTGTGAAAAAATCAAACTTCTAAGTTAACTTTAAAGTTTGAATAAAAAAATACGGCCGTTTATGTCGCAAAAAACGCATATTTCGAAACTCTTTAAGGAATCAAAATTCATAGGGTGCTTCCCGTTGACACAGAATCCTGAAATTTGGCATATAGCAATTTAAGGTCTTATATAGCACAGGTGTAGGAATAAATCTGAACTTTTTGCTACCTACGTCACAAAAAAAAAACTTTTCTCCAATTCGGAAAAATCTTTGAGACTCCATTCGGGAATTGTAGTTTGTACGGAACTCTCAGTGCGCGAGTCCAACTCGTATTTGCCCAGTTTTTTTATATAACATGGGTAGGATGACAGCAGGACGAAAATATACATCTTTAAGATGAGAGAAAAGGAGAGGTACCTACTTTGTATGAATTCGACAGCTGTCACCTGCGGGTGACAGCTAAAGGATATAGCTAATTATGAGATGGTGCATGTCCTGATAATGGTATAGCGTTACGTGACGGAGTAGCGCTATTGAGCGATTGCCTATCGTTTTCCCTGAGAAATCACTTCTACTCTCTACAACGCGACCTCCCTGACGGGGTCACCATGGTCTGTTAGGCAGACGACACACTGGTCCTGGTGCAGGGAGAGTCGTACCGGGTGGCTGTCGAACTAGCGACACGCGGGGTTGCGATAGTCGTTGAGAGGACTGCTGTGCAGTTGGGACTCGAGGTGGCGCTGCACAAGTGCGAGGCCACGTGTTTTCACAGCCCTCGGAGCGCGCCACCACGGCGTTCCCATTTAACGGTAGAAGTAGTTCACATCGGCGTCGGGTCGACGATGAAGTACCTGGGACTCGCCCTTGACAGCCGGCAAAACTTCGAGGAGTACTTCCAACGTCTGGCTCTCAAACTGAATCGGACTGGGGCTGCCCTCATGTGGCTCCTGCCTAACTTAGGGGATCCAGAAGTCTCCTGCCAGAGGCTCTACGCAGGCATTGTTCGGTGCTTGGCTCTTTATGGAGCGCCGGTGTGGGAGCCGTCGCTGCGAAAGAGACCGGCGGCCCAGCTGAACGCCTGCCACAGAGTCATGGCCTTACGGATGGTGGGGGGATACCTGTTGAAAATATTAAAATACAGATAGACACTAATTACTAGCGGCATCTAGTGATGCATAGATAAAAGATATGTAAAGTCTTTTTGTTCAGTCTGTTCAGTCGCTCAATAAAAATATCATTCGCTCGTTTTCTGGTCACAGAAGTTCACGTTGTTTTATTTTTTAATACCACACGGTTTCTTGCGAAGTGGCAAGCCTCCTTGCTGGCCTGCCACCATGGGATCTGGACGCAAAAGTCCTTGCACGCATGCACGATTTGCGCGTGGAGATGTAACGCCGGGGTGATACTCCGCTGCCGCGACAAGTAGCGGCATGGCGGACAGAGTTCTGGCGGGATCTTATGGTGATAAAATGTGATCTTAAAATGGTGATAGCAATTGTCGCAAATCAGAGCTGGGTACGCCATAATTATGACGGTAAGTCTCTTTGAGGAGTAGCTGGAAAGACCTCACGGCGTTCTCGCCTTCCGCATGACGCAGGTTCTCACCGAACATGGTCCGTTCGGGAAGTTCCTGCACCGGATTCGTGCGGAAGTATCGCCCGGGTGCCACCACTTTGTGGACCGCCCGGAGGACACGGTGGAGCACAAGTTAGAGGTGTGCCCCGCTTGGGCAGTGCACCGCCGTGTCCTCATGGGAGAGATCGATGGCAACGATCTCTCGCGCCGGGCCTTGGTATAGGCCATGGTCCGAAGTGAGGAGGATTGGCAGGCGGTCGCCTCCTTTTGCGATGCAGTAACAAGCTAGCAAAGGTAGAGGATCCCGATTCCGGCCACTGAAGGCGTGGGGGCTGGATAGCTCGCCGTCCGACCGTCCGGTAACCGTCCGGACCGAGCTCAAGTTGTCGATGGCGCATACTGTTCCACGCGCGCCTCAAGATGTCAGCAACCGTAGGGGCCCAGCAGGGTCGAAGCCTACTGGGGCCATGGGTGATGCGAAAGAGAACCCCGGGGCCCTGAGACGGGGCCTAGATGTCAGCAAACCCTAGAATCAAGGGGCCAAGGGTTTGTTTCTGAAAGGAAAACTCGGCCCTGGGATGAAGGCAAATAAGGATGTCACCAGTTACAACAACGCAATGCTCTGTGGTCTTATAAACGTTCCCGCCAACCAACCTGCACTTGTCCTAATCACTGTGCGTTCACTCTAGACTATAACTTATATAGATTTAAAAACTTGATCTCTAAGTAAACATCTTCGTTTACAAAAGTGTAGGTTAAACTACTAGAGAAATATTGTTCTTGGTCTACTCGATGACACAAGAAAAAATATCACAAATTATATAACAGATATCTCAAAATTTTTTTCTCTTAGCACCTAGGTCGTTACGCCGAATTACAAAGCTATTTCAAATACCCAAAAGATAAAGTCAACAGTCATTTTGAGGAGCTGGTGTGTTATGATAAAGACGATAAAAAGGTATGCTTATTTTTTATTGTATAAAATTAAACAGGTAAAAAAAATAAACTATTAACATAGACACTCAGACGGAGATGCAACCGACCTGAATGTCTTCCATGGAAATCGGCACGAAATTACCCAGAATGGTAGATGGCATTGATCCAGGGTTGGGGCAGTACAGACTAGCTGTAGTAATAGACAATCAGAAGTAATGAAATAACGGCATGCACGCATGTATTTTTTTAGGTAAAAATACACGCGTAGTAAAGTTAGGCAGTGTATCGTAATCCTGATTGAAGATCCAATAATACTTACCTGGCTTGGGAAACGATCAAGAGCCATTGCTTAATACCCATCCTTGCTACCACTAGACCATCTCCAATTGCCGCGTTCGTGAAGACGTACCTAATCAAATTACCATAAATTAAAATTAACCTTCGTTTTACGCAAAACGATCTGAGACGGCCATCATTGCAATTTAGTAGGTCTAAATGGCAATAGCGTTAACTGTCTGCACGACCATTTGGTAACCGTAGACAACGCTTTTTAATAATCGTGGCAACGGTACGTATGTTATGCACTTGTATATTATAGGTATTGATGAGGCCTGTTAGGGCTGATGCTTGCCATGGCTGAATCTGCAAGTTCGAAGAGTTGCCGAGGTCCTGGAACGCAAAAGGCACAGGTTTTCGTCGACGGCACGTACCACGCGCGCCTCAAGAAGATGTCAGCAAACCGTAGGGTCGAAGCCTACTGGGCCAAGGGTTTGTTTCTGAAAGGAAAACTCGGCCCTGGGACGAAGGCAAAGAAGGAACAGAAGTGGGTTTTTAGTCAGTAAAAGTCTGACACTTCCTCTTACTCTACCCAGAACGGGAAGAGTTATTTAAAATTTTTTTAATGAGCTCGTGTTTCGCTCCAGGAACTGATGTCTGGTTGTAATCACTGTGTAATATGCTCTTTAATTCTAGCTGTGTAGAATCGATGCAGAAAGGTATTCTCCTGAAGAAGACGCCTACTACCTCTCTCCTATAGTTCACAGTCACGTAGACCGACGTCGAGTGTATTGTTTCATGCTTCTCTGCTTTACTGAAGATGAACTTGATAGAGTGGTCGCTTCGTTTTAAATAAAAGATATTAACAGAATTCATTTGCTTTATTTATTTAAGTGTTTCGGTATTTAATACAGATAGAAGAGTACGAAGGTGCTGCAGGTAGTTTTATTATGAGTCAATGAAAATAATGAAAAAAAGATATCAATTAAAATGATATGTCTAGATTTAAAAGTCCGTTCCATCATCGGACCACTAGACGTACGGCGTTGCGCCATCGGTACATGGTGGACATCCCACCCATACGTACAAAGCGTTTTGGGAACACATTCATAATGCGTACAGCTAAGGAGTGGAATTCCCTGCCGGAGTCTGTGTTTCCTGATAGCTACAACCTCGGGGTCTTTAAGTCAAGAGTGAATAGGTTACTTCTAGGCAAGCGTGCTCCATCGTCGGCCACATCATCGCTTACCATCAGGTGAGATAGTGGTCAAACGCGAGCCTATCAATAATAATAATAAAAAAGGAGATAAGTAATCTCTAATGAAACATCGTGAGGAAACCGGCATGTCCTAGAACCTAAAATTCGAAGATATGTGACATTCACCAATCCACACTGGCCCCGCGTGGTGGATTAAGGCCCATTCCCTCTCCTAGAGGGAGGAGGCCTGAGTCCCAGCAGTGGGAACATTAAAAGGCTGATTATGCTTTATGCTTAGGTAATCTCTGCCAGAAAACGAACTTATACGGCAAGCTGCCATGCCGCGTCAGGGATCCTGTCACTTCTTACCTGCCAATCAAACAGTTAAATCAACATTTAATTTTAGTAGTACTAAAGTCCTGTTAAGAAAACCTGTAAAACGTTCATGAATCCCTGATAGAAAAGAAAGAAGTCTTTTTTGAGGTGGGAAATTATCTAATGACTTCTTGCGCTCTAGGGTGGAGCATGAGGGCGTGTCTGACTTTACTTCCTAAAACCCATCTGTGTCCTTTAGTAGCAGTTTGCGTTTCTGGCCCAGTTAATCTTTTAAATGTTCCTACAGCCCTAGCAAACATTGGCCTTACTAGGTCCTTTCAGTTTTGCTGATATCTCTTTGAGGTGCGCGTGGAGCACTACGCACCGTCAACTCGCGTTTTGTCTTTATCGGACGACAACGTGAACTGTTGATGACAATATGGTTAATTGACATAATATGCCCTAACTTGATAAGTCAAAGCCTTAACTCATTAAAGTTAAAGCTTAAAAATCAAATCACTTTGTCAGAGTAATGCCCATAATAATCTTATTATAAGCATTACTCTGACAAATTATAAGTTTGTATTACATTTTTATGATAATACTAGCTTCTGACAGCAGCTTCTGCCATGTGAAATTAGAAAATTATATCATAACGTCGGGATAAAAATTATCCTAGGTCAAGGTCAACGGTTAAGACATGGTCATTTAATCCAAATCCATTCAGCCCATCGAACGTTTTTTTTTTTATGTGGGTAAACATCCAATGACAAATCTCGCTCTTGGGTGGGGCAGGAGATAGTGTCAGACTTTTACTGACTAAAACCCCCCTCCTGTTTGTTGCCTTTCGTACCAGGGCCGAGTCTTCCTCAGAATCCTTTTTTTTTCCCTTCAGAATCAGGCCCTTGGCCCCGGTAGGCTTTGACTCTGCTGGGCCCCTACAGTTGCTGACATCTCCTTGAGAACCGATCGAACGTGAAGAATTGACAAATTATACACACACAAGCATACAAACTTTCACCTTTATAATATTAGCCTGATGATAGTGTGATCTATATTTTATTGATGTTACTTGTGCTACATCTTCATTTGGCCTCTCTTGTACTCCCAAAGCTAGTTGAGACATTCGATTGTTATCGTTCACGCCTAGACAATACACGATCGTTACGTCATCAGACGATAACCAAAGCTGCGCGTCCTTTTGTTTTCAACCAGATTATGCCATGATGCGTCAAGCAACTACCGTTTTCATACAAAAATACTTTATAAATCTTATAATTATCGACGTCAGAACCATTTCGTACAATGTCCACTTTTTGCAAAAATCCCTTTTAACATAATCCCTTTTAACATAATCGTATGTAGATTTTCTGGCTCTTTCTTCGTGTCAAATCAATACATTTATTACTCATTTAATTACAAATTTCGTTTACTTAGAAATGGGCGGATATCCACAATAGGTACTCTAAAGCCATACAGTCTGAATATCAATTAGAACTTTATGGAAAACAAAAATTACAGATACACTTTTTGTGGCCATATTTAGTGGTCTCTTGTTATAATAAGTAGTAGGTAACATACTTATGTTTAATGCACCTAGACCTCTTAAAATTAAGTCTTACGTTAATTACTCACTTTCAACGTTTGTTTTTGCTTACTCTTCTGAAAAATTGCAAAAAAGACATCGAATCAGATGGTTCTGATTTCGATAACTAATAAACCTTGTAGCATACTTAAAACAGGTAAAAATTTGTATAAAAAAAATACATACAAAACCCCCAAAAGCACAAAACACAAATGTGTTATGTATGATGTAATAATAATACAACCTCTTTGGTCTTTTGATCAAGAGTGATTATGTTACTTCTAAGTAAGGGAACTCCATCGTCGACCACATCATCGCTTACCATCTGGTGAGATAGTGGTCAAATACGAAAAAAAATATGAATTAGGTACTTAAGTATATTTAGTCAATCCGAATGTAATCACCATTCGGATTGACTACATGGTGATTATTGATACACAGCGAACTCAAATTATTTTATTTAAATACATATTCAATAAATCAGAATATTATGTCAATTTTAGAAATTATAAATAATTTTGTATGAAAACTTCACGAGTACCGCCCTCTAAGATTACTTATTCAGATTTTGACAGCAGTAGGTAAAACAATTTGATAGTTTCCCATGACCAATAAGGCATCTTCGCAATGGTCTCGCGAATCACGTTGAGAATGAAGCAACACATTCTTTGCAATCAAAAATAAGATAGACGCGATGAATACATCCGTGCATCTGATCTCGAACGTTCCAATAAAGTTCATGTAAAAGATCATATCTATGAATATATTGACATTACGGAAAGACATGGCATTTGTTAACAGACCAGCGATAAATGTTACGGTAACATCTTAATTTTATCAATCACTGTTCTCCATCCGGTTCTGCTTATATTAAAAGAAGCAAGGGCTCTTAAATCAAAAACCAATCGGCAGTTGAAGGTGACACGTGGTGATTTGATGTGTAATAAATTCACTAAGAGGTCGTACTTGACCATGGTTACTTGGAATTTTAATTTATGGAGATAAACTATCGTGGAGTATTTGGAGAGATCTCAATCCTATGTTTTACATGGTATACAAAATACTAGAAACATTAATATGTGTACAGAACCATAATTTACACGACCAAATTACTCCTCTGACATTTGAGTGACAAAGAAACTCTTAGGCAACAACGGGGTTAAGTCAACGAAGCCTCACCTCACGGGGCTACACAAATATATTATGATGTTACCTTTTATCAGATCTTAGCAATAAGAAGACTGCTAGACAGTAGATAAAAGTACATTTGCGTCATTCTTGTATTGAGTTACAGGTATTGAGGTTCAATAGAGATAAATTCTCTATCACAAAACACTTCATTTAAAGCCTAATTAATGATATATAAACGACTACTTAAATCCATAAGTGTCTATCCCAGATTAAAACATCCAATAAAATGTTAAAAACATGGTTAAGCTATGGTAAACGCATAATCTCTCGTCGCATAAAACTTGACCTACTCAATGGAATGTAAATATTTATATAGTTATGTAAAATAATGAGGTGTCATCTTGGTGCCGACAAACTGTTATGTCATTATAACCTTGTACTACATAATATTTATGTATGTGATTATGCTAATTATTTGTGCTTTATGTCACTGTAAACTCATCGAGGTGCACAAAAGAGTGTTTAATAAAAGTTTGACCTAAAATGTGAGACGTATATTCTGTAAGGAAAGCGACGGGTGTCAGAGGTCGTCAGCGGTGTATGGTTCAACGGTTCAACAGACTGTGACGTAAGCAGACCGGTTGGGATCAACCTCAACGATCGACGAGGATAAAATATATTCAAAAATAATTTGGTAATTTGCCTACTTATGTGGCAATGTGTCGCAATATTTTGTTTTGATCATCACTCAATTAAACAGATAATTAATATTGAATCAAAATTAACTGTCGTGAAACCGTTCATTTTATATGTGTGATGAGGTAACGCGATACAAATACTGCACTTTATAATGTCCTCACATAGTCTCATCATAAACCAAATTGGCTACAAAATGTTCAGCACAAAATGTGAAACCTTGACCTTTCCACATAATTTTCGACTTAACGTCGTGGTTTATACATTTATTTACAAATCTCATCTTAGCCACATTAGTCCTTATTTATATATGAATAAAATCTATTTTCATTCACATTTATAGTTTATAAAACGCATCTTCAAAATAACTTCGGCCAATGAATATGCTAAAGGACGATTTTGTGGCTCCGGCTGATTGACATTCCCATAACCTTAATATAACGTCCGAATTCTTTGAATTTTTTTAGTAAATTACTGCTTGTATCTACAATTATTTCCACTCGTTTAAGAAGTAGGTAGTTAAAATTTATTCAACTTCGGTTCTTTGAACTGATAAACAGCCTTGAACTGATGGTAACACTCTAAGATGTACTTTGGTTGTTTTAAGGTTCCGTACCTAAAGGGCTACTTTTTTTAAAATGATATATACTATTACTTGACTGCGATCCCACCTGATGGTAAGTGATGTGTGATGTGTGTGTGCAGTGATGCAATCGTTGATGATGAATCGCACTAGTTTATTAAGAGCCTATTCACACTAGCCTTGAAGACATCAAAATTATAATGGGACGGGAAGACCGCAGCAGGCGAATTGTTCCAATCCTTTAATGTATGTGGTATAAACTTCGAGCCTTTTGCATTGAACCCTTTTGCTTTCACTCAGAGATCCGATCAGAGATCTTTCTGTCACAAGGGTCTAGCAGCTAAATTGTTCAAGCTACAGTATTCATATTTATTATATCGAAACTCAAAGCCAAATGCATATACAATGTGTTCCAAATAAGAATAGGATCAGGACAGTATGACGTGACGTCACAACATGGCAATCGATCCTATTCTTATTTGGAACGCATTGTACAATAATGGGAAACGACAATACAAACAATAAACGAAAACACTGTTAATACTCAAACTAATGAACAACTTTTTTATGGGACCAACTCTGAAATCGCCATATACGCTGGAAGAAAAAAAGAGCAGCTGTTTATTCTTCTCGATTTTAGGGTTCATAACGCCAGAGGGACAGTTTTCATGTCATATTATCATTATGTAATGTCCATATTGTATAAGCGGCGTAAAAAACACTTAATACTTTTTCATAATTTTGTAGAGATACAGACATAAAGTAAGACTATTTTTTTTTTATTCAAAAGCCATGAAGGGCCGTCAAAGTCAATTTTTGTTAAATGTTATTACAAGGTTTTTTTTTCTTTAATTGGTGCCAGTAATTGTGTATCTATAATTTACTAAGAAATATATAAATACCTAATTTCAAAAGGGAATTTACTAAATTTTTTATAATCAAAACCTTAGTTTAGCGTACAGAAGGGTAGTTTTACCGCTATTTATAATTTCATCATATACAGGTACAGAACCCTGAATGTGCGATCAACGCGCACTTGGCCAGTTTATAACTAAAGACCGATTTTCAAACTGAGTATTTTGAGTTAACGTGTCAAATGTTTAAATACCAAATTTAAACAAGCTAATATTAGAAATACTCAACTTCAAATATTTAAATAAAAAATAATATGATTTTTTTTTAAAGCGTACTACTAATAAAACAAAAAAATGTATTGGATTGACCCCATTTTTTTCTGTTCTGTTCTTTTTAGTAAATAAGCGTCCTAATTTTACTATTTTGTTGTACAAAGTAGTAACAATAAAGTATATATAAGTACATAATATAAGTGTAAATAATGAAATACCTAAATATAAAGTTTTATTCTATTCTATTCTATTCTAACGTCTTTTAGGAATCTGGCCTGCCTAGAGTGTATGTTGACAAGTGTGTTGTGACAAACTATTCATAATATTATATATTCAACGACCCTAGCGATTGTTAGTATAGAAAAACCGGATAATTTTACCCATTTTATATCATTAGTATTTCCATATCATTGACCTACTAAGAGACATAAAAATCCCGTTTAGAGGTTGTAGTTGTAGGCAACTCTTCAATAATGACCTACTTTATATCTCAATTAGTTTTTATTTACCATACTAACATTATCTTTGTTAATGTTACCATTAATCCTGAATAACAAATTATAAAGTAAATGGACCACAATGTTTCTTAAAAGCTCACACAGTAACATTGATTGAGTGATGGTTCTTAAAACATCGGCATGACATTTTAACATTAGAAAAACTAATTACCGTCCAAGCTTTAGTATGTCTAGCACTTTGTCTGCCTTTGAAAAAGCTAGACGAAATTACGGAATGGGTTCATGAGGCGGATGGTATTGCATAAATGGAGACACTATGCGCTCCACCCAATCAATGTCTGAACTTTCAAAAGAAAGTTGTGACTTACGATTACGACTGAACTATATACAAATATCGTGAGCACACATTCATCTTATACAATTATTGTAATTCTTTATGTAAGACCTATTGACAGTGATATCGCTATTAATATCTTTTGTGGCAGTAATGTAATAGATGCCTTCTTTTTATAGCCGTTAATGAAGCTATTACTCGCTAATGCGTCATACACAGCCACGCCTTGCCTGCGGGGTTCTACGGTTTAACAGTTGCGGTAAGTAGCGACACAAGTTATTAACCTATTGCCTTCAAACACCACATGAATCGTATAGGTCAAAACAAATCAACTTGCCAGTTCTCGAAAGAATCCGTCATAAACAACAGTTCGGAACGTCGTAAATCTGGCCCTTTACGACTGTACTTTACCGCCGTTTCCACATTTAATATGATGTAATGTAATTAATATTCTACATTTCACTAATAGCACATTAGATAATGTGTCAAATCATTTTATTTTCACCAGTTTGTAGAAGCTGTAAGAAATCTTATTTTAAAATGAGTAATTAGTTATCTGTCTGAGCCGTTTTCAAAAGCTGTTGTCACCGTCTACCTACGTGAATAATGTACGAGTATAGTTACTGTCTAGAGAGTTCAATTGTGACTGGGAAGAAGCGAAGTCGTGGGCAAAAGTCAGACTTACTTAATATATTACAAGTGAAGCCAGCATGTAATCCTATCCGCTCACTACAATGCGTCTTACATTGTGATTCATAACCGAACATGAAATCTTAAACTAGGTACATTAACTTTTGTACCGAATAATAATGTAAATTAATGTTTTGTGAGTTCTTACTATTACAGTTACAACATTACAAGTAGGCGTTTAATTTTCTCTGCTACTGTTATGTAATTTTTATTCATAAATTAACATAGTTTCCAGGGCAAATGTTACTTGGCCATGCACCCACTGTTGTTATTATGTAGAAATATAATACTAAATTAATTTTACCATTTGTAGATTTGCCATCCTGCAACTAGGAAGTGTCTGTCTTCAATTAATGTGAACTAGATTTACTGATGGCGCTGTAACCTGGGAAATGAAACGAAACAGTATGAATGTAGTATGTCACAATTATAAAATGAATCCAGAGAGTTCATATCTACGAGTATATAATAAAAATGTACATAATTTGGAAGACAAAGTAAAGAGTATCTATCTTTACGATTATTCCTAGCAGGTGGGAAACTAGGTGGTGCTTTACGAAATTATTTTTATTTGTGTTAATTACAGTTTGGTAGTCACATCAAAAACATGTCTTAAATTTCAAAAATAAATGAAAAAGAGATAATTAAACACTAATTTTTTCCCTCATTCTCCACTGTACTAGAAGGCCAGGGAGGCCAAAGAAAAGATGGATGGATTGTGTGAACAGTGATATGAAAGAAAAGGAAGTTAATGATAGCATGACGGTTAACAGGATAGAATGGAAGAAATAAACGTGTTGCGTCGATCCCAAATAAGACGGGACAAGGACAGGAAGATGATGATTCTCCACTAAACCCTATCTAGAAACAGTGACATTCTTTCAGTAATAGCGCCAAAAGCCGAAGTATTCTATTTATATCGCAGACTGCATTAGAAATAGTATACTTCGTTACAAAACACAAATTGCAAACGTTGAAATCTAAGCCGCTAAACTAAAATGGAATAGCCCATATCTGTTGCATGTTGCTACAGGATCGGGCAGAATTAACCAATGATTGGATTTTAAATAACAGGAAAAGCGTCAGTTAAATTAAAATATTGGCTAAATGTAGCAAAGAACAGAGAAATGTGAGAGGATTGAAAGGAGGCCTTTGCCCTGCAGGTGAATTTTCCTCATAATTATAAATGAAAATCTTTATCGCTGATAAAATGTAAATTGGTTCAAAAGTCATAATGGCATAAAAAGGGTAAACTGCCGGGACATAATTTTTGCTAATTAAAAATACTAGCATAGATATTCCTGAAACACTGTAAAAGCACTTTGGTTAATAAGAATCTAAACATAGGTACAGATACATCTGGTTTTCCTACACACAGTTATGTCGACACTCAAAAAGTAAATAGGTGAGACGAGATAACCACATCGCCCACATTATGTTCATCTCAGGAATGTCATGTCAGTAATGTATGCGGTGACCTATTGCAGGAATGGGTCCTCAGAAAAATATGCGGACATTATCACATTAAATATAAAATGACTTAGATGAATCTTCAAAAAACATTTGAAAAGGAGCTGGAAATATTGAAAACTTAAAAAGGTCAGTAGCACCTCGACTTACTCAATTAGTTTTGGTGTCTACCAACGCATAAAAAGTGGAAATCAACTTATACAGTAAGCTGTTTATGTATTCTGATGAAAATAAAATATAAATCATGAATATCCAGTTTCAACGAGAACGCATATTTATTTAAGAATACATTAATGATCACAACTGCTGTTAACAGCAACAATATAAAGATGCATTAAGATAATTAACGTGCATGCATCCATTACATTAACAGCCAATTTAGAATTACAAATTATTCATAAAAGTGCATTCAAAATAAATGATTTAACATGTGATTCATTATGACAGAATATACGTATAGCATCATAAAGTTACGTGCAAAGGTAAAATAAGAATAGGGATATCAACCTTTTGTAATTCATGTTAACATTGACATTTATATACCTATTATTGCTTACATAATAAAATAGCATGGTAAAATTAAATGTTAACAAACACGCATGAAGTACTCCATCGATTAAAAGCATGTAACAGACGTGCCAGCATACTACGTTCACTGATGTTCCACGACAGATGCTGCATCTTGGGCTATACGCTACATGGCAATAAGAAGCACCTTACTGGCCCAGCCGCGTGTTGCAACGCGGTATTAGAAGAAATACTTACGTTGGTATATAAGAGAACCGTTTGGACACGTAATCATCCCACACATCAAGTGTTCTTTGAAGAAGGCAGCCGCAAAAAAACAAAGAAAATGAAATCGGTTAGTCCTGTGACGACAAGGATTGTGAAGTGAAAAGTGAACAGTGAAATCGGATTAACGGAAAACCTTTATTTTCAGTTTGTTGTTCTTGCCTTGATCGCCGCCGCGTGCGCAGCTCCCCAGCAGAACCCACAGGATGTTCAAATAGTGCGATATGATGTCAACAATGCTGGAATCGATTCATACAATTTCGCGTAAGGAATCGTATATAAAGATATACATCAAAAATAGAACACAGGAAACATTTTTTCATTATTTAAACTATGCCTTATAAATCCACAGGTGGGAGCTATCAGACGGATCAAAGCATGAGGAACAAGGACAACTGAAGAACCAGGGCACAGAGAATGAGGCGATCGCGGTCCAGGGACAATACGCGTGGGTCGGACCTGACGGCGTCCTCTACACTGTCACGTACGTTGCCGACGAGAATGGCTTCCAACCCCAAATCCAACAAGGTCCCGGAGGAGTAGTCCCTTCTGCAGTCGTCGCCTCCCTCTTGGGTTAACTTCAGTAGAATAACCTAGACTGTAAATAATACTGATGATGTATATAATATTTATATGCTGAGTCATTAATGTATACTATGTAGTTTTAGGTAATAAATGTACTGATTTTTATAAAGTTGAGGTGTAAATTTATTGTCCTGTCAGTTTTATTCTACTTTTTTGCTTACCTATCCACGACTAAGTATATATATGATATCATACATTTTTTTAATAATATAAAATCTATACCTGAATATATCTATACATTTATTTTTTTATCTGCAATAAGATATATTATAATAAATATATAAAACATATATATAGCATAAATATGAAATTAACGTAGATGAAGATGAATCAGGTGATACATCTGATATTTAAGAATTCTTGAATAATTCCGGTTTTTTCCATCACTTTTATGTCGAGCTTTAGATGTCTCACCAAATTAAAATTGAAAAATCGTTATCTCTAGATATTTTGTATTCTTAAATCTTAAAAAAAAGGTAATTATATCCACAAACAGATGTTCTTTCGACTGATGGATTTTTAATTTCCAGTTTATTCCCTAATTTAAATATCAGAGAAACATAAAATGTGGAGATGATATTAGATCTAGAGCATTTTAATAATTATGCAAGCCACTATAAATATTAAAGTCTGGTTTCCTCAATCAGTGAACTGCATTTCTTCTTCAAACTTACATAATAACAGCTTCTTCCACGTGTTTTTGATCGACATCATGACAATGTTATATCACTGGTAAGTATATAATTAGGTCAAACATAATAATGATGAATAAGTATAAGTTTTTGTATGAGTTAATAACAACATGATATCTTAGCGCTTTGATTGAAGTAGGTATAGACAGGGTTATTCAAAAGGATTATGCTTATGTTTAGAAAAGTTAACTTGTATAGTAATATTATGATACAAGCCAATTTAAAGCGCAGCATTACAATAAGTAGTTTCTATTGGATAGAATTTTTTCGTGAATATTTATCTTGGTTACTGTAGTTCTTTTCGTTGCTGGGTTTTATTACTGGGATGGAAAAGTATCAAGTAAGTTTTCTGGCTGTGAATTGTAAGAGAGAGAGATTGACAAATTTTTACTGACCCACCTGTGTTTGTTTAGTAATTTTTAGCGTTCAAGGGCCGCGGTAACTCTTTTGAACAATCCTTTAACTTTGCTGGGTTAAACTTATAATTTTGAGAAACCATGAGAAGTATAGGAGGTACGCACCTTGTGCACTAATATCAGTTTGATAAATTTAGCTTACGTTTTGGCTTTGTATTATTATTAAATTCGAAGACTTGTGACATCCAGGAGAACTGACAGATGCCCTGTTGAACGGACTAAGAGCAACTCTGCCAGAAAACACTACTACTACGTAGCTCCTCGGTTATATAACAAAATCTGTCAAGACAAAGGGTCCAATCAACTAGAACTTAAACACCTAAGCAACTTTTAATTCAAACATACAATAATGCACTGGCTTGATAATTATGACTACAATGAAACAGAAAACTTACTCGACAACATTAAATGACACAATGACTAGTACATATTTTACAGTATATATTTTTAATAAAAAATTACTCCTTTTTCTAATTCTGTAATCCTTTGATTGCCCTTTGACCTTGTCTATTGTACTTCTCTGTTATGTACCCTGTATATTGAGAGGTCTGGCTCTTGTGATACAGGAAATCCTAGTACAAGAGTCAAAGCTACACTGAAAACACGTCTTGAAGTGTCAATAAAAATATTATTATAATTATTATCCACCAATCTCACTGGGCCTGCATGGTGGATTATGGCCCATTCCTTCTCCTAGAGAGGAGGCCTGAGTCCCAACAGTCGGAACATTATAAGGCCGACTATACTATGGTATGCTATGCTATGCTATTATTATTATAGGTAGGTATATTGCAGTTTGAAGTTTAAAACGAATCTTTAGTTAAAGCTACTTAGATTTATGAATTTAATTTACAACGTTTTCATAGATTTTTTTTCCGATGTGTTAAAATAAATTCGATATAATCGGTATCGAATGGAGATTAACTTTTATTTGCATAATTCTTAAATAAACTGTACGTATACGCTTATTAGGTATCGTATATCACCTTCTTAGATGACAGACGACTATTAATAAATTATAGATTTTAGACCTTCAAAGGCCAACGGGAAGGCCCGTCTTACAATAAAAAAATCATTATAGCTGTACCTATAAAGCTTAAAAATATAAAAAAAATACTGCGAGAAGAATTTATTGTATTATTGTTATACACGGTCTCATAAAATAGGCTATATGAAAAGGTCTAGTCGAATGTGTATATTTCACAAGTACCTACCTAATTTTATAAAATTACTATCATATAATTTATTTTTATTATTATGGATAGGTTCGCGTTTGACCACTGTCTCACCTGATGGTAAGCGATGATGTGGCCGACGATGGAGCACGCTTGCCTAGAAGCAACCTATTCACTCTTGACTTAAAGACCCCTAGGCTATAGCTATCAGGAAACATATACTCCGATGGGGATATTATTTGTGGTATTATGCTAATTTTATAAAAAAATGATTTTGTAAGTACTACTACATATAATTGTATCAACGTGAATAATGTGACAACTTTACGTGTGTAATGACTTTACGAGGATACGCGACTGTAAAATGAAAATATCCGAAGGCGCCTCGGTAATTTGCCAGAGGCACAAAACAAAGTGACATTATATCAGATAAAACAATGGTCTAAAAGTTACTCTTAGTTTTTGCAAATGATTATCCTGTCCACATTATGAGTTGTACAATAAAGTATAATAATAAATAAACAAATAAAAGTCAAAATATCCCTATTTTGACTATGGGAAACAATCAAACAACTTCGAAAATGAAATAATTGATTTTAACAATGTTATAAATATATTGCAATACGTCGACTTAGAACGAAAAGCTCGGAAATGTAGTTTTCATCATTTTCATTTCGTTACAATTTTAAGAAAACCACGGGACGCACGTGCTAATTTCACGTCAAAAAGTTTAGTAACCTGTCACATCATCAATGATGGTTCATGAGAACTCCGCAATAATTAAATAAGAAGAACGTAACATTTGACTTTTTTACGATAATTACGATAAAAATATACACCTAACTTAAATTCATCTGTCAAATTAAAAATATACATAAATATAATATAACTAGTCCCAAACTAAGCAAGCTTGAGGTATGAGTACTAGACAACTGATAAACATACATATATTTCTAAATACATACATATTATAGATAAATTACACCAAGACACAGAACAAATGATAGGGCTTATCACACAAACATTTGTGCTGGATGGGAATCGAACCTACGACCTCCATCATAGCAGTCAGGGCCACTGACTGCTAGACCAACAGACCTGTCAATAAATAAATAAGCTGCGCAATTTAATTTTACATAACTAATTTTTTTCTTCCACCTATAACCTCCTGTCCTCCTGTTCCTTTGTTATGTATCTTTCGCATTTATGACATTTTCACTCTAAGACAATGAATAATAATAGTATGAAAGGACAGAGTACACAAGTTATCATAAAATGCATTTTGTTTAAGTAGACCAAAATCTAAAATAATCTGAGTCTATGAAGTCTACAGTGTTGTATATTAATATTATAAAAATGAATTTCAGATTTCTACTAAATTAGTAAATTGTGGATATTCTATTATTAAAAGTAACCATGCCTTATAATACTTTTATACCTACTCACATTTGCGAAGATAATTGCAACGGATTATAACTTATTATTATTTTTTCTACAACATGCAAGTCATAAAAGTTGACATTTGCGAATAATCTCAACAAAATTGGAAAGGACAGATCATAAATTCACTGTCATCAATGTCAATATTTGAAATAGATCCATATTATTAATATAAGAGATGATAACAAAGACATTTAGGTAATGAAGTCGAAACCCATGCGTTTTTGTATACTCACAGATGCCGAAGTCTTTAGGAAAATATTTTTCAAATAACTTATATTTCACGTTAATATACGTAACTGTTCTCCATCGTAATTAGATTAAATTACTTTCCAAAAAGGTTCTATTTCAGAACATTTTCTAAAAGAAGGAAATATACTTAAATATTAGCCAGCTACATTTAAGATACTGTTTCTGTCCTTTGAAATAAAGTACTTTCAGGCACAAGTAATATTAAAAAAATATGATCATTAATTTTCGTTACACCCCGCATAGGGGTTTTGTTTCTAAAAAATAGATCAACTTTAAAATACTTGCTAGGAAATGAAAATATTCTTCAAAAAATTAACCATTGCCCATAATACTGGGGTAACCTTTCGGAAACTGTGCTTCTAAACATTTTTCATTTCTTATGAAAAACCAAAATACAACACGCACACGCAATAGATTCACGCACTCAGAATTAATTTGAAACAAATATTAAAATATATTTATGCAAAACTAAGATCAGTTTGTAATAAAGAACCATCTGCCGACACAACCTCTAAGCTAATAGCTCAATTTAGAAATTTGGCATTCGGAAGTATTTCGTAAATTGTCTCAAGGTATTTTTACAAAATCACATTAATTAATTAAAATAATGTTTCGTAAAAGAAGAAATATGATCAAAATATTTAGAATAAAGATATATATTAGGAAAAATATAATAAAAAAAAATATACAGCGACTTTTACTTGAAAAAGATAAGAAGGTTTGTACAGCATTTCTCTTTGAGCTACCGAAGTATAATAAAAAATAATTAAGTGAATAATGAAGCTGTTAATCACTAATCTAATTAATATTCAGAAATTAACATTTTGTTGTATTGAGTAACGTTGTTCTAAAAAGTTTTGTTTATTCATTGCATTAAGGGAATTACATTATATTAGGTAGATGTCAAGCGGTTCACCTTCTACGGGTACTACTTTAGCATAAAATCAATTCAAAAGTTGTGCTAGATATAAAGACCGAATTTCATGTGAGATTCGTCACTTCATCGGATTCATCCGTAAAATCAGCACTTCAAACATGAAACTGGTTCGTTTTATTTGTGTTTTTTTTTGTGTGGAATAGTGTCTAGTGAACTAGGTGAAAAATATCCAATATCCAATAACGAAAACAGTACAAGAAAAAAGTTCGGTTATTTTTCGCGCAATTTTCGATCTTCATTGTTACAACTTCTTTTCAAATATTATTTAAAATTTTTGTAAAACAGTGTTTTTAAGGACAATAATTAATAATTTTTTTCTAAAATTTTCATCACAGAACTTTTGACTTAAAATTTAATGCGATCTATGAACAAACGTTTTGATGAACCGAAGGATAAAGTTTTTTTTTTTTTTGGTGCATTTACTTTTTAATTTTCAGTCCACCTCTCATTTTAATAGCGTTTTGCTTTTCTGATGGGGTCTATTTCGGCAATAAACTAAAGCAATACTAGCTTAAGTCTAAGAAAAGATTGTTTCTAAGGGACGTACATCATCTACGTGAAGATGTGCCCTGGGATTTGCCGTAACAGAAAAAAAAACATTAGAAAAGTTGAAGAAACACATTTAGTATTTGTCATCCGCTCCAGACACTAATGTTTTGCCTATTGTCAAATTTACGAGATACTTCAATATTATTAACTTTAAGGATTTTCTTGGATATTAGGAATTAAGCTTTAATTCCCAATTTTAATTTGTAGATCGTAGTTCTCTGCCTGGTCGCGGTGGCGGTTGCTGCCCCAGCCCAAAAAGTAAACTACTCCCAAAATGACGTACAGCTTGTCAAGTTTGACAACGAGTACCGCGATCCTGGACACTACAGTTTCGGGTAAGTCATACCATACATTTTTCTATTCTTTTTTGTATTGGAACTTATCTTAAGGATCAACTTATAAGTATATCTTTCGAATCCTGTGCCATTGAAATACATAACTTAGTCTTATTCTAAATGTGAAAAAGTGTCATTCATGACCATTCTTCATTTAGAGTTGCAAAAATACGCATTCCTTTGCGACCATAATTTTAATTAGTCGTATTACAAAAAATGATTCCAAATAAAAACAACTTTTCAATAATGTTCTATTAGCAAATCTTTCCAGAGAATAACAACTTTGATTCAGTTTATCAATAATAATATTGCAGCTTCAATGTATTTAAAAATTGACTATTTTTTTTTCACAGCTTTGAACAAACCGATGGACAAAGCCAACAGCAGGAGGGAGTACTCGTAAACGAAGGCAAGGAGGACGAGTCCATCGCAGTCACCGGCTCCTTCTCGTGGGTGGGCCCAGACGGCGTCCTCTACCGCGTCACCTACAAGGCTGACGACAACGGTTACCAGCCCGAGATTGAACAGGGACCCGGTGGAGCCGTCCCTTCTGCGGTTGTTGCGTCTCTCCTTGGTTAATTAAACTTTGTTATTTAATTTTTATTCTTGCCAAAAATATGTATAATTATGTAATATTATGATTATTAAAAAAATGTTATAATATTTTTTTGTTTGATTGTTAATTCCTTTTTCCTTCCAAGCCTCTCTGCCTTGGGCGATCTCTGGCCAAGTTAGCCACGCGAACATAATCAGATCATCACACCACCTTCGCCGCGGATGACTTCGACGGCCTCGACCTCCCTCAGGCGTCCAGTGGGTGACAAACTTCACCCATCTGTCCGAGTGCATTCGTGCGACGTGGCTAGCCCACTCCCACTTCAGCCTAGCTGTTTTTCCCCCGACATCTGCTACTTGAGTTATGGAGCGCATCGTGGTGTTTTTAACGAGATCAACACCATACTTTACCCAGCAGTGTTACACACAATAGGCTAGTTAAAAAAAGTTAATTCCTTGCTACAAACAAGTACCGCTGCAGGTAAATTTAGACAATCCGTAGTAGAGGAACGGTGATTCTGGTTCCGCGAGTACGTTTTAAAACGCTTTTGGAACTTTCAGCTGTAGGGAACCATATTACTTTATTATAGAGAGACTACAATATCAGTCAATTTCAGCATTGACCCTATAAATACAATTTTACCTGACATACAAAATTCATAAATAATAATAAATAGAAAAATGTAACCTTACTTGAAAGAATTACCACATTGTTTACTTGACCAACAATGGCATGATTTACCGCTGTCTTGTATGAACTGTGAAATCCTTTTATTTATTGGGCTGTTGGCATTTCTGCGTACAAAATGATGCGTAAGAGATGCTAACGCCCACATAATTGTTGCCATAGATACGACATCAACGTGATTGTGAAGGTCATGTGCAAAGTTGTTTTATTTGGCCTACATTCACCCACTGGCAGTCTTTATCCCTCCAAATTCTTCCTGAGACTCAAAATAAGGTAACTTTCTTTTAGCGGAAATTAATCCATGTTGTATGGTATGGCACTGACAAGTACTCCCAAGTTGTCACTTGGTCAATCCCTTATGTGTTAAACTCTTTTATGTATTTAATTCAAAACCACTTGTATCAGTTTCCTTTTTTTTTCGTAGTCGAAATCCTCATGGATATCCTCCGCCTTGAGATGGGTGGAGAGGTCTGTCAGACTTACTGACTAAAACCACCCCCGTGTTTCCTCGTACACTTGTATGGGAATCCGGCGCAGGAACTTATCATGTCCGATGAGGACCTGCGATGAATTTATACGTGATGTCCTATTTTTCTAACGAGAAATATTATCAATTAACACTTGTCAGTAAAATAATATGGTAACAAGTAACAACAAGCAAACTAAAATGTTAAGGTATTCCGAAGGGTCATGGCGAAAACATGAATAAATTTATGCCGCCTAGTTGATGCAACACAGTTGGCGTATTTGTCGCAAAAAGCCAATGTCGGAAAATGGCGTTTTTTTTTTTTTCGAGCGGCCATCTTCCATACCTTGTTTTTTAAATACAAAATAGTATAGTAAATCAAACTTACTATGGCAGGTATATCTCTAAACTCAGTCCGAACTGAGTTACGGGAGCTTGAAGTTGGCTAGTATTTATTAGCTTTATACGTAGGCCATTTTTGTTTTATAAACACAAGCTAAGTGAGAAGTTGCAAAAAAATAGTTTCTTTGTAATGTGTTTTAACCTATTATTATAAGTACCTGTTAGGCCTCGGTTTCGAAGTCAGCAGGCGACGCGGACGACGGTGGCGGCCTAAGGGCGTCCTCGCCAACTTTACAATCCTGTGTGAAACGAGTTTGGTACTATTTCTTTTTTGAAGAATAATAAGTAATAGTAAAATGCAATGCAATGTTGCAATTTCTCACATACCTTGCGCTTAAAAGACAAAATATCCTATAAATCTAATAAATAAAATCAGCCAACTTCTATCTCTTGTAACTCAGTTCGGACTTAGTTTAGAGGTATACATGCCATAGTAAGTTTGGTTTATTACATTATTCTGTAATTAAAACAAACAAGGTTTAATCGATGGCCGCGCGAAAAAAATAAAGACGCCACTTCCCATACTAAAACCGGCATTGTCCTTTGTTGTACGCACGTATTGTTCATCTCTTTTGGTTAAATCAAGAAATAAATCGCAAAAAAAGCAACATAATAGAAAGCTTTTCAATGCTATCAGGACTGCAGGCTTGTTGAAAAGAGTTACCGCGGCCCTGGAACCTAAAGGACAACTAAAGGAACACAGGTGGGTTTTAGTCAGTTAAAGTCTGACAGCTTTCCCTTTCGCTTCGCCCTGAGCAGGAAAAGTTATTTAATGATTACCTAACCACAACAAAATACTTTTCAGTGAACTAGCTTCTGACGTTTTATTGGTGTCAAATATTTTATTATTATTTTATTTTGATTAGTCATACTTATTCACAGGTAGGCAGTAGACGAGGTTTGACGAAGAAAAAATGTTTTTTGAAGGTAAGTGAAGCAAAAGGGAGTATGTTTCTTAAAATGTAATAAAATTATTTTCTATGTATCAAACATCAAAAGAATCGGAAACAGAGATGAGAGATCACCACGAGAGAGATACTGTGGGATATTATCTTACTCTTCTTGTATAGTTGTTTTAAGCTGGACAAGCGTCTTCGGAGCAAGATCTATCGCTCTGACTCGTATCTCTAATTTATAGCATATATGTTCTATGAGATTTATATCCGAGCAGCCACAACACGCTGACTATACCCTAAATCCAGCAACGCCACGAGTTTACAGCTTTCGTAGGCAAAGTATCCATTTGTTAGGAAAAAATCTCTTTGGTAGGATGTCACACTTCACATTTTTTTAAGTGAAATGTATTATTATAGTTACCCAGATCATCAAAATCAATTGGCTCATAAAACTCATCAGTGCTTTTATATTAGTAATGATTCTAATAAACTCAGGCGATATATTCAAAGATGAATTTTATTATACACAAAGTCATAATCGCTCCAGTTAAGACTAACATTCGAACTGATTAAAACGGATACTAGAGAGTAAACTTAAATAATATAATTACTGCATAAAGAAAACTAATAAGTAAATAACGTGACAACACTGTTATCCTACAACAATAGTTATTTGTTATACAAGATTGCAAAGTTGCTTTTTAACCGCGGGCTCAATTTTGATGACCGAGTAAGCGAAGGATTTGGAGGAATCCTGAGCGTTAGCGAGAGATTCAAAAGAGCACGAGGTGAAAAATCTTTGCACTCGAGTGCAACACGTAACTTTTCATCCCACCTCAGCGAGGAAATGACTGAATGCAAAAAAAAAACATTTACAATCACAAGATAGGTACTATTATTTCAGTTTAGGTATTAACTACTACATTATGATTAGAGATTAATCTTTAAATTATAACAAATAATACTTAGGTAAAATTTTAAAAAAATTTAAAGTTACGTTGCTACAGTTACTTAAGTTGAGTGTAATATTTTTGTTAGGTACTGTAATGTTGGTGTTAGTGACTTGTGTACTATTTTTTTGGTAAACTATCTGTCGATTCAGTGGATGTTGGCGAGAGAGGGCTATGGTTAGGTGTTTCGTCGTAACGGTTCAATTTTGATATAGAAGGGCCAGTCCAAGGATCTGACTGAGGCTCTTTCAGTGTAATGGCTCCTACGATGATGCCTTTACATATTTTAGACTTATTTTGGATGGAAAGCCTCTATGTATCCCTCTAGAACTGCATTGGACTTCCAGCCTCCATAGCGCTTAAGGGACAGGAGATCAGCTCCTGAATCGGCCAAAAGAAACTGAAGTTCGTCGGAAACAATGACCCGTGTACAACGGGGGATCTGAAAGTTCAATAAAAGTTGCTATTTCTCGTGGAATACTGCCAATTTTATTAGCACGCATAAGCTGTTTCACACACTTTCCATTGCGATATCGTAGAAAAAATTGATTGATTGGAGTGATAGGCGGGCTTAAGGCTTGCTATTTCTCAACAATTTTTACGTATTCCTTGCGAATGACGAAGTTGCGGTCTCTTTTTGTATTAGGTAAATCAATTAATAGTAAGTCATCTGAATGTTTCTCAATGTTTTTGACATTAAGTTGTGTTAGTTCATTAGTTCGACATGCTCCTTTTCAACTAATAATAAGAACTAAAATTTATATATTCTTTACGTTACATGTTGTAACGTAAAGAATATATAAAATAATAAAATTTATATGCATGCATAAATATGCCTATCAACATCTACTAATTATCTTAAGTAGTTGATTAATATACTTAAGTAGATACTGAATGTGTAGCTGACTTACTTTTACCGCCAAATATACGGAATCAGGTGCAACTTTTCAATTTCAGATGCTGTGAAAACCTTCGATTTTAATGGTTGAAGACCAGATGAGGCTCTTTGTAAAAATGCCACTAATTTAGGATAGGTGTCGATATGTATGTCTATTTTCATCTTCATTGTTGCTTTTAGCATTGAATACGTACTCCAAGAGTGCTTGATTTCTTGGTCTCGGATAATTCAATAAAATATGCCAGCAAAACATTTTCTGAGAAAGTTTTGACTCCTTTAGCTAGTCGCCACGTGTCAAACATATCGTACTGTTTCAAATACTTCTCACGTGATTGTTGAGGGGAAAAAGCTCATTTGCGCATTATTAACAGTTTCAGTCAATTCTGTTGGCGTCAAATAAACTTCTTCGTCGTTAGAATCACTCATTTTAGGTTTTTCACTTGTTTTCAAGTTTCTTGTTTTCAACCTAAGGTTTTAACTAAAGTCTGTTTTTTAATTAGAGATAATGATTTGACAATTCGAATGTTGCATGTTTTTTCCATTTCATAAATAGTGAGGTACCGCAACCGATATTGAACAAAAAAACCGAAAATATTCGTAAAAATAGTTTCATTTTAAAATGCAACTAATTATGGTAAGTTTTTGTATTTTCTGAAGGTAATTTGGAAGATGCAAATGTCTAACTCATAAAATAAAATATAATTTAAGCCTAAGAATTAAAGACTAGCAAAAGCTGCGTCATTTTATTTTTTCGTCTCGATTTGTTATCACCAAACCCAGACAAAAATATAGAATTACTCAGTGATATTTTTGCTGACATTTTATTACAACTTTAATAATAGGTAATGATAGGACTTCGGTTTGAAAACTAATAATAGTTAAAATTAAACAATCATAAGTCCTCTTTTTGTACTATTTTCGCATGGATCTCTTATAAAATTGCAGCGATAAACGAATCAAGTGTCCGTTTCTTGTAATGCAGTCATGTGAATTCACAGCTTGACGACCAATGGGCACGCCATAATCATGACGGTCAGTCCCCTCTTTGAGGAGTGGCTGGAGAGGCGTCACGGTGTCCTCATCTTCCGCATGAAGCAAGTCCTCACCGGACATGGTCAGGTTCTAGTACAGGCCAAGGTCCAGAGCGAGGAGGAATGGAAGGGGGTCGCCTCCTTCTGCGAAACACTACGGGTGTTAACCGACCGCAGAGAATGCGGGCGAAACCTGCCGAGTCTGCGGGTGACCGTGGCCCACACCATTCTACTAGTTGCCCGCCGGTGCAGCGGGGAGCGGGATACATATATCTCTAGCATTCTACAGAAGCTGCGGGCCCGCAACCGCAGCGGATGCGGGTAAAAACGGTTTTGTGAGTTCTCAGTATAAGTAAAAGTCCGAGTGTAAAAAAATCTGGTAATATTTTTGAATATTTCTAATTATTTCAATCTTTAATTCATATTAGACTTTGCTATTAACAAACACTATCGTATTTTGGGCCTACTTTCCTTAGAGGTTGTATTATTAAAAGAACCGGTATAAAAAAATCGAATTTGGAGACATCACTTGTATCAAAAAGCAGGCAACATATTTCTGGAGTTTGACATTTGGACTTGTCAAATCATTATCTGGGATTAAAAAACGCACTTTATATGACGTGAAAAAGAAAATGGCGCGCGCAAAGGAAATTAAAAAAAAGTACACCAAGGAGGTTCCGAGTCTGAGTTTTTAGCAAATTAAAAAAAGTTGTATGATAAATTTGGCACCATGGAGGTAGAAGTAAATATAGGTTTAATGATGTTTTGAATTCACAAACTTTGTGCACACGATGTTCTAAATTTAATTTACTTTATCCTCTATCTAGCGGATAAAAACGGCTTTTGCACTCAGATATTGAAGAGCAAAAATACTCTTTCCGAGATGGGGGAATGATAAATGTATTCGCATTCCTTTAAAGCACGCATTTACACATTGTTTGATTCGTCTATAACATAATTAATTTACAATTATGAAAGTCGTTTTTTTGTCTTATTTAGAGTGTGCTAAGCTCTTATTTCGTAAATTGTACGGCGTACATATTTATGTCATTATTTCTTGGCCCACTGTATGTTTGTAATAACGGAAAAGTAACTCTTATCACTAATTTGTATATCCGGAGGTCAACATAAGTACTCGTAATTATTCGAGGAGCTATTAGTAAGTGTTACGCTTACCGAAGCTATAATTTCATTTCATTTATTTTGAGAGTAGGTATTGCCAAAGAGAATATTAGATTTCTTTAATAACATTATGTTTATGTGTTTTAATGTAACATTTAATTTGTAGAATGGTAAAGCAAAACTAGGTACAGTCACTAGCAATGAGATATGTATATGGTTACATTTTCAATCAAATCTTAACTTCTTCTATTCATGAGTGTGGCGGTACGAAGGCTGAGTGCCAAGAATACCGCCCCAGGACCCGACGGCTTGCCTGGTAAAGCCTGGGTCCTGGCCATGGAGGCTCTCGGGTCTCGATTAAGAGGGCTCTTCAGCGCATGCATGGAGAGGGGCCAGTTCCCACTTCGCTGGAAGACGGGGAAACTGGTCCTTATCGCGAAGCCAGGGCGCCCTGCGGACTCTCCGTCCGCGTATCGGCCCATTGTGCTGCTCGACGAGGTGGGCAAGCTCTTTGAAAGAGTAATTGCAGACCGCCTCGTCGCGCACCTAACACGGGTGGGGCCAGATCTGGCGGACGGCCAGTTCGGCTTTCGCAGGAGGCGCTCCACGGTGGACGCCATCATGCGCGTGCGAGCTCTCACGACGGGGGATGCGGTGTCCCAGGGCAGGTGTGTCGTGGCGGTGTCATTGGACATCGCCAACGCCTTCAATTCCCTGCCCTGGAGTAGCATTAGGGGGGCACTCCGGTATCACCGGGTGCCCGACTACCTCTGTCGTGTGATCGAGGCCTACCTGTCGGACAGGTACATCATCTACCCTGGTCACCAGGGAGAGTGGAAACGGCGAGAGATGTCGTGCGGTGTTCCGCAGGGATCGGTACTAGGACCGCCCTTGTGGAACATCGGCTACGACTACGTGCTGCGCGGCGACCTCCCTGACGGGGTCAGCGTGGTCTGTTACGCAGACGACACGCTGGTCCTGGCGCAGGGAGAGTCGTGCCAGGCGGCGGTCGAATTAGCGACAAGCGGGGTTGCGATAGTCGTTGATAAGATCCAGCAGTTGGGACTCGAGGTGGCGCTGCACAAGTCCGAGGCCATGGGTTTTCATGGCCCCCGGAGCGCGCCGCCTCGGCGCTCCCAATTAACGGCAGGAGGAGTTCACATCGGCGTCGGGTCGACGATGAAGTACCTGGGACTCGTCCTCGACAGCCGGTGGAATTTCGAGGAGCACTTCCGACGTCTGGCTCCCAAACTGAATCGGGCTGGGGCTGCCCTCAAGCGGTTACTGCCCAACCTCGGGGGTCCAGACGCCTCCTGCCGGAGGCTCTACGCAGGCATCGTCCGGTCCATGGCCCTTTATGGGGCGCCGGTGTGGGCGCCGTCACTGCGAAAGCGACCGGCGGCCCAGCTGAACGCGTGCCAGAGGGTCATGGCCATACGGATGGTGCGGGGATACCGCACGGTTTCCCGTGAAGCGGCGAGCCTCCTTGCTGGCCAGCCACCATGGGATCTGGTGGCAACAGGCCTTGCACTCATGCACGATCTGCGCGTGGAGATGCAACGTCGGGGTGAAACTCCGCTGCCGCGACAAGTCGCGGCATGGCGGACAGAGCTCCGACGGGGTCTCATGGCGGAATGGCGACAGCGACTATCGCAACCCAGTGCTGGGCACGCCATAATTATGGCGATAAGTCCCCTCTTTGAGGAGTGGCTGGAAAGGCAACACGGCGTCCTTACCTTCCGCATGACGCAGGTCCTCACCGGACATGGTAAGTTCGGGAGGTTCCTGCACCGGATTCGTGCGGAAGAAACGCCCGGGTGTCACCATTGTGTGGACCGCCCGGAGGACACGGTGGAGCACACGTTGGAGGTGTGCCCCGCTTGGGTAGAGCAACGCCGTGTCCTCGTGGGGGCGATCGGCGGCGGCGATCTCTCGCGCCGGGCTTTGGTACAGGCCATGGTCCGGAGCGAGGAGGAGTGGCAGGCGGTTGCCTCCTTCTGCGAAGCAGTAATGCTAGCAAAGGAGGCGGCCGATCGAGTGAGGCAACGGTCCTCACGCCCCAATCGCCGCCGGGATTCCGATCCCGATTTCCGGCCATCGTAGGCGCAGGCTTGCGGACGACGAGCAATGGGTGGCTCGCCGTCCGACCGTCCGGTAACCGTCCGGACCGAGCCCAAGTCGTCGACGGCGCGTGCTGTTCCACGCGCGCCTCAAGGAGATGTCAGCAACTGTAGGGGCCTAAGCAGGGTCGAAGCCTACCGGGGCCAAGGGTCTGATTCTGAAAGGAAGACTCGGCCCTGGTACGAAAGGCAACGAAGGAACAGGAGTGGGTTTTTAGTCAGTAAAAGTCTGACACTATCTCCCGCCCCGCCCAAGGGCGGGGGATGTCATAAGATGATTTTCCCACCGAAAAAAAAAAAAAAAAAAAAAACTTCTTCTATTCAAGAAATAAATGTTCGTACATTTAATTCTCAATAGAAGGTACATGTTGATACAAGTGCAGAAAGTTTGTCATTGCGACCAAGGCGGAATTCGCACGAGCCGTAGGCGAGTGTGTTATAGAGCCGAGGGCTGCAGTGACTTTGCACGTGAATCAAACGACTTTTTTCAATACACTTACAAAGAAATGAATAAACGGGGGTTGACCAGTGACTCGTGAGGGTCGACGCGCCCAGCGTGGCGCACTTTTCTGCACTATTCCGGAAAACAGTCTATCGCGTGCCTAAAAGCGGTGGGATAAGAGCGAGTTTTCGAGTAAGTGTATTGAAAATGGTTTTTATTACCTAACCACCAAATAGGTAATTTAGAAACAATTTTAGTACATATATTTCTTGAATGGCAGAACATATTGGCCCCTAGACCGATGGATTTTGCAAAAAGAAAAACGAACATTTTATTTATTTATTAAAACTTTATGCGTTAGTAAAAAACACTGTACAAAAGTGGACTTAATGCCTTTTTAGGGTTCCGTATCTCAAAAGGAAAAAACGGAACCCTTATAGGATCACTTCATTTTCTGTCTGTATCTGTCTGTCAAGACCCTTTATCTCGGGTACGCGTTGAGGTATCGGATTGAAATTAAAACCATATACTTAGCTCTGCGGTCCCTTGAAGCTATGAAAAAATCAAACTTCTAAGTTAACGAAAACAAAAGATACGGCCGTTTATGTTGCAAAAAATCGTATATTTCGACACTCTCAAGGGAATCAAAATTGATAGGGTACTTCCAGTTGACCCAGAATCCTGAAATTTGGCATAAAGCAAGGTCTTGTAGCACAGATATAGGAATAACTCAGAAAACTGTTTTGGTGTTATGTCACAATATTATTTGTTTTGCGATTCCGAAAAATCTTCTAGACTCCATTCGGGAATTGAAATATTTACATAGGTAATTTTGTACGGAACCCTCAGGCCACGAGCCCGACTCGCACTTGCCCGGTTTTTTTTTTCAATGTATGAAAACAAAAATAAATACACTTCACTAATATTATAAAGGTAAAAGTTTGTATTTATGTGTGTGTATTTATTTGTAACGCGGTGTCCTACATGGACAATCCAATGCGAATGCGATTGCGAAGCGATCCGATGCGGTACACGCGAATTTGTCCTAACGCGACGTCCTGCGTGAGCGATCTAGACGCGAACGCGAAGCGGCGCGGCGCGGTTCGAAAACAACAAACAGTCGAAACCTATTGAAGTGGCCTACGTGACCAAACGCACGTGGGGTGCGGTGCGGAGCAGCGCAAAATGAAGCGAACGCGATCGGTTGGATTGATATTTTCGCGCGAACTGGATGCGGTGTCGTCGTGTTTTTGCGTCGGTGGTGGCAGTGCGAGACGATTCGCGTGCACATAGGACATAGCCGCCGCATCGCACCGCATCGCATTTAATTCGCGTGTCACCGCTTCATAATTGCGTTCGCTTTGAACCGCCTACCTAGGACGTAGCGTAAGTGCGTCCAATTCGCATCGTTTCGCTTCGTACCACGTTACTCACTCAAACGTTTAAACGGATTTGGATTAAATTTGGCACATGTCTACCAGAATGCCAAATTAATATCTATCCCATATCTTGAAATCGGACATAAGATATTTTTTATCCCGAGAGTACTTCGTGTTTCCTTGGGATAATTTTCTATTTTAACGTAGACAAAGCCGCTAGCAGAAGCTAATCTTCTATATATACGAGTATATAAAAGCGAAATACCACTCACTACACACTGATTAATCACGAAATCTCCGAAACTATAACACCTACAAACTCAAAATTTGGCAGTTAGGTTCCTTATAGGTAAATATCCGCTAAGAACGGATTTTACGAAACCCTACCCCTGATTGGGCAAAACGGGGGTTGGAAATTTGTATGGAGAAACCAACTTTCTAGACATGCGTCCGATATATCAAATCGTATTCAAAATCCGATGCCAGTCACAAATCGATACGTATTGATATCACAAACTAGAAAACCGATTTCACGAAAACCAAACCAAACGCAAAACTAAAATCTGAAATTTAGCCGAAATCGAGATATATTCGCCCTGTCCTTTTTATTTCCACAATGTTTCGCTTAGTTAGAAAGAGAGGAGGCGAATTTCATATCGCATCAGTCAGTTTGCGTTTGGATATCCACACAAATATATTTTGTAATATCTAAATATCCAGATATGATTTGGATTTTTGTAGTTTCGTATTATCTGGATACGATTTGGATTTTTGTAGTTTTCGTTTTTCGAAGTTTGCGTTTGGATTTCCACACAAATCGTTTTATGATATCCAGATTTTTTTAGTCGGTTTCGTTCGGATAGAATTTGGCGATTTTTTGTATGTATTAGTTTAGAGTGGAATAGACTTTAGTTAAAGATAGATACATAATAAATGTAATTAGTGAAGATATATATGTTATACTAGCTTCTGCCAGCGGCTTCGCCCGCGTAAAACTCGGTTTCTCTATACAAACTTTGGACCCCCGTTTCATCCCCTTAGGGGGTGAATTTTGGAAAATCCTCTCTTAGTGCTCGCCTACGTCATAAAAGGTAACCTTGTACAAAATTTCACGCTCCTAGACCCTGTAATTTTGGCTGTGTGTTGATATGTCAGTCAGTTAGTTTCTTCTTTTATATATATAGACTAGCTCCTGCCAGCGGCTTCGCCCGCGTGATAGCAGGTCTCTCCATACAAACTTTGGACCCCCGTTTCATACCTTTAGGAGGCGAATTTTGGAAAATCCTCTCTTAGTGCTCGCCTACGTCATAAAACGAAGCCTTGTGCAAAATTTCACGTTCCTAGTCCAAGTAGTATCGGCTGTGCGTTGATATGTCAGTCAGTCAGTTTCTCCTTTTATATATATAGATTTATAG
This sequence comes from Mythimna impura, assembly GCA_905147345.3. Lineage (NCBI taxonomy): Eukaryota > Metazoa > Arthropoda > Insecta > Lepidoptera > Noctuidae > Mythimna > Mythimna impura. The sequence goes on along the minus strand of LR990343.1, from coordinate 16,351,882 downwards.
TTTAGACTTTATTTTAATTGATTTTATATAAATAAACGAGTAGGTACCTACCCTGTTTTAATTTTTTTTCCAGTAAGGAACATCGCGCAAATCTTTATTTTCTTGTCTTAATGGTATTAATGTTTGTGTTTTTCGATAGCTAATAAAACCAAATCGAAGTTTTTGGCGATATTTTTCCGAGTGAATTCAGTGGTTGTTGTAATTATTCGCAAATTGATTTCTAGTGGATATTGTAGGTAATGTAAAATTGGTGTTGTTTCGTATCTGACTACTGAGAAGGCTGACTCGATACATTTGCTGCCAAATACTGCAAAAACATTAGGACGTGTTACACCCGCATTCTAATGAAATTCATAAACAGGGCAAAGCAAAATAAAAAACATACAAGTATACTACGCGGCAAATAAGTTGAACCAAAATGGCCGTCGTTGCTATGGTTACGTGCAGGCCTGAAAATCGGTTACTTACTACGAATTCAAGGTCGATCGCCATTTTGGTTCAACTTATATGCCGCGTATTGTAAGAAACGAATTGGTGAAACTAAGTGCTTGTGGAGGTATGCGGAACAGAGTGTAAAGTCCCGCAAACCTCCGTTGAAAAGGGAGGATCCTCCGACCAGACGGGTGTTATGTCTGGTGGGCAACTTGCCCAATAGATGATTTCGGGCTGTTCTATATGTTCCAATCGCGCGGAGAACTTTGATTGCGCGATGCAGGATTAGTTTTTATGTGACGCCATAGATGTCGCTACATCACTCCCCTCCGGAAATCGGAGATCGATGGTTCTTGATGCTTCTTGATACGTGCCAGACCAGTGGTAGGTTGGTTCCAGTGGGTCGCAACCGAATGCCGCATAGTTCTCGGTGAGTCGGAACTGTCTGCGGTGATGCCCCAGTGAGTCGGGGTGCTGCTGTCCCAGTGAGTCGGGATGATGCCCCAGTGAGTCGGGGTGATGATGTCCCAGTGAGTCGGGATGATGACCCAGTGAGTCAGGGTGATGATGTCCCAGTGAGTCGGGATGATGCCCCAGTGAGTCGGGGTGATGATGTCCCAGTGAATCGGGATGATGCTGCAGGCTCCAGTGAGTCGGAGCAATGCTGTGCGATGTAGTGGCTTGACTGCTTGCGTCGACCAGGAGAGATTCTTCATAGCTCTTCATGTGACTGGCCGAAGGTGCGGTGTGATTAGCCAAGGTCGCTGATGAGGCTGAGGGTGATGACCAGGTATGACCAGGTACGCATGCTGATGGTCAGGATACCCTTTTAAAGCCGTGGGCGCTGGCTGTATGGCTCGCTGCTCGAAAGCTTGAGGAAGTGATGATGACGTCACGAAGTAGTAGCTGAACGAAGGCTGCGCTGACGTTCTTTGTCGAGGGTCACCAGTGTGGAGATATGCGGAAAGCAGAGTGCGAGGCAGAGTGTAAAGTCCCACATACCTCCTTTGAAAAGGGAGGATCCTCCGGCCAGACGGGTGTTATGTCTGACGGGCTACTGCCCGATAGATGACTTCGGGCTGTTCTATATGTTCCAATCGCGCGGAGAACTTTGATTGCGCGATGCAGGATTAGTTTTTATGTGACGCCATAGATGTCGCTACATGCTACAGAAATCGGATATCTAAAATCGATTTCAAAATCAGAAATCGGATATATATCCGTTTGAGTACAGAACCAAAAACGCCCTTGTCTACAACTTTCGCGCGGGCGAAGCCGCTGGCAGAAGTTAGTTACATTATAAGGGCAAAAGCCCACGCTGAAATATGAAAAATCACCAGCATACACCACCTAAATCCTGTAAACATTCATTATAATGGTAAACAGGCATCTCCTGGGCATGATCATTGTATCATAGACCTCATTCATCGCTTTCCATGAAAAGCAAGATTAAAGCTAGAACTACATTAGACCGACGCACACGTGGACCACGCCTGATTTGTACGTAGAACGACGTCGCGTGACGTCACGTGGCGTGAATCTAGTGTAGCTTTACAAGTCTAGTTTCCATATAAAATGTATGGAGACAAAAGTGATATAAAAATTCATAAAGACCTTTGGTAACTTCACTCTTATACTCACTAAGTCAGGGGGATGATAGATAGATAGATAGATAGATAGATAAAACATTTATTTGATGCAACACAGAAAATTAACAAATAGTACCTTCACAAAAGCACAACAAAATTACAAACATAAAACTAAGCACTTAAATTAACAAAAAAATAAAAATAAAAAATGTAAACAATCACAGACATGAATGTTACAAGTACTTACATTGAAATACATAAAAAAAACACGTTAAAAAAATAAATACAAAAATATAGGTAGGTACTTAGCATTAGACCGACGCACACGTGGACCACGCCTGATTTGTACGTAGAACGACGTCGCGTGACGTCACGTGGCGTGAATCTAGTGTAGCTTTACAAGTCTAGTTTCCATATAAAATGTATGGAGACAAAAGTGATATAAAAATTCATAAAGACCTTTGGTAACTTCACTCTTATACTCACTAAGTCAGGGGGATGATAGATAGATAGATAGATAGATAGATAAAACATTTATTTGATGCAACACAGAAAATTAACAAATAGTACCTTCACAAAAGCACAACAAAATTACAAACATAAAACTAAGCACTTAAATTAACAAAAAAATAAAAATAAAAAATGTAAACAATCACAGACATGAATGTTACAAGTACTTACATTGAAATACATAAAAAAAACACGTTAAAAAAATAAATACAAAAATATAGGTAGGTACTTAGTAAACGTTTTGGGAGACAAACAATAAGATAGCATAGTGCGGTGTGCGCTTCAAGGCTGCATCAAATGGGAGGAGGATGAGGTTTAGATGGAAGATTTACGGCTATACTTCCGAAGCATGAATTTTGACAAACAAGACAAAAGTGATTAGTTCTTACCTAAAGAACTAATCACACTAATATAAAAACTCATAAAGACCTTTGGTAACTTCACTCTTATACTCACTAAGTCAGGGGGATGAGGTTTAGATGGAAGATTTACGGCTATACTTCCGAAGCATGAATTTTGACAAACAAGACAAAAGTGATTAGTTCTTACCTAAAGAACTAATCACACTAATATAAAAACTCATAAAGACCTTTGGTAACTTCACTCTTATATTCACTAAGTCAGGGGGAAGAGGTTTAGATGGAAGAGTTACAGCTATACTTCCGGAGCATGAATTTTGCATCCAGTTTTATATGCAGATTTCTATAGAGGCCTTATTTGAGTTAAATACTAGTCAATCATGCCTTGTTTAAAGCAAATATACCTATGATTTTTTAACAAAATAATAGTAGTTAATTAATAAACGAGTTGGTTAATAGACGACCTTTATTTATTTATTAAAACTTAATTATAGTGGTACAGGAGCGGATTTTAATGTTTTTTTCTTCAGTAGCATTACTGCTTCGCAGAAAGAGGCGACCGCGGCCCATTCCTGTCGCTCCAGAGCATGACGTGAACGAGGGCCTGGCACGAAAGTTCGAACAGTTCAGACACTGATAACTGCTGAATCAAGAAACAGAGTAACTTAAGTAATCACTACTCTGATTCCGCTGGCTATTTGTGTAAACGAATATAAGTTATCCATTATACCTATTCTTAAAAATTACATTAAACAGATTTTCAATATCAGATTGCGGCGCACTGAGGACGATAAATTTTTTTCAATACACTTACTTGAAAACCCGCTCTTATCCCACCGCTTTTAGGCACGCAATAGGCTGTTTTCCGCACTAGTGCAGAAAAGTGCGCGTGTTCTCCCCCGCCACAATGTTGTTACATTTCTCGTATCAGACTGGGCGTACGTCGACCCCCACGAGTCGCCGGTCAACCCCCGTTTATTCATTTCTTCGTAAGTGTATTGAAAAAAGTCGTTTGACACACGTGCAAATTTGTCACTGCAGCCCTCGGCTCCATAAGACACTCGCCTACGGCTCGTGTGAATTCCACCTCGGTCGTAATGACAAACTTTCTGCACTTGTATCAAAATGTACTATTTCAATACACTTACTCGAAAACTGGCTCTTATCGCACTACGATTAGGTTCAACATGCCATGTTTATCACCCTCGTGTTTTTTTTTTAATTTATCACAACAAGGGCTTTTTTCATTCCTATTTCGTCACGGTCAACGCTGATTATTATTTTTTTTTAAGCAAAGAGGCAAATATTTTTAAAGTTTTAATATCTAATGAAATTTGAAATTTTGTTTTTGATCAGAATAATTAAATAAACATGATTACTTACACAATAATTGGTTATTACCAACAAATTAACATTTATCCGTGTTCTAAATTCAAAAATATTTGAATTTGTTATTTTTAATAATAGGATGTATATCGGCTTTATACCTTTGCTTCTCCTTTAACCTGCGAATGTTAATCACGGGAAAAAAAGTAAATTAAATCACATTATTGGTGTTATTGGTGATTTGGTGAAAAAAATGGCGAATTTAAGTTTTGAAGACAATTATTTAGATGTTACGCCTCCAGATATTGTGATTGAGGCACAAAATGCTTGCGATAGCTTGTTGCCATCTAAATCTAAACGGAAATATATGGCAACTTTGGATAATTTTCTTCAGTGGAAAATTAACAAAAACGCGTCATCATTTTCAGAAAAAGTATTTTTGGCATACTTCAATGAACTTGCCATTAAATATAAGCCTAACACGCTATGGAGTATACATTCCATGTTAAAAAGCACGGTTCTGCAAAAACACGGCGTGGAGATCAAAACATATTCAAACCTAACTGCGTTTCTAAAAAGTCGCTCAGTCGGTTATATTGCACAAAAATCAAAGGTATTGTTACCAAATGACGTTGAAAAGTTTTTGAAAGAGGCTCCGGATAATCAGTATTTGGCAACAAAGGTCAGTAATTGAATTAATATCTATAATACCTAGCCTACGGGCTACGACCGCACGCTCAACAACCTATAGCTATTGTTAGCGATTTTTATGATTAGTTACATACATTATGATTGTTTTCTATATTAGCAACATTAAAATGTATTTATTTTGCACTGACAACTGGAACGTTATGCGGTTTGACAGCTCAGCGCTATGACAGTTGACAGAGGTTATAAAATAACGCGCTGCGCTGTCCTGACACATTCCGTTCCAGTCTTCGGGGTAAGCAACATCTCAGAGTAAGTGCTACTATATAATTATTATTATTTTAAATGGCATTGATTTATGATATTTGTAATAATTGTGTGCTGTCAAGGCAAAAGTATAGAGGGTGTGTTACCCGTTTTGGTCGTTTTATTTAAAAACCTTCCCGCTACACTTATCTAGGTACACTAAATAAGTTTCTTATCCAATCTTTCTCTAAAGTTAACACATTAGCTAACAATTCAGAAGTGGGATAAACGAGTCGTTTATTTAAATGCATTCGTTTATCCCGCCCACAAGCGATTTTTTTTTTCCTAAACTGCATCTTCTACTTTTGCTTTGAAAGTACCTACGTATGTAGGCACCGTTACAATGTTGTTGATAAAATAGTACCTATCTAAGCGGGCATAGTGATGTGTACTTTAAAATGGTGAACTTTAAAATATTCAGGCTTATCGCTTTTGTTGTACTATCTTATTCAATATGAGTTTCTTCTGACACCACCACACGTGCCTTGCCAGGGCTACACTCTGGAGGTACTACCACACCACCACACGTGCCTTGCCAGGGCTACACTCTGGAGGTACTACCACACCACCACACGTGCCTTGCCAGGGCTACACTCTGGAGGTACTACCACACCACCACATGTGCCTTGCCAGGGCTACACCCTGGAGGTACTACCACATCACCACACGTGCCTTGCCAGGGCTACACTCTGGAGGTACTACCACACCACCACGCGTTCCTTGCCAGGGCTACACTCTGGAGGTACTACCACACCACCACGCGTGCCTTGCCAGGGCTACACCCTGGAGGTACTACCACACCACCACGCGTGCCTTGCCAGGGCTACACCCTGGAGGTACTACCACACCACCACGCGTGCCTTGCCAGGGCTACACCCTGGAGGTACTACCACACCACCACACGTGCCTTGCCAGGGCTACACCCTGGAGGTATTACCATACCACACGTATGTTAATCTATTGAATACCCGAGGACCCACAGCACTAGAGGCTTTGGCCTAAGGGATTCCAGCATGAGGTGCCCCAGCTCTAAGAAGAGCCGCAGTCCTAGGGGCCACAGCCCGAGGAACAGCAGCCCAGGGTGCAGCAACGTGATGCGCAGCAGCCCGAGGCGCAGCCCGATGCGCAGCAGCCCGAGGCACAGCCCCAGGCACAGCCCGAGGCGCAGCCCGAGGCGCAGCCCGATGCGCAGCAGCCCGAGGCGCAGCCCGATGCGCAGCAGCCCGAGGCGCAGCCCGATGCGCAGCAGCCCGAGGCGCAGCCCGATGCGCAGCAGCCCGAGGCGCAGCCCGATGCGCAGCAGCCCGAGGCGCAGCCCGATGCGCAGCAGCCCGAGGCGCAGCCCGATGCGCAGCAGCCCGAGGCGCAGCCCGATGTGCAGCAGCCCGAGGCGCAGCCCGATGCGCAGCAGCCCGAGGCGCAGCCCGATGCGCAGCAGCCCGAGGCGCAGCCCGATGCGCAGCAGCCCGAGGCGCAGCAGCCTGAGGCGCAGCCCGATGCGCAGCAGCCTGAAGCGCAGCCCGAGGCGCAGCCCGATGCGCAGCCCGATGCGCAGCGCAATGCTCAGCAGCCCAAGGCGCGACCCGAGGCGCAGCGCAATGCGCCGCAGCCCGAGGCGCAACCAGAGGCGCAGCGCAACCCGAGGCGCAGCCCGAGGCGCAACCCGGGGCGCAGCCCGAGGCGCAGCGCAATGCGCAGCAGCCCGAGGCGCAACATACAAAGATTTACAGGTACCACCACTCCTAACAATAGTAGTGGTGATTTTAATAAATTAGTGCAAGCACTAAAGTCCCTTGTCCCGAGTCATGACAACGTAGGTTTCATTTAATAATACTCATAGTTAAATAAGCAAGGCAGAATAAAAATATTATATTTAATAAAATATGGTTGGCAGTTGTCGATAGTGTTGAGTCCAAATATTACCCTAATGCATCTTTGTTGTTGATTAAATGTTTTTTATTTTGTAAAGTGATGTGGGTATCAATGGAAATGGAGAGATACAAGGAGAGACAGAAGTGATACAAGTAATTACACAATATTTTTATGTGGTGCTACACCAAGGCTCGTATACTCTATAGGTTAAAAGAAGTTCCGTTACAGAATACAACACCAAATGAGATGTGGTGTGATGTCACGTACATCAGCACGTCACGTACAGCACGTAGTATAATATGCTAAGGTAGTTAGTATGTTGTAGGGACACATATAATACAATACAAATATAATATTATAATATTATATTATAATACGTGATTGTAGATTATCGACATAACATCACGTCGTAACTATGTATATAATGTTGCTAATTAAAGGTGGAAGAGGACTCGACTCTCGGAGTAGTAACTAACATGTAGTTTACTTTGACCCCTCCATCTCCTCGTATCGCATGGCGACCCTGCCAGTCGGCTGGACGGCGTTGTAGTTGCCGACCAGGAGCTAGTCACGGTTCGTGGTTCGCGGTTTGATTGTCTTCGTTGAGTATCACGTCAGTCGCGTCACGGCGCAGGCCATGGGGAGCACGACGTCCAAGGAAGAGGTGATTATCGCCCAGGCGTCTACGAGTGGTGCAAATACCGCAACGGCTACTCAGGAGCAGCTGGCGGCTATCAAGACCGTGTTGCTGTTTGTGGCTGTGTGTATGGCAGTTGTCATCATAGGGTTGGCGGTTCGCATGTATCGGAGATGTCACCACAACTGGATTGAAGAAAAGATGAGACAGCGGGAAGTCCAGAAGGCTGTACAGATGGCTTGACCAGGAGCCGTCGGAGGAACGAAGTAAGTGTTTCTTGAGTGGAAGTGAATAAGTGTGTTTCGGTGCTTGTGTTCATCGTTAAGTTTAGAGACAATAATTTAAATGGAAGTGGAGTTAACGTCGCTATTTGTACAACTTAAGTTATTAAGGGAATCTATTGTCAAGTTAGGCCCTAGTAGGCGAGAAGGCAGGAATTTTGATAGTAAGATTGGTGAGGTGAAAGCGCTTTATCGTAAATTTAAGTGTATAGTTTCAAAATCTAGTAATTTCTCGGAAGAATTGGCTCAGTTGGTATGTAAGATAGAAGCATTATACGTAGACACTATTAAGTTTGGGAGCGAAACCGAAACGGAACAAAACATGGCAGCGGAAAAGTTTTCTTTGAGAACGGCAGTTAGCCTACTCCCGAAGATGAGTGGCGATGAGCAAGTTACGCAAGACTTAATTGATGCCATAGGACTATATAGTTCTATGTTAGTGGAAGCAGATAATGCTCTTTTGATTAAATTTGTTTTGACTACACGACTTACCCAGGGTGCTAGGATTCGGTTGTCCTCTACTTACGCAACGGTAGATTGTCTGGTAGCTGATATGAAGAAGCATTTGTTAACAGTAGAGTCAGACGTAGCTGTGCAAGCGAAGCTTGCTCGCGCTAGGCAGAATGATAGGTCGGTCGCGGATTTTGGGGCTGAGATAGGGAAGTTAATGGTTAATTTGACTATTTCTCAAGCCGGGGAAAGTTCGGAAGCGTATGAGATTTTGCGGCCGTTGAACGAAAAGTACGCAATCAGGAAGTTTGCTGACGGGCTTCGCAATCAGCGTTTAGGTACGATCATTACGGCGCGGGATTTGACTTCTTTGAAGGATGCGATCAGGGTAGCAGAAGACGAAGGTTGTGCATCGTCGGCACAAGTCATGGCGTATCAGCGTTGGCCCGCGAGGGGTGGTTTTGATAATAGAGGTCGCGGAAATGGTTATAGGCGGTCTACGGTAGGAAATGGATACGCGCAACATAAAACAGCTGTTGAGCGTACGCGCAAAAATGCCACCGTATGGCATAATCGTGGAATGTGCGGACGTAGCAATAATGTTCATCGTGGTCATTCGACTCAACAAGGTCGGAGGCGTGTAGCGTGTTTCGAGCATGCGCGTAGTGATGCTGACTCAGGCGAGACGTCAATGTCACGACGTAATGAAGCAACTGACCACCACTTGCAGTTTTTTCAAGACTAAGTGTATTTTAGCTTGCGATAGTATTAATTGGGTTAATTTTCTAGTGTATAATATAAATGCGGAATGGTTAGTAGATACGGGCGCGTCGATATCGGCTGTAAAGAGTGGTTTCTTGTTGAACGATGCTTTGTGCTGTAAGGTAGTTAAGGAAGAATTAGTGATAAATGGTGTAGGAGGTAGTTTGAGGGCTATAGGTTATGTATATTTAACGTTGGAATATGGACGGTGTTCTTTCACGCATAAGTTTTATATATTTGATGATTTGCCATGTAAGTCGGTTGGTATATTAGGTCAGGATTTCTTGCAGAAGTATGGTGGTATTATAGATTTTTCGGCGAATAGGTTCTCTCTTAGGGATCGTGAACGGCGGGTGGTCTCGATGCCACTTAAGTCCTATGATTACTTGATAAATAATATGTGTGTTAATAATAGAGAAGGAGTTGTTGGCAATAGTTTGGTCAGTTAAATATTTTAGACCGTATTTGTACGGACGGAGGTTCGTTGTAAAGACGGATCACCGGCCATTACTGTATTTGTTTAACATGACAGATCCATCTAGTAGGTTGACTAAGTTTCGTTTGTGTTTAGAGGAGTATGATTTTGAGGTTGAATATATTAGGGGCAAAGAGAATGTTCTAGCGGATGCACTTTCTAGAATAGTGATAACGAGTGAGGATTTGAAATTGATACGGGAAAAGACGATATCCGTAATGACGAGGGCACAGTACAAGCAGTTGGGAAAGCCAAATGTTTGTGATAGGGACTCCGTGGTATCTGGGACTGATCACCCTAGGATCGTGGAAGTACTTAAGAAACAAGGAAATGACATTGGGATTTGTTTAGATGATTGGGAGAAAATGTTACGTAATAATAATAACAACAATAATAATAATGGTTGTAGGAGGATATTTTCAAAGTCGCGCGATATAGTGTATATGCCAGAAAACTCGAGTATTTATGTAAACTATGAATCTTTATCGGGAACTTCGCGAGACGAGTTATCGAAAGACATAGTCAGTTTTTGTATTGAAGAAGGCATTAAAGAAGTAGTTATTATGAAAAATCGTTATAACGTTGATTTCATTACAAGAATGGCAAAATATTTGAAGGAAAATAGAAGTTCGATTTGTGGGGATTTTAAACTGTGTGTAGTGAAGGATTTACGGAAAATAGAAGGGAAAGATGAGAAGAAGGTTATTTTGAATGATTTCCATATTTTACCCACGAGTGGTCATGCAGGAATACGTAGGATGGTGAATAATATAAAGAAGTATTATTATTGGCCTTCTTTAGAGAAAGACGTAGTGGAGTACGTTGGTAAATGTGATAAGTGTTGTAAGCAAAAGTATTCTAGGAATACTAGGGAACCCATGACGGTTACGACTACTGCGTCAACATCGTTTGAGAAGATTTATTTAGACATAGTAGGACCCCTTGATAGAGACGAAAGAGGCAATGTTTACATATTAACTATTCAATGTGAACTTACGAAGTTTGTAGAGGCTTATCCGTTAAAGAATAAATCCGCAAATGAGGTAGCAAAAGCTTTGGCAGAGAATATTGTTTTGAGATATGGAATACCGAGAACAATAGCTACGGATAGGGGTAGTGAATTCGTTTCGAAAGTAATGATAGAGCTATGTGATATCTTGAACATCAATAACCGCCCGTGTGTCAATCGAACTTCTAAAGATATCGAATCAAAAGCGTGTGTGTCGCCAGACTTCTAAAGTTCGATGCGCATCCGGTCGTATAAATGTACACAAATGTCGATCAAAACTATATCTATCCTGTTTATATTGAGCAGAGTGTAAGAATATAGAACGAGACAGGCATAGAACATCATTTGCTAGACATCTGTTTACAATTTTCGGTGTAATGTCAAGTGGTTTGAGCCGCCCCGCGCCACGGTCATTGCGCATTCGAAATTCAAAGTCAACGTAGAATAAAACAGTTTTTGTGGCCAGTGTTTCTTTGTTGAGTGTTTTAAACAATTGAAAGGTAAGTAATCAACAGTTTTAAACTGCTTCATTGTGTGTGTGTTATAGATTTTAGTCAAGATCTGATGATTTCGTCAGCTGTAGTCGAAAATTTCGCGCAACTAGTCGGCACCATTTCGATGGGTTGTGTGTGAAAATTACGCTACAGACGGCAAAATGTCGTTAGAAACATGATTTAGATACATTCCTACGTTTGTACAAGACATTTTACTAGTGAAATTCGTATATTTTTACGTAAAATACCCAACGGAAGAAAAAAAAACGGTAAAATTGGCGCGTAAATCGCTGCCGTTGGCAGGTCATGACCTCAAAACCGCCATGTTTGTTGTGTCTTGTGTGCCACAGTAAAGTGAAACGGTCAGCTAAACAATTGTTTGTATGTTGGTGTGGTTGGTTGATGGGATGGTTTTTGGTATGTTGAATTTTATTTTAATGTGTATTTGTGTGATGGTAGATGGGTGGGTTGTGGGTTTTTGTTTGTGTTTTGGGTTTTATGTTTCTAACTGCATGTGCATTCATAATTTTGGGGATTATCCCCCCGTCTGTGGCGCGGAGCCATTCAGACACCCTATAAAAATGTCTGTCTGTGAGAGAACCACTGTGGTCCACTTAATCTGTGCGTCACATTTGACGCTATGTCTTTGTATTATCTATATATTTTATCTATTTTTGGACCGCATCTTTGTTCGTTTCACCGGCGAATTGTAAAATGTTCATCCTAACAGCGTGAGCTTTGAATATTTTTAATTTTTTTTACTTCTGTTTTTTTTTAATATATATATTTAAAAAAAAAAACAGATTTCACACATTAAATTATGTTTGAAAGTCGTTTCATAATTTTTTCCTTTTTCTGTTGTTCAGATTTGACCCACTGGCTGTATTTTTACTGTGACCATCCATTTTTTACCTAAATTGTTCGATTTTTGTGATCTTCATTTGTTGATTTAGCAATGTTTTTGTTAGGCAACGTGCCTTTGTACTGTGTTTTTCCATTAGCAAATATCATAGTATTGTACGATGCAAAGTTAGATTTCAAATAAATGCAAAAATATTTACTCTGTGATTCAAAGTACGAGTGGGTCTTTTTTAGCCCGTTTTTTCAAGTGCTTGCATTGTTACTCAGATATCGTAAACCAAACATTTCTAGACGCTGCAGCTTTGTTTGTATTATGTTCGTATACCATACTAAGTAATAAGACACTAACTCGAGCCGCATGACTCACCGACTTCTCGATAACGATGTGTAAACATACCTTTTTTTATGGCCGGCGCTCGGGTTGCCCACTTGACGACGGCTTTTGTTTCGCTTGTCGTATGTAAAAATGTATAGAGAGGTCAGTTCTTTTTGTTTATTATTGTAAGATGATGTGTATAATAATAAATACAAAAGTTATTTTTGTTAAATATGGTTTTATTTTATAAATATGACGAATTTTGTACACAAAACTGGGAAATAGTCCATCAGACTACTTTCAAGTTCAAATTAGTAATACATTACAAGGTGAATCTACCCAAAACCCTACATAATCAGATAGCTTATTTCATAACAAGTTCAGTAACGTAAGGTTCGTTGAGCTAGGACTCGTATTTTCTGAGATATCGTCGTTTTAGCGAACGCGGGGAAGTCGTGCCGCGACTTCGGAAGTCAAGGACGGCAGTACGGTTTTAAGCAGACCGGGTGGCCGACTACGCAATGGATAAAGTCATGTCGACGTCATATCATCATGAGAGTATAGGTTCTTTGGAGAATGTACATAAAACATTAGGTGCATATTTGAGGATACAGACGAATAATAACCCATCATCATGGAGTTCTTGGATACCATTTTGGTGTTTTTCTTATAATACGACAGTTAATACTGTTACCAAATATACACCTTATGAATTAGTGTTTGGAAGAATATGCAGATTACCAAGTAGTCTTCAAGGAGAAAGTGTTGAACCATTGTATAATTTTGATGATTATCCTTTAGAATTTAAGTACAGATTGCAAAGGGCACAAAATGATGCAAAGGAGAATTTAATAGCGAGTAAATTAGCTAGGAAACATTGTTATGATAAGAATCTTAATTCTGTAACCTATAAGGAAGGTGATTTAGTTTTGATTAAGAATGAAACTGGCAATAAATTGGAATGTATTTATAATGGACCTTTTGAAGTTGTAAAAGACGAGTCACCAAATGTTGTGATTAAGTATAAAAATAAAATAGATATAGTACATAAGAATAGAACAAAAGTGTATTGTAAGAGTTAGAGTAGGTAATAGTTTGTAATGTGAAAAAAAAAAAACCTTGTAAATTTTTTTTTTTTAAATTTAAGGGGGGTGATGTGGTGTGATGTCACGTACATCAGCACGTCACGTACAGCACGTAGTATAATATGCTAAGGTAGTTAGTATGTGAATACGTGATTGTAGATTATCGACATAACATCACGTCGTAACTATGTATATAATGTTGCTAATTAAAGGTGGAAGAGGACTCGACTCTTGGAGTAGTAACTAACATGTAGTTTACTTTGAGCCCTCCATCTCCTCGCATCGCAGAGACACGAGAGCGCACAGTGCCATGTTATGCTGTTGGGATAGCTTCATTATTGACAACTGCTAGGTTTAGACAAAGCTCTTGTTCAATTATTAATATCTATCAATTGTGCTATGTAGGATACCAAGAGTGTGTTTGTTCTTGGTTTAAAACAAAGACATTAAATATATACCTACTACCAATAGACAGGACATAGCGAACAAAATCGTGATCCGATACTTATTACCTAGTGGTCATAAGTCGCTCAGTCTAGTATGACGCCCCTACACGTCAAGTCGTATTTGTATCCGCTCTATGCACTAAAAGAAAATCATTTTCTGAGAAAATATGCCGAACTGCCCATTACGCTATTGCAAATCTTGTTATGATAAAATGACTGAACCTAACTTCGGTTTATTTTCGTAAATATTTTTTGTATTTACGAATTAGTTAATTAAAATTCAATAATTTTTATAAATAGTTCTAGAACATTTGCTGATTTTGTGATAACGCCATCTATTGCTGAAAAGCTTAACCTTAACTTTATCACACACTGAGGCTCTACCATGAGCTCATAACGTGATCCATTTTACGACTGACATTTTAACATTATCATGGTAAGGCCCCTGGCCACCTACCGAGCGATAGTTAAATAATTATAAATTTTGACAAATTTAATTCGCGTGTTTGCTATTCAAAGCCAGATGGCGTCACTGAGACATAGGATGACAGTTTTTCTAAGACATTTGTTCTGATAGCCGGTCTATTATAATTATCTCTTTAAATCTCTTTGGTTTAAAAGGTGTACATACTGAGTATGAACTGTGTACTTTCAAGGGAATAGCCACACGCAATTTATTTTTACACCACCTACCTCCACCTACACTGATGAAAAGTTGTGATTTTATATATAGTTTAACAGGAAAACACCGTAGCTCATGTTGTTCAATAAACCACGTTTCTGAACGAAACATTGTAGAATTTAACATTATTTTCATGCTCGGAAGTCATTGTTCATAAAATGGCTTTTGTGGACAAATTAATGTTGACTAGGCGTGTAACTCTTTACTGAACCGACTCACTGTTCCGAAATATTTTGGTGTTCCGAAGGATTGGAACATCAGCAGTGTTTTAAATTTTAATGCATCATTTGGAACAGTTGGAACACTGAGACACTGTTTACTTTGAGTGACCAGCCGTCTTTTAATAATTCAAATTATAACGTAAATGGCGTACATATAATTAATGACCTGAACTAGAAGCCTCTGCTTTGAATTATTCTCAAGTCAAATAAAACATTTAGTGTATATGACGCAGCTTAACAGATCACGACTCAGTGTGTATATTTTGAGCCGTTGTTCCAAGTGTTCCGCTTGTGTTTTGTGAACCGATGTTTCAAATGATCCGTTTGTATCTTTTGAACCAATGTTCCAAATAATATATGTTCCAATCGCAAAGATGACACACTTTTTTCCACGCCTAATATTGACCTACAATAAAAGTGGTGACATGACAGCAGTGTCATGTCACTGACGTAACACTGCCGTCAAACAAACGTTTCATGAATTTTACCGAACTTGGATACTTGCCTTTTGAGATTAGTTTGAAACTTCATAACGGTTTTATCTTCTATATAAAGTTAGAAGACCAAATAAATAAGATTGACTTTGAATATAACTATCGAAATGGATTTAGTGAAAGTATATTTTCAATACCTTCTGCGTAATAAATTTTCGTATGAGATTGTAATTCGTGCAGAGACATCTGAGGACGTGATCGCTAAGCTTCGTAAATAACTCGAATGTCTGATTTGGACTTTAGTCCTGCAGAATTTGCAATGTAATGTGAATTCTATATAATGACTCCCAGAGCACTTCCAAATTATATTCATGAATTACTAATTTTAGTGTACCAACTTAGGGGATAGCATTGATTGAATTATAGGAAGTAATATTCATGGAAAATCAGATGGTGTAGGCAAAAAGTAGTTGCTAAAGTCAGTAAGCCTTTTGTAGGCATTTTTGATTTGTTTTTAGAGATTTGTCTTATCAGGGGGATGTACCTAAATATCTGTAAATGTTGAGTATTTTAGGTATGGTAAAGAGTTATTGTGGATAAGTATAATACAATAACTCCCAATTTGTTCACTAGGGACATGGAGGGATACAATGATTTATTTATTTGAAATAAAATGGTAACATCCAAAAGATGTCTCACTGTAATTTATTTAGTATAGAATGTCTATGAATATTTTGATTACCAGAGGTTATTTTACGGAAGTGTACCTGACTTCTCACATCTAGAATTATGTTAACAAAATAAGTGATTAGCGTAAAACCTATTATTCTTACATTAAGAGAAAGTAATCTAGACTGAATTTGCCTTGAGTATCTTAAAAGTGATGGTATTTACAGCGTACGTACTGGTAATTAATAGTTGGTAATTTTAATGAATGAAATAAAATAGACGAAACAATTTCATAGTTCGTGATCTCGCATTTTGATTAGTTATTGTATCGAAATTTGGAGTTTCAATAAAAACTAATCAGAGCCAAAAGAGTAAATTAAATATATACCCTCACGTTTTAGTCGGGTCAGTGATTACAACGGATATCAAATGTAAACAAACAGTCATTGTTGGTCAATGATTTACAAATAACGGGTGAAATTTTGTGGTTGAGGTAAATCATTGATGTTATTGTGACATGCACTTGAAACTTATTATGTACCTGGCCTGAGTTATTGTATGTGTATATCAAAATCAAAAGGGTATTTACAGAAACTATTGAGGGATCTGTTTAGGACCATTGAGGCCTGTTCAGGACCATTGAGAGGCCTATTCAGGACCTTTGAGGGACCGTTCAGGACCATTAGGGATCTGTTCAGGACCATTGAGGGGCCTGTTCAGGATAAACCAATTGGCTTTATCAGGCAATTGTTTATTTACTAATGTTTGTTTTTCATTACAGGCAGGACATTTGAGGGACCTGTCTGTTTATATTAGAGGCAGGACATTTGATGGGCCTGTTTGTTTTTCATAAGAGGCAGGACATTTGAGGGGCCTGTTTGTTTTTCATTAGAGGCAGGATATTTGAGGGGCCTGTACGTTTGTCATTACATGATAGCGACAAGAAATAAGTAACATAGATTTGTAACTTGACTTCTTGACATTTCAAAGGTGCCTGTAAATTGTTTATTTGAAATAAAATGCTTTGAATATTTGAATCAGTAGAGGCAGGACATTTTAGAGACCTGTTTTTGAATGACTGTATAAAGAGTAAGAATAATAATATATATTTATTGAGCAACAAAGTAAAATCATGTATACACAATTGCTTATAAGCTACTTTTACATAACAACTAAATAATGCAATCAATTGTGTCTAAATAGTAATTGGTAAATTGATAATTATGTTTAGTCTCGTTCCTAGGTACAGCAACCAGTGTATGAATAATCTAAAGTTTTATTCGCTACTGTAATAGATATGTTTGCTTTATTGCTGTTATTCTTTCTTTCTTCTCTCATTATTTTGTGTATAACACCAATTTCTTTATTCTTTCACATACGAGGTCGTATTTGTAATACGGATGGCCGACTGTTAGCGATTTTTATGATTAGTTACATACATTGATTGTTTTCTGTATTAGCAACATTAAAATGTATTTATTTTGCACTGACAACTGGAACGTTATGCGGTTTGACAGCTCAGCGCTATGACAGTTGACAGAGGTTATAAAATAACGCGCTGCGCTGTCCTGACACATTCCGTTCCAGTCTTCGGGGTAAGCAACATCTCAGAGTAAGTGCTACTATATAATTATTATTATTTTAAATGGTATTGATTTATGATATTTGTAATAATTGTGTGCTGTCAAGGCAAAAGTATAGAGGGTGTGTTACCCGTTTTGGTCGTTTTATTTAAAAACCTTCACGCTACACTTATCTAGGTACACTAAATAAGTTTCTTATCCAATCTTTCTCTAAAGTTAACACATTAGCTAACACTATCTAAGCAGTGTTTTATTTATTTCCAGGTCGCGTTGATATTCGGGGTAAATGGTGAGAAAAACGTCAAGAGCTAAGTCAAATAACAATAAAAGATGTTGAAAATCATGGCAATTTACTATTAGTTAAAATCACCAACACAAAAAACAATATTCCTCGATCATTCACAATTCACGGTCCATTTTATGATATAGTAAAAAAATACCAAGCTCTGCGTTCCACAAAAGTAACAAATGATCGTTTTTTTTCAAAACTACCAAAAGGGTAAATGCACGGCTCAACCTATTGGTGTGAACAAATTTGGTGCTATGCTAAAGGAAATCGCCAGGTTTTTAGGTTTACCAGATGCTGATTTATACACCGGGCATAGCTTCAGAAGAACATCAGCTACATTGCTGGCTGGGCTGATGCTGGAGCCGACATAATGACTATAAAACGTCATGGCGGATGGAGGTCTAACACAGTAGAATCTTATATTGAAGACTCGATACATAACAAGACAAATATTAGTACCAAGATAACACAAGCAATAAATTTGGAGCCATCTCCTAAGAAGTTTTGCCTTGAACCGCAACCTTCTACTTCATATGCCAATAATGATTTGGTATCTCCTATAGCTACTGAAGAGCAAATAGAACATTTCACCTCTTATATTTCATCATCTCCAACATTCGCTAATACACAAAACATGCCAACTGCCAATGAAAATGCCAACAAAATCTTCTGTGTATCATTTTTATAACTGCACCTTCAATAATTCAGTACTTTTTCAATAATTAAATATTTTAATATTAAAAATATTTTCGTATTAATTTTCTTTGTAAGTGTATAGAAAAACGCCGTTTGATACACGTGCAAATTTGTCACTGCAGCCCTCGGCTCCATAACACACTCGCCTACGGCTCGTGCGAATCCCGCCTCGGTCGCAATGACAAACTTTCTGCACTTGTATCAAAATGTACTATAGATGCGCTGCACAATCTAAATGAAAGTAAGGAAATTAACTACCTTTTTTGTGGGCTTAAAGACCATCAAATAACTTCTCACGTTTTGAATGGAGAAGCGTGTGTTAATTTTAACTGAGTAAAACTCAGCCATGATCCGTTAGTTGCTCTTAACGTTCCTCGGCCGCGGTGACTTCGAATTATCCCCATCTCTGTTGCTCCTGGGGCGGATTTTATTTGGGTGGGAAAATCATCTCGAGAGGGCGTGTCAGACTGTTACTGACTAAAAACTTACTCCTGTTCCTTCTTTGCCATTGTTCCAAGGCCCCGGGGATCTCTGTCGCATCACCCATGGCCCCAGTAGGCTTCAACCCTGCTGGGCTCCTACGGTTGCTTACATCTTGAGGCGCGCGTGATACACTACGTGCCGTCGACGACTTGGGTTCGGTCCGAACGGTTACCGGACGGTCGGACGGCGAGCTACCCATTGCTTGCAGTTGGCAAGCCCGCGCCTTCGGTAGCCGGAAATTGGGATCGAAATCCCGGCGGCATTGCCTCGCGCGTGCGGCCGCCTCCTTTGCAAGCATTACTGCTTCGCAGAAGGAGGCGACCGCCTACCACTCCTTCTCGCTCCGGACCATGGTCTTTACCGAGGCCCGGCGCGAGAGATCACTGGCGCCGATCACCCTCACGAGGACAAGGCGGTGCTCTGCCCAGGCGGGACACACCTCTACCTTATACTACACCGGGCGTTTCTTACGCACGAATCCGGTGCAGGAACCTCCCGAACTTACCATGTCCGGTGAGGACCTGCGTCATGCGGAAGGTAAGGACGCCGTATTGCATTTCCAGCCACTCCTCAAAAAGAGGACTTACCGCCATAATTTTGGCGTGTCCATCCTGGGACTTTTACCGACTAAAACCCACCCGGTTTCTTTCAATTACCATTCATTCCAGGGCAGCCATGAATCTTCCGAACAATCCAGCAGTAAGTAACGATACCTACAGTGTTCGATGACAACAATCAACTATTCCTCAACCAATTTTATAGTTCCATACTGATATATCAACAGTCTTTTCTGTTTGCTTTCAATCACATGTTTAAACATAAATTTCGAAACACCACAATCAAAGACGTCCTCATAAGTTTCACTACACGTGTCGCAGTAGTGGTCAATACACAAAGCATTGTAAAGAGATGAGCGTAAACCAATGACATACGATATCTGAGATAATGTTGTAATCTCATATTTAGAAATAGTATAAAACATGAGTTCAAGTAACTAATGAGCACATAGTGAACAAGTGATTTCGATAAATAAAGCGTTAATAGTGATCATGAAATCGGTTGGTACTTTGTGGTGATTAAAAAAAAACTCAACTCATGGTGTTATTGAAAAAAGTGTTGGTAATAGTGCGGTTTCACTTTCAGTTGGTGCTTTGTGCGTTTGTAGCAGCTGCAGGCGTGGTCGTGAACGCACTTGCCGTCCCTAAGATAGTTCAGCAAGCTCAGGATGTTAAGCTATTGCAATACGAATCGAACAGCGATGGACATGGCACTTACAGATTCTTGTAAGTTGCCGACGCAAAATAAGCGGCCAGTTTAAGTCGCCTTTATACTCCTGCAATACCAAAGTCCTAGTAACTTTAAATTAATCTTACGAGGTGCCTGTAATAGTAGTGATCATATTTTTAAAAACCAAATGTTGGAACGCTGCTGGAGGCATAAATCGGTAAGGTGTAGTGGTGATGGTACCAACTATCAACCTGTTTAGGTAGAAGCCTTCCAAAAATATACGAATTATTTCCTCTCTAAGTCATCTCCTTTCTTCGTTTAAACTCAAACATGCTTCTTTATTCACAGCTACGAACAAAGCGATTCCTCCAGCCGCAGTGAGGAAGGAGAGTTAAAAAACGCAGGAACTGAGAATGAGTTCGTCGCAGTCAAGGGTTCTTATTCGTGGACGGATCCCGATGGTGTCTACCATACCGTGAACTACATTGCTGATGAAAACGGTTACCATTTATTATTTCAACCCGATTTAATAAACACTCCTCCGGCAGTAGTTGCTTCACTTCTTGGCTAATAAGTTACAATAAAATTTGTTTGATTTGTTTACATAACAGATATTTAAAAAACTAGTTTTTTTTTTGCATTATTTCGTCCTTTTCCTGAATGTATAAATATTCTGCCTATAAAACATAAACATTTTTAGTACATGTACCTCTCAGTCCATATCATCTTTTAAAATCCCGAGTACAGTAATGAACATAAACCATAGTTTATACCACTGCGTTTTGCGTACGTTCTTCCTTACCTACTTACACAACTAATTTGCAGTAAGTAAATAAAACGGGATCACAGTCAAGCACTTGTTTATACCAATAAAAACTTTTTACAAAAAAATACAACCGACTTCAAAAATAAATTAATGTAATCTAACCGTGTTTGGGATTATTAGAATTGTCATGAGATGCACTCTGGCTATAAGGTATTTAAGTATGGCTGAGGGGCACCTTTTAGTGGTGGTACCATAACTAAAAAGTGTAAAATAAAAAACTTTTTACAAAAAATACAACCGACTTTAGAGTAAAAAAAAAACACTGAAAAGTGCAAAATACCTTTAATTTCGGAAGTCGGTGTTTCTATAATAGTTTTGTCTCTTCGTTATTTAACACCGACTTCCGAAATTAAAGTTATTTTGCACTTTTCAGTGTTTTTTTTTTACTCTAAAGTCGGTTGTATTTTTTGTAAAAAGTTTTTTATTTTACACTTTTTAGTTATGGTACCACCACTAAAAGGTGCCCCTCAGCCATACTTAAATACCTTATAGCCAGAGTGCATCTCATGACAATTCTAATAATCCCAAACACGGTTAGATTACATTAATTTATTACAGAGTTCCGGTGCCTAACTTCAGGCTTCATTATCAGATCAGTTCGATATATTCCCCCTCTACTTTCAGTCAGTCATCGACTACACGTATAAACAAAGCAATTTTACTTGTTACGACGGTTCTGCTGTGATCCTATGAGGAGTTCTGTTCCATATCTTCGAAGTTCATGATCAGATCATACCAATATTTCTATGGGACCAACTCGGAAGCATTACCTTTGAATAAAAAAAAAAAAATCAAAATCGGTCCACAATTGACCGAGAAGTCGGTGAACATACATAAAAAATAAAAAAAACATACATTCAACCGAACATATAACCTCCGCTTTTTTGAAGTCGGTTAAAAAAAGGATTATTGCAATCATCGAATTTGCAACCCCGATT
Organism: Mythimna impura; assembly: GCA_905147345.3. Lineage (NCBI taxonomy): Eukaryota > Metazoa > Arthropoda > Insecta > Lepidoptera > Noctuidae > Mythimna > Mythimna impura. The sequence continues at coordinate 16,329,976 of LR990343.1, read as the reverse complement.
AAAGTTTATATGGAACTTTGTAATTCTACCGTCGAGAAACCTCATCGAGCACGAAAGTATCCAATCCGATGATGGAATACTTAAGTTATCACCGCCAGCAATCGCCTCAACAAAAACGCGGCGGTGCTTCGCCCAACTGGGGTAGATCTCCACCATGTGTTCCGCCCCGTCCTCTGAGTGATCCGCACAACAACAGCACCCAGGCGTTTCTTCCAACCAAATCCGAAACAAGCACCTTCCGAAACAACCATGTCCGGTGAGGACCTTTGTCAAGCGAGCAATGAGGACACCATGACGCCTTTCTAACTACTTCGCAAAAAGGGGAATTATCGCCGCGATTGTGACGTACCCAGCAAAACAGGATTGCAACAGTAGTTCTCACCATGCCGACATGAGATTTCGCCGGAACTTTTTCTACAATGCCACGATTTATTGTGGCATTTTAGACAGGTGAAACTCCACTCACCTAGAGTACTGTTGCTCCCAGATCCCTCAGTAGCACATCCGCCGCCAATATTGGAGCCGGTAAAGGACCATGGAACGCACGATCACCGCACAGAACCTCCAGCAGCAGGTATTTAAACCGCTGGGGCCACTTGGCAGGAGCCTCTTGAAAGCAGCTCCACCCCAGCCCAGGAAGCAAACGATGGAAATTCTTCACGAAATTCCAACAGTTGTTGAGGACGAGTCCCTAGCACTTTATCGTCGAATCGACGCCAACGAGAACTCCCCGTTATTTGGGATCCTGATGGCAGCGGAGCGTTCCGAAGACCCTGAAATCACATAACCTCAGACTGTGACATTAAGATTATGATGTAATACTATAGTCGGAATAGTATAAAAGACGAGTTAAAATACATAAGCAGCACATAGTTTGCAAATAAATTGAATAAGTAACCGTAAAAAATAGTGATCATGAAATTGGTTAGTAATTAGTGGTAATATAAAAAACCTCAATTCGTGGTGTTATTGTGAAAGGTGTTATTAACAGTTCAGTTTCAATTTCAGTTGGTGCTTTGTGCGTTTGTAGCAGGGGCAGGTGTGGTAGTGAACGCACTGGCCACCCCTCAGATAATTCAGAAAACTCAGGATGTTAAGTTGTTGCGATACGAATCAAACAACAATGGTCTTGGCACCTATAGTTTTGTGTAAGTTACCGACGCAAATAAAATCCTGACAGAGAACTTAACTTGACAATGTTAAATTAATACTAAAGTATCTTTAGTGGCTTTAGTGCATGATAACCACACCTTTCAAAATAAAATACAGGGATTCTGCTACACAACGATATGGGTTAGGTGCTAACTGCAACGATAGAAAGATATGGTGGTGCAACTACCAACCACCATATATTTCTATCGTTATGTGATGGGACGAGCTAGCTATCCATAAACGAGCCTTCCAACCTAAAGGACTAAATCACCGTAAGTCACCTTTTTTCTTCGAAATTTAAATTTTGAAATGCTTCTCTGTTTATAGCTACGATCTAAGTGACTCCTCCAGCCGCAATGAGGAAGGAGAATTAAGAAACGCAGGAACTAAAAATGAGTTCGTCGCAGTCAAGGGTTCTTTCTCGTGGATGGATCCCGATGGTGTCTACCATAACGTCAACTACATTGCTGATGAGAACGGTTTCCAGCCATCACTTGATGAAGGACCATTGGGCGCTCCTCCACCAGCAATCGCTGCACTTCTCGGTTTATAAGTCATAATTTTATTTTAAATAAAGTTTTTTTTTTCTATTATATTGTTCTTTTTTGAGAGTGGAAATACGGGTATTCTACCTGTAAAACATAATTATATATACCTACATCTTTATTTGAACAGTGAAATATTACACCTGAATAAAACAGTAATGGTGCTGACGCATCCGCACCATCTGCTTTAAAGTCTAAACCACTGCATCCAAAATCATTTAAAATATCCTTACATAACGAAGGTGCACTAAATAAGGATTTGGTGTCCAGTAAAATTTGCATGAAAGTTCGTCATTGGTACCGTTTTAAAACTATTGGGCACACGGCTTGTTTTCTCATAATTAGGATACAACGTAAGTTTGATGTTAGAGTATGTTATCAAATCGAGACCTTTGGTCACCTAATACAGTTTTGGAAATCAATCAGAATTTAAATGCGCTATGTGCATGCTTTTTCTATGCCGACATCAGAGCCCCCAAAGTTCTGTTCACCGTATTTTGTCGCAACAACAGAGTTACGTCCTGACGTCTTTTGTTTGTACGTATCTGCAAGGACTGTTGCCTCCAGATCCCCCGGTGACAAGCAAGCAAAGAGACTCACCACCTCCCAGGAAACTGTGCAGTGCACCATCCGGATAGATGGTGCGGGAATACGCCATAATCCGCTGGAGCACGTTCAGTCAAAAGGTTGTTGCTTACACAGCAACCGCGCCCACATCGAAACCCCATAAAGGGTAACTTTGGACTTTTGGAGGCCCTAGATTGAGCAGGAGTCACTTAAAGGCAGTCCTGCCCGGCTCTGCCTGACTCCTGCTGTAGCTGTTGAGGACGACTACTTAGTAGGTACTTCATCGACGACTCTACGCCGACGAGAACCCCTCCTATCGTTATTTGGGATTCCAAAGTTGGCGGTGCGTTCTTATGGGCCATGAAAACAAATGACCTCGGACTATGACACTAAGATTATGTTGTAATACTGTAATCGAAATAGTATAAAAGATAAGTTCAAATGCCTAAGGAGCTCATAAGTCCATCAGCGTATTGATAAGTAAAGCGTTAGTAGTGATCATGAAATCGGTTGTTACTTTGTTGTGATATAAAGAACTTCAAATGGTGGTGTTGCTGTGAAAAGTATTGTTAATAGTGCAGTTTCACTTTCAGTTGGTGCTTTGTGCGTTTGTAGCAGTGGCAGGCGTGGTCGTGAACGCACTTGTAGTCCCTAAGATAGTTCAGCAAGCTCAAGATGTTAAGCTTTTGCGATACGAATCGAACAACGATGGACTTGGCACCTATAGTTTTGCGTAAGTTACCGACGCAAAATAAATGACCACTGTCACCCAATACCAAAGTCCAGGCAGAGAGTAGTTAACTTGACAACCTTAAATAATTCTTAAGTATCTCGTGTGCATATTCAAAACCAAACACAGGAACGTTGCTGGGCGACAGAAATAGGTTAGGTGAAGTAGATAATAACTATAAGCTTATCCAGGTGGAGCCTTCTAACATATAAGGGCAAATAGTCCTTTCCTCCCCCTCCCTCATTTCCTTTCGTCGAAATTTAAACTCAAACAACCTTTTTATTCACAGCTACAAACTAAGTGATTCCTCCAGCCGCAGTGAGGAAGGAGAGTTAAAAAACGCAGGAACTGAGAATGAGTTCATTGCAGTCAAAGGTTCTTATTCGTGGACGGATCCCGATGGTGTCTACAATACCGTGAATTACATTGCTGATGTGAATGGTTACCAGCCAACACTTGAACAAGGTCCAGGGGGGTGTTGTTCGGCAGAAACCATTGCACTTGTTGGTTTATAAGTAATAATTTTATTTTTTTACATAAAGTTATTCAAAACCAGTTTTTTTGTATTATTTTGTCCTTTTTCTGAGAGTGAAAATATCATCATTATTATCTCCCTGCCCTTGTCCCGTTTTATTTGGGGTCGGCGCAATACATTTTTTTCCTTCCATTCTGTCCTATCACCTGTCACGCTATCACTAACTCCCTTTTCTTTCATATCACTTCTCACACAATCCATCCATCTTTTCATTGGCCTCCCTCTCCCTCTTCATCCATCCACATGTATACTCATAACTCTTTTAGTAACATGCGTTTCATTCCTCCTCTTTACATAGCCATACCAAGACAAACGATTCCCTTTCAACTTTTCAGTCACTGGCGCCACTTCCGAACTTGCTCTAATATACTCATTTCTCACTTTTTCCATTCTCGTCACACCACACATCCATCTCAACATTCTCATCTCCGCTACATGCAATCTGTTTTCATTCGTCTTATCACGCACTTGTAGATTTTACCCTTCAACTTGAGGGGCATCCGTCGGTCATAAGTTGTTCCAGTGACCAGTCGCCATTTCATCCATCCTGAGTTGATCCGATGAGTTACGTCTCGGTCTACCTCACCGTACCCTTGGATAAGCGACCCGAGGTACCGAAAGTCGGAACAGATTGGTATGGGCGTTCCGGCGAAAGCTATGGGACGCAGAACTGGAGAGACCGCCGAAATCGCAAAACAAGTACTCCGTTTTGGTTTTGCTCAATTTTAGGCCAACACGCTCCAGTCTTTGCCACCACACTTCCAATCTGTTCTGGACCTCTAGGCCACTCTCGGCAACCAGCACAATGTCATTGGCAAACAGCATACACCAGGGAACCTCTTCCTGGATGTCCGACGTCAGAGCGTCCGTTATCATCAGGAAGAGGTAAAGGTTAAGAGCCGACCCTTGATGTAAGCCGACAGCCACATTGAAGCTGCTAGTGGTGCTCACTGTAGACCGGATTTGGATACTGTAGCGACTATACATCGCTCGGATCAACTGCACATACTTCCCAGGCACCTTTCTTCTTAAGGGCCCACCACAACACCTCACGAGGTACCCAGTCATATGCCTTTTCGAGGTCAACGACGAGGTCAACGAGGTCAATGCAAGTTTTTATGCGCACCTCTGTATTTCTCGCACAGCTGGCGTACAGAGAAAATGGCATCCGTTGTACCCCGACCCAGCATAAAACCGAATTGGTTCTGTAAAATTTCACTCTCTTCTCTCAGCCACCTTTCAATAACTTTCTCCAAGACTTTCATATTATATGACATTAGCTTTATTCCTCTATAATTGTTGCACTCAAGCACAACACCTTTGTTTTTAAAGATGGGTACCAAAGAGTTGTTGCACCAATCATCCGGTATGGTTTCATCCCGCAACAACTTATTGAAGAACAAAGCTAACCACGCCCATCCATATCTACTAGCAATAACTTCCACACTTCAACTAGTATTCCATCTGGACCTATGGCATTACCATTTTTCATTCCGTTTACTGCTATTCTGACTTTATCCATACTGACCATTCTCACTGACCCCACATTTACTGGTTTATTCTCTAAAACCCTACTCTAATTATTTTCCTCATTCGTCAGTCTTTCAAAATAGTCCTTCCACCTCTCTTTGATTTTTTCATCATCCGATATTCATCTCTACACATCTTACCTGGCAAACATCCCTCGCCTTTCTCTCTCTTGTCCTAGTAAGCCGGTACAGCTCTTTTTGGCCTGCAGGACTGTCTAGTGTGTCATACAATTATTCCTGGGCTTCTGTTTACGCTATTGCCACGACTTTATTAGCCTTTTTCTTAAAAAGTCATACTCACCCTTGTTTTAGCTTTTAAACTAGCATTTTCTGGTCCCACACGCTGCCATTACTTGAATTTTCAATATATTCTGTACTTCTGTCGATGTCCATACGACCACCGTGTATCCCTATCTATTGTGCCCTTTCCTCTCGTCTCACCCAAAATATCTTTCGCTGCATGCCTGATACACCCAGCCATCTCATTCCAGCTTTCATTTATACTTCGATCATTCATGCCTTCCGTCTCTATCATTCTGTCCACGACTCACTCTCTGAACTTCTTCGCACAATTATTCCTTTCTAACATATGCCATTTTATTTTATTTATTTATTTATTTAACAATTTATGTACACACAATAAAAAAATACAAGAAAAGAAGAAGGAAACAGAAGAATAGTACAAAGGTGATGCTTATTTCTAAAGAAATCTCTTCCAGCATACCTGCGAAAGGAGAGTAGGTAGGTGGTGGTGGTGGTGGTGGGTGGTGGTGGTGGTGGGTGGTGGTGGTGGTGGTGGTAGTTTTAGTAGGTGGACGCTCTTTACTTTTGCTATACAGTTTTTGGACCACTGATGTCATAACCAGGAGTCTGTGTTGTGTGACTAGGTCTGCTCCTGGCAGCACATTGTGATCTTTGACGTGCTTTAAGTGATTGCGCCGAACTAAAAAGTAGTCGATTTGTGTTTTATGGGGACCACTTTTATACGTGACCAGGTGTTCGTATTTTTTCTGGAACCACGTTTTGGCTACTGCTAGGACAAATACAGTACTGGATTGCAGCAGCATCTCTCCTTCGTTGTTCGGATTTCCGAAACCCCATCCCCCATGTACTCTTTTATAAACGCCTCTCATTCTTCCCACATGTCCATTAAAATCACCTCCAACTATAAATTCCTCAAGTACAGGGATGTTCATTAAAGCCGTATCAAAATCCTCCCAAAACTTCTGATTCACCGTTTCATCATATCTTGTGGTGCATATACGAGTACACTAACTAAATTCAAGATCACATTCTCTAACATAACTTTCACAACTATAAATCTATCACTAATCCTTTGTACTTCCATCACGCTTTAGTTATAAGTTTTACTACTGTGGTAGTAAAACTTATATCTCTTACCAATTTCTCTCGCTTTTGTTCCTCTCCATTTACTTTCTTGTAAGCACGCTACGTTTATTCGTCTTCTTTTTAATACGTCCGCTAACTCTCTGGCCCTTCCATTCATAGTCCCAACATTCTGACTTGCGTATCTCAGTCTCATTTCCCGAGCTAGCTTCTTAGGTTGCACCCGCCCGGGATCATTCATCAACCCTAATCCATTTCCCACAGGAGCCGGGTACTGCCCCTGCGCGTCGCCTGTGGGGAACGCCCTAACCTTATCGCGCATTCCATTTATACTAAACATATTGCAAAAGATTTGGCTACTGTTTTACAGTCGGCCGCCTGCCTGATTCTAACCCTCCTGGAGAATGCTGTTGCTGGTAGTTTACCCGCCACCACTCGGTGACCGGAGGTGCTTAACCGTTCGCACGGTCTTAAAATGTCCCTTAGTCGCCTCTTACGACACCCACGGGAATAAATGGGATGGTGCTTTTCTTTACGTCCAACACCATACGGTACAAAAAATATGTGTTCTGTGTTCTAAAAATATCGCATTTTGAACATTATATGTACCAACATGCTCAAGATGCAAGATGAAATCACTTCAATATCCTCGTGACATTTGACCTGACATTAAATATGGCAGTAAAGTGCATTAGTCGTACTGTATTTTTGGGTGACCACTTATTAACACGCTCAACACATTTGAAACGGTTTTAGTATTTAGGTTCTAATTGTTGCAGTGTATTAAAAAAGGTATCACCGAGAACGGAATTTCTACAGTAACAACAAGAGATGTTCTCGATATTATTATTTCTTACCCGCGTAAGTTGCGCTGGGACTCAGTGCAAGTTTTTCCTGTGACAGGTTAAGTCGAAATTGTCACGGTCCGACAATTTCTATGTATTTTCAATGACACTCTTCGCATACACTTGGTCTTTACTGGTAATATCATCTGAGGCAGTGGTCGACGAAGAGTTTCTGTAGTAGACCTGGACCTGGTTCAAGCCATGGCCAAGAGTGAGGGGGAATGGGAAGACCTTCTTCTGCGAAGCAGTAATCTTCTCGCCCCAGCCACCACCGCAGCAGATACCCCGTGCATCAGAAATTGCAAGGCGATTCCGACCTCCACAGACACTGGTTTACGGACGACGAGCAAAGACTTGATCGCCGTTCGATCGTCGGGTTTCTACGCGCACCTCAAAAAAAGTCGGCATAACTGAAGAGGTGGACACTTTACACTGGGTTAACCGCTGGGTTACCACTGTTACCGTGGCCCTGGAACGCAAAGGATAGCTGAAGGAACAAAGGTGTGTTTAAGTTAGAAAAAGCCTGATACTCTATCTCGCACCACGTGATGCGGGAAGGGTTATTTAATAATTTCCTACATCAAAAGTGTCTGCTTAACGATGGTCAAATGAATAGGCTGAACTAAAAACAGAATAGGTACAGATAGAGATACACTAAAATAACCTCTTGCAGCCCAACGGCACCTATCAAGAGTAATGTCTGTTTAATTAACCTTATAAACGCCTACATCGGGGCGGGAGATAGTGTCAGACTTTTACTGACTAAAAACCCACTCCTGTTCCTTCATTGCCTTTCGTACCAGGGCCGAGTCTTCCTTTCAGAATCAGACCCTTGGCCCCAGTAGGCTTCGACCCTGCTAGGCCCCTACAGTTGCTGACATCTCCTTGAGGCGCGCGTGGAACAGCACGCGCCGTCGACGACTTGGGCTCGGTCCGGACGGTTACTGGACGGTCGGAAGGCGAGCCACCCATTGCTCGCCGTCCGCAAGCCCGCGCCTACGATGGCCGGAAATCACCAATGGATGGTCACCAATGGGAATTGAAGAGCTAAACGAGATTTAGTACCAAACACACGACCCTGGCGAATAGAACACGTAAACACTAAACACAAGTGGTTAAAGGGTTAATAGATCGTAACTGCAGTTTGCATGTTTATAACTCACAAGTGTTTATATAACAACAAGTCCCTCTTCATGTATGACATATAAGGAGATGTTAAACATTACAAGGGCAACGCCGCGGGCTAAAAGATGATACTATAAGTCACCAATAAGTTATGAGTACCTCTTGACGTTTAACTTTGATACTCTAGGTCAAGGCGAAACAGCTTCGACGGCAAGATATTGCCTGTATTTCCGGAGCTTGAATCGCAAATTCAATTTTGTATGCAGATTTCAATAATTATTTCAATTATGTTAAATATCTTTGAAATTAGAATATTATTTTTAGAACCACGAATTTGATCTTAAGTATACTGAAACTTGTAGATATTATCAAAATAATGTGAGTAGGTTTCAGGGTAGAAAGTCTCTTCAACAAGTAGGCCCCAAAGCTGGGAAAAAAAACGAAGATGTTTCCTATAAGTAGGTACAAATTTTACAAAGTAATCATAACACGACTGAGAACCGTGTGACTCCTTGGATCATACCGGTGTCCAATAATGACGTATGTTCAATCTTATCGCCCGCGCAATCTTACACCACCCTACCCTTTGCTGGATTCTTAATTCCTATTTAAAGCATTTAGCTTATGTTGCAAAATAAACTGCAGAAACACCAAGCCACCCAAATTATCCTGCCCAGCCTATGCTATCCTATTCCATGAACTTATTTGAAGTCGGAGCTGATCTAATGCTAGGTAAATAAGAAGCCTTCTTTATGTTCTCCTCGTTTCATAATGACATAATACTATATGAATAAAATGCTATTTTAATTTATTCTAAGTTAGTATATTAGGTTTAAATTTTAATTTCTATATTGTAATGTCAATTTTCACCTTTAATAATTATAATAATTAATTAATTAATAAGACCTACTGTAAATGCTGTGCATACCTGTAAGTGCCTACATTTACGAGGGCATCCTGTGTAAGGATGCCCTCGTAAATGTATTGTAGTCAATGTTTTGTAAATAAGTCGTTGGTGTGCCTACATAAATAAATACGAAATAATCGATACCTAACTTATAACTTCCACACTGATTCCTTTTGAAGTGCCGTGCTTCACCGAGGCTATGGATGCCTGCAGACTCGCTTGCCCGAATACAAATCCGTCCGACAATCCAACTTCCCAGAGATGGGGGGATATGAGTCGCTCTACAAAGTAGTCCAGGCAAACCTAAATCTAACATCTGCTACTACTGCGGAACGTGCGCGCCTGCTGGCTGTGAGAAATTGGTAATCAGCTCTTTGGCTTCACAAGCTGCCGTCGTCGAATATTGGCACCTTGTTTGACAATACTACTTTCCGCCTAGCTGTTGCCCTACGCCTAGGCGCTCCTTGCTGTTCTCCTCATCTTCGGTCGCCACAGCCTGTCATGCAGTCGAAACGCGGGACGCATAGCGCGGCACGCAAATATTAACGCACATCATTGGCGAATATTAACATCATCCGACGAGTCCTTGTCACCGTCGGTGTTCCGGCTGTTTCGGAACCTCATGAGACCGGACGATATGTCTTTATTTTCGTGGAAGATGTGTAGGCCTTTAGTGTGGGACGCTACCTGTGTCGACACTTTGGCGCCATCCCATCTTCCTAGCTCACCGTGCTGTGCTGGTGCTGCCGCTGCAGCTGCGGAGAACCTCAAGCGGCGTAAATATAACAACCTCGTCGGCAGTTATATTTTTGAGCCGTTTGGTGTTAAAACTCTTGGGCCGTGAGGTCCAAGTGCTCATACGCTTTTTAAAGAATTATCCTGACGCTTAGTTGACACTATTGGATTTAATGCCTTTCGTGTATATAGAGTTTTAATTAGTTATGTGTTTTTATTTTTCTTGATATAATGCTTTAATAAATTGATACCTAAATTATTTTCTTCATTGGCTGGTAAGGGTATGTCCATTACCAAGCAATGAATGCATTTTCATTCATAATACCTTATGAATAGTAAAAAAAATTGAAATAACAATCCATTATTATCACTATATATTTTATTTATAAAACCATAACCCTCCTTTTGACATTACCGTAGGCCAAAAGTAAGTTCGGATCAAAAGTAAGATGAAATATCTCGAAAGAAAAACGAAACATTAGCAAAGCACTCACCTACTCTAATTACGGTAAAATTATTGTAATCATCGAGTAATTTACAAACGTTTTGTCCATAACTAATGCGTGTCGAGTTGCTAAAATTCATTATCTCCATAACATTGGCCAACCACGAGAAGGTACCATCATGTAGAGGTCGAAGGTAAATGTCATCTTGCATTATTATTGATGAGCTGATTATCTTTAAAGTTTGAAAGACATCAACGATTAGTTATAATGACATTATCTACAAGAAGTACCTAAATACTGAAACGGTATAGGTACCTTCGAATTGTATTTATCTCTTAAAAGAGATTAGTATGATTTCTAAGACACTCATGATACCCTAGAAACAGTCTTATTTTGTTGAAAGACAATCTTAAATCACTATTTCGAACTCCTTTTTTAAATTATTATTGATAGGCTCACGTTTGACCAGAATGCTCACCTGGTGATAAGCGAAGATATGGTCGATGATGGAGCACGCCTTATAGTAACCTATTCACACTCAACTGCAAACATCCCTAGATTGTAGCTATCAGAAATTATTGCAACTCTAAAAAGCCAGAATCAACGGCAGCTTTTCTATTGGTCGCCAATTACCAGAAAAGATTCGAGGGGATGAAAATCAATCTCAACTGTCTGAAGAACTGTCTGTAAGAAAATATTGAGTTGGTTACAAAATTAAACAGGTAATACAACAGGTGGTTATATCACCTTACATTCACATAACAGATGAAACATTTTTCCCTATTCCATAGTTTCCAATGACATCAATAAAAATTTTCTACTTGCTGTCAATCAAACATTATTAAAGGTAACAACTGGTACCTATACATATAATTAAAATTACAGTTTCGAAAGGTTCCCATCAAAAACGTCCTCAAACGTTCGTGGCTTACCTTCGCCATGTCGTAGGAGTGGTCAAATACACAAAACATTGTAACGAGATGTGCGTCAACTAATAACACTATGTTGTAATGCAATATTCGGAATAGTATAAAACATGAGTTACGATAATTCATGAGCACATAGTTCAAGTAAACACGATACGGTAAACCGTTTAATAGTGATCATGAAATTGGTCAGTATATTTTGTTGTGAATTTTTTAAACATTTATTTTAATCTGTGGTGGTATTGTGAAAACATCTGGCGAAATGTGTGTACTATAGATGCACCTCTGTCTAACCCCTTGAAGATTAGCAAGCGTGATGTAATGTGTTATTGTGAAGTGTTGTTAATTGTGCGGTTTCGATTTCAGTTGGTGCTTTGTGCGTTAGTAGCAGTTGTGGGCGTAGTGCTGGCCGCCCCTCAGAATGCTGAGGATATACAACTGTTGAGATCAGACTCAGACAACGATGGACTTGGCACCTACAATTTCGTGTAAGTAACCTCCACAAAAATCTTGGAAATGCAGTTAAGCAAACTGTAAACAACATAGTTAAAGTTTCTATCAGGATTTTTCTTAAGTTATAAATATAAACGTACAATATACTCAATTTTAAAGGATTATGCAATTGCACCATTTACTTACAGATTATTTGTTCAGGATGACAAACCACTGGGAGCTATTACATACTCGAAATGTAATGTTCTTCTTTATTTGCAGCTTCGAACAGAGTGATGGTCAAAGACATAATGCTAATGGAGAACTGAGAAATGCAGGATCTGAAGATGCCTTCGTCGCAGTCAAGGGCTCTTACTCGTGGATCGGCCCCGATGGCGTCAACTACACCATCAACTATATTGCTGATGAGAACGGCTACCAGCCCACGATCGAACAAGGCCCTGGTGGAGCTGTACCCTCAGCGGTAGTCGCTTCGCTTCTCGGTTAATACGTTATAGAAATAATAGACTAATTTGTTACAATAAAGTTATTATAAGGTCTATTTTCAGTTTTATTTCCGACAGTTTCCTTAAAACACCAAAAGTAAAAGTTTTATACAGCCCAGCCTCCCTAGCCAAGTTACAACCGTTTCATTTCGATTCTCTTTACGTCGATCGCCTCGAGTCGGCAACGCCTCTGATTCCTTTGTTCTGACGTCATCTCAACGCTCAGTCATGTGGTCAGAACAAAGAAATAGGAGGCGTGCCCGACTCGAGGCGATCAAAGAAAAGAGAATCGAAACGAAACGGTTGTAACTTGGCTAGGGGGCAGCACTTTCTACTTTTTAATCCAAGGTTAGTGCAAGGTTATCGTTGTCAGCGATAATTATGAATATGAGATGCGAGCTGATACCTGTTTGGAGGTAGGCGGAACAGAGAGTAAAGTCCCGCAATCCTCCTTTGAAAAGGGAGGATCCTCCGACCAGACGGGATGTTATGTCTGGTGAGCTACTGCCCGATAGATGATTTCGGGTTGTTCTATATGTTCTAATCGCGCGGAGAACTTTGATTGCGCGATGCAGGATTAGTTCTTATGTGACGCCATAGATGTCGCTACATCACTCCCCTCCGGAGATCGGACATCGATGGTTCTTGATGCTTCTTGATGCGTGCCAGGCCAATGGTAGGTTGGTTCCAGTGGGTCGGAACCGAATGCCGCATAGTTCTCGGTGAGTTGGAACTGTCTGCGGTGATGCCCCAGTGAGTCGGGGTGATGCTATCCCCGTGAGTCGGGATGATGCCCCAGTGAGTCGGGGTGATGATGTCCCAGTGAATCGGGATGATGCCCCAGTGAGTCGGGGTGGTGCTGTCCCAGTGAGTCGGGATGATGCCCCAGTGAGTCGGGGTGATGATGTCCCAGTGAGTCGGGATGATGCTGCAGGCTCCAGTGAGTTGGAGCAGTGCTGCTGGCTCCAGTGAGTCGGAACGGTGCTGTACGACGTAGTGGCTTGACTGCTGGCGTCGACGAGAGGTTCTTCGTGACTCTTCATGTGACTGGCCTAAGGTGCAGTGTGCTTCGCCAAGGTCGCTGAAGAGGCTGAGGGTGATGGTGATGACCAGGTATGACCAGGTAGGCATGCTGGTGGTCAGGATACCCTTTTAAAGCCGTGGGTGCTGGCTGTATGGCTCGCTGCTCGAAAGCTTGAGGAAGTGATGATGACGTCACGAAGTAGTAGCTGCACGAAGGCTGCGCTGACGTTCTTTGTCGAGGGCCACCAGTTTGGAGGTATGCGGAACAGAGAGTAAAGTCCCGCAAACCTCCGTTGAAAAGGGAGGATCCTCCGGCCAGACGGGTGTTATGTCTTGTGGGCAGCTGTCCGATAGATGATTTCGGGCTGTTCTATATGTTCTAATCGCGCGGAGAACTTTGATTGCGCGATGCAGGATTAGTTCTTATGTGACGCCATAGATGTAGCTACACCTGTAATATCTAGGTATATTTGGCTCACTAAGAAACTTATGAGTTAGGCCTGGTTAGGCCAATGTTGGTATGGTCATGCTCATCTAAGCTATGAAATCTTTAATTTTAGGAGACTTAAGTGGAATAATAACTAAGAATTATGTAAAGACTGGCTGGTTCCTGCCTGAGCAATGTTTTATTTATTTATTTACTTATTTATTTTATAATTTATGTACACACATAAATACGAAAGAAGATACATTATTATAAAAATTGTACAAAGGTACTGCTTATTTCTAAAAGAAATTTCTTCCAGCAGACCTTCGAAAGGAGAAATAGGAAGAAATGTAGACAATAGTGTGTAGAAGTAATAAAAGAAGAGAATGTGAAATCTTATATTAAAATAATAAATACTTATAAACCTATATATACCTTATACTAAAAATAAATACAAATTTATATTAATATAAATCGATAAAAAATACAGGGGGTGACTTGCACACTCAATTGGGCTCCTAAAACGGTTGCTAGCACGAAGCGACGTAGTAACAAAAGGGTAACATTTGCTGAGATCTTGAGGAGTGGAGAGGAATACCACGGCTATCAGGACAATTTAGAAACTCTACAACCAAGGACCTTTTTTTTAAATTGAGAAATCATGTAATGACTTCTCTCGCTTTAGGTGGAGCGGGAAGATGAATCAGATTTTTACTAACTAAAACCACACCTGTGTCCTTCAGTTGCCCTTTGCGTTACAGGCCCACATTTACTGCGGTGAGGACCTGCGTCATGCGGAAGGTGAGGACGTCTTGACGCCTCTCCAGTATCTTCTCAAAGAGGGGACTTACTGCCATGATTATGGCTTGCCCTACAGCCAGCTTAGAGATATGGCGATGTGGTTATTATTACTGTGATATAAAGTTTTGCATGATAATAATAATATAATATATTCACATAACTATCACAGAACGCCGTCTAGTCCCAAGCTAAGCAGAGCTTGTGTTATGGGTAGGTACTAGACAACTGATAAACATACTTAAATATTTCTAAATACATACTTAAACAGATAAATTACACCCAGACACAGAACAAATTATCGTGCTCATCACACAAACATTTGTCCTGGGTGGGAATCGAACCCACGACCTCCGGCATAGCAGTCAGGATCACTAACCACTAGACCAACAGGCCAGTCATAAAAAAATCTGACTGACTTACTTGAAATAAGCTACTTTCGCAAAGTAAATGTATACTTTTTAAATATTCTCTCCAAAGAGTAAATAAACTTTACCAAATACTTCCTCTATATTTACTATACTCTATGCCAATTACCCATGATACCACTGACAATTCCGAATAACAAATCTCACCTTCTGTCAGAAATTTTGTGTAATGTCTGGAATCATTTTTTACACCGTTATTTCATAAATTTGGATTAAGCAACGAGCAAATATACAGCTGAAAATATTGCGTAAATATAACTTTCTTTGAATGAGTTTATTGGTCTCTATTTTTTTAATCACATAAAAGACGACCCTGTCAGTTTGGTATGTAAAATATTGCAAAAAAAACAACTTGACTGAACTGATTTTTCTTAGAGTATTCAATCAAATGACACATTCGAATGGGTCGTTGTGTATTTTATTAACTGTTGTTGCAGTAAAAATGGCCAAGGGAAATTCTTTTCCAAATGCAAACACGGGGGAGATGGTATTAACAGCAATTAAAAAATTGATGAAAAACACAGGTTGGACTGCGCGCACTATTATTAAATTTATTAGAATGGAGTTCCAAGTTTCTGACCCGAAAATAAGCCGAAAAGTTTCCAGGTAAGCGCATTCTCTATATATTTTTGAGTTGCATTATGACTGATTGATCAATCTACATCACATCTTCGGCAATTCCTGAAAAACCTATCTATACCCACTTAAACCCCTGGTATTCTGAACATTACCGCCATTTGTGCCAAGATATATCCACTTGCTAGACACAGGTCTACCCTTAGCGTAACTACATCGATCGATCTTGTGCATATCATCTCACATTCAACCGATTTCCGTGACCTTCATCATATCACCTGGCCACCTGCCAATGCTAAGCCTGCCATTGCTGGGCTCGCACTTCTAAACTCATTGGCTCCTTGGGCGATGGCGGATAAGTTCTGGAAGCAATACCCGCTGCTAATTATATCTCATCGAGATATGTCGGTAACCTTGGTTTTCGTTCGAAACTTTTCATCCTTATATTGCGGAAAAAAGCATTTTAGTTAATTGTACATAAATTCCGCATACCAATGCAATATCAAAACGAAGCCACTTAAGCCTGAATTACGACTTTAATAAGTAAAATAATCGGTCTCCTTCACCTTTAGTGACCGCTCAGTTATTTGTGTAATACCTACTAATAGCTAACGCATACCAAATGTGTGCCCTTCTAGGATGGTGAAGAAGCCACCTATTACACAGTTTCGATAATAAAATCCCTTCTCTATAGACGCTTTAAATCTCTGATTGAAACAATCCAAAAAATATTCAATTAAAACGTTTTTATTCGAGGACTACAGGGTTCTGTACAGAAAAAGAGTAAGATCAAAACGAATAAGAGCGATTCTTAAATGGGTAGATAATTATAGAGATTTCCTTTTTTTTTTATGTGCCATAGTAAGTTTTAGTTGATAAATAACTGCCTGATTTGATTTAAGAAATTCAGTTGAGGTTTCGATAAATAGACGATGCGAATTACATAACCCTAAAAACATCTTACATAACGAGAGTTATTAAAGAAAGGTTACCCGCGATTACGGTTATGAATAACAGATCCATGTGACGGTCCATATAAAGTATGACATGTGTGATCATCTCCAACACTCTATAATGACCTTGTTATTTAAAAGCTCTCACGCTTCTTCGAATTTTTTTATTTCTATTTTTTAATTACGATTTTGTTGCATCTCACGTCATGAATGAGATATTTACGACGTAATTTAAAAAAATCTGTTAATTTAATTCAAGCAATTGGTTTAAATAAAGCCTCAAATATGGTAAACAAGAGTTTCAGAATTCTGCTATAAAATATTTTTATGTTTTTTGTTTTTGTTAATAGCATTTCGTCACACTGTGCACAGCACAACGTGTCCACCGTAATGTATATTTAGGTACCTGAGGTCACTAATGAGTGGTTAGAGATTCCACTTTACTACTCTGATCCTTTGGGAGCCCACCTGTTTTAGGTTCTAGCTCACGAAGCATCTTGATACCCAGCAGCGCGTCATGTGTCGCCTCTTTAGTGAAATTGCCGCCATACGCAGCCGTATATGGTGGATATAGTCAGTAATAGTCTACCCACCCCAGGGTTCAGGAGAGGGATAAAAATAAAGCTGATCAACTAATGTTTAACGCTTTAATAAGCGAAATTAACAAAAGCGAAATTGCAACAGCGAAATCTAACTAAGAAATATCATACACCACCAATCGTCACAGAGCCCGCGAACAGAGAAGAGGCCTGGCCCCCTCGCCAAGTTACAATCGTATCGTTCGCGCCGAACACCTCGAGTAGGCCACGCCTCCGATTCCTTTGTTCTGACGTCATCTCAACGCTCAGTCACGTGGTCAGAACAAAAGAATCAGAGACATGGCCTACTCGAGGCATTCGTTGCGAACGAAACGATTGTAACTTGGCTAGGGGGTCTAAACTTGAGCAGTAAAAAATATTATAAGCGGTTTATGTAAAACTAGCTGACCCGGCGAACTTCGTACCGCCTATCCTACTCTACTCTACGCTACTCTACCCTACTCTACCCTACTCTACCCTACTCTACCCTACTCTACCCTACTCTACCCTACTCTACCCTACTCTACCCTACTCTACCCTACTCTACCCTACTCTACCCTACTCTACCCTACTCTACCCTACTCTACCCTACTCTACCCTACTCTACCCTACTCTACCCTACTCTACCCTACTCTACCCTACTCTACCCTACTCTACCCTACTCTACCCTACTCTACCCTACTCTACCCTACTCTACCCTACTCTACCCTACTCAAAAAAAAAACAAAAAAAAAAGTATCCTATGTGTTTCTCCTAGTTCTAAGCTACCTCCCCACCAACTTCAAGCCAAATCGGTTCAGCCGTTCTTGAGTTATAAATAGTGTAACTAACACGACTTTCTTTTATATATATATAGATATAGATATATAGATTGATTATTTTAATTCTATTGCAGGGCATTAAAACGTGGTGTGCGCCTGGGGCTGCTGCAACTCGAACAGGGCCGCTACAGACTCAACGTGATGTCTCGTCTAGTCAAGTCAGCGACCCCGCGCATACAACGTCAGCGCAAGTTGCAGCGGGCCCTGCGTGTGCGTAGCCGCACGCCCTCTCCAAGTTCTAGGCTTGAAAACTTCAGAATTCGTGGAAGATTTTAATGCTCAACAAAGTCAGTGTTTGTCCAGCTCTAAATACACAGTAAAGTTATAAAACAAAATCGTTGTTTTATTATTTTTAATATTATTTATTTTTTATAAGAAATTGACTTAATAAGTAACCTAAAATTATTATTATTTGTAAAAATACATTTTGAAGTCATATTGTATTGGCTTAGGTAAGTTAACTGAACTTAAAATAACTTCCAATTCAATCTTAATCGAAACATTAACTTTTTTTTAGGTTGGAAATCATCCCGTGACATCTCCCGCCCTTGGGCGGGGCGCGAGGGCGTGTCAGACTTTTACTGACTAAAACCCACTTCTGTTCCTTCTTTGCCTTTATTCCAGGGCCCCGGGGTTCACTTTCGCTCAACCCACGGCCCAAGTAAGCTTCGACCCTAATGGGCCCCGACGGTTTTGCTGACATCTCCTTGAGGCACGCGTGGAAAACTACGAGCCGTCGACGACTTGGGCTCGGTCCAGACGGTTACCGGACGGTCGGACGGCGAGCTACCCATTGCTCGCCGTCCGCAAGCCAACGCCTACGGTGGCTAGAAATTGGGATCGGGATCCTAGCGGTTAGGGCGTGAGTGCCGTTCCCTCAATCGTGCGGCAGCCTCGTTTGCTAGCATTAGCTTCTGTTTCGCAGAAGGAGGCGACTGCCTGCCACTCCTCCTATCGAAACATTAACTTAAAGTTTGATACCTAATCACCTACATTATACACTACTTATTAATAAATTGCGTGCAAAAAATTACGAGAGAGGCGTGGTGGCCCAGTGGTAACAGTCCCGACTTAATTGCAGGTCGTAGTTTAAAACCAGCCAGGCACATTACTTTGTGTAATTTATTTCATCACCACTGCTCTCAAAACAGTCAAGAAAAACATCGTGAGGAAATCGGCATGTACTAGAATCAAAAATTCGAAGACACGTGAAGCCCAGTGCGAGTCGGTGGATACCCGCACTGGGCTCGCGTGAAAATTTAAGTCGCAGCAGTGGGATTATATTAAATGGCTGATGCTATGGAAAAAATAAATATATTACAATACCTGTAATATTTTTTTCGGACGGCGCAGCGTCGAAAGGCCTCCCACAAGGTGGACCGACGACCTGGTGAGGGTCGCGGGAGTGCGGTGGATACGAGACGCACAGGATCGGTCGTTGTGGAGACGCTTGGGGGAGGCCTATGTCCAGCAGTGGACGTCTTTCGGCTGAAATGATGATGAGGATGATGATTTTTTCTAATTTTATTTTTTGGTCTATTTTGTTTCTACTGCATTTAGCTCTTGTGATACAGAATTTCCCAGTACAAAAGCCAGAGTTTGTGTTTTAAATCTGTTCAATAAATTGTTGTAAAAACACACCGACACACTTTCAAAACAGTCGACATAAGATCTAACGAATCTAGCTAAATAGAAAAATAATGACCAAGATAAGGCAATCGCTGATTTTTGCTTGACTAAGTATAAGCGCTCGATTAGACAATCCCGCGGAACATCGACGTTGACTACATTATAGAAAAAGGCATACTTAATTGTTTGGACAGCAGGAATGTTCGATAGAGTTTACCATGGCCCTAGAACGCAAAGAGCAACTGAAAGACTCAGGCGGGTGTTAGTCAGTAAAAGGAAAAGTAATTTTCAATACACTTACTCGAAAACCCGCTCTTATCCCACCGCTTTTAGGCACGCAATAGACTGTTTCCCGCACTAGTGCAGAAATAGCGCGTGCTCTTCCCCACCACAATTTTATTACATTTCTCGCATCAGGCTGGGCGCGCGTCGACCCCCACGAGTCGCCAGTCAACCCCCGTTTATTCATTTCGTAAGTGTATTGAAAAAAGTCGTTTGACACACGTGCAAATTTGTCACTGCAGCCCTCGGCTCCATAACACACTCGCCTACGGCTCGTGCGAATTCTACCTCGGTCGCAATGACAAACTTTCTGCACTTGTATCAAAATGTACTATTGTCGATTTTCTATATCAAAAAAATGGCATACTACGTTGTTGCGGAACGCCTTATAGATAAATCATAGTAATGAGTAAATTTAAAGTTTGAAGAATAAAGAGTTTACTGGCGCTGCTCTATACTGCTTACATTTATCCTCAATTTTCTCTTAAATCTGATATAAATTCCTGTTTAATAAAAATCAACTTTAATGCAATTAGTGTTTTTACTTTTGCCTAGTTGCGTTCCCTCTTTAAGAACGAAATAGACTTTGTAAGCGCCGCAAAAGAGGAAATAGCAATTTAGCCCTAGTGTAATTACAAAAAAGTTTAGTTTTAAAAGTAGGCGTTAGTACACGTTATATATTTATTTTCGATCACCGGATTGGTAATCAAAAATAAATATAAAACTTTTTAGATTTCCTTACCTCAAAAGGAAAAAACGAAACCCTTGTATGATCACTTTGTTGTCCGTCTGTTTGTCAATCAAGACACTATCTCGGGAACGTGGGGACGAATCGAGTTGAAATTAAAACCATATACTCAGATCTGCGGTCCCTTGAAGCTATGAAAAAATCAAACTGCTAAAGTTAACAAAAAAAAGATACGTCCGTGTATGTCGCAAAAAACGTATTTTCGAAACTCTCAAAGGAATCAAAATTCACAGGGTTTTATTTTTTAATGGTAGAAATCATCCAATGAATTCTCCCGCTCTAGGTGGAGCGGGAGGGCGTGTCAGACTTTTACTGACTAAAACCATACATGTGTCTTTCAGTTGCCCTTTGCGTTCTAGGACTACGGATTTCCTTTTCAGAAATGGCCCGCGGTCCTAGCTAGCGGGCATCGGCCCTGCTGGGCCCCTGCAGTTTGCTAACATCTTTTTGAGGAACGCGTGGATCACTACACGCTGTTGACGACTGGGCCCAGACTGGTTAATTACCGGACGGTCGAACGGCAAGCTAGCCATTGCTCGACGTCCGCAAGCCTGCGTCTCAACAATCGAAAAATCGGAGTCTCGGAATCTCGGCGGCTGGGGCGTGAGGACATGCGTTCCCTCGCGCCGGGCGGCTTCCACTTTTGCTAGCATTACTGCGGAACCGAAGAAGGAGGCAACCGCCTGCCATTCCTCCTCGCTCTGCCGCCGATTACCTCCACGAGGACACGGAAAGAAAGAAAGAAAGAAAAAGAAATTGCTAAAATTTGACTTGAGGCGCGCGTGGAAAACAACGCGCCGTCAACGACTTGAGCTCGATCTGGACGGTTACCAGACGACCGGATGGCGTATTACCCATTGCTCGCCGCCCGCAAGCCTACGCCTACGGTGGCTCGAAAACGGAATCAGGATCCCGGTGGCTGGGGCGTGAAGGCCGATCCCTCCTGCGTGCGGCTGCCTCCTTTGCTAGCATTACTGCTTCGCAGAAGGGAGCAACCGCCTACCATTCCTCCTCACTCCGGACCATGGCCTGTACCAGGGGCCGGCGCTAGAGGTCGTTGCCACCGATCGCCCCCATGAGGACACGGCGGTGCTCTGGCCAAGCGGGGCACACCTCTACCGTATGCTCTACCGTGTCCTCCGGGCAGTCCACACTATGGTGACACCCGGGCGTTTCCTCCGCACGAATAAGGTACAGGAACCTACCGAACTTGCCATGTCCGGTGAGAACCTGCGTCTTGCGGAAGGTGAGGATGCCGTGTTGTCTTCCAGCCACTCCTCAGAGGGGACTTACCGCCATAATTACGGCGTGCCCAGCACTGGATTATGGCAGTCGCTGTCGCCATTCCGCCATGAGATCCCGCCGAAACTCTATTCGCCATGCCGCGACTTGTTGCGACAGCGGAGTTTCGCCCTGGAGTTGCATCGCCATGTGCGAATCGCGCATGCATGCAAGGACTGTTGCTTCCAGATCCCATGGTAGCAGGCCAGCAGGAGGCTCGCCGCTTCGCGGAAGACCGTGCGGTATCCTCGCACCATCCGGATGGGCATGACCCTCTGGCAAGCGTTCACCATGGCCACCGGTCTTTCATCCTCACCGTCGCTTTTGCAGCGACGGCGCCCACACCGGCGCCCTGTAAAGGGCCATGGACCGAACGATCCCTGCTTAGAGCCTCTGGCAGGATGCGTCTGGACCCTCGAAATTGTTGAATTGACCCAGAATACTGAAATTTGGCATAAAGTAAGGTCTTATAGCACGGGTATTTGAATAAATCTGATACTAGTAAATTTGTAGTTACGTTCCAAAAAAAAAATATTTCTTACGATTCAGAAAAATCTTCAAGACTCGATTCTAAATTTACATAGGCAAGTATGTACGGAACCCTTAGTGCGCTTGGCTGGTTTTTCTTAAAAACAATGTATTTAATTGTTTATTACCTATAACTTGTTTCCAAAAGATAAGTTCATGCTGTATTCTTCTACAAGTAAAACCAATAAAATAAATACAAATCTATTTTTAATTTCTTATTTTAAGCAAGAAATATTTTTTAGTTTTAACCAAATGTTGCGCTATACAATAATCTATTCAGTTTTAGTCAATTGTAGAATATAATGTACGTTGTTTTATAGTAAACACATATTTTATATTTCATCGCCAGCGTCACTAAGCGGTGAGTAGGTATTACGCTGAAATAATTGTTTTTCGCAGTAGCTGACTTTTAAAACTTTTTTTTGAATGAATTTTATTGTGATTTTATTGAATGTTGTAAGGGTATCTCTTAGGAAATATAAATCAAATCGTGTAAATAGCTTATCTCTGTACTTAAAAAAAATTAACCTAATAAATATCTTTAACCGTTTCTTACTGAGAAAAATATCTTGCCATAAACATGTTTTTAGGAGTAAAAAATACTATGATGTTTTAGTATGATATCATTGGAAACAAATCCGCAGCAGTAACAATAAAGTCAGCATACATTTATGTACTCAACAATAATTCTAAGAAGTATATGAAAAAATTGTTTTTTCTATTATCTATCTCCCAAAATCCCAAAGTAAAGTACATAGAAGATAACGGGTTTTCGCAGTCGAAAGAGCATAAAAAACTTTGTACTTTAACATTAAAAAATAATTTTATGAAAAAAAAAATATTTATTTGGTTTTCCTAGTACAACGGCGAATATGTGGGGATGGATGGAGAGGAAGAGAGAGGTCAAAGAAATGATGGATGAATTGTGTGAGGAATGATATGAAAGAAATCAGTCAGTGATAGCGTGACGGCTGACAGAACAGCCCCCCTAGCCAAGTTGCAAACAATAAACGTGAACGCTTAGTAATCTCCAATAGATTTTCAACTTTATACCTAAGAGCATAAAGTTGAAAATCTATTAAAGACTACTGAGCGTTAGCGACCGGAACGAACGAAAACACTATGCAATCTTCAATAGATTTTCAACTTTATATCCAACAACATAAAGTTGAAAATCTATTAAAGACTACTGAGAGTTTGCGTGACTTGGCTAGGGGGGCTGAATCGAAGACAAAAATGTATTGCGCCGACCCGTTATGCAATATGGAGTAAGGGTAGGAAGATGATGATTTATATCTTGTGTTGAAGGGATTTTTTCATTATAGTAGATTACATCCTTGAAAGAATGACATTTTTTTTCTTTTTTTACGATGCGTCTTTAGTAATTATACCTCATTTGCAATGCAATTCTTTTGCATCCTTATCATGTCGATTAAATATTATCTGCCTTTGTAATTATTACCTGTCAATGCAATCAAGAACAATAGAGCTATCAATACGATAATTCTGTCTATTCGTGTTATAACTGACTAGTTTTTGCCAACGACTTTGCCCGCGTGAAAATAGGTTTCTTTATCCAAACTTTGGATCCCCGTTTTATACCCTTAGGGGGTAAATTTTGGGAAATCCTCTCTTAGCCTACATCTTAAAAAGAAGCCTTGTGCAAAATTTCACGGTCCTCGTCCTGGTAATTTCGACTGTGCGTTGATAGGAGGCCTGAATCCCAGCAGTGGGAACATTAAAAAAAGGCTGATTATGCTATGTTATGTTATGTATGTTGATATGTCAGTCAGTCAGTTTCTCCTTGTCACATGTCGTGGCCAGATCTTAGAATTGATCATATCATGTAGTGATCAATTTCTAAGATCTGGTAACGACATAAATATAGAATAGATGAATGATTCTGTCCAGTATACAAAGGTTTAAGGTAAGTTGTTAAAACTTACGTCAATACAACACCAGTTGAAATTTTTTTTTTTTTCATAAAGTGTACTAGGAAATTCATAAGTTGATTTATTGACTTTCCACTTAACATAACCTCTTATCAAAGGTCTTACAACACATTTTTTTATATTAGTGAAGTTATATATGAGTGTCTCCTATATGTGTGTGTTTAAAGCCTATTTCTGCAAAAAGTGCTAGTTCAAACAATAATACCTGTCATCATCGTCCTTCTACTAAAATAATATTCATACAACTTCAACTTTTAGGTACCAAGGAACAGTGTTAAGAATTACCATTAGCAAGATCGGGTTTGCCAATTCAAATTGGAATTGTATAAAATAAAGATTTACATGAATTTACCCCTTAATAGGTTAACTATTTTGCAGTTCAAGCACGACTTTTTATGCCTTAGATATATATCAAACGGTACCTCAACATCTTGGGTTACTTCCAGCTCGATAATTTTATCTGTTTTATAAATAGAGTCAAACTCAAAATTATCTATTTCACATAGACACATGGGCACTTATAACACGCCATAAGCTAGCGTTCGGTTCCAATTGGTGTTTTCTTATGAAGAAGAACCGGCAAGAAACTCCATGGTTACTCTTTTAAAAAAATGATTGTTTCTGAGTAATCGTGCAAATCTCTGTGACTTCTGTGTCTTGCCAAATTGCTTTAGTAATTGCTGTCACGTAAGTAGAGCCTAGTCACTTATCTATTCTGAATGTCCTGTGGATGCACAGTGGTAGGTATCTTCAGTGATAGATCTTACAGTCTCCCAGTCTCCATCCATTTGTGCATGTAAAAAATAAATATGTAAAATAAACAAATATTTTCTGCTGAGAACGAAAAATACATGATCATTATTATTCATTATTTTTAGGATTCTGTAGTCCTAAAAAGAAACCCAAACAGTTTAGATATATCTGTCTGTGTCCGCGCCGTCGAAGCCAAACTGTTGGTTTGAAAAATCTGAAAAAAATCATGATGATGATGTATTTAATCAATTTAGAAGGAAAATTTTTACGGTTAGATAAGTTAGTTGAGTAATATAGTCGCTCAACTTACAAATTGAAAATTTCGCTCAAAATACTAAATCTTTAAAAAATACAAAATCGTAATATACGACCTCATCACGACCTTTATCCTAAACGGGATGGTTAGAGCCCTAAACATATACACACATACATATTTTGTGTTTTGTAATATGTATAATTTTTAATTTAATATTACGTATTACAATTTCAATTTCATAATCTATGCATATGGACTGGTTTCCGAAATAAATGAATTTATTATTATTATTATTTTTATAAACGAGACCCTACTAGGCAACTCTGGTGTTAACTCTTGACATGTCGAGAGTTTAGTTACGTAACGCTGGCTGGCTTTCAACCTTCACGATTGCTCACCTTTACTCGAATAGATAATATTTTTTTTTCTCTCGTTAATTTAGGTATTTATTTAGCCTTTACGTTTCCACTGCAGGGTAAAGGCCTCCCTCAATTTCTTCCAGGAATTCTTTTCTCGAGCCACCTCGAACCAACCCTTGCCTTGTAGGTGTCTAGGTCAACTCGCCACCTCTTGTCACATCGGCATTCATCAGTTACCATCGTCTTAAACGTTATTGGTCGTTAAACCTTTTTGTTGTTTATAGTAATAAACATAATTAATTATTTTTTACACCACCTGCTCGATAATGCCCTTTTATACGTCATACAACCATCACTTAAAGCAAGTCATTATGTCCCTAGGGAGATAATGTAGTATGGGCGATCCCTAGGGAATAATGAGATTTGAATTTGGAACGTGAAAAACCGTCAGCATTATGTGAATTAAAATGTAGTGCATCAAACAAGTTTATTCAAATTTCAAACTGGCCACTAACAAAAAAAAAAAACAATAAAAAAGTTTCTAAAAAAGTAATGAACAAGCGGTTGCGTTATAGAAAATTTAAACTATAGAATCTTTGAGTAGTGAATTTTGTTTGTTTCAAATCTCAAAACATTTTGAGTGATAGTTAAGATTAACTCGTAAATAATACTTATATTTCTGTATTATAATTATGATTTCTTTTACTAAATTGTCTTTTAATTATCTCACAGATGGTGTAAAAAGTAGAGTATCCAACACGGGGATAAAGCTGTCTTTGTCTTGGGCGGCTTAAATTCCTCACTTCACTCAGGTTTCTTTATTAACTCTAGTTAATTATATAAATCCCTCACTATCGTTCGGGATTAAAATTAGCAACCTTCGTTTCGTTCGGAATTCAACATCTGCCACCCGCGACTTAAAGACACTGCTTTATCCCCTAGTCACATAATCTACTATTAAGTCTGCATGTTGTATTGTAACTTACACTGCACGTGGCTCGACACGCACTTATCGGTTTTCTTTTTTGTAGGTACCCATCACCTCACCACTAATCAATTCTATTTTGATATTTTAACTGCATTCATTACCTTAAAAAAGAAGAACGCAAAACATTATTATAACCTAAACATACATAAATAGGTAAGCACGTGCCTATACCACGTTATATTTAGTTACCAATTCGTTGAATTACCTATTTTATAATGTTGATTTGCTTAGGCACCTGAAGTAATTATCTGAGAGCAAAAACACAGACTCCCTCTTAGGGGCATCGCTCACACAAACTTGAGTCGAGGCGGCGCGGCGGCAGCGGCGTTAAGGAGCAGGCGTACAAGCGGCGCATCACATCTTCGTTGTCTTTGGGAATAAATTAAAGTTCGTTCAAGTACAGACTAAGGTTGCGAGATGAGCGAGGTGAAAGCGGCGAAAGGTCGTGGTGGGAGCACCGCGGAAGCGCCGTTCCTAACTGCACCGCGACTCCATCGCCATTTTGTCATTTGGTTTCGTGCGAAGACGTGTTTCCGAATAAAATATGCTTGACGATTTTGGTTGATGACAATTAATAACTTGTATGAGTACAAGTACGTCTTCATTTTCTGACGATAACATGTTGAATGAATTGAAATATGTGAAGAAAGCATAGCCGACCGCGCCGTACTCTACATAGAGACCACAGTTCCAGACCTCACTTCGACTTACTTACCACTACTTACCAGTGAGCGACGCGCCTTATGATTCTGAGAACATTAAGCTAACAGGAAACAAGCGAATCCAATTCATTCGTGGATCAGTTACGTTGTGTTGAAGCGTAAACATACAGTCGTATAAATATTATTTCTAGAAGTTTTTCAACTTTTGGATACACAAAAGGGCCACCGAATAGTTGTGTGGACGACTGTGTTAGTGTATTGCTTGGAATAAATTTAGCTCATTTTGCATTTTATATGTCACTGGGATATCGACCAATTGAATTGTGAGGACATGGATACTTCATTACTAAAGGTAAGCAACATGTTTTATAGTTAGGAAGTAATTATCTGTAATCCGGTACACTTCACAAATGTTTATATTGACATAATTTTTATACTTAGTCACTTATAAGAAAAAAAATTAACATGATTATCTTTACGTGAGGTTTTTAACCTCTAGTTATAATAAATTAGTGTAGATTATAGTCGAAAAATAGGAACTAATTGATATTTTTACAAATTGCTCAATCGATTCTTAACTTGACCGGTGGTCAAATAAATTATATATTTTTTTTTTTTTTCCGGTGGGAAAATCATCTTGACATCCCCCGCCCTTGGGCGGGGCGGGAGATAGTGAAAAATTAGTGAAAAATAAAAATAAAATAGATATTTTATATAATTACTTTTAACCATAAGTTGAGATAACAACGGATGAAAAAGCTGGACCTTATCAGACCTGGATTCAGAACTTAATGTTTTAATGTAACGATTGATTGAACTTACTTTTTTTGATTTGACTTAAATAATAGCTAGTATGTTATATGAGACTATGTTTGTTAGGTATTTAAAGAGAAAAAAGTAAAAAAAAAATACTGTGGGTTTTAGTCAGTAAAAGTTTGCCACTCCCTTCCGCTTCATCCAGAACGGGTGGAGTTATTTGATGGATTTCCGACGTCCAAAAGATAGGTATCTAAGGAGAAGTTTAGTTATTGACTATTCATTTGCAAGCTACAATTCAGATGTTTCGTATACAAATCAACGAAATAGTACCTACATTTTAAAAAGCACTTGTCTCTACTGATAATATTAAAACTTGAACTTGATTCCGCCATCTCCTTTCTACCATCGGACAACCCGACGTACGGCGAGTATCCACCCTTACGTTGTTGAAACTTCAACGGTCCGGACTAAGCGTTTCGCTTCGTCGTTTATACCGCGTACATCGAAGGACTGGAACAATTTGCCTGCTGCGGTCTTCCCGTCCAACTATAATTTAGGTGTCTTCAAGGCTAGAGTGAATAGGCTCTTAATAAACTAGTGCGCCTCACCATCAATGATTGCATCGCTGCTTACCATCAGGTGGGATCGCAGTCAAGCACTGGTTTATATGAATTAAAAAATAATAATAATAATATTAAAACAGCTATCAATTTATTTAGTCCGATATGTATTTGGTAGGGTACTATTCGAAAACAGAAGATACCACTAATTTTTTCACTGCTTTCAGTTTTTTATACTGTGGATAATCTGTGAAAATATTGTGTTAACCACAAGTATGGTTTTGAACAGAACGGCTAATGAAGATAACAATACAAGAAAGAAAAGATCACCAGCTAACAATTTTTCTCTATTTGGATTTAATCCACTTTCAACAGCCAGAGAATCTTTTAGCACTATCGGGAACATATTTTCTGGGAATCAGGGGAACCAATATCATAATAATTATCAAGAATCTGTCGAGGTTAGTAACCCTTATGGCAATGTGAGAAACACCAATACGTTCTCACCAGGTGACTTTCCAAGCAGAAGTGGCATACCAAAATCAATGGAACAAAATGATTATCAAAACAGATATGATTGGCCTCAGGAAAACAAAAATGAGGTTGATAAGAAAACAGTACCGGACAAAAAACAAAAACCCACTACCAAAACAGTGCCTGAAAGAAATAATGAGGTTCTTGAAAATACAAGCAATGTTCCAAATAATGGAGAAGTTGACAAACAACTATTAGAATATATATTTCAAAAGTCACAATTTAATTATGACGCTGCAGGTACAACTGTGGATAACAATATTGACTTCGTAACTGAAACTGGAGAGTTCGAAACCGTAAGTATTCTTATTTCAAACTTTTTTTTTGGTTCAATACACTAATAAAACAGATTTCCTCACAAACACAGGTTTACTCATGTAATAAATGTATAGTAACTTTTGCCGACTCTCTTTCTATACCGTTTTTAATGTAATGACTGCTGTCTTTCCAGCATTACATTTATACTAAATTTGCTGAAGTGTCTATTTGCATCTTTGTTTTCTGAATTCTTAAGAATTACATTATCCCCAACATGCATTTCTTACAAATTGATAAAATCCAGTTATACTGATGAAATGATCCGAGAAAACATAAAATCAATATCAAGTATTCACATGAATATTTTAAATGACCATTCGTATTATAAATGCTAAAATGAATACGGAATGAAATGGAATTGGTTTTCAGTGACAGAGTATATTGCTCAAAAGCTATTATTTAATTATTCAATATTATATTTGGATTATATTTCGTATGGATCCTTTTCTAAGATGGTATTTCTGACTAAAAAAAGTTGTTAACATCTGCCTTTTAGTGGAAAACAAACAGTTGCCTAGCAACAGTTTATATATCTGTATTCGTTATAAAATGTAGCGGAAGTATAGATATTATCTATCTAATAAATAGGTAATAATTTATAATTATCTATTTAAATATATTATTCTTTAGTCGGCGTACCTACTACTTATTAACAAATGGTTCGATTCGGTTGGTTTTTTGTGATATTCCGTTTAAAGTGTATATCTTGAAAAATGAAAAAAAAAATCCAGAAAGTAGGAAAATTCGTGAAAAATCTAAAAGTGCTCTTTTGCACGGGACTTTTGAATAAAAACTCAAAAATTCATTAAAAATTTAAACAGAACAATATATTCGAGTTAGCTTGATTATAATAAAAATTCAAATGGCTCACGACTATTTTATTAAATTTCAGACTACGGATACCCTCAATAATCGAATACTGCCTCCAGCTGCTGTTGCATCACTTTTAGGATAAATCTATGATGTTTAGCAGCTTCCATGGCAAATTTGTGTGTGAAGAAATAACTCGAAAAACTTAGAAACATCTTCCATATTGTTCATAACATATTGTGCAAGTACCGTCCCATCATCGTTGTATTCCACATACAGAAGACTTTGAACGGCTGCAGGGTTTCCATTTTTGCCTCCATTCTGACGTAACACCAAAGGGCTGTTGATGAATACAACTACTCTTCTTTTTCCTTCGGGGTGTGTCTTTACAGTACTTGATAAATTTGTGGTGTCATTACGTGAAGGTGTTATAACTTGTAAGTTTATTGGTATTTTGGCTGTTGTAGCCACTACTGTAGCCATGTTTTCGGTGGCGTCAGTTACATGTCTAAAAAAAGATCTTATTAGTGTACTACATGTACCTTTGCTGGATTTAATACTTTCAAGATATTTGTATTACATTTAAAATTATTTTTTCATTTCAGAATTTTAAAATATTAAAAACTAATGCATCATTTTTATAAAGTCACAATATCTTTAATTTTTAAATAATGCCATAAAAGGAACCTAGTATAGATGTCGTAGCCAGATCTTGGAATTGTTCACTTCATGGTATGGCCAACTAAAACTGGCCAGATCGTTTAAACGTTAACTTTTGATTAAATGAAATCCTTGTTTGGCCATAACATTGATGTAGGATTTCTATGATAATATAAGGTCTAAAGAAAGTAGGCCAAATGAGAATTGAAATATCATCATACTTTAACGTTTAAAACGAGTCAATTGATAAGATCTGGTCACGACATAGATATAAATACAATTTACCTGAGTATTTTATGTATGTAATTAAAAGTCCAAATTTAAAGAAATATTAAAAATAAATCTAAGTAACCTTAATAAATAAAGCAAACCCAAATAGTACGGCGTTTTAATCAAACAGAAATAATATTGGAGCACATGTTTAAAAATTTCATTAAAATACTTACCCATCTTTTAATTCAATTCTAGCTTTCGGTAGTGTATTGTTACAAAAAACAGATGTAATCATAAAGACTAAAATCTGCAAAAGAATGTTTTTTAAATCATTTAAATTATAATTATTATTATTTTGAAAGTCTTTCCAGGTCTTTTGTTACTTACGGCTGAACATTTTTGGTAAGTCATTGTAAATTAGTGTTGGTTGTAAATTAGGATTGGGCTCTCTAGTTCTTAATTACAGAATGATAAACGATTTTTATCATGAAAAAATTATTGCCTCATTAAAATGATCAATTGCAATAAAAAACATTGTTTTGTAATTACTACTTTATGAGTCCTTATTACTGCTCTATGGTTGCAAGCAGTATGCTTGTGGGTTTATCTTGCTTTTATTTGTGTATATTCAGAGAAAGTCTTGACTAATTCAGCAATAGTTTTGACTATATTAACTATCAACATAAATGCAACAGCGCATAAAAATCCCTAAAAAAAATGTCATATGTCTATTTAAGTTAAAAAGTCTTTGTCTTTTGTACATCTGCTGAAATTCAACCTGACTAGTATCATAAATTACTAAATAGAAACTTTACATTAGGTGTTTATTTCTTATTAAATTAGATTAATTGTTGCATGTATGTGTATACAAAACTGTTTAGCGCATGTGTTAAATTACTACGATTGTAACATTATTATTTATTATCTAAGAACTATAAATTGATTGAAATTAACGGGGATCAACAGAATGAGAAATTATGTTTACAGTTATACACGTATAAATACCTATTTAGTCATTTGTGGTGCTAGCTAATCGTATTTTCTTATTTTGCTTAATAAAATTATAATTTAAAATACTTATTATTTTATTTTATTACCATGCCCCTCTTCTGTGAAGCTGCAATCAAAATAATATCATTTACGTAAAATACTTAGCGCCTAATAAAAAACAATGCTTATCTCAGCCTTCGAATGCCACCGTGTCACATATCGTTTAGTTAATCAGTGGTTACATTTATGGTAACCGATATTCTGACATTACTAAAATGTTCATCATATATTTAACTAAATATTGTTTAGTTTCTTTTAGTTTATAAACTTGACAGTTGTTTTGAAAACGACATAAAAAACAGTCAGATACTCAAGATATTCATTAGATATGCGAGTTGCTCAAAATAAAATAGTAGGCGGTAATGCCGGTAACTTAATGAAACAAACTTTGAAGGAGATATATCTTTAAGAAATACGTCAATATCGCCACTAACCCCAGTGAGCAAGGTAACCACCCAGGGCCTCGCTATTGCAGGAGCTTCGAAAAATAAACTAATATTGGAATAAATAAGCTGACAAGAAGTGAGAGAGATTGGGATGCGGTCGCCTCCTTCTGCTAAGCAGTAATACTAGCAAAAGGAATAGCTGGCAACTTGAAGAAACGGACGTCCTCACGCCCCAGCCACCGGCACAGGAGACGCCGCGGGGGCGTCGAAAGTCACAGAGCGATCCCCGGTAACCTAGTTTTGGACGACGACCAATCGTTAGCTCGCTATCCGGCTGTCCAGTAAGGACCGATCTCGAGTCGCCGACACCGCGTAGTGTTCCACACTCACCTTAAAGAGATGTCAGCAAAACCGTAAGGGCCCAGCAGGGCCGATGCCCGCTAGGGCCTCAGAGAATTTCTGGAAAAGAAACCCTGATCCCAGAACGCAAAGGGTAACTAAAGAACACAGGTGTAGTTTTAGTCAGTAAAAGTCTGACACGTGTTTTTGCTCCGCCCTAGAGCAGGGGAAGTCATTGGATGAATACCCACCTCAAAAAAAGATACAAGTATCTGCCTGATCAGCCTTTTCCCAATTATACTGAGCTGCCTAGGGTTCTATGCAGCTGAATACCAACATTTTACATGAAGCAACGATCAATCTGACCTCCACAATCAATTGGGTAACACGATACCCTTTGATAATACGAATGTCAAAACCTGGCTTTTGAAAATCCGTAATGACTGTTAAACATCTACAAATAACAGCCGAAACCAAAGGCTTGACGTGCTTTACGAGGCACCGAGGAATCTCAGTATGTTTAGCTAGTCACCCATCCACAGACCAAGCAAGCGTTGCTTAACTTATTTTAGTCACGAGCTCTTGACTGAGCACCTGTAGGTATATAAAAGTATATATAAGTATAACTATGTAATTTAGGAGTAGCAGTTCAAACAGTTTGTACAATAGTTATTAAAATTTGTTACACAAGAGAGCAAAGTTGTTTTTTAACCGTGTGCTCTTTTGATGACCGAGCAATCGAAGGACTCTAAAATTTAATTACGAGCGCAGCGAGGGTGACGAGTGGCAAGGGCCAGTCCAAGGATCTGACTGGGGCTCTTTCAATATAATGGCTCCTACGATGCCTTTACATATTTTAGACTTATTTTGGATGGAATCCTCTATGTATCCCTCTACAACCACATTGGACTTCCAGCCATGGCGCTTAAGGGACAGGAGATCAGCTCCTGAATCGGCCAAAAGTGTGGCTGGAGTTCGTCGGAAACAATGACCCGTGTACAACGGAGGTTCTGGGAGTTCAAGAAGAGTTGCTATTTCTCGTGGGATACTGCCAATTTTAATAGCACCATAGGCTGTTTGTCACTCTTTCCGTTGCGATATTGTAGAAAAAATCGATTGATTGGAGTGTTAGGCGGGCGAAAGGCTTGATATTTCTCAATAATTGTTAAGTATTCTTTGCGAATGACGAAGTTGCGGTCTCTTTTTGTCTTTGTATTAGGTAAATTAATTAATAGTAAGTCATCTGAATGTTTCTCAATATTTCTGATATAGTTCATTAGTTCGACATGCTCCGTTTATACTAATAATAAGACCAACCAGTAACGTAAAGAGTATATAAATTAATAAAATTGATATGAATGCATAATTATGCCTATCAACATCTACTAAGTAAGTATTAGATTATGTTAAGTAGTTGATTAATATACTTAAGTAGATACTGAATGTGCAACTGACTTACTTTTGCCGCCAAATAAACGGAATCAGGTGCTTCATTAAAAAACTTTTCAATTTCAGATGCTGTGAAAACCTTCGATTTTTTTGGTTGATGAACAGATGAGGCTCTTTTTAAAAATGTCACTAATTTAGGATAGATATTACGATATGTATATCTTTTTTCATCTTCATTGTTGCTTTTAGCATTGAATACGTACTCCATAGAGTGTTTGATTTCTTGGTCTCGGATAATTCAATAAAATATGCGAGCAAAACGTTTTCTCAGAAAATTTTGGTTCCTTTAGCTAGTCGCCACGTGTTAAACATATCGTACAGTTTCAAATACTTCTCGCGTGATTGTTGAGGGAGGAAGCTCATTTGCACATTATTAACAGTTTCAGTCAATTCTGTTGCGTCAAATAAACTTCTTCGTCGCCTGAATCACTTTTAGGTGTTTCACTTTTTTTCAAGTTTCTTGTTTTCAAACCTGGTTTTAACAATATGACGCGAAAAGAAAATGGCGCGCGCAAAGGAAATTAAATAAATGTACACCAAGGAAACCTCCTCCGAGTCTGAGTTTTTAACAAATTAAAAAAAGTTGTATGATAAAGGGACTGGTCCAGATACGGTCAGAGGTTGACAATGCCCTAGACAAGATTATTCTTTATACTAAAAAAAATAATAATTACTAGAAATAATTATTAAAATAATATCACGTCAGTTAAAGTTCAGAAAAATAATATTAAACAATAAGTATATTCATTAATTCAGTGTTACGTTGGTTTTTTTTTTTTTTAGTGTGGCACTAGTTGTATCTTTGTGCCAGTTTCAGGTAGTAAAAGGTAGGGAAATATTTTTAAGGAAAATATCGGAGAATCAGGAATTTTGTAAGGTTCAGGAAAGGAAATGGTTTATTTTCATAGGATAAAGAAGGATATAGATAATAAATATACTAACTAAATTTTTATATCATTTTTTAACAGAAATGCAGATATCACGTTAACATATTCAATAGGTTTCATTATTAAACAAGAAACACAAGTAGGAAGGGGAACATTATAGGAAACAAGAGAACGGAGGAAGGATGAACGATCATGACGGGGACAGGAGAAGAATATGTGATCTAAAGTACCGACATCATCACCACACTCGCAAAGATTACTGTCCACAATATGCAACTTAGCAAGGTGGAAAGGAGTACAGACGTGGCCAAGCCGCATACGAATTATCATGCTCGCAATAGGCTTAGAGCATTTTATTTTAAAAAACCATGGTTTGACTGGAACCGAAGGCTGAATTGAGGCATATACCTTGCCCTTTACTTGTGAGCTTTCACTCCAAAGAAGATCCCAAGTATGCCGCAGATAATCTTTAGGGAGGCAGACAAGATCATGGCAGAAGTTTTTATAAGGAAACATGTCACCATTCTGTATTGCTTGTTTGGCCAATTTATCAGCTTTTTCGTTCCCTTGGATTCCGGAGTGACTTGGAATCCAAGCAAACTGTACCGTGTAGTTTTTCAGTATACATTTGTGCAACTGTTTTCTAATATCAAATACAATGGGGTAAAAGGGTTTCATTTTAAATGTAAATTTCTCGATGGTTTGTAACGCACTTTTAGAGTCGCATAATATTAGAACATTTTTAAGTTTCGCGATCAAAACATACTCTAATGCCTTGAATAAACCGAAGCATTCTCCGGTGAAAACCGACGTTTCAGGAGGAAGTTTTACCATTTGAACAATTTTGTACTGAGAATGAAATATACCAACTCCCACACAACTATTATGGGTCTTTGATGAATCCGTAAAGATGTAATGACAGTCCATAAAATTTTCACCAACAGCTGCATTAAACTTTATGTTAGCCCCTACATCACTTTTTTCTATGCCGAGATCATAATGTACTACCGGAGAGACTAGTAAGGGTTCAAATGTTTCGCATTCAAATAAAGGAAGAGTAGGTGAACTATGTACACTTGATGATATAGAATTAAACTTTCTGAGACTTTTA
Organism: Mythimna impura; assembly: GCA_905147345.3. Classification (NCBI taxonomy): domain Eukaryota; kingdom Metazoa; phylum Arthropoda; class Insecta; order Lepidoptera; family Noctuidae; genus Mythimna; species Mythimna impura. The sequence goes on along the minus strand of LR990343.1, from coordinate 16,293,531 downwards.
ACTAAACACGGAATATCTTTGTGCCGCCAATAGGATGAAATTTGTACGAGTTTGTCAAGTTTTAATAATTTTGAATGAAGCAAATGATTGGAGAACTGCATCGATTTAAATAAAAATCGGTCAGATAAATATTGTCTTCTTAGGTGAAGTGGAGGTTCTCCTACTTCTACCTGTAAGGCATTTAACGGGCTTGACTTCATGGCTCCAGAAATGATTCTAAGAGCTTTAGACTGTATGCTATCTAACTTCTTAAGACCCTTTCTGTTACCATCTTCAAGGAAGAATGTTCCGTAATCAAGTATGCTTCGGATTATTGCATTATACAACAGTTTAAGACTAAAAGGATGTGCCCCCCACCATACTCCGGAAAGACATCGCATAATGTTCAGTTGACGTTCGCATTTTTCAACCACAAAATCAAAGTGTTGTTTGCCAGAAAGTTTTTTATTTAAGACTAATCCTAAAAATTTAAAATGGTTTTTCACAGGAAGCGTAATGTTGTCATAGGTAACGATTGGGGGAGGAATGTTACGTTTTCTTGAAAAAACTACAACAGCACTTTTTTCTACCGAAAGACTTAACCCATTAATTTGTAACCATTGTTGTAAAAGACCTAGGGAGACGGTCAACGCGTTACATGCATCCGAGATGTTATTGTGAGTAGTATAAATTAAAAGGTCATCAGCATATTGTAAAACATCAGCAGATTTTTGTAGAGATGATTCTAAATCATATGAATAAATATTGTAAAGCAAAGGTGACAATACTGATCCCTGTGGAAGGCCCTTAAACACTGTCCTCGTTATTTTCTTGTCACCAGAAAATAGAGAAACAAATCGAACTGATAACAAATTTATTATAAACCTTATAAGCAGAGTGGGGACGTTTAATTTAATCAGCTTTTGTTTAAGGACAGATATAAGTACATTATCATACGCGCCTGTTATATCTAGAAATGCGCCAACAACTGACTCGTTCTTGGAAAAGGCTATGCGAAGGTCAGTGGTAAACACACTTAAACTGTCAGTTGTGCTTTTACCTTTACGGAACCCAAACTGACTACCTGCTAGTAATTGCTTGTTTTCTATATACCACTCTAAACGATTTTTAACTAAATGTTCTGCAATTTTAGTAAGAACAGATGATAGCGCAATAGGCCGGTATGATAGAATATCATTTGAATTTTTATTTGGTTTGAGGATTGGTAATATTTCTTGGGAACGCCAGGATTCTGGAATATTTCCAGAAACCATAACAGAATTAATTATTTGTAAGTAAATAGTATGATAATGCATTATCACTACAATGTGAGAAGAATGAATACGGTATACCATCTTCTCCTGGTGCCGAGTCTTTTAAGCACGTTAATACCCCTTTCAATTCGTACATTGAAAAGGGAGAGTTCAAAGACGAACTATCACCAATACTTAACGGAGGAAAATTTGGGTAAACTTGATCATACTCTGGAGCTGATGCTGGAGCTAACTTGTCAAGAAAACTATTAATAAGAGATGGAGGTAATTGTGTGTAAGGAGCAGTATCACTGAAGGCTTTTCTAAATTTTTTAATACTGCGCCAAACTTCTGACGGGCATGTACTGGGCGATAAAGACATACAAAATGACCTCCATCCCTGAAGTTTCTTATCTCTGAGAAAAATCCGTGTATCATTAATAATAACTCTAAGGTTGTCTAAATTTTCAGCTGACATGTTCTCACCATATGTTTTCTCGGCTTCTTTACGCTTTCTAACTGCATCGGAACACGATGAGTCCCACCATGGTGGCATAGGAATTTTATCAGAAGATTTTTTTTTTAAAGGGAATACTTGATCTGCTACTTTTATTATGCACAGCGCTAAAGCCTTAGAGCAATCGTTTTCTCCACCCTGAGTAATTTGCGGGAGCTCAGCCACTTTAGCATCAACAAGCTTTTTAAATTTATCCCAGTCTGCGCTTCCAAGTCTATACTTTAGTCTAGGGAGTCTTTTCGGTATTGTAATGAACTTTTCTGAGAAAGTAATTATTAAAGGAAAGTGGTCACTTCCAAAGGTAGAAGAAGAGAAGCAGGACCAAGTTAAGGATGAAGCCAAGCTAGGGGAGCATATAGTTAAATCCACAGCACTAGCACTCTCACCTACATTAGTTCTACGAGTAGGCTCGCCAGTGTTTAGAATACACAAATTGTGGTCGTCTATCATTTCTAACAAACGAATCCCCTCCCTTTTTGTCTCACCACTTCCCCAACATTGATGGTGACAGTTAAAATCGCCCATTATTATGAATGGTCTACGATGGGGTGACAGCATATTGCTAAGTTCTTGTAGGGCATTGATATTAGCAACAGGAATGTAAATGGAAATATACGTAATATTACCAACAATTACCCCAACAATATCAATACCAGAACATGGAAGGAGAGAAACACGTGAAAATGGGGTATTATTTTTAATCAATATGGCCACTCCGCCATATCCGTCAGGTCTGTCATTGCGTACGCAAACATAACCTGGAATACCAAATATTTGGTTACTTTTAATCCAGGTTTCAGATAATGCTACAATATTTGGTTTAAATTTATTTAATAAGTAAAATAGGTCAGTTTTTTTAGGTATTACTGATCGGCAGTTCCATTGAATTATTGTGTCCATCTTTTAGGTTTCTATTTAGTAACAAACTACTTAAGCGCTCCACGTCGTACGGTTCAAAAGATATATTTTTACATAATAACATTTTGATTAGGTTTATAATAACATCAACAACTTGCTCATTCTCGTTCTGTTGCAGTTTCATATCAGATTCCTTAGGCAAAGCACACCCATTCGCTAAAGATGGGGGTTGAAGGTCCCTAACAAGGGCGTTATGAGCTGCTCTGTCATAGCCCTGTGCTGACTTGGGAGGAGCTCGGGGTTTAAGAAAGACAGTCTTTTTGTGTGATGAAGAAGTTGATGTTTTTGGTTGTGAACTGAAGTAATTATTTTTGTTGTGAAAATCAGGTGTACCTGTACTAAGAATATTTGCATAAGATTTTGAGGCGGCTGGATGTGCTTTGCTTGCCTCTGCATATGAAACACATGAGTGAGCCATTGTATGTTTGATGTTTTTTTGCCTCTGAAATTCAGGACAAGTCTTATTTGTTGCATAATGCAATCCAGAACAATTCACACATGATGCAGAATCTTCCTCTACCACACAACTTTCACCCAAGTGATTTTGTGCACATTTGAAACACCTAGGGGCAGTTGAACGGCATTGAATTTTTGTGTGACCATAGCGACAGCAGTGAAAACATTGAATTGTTGGATACACATGTGTCTCTACAGATAGTGCATTATAACATATATATATGCGTCTAGGGAGAGCTTGACCATCAAATGTTATAACTACAGTTTGAGAAGGTTTCCAAGTAGGTGACCCATTCACCATGACTTTGTAATTAAGGCGCCTAATTTTCAGTACTGCACCAGTGCCTATGGGAGTTGTTATATTTTCTTTTATTTCTTCCTCACTCCATTCTGATGGGACCCCTCTTACCAAGCCCATACGAGTGACATTAAATGTGGGTAAAAAGGCTTTAAATTTATTAAGAGACAAAAGATTACTGTTTAAGAATGAGTTAGCAGCCAAAGGGTTGGTGAAAGCTACTACACATTTATTTCTACCAATTCTCTTTACACTGCCAGGAACAATATTTTGAAATTTATTAGTTTTAAGGAAATTACCAAAAGCAATAGGGTGCAGAATGGTGCCACTGTTTTCTGTATTGGTAATTCGCTGAACATGGACTATGTAAGGCCCTGTATCAGAACCCTGGTACTCCTTCCTACCTACACCAACTGTTTGATCGGTTTGTTTGATTGCAGGTTCAGGATCCAACTGTGAGGTTTGACGAGTAGATGTTTCAGCCGGTAGAAATTGTGGAACTGATGCAAGATTTATTTTAAGGATAGGTTCTATGCTGGAAGTACACATGCAATCAGTGTTAACAGAAGAGGTTCCCTCAGAGATCATCCCCTGTCTACTTCGTTTCGTTTTATTACATTGTTTGCATATAGTTTTATGTTTATGTGAGCGCCTCTTACGGGAAGCACTAACTTTTCCGGAGGTTGACGCGTCACTTGCAGTGGCTACAGATCCATCAGTGTCCATACCACTTATATCTGCATTCGTGGAAATTATATATATAATTACTTACTGGGGGACTTAAGCCAGGGCCTAAATCCCCCACATCTATTATAGGCGGGTCGTTCATACGACCCGGGATTCGTCTTGAACTATTTTACAAATATTATTTACAAAAACTTACCTATAAACAGCAAAAATCTACACAAATATTATATTAATTACACTATATAGAAAATATATTTACATAAAAACCTTAACTGAACCAATTTTCTAATTAAATTTAAATATAAAAAAATTGCCGCGAAAAAATACACCCGGTCCGACCGAAATTTCCCGCGCTTTCACAAATCTTACGTTGGTTCCTGCAACCATTTTGAAGTTTTTTTTTTTTCAATTATTTCTTGACCACGGATACAAATTCCTTCAGGTGGAATAATAACAATAAAGATTGCATAGAATTTTCAATTTAATAATCGACCAGAACATTTTTTTTAACATCATTTATTATTTTAATATTATGCATTTGGCCCATTGATTAAAATGCATACGAAATACAATTATTTTGCTTATATTATTGAAAAAAATATTAATTGCGTGGCTGTATGGTCTTAAGACCTAAGCCTAACCAAATGGGGCGAAAAGTGGCGGCAAAAAGTGTCACATTTTGCCGCGTAGCATTTGAATTGCGACTATTTGCTTCAGTTTGTGACTATTTGCTATTATTACTATTCGCTTTCATTATGAAATCTGCACTCACACGTCCGACAGATGGAAACCGACTCGTATGTACCATATTTCGACCCGCAGAAGCCAACGCTGTGTTAATTGTGTTTTAAATATTACTCAAATGAGACGACATTCTTTGGAAGTTGCCGAAATCCGTGATCTGTGATACAAGAATGGATTTATCCACGGCAGGTAAGAAATATGTAATGTAATATGTACCAATACTAAACTAACAAAAATAAAAATATATAATTAAATACTACAGACGGTGATGTTGAATGATACTTGTTGATGAATAAATAAGCTAATACTTAGAAGTCACTCACATAATGTTTTTAGACGCTGTTCTAATTTTAAACGGCGAAGAAAAGGATAAACCAAATGAATAAAAAAATGTTTGTATAATTTGCTGTGCTACAGCCGCCATTTTGACTCTAGCAATATATAAATTAAAACTGATTTAACACATTTCCTCCAACTTTTAGATAAACCTGTAATAGCTGTAACAGGTTTATTATTTCATAAACTATGAATTGAAGTTGTCTTATATATATGTCCACTGTTGGCCAAAGTTTGAATGAATGGTGGCACATACACTTTGGCACCATGGAGGTAGAAGTAAATAGGTTTAATGATGTTTTGAATTCACAAACTTAGTGCACACGATGTTCTAAATTCAATTTACTTCTATCTTCTAGCGGATAAAAACGGCTTTTGCACTCAGTTATCGAAGAGCAAAAATACTGTTTCCGAGATGGGGGAAGAAAAACTGTTTATTTTAATTGTTTTTATGTTTTACGTATATATATAATTATGTAATATATGCATAAATTCGTTTAAAATAAAGCATCATTTACCAAGACAAAACTTACATAGAAATCACTAAATATTTTTTACCATAGGACATCATTTGCATCTGGAAACTCTGTAGCTATGACAAATGAATATGCATTCAAAAACTTGCATCTAGGTATTTATAATGAACAAAACAAATAAGAAATTTATTATAAAAGACAAGGATGTAATTTTTATGGTCTCGTTGGTATTTCGTGGGTGGCTATTGTTATCGGATTTTCTACTAGAATACCATCGAACCTGTCTTGCAGTTGCATAATGGACGTCAGTCTTGGGTAAATACTTTGAATACAAACACTGCACTTGTAAATAGTGCTCTATGTCTTCCTGCTGACGAATATTTACTTTACCAATTAGAACAGGGAAAATTATTTATTAATATTACTTTAGTTTATACTATTAGTACCTATAGTAATATAAACGTACAGTACAATAGTATTTCTTGAGATCCGTGACTGACCTGTTGTTATATCTTTAAGGATATACTGGTGCCAAATCAAAGTACCAATAAAAAGCGAATTTCAATATAGGTATTTTATTAAGGTTGTTACATGTACGAAGGTTCTGAGGCAAGTGAAGGTGACAGATGGTCAACAAGATACGTTATGTCTTGGCGAAACTCTAGAAGGCGTCAAGCCTGATCACCTGTAGTAATACATTACCTGAGTCAGTAATTGTGACAAGTACCTAGAAGTGAACTTTAGAGGTATGCAGAATAGGGTATAAAGTCCCGCATACTTCCACTGAAAAGAGATGATCCTCCGATCAAACAGATTTAATGTCTGATTCGGGCAACTGCCCGATAGATGAATTCGGACTGTTGTAATCCATAGTTGTAATGTTCAAATCGCACGGAGAACTCTAATTGCGTTATGCAGGTTATCGTATTTTAGTTCTTATGTCGTGCCATAGATGTCGCTAGAGAACTTTTATGTAAGGACTTCAATTTAAAACGATGTGGATTATTGGATAATTTCGAAATTAGGCGCGGACACAGCCTCTAGTCATCTCTGCGAAAATGAGAATCGATTTTTTTATTGGTACCTTCTTCGTTATCATTATTTGTAAAAGTAATCGGTACCTATAATAACACTCTAACTTTAGGTTTAAATACAATACGAATAGTTCCCCTACGGTCTTTAGTAAATTCAATCCGACTTACCAAATATACATGTCGTCCAGATAGTATTAACATGAGGGAATGGGTTTTCTGAATCATACATTCAGCATTTTCACGTAGTTACTATTCCTTTATCCCTGAATTAATCAAACATTGTTGAATTATTATTACTTATTAATGAGTTGCTACAGATGCACTAATCAAACTGTTTTCAAAAAAATATAAGGTGCTCTTACCGGCCGCGGGCCATTAATTTCAGGCTTTTGGTAGACCGTTTTGAGATAAGGTTGCTTTAACAGTGACAGCTGCTCTTCGAACTCTTCATAGCTCTTGATGCATATTGACATCGGTCAGGTGACGATTTCGCAGCTAAGTTGAAACATTAAGAGCATTCATCCGTTAAAACTACGCAGAAGCCAAAATCAATGATTTCCGACGGACAATATAACAATAATGTGTTTAATTTCTAAATGAGATATTGACGTCATATTATTGGAAATTTCATAATCTAGTGTATGTTCCAAAAACATTTTCAAATAATCGTATAGTTTTCCCATTAGAACAGTTCTTATCCAAGCCGTTTTTAAAACTAGCGGTCGACGGTCTACGCAGATGCGAGATAGTAGTTAAACCGTGTATGGTAAACTTACAACATTTTACTTAAAAAAAAAATGATAACATTGACTAGTACATGGCGCAAAAAAAAACACGATTGCTGTAAGTTTTCATACAAGAAAAGTAATCTCAAAACTGTCATTTTTAGCCGTTTTTGGAGATATTAAACGTGTTAGTTTAGGATATTAAATGAGGCATTTTTGTTTTTTTTTAGACTTATTAATTGAACGCATTTACGATCTATGACATGGTACAATAATTTTTTTAATAACTTATTTGTTTACACTACAATTAATAATTTAATATCACTATTTAATAGACGCGAAATCGCGTCAGCGCTTTGTACCGGCCGAGGTCTTTCAGATTTTTAGTCTTTAAACTCTACAGTGATACTAAATAATTAATTGTATTGTAGTGCACATTATTGTTATATTTTCCGTCAGAAATCATTGATTTTGACTTCTGCGTGGTTTTAACGGATGAATGCTCTTAAAAGGTTTGTCTCTCTCCGAGGACAACCGGGGGCAAATTATTCCTGGTCTCTAAATGAAGGCAGTGGTTTTTAACCGACTTCAAAAAGGAGGAGGTTATATGTTCGGTTGAATGTATGTTTTTTTTTTTATGTATGTTCACCGATTTCTCGGTCAGTTGTGGACCGATTTTGAATTATTTTTTTTTTATTGCAAGGTTATGCTTCCGAGTTGGTCCCATAGAAATATTGTTATGATCTGATCATGAACTTCGAAGATATTGAACAGAACTCCTCATAGGATCACAGCAGAACCGTCGTAACAAGTAAAATTGCTTTGTTCCGGGGACTTCAAAAAAAAGGAGGAGGTTATCAATTCGGTTGTTTTTTTATTATCATAATATTTTTTTTTATGTTTGTTACCACAGAACTCCGTCGTTCATGAACCGATTTGCAAATATTTTTTTTCCCTTTATAGAATATACTTCCAGATTGGTCCCATTTTTTTCAAAATCCAGTTTTGATGATGGAATCCATGAGGAATCGAGGGAACTCCTCAAAAATTATAGGCAACCCTATGGTACTTTTAGTATTTTCATCAAGAACTTAAGCATTTACAGTCAAAAAGTAACATTTGATGAAGTGGAACTGATGAAGAAGACCAGAAATGGTCAACGGAACTTCATACTCAAATAGATATCACAATGAAGATAGTTAGGCGACTATGACAATACAAATAAATGAATGATTCTGAATAGTGACGTTGAAAATGGTATCATCGAAGTGATCTGATGATGATGATGGAGCCGGAAGGTAGGCACTGGAACTCCGTAATTAATCAATGTGACCCAGCCGTGTTTGGACTTATTAGAATTGTCATAAGATGCACTTTGGCTATAAGGTACTATCGAACTGATCTGATGATGGAGCTGGAAGGTAGGCACAGGAACTCCGTAATTAATCAATGTATCCTAGCCGTGTTTGGGCTTATTAGAATTGTCGTGAGATGCTCTTTGGCTATAAGGTACTATCGAACTGATCTGATGATGGAGCCGGAAGGATGAAGGTACAGGAACTTTACAATAACACAATGTAACCTAGCAGTATTTGGGTTAATTGGAATTCTCATGAGAAATAGGCACTCTGTTTATAAGTGTATCGCAACTAAAAAGTGTGAAATAAAACTTTTTACAAAAAAAAAAAATAACCGGCTTCACTAAAAAAAAACACTAAAAGGATCAAAATAACTTTAATTTCGGAAGTCGGTGTTAAATAAGAAACAAACAATACCGAGAAACACCGACTTCCAAAATTAAAGTTATTTTGATCCATTTAGTGTTTTTTTTTAGTGAAGTCGGTTATTTTTTTTTTTGTAAAAAGTTTTTATTACTTATTTAAAATTTTCTGTAAACTATTGATAGAGCAGACTGGCTTAAATTGAGTTGAACAATGAAAAGTCACTGTAAGCTTACTCTCTGTTGTTGTTGTTGTTTCTGGTGACGTATCCATAATCGTACCAAAAAAAATGAATCGTATTTTCGGAGATGAGAACAGTGCAACTTCTGAATCAACAAATAAGGTGCAAGCGACGAATAAGGTGAAACGGTTGCGTGAGGTTCTTATATGGGAAATTTGTGCCCCAACTCGTAGGTACCGTAAAGAGACATTTTTATGCGTCTAATTAAATTAATTATTAAAAAAAGCACTAAATTATTTTTTATAATAATGGTACTAATTTAAAGCTGAAGCTTCAGGCTTTCTAACAGTATATCGTTTTTTTAAAACAAATCAGCAGAGTGCGCACTTGTATTTTGAGTCGATTTGGTTGCTCGCGAGTGTAGTCCCAAACTATGCAGAGCTTGTGCTATGAGTATTAGACAATTGACAAACATACTTATATATTTCTAAATACAAATATATTATAGATAAATTACACCCAGACACAAAACAAACGATCGTGTTCATCACACAAACATTTGTTTTGGGTGGGTATCGAACCCACGACTTACGGCTTAGCAGTCAGAGCTACTGACCATTAAACCAACAGACCAGTCGTAATATTTGTTTTCCAACCGTGCTGTATGCAATTGGGAATTACAATATTAATATATAATTCACGTTCAAGAAATAAATTATAGGTTTATAGCTTTCGATTGCACATCAAAGAAAGCTTTCTTATAGTCAAAACAAAAGGTAAAAGTTGACACTCAGGTTGTAAACAAGGTGAAAATTTGCACTACGTACTGGATATTCTACGTACGTAACGTATCACCATAACTCTTTTGAGGATACTTTGGGATTGTTTTGCACACAATAGTTCGAAGTGTCAAGGACGAGTCGAGTCATAAATATCTAATGTTCATATATTACTTATAACTTATAGAAGCGTAAAAACACGTTGTATTCTGTTGATATATTTTCTTGTTCCCTAACACTTATCTACTATTGAGATTGCTCCAATAGTCTTGGGTCTATTACAATTCTATTCTATTTTTTTTTTCACAATTATGGGCTTACGTACGATCAGCCACAAGACCCCAAGTCGAGCCCAAGTCCTTGACAGCGCTTAGCGTTGCACGCGGTCCTCATGAGATAGCAGCAAAGCGTAGAGGTCTAGCAGGGTCGATGTCTGCTAAGGCTACGGGATTTTTCTGAAAAGGAAACCCGTGGTCCTAGAAAGCAAACGGCAACTGAACGACACAGTTATAGTTTTAGTCAGTAAAAGTTTGACACGCCCTCACGCTTCACGCCTCACCTTAAAAAAATTGCTCCGGGCTTTTTTTTCCTGTATCGTTGATACGTTTATAAACATTTAAACTGACATACTCAAGATACCCAAATTTCGAACAACTATCTACAGGCCACACAATTATTTGTCCCATGCAGCAGCAAATCGCTCAAGCACTGTTCCAACTAGACACTAGACTAGAACAACAAGTTAATTCGTTGGTAAGAAATGTAATCCATCCTGATAGGCTATAATTATATTCTTGGTAAGATTTAAAATAAACAGTGTAACTGTATTACTTTTGTTACACAACAAAACAATGTAAGTAAGACATGTCGTTTAAGTACCTTTACCGTAACTCATAAAAAGGTCATCGGAAAAACCAACGACTCAAGTTATTTCCCTTAACTTTTATTAAAATTTTGCAGTTAAACCGTTGATAATGATATATAGAGAGAAAGCATAAATAACACGGCACCGTAAAATTGTACATTATTTATTTTATTTTTTAAATCATCTGAGTCATTATAACATTGATATTCACAACTCGTTCTTACCCACTGCTGGGTTTAAACCTCGTTTCTGTATTGTTTGACCCTTGTTCTGATAAATTACCATCTTACTCATTTTTACCGTCTAATCCTAATTTAAGATATTAGATGTTCGCATCGAAGTGTTGGCTTAAAGCCGTGTACGCACGTACGAATACGAACATAGCGAACACAAACATCAAACTTAAACATTTAGTTCGTAGGAAGATATTCGGACACGAACGCGAACATAGGTCGAATCGAGTTCGCGCACAACCGTCGTGAACTCTCTTAATAGCCATGGCGGCGTCGTTGGAAGTGGTCGATTGTGAAGTAGCGAAAAGTTTTTTGGTGTTCGCATTGATTCATGAAGAACATCGTCCATTCAGAATACACTAATAGAATCGCCGCAAACATGTCTGATGAACAGAGTGTTCGATGTTCGTACAAACAATTACATTTAAATACTTTCTGAACTTGACAATCTTTAATTGTCCAAATACATTTGCGAAGCCATAAGAAACCTAAAAAAAAGAAACGATACCAGTAAGTTGTTAAACGACAATTTCAAAAACTCAAATTAAATTAGTGAAATGCTTTTGATCACACATTGTCTGTATTAACAGGATACGATAGAGGTATTTCAACAATGCGAGCAGTATTGACTTTTTTGTACTATTTATATAAAAATATATATCTGTTAACAGGTTCTTGTGATCGCCAAAGCAGAGACAACAAATAAAAGACTTAATAATCCCATATTTGGTATCTGTTGTTGCGTAATTTTTAGGGTGTCTGATTAGCACAAGTCACTTGCTTGCCCACATTCTTTTTAGATGACATGTCTATTTGAGATATCCTAATGGCATCTCCATATTTAAGTACAATAACATGAAGATCCTGTACAAAATGACGTGTTATTTGACATAATCATTAGCCTAACAATACACGTCTTATATTTATCGCATCTCCTCATCTCAAGTAGCTACTGAAATATTCCATGAGAATTCATTAACGTTATAAACTTTAAAACTTTTATTGTGAAGAAGGAGATCATATTTTTAAATTTTAGTACCTACCTATCTGCAGTTACAATTACATGCATGATATTTTCTCATATTAAAAGAAAATGATAAGATCTTTACAATTTGAATCAGGTTAACAACCTTATAATATTATTCTAAATTATGAGCATAATATTAAGGTACCTACTTGAAACTCAATAAGTAAATGGTTGGTTCTCCAAAGTAAAACGTATCATGTTACTAAGTATAATCGCAAGGAAAATGCTCTGTCAACGTACTTTTAAGCAGCCATGGATCTTCATGGCACTAGTACTGAAATCAACAGAAGTCATTGAACTACACTTAATAACCACAACACACGGCAAACTGAATGGTAATAAATGAACCATTAAAAAAAAATCGTAATAAAATGCCTGTTTTTCGAAAAAATATGCCCTGGAATACAACTGAAAAGTTACTTATTTGAAATACCTAGTAATCTTTGATGATTCGGGGATCGATTTCACAAAGCAGACTCATCAACATCGCCACAATTTTTCTGATATAATCATAATAATCATAATATTTAAATCATTTTATTTGTCAGGAAATTATTCCCATATTAAAACACCACAATCAATTACAATTTACACAAATACATACATATATACACAATTATATAGATTATATTAAAATTCAATTAATTTCCTTTCAATGTCAAAATAAAAAAATAACAATGTCAATAACAATGTCACAAATTAAAATAAAATAAAACATAAACAAACAGAAAAAATAAAAAGCGTCATCTTTAAACATGCAGTTGAACAAGCCTCTCCAGCACTGCAGACTCCGGCCTTTCCGATATCATCTTTAATATTCAACAAATTTACTTAATTATTTCTTTTATCCTATAATACTTTTATTTTCTTTTATCCATTCACTTTGTACAGAAAAGCGGCACTATAGAAAATCTTGATTTCAGGGTATCAGTGGTAGTTATTTAATTTTAATATTTTAAATAGGAACATAATTCCCTATAAAAGTGTTAGTAAAACTTAAAACTATGTTAGTACCTTACAGTTACCAATTTTTTACTTTATTTTATATTAATAAACAACTTTTTACAAAAAAAAAATACAACCGACTTCAAAGTAAAAAAAAAACACTGAAAAGTGCAAAATAACTTTAATTTCGGAAGTCGGTGTTTCTATAATAGTTTTGTCTCTTCGTTATTTAACACCGACTTCCGAAATTAAAGTTATTTTGCACTTTTCAGTGTTTTTTTTTTACTTTGAAGTCGGTTGTATTTTTTTTTTGTAAAAAGTTTTTTATTTTACACTTTTTAGTTATGGTACCACCACTAAAAAGTACCCCTCAGCCAAACTTAAATACCTTATAGCCAGAGTGCATCTCATGACAATTCTAATAATACCAAACACGGTTAGATTACATTAATTTATTACAGAGTTCTGGTGCCTAACTTCAGGCTTCATCATCAGATCAGTTCGATATATTCCCCCTCTACTTTCAGTCAGTCATCGACTACACGTATAAACAAAGCAATTTTACTTGTTACGACGGTTCTGCTGTGATCCTATGAGGAGTTCTGTTCCATATCTTCGAAGTTCATGATCAGATCATAACAATATTTCTATGGAACCAACTCGGAAGTATAACCTTCCAATAAAAAAATAAAAAAAATTAAATCAGTCCACTATTGACCGAGAAATCGGTGAACATACATAAAAAAAAAAAAAACATACATTCAATCGAACATATAACCTCCTCCTTTTTGAAGTCGGTTAAAAAGGACACCACCCGAACTTTACTGTGTACCTTATTCCAGAGCCCCATAATAGGACACTCAACCCTATCCATTATGATGTTTAGAAGGCCGTTGGTGCTGTCCCGCACACAACGCATCAGGGAGGCCACTCTCTTGCGCACTATTGCCCTAAAGCAATCGGTGTTAGCCTCCGCAAACATCCCCGATGCACTACAGTAACGCGGCAGCCCCATCAGTATGCTAAACCCATTATTGTAGAGGACCCGTAGGGCATTGAAAGCCCTCTGCGTATAGCGGACCCACAGGGTGCAGGTGTACAATGTCTGGCAGTACGTCTTAAACAGACTAATTTTAACATTTTTTGTGCACCCTGCAAACCTGCGCGCCAGCATAATGTATCGCACTGCCAACACCCTACGTTCCCTCACAATATCTAAATCATCAGAGAGATCCTCAGTGACCCAATGCCCCAGATACTTGAACTTGGTGACCCTACTTACTGGAATTCCTCCAAGTCTAACCGGTGGAATGGTAGTGGGAGTTTTATTGCCCGCCTTAAACACAAGTAGTTCACTCTTTTTGGAGTTGTACCTGAGACCATGTGACACTGCGTACCTCTCACAAATTCCCAGGAGTATGTTGAGGGCTTTAACAGATGAGCTCAATTGGACCATATCGTCGGCGTAGCTAATGTTGTTCATACAAGTGCCATCTATTGAACAGCCGACACCCGCACTGCTGAGCTCATCTATCAATCCATTTATGCACAGGTTGAAGAGTCGGGATGACGTCAGGCCTCCCTGTCTTACCCCACACTCCAACCTGTACTCTGTGGAACATAAGCCCGCCCACTTCACATTATTTGTTTGGTTGCCGTACTTATATTTTAATATGTTGATCATATCCCTAGGTGTACTGGTTTCTTCTCGAAGCTTATCCCACAGCACATTATAAGAAACCAGGTCAAATGCCCTCGACAGGTCCAAAAAACAGTCGTAAATAGGCGTTTTCCTTGTCACATAGTACTGGGCTTGAGTCGTAGTATAGCAGCTTCTGTGGAAAGCCCGGCTCTAAACCCGAACTGGGCATCATGCAGATGTATATGTTCACTAAGGTGACAATCAAGCAAACCATCCATTACCTTGGCGATTACTGTAGCCAATGAGATAGGTCTGTAGTTTTTCCCGTCGGAGACATCACCAGTCTTGTTTTTGACAATAGGAATAACTGTGGTCTTCATAAGCTCCTAGGGCAAATATGAATGTCCTAAGCACAAATTGTAAAACATGACCAATACCCTAGGTAAGTGAGCATCTGGATGCTGCAAATGCTCGATGCTGAGGTCATCGTGCCCTGCGTCTAGTCATGCTTCTAATAACCTGAGTAACTTCTTTGATTTTAAACCTGAAGTGTTCTCCATCCTCGACCTCAACCTCCAACACCTGCCGCACACCTTGCAAGGGAGACTCAACCCTAAAACGTTCCCTAAACAGCTCGGCGATTTGCTGGGGCTCATTTTTACCCTCAAAACACGCAAGCACACACAAACCAGCTTCCAGCTTCTTGGTGTGCTTCCAAAAACGCTTGAAGTCCTTGTCCTTATGGTGAGTAGCTAAGATGTCCATTTTAATGTGTTCCACATTGTCTTGACACCACTTGATTTAAAGCGCTTTCTGGTTTCACGCATTGTGTCATAAATCTCACCAGACTTGGGTTTACCATACAGCAACCAGGTCTGGAAGCTGCTTCGTGCTTCTAGGTAAGCCTTTTGTACATGCCTATTCCATCCAATAACATGTTTCCGTTTCTTGTGCTTACTCAGTATATTGCTGCTACGCGCAGCTTCCGTCAAAGCACTAACTATACTGTTATATAGCCTATCAATAATTACATGATGTCGATCGTTACTGCAAAACCTATCAGCACACAGACCAAGCTTCATCGGAAAATCAATATCTCTTAGTTTGTTATTACAGAGTTCACTATATAACCTGATCTGCTGAGTGTCTCTCTCACCCCATCTTACTTTACTATACAATGAACGGTCCTGTTATTTTTAGGGTTCCGTAACTCAAAAGGAAAAACCGGAACCCTTATAGGATCACTTTGTTGTCCGTCCGTCTGTCTGTCTCTCAAGACCCTTTATCTCGAGAACGCGTGGAGGTATACAGTTGAAATTAAAACCATATACTCACGTCTGCGTTCCCTTGAAGTTGTGGAAAAATCAAACTTGTAAGTTAACGAAATAAAAAGATACGGCCGTTTATGTTGCAAAAAACGTATGTTTCGACACTCTCAAAGGAATTAAAATTTATAGGGTACTTTTCGTTATCCCAGAATCCTGAAATTCGGCATGAAGCAAGGTCTCATAGTATAAATATAGGAAAAAATCTGAAAATTGTAAATTTGTAGTTACGTCGCAAAAAAAAAACTTGTACGATTTGTAAAAATCTTTGAGACTCTTGTTTGTACGGAACCCTCAGTACGCGAGTCCTACTCGCACTTGCCCGGTTTTTTTTTATATGGGAAACCACCTATTGACTTCTTTTGCTTTAGGGTGGAGCGAGAGATATCAGACTTTTACTAATTAAAACACACCCACCTTTTTCAAATGTTCCCCCAGCTCTAACAAGCGTCGGCCCTTCTATTTTGCTACTAATTATGTATTTGAGGCGCACGTGGAACACTGCGCGCTTTCGACTCGGGTTCGGTCTTCACCGGACGGCCGGACGGCGAGCTACCCATTGCTCATCGCTCGTCAGTATATAATCATCTTCATTGCTTCAGTTAAAAGACGTCCACTGCCACGGCCTATGTCAGGCAGTGGACGTCTTTTGTGTTGTGTCGCTACAACGAGTGGTCCTGTGCGTCTTGTATCCATCAGATTCCTGCGACCTTGACCAGTTTATTGATCCACTTTCTGGGAGGACTTCCAACATTGCATCTTCCAGTACACAGTCGCCACTCTAGAACATTTCGGCCCCATCAACCATTTGTTTTGCGGGAAGTGCAAATTAAAATCAAACAATAGGTCATCATTCCAATAGAGCAACAATTCGATTTCTCATTAATGCAGAGCCTGCTGGGTTTACGACTCAAAACGTAGGATTTTTAAATAATTTAATAACTTTGATGATTCTATTTGCCAATCTGTCAATAAATCAATTAATTTATTACTATATTTAAGAACATATAAATAAGATGATAGTTAATATGAAAATGTTACGTACGTATGTTTATCTGTTATATCCTGAAAAACTGAATTTTAATCGAATCTACATTGTTTATGTAATTTAGACCATAATATCTTTTTATAAATTGCATACCTTCTTATTTTCATTATGTAGGGATCAGGTAATTAATAAGGTAGGTACAACGCTGGCTTCCCATTTTCCTAGATTACTCTTTATTTCACACAAGTGAGAGCTAATGGTGTTACATGTCACCATCGTCTCATAATTTCACAGATCAAGTCTTTGATTTGAAATAAAAACTTTTTAGAAAAAAAAAAAATAACCGACTTCACTAAAAAAAACACTAAAAGGATCAAAATAACTTTAATTTCGGATGTCGGTGTTTCTCGGTATTGTTTGTTTCTTATTTAACACCGACTTCCGAAATTAAAGTTATTTTGATCCTTTTAGTGTTTTTTTTAGTGAAGTCGGTTATTTTTTTTTTTCTAAAAAGTTTTTATTTCACACTTTTTAGTTGCGATACACTTATAAACAGAGTGCCTATTTCTAATGACAATTCCAATTAACCCAAATACTGCTAGGTTACATTGTTTTATTATAAAGTTGCTGTGCCTACCTTCCTCCTTCCGGCTCCATCATCAGATCAGTTCGATAGTACCTTATAGCCAAAGAGCATCTCACGACAATTCTAATAAGCCCAAACACGGCTAGGATACATTGATTAATTACGGAGTTCCTGTGCCTACCTTCCGGCTCCATCATCAGATCAGTTCGATAGTACCTTATAGCCAAAGTGCATCTCATGACAATTCTAATGAGTCCAAACACGGCTAGGTTACATTGATTAATTACGGAGTTCCAGTGCCTACCTTCCGGCTCCATCATCATCATCAGATCACTTCGATGATACCATTTTCAGCGTAACTATTCAGAATCATTCATTTATTTGTATTGTCATAGTCGCTTAACTATATCTTCAATGTGATATCTATTTGAGTATGAAGTTCCGTTGACCATTTCTGGTCTTCTTCATCAGTTCCACTTCATCAAATGTTACTTTTTGACTGTAAATGCTTAAGTTCTTGATGAAAATACTAAAATTACCATAGGGTTGCCTATAATTTTTGAGGAGTTCCCTCGATTCCTCATGGATTCCATCATCAGAACTGGATTTTGAAAAAAATGGGACCAATCTGGAAGCATATCCTATAAAGGGAAAAAAAAATTTTGCAAATCGGTCCATAAACAACGGAGTTCTGAGGTAACACACATAAAAAAAATGATGATAAAAAAAAAAAAAAAAAAATACAACCGAATTGATAACCTCCTCCTTTTTTTTGAAGTCGGTTAAAAATAGATCGAAATGATTTCATAATAATGGTATTCCTTTCCGACTGTTACAATGTACCCATGTATAACCTATTTTTTTCTGAGGCAAATTATCAAACGATTCTTCTCGCTCTGGGTAGAGTGAAAAGGAGTGTCTAACTTAACTGACTAAAACCCATTTGATGACTCTTTGCAGTCCAGGAACAAGTTTAACCTTTCAAATAATCCCGCTGCCCTGTAAGCATCGGCCCTAATGGGTTCCATCAATCTTGCTGACATCTCTTTGAGGCACGAGTGGAACACAACAAACGCACCGTCAACACAGACTTGGTATTTATCGGAATGCAGTCCACAAGCCAGCGCTTACAGTGGCCCCGCGAGCTCCTTGTATAACTTAAGGTTCAACTCATTACAATTTTCTGGTATGACGAGGACCAGCGGGACCTATGTCTCGTAAATAACCTAAAATTAATCAACTATAATAATCCATTCTGCCAATACATATGTGCTTCTAACTCTTTATATAAAGAGGACATTCCTCATTTTTTTTTCTTGAACCTGTCTTTGTCGCAGTGGTGTTGCATTCCAACTGTTAGATTTTTTTTTTAATAGCCTATACTGTCTCACTGCTGGGCAAAGGCCTCCCCCAGCTTCTTCCAGGTATTTTTTTCTTGGGCCACCTCGAACCAGTCATTGCGGTAACATCTAGATCGTCTCGCCACCTCTTCCCAGGTCGACCTCGAACTGTTATATAATATCGTGTATTATCTGAATGAATTCGAGGGTCAAACCTAGCTTCCTTCAGGGCCACGTATTATCTTTTAAGAGTTCCGTGATTGAACCATAAAACATAAATTAATATTTTGATCTTAATATTTAGAAGATAAAGTTCATTTCGATACATTAGTGTCACATAAAATATCAAATATTTCAATCAATACAAGAAAAGCCTTATAACAGTTCCATGCAAAATAGAAAATCATAGGTCAGGTTTGCATAATCTTTGTTTACCTACAGCTATAATGTATTGCAAAAACGGCAATGTTCACGATAATAATACCATTACCAGGTACATATATCACACATAGTGCTTATTTATGTGGAAAATAAAAAAAATTGAACGCGTAATATACATAATTGTATATATTCTACTGATGCAATGTGCCATTCAACCTACGATTTTTCCGTGTTTAATTTCAATTGTTACTAAGATTAAAAAGCATAATATTATTGGTAAATTATTTCGAACTTTCTAAAAATACTTCCACCTTCCACCAGGTTATATAACCTGGTTCTTTAAAAAATCTGGTAAGCTATGGGTCACCCTCTACTGCACTTATTCATAAACTAATTACTTAGTATGTCATACCTAAGGCAAGGCATTTCTTTTTTGAATTTGTAAAATATCAAAAATAATCAAATAACTTCTCTTGCTCTGGGTGGAGCGAGAGGAAGCGTAAAGCTTTTACTGACTAAAACCCACCTGTGTTCCTTCAGTTACCACGGTAACTCATTCGAACTATCCCGCAACCGCAAGGCATCACATTCCGGGCCCTAGTTCAGGCCATGGTCCAGAGCAAGGAAGAATGACAGGCGGTCGCCAACCTCTGTGAAGCAGTAATGCTAGCGAAGGACACGGCCGCATGCGTGATGGAACGGACCTCCTCATGCCCCAGCCGCCGAAACCCCGACCCCGACTACCAGCCACGGTAGACGCGGACTTGTGGACGACAAGGTATGAGTAGCTCGCTGTCTGGCTATCCGATAATCGACCGGGCCGAATTCAAATCGTCGACAGCGCGTAGTGTTTCACGCGCTCCTTAAAGTGATGTCAGCAAACCGTAGGGGCCCGTGGTCCTAAGACACAAAGGGCAAGAAGGATACAAGTGTGGTTTTAGTCAGTAAAAGTCTGATACCGCTCCGCCTAGAACAAAGAAGTCATTAAATAAATGATTTCGCACATTAAGTAAAAAAAGGCATCACGTTGTCTTTTTATTTTTATCTTACTCCGTTACATCGCTACTATATGAAAATCTTAATTGTTTATATTATCTGCAATGGTTTGTACGAGTAGAGTCTGATGTACAAACTTGATTACTCTGTCCTTTATCAGACATTCATTTCAGCAGATTAGTTGAGAGCACAGCGACGTGAAATATTTTCTTTAAATCCTGGTAACTCGGCTGGAATATTAAAACGTGCCTAATTTTTCTCCATCCTGTCTTTGGTTGGCCCGATAATTCGCATCGTCAACTGCAGGAGCGTTCAGCATAGAGGTCAAAAAAAAAGGTGGAATAAAGTCTGCAGTGCACATCCCAAAGTAATATCAGTCATACAACTCGTACACAATTCGTGGTCTGGCATAGTTGGGATAGAAATTCAGATTTGTTTTCTGAGAAATTTTCAATGTTAATTGAGGTAGCAGTGAGTGTAGGCTTGGAAAGCCGGTGGTAGTTCCCCTCAGAGATAATGTTTTTGTTAAGTGGCCTCAAGAAGGGCCGTTGGTCATCGCCCTGAAGAGAGTTTACCATCGTGGTGAAAGGATTAGTCAAAGTAAAGTCTAGCCTTGCGTTACTGAGTACTAGCTGTCCAGGGTGCGCCGGGCGTTTGGAATCGCAGAGCCTTGGGGAGGCCTTTCATGCGGGTCCGTAACAATACTTCGAGAATGATGGGCGAATAACGGAAAGTCGACTGAACGATTGATCGAATAAGGTGAAAAGGTATGAAAATAAGAAAGGAAGGATGGTATGAGATATGTATGTATTTAGAAATATATAAATATGTTTATCAATTTTCTAGTACTCATAACACAAGCTCTGCTTAGCTTGGGACTAGACAATATGATAGTTGTGGAATATTATATTATTATTTTCCTTTGCAACAAAATCATGTTTTTTTTTTATTTACTTTATTCAAAATTTGCTTACATTATGCATTACAAAAATTCTGCCAAACTGTAAAACAGTTTGTCGGCAGTTGTTCTCGTTTCACATTTTTACAAATTTTGTTAAGACGTGACAATAAATGTATGTTTTGAAATCTACGGGTAGAACGTACGATATCTTAAAAGTGTTTGATTTCCTCGATTATGTCTGAAAAAATATGTGACGAAAAATCTTTTTTATAATTTAATATCAATTATCAAATTATTTAACAACAAAAATTAATTCGAAAGAGCAGCTCATCGATTAATAAACGTTCGGTGAATCGTTCAGTCATACCAGCGTCTGGCGATAAAAGGTTGTTTCACAACAAATTCTATTCGATTAATCGTTCAGTCGACTTTCCGTTAATTGACCATGTGACTCTTGAAGTATCGTTACGGACCCCTTTCATGCACCCCAGTAATAACTGTGACACTTATAGATATAACTAAACAGTTTTCAAAACTTTCAGATATCCACCAAGAGCAATCATCATCTCATTTAGAAACTTCGTTACATAGTTTCGATTGATAAAGTTCAGCCAACATAAATTTTATGTGCTGTTTCGTGAAAAGAGTGTTGGAGTATGTTTATGTCCCACGTCAAGAAATTTATTTGGCGCCGAAACTTTTATCTCATCGGGTATTAAATCACCGGTGAAGAACAGTGTTTCGTGAACTTGTTAGTTAATTTTTTTTTTAATTAGGCAGAGGTCTTTGCGAAAGCAATGAAAAGCTTAGAATAAATTTATTTCTAACGTTAGTAGTCACACAATTTCTGATTAATTAACCATACACATTCGGCAACAGAAAATATATAATTTCGAAATATAGACTCCATATTGGGGATTGTAATGTCAAATCTAAATCTTAAACAATTTGAATAACATAATGCTTAAGATCTTTGTCGACCTTGCATTTTAATCAATAACTTGTGAAATATATAAAAATATTATAATATTGTAATATTATTCCGAAATTTTATGATCCGATGATGTCCTCAAATAGTTTTTTTTTTTTTTTATATATTTTTAAACATTTATTAATACTGAATCCGGCCATCTTATTTATCTATACTAACACTAGTTGACCCGCCAAACGTTATTTTGCCACATAAATTATCAAAGAAAAAAAAATGGTGCGTGCGGGGTAGATGAGTAAAAAATTGCCTACGACCTATTCTATCCAACTAAATATAAACAAAAATTTCATAAAAATCAGTCAAGCAATTTCGAAGGAGTTCAATAACAAACACTGTGACACAAGATTTTTATTTAGACGATTCTAAAGAGAAAAGATTAATTGTGTTTTTATTTGTAATGAATAAACTCAAAAATTAACGGACCGATTTTAAAAATTCGTTCTCCAACAGAATACTACTTTATCACTGAGCGACATATACGTAGACTTACACATTTTCACCTTTCAGGCAGATGTAGCTGCTGGTAGAAACTAGTGACAATTATACTGAAGTATTTCCGCGTGAATATCGTAGATACAAATATCCCGCGTGACCAATTTACCCTCTACATCTATGCTTCTCGGCTAGATTTTGATTTTGCACAAGAGTGATAATTTCATCTAGCCACTAAAGCTTAATGAGGAACAAACATCCAATCTCATAAACACTCACAATCTCTCAGATTTCAGTCTATTGTTCTTTGATACTAGACATAGAGCTATTTCCACCAAACAACCTTTTGCTTTTTATGAGTGCAAAAGACAAATAAATACTTTAACTTATTTAACCAAACATTTTTTTATAAAATCATCTATTACGCGTGCAACTTAGCACGTGCTTTGCTCCTAACGCTATAAAATGAGTCATCGGCTAATAAATGGGGTGACGCAAACACTAACGAAATTCAATTGAATAAAAAATACTGTACCAATAAATACATTTAGTAAGAAAGAATGAAAAATAAAATGACTTTATTTACAAGTATGTAATTCCCGTTACGTGAACGTCTGTAAGTTTTGTAAGTGCCCACGTAATCTTTATACAAGTTATGTGGAATGAGATAATGATTTTATCTTTTTTTATTTACAGCGGAGTAAGTGAATTATAAGTTTAGGGCTGCTGAAACCGACACTTTAAGTACAACGAGAAATTAAACACACTACTAATATGAGTTTGTCGTACTTTGTATCGCATAGTGTACGCGGGGTTGCATATCGTAGGATACAAGTTTCATCTAGAGGGCGTAGTGCAGTGGGCTTTTATCTATAAGACACAGCAAAGTAGATGTTTTCTTACACAGGGCGTAGCGAGGTAAAATTGTGTCAATCTATAAAGCTAAGCAAAGAAAGACACTTTCATATATAGCATGCACAGGAAAAAATATTCTCGATTGAAAATTCTCAAAGGACTTTGTAATGTTCAATTTCCTTTCACATTTCTAAATACTTACGGTAATGAAGTCGACAATACTCATTGAATGAACATTAAGTTATTACGACACATTTGATTTTATTAAAAAAGAAAATACAAAATTGCCTTACCGTAGGATTTTTTCCTGAACCGTAGGTGCATTTACAAACATTTAAACCAACATACCTTTATTTACGCGATGATTCTGTTGAGCTGTTTTCATGGTTACTAAGTTTTCAATATACATTTATAATGTCTACTGTATGTGTCAATGCATAAATAGAGTCAAACCGCAAATGCCCATATATGTACATTTATCTGGCCAGTTAGTTTTAATGTCCTTTTAAGGTGATGAGGTACTTATGAGGCATCAGATACATTTTTATTATTATTGATAGGCTCGCATTTGACCACTGTCTCTCTGATGGAAAGTGATAATGTGGTCGACTTGAGAACATGCTTTATCCTGTTTTAGCTGCAGTTATGTGCTACATATTTATAATTTATGAGGTAATTACGAGTAATTATCCCCTCACTAAACCATTCTACTACCTATATGACTATGCCCCCTCATAGCATAAGCATCGCATTTGTCCCCTCATATGTAAGTACCTACACAAAACTACATAAGTACTTGTACTACTTTACTCAACTATCTTTTGTCGCAGTAACAAATTAGTCATAAATGAAGGAAACCTTTGTTTTTATAGCTGTTCCAGCAACTAAAACATTAAAATAGTTGTTTTAAATGACTAGTCTTTACTTTCAATTCGCAAAACCATTTGAGAGTGTATTGTGTCTTTGTTAATGCGGGTTTTACCTTATTGTTCAGATATCTGTAACCGTAGCATCCGAGCGGATCTTCGGTCCATTCATATGTCGATCTATGTAATGGTCAGCTAGAGTTGGCTCTGTTTCAGCGTAGCCGGAGCGGGCCGCACGCTTGTATGCGGCCACCAGGCGCACACACCCGCCACTCTTTATATATAAGGAGATCTTGCGAAACCGTTAGCACATTCGGACTACAACCTGTCCAGGAAGTCACCTGCTTCTTTTGTCATCTGTGAAACGCGACAAGATGCTGTTCATTCTGGTAATTATTGGGCAGTGTTAAGTGTTTATATGAGTGCATCTAAATAAGTACTAAACAGTGTCAAAATTTGCATGGTAAATTGTGTCAATAAATTGAGTGTTTGAACTGACGACCTTCTTGTGGTTGCATGTTGACAAATATGTGTGTTGCAAATACACATGCACTGGGCACTGCGCGCCCAGTGAATGAGTGGTTTTACCTAATGTCGTTAAAGGTTTAGGTTCTAACCTTTGCTTTATTCACACCTTCCACGTTTATGTCTATAATGAAATAGCTTCTTAAAGTGTACGGTTATCTTAAGAATTGTATAAAGTGCAGTGTTAGTTTACATAATATGGAAACTTAGAATTTAATTTTTAAAATATAATTTACAATATAATAGCTTTAAATTGATGTTCAATCAATTGAGTATGTGTGAAAATATATATGCGATGTTGTTTTTTGTTTATTGAATCACCCGCGAAATTCTAAAAATACTTTAGTAATAATAGGCAATCTATACATCGTTCTAACTTTTCTATGAGTGTCATAAAGTCTATATTTTTTGTATTATATCCTGCTAAGGTCATACATGTTATATTTGTATTGTCAGTGATAAGCCTTCCAAGGTTATACATAACCAATTTTCATGAATAGGCAGTCACAAAACTCGTTGTGAAAATCAATTTGTGGAATGGAATTCAAACAAAAAAAGAAAAATTGAGATGAACTCTAAAATATGCCAATATAAGATCAAGGTCGAATAGTGTTCTAGATATGGAATAGTTTATTACAGGCCATAAAATTTCATCGAACGATTTGAACGACGTCTGCACCAAGAAAGAATTCTTGAAAAAAAAATGGTTCAAAAAGCTTTTACCGGTTAGCGACTCAAAGATGTTATCTTTGAATTAATGAAGGACATAAGAATTCAAAAACGTTTTGCGAGGGCGTGTGACACGGCCGTAATTGCTAATTAAGTAAACACGCTTAAATTTATGCCAATTTAACGTATCTTTTGATAATATTACAGAGTCTGATGTCGGCTTTGCTGGTGCAAATGCTTGGGGCGAGTCCTGCAGTTGACAGTCAACCAAGAGCTCAAATTATTCGATACGACTTTGACACATCCAAACTGCCGAACTCTTATAAATATCAGTAAGTATTTTTCTCCATTTAATGTAATTTTTCAACGTTTTAGCTCCCGTTATTAAAATTATGAGTATATCTGTATATAGTATTGCATAGAATAGTGTGATAGCCATGTAAAATAGGAATACATAATCAATTTCTGCAAGCACATTTGGTAATCTGCGACAGACTATGCAATGCCAACCAACTGTGTGTTTGTGCATTAAGAAGAGTAACATGTTGGAATATTAATTTACCTAGCCCGTGAAAAGACTGTAGAGTGTAGATATCAACATCTTATTTTTTTAATGTCCTTCTATTTCTGGTAATAAAGAAAAGAAAAAGAGAGCATTTTTAACAAAGAGGGTCCTCTTTTACTTATTTATTGTACACCTCATAATAAGAACAGGATAAACGTTTACAAAAACAAAAGTACAATGGGCGGTCTTGTCGCAAGCGTTTAATAGTATCTCACCTTTATAAAGGTAGATAGATATGCGTTGATATTGTTACATTATTTTCTATTCTGGTAACATTTTCACCACGAAAAGAGTACCTTATTATAGATGAGCATTTTTTTTAAACATCATTTGCATTTAGATATTCCAAATTATTATTTTCAAGAAAAGTAAATTTTCTAATCAGGTTTTTAACCAAAACTCGAGTCACGAATATTTAGATGTCTTTGCGATATATATGTAAACGACGATAATCAATATTGATACATTAATAATGTATCGAGTAAATTGAAAAACGTAACAAATTTATGATTAAGTCATTTATTTTTCTATAAACTAGTCTTGATCCCAATATTTTGGCCCGAATGTGATATTAAGATATTTATTAAGCAACCAATTAAAAAAAAAACCGTAAAGTTTTGATAAATATACGTTTTGAGTAATGTTCATTATTAGTTGATAAATGATACCTATATAAATTTGTGTATATTTTAACCGGATTACCATTTATAAATCTATACAAACATATACGAGTATCTCTACTAAAACAATAAAGCAAAAGTGTTTTTGTATGTTTAAAACCATTTACCTCCGGAACAATCAGATTGGAAAAAATCTTTCTGTACGGGATTCATGAGAACAAATATAGGCTATATGACGTTACGCTATGACACAGGGAAGTTGTGCAGTAACTAAAGACGTGATTAAAACAGGGGACACGCTAGTGTTTAAATATCTTTATATCAGTTTTAATCTTTGAGGTCAATGACTCCGTTACCTATCTACATGAAACGTTAGAAACCTTCATCGATCGATCAACATTAGGCCTGTCTCATATTTCAATCACAATGTGAAATAACAAATTAATTTTTACTTTTAGAACAGCAATACATACCTACGTATACATAAAATAATTCGTAATAAAAAACGAGTAACTACGTAGATATGCTTATTTTAAATCGATTTAAGAATAAACGTTTTTTACTGCAATAATTTTATAGATATTGGAGCCTTTCAATCATGGTCTTAATTGTTTTATAATAACAATTTATTAGGAAAAAAATTGATTGGCACTGATGACGCCGCTTAATAAATAATCAAATAAATTGTTTGTATCTAAGCATTCATTTTTATAATTTATTTCATTATTATACCTGTGATAATTAATGTCATAAAAACTTCACTAAAATGCCTACTTTTTATGAGTTCGTAAAAATAAACCTGAATGATTAATTAACTGCGTCCCATTAACTTTCTTGCCCTCTGTACCTCGATACTTGCAGCCATAGCGACTCATGTGCTGCCACCGGCGATGTTTAGAAAGTGGCAAAGACTATAAAAAATTATAAATTTTTTATAGACATAATTATACATTTCACACACATAATTATAGTCAATACAAAAACATAGTAATAAAATAATTAAATTAAGAAACATTAACTGTCTTTAATCTAACTTGTACATAGCACCGACATCACACTATAATATAACACTAATATTACAAGACAAAGTGTTTTTTTTTTTCAAGACAAAGTTTGGGAGTGTGTCTGTGTGTGTGTGTATCCTAACGCTCAAACGACTGAACGGATTTTGAATGAATTTGAGCACACAGGTATGCCATTTTCTGGAATAGCACGTAGTATACTTTTTTTCCTGGAGTATATTACCATGGGTTAATATTCTACTATTACGCAGGCGAACCCGCTGGCTACAGCTAGAAAAGAATATATCAAAAAGATGCAAACACAGTTCTTACATATAATACACATAATTTAGTCAATCCTATGCCTGCCTAGCCTAGCCTTGCTTACGCAACAGACTACAAGCTCTCAGTATCCAAGGATGTAGATACAAAACATATCACATTACTAAGACGACACCTCCGTTTCGTTAATTCTATTGACTACACTTTGAATGCGAAATCCTGATGCAACATGGCTCCTAACTAGATAATTAATTAACTAGTAAACCTGTCCGATTCTCCCTCTGAGATTCAGAAAACACAGATATTATGTCATGAACTAGGTCAGTAGCATACTCTAATACTACCTCTGTGTACTAATATACTATAATATTGAGTAGGTATTCTAGAGAGGTATTTGTATTCTAATCGTATTAGCTATAACAACACTCTCGCATCCAATTATCGAATTGATTGCTTAGAAAGTTACTTAAATCTTGATCTATCTTTCGATGTGATTACCAACACTAAATTATTCAGCAATTATAGTAGCTGTATTTTGATCCTCGTCAAAATAATTACGCACAATAAACCTACTCTGAAACTGTGTCAACCGTTTACTTTTATCGTCTTGTCTGTGATAGCTTAACTTCAGTTTTGACCTAACAAAAAATCAGTTTCAATGGTTTGACTACATAGGTACAACATGTTATTATTATGGTCGTATCTCTCCATCTTATTGGACTTGTCCTCCCACGCTATGGCCAATCATTAATCTGTTTTCAATCATGTAACGACTAATACGAACTTTTTAACTATGATGTCATTTATTAGTATTTAATAAAAAATAATCAATTCACGATTCTTTTTTATCATTGATTAGTCAGGAAAAAAATCTGTGTTTTGCTAAAGGCCGAGTTGTGAATGACAATAATGCTGTTTAACACACATACCGACGG
The DNA here is from genome assembly GCA_905147345.3 of Mythimna impura. NCBI lineage: Eukaryota > Metazoa > Arthropoda > Insecta > Lepidoptera > Noctuidae > Mythimna > Mythimna impura. Next base: position 16,264,457 of record LR990343.1, on the reverse strand, counting down.
TGAAGTGCCAGTACCTTGTAACTAACATTTTTCGAGAAAATTACTTTTTAGCGCTTTTAATTCAAATGTGTGTTTCCGCATGTTTTTGTGAAATCTCTGAAGCGAATATTTAGTAGCAACTGCACCAAATTCAATTGTGGAAACACTTCCTAACTAAACATGTCAATTTTTAGTATTACCTCCTAACGTTTTTAAGCCAATACAAATTTGACTTCGACAGTTAGGAGTTCTTGTCACTTCGCCGTCAATACGTAGAAAACAATAGGGTTACAAAATTAGGTAAAACCACCACATACGTTCTTTATCTTAGCCTATCACAGCCGACTGCTGCACATAAGTCTCTTGACAGAGACTCATGTATTGCACTTTGTCTCAGGCACATTTTTAGGTCATCGGTCCATCTAGCTGGCCAACATTTAGTTGGAAAATATAATAGTTACTACAAATCTTTCACTTTTCATCAGATCCCAAACAGGATTGAGTATAATGCTTACCTAAAGCAATAAAATGACAAAACATTTTGAATACTAAACGAAAAGGAAAGCAAACGCCTCTGACTCACCCATCACAACCACTAGATCGACGACGAAAATGTTTGCGAACCAACACTATGGAATGTTATGTTTATGTAAATTGACCTTTATATTGTCCTTACGTGTGCAGGTGTAACCTGATAATCCGAATACGTGATGTACCTGTTTATGTGTAGTAAAACGCTATTTATTTGGAAAGCAAATATTTTTAAATCGCTCTTCCGTGATGTATGTTGGCTTTCTGCCACAAGGATAGCGGAAAATTGTTTGAAGCTTGCCGGAATCGGTTTCCATGGTCGGGTAATACCTGATAGATAAATACGGATGTTGAACTATATTTGCAGTTAATTATGGTCGACATCGTCTGATAAGTGCTAATTTGTTTTCAAACAGTACAGGCATGATTCATAGCCAAAGCCTAAAAATAAATACTAAGTATGAATTTTTTTTTGGATCACGTACGTGTAACTTTTTTTACGTTAAAACAGAAATAATCTAACATAATCAAATATGAGAATAACAGTGATTTTTTAGAAAACTAACTGGAAACTTCAAGCAATTTTTTAACGCAATTTAAATTTTATTACTTTTTTTGACATTTAAATTTGAGACACTTCGTTATCACCAACTCAGGAAAAAGGCTTGCTGGTTTGTTAATTTTACTTCAAGTGGGAGTTTTAACGGCGTCACATAAGTATTAATGGTGTGTGACCCAGCACGCTCGCATCCTTAAAACTCAGATACAACGTAGCTATATTTGTATAACCCACTTAATGCTAGGAACCTGCGGACTAACGTCACGTGCTGCACATTTGCATCATCAAAAATTTATCTTTAAAAAATAGTACCATAAATACTATAGATACTATATTGTGGTAGGAAATCATTAAATGACTTCTCCCACTCTAGGGCGAAGCGAGAGGGCGTGTCAGACTTTAACTGTCTAACCCACCTATGCCCTTCAGTTGTCCTTAAAGTTTCAGGATCAGGGTATCTCTTTCAAAAAATGGGATTTTATCGGCCCTACTGGGCCCCTACGGTTATGGTGACATCTCCTTGAGATCAACGACTCGGGCTTGGTTCTTACCTAACGGCCGGATGGTGAGCTGCCCATTGCTCGTCGTTGCCCGTGCCTCCGGTGGCCGTGGACCACCCTGCGAGTTCTAGACGCGGGGCGTCTCCTCTGGCGGCGGCTGGGGCTTGAAGATGTTAGTTCCCTCACGGGTGTGGCCATCTCCTTACTCGTATCTATGTGCATTTACAATAAATTTACTTGAAAAAATCTTTCAGGTGCTACTTGGTAGATTATATCGCAATTATGCACGTTAGGCGGTTTGTTATCCACGTATGTATCAAATAAGAAACTAAACCGAACGAATTTTGATCACGGTGGCCAATATTAACAGATATTAGCCAAGTAAGCAGGAGATTATATAGTGCAAAAGTATACGTGCTGTGTTTTTTTTTACTCTCATAGTCCGATGGAATGGTAATCCCACGCGACTGGAAAGCGATCACGAGCAATACCAATTAATAGCTTTATGTGCTTTTCAAGGCACGGAGTTGTCACACAACCAACTTCTAAACTCCAGGCTGCTACAGAGTAATAATAAAAAAAAAAACCAATCCTTAGTATTTTTCACTGATTGTTTAAAAACAATAGTTCTCCTTTCTAAACTCTTTCCTAAGTGAAATATTGCAATCATTTGGTAACATATATGCAACTACACAGTCAAGAAATACCTACATAAACATTACGAGTACCTAATTGAATGCCACTCATAAGAAAATGTGATATCATCACATACAATACCGCGAACGCTATGCAAGATCTTCATCATAAAATAATTGCATTAACGCGGATGTACTTTACCCAGTCATTTAGGTAATATACAAATGTACCTACGTTATACTATTTTGCAAGTAATACTGTTTAATTGCTAATTATTTTTCAGCTACTGAAATTTTGTACCAAAAGTGTTAATATTCATAAGCCCTACTGATGATGTTATTGGGTATTTCCATCTGCTCTAAATCAGTACAGACTCTGGCTGGTGAAGGCGCGAAATGTCAAATGCGCAAAATGAGAGACGATCGCAAAACTATTTCATGTTAGATATATACCTAGATAATCTCAAAAAAATAATTGCTTCAAAACCTGTAAGTTCTATTATACTTCTCTTTTACATTTCGGACTAAAAGAAATACGTGTGTAGTGTGTGTGTAAAAATGGCCAAAGTAAAAAGGCCTGAGTCCCAGCAGTGGGAACATTAAAAAAGGCTGATTATGCTATGCTATTGTAACAATAGGTGTACCAGCCAATAATGCTCATACAGTAAAATGCGATTTGCCTAATAAGCTCGACAAGTTTTTAATTAGTCCGGCTGCCGTATTATTCCTGACATTCATCCACTAAGAAACTGCACAGGGAGCGAGCGAAACGAGCTCAGTATTTGGTGGTTATTTTTTTGAAGAACTTTTCTAAGATGCAGCTAAAAAACTAGACGTGATAATATAAATGATTAAATATAATTCATAACATTAAATCAAGAGAAGCTTTTGCATTAGCAGTTTGTAAAGCTAGTGTTTGTAAAATAAAACATTTACGGAATGAATTTTTAGTGAAATAAATAGTATACGAAACGTTGGTTATTAACTACAAATTTGTCAAAGGAATTTTGGCGAAACATTAGTGAACCATGTAAGCTAGTTCTTTAAAGAACATCAATCCATAAGCACCACTATAGCCTACATATTTGGTCGTAACCATTTTTATTATATCGTATGAAATGAATAATAGGAGCCCGATATGAATCAGTGTTAATATTGATAAAATTATGAGATTATTGAAATGTCTGCAATAAAATTTTGTAAAACAAAGCTGTCACATTTAATAAATATTTAAAGCCTACAAACAATAACAATCAATAAATAAAAATAAACAATTTTACTGAATATAAATAAACATAGTTTTAGACTGGATTAAATATGTAGGGAATCGATTTAGAAAATTGTGAAAATTATAGTTAGGTACTTTTTTTTTCGGTGGGAAAATCATCTTATGTCATCCCGGCTCTTGGGCGGAGCGGGAAATAGTGTCAGACTTTTACTGACTAAAAACCCACTCCTGTTCCTTCGTTGCCTTTCGTACCAGGGGCGAGTCTTCCTTTCAGAATCAGACTCTTGGCCCCAGTATGCTTCGACCCTGCTAAGAGTTAGGTACTGGAATATTTTTGTTAATTGCAAAATTAAACTCCATGTAACAATTATAAAATTAATATGATGTCAAACGATTAGTCTGGGTTCATGTTGAACCCGGATCTCTGAACCATTTATAATCTTATTAGCCTTAAATCATTCAACGTCATGCATGTCACTTTAAGTGTTGTAAAAAGTTGAATGATAACATACAACATTGTCATTGTGGGGTACAAAAACGCATGTTGTACCTACGCCTCCTTTAAGTTGAACGTCCGAAAGCAGTACGGTACCCTTACAGCCAGTTACAGATCCGTTACTCGAATAATACAAGTCCTCAATTATACAGTATGCACTTAAATTTTTTTAAGGAGCAGTATTGTTCCAAAAACTCAATTGAGGTCGAATTTCACTGAACGCTAAATACGGTTACAAGTAGCAAGCTGCTTTTTTAAAAATCGGGATAACTCGTTTTGTTTTTTCGTACAGATTGGCGACTTCTTTATAGCATAAAGAAGACTTCTTTATGCATCCTGTTGAATGCAAGGTAGTGTTAATAATACATATAATGGCTTTTTTTCGGTGGTAAAATCATCCAATGACAGCCCCCACTCTTGGGCGGAGCGAGAGATAGTGTCAGACTTTTTGCCTTTCGTATATAATAGCTTACAATTTCAGCAATTATTAAAATATATATATATATATATATATATATAAAGATCCCTGGAAGAAAGATCCCTAAAGATATATATAAACTTCTCCTGGTCACTGTATAACTAAAGAACGGCTGGACCAATTTTAATAATTCTTTTTTTTATCAAGTTCAGCATACCTTTCCTGGTTTAAAAGCAAAAAATAAAAACATAATTAGGGTAGGGCAGGTAGGTAGGGTAGATAGGTAAGTGGAGTAGGGTAGGTAGGTAGCGTAGGGTAGGGTAAGGTAGATAGAGTTGGGTAGAGTAGAATAGAGTAGAATACAGTAGTCAGTTGATGGAACCGAAGCCGCGGACATAAGCTAGTTATATATAATTTTTCTATTTGTACTCGTAATGTATACGTGCGATGTCATAATACACTGAAAAATGTATTGATTAGTATTAATTGTCAAGTTTATTTATGTCATTTGCTGGAACCTCGCGCTAAAATGATGGTTATTGAACTTTGCCTAGAATAGTGTGTGAATATTAGTAGATATTCAAAATACATCCTGTACTAATAGAAATATTTTGAATAGATACGTCATTCTTATAAAAATATCAAATATTTGTCGTTCCAACTCTCCAATAAATAAATATCTTATTTCAAATACCGTGTGTTTTTTGGACGGCATATTTATATGACTGATCTTCGCTTACGTTTCACCTAATGTCCATGTAGTGTTTAAATAGTCCACAATACCAATAAATTGATTGTCCTTATCTATTTACCTAAGTAAAAGGTCTCAAATGGAAGATCAATGTTATGTGAAGTTCGACCAGAGCATTTGTACGCTTTGAAAAATATTTTCTAATACACATGACGTCAAAACAGAGAATTATGCGGCAGTGACATTAGTGTACCTACAAACATGGCATGTTTAAATAAAAAAATGATTCACAACTTTTCCACAATCTCCTTCAAATAATAATAAGTATATATATTTCTGAGTGCCTAGCGTTCAAAATATGTAAATTAGGCAAAAGAATGTTTCTAAAAAAATATTGCGTTGATTTTCTTACCGGTCTAGATTTCCCAAAGTTAGTTCGAACTCATTTAATTTATAGACTATTAAAATTCTTCAAAAGGAAATTCACGTGGCTCCTAAAAGTCAAGGTCGTTCATTATAGGTAGGTTTATAGGATAGATAAACTAGTTTTCTTCATAATGTAGAAAATGTTTTGTTGTGGGTGGGTACCCGTCTACCGCTCTACAAGGATATGCTATGATAAATTGGTTGTTATGACTAGATTTTGTACAAAATTAATTGATTTTTACTAAGAAACAGGATGGGATATTACATAAATTAGTTGGCAACACTGACCACTTACACCCACCAAACATGTTCTAGCTATAACATTGTCGTCTTATGTCATACGACCAATAAAATATCAGGCGCCTGTCATTTTTCGAGTATCTAGTAGCGTCAAAGAAGCTATTTGCTCGACTCTTTATGAAGTCCAAGGTTTTTAGGTAAATAACATCATATTAAAGTGGCATTTCACTCATTTCAGTTACGACGGCAGTGATGGTTCATCCAGGACCGAACAGGGAGCAATTTTGAACCCTGGCACCAAAGATGCAGCCTTAGACGTTGCCGGCGCAGTTCGCTGGTACGACGCCAAGGGGCATCTTTACCAAATGACGTACAAGGCTGGCAAGAGAGGCTACAGAACAATCATCAAGAAACTATCGTAATACATCGCCGGCAATGGAATGCAATTTTAAGTATTAGCTCGAATATATTTCGATCAAAAGACTGGACAAATAATGTTATTTATTAACTAGAATGGTGTATTTAATTAAATTAACTGAATTATCTCAATTATTGTAACAACTTCTTCAAACTCAGTAAATTTAGTTCAAATTTATTAGATACGTTTCTATTTCGACATTTTTACAAATCAATAAATTCTAATTTAATTAATTCAAAACCTGCTCATTATATAGGTAACTGTACTAGATTTAATATTATAGAATAATGTGAAATTATATAAGTTACAAATTAATATTAGTTACCTAATTGGGATGTACTCATATGTTCTATTTCTTAAATTAAAATATGTGTAAAAGTGTATTTTTTTTGTTTACTTCATTTAGAGTATATCTATGTTGTAACTCGTAATGCACGTAGCTATAATAATAACAGCTGCACGGGTTGATCCCCAAGGTTAAGCAATGGTTGCAGAGGTCGATCTTTGGATGGGTAACCATCTTAACGTACTAAGATTCCTATGTGCTTTGAAAAACACGTAGAGCCGTTTGTCTTGGCTGTCATTTGTAGATATCTGACAGTCGTTACGGATAGTCAAGCAAGGATTTCTGATACCGGTTTTACCAAGGGGTATCATATTAACCAATTACTGAGTGGTGGAGATCGGATAGGCAGTCGCTTCATGTAAAATCCAGCTGCATCCGGTTAGACTGGTAGCTGACCCCAACACAGTTGGGAAAATACTCGGAAAACTTAACTATGTATGTTGTAACATACGTAAGTATTTCCCAATGGTAGACCCACATTTACCCAATTATATATTTATTTATTTATTTAGTACATGGAGGACTTACAGCTAATAAAACCAGACAAAAAAAAAGGAAACCATAATCATTGGAAAGCCAATTACAAGTCCTCACGTATAGACATTAGAATAAATTAAAAATGGTGTGAGCATAAAAACAAAAATGCTTCGCTTTTTAGAAAGTGTAGTAGGATACAGCATAAATCCTAAATCAATATGTTCAAGATATTTTTTTACTTTCATGCAGGCGAAGCCGCTGACCAAAGATAGTACGTAACATAAGCCTCTAATGAAACTGGATACATAATATAAGATGAAATTGACTTCTCGAGTCAGCAGAGTTGACTAGTTGCACTTAGATTTAGATGGAGTTCGTTGTGCTCATATACGGCGAGTATCCACCCTTACATTGTTAACATCTCTACGGTCCGGGCTAAGCGTTTCGCCTCGTCGTTTATACCAGGTATCAAAGGACTGGAACAATTTTCCTGCTACGGTCTTCCCTTCCAATTTTGGTGTCTTCAAGGCTAGAGTGAATAGGCTCTTAATAAACTAGTACACTTTACCATCGATTGCATCACTGTTACCATCAGCTGGGATCGCAGTCAAATACTAGTATTTACTTTTAGAAAAACCTGAAAATCATTTTAAGTATATGTGTGATATGTGTACTAAGACTCAGCATAATATAGTAAGGAACATTATAGATAACATAACGTAGTATAATCTTACATTAGTATGAGTAAGTATAACATCTGAAGCATTTGCTGCTTTAGTCAAATAACTTGCTCGAAAACATCAAAAACTTGTAAATTAAACGAAAAATTCGAAATAAATTAAGTATTAGTTATTTAACAGTAGTTAATGAGTATTTATTGTGAAGACCGACAGTGTTGCCCAGTCTACGGTGTGTCAATTTCTGTGTTTGCCATATTTCACCACAACCTGATTCGTGTTATCACCTTAGTTACTGCACTTCTACAATTGATGTAACTTCACAAATGGTTAATGTATTTAAGGAGATTTTTACCAGTGTTTTATATCATTTACATTTACGTGTTCTACCCATTTGGATATCGTCGTTCACCTGCCATCATGATTTCTCTGGTGAGTTTTAATTTCGTTAGAAATATTTACAATTTTCAAAAAAAAAACTTGTAGTGGGTAGTTCTTAGTCGAGCTACACTTTTTCTACATCCGCTATAAAAGTATCATAAAAATTAAAAAACAAAACTGTGAACGCCATTACAAGTGGCATTAATATCTTTCTACATAAGTAACAACGATAGGAGATGAGATCAAAAATTAAGAAAAAAAGGTGTAGAAAATCTTTTTATTTATTACTCGTCGACTCTGTAGACACCTTTGAACGTAAAGGTCACAACATAGCACAGCTCCGTCGACGGCGCGTAGTGTTCCACGCGCGCCTCAAGGAGATGTCAGCAAAACCGTAATAAGAGCCCAGCAGGATCGAAGCCTACTGGGGCCATGTGTTCGCTTCTGAAAGGAAAAGCCGGGGCTCTGGAATGCAAGGCAACGAAGGAACTTAGGAGTGGGTTTTAGTCAGTGAAAGTCTGACACGCCCTCCCATCCGCCCAAGGGCAGGAGATGTCATTGGATGATTTCCAAACTAAAAAAAAAAACAGCACAGCCCGCTAAATTTCTTTTGCAATTCGCTCGAAAACTCATATTCAAAGTAACTAGTGCGAGTTTATTTTACGTTAACGCTGTCGATACATTTATGACGTTAGGCGCTTTGATTAAACAAACGCAGTTTACATTTCAATCGCATAACAAATATTCGAGTACTTAATATACAGTCATATTCTACACACAGTAAAGAAATAGTCATTTTACGAAAATACATTTCATAACCATCTCTGTAGCAAACACAATGAAATATTATTCAACAGGTATTATAGGAAGTAAGATCAAGAGTTGTCACAACACTGTACATAACAACGAACGCTGAGCTGAAGGCTAATAGGTCACACATGAAAAAAGAGAACTTCACGACAAGTCTACAACATTACATCACTACGCTTGGTTGATAAGTTACCTACACATTATACTTAATATTTATTATATGTCGTCATGTTTCAGAAACTGTTCGTGTTTGTACTCTTGGCCGCAGTTGTGATCGCTGAAGAAAAACCAGTAGCTGAAATCTTATCGGAAAATACTAATGTCAATCCTGATGGATATAACTTTGAGTAAGTATATTCTTGGTCTCCGTGATAAGATATGACCCAGCCCCTCTCACAAAGACAAAACCTGGGTCTTGTCTCCACAACACAGTCAAGTATAGGGATAATCATTGGTTGTTAGGTATCACGTTCTATGAAAAGTTTTTGAGAGAAAGAAGAGGCCTCTGCGACTTGGCTTCGGCTCCTTATATACTTCTCCCAAAGGTCCAGAACCCCGGGGTTCTGATATTAATAATACGAAAAAACCTTATCCTAAGTAATGGGAATATTACAAGTTAAGTAAGCTAAATGATATTTATTTTACAAATAGGTTTTTAAGAACACACAACAACATTTTTTTTGGTGAATTTAAACTAGATGAAGCTGGTGTTTCATAACTGCTTCTTGGGGTAACGTTGTCGCCTACCCTCAATTTCGGCTCTTACATCGAGGCTAAAACTCAACAGGCTCCCAAAAAATTGGGGATCTTAGCCAAGGTGAGACAGTACTTCACGCCGGAACAGCTGCTTAAACTTTATCAAGCGCAAGTTCGATCGAGTATGGAATACTGCTCTCATCTTTGGGATAGGTCCGTCGTTGGCCACATCATCACTTACCATCAGGTGGGATCGCAGTCAAGCACTGGTTTATATGAATTATAAAAAAAAAAAAAAAATATCAGCTTGATGCTCTAGAGTCGATTGAGGGGAGGCCAAGAGGATCATCGGTGATGATGCACTTGTCGAATCAAAACTCCAAAGCCTTGAGCATCGACGCCGAGTTGCTGGCCTGTCGGTTTTCTATCGATTACACTTCGGGGAGTGTGCGTTGGAATTGCATAATTTAATTCCACCAAGTCCGTTCCATCATCGGACCACGTACGGCGTTGCGCCATCGGTACATGGTGGACATCCCACCCATACGTACAAAGCGTTTTAGGAACACATTCATAATGCGTACAGCTAAGGAGCGGAATTCCCTGCCGGAGTCCCTGATAGCTACAACCTTAGGGGTCTTGAAGTCAAGAGTGAATAGGTTACTTCTAGGCAAGCGTGCTCCATCGTTGGCCACATCATCACTTACCATCAGGTGAGATAGTGGTCAAACGCGAGCCTATGAATAATAAAAAAAAAAAACTGGGAAAAAATAAACAGCTATTACTACATTCGGAAAAAATACTACTCAGTCTTCAAATGTACTCCTAGTAATAACTAACTTTAAAAAACACGTATTCTTGCTACAAATATCGAAGTAAAAGAGAGATTATAACTCATCACATGAGAATGGTACAACGCGGTACTGGAACGTATAACATAAAATTAAATCACCACAGTGTCATGAAAGCTTACATAAATTATAAAATTCTCGTTCTAGTTTCAAGACAAGTGACGGTGTATCCCGTCAGGAAGAAGGCAGCCTGATCACCGTCGACGAAAAGCAAGGCATTGCCATCAAGGGCTCCTACTCATACCTCACTCCTGAAGGTGAGGAATACCAGGTCACCTTCACCGCTGACGATAAGGGATACAAACCTACCATAAGAGTACTCCCCGCCCAACAGTAATTTTATAATTATTTATACTTTTGTACTGCTTTCTACTGAGTTAATTTAAATATAATTTGTTACAAATTCTGTTGCATTTATTTTCAACCTTTTTAATGATGTGGTGATTTTTTATTCACGTTTACTATGAACGGGTGACAAGAATATCTTTGGTTAGTTGTAGGTGTAGAAATTAAACAGAAGTGGTTATATCGGAACTGAAATTGGGTTTGTCAGAATCGGAATCGGAACCGGAATTGGAGGTGGAAACAAAAACGTCAAATAAAACACAACTAAAACTAATCAGTAACTCGCTTAATTAGATATAAATAAAGCGCGAACTCACCACATGCCAAATACGAAACAAAATAACAGGTGAAAGAGTAATCGACAGAAGGCACAGGGGAGGTTCCCCGCGCGACCAGTATAAACTTGTTTGTACCTCCTATATAAGTTCCGATTAAAATGTGTCGGAACCGAAATCGGAATCAGAGATGCAACATCAATCGGAAGTTCCGACCTTTCGGAATCAGAATCGAACCTCCGTAATATTACGGTTGAATGTTCAGGGTAGCCAAAAACACTATGAAGTAATTGTGTCAGGCGCTGACTAACTTTGAAATATTAGGTTTAAATCAAATAACAGTTAAACACTAGGTGCAATTTTGTCATATCTACACAGAGATTGATTTTCGTAAAAAAAAATCATTTTGTTATATAAAAGCAACAACCAGTTTGACCCCAGGTGCAACTTTAAATTTTATAGATCTTACCGACTTTTCGTGACAAGTTACTGAGCCGCATCGTGTCACTGTATTTTGTCAGTGCACAGAATTGAAAGAAAGAATAAAAGAGCTGTATTTAATATAAAATTTTAGACAAGGACCAACAATCAAAAACTACTGTTTTAAAAATTGCTCATTCAAAATGCCACCATTATCTTTCAATCGGTTTTAAATCATTAAGAGTATTATTTTACTTTTTTATGACCGGTTGAAATTTGCTTGTTCCTGCCGATTCGATGCAGGCTCATGACCCATAGCTATCTCATTTATATATGGTCCTGTTTTGATGCCAAATTAGATGGTCCTCAGGCAAACTTCTCACAAAATATTACTAAATGATTAGGTTAGTCTACCGTTTTAAGAGAATTTCCGAAATATTCTGAACACGATTTTTGACAACTCAGACATAAGTATACGTATACAAAATATTACCTATAAATAAAAAATTAGCCAGTAACTGTTCACAGTAATGTTGATACCCTATATTAAAATATCTTCTCCAAATTCTTTTACTTGGACTATCAAGTGTGCCTTGATTCAATATTGCCACTCTCTTGTCGTGAAGTTTCATTTAGTAAGTTCGTGCCGACAATATTTGAGCAGGCACTTAATCTGAGAAGGCTTACTCTCCCGAAGTGTACTCTTTTAATGTGTTTGATACAGTCCAATCAGTTTTTTATGAGAATTAGTTAAGTTAGTGCTCCATTTGCGCTTATGGACTTCTTTAAATTACTCCCGTGTATGAATTTATAATTTAAAAAATATTTAGTGCCTGTAACTTTTTTAAAGATTCCAAACCATCCAAAGCAGATCTGACTTAAGAGGAATGATACTTTGATTAGTTTCAACAAATTTATCCGTTAAGTTTTATCAGTTTTTATCAATGAAACATTCATATATTTTACTTAACTTCAAGGTTATAACAGTGATCGTCGGCTGCAGTATCAATTCATACAAATGCATGCTCCTTTTCTTTTTTTTAAGGTTGGAAAATCAATAAAAACTTCTTTTCGTATCAGTCTTTTAATGACTAAAATCCATCCGTGTTCCTTCAATTACCCCTAGCGATCCAGGGCTGTGCTGCCTATTTCGAACAATCCCGCAGCTCCAGTAATGGCTCGATATATTCATTTATTATTATAATATACACCTCATATTATGAAAACTTTAATAAACATGGTTCTCCTGCGGATATTTTCATTCTTTATGCGATCACGCAAGGAAACTCCGAGCATAGCCCTTTCCATTGCCCTTTGGGTGACTGTAAGCCTTCTGATGAGGCCCATTGTAAGCTACCAGGTTCCAGTGCCATATGTCATCACTGGCAACACGCACTAGTCATAGACTTTCGTCTTGAGACACTGTGGTATGTTGGACGAGAAGATACTGCGCAGCCTCCCGAACGCTGCCCAGCCGAGTCGGATTCGACGATTGACCTCTTTCTCAAAGTTAGACCTACCCAACTGGATTGTCTGTCCCAGGTAAACGTAATCGTCTACAACTTCGAGTGCAGAGTCTCCGATCTTGATCGGAGTGGGTGCTACATGGTTATTTACCATGACTTTGGTTTTGTCCAAGTTCATTCACTCTTTCGGAAGCTCTACTAAGGTCATCGAGCATTTTACTGAGCTCCTCCGTAGTCTCAACCTACTATATCGTCGGCAAACAGAAAGTGAGTGATGTACTCGCCAGAGTGATGTACATTAATGCCTAGTCCACTCCAGTCCAGAACCTTGAAGACATCCTCCAATGCAGCCGTAAACAGTTTCAGAGAAATGACGTCTCCCTGCCTCACACCCCGCTGCAGAAGGAGCAGAGGTTTTGAGATCCGGTCCTGAAGTCGGACTGCTTTCTCGTAGTCCACGAACGCTAAGCATAGCGGCAGGTTATACTCCTCGGTCTTCTGTATAACCTGCCGGAGCGTATGTATGTGGTCTACGGTGCTGGAACCTTTTCGGAATCCGGCTTGTTCGGGAGGCTGGAAGTCGTCAAACCTGCGCGCGAGACGATTCGTGATGACTCTGGAAAACAGCTTGTAGACATGGCTCAGAAGTGAGATGGGCCTGTGATTCTTAAGCAGGGCATATACCTTAGGACTCTATACCTTATTACCACTTAATACCTAACTGTTTTGGGCACGCCATAATTATGGCGGTACGAGGAGACTCTTTGAGAAGTGGCCGGAAATATGCCGCAGCGTCCTCTCCTTCCACTTAATGCAGTTCCTCACCGGACATAGTAGGTTCGGGAGGTTCCAGCACCGGATTCATTTGGAAGAAACGCCCGTGTGTCACCATGTGTAGACCGCAAACAGTGGAAGTGTGCCACGCTTGAGCGAAGTACCACCGTGTCGTGAGGGCGATTGGCGGCAGCGACCTCTCCACTGGGCCCTGGTACAGGCAGCGACGTGCGAGCAATACAAGTTAAAAAGCCGGGCTTGATGTGAAAATAATACCTCACCACACCACAGTCATCTATATCATAAAACACAACAAATGAATTAAATTAAATAAAACTCTAATTTTTAAACTTCGCGCGCTTATGCGTTTACGCGCTGTTGCCATTTCGTGTTCATTCACGCACGATACCTAGGACGTATGCACATTAAGTAATGTTGCCGCTCTGAGCGCCATCTCTCCGATCTCACTCTAACACTTAACAAAAAAAAGAGATGAACACTAGTGTGTTGCTGCCTCTGTCTGGCGCAAAGGCTTGTTATGAGGCTTGATCTGCCATCTCACTTTTCCCTATAAAAACATAAAAATGTGAGTCTGTGTGAGTAAAATTTGATACTGTGTGCAAGTACTAATCGAACATTTTTTCTTTAAAATATTCCGGGCTTGAAATGTTTGATCAATGAATTTTACTACAAGGCGCACTTTTACTACACAAATTCCGAGGCGCCCTCTATCTATGACGCTTAAAAGTTCCGCAAACAAATTAGTTCAAATTTGCTTTGAGCGGTTAAATCGTGTTTACTTTTACGTGTGTTTTGTTAACAAAGATTTTTGATTTCTGTCATTTAAAGTTTTATGATTAGTTATTACTGTAACTTACTTTGTTTTGAAGTGATTAAAGTTTATTATCTTTGAAATGAATTCGGAAATACATGCAATTGTTCCTTGTGACGGATTAAAATGTGTGGAAAAAATACTTGGCCAGGTAAAGACTTTGACTTTTAGAGATAAATATGATCTCGTAACTTCGCCTAAACATACCCCTGATTTGAATATTTCTCAGAAAACTAAATCACATAATAGGCAGTTTCATTCGTGTTGCATATTTTTCTCAAACGATAAGAATGCTTGGAATACATCAGGTTATAATGACTTAAATAACTTCGCTGGTGCTATGAAAAGACATCAGAATTCTCAAATGCTGTTATTTCATTGTGTAGTTTTGGTAAACCGCGAACAAAAACTTGGTTCTATTTCTCGACCGATATCCGTGTTCTCGACAGTTATGTGATGAAATTTCTAAGTGTGTGATAAAGAAACGAAGAACGGCTATGCTGTTGTATACTCTATGGCTGTTTAAATTGTGAGTATTTGCTATGCTAATTATATTACATATATATCGTAAACAAATGATTGATTTCATTGATTGATTGACTTTGTGCGCCATCTAGTGGATTATTCAGAAGTAGCCAGCTAGAATTTTGTTGTGAGCGAGCAAGAGTTGCCAAAAAATATCAATAGATGGCTCTTACATATTTTAAATCATTTATGATACAGGTATGATGTATAATTAATTTCTATCTTATTAATAACAAATGAAAATGTAGCAATTAATCAGCATTACAGCAAGAGATTTTGCACTGATGATACGTGACGGCGGATTATAGCGCGAGTTTTTTTTATTCGAAATATTAGGTAAATGGGTACTTGGGTAGGTAGTAGATAAGTCAAGGTTCCTTGGCTTGCCCCCTTTAAAGGTATCTGGCACGCCACTGGGTACAGGTCATGGTCTGGAGTGAGGAGGAATGGCAGGCGGTCGCCTCCTTCTGCAACGCAGTAATGCTAGCAAAGGAGGCGTCCGCACGCGTAAGGGAACGGACTTCCTCACGCCCTGGCCGCCGCGCCGGGATCCTGACCCCGATTTCCAGCCACCGTAGTCAAGGACTTTCGGATGGCAAGCAGTTAGAAGCACCCTAGAGCGGGAGAAGTCATTTGATGGTTGGATTTCGCACCTAAAAAATACCTAACTTTTTACTGCTAATGTTTCTTGGTCATATTTTGAAACAGTTTTTACCATGATTACTCCTCCATTTTAAATCAATTCCTTTGATAAATAATATAATCAATCATTTGAAAATATAGAAATATACCTACTAGGATCTTCTTTTTGTGCTTTGCCCTATTTGACTTTTAAAGTAGAACACGATCTTAATCCTGATTAATGATACCTAGTGAAGCGAACTAAAAAAGATGTTACTGTGTTTTGAAGTTCTGCGTGAGAAGTTTACACGTAAACCAAATGATAAGATGATGGTTCTTGTAAATTCGGAGCGCTGACTAACATTACGACCCTATTTAATATAACTGACCATTTTTGATAAATTATATCAATAAAATTTATCAAAATATTACATAATAATTGTGTATAAAACCAACATACAACATTATGACCATGTCACCTGTCGTCCGAGATTGTCAGCTTTATTGAATAAGCCGTTGACTAATATTTCAAAGGCAAAATTTTGTATCTATCTTGTCAGCCATCACTCTATCACCGATCTTTTTTGTTTGCACTATATTTTATTAGAAAGAAAGATATAGGAAATCTGTTAGAGAAGGTGTGTTATTAAAATCCTTTTAATATTATTAAAATTGTTTGTAGATAAAGTCTGTCAATACATTATAACTTCAAATTTCAAAATTGTAACTTAACGATGTATGAGTAATTCAAACAGTTTGTATACTATTTTCTAAAAAAAACATGGAGTAAAATTGTCCAGCTGCTTATATCTTCGTGGTTGCAAGCATAGCTCCTAAACAGATAAATCGACCAAACTATAGGATGTTTCTTATCTCAGAAGTAGGTATGGTTCCTTGGCATAGTACTCTACTTTCATGAGGACGAAGCCGCTTGCAGGAGCTAGTTATTAAATAACCCCTTGAAATAAAAAGATAGGTCCTAATTGATTTGAATGAACAATAATTGCTATGGGACAAAGTGATATTTGTAAACTTAATGATACAAATCAAATTAATTTTAGCCTTTATTTCAGGCAGTAGCAGCTTTATTTGGCAGTTTTAAGGTATACAAGGACAAAAAAAAATCCTTTACATATTTGGTTTACGCAATGTAACTGTAAGACTTATATCGGGGTGTTTCAAAGAGTGAGTTTAAGCTTGAGGGGTGGGCGCAGCCTGATCGGCAGCCTGGTCGGCAGCTTTCTCTTCGGTGGGCTGGTAACCATTCTTGTCGGCTAAGTAGGTAACGGAGATTTTTTGGCCATCGGGAGCGACGTACTTGTAGCTTCCCCTAACGACGAGACCCTCCTGGTCGGTGTCGTTCTTGTACTCTCCAGTCTCCTGCCTAGAAGTGCCGTCACTGGTCTCAAACCTGGAAGAAATAATAAGTTAGATTGTTTCGTTATAAAATTTGAACTGCAGAATTTTACAATCTTGAACAATTTAGGAATTGGCCTTTTTCAAACACATCAAGGAGGCTGTAAACGTTTGACGCAGTAGCTAAGCGATTATTTATTTATTTATTAAAACTTTATGCACTAGTAATAAACACAGTAAAAAGGCGAAAAAGGCAAAGGCCCTGAGTGTTGTTTGCAATTCCCTTACGAACAAATATTTGTATGGCTTACAGTTGTTTCGGGTCTGACTGTTTGTGTATATGAGTTTTTAAAGCTCGTAAACGCACTCATGACACAGGATAAAACCAAAATATTTTCTAAAAAGAGAAACAGAAACCGCAAATCTATATATACAAAATTCACCCCTTAAGGGGACGAGATAAGGTTCCTAAGTTTGTATGGAGAAACCTTCTTTCGCGCGGGCGAAGCCGCTGGCAGAAGCTAGTATAACTATATTTTTACTTAGGTCGAGGTTTTGGGCTCATGCCATATGCAGACAAATGTTAGTAAACAAGTGATGATAATGCCCTTTTCAAACAATGCATCAAGAAACATCTCATGAAGTATTTATTAATAATTATTCTTTATGTCGTGTGTTACCGAGTATGAGTGTCTACTTGTTATGTCATTATTTTTACGTCAATACCTTTGATCAATGTTACTGAGTAAGTAACAAAATGTAACTGGTTATTTAACATTTGTAATAGAAGTACCTATTAGAGTATGTATTTAGCACGAAAATTGAAAATACCGTAAGACACGGTCGTGATACTAATAACTTGACATTGGTTTTCCACCAGTTTTTGACTGTCATATCAATTTCAACACATTTGCGCAAGTACAGTCAGAAAAAAAAATTGTTAATCACTCTAACGTTGAATGTCACTGGCATATCATAAAACAACAAGGTCCACGGGCCTCATACGGCCGGATGAGCTATCAATGCTATCATTATTGATAGAGCCGGGTCACTAGCAAATGTAAGTGATTGAGATTTGAGGCCCAATTAAAATCAAAACAAAGAGAGTGTTGGTACATTCGCGTTTCATTTGAAATTGCCTGTTCAATGATAACAAGAAATGTGAAAATGTACCAGTAAAATCAAAAAAAAAAAAAAAACTTTCTTAGTTTGTCTTCTCTAAAATTAGATTTTGCGGCCCAATTAGTGTACGGTCTTCATGCTTTTGGCTCACCAGTGACTGAGTTCACTTAGCAGTTACATAATTATGTAGCTTCAATCTGAGTGAAATTACAATTTAGTAGATATTTTTATCAAAAGTGGTGAATAATAATTGTTTTCCTGACTATAATTTGAATTTAAAATACTCAATGCGTTATTAAAAATAAAAACTTTTTTTTTTAATACTAACTTAATCAACGCATATGGCGGGATGACTTTAACACCCTTTTTTAAGATAGAAAATCATCAAATAACTCCTCACGCTCGGAACGAGAGGGGGTGTCAGACTTTTACTGACTAAAACCCATCTGTGTTCCTTCAGTTGTTCTTTTCGTGCCACGATAACTCTTTCGACAATCCCGCAGCCTGAGCTTAACACTCTACAGACAGAACTGATCTCTCATGACGAATGGAAAAATTAAAGGAAGATCTTTGCCTTCCAGTAGGACAGTATCGATTAAAAATAACTTATTAATAACTTACTCGAAGTTGTACTTATCTACGTCGACCTCATCGACTTGCTTGAGGATCTGAACGGGTGCAGCGCCTCCTGCAGCCGGGGCCGGCGCGGGCGCATCTTCCTGAGCGAATGCTACTGCAAAAACGGCTAGAGCGAGCAAAGTCTGGAAACGTAATTAAGATGAATTGTTACAACAACAACACACAACTTTTAAAAACAATAAATCAACAATGTTATATTGTTGATTGTTGTTGTTGTTTGTTGTTTTATTGTCTTAATCTTAATTGTTTAAACAACTTTTAATAAAAACAATAAATCAAAAATGTTGTAGTGTTGATTTATTGTTTTTAAAAGTTGTGTGTACAATTAAGATTAAGATGTTATTAAGCATATTAAGTTAAAGTAACTTTGCTAATTATTTAATTTAGAAAGATACTTTATTGAATTTGATAGCTCAAAATGGTTCTCAATCAGATAGGACCACTGACATAAAATTTTAAAACTTTTTTCAAGATAGCAATTTCAAAATCCCACTACAAAAATCACTCACAATTTTCATCATTTTGAAGATGTTTTTAAAAAATAAGAATTCAAAAAGGATGTGTTGGTGGTAGGACGAGTCCTGAACGTCTATGCTCTGAAGTTACAACTTGAGCTATAAATATCATTCCATTGTGTTGACAATGCGATGTTTCGAAGTTTCATTGGGAGGCAAGGTGTTAATCACAATCATGCAAACAGTTTATTTAAGGTGATCCAAGAAACGTTACAGGGATTTGTGAATTGTGTAAATTGTTTGTCGTCGGCCGAAGCGGGCGTGTGTCTCTTAACCTACATCCAATACGACGTTCTAGCAAAAATCCTTGAAGGTAACGTACAATTTTGTTTTGATTGAAGATTCACACTAACATGACAATGCATCACTATTAAAGCTATTAACGAATCGCTAATCGTATCTAAAACATCCTTAGATATTTAAAATAGCAGCAAATATTTGACAAGGCAAATATTAATGTACATAGGCGTCGTAATGGAATCAATCTTGAGCTTAGATCATTTTTGAGCGTGCAGTTAAACGATCTAGTGCTTAAACGAAATCGTTTGGTTAGTGGAATAAAGTATTTATTTTGAATTCCTACTTCAGTGGTTTCAAATATAATTCTGTGGTACATTTATATTGCAATATTGTTTTAATTGATAATTTTAATTAAGTCTTCAAATTATCCTAAATCGTAAAGTTAGACCTCCGAGTATAGGTCTATTACTGGTTATGTAATAAGGTGGTCGTAAGTGATGTGATAGCTATAAGAATCATAGTCATAGTCATTGATTAATTATTGTAAACAAGTAACATAACGAAATCAGCCTTATAACGTACCCATTACTGGGGCTCAGTCCTCTTCTCTAGGAGAGGGAATGGGCCGCAATGAGCCAGTAATCCACCACGCACGGGTCCAGTGCGGATCGGTAAATGTCACATGTCTTCGATTTTTTTTTTTTGTGTAAGGACATACCAATTTTCTCACGTAGCTTTCCTTCGTCGTTTTGAGAGAAATTACGATGAAATAAATTACACAAAATAATGCTCCTGGTTCGGTTTGAACCCGCGACCTAAATCTCGTAAATTGGGGCTGTTACCACGGCTCAAATTATAAATTTGAAATATTAAGGCGCTATAGTTTTTCCTGTGACAAACATGTCAAATATTTACTGTTTGTTGAAGAGAATTAAGTACAAAGTAAACATTAAACAGAAACTTACACAGTTCTGTTTAATGTTTACTTTGTACTCGTAACATTATCTTCGTTTAGATCGGAGCCCATTTTCTTAGAGGATGTACCTACTTATCACTAGGGCGGGTCACGATTTCATAATGATATGACATCACCCCACGAATCCTCAACTACGAAGTTTTAATTACTTGTTGTGATACCTAGAGAGGTCAGGCGGAATGAAAGGTACAAAATATCTACACCAATACGATATTCCAAGTCTTGTCCTCCAACTCGACTCTAAGGACCTGGCCACGTTACCACGGTGCGTAGTAAATAGAATTAACATACCTGAAATTTCGCGATCAGTCTTCAACCAAAGGGAAAGACAAGACAACGTCGTAAAGACGTTGTCTTGTCTTTTATTTAGAAAACAAAGCAGTGTTTCAAAAACCATTAAGAATTTTTTGACGATGCAGTGCTTGAATAACACTGTGTCGTAGTATGATGCGGTACCGTACCGTGCATCCGCTTGACACTGCTCGACATCATAATTATATCTGCACGACACGGCAACGTGCCGCAGTTAACCACCGCGGCGTTGCACGTTAAGAGCGCCCAACCCGTGATACTTCCCATTCGACCGCTGTTATGTGATTATGTCGTTGTTACACATCTTTCTCTAAATTTTTTCGAGACACATATTTTGTAGTTATTATCTAAGTTTCTATTGAAAACCAAACATAACATGCATTTGTATAAAGCAAATCCAGTAAAGACCTTTGAAAATCTACTATTTTACACAAATTGTACGTGACATTTGGCCCTTCATAATGTACACATAAATAGAAAAAGTAAAAAAAATATGAGGAAACTGCACATTAAATCGATACCAATTTTTTTTCCAAAAGCTTTTAAAGCAATTGTATGTAATTCCTGGAACAAGTTTTGTGAAATATTCGAGTGAGCAACGGAAGTTACCGAATGGCAACCGAGCGTTCAGGCGCTCTCTCTCTTTTTTCGCGTTGCTTCTTTATCAAACATTACGTTGGATGCAACAACAAGCTTTTCAACTGTGCCCACATTGACGAAAGATGGACCGAGAAGGGCCCTCTTAACGACACCGCATGGAGGTAACGTGGAATTGACAAATATAGCTGGTTATCATTCATCGAGGATTTTTTTCCGTTATCATGGCTACTGAGTCGAATGGAAGCCTTTAAACAGACTTTTGGCATTTGTGCCTTAGTGTTTGACAATGTACAAACGTAGAATTAAAAAGTAAGACAATTTTCAAATGCGTTCAAAAAAAAAACCAAACATTTATGTCACCTTCTTAAAACTGTAGTTTTTAGGGTCCCATACCTCAAAAGGAAAAAAACTGAACGCTTATAGAATCATTTTGTTGTTCGTCTGTCTGTCTGTGTGTGAAGACCCTTTATCTTGGGAACGCGTGGAGGTATCAAGTTGAAATTAAAACTATATACTCAGCTATGTGGCCCATGAAGCTGTAAAAAACTCAAACTTCTAAGTTAACGAAAAAAGAAGATTCGGCAATTTATATCGCAAAAAACGTTTATTTCGACACTCTCAAGCGAATTAAAATTCATAGGGTACTTCCTGTTTACCCAAAATCCTGAAATTTTACACAAAGCAAGGTCTTATGGTACAGGTATAGGAATAAATCTGAAAACAGTAAATTTATAGTTACGTCACAACAAAAAACATTTTTTGCGATTCTGAAAAATCTTCGAGACTCAGAGAGTAAGTTTGTACGGAATGCTCAGTGCACGAGTCCGACTCGCACTTGCCCAGTTTTTATTTACAGTGTTGGCAAAATAGTCGAAAAAAAAAATAACATGTTTATTCTTCGAGTGTATAGTAGATTGTCTATAGTCTATACATATGGAGATATCGCATTGGTTATGTAACAGAGGGCTGCGGTAACCCACACTGCGCAATATGTCATTGTAATTGAATTTTCAATAAAACATCTCCGAGTTGTTACAGGGTTGTGTATTCGATTTTCCTTAAGTTATTTCAAAATTATTAAGTTCTACAAGTTTTACATCAGAAACAATAATCACATCACGATGCGTTTGTGCGTTACGAACTAAGTAAAAAGATCATATTTTCCCAAATCTTGATAAGTAACATTTGTCTCAAACTTTTAGAATAACTTCCTAACAGCACCTCTTGAATTAGATAAGAACCTTAATATAAGTTTAAAATAGATTTTTTTTTTATAATACAGATCTAAAAATGTTTTGTCCATTTAAAGTTCCATCCATGATAGGGTTTCCCAACCTAAAAAAAACTGGGCTGAGGGTACCGTACAAACTTAACTATGAAAACAGTTCCAATTCCCGAATGGAGACTCGAAGATTTTACCGAATCGCAATTTTTTTTTCTTGTTGTGACGTAACAACAAATATACAGTTTTCAGATTTATTCCTATACCTGTGCTATAAGACCTTGCTTTATGCAAAATTTCAGGACTCTGGGTCAACGGGAAGTACCCTATGAGTTTTGATTTCCTCGAGAGTGTCGAAATATACGTTTTTTGAGACATAACTTATAAATTTGATTTTTTCACAGCTTCAAGAGACCGCAAATTTGAGTATATGCTTCAAATTTCAACTAAATACCTCCACGCGTTCCCGAGATAAAGGGTCTTGACAGACAGACAGACAGGCAGACGGACGGACAACAAAGTGAACCCTAAAAAAAACTTTCAGGTAAAGGTTTGTTTTCTGATAGGTTGGGAAATTAGACTTCAACTGATTAAAACCCAGCACACAACTGGGTTTTAATCAGTTGAAGTCTAATTTCTTAATATCTACTTCAGTTGGCGTTTATATTCCAGAGCTGCGATAACTCTTTCTAACAATCCTGCAGCCTTGGCAGGCACCGGGCCTTGCGGGTCCCATCAATTATGCTGACAGCTCTTTGAGGCGCGCGTGAAACATAATACGCTGTCGACCCGAGCTTGGTCCTTATCGGGATCGCTGCGCGGGTTTGCCGACATCGAGCAATGGGTAGCTCACCGTCCGCAAGCCCTACGGTGGCTGAGAATCGCCCTGTGACTCCCGCCACCAGGGACGTCTACTACAGCGGCTGAAGCGTGAGAACTACTCTTGTCTCACGCTTATCACCACCTCCTTTGCTCGCATTACTGCATCGCAGAAGGACCTCGTTCTGCGAAGAAGTCACCAGACTTCTCCCCATGCCCTTTCGCTCCGTACCACGGCAGAACCAGGGCTGGACACCAGAGGTCGCCGCCAACAATTACTTCCGCCGAAGAGTGCCAGACTCTAACGTATACTCCACCGTGTCCTCAGAGCGATGCGCACAATCGTAACATCCTTGAGTTTCTGGCCGCCCAATCCAAAACAGGAACCTCTCGTAACAACCGTGTCCAGTGCGGATTTCAAAGCAGATGCTTTAGATGGAAAGTGAGGACGCGGTGGTACCTCTCCAACCATTCTTAAAAGTGGAGACTTATTGTCTCAAATGTGGCGTTCCCAGCTCTGGGTTGCACCACTCACTATCTTCATGCTGCCATGAGATCCCACTGGAGCTCATTCCGCTGAACCGCGATTGGTCGCGGCAACTCGAAGGGTAACCAATTGAACACTATTACTTAGCCTTCATCCTTCTATCTGCAAGACGTATTTAAAAAACATAGAACAGTAAGAATAAACTTCAAACGGGCAGAAATATTTAAGGTACATAATTTACTTCCTAGTATTGACTTACATTTCTAATGCAATATCGGTTGAAACTCAAACTCATATACACCTAATTTGGAGTGATCGTTGCGACAAAGAAGAAAAATAACAATAACAAAAAGGAACAACAAAACAAGAATATCTTTGTGTTCCTAGTCATTCCAAATGTTACAATTGTTTCTTCATACATAGTTCTGTATACGAATTAATTGCGAAAATATGAAACATTGCAAGTGCCAACCCTGCATCTACATTTACCTAGTTAGATTCATATTGTTTGACCTCGCAGAGTACACAGTCGTACAAACAAGCCATGCTTAGATTTCGTCTATGGTTAAAAAAAGGTTATTTATGACTCTGATGCGGAATTGACGGTCAAAACCGTAACAATATAATTTTTATAAGGTCATTAAAATAATTGCTTATGCGTGCTGTTAATGAACCGAATAGAATTATATCGGTTCCTTCAATGAATAAAAAATAAAAATAGTTGTAATTATCATATCAAATGTCTACAGTTCAAAGTTATAAAACTTTAGGATTTCAAGGATACTTATAGGGGATTTTCCTGTAATCAGTACATGCAAGTAGTTGTTATATTTGTTACAATCACAATTATTTTATGTATGTACTAACTTTTGCCAGAGGTTTCGCCTGCGTAAAAGTAGAAAATTATGCCAAGGGGACATAATCCCGGAATAAAAAGTTACTCTATATGTGCTAATCCAGGACATGGACTGCCTGTGTTTGTCTTCCAAATTCTTGCAACCGTTTGAGCGCAAAGGTAATCCTTCGCGCTCAAACATACACATTCATACAAACTTTCGCCTTTATAATATCGTGACAATATTAGTGTTATTCGCTAGCTTTTGCTAGCGGCTCCGCCCTCATGAAAGTAGAACCTTATCCCAAGTGAATATACTCCCGAGATAAATAGCATCCTATGTCCTGCTCCACAACATGGCCTACCGGTGTTGGTGTTGTGTTATTGCCAAAAATACATACACACATATACAAAGAAACTTTACGCCTTTATAATATTAGTTTACATTTGATTAAAAAAAAACAATTATTCTTATTATCAAAATCAAACACCTATTCTATATTTACTTAATCCTTTAAAAAAACAATAAAAAGTTCAAATAACTTTAATTTCGGAAGTCGGTGTTCCAATAATAGTTTTGTCTCTTCGTTATTTAACACCGACTTCCGAAATTAAAGCTGTTTTGCACTTTTTTAGTGTTATTTTTAAATTGAAGTCGGTTGTATTTTTTTTGTAAAAAGATTTCTATTTTACAGTTTTTACTTGTGGTACCACAACTAAAAAGTGCGCCCCACTCAGTCAAACTTAAATAGTGTGCATTCTATAGTAAGGTAGGAATTTAATAATTAAAATATTGCATGACAACTTCAATAAGCCAAGGCTATCCAGCCTTATCGTCAGATCAGTTCCCCTCTTCTTTCAGTCAGTCATCGACTACACGTATAAACAAATCAATTTTACTTCTTCTTTGATCACAACAATAATTCTATGGGACCAACTCGGAAGTACCACCTTTCACAAAAAAAAAAAATATTTTCAAAATCGGTCCACAATTGACCGAGAAATTCTCCTTCTTTTTGATGTCGGCTATAAAGTATATTTGTCTAGCCAGCCCGCAAGGTAATTAATGTTATTTTTCATTCGACCTCCTTCAATATCTCAGTACATATAGGTACTATAAATTATTCCAGACGAGAATCACCCGCATTGGCTACATGCTTTATTTTTTTTCTACCATTAGGACTTCCCAGTTCTGTGAATCTCTAAACTCGTAGGGAAACTCTTTGGCAGTTTTTATTGAGACTGTAGTGAGATATGCTCGTATGTCGTGATATAGGAACTAAAATTCAAAAACCTGCATCGCGGTCTCAAAGTTCTACGCGTCATCATCATCATCATCAGCAGCCCTAAGTGTGGGATCCTCCCTTTTCAAACGAAGTTTTGCGAGACTTTACACCCTGTTCCATATTCCTATAAATGGCAATCCAGTAATGCTAGAGTGATATAATTTATCCTTAATATGAAGAATGAAAGAATTCGAGGAAGACCTATCAAGGTTTTTCTTTTTTCAGCGCACTTGTACAAATTGCAATCATTTTGGCAATTGGGTATAAGCTGTAGGTACATACTCAAACAGAAAATATAATAGTTCTGACAGAATCATTATGTCACGCCTCAACCTTTGTTGATGTTACTGTAGTACTCGTAGGTATATGTAGGAGCATTATAGTAGGTACTGAACCGGTTGTTATGCATGTCATAGATGCATATAATATGTTTGCCTATTACAGACCACTTACATAACTGTATTTATTTTAATATATAATTTTACTCCCGTATTTATAAATTTAAGAAGCAGTTAAGCTATGGCATAGTAACAGCTATGCTAATAAGAAACCTATAAGCATTTTAGAAAAGATTCGAAAGGAAATCAAACATTCGAAGACATCTGACACCTCGTGGTTGATTTTAGCCCACCCTCTATTTTTAGGTGGGAAATCATCCGATGATTTCTCTCGCCCTTGGGCGGAGCGCAAGGGTGTTTCAGACTTTTACTGACTAAATCCAGTCCTATGTGTCCTTCCTTGCCTTGCGTTCCAGGGCCCCGGGGTTCACTTTCACTTTACCCATGGCCCCAGTAGGATTCGACCCTGCTGGGCCCCTACGATTTACTGACATATCGGTCCGGACGGTTACCGGACGACCGGACGGCGAGCTACCTATTGCTCACCGTCCGTAAGCCTACGAGCCCTCCCCCTGTGAAGAGGTCAATAATTAAGCTGTGGGAACAATCTCTGCGTCTAACTAAAAGCTGACCGCGCTAGTGTAAAAATTATGACCTCTTCTTGTAAAATTACATAAAATTAAATGTTTATTATACATACACATATTTTTTTACTTTCTAACAGTGCTATTGCCATCTTAATTCTACATAGTCTTTACAATGTGTTTTAGGTGGTTGTAACCAAATCCTTACAGTCAATTCAAAGGTTGTCTAGTAGATATAGCTGGTAGCGATAAGACCGACATTGTACCCATACATAGATTTAAGTTTGTGAAACATTTTATTAATATTTCTGTGCACTGCAAACATAGCCCGAAAAATCACCAAACTTAAGTGGTAGTGGGCAGAACACATTGCACGCAGAACAGATGGTCGATGGGGCCGAAAGGTTCTGGAGTGGCGACCGTGCACCGGAAGACGCAGCGTTGGAAGGCCTCCCACAATGTGGATTGATGACCTGGTGAGAGTCACGGGAATCCGATGGATGCGAGACGCACAGAACCGTTCGTTGTGGTGACACTTGGGGGAGGCCTATGTCCAACAGTGGACGTCTTTCGGATGAAATGATGATGACGAAACGTTGATGATGAAGATGAATAGTCATGTTACTATTTTACTGCACCTTCTTTTTTTTTTTTGTTCTTTTCTGCACCATGGCAATCTGTCCAAGAACAATAAGCCACTGGGTTGGCCGACTTTTAGTCCGTTTATGTTTATATTGTATTAAATGAGAGCGGTTTCAGGCTAGCTCTCATCTCCCTGTGCGAATCTGGCGCTGAGTCCAGGGATGTCACATCTCTTCAACCTCGTGTGCTGTTGTCCTCCTGTTCCACTCAGTGCTAGTGCCAGCTCATTTGTGTGTTGTGCGAGTCTTTTCTGATATCTCAGGCTATGTTGACTGATTTCTTGCTTTACTGTTCGTATTTTCAAGTCTAGGTACATATATTTGTTGCTTATACTTTGGGGTATATTGAAGATGTTTCGTAATGCTTTGCTTTGAAACCTTTCCAAAATGTCAATGTTGCTATTGCTTGCTGTGCCCCATAGTTGAATGCCATATGTCCAGATAGGCTTAATGATGGCTTTGTAGACCATCATTTTACTCTCGTTGCTTAGGCGGGAGTAGCGACCTGTTATCTAATATATGCTGCGGAGTTTGCTGTCAAGTTGTTTGCGCTTGGTCCAGATATGCTTCTGCCAAGTCAATCTCCTATCCAAGTATAGACCCAGGTATTTTGCGTGGTCTTCTTGTGGGATGACTTCGTTGTTTAATTTTACTGGCGGGCAGGTTTCTTTTCTAAGTGTGAAAGTTACATGGGTGGACTTGGTTTGGTTTGCCTTTATTCTCCACTGTTTGAACCACTTCTCTATCTCGTACAGATGGTTTTGTAGTTGATATGAAGCGGTTTCTGATTTGGAATGTACTGACAGGATCGCAGTGTCGTCGGCATAGGTCGCAGTGACTGTGTCCCCATTAGTTGGAAGATCGGCAGTGTAGATCAGGTATAGAACCGGTCCCAGTATGCTTCCCTGAGGGACACCTGAGCGTATCTCATACAGATCAGAACATTCACTATCACATTTAACTTGAAAGCTTCTTCGGTTTAGGTAGGATAGGAGCATGTGGTAGAATGAGTGTGGAAGTAACTTTTTGAGTTTATATGCAAGTCCATCGTGCCAGACTTTGTCAAAGGCCTGACTTTTGTCCAAGAAAGCAGCAGAGCAGTACAATCGATTTTCCAGGCATCCACTGATAACGTCTATGATGCGATGGACCTGTTCAACTGTACCGTGTTCTTCTCGGAATCCGAACTGGTGACTGGGTATTATGTTTTTTAGGTGCTCTTTCATTCTTTTTAAAAGGATTTCTTCCATTTGTTTACCAATTACAGATAGGAGGCTTATAGGTCTATACGAAGTTCTTTCTTGTGGTGGTTTGCCTGGTTTAGGTACCATTACGACTTGAGCAATTTTCCATTGTCCTGGGAAGTGTTCAAGCCGAATGCAGGCATTGAATATCTTAACTAGGCTCATAATTCCCTTGTGTGGTAGTTGTTTTAAGAGGGTTGCGTCGACTAGATCGTAGCCTGGTGCTTTTCCTTCCTTGAGATGTTTTATTAGTTTTAAAATTTCTTTAGGACTTACGCATTTCAACGGCAGACACATTTGCAGAGGTGTATCAAGGAACTCTTTCACTTCTGTTGTGTGCTCCTGATCAGACTCTGGGAATGGTTGAAAGACAGCACTTAGATGATCAGCAAAAGCATTGGCTTTCTCCTGATTTGATCTTGCCCACCCATCTTGTCCTTAATAGGGGTTATTTGAGCTTTAGGTTTGTTTAAGGTTTTGGTTGCTTTCCATAGCGAATAATTCGTATCTATTGAGGGTGATAATGTTGACAGGTAATTCTGCAAATTGTTGTTATTAAACATTTCTATGAGGTTTTTTAACTCTATCGAGCATTTATTATATAAAGCTTTGTCTCTCGGGTACCTAGTGATATGCCAATTTTTTCTAAGTTTTCTTTTTTCTTTTATTTTGTCTTTGATATTTTTAGGGTAGACATTGTGTTTCAGGGGGTTTCCTTTGCTTTCAGGCGTTCCTTTGTTAGCGGCTTTATGAATGATAATGTTTAATTCCTTGACGGCATTTTCTAGGTCTTCGACCGTTAGAATCTTTTTATGTAGCTTTACTTCTGTGTCTATGACACTTCGGTATATTTCCCAGTTTGTGCTTTTCGGATGGTATATTCGTGCGGGGGGCTCACTTAGTGTCACCGTTGTATTGATGTTGAGAACAACTGGAGTGTGGTCCGAGCTTAAGTCGACACATGATTCCAATTTTGTAAAGTTCCTGTCAACATTTTTTGTAATAAAAAAGTCCAGCAGATCAGGAATCTTGTTTTTGTCGGTTGGCCAGTAAGTAAAGCCAATCAAGCTTCATTCTATCTGCTACTCGTAGGAGTTGTCTACCTCTTGGATTAATAAGTCGGGAACCCCAGTGTGTATGCTTGGAGTTCCAGTCTCCACCACAAATAAATCTGGATCCCATTTTAGCCAAAAAATTTTGGAATTCTCCTTCAGATATTATGTGTTTAGGAGGGCAATAAACTGCAGATATAATCATTTCGGCATGGTTGTCAGTGAGCTTTATAGAGGTTGCCTGAATTTTTTCAGTGCGAAATTCCTCCAAGGGATAGTGTTTGATATTGTTTTTGATAACAATCGCTGTTCCTCCATGACTGTTCCCAGATGGATGGTTTGTTGTGTGTATCGTGTAATTTTTGAATGCTACATGGGATTTAGCTGTAAACCTTGTCTCAGATATTAATGCTATGTCTATCCGCTCTGTTTCTAAGAAGACTTCTAATTCTTGACGTCTTTCCGTCAAGCCGTTGGCGTTCCAAGTTATTACTCGGAGGTTGCGTCCAATCATTTATTGGAAAGACTGCTGACTAGCTGAACAACGCTATTTAGCATTTTGTCCATCATCTTTTCCATTACAGCCATCATTGTCTGCTGGACCTTTTCAAGCATAGTTTCTAGTAATTGGGCAATATTCTGGATGTCTGTGCAGCTTTCCGCCTGTTTTGTTGGTTTAGTTTGTGTCTTGGTTACTACTGCATATGTCTTATTTGTGTTGTTGTCTCTTGGAGTATAGTATGTGATGATATTTACGACTTTGTCAGACGAGTCTGTCACCTGTTGTTTTTCTTTGGCCTTTGGAACAATTTTTAATATTTTTTCTTTATATTGTTTGTATGTTTTACAACCTTTGTAGCTGGCAGGGTGCTTTTCCAGGCAGTTATTAGCACAGGTGGCCTCGGTATCTGGTCTTTTTTTGCAGGTCGTTGTAGGAAGTTCTTCCCTACACTTGACACACCTAAAGGGTCTGTAGCACTGGTTTTTTGTATGTCCGAATCTCTGGCACCTTTTACATTGCAGTATTTCCTTGCTATTTTTTTTGTATGGGGCTTCAAATGTGACTTTCAAGTTATTTATATTTTTCACACTAAAGATGTCTTTGTTATTATGTTTTGGCTCTAAGTCCACATAAAACATTGGTAGAGGATCTTTTGATGTTCGGTGAAGCACGTTGACTACTTGTCTAACCTCGTGACCCAGTTCAGAAATTTCTTTGGCAATTTGTTTAGTGTCTTCCAATGAGTGGAGGCCACGTAGTATGACTCTGTAGGCTCTTTCGCTTTTTAGCTGATACGTATAGTGTGATATATTACGGGAAATAAAATTTTCTCTAATGCACTTGTAGGTTTGTATGTCCTTTGGCATTATTTTAATTACATGACCTGATCTGAGAGTAGTCATAGTATATAATGAAGTTTCGACGAACTTATTTAGCACATCCTTCAGTGATGTAACGTTTATTACTCCTGTCACAAAGATTGGTTCTGGCTTAGGTACGTACTCTTTTTTAGTCTTGCTTACATCCTGCGGTTGCTCATCTTCCAGTATATCAAAACTATTGTGAGTTGGTATCGCTATCTCGGGGCAGTTTTTTTTCTTCTTGTTGGTATCATTATGTATTGGGCTTGTTTCTTTCCTTTTAAATCTCCTGGAGGGGGTTCTGTCCTTTTGCCAGTTGTCATTCTCTTTATTTTGGTTCTCAAATGTATTCGGTTGTATATCTTTTACAATACTTTCACCTTCTTCATTTGTTTTGTTGGTAGAATTTTGTTCGTCACACATTGTTGGAAGGATTGATGGTGTTGACATAGTTCTTTGTCTTGAGAACATACTTTTGTTTAAGGTTTGCTGTATCATGTTATTTGGGTTAGGTTTTGTTTTTATTTGTATTTCATTCATCATTCTATTCCCACGAGTGAGGTCGATAATAAAGTCGCCTGAGGGGTGACGCCTATTCCCTCAGGAAGGCATCATACAACGACGTTTGCCAGGTCCGTCGAGGTTGGCGCTAGAGACTTGCCATCCGCAAGCCATTCATCCTATCGGCGCGTGGCCCACCTTAGGATTGGAGACTTTTTATAGAGGGTTACTACCTCATGGCCCGGGCGATTAAGCCAAGGCCCCCGGTTCTGTGGTACCTATCTTCAGAGTTGCGGATTGTATTAGGTCATTTCCTACCTACATACAATGTGACCGGCTTGTTAGGCCGGTCTTTAAGATCGGGTTAATTGACCGTCGCCCGATACTCGACGTTGACCTTTTGCGGCTGGCTAGGTCTCCTCTCAGCCAACCCTCCTCCTTTCTCAACCGGGCTTGGGACCGTCTACGGCGGAGTTACTGCACCTTCAATAAAATTTTATTTTAATTAAATTATGATATAAACGCAATTCTGCTATGGCTACGTCATAACATTGTACCAATGTACGACGCGCAGGTGTATGATGAAAAAAAATAAACTAATAGTACTAGTATTGGCAAAATATATTCGAGTACCTACGAAGAATTTCTATAAATAACTGAGTGTCATCAATATGCTGATTATATCTGATTTATCTTCAATAAATTTTCCCACGCAAATCGCTAAGTTTTGCGACTTGATAATAATAATAATATTAGTTGTAATGGAAAATTGCCTCAGAACAAATATCTTAGCGTAATACTTATAGTAACTGACCCAGTAGTAACGTCTCCAACTTACGAATTTTAAGGTCGTGGGTTCAAACCCTGCTTGTTGCATTACTTTGTGTAATTTATTTCAACATCACTACTCTCACCAAACAACATCATCAGGAAACTAAAATAAACATTCTCCCGGAATAAAAAGTATCCTATCTCAGGATATTGTCCACCTGCGTACCAAACATCCAAATCCGATCAGACGTTTTAGCAGTCTTTACTAAGGTGGGAAATCATCAAATGACTTCCGACGCTCTAGGGTGGAGCGTAAGGGCGTGTCGGACTTTTATTGTGTTAAACCCACCTGTGTCCTTTAGTTGCTCTTTGCGTATCCCAGGCCACAAGGCAAATTTCCGTGGCAGATGTTTGACTGCTGTGTAAAGCGTGAAGAAATTACAAACACATATACACATACAAACAACTTTCGCCTTTATAACACCAGCGTGATAATGTGATATACTGCTGAAACCATAACCCGTAACTGGATTGGGTAAAAAAGTGTCAAAATAAATCACCAGCGACAAGTGTGTTAATTAGCGTCATGTACATAATTAGTGTATCTAATTGGTAGTAAACCTATATGCATATGAGTTTGGTATCTACTATTGCTGGTTTTCATTGGCTACTAAATATGAGTTTGACATTCTAAAGGCCGCATAGTTAAGTGTAAGCACTGATGTTGCTTTAATTAAATTTAAAAATGGTAATTTTAATTTAATAGTAGCAGTTACCAGAGTAGCAGTCGCCCAGTAGAAACGGCCACGACATACGAGGCTCAAAACAGCGACGAAAAAGGGTTCCCTCATCATCATCATCATCATTTCAGCCGAAAGACGTCTACTGTTGGACTTAGGCATCCCCCAAATGTCACCATAATGACCGATCCTGTGCGTCTCGCATCCATCGGATTCTCGCGACCCTCACCAGGTCATCGGTCCACCTTATGGGAGGCCTTCCAACGCTGCGTCTTCCGGTACGTGGTCGCCATTCCAGAACCTTTCGTCCCCATCAACCATCTGTTCTGCGAGCAATGTGCTCTGCCCACTGCCACTTAAGTTTGGCGATTCTTCGGGCTATGTCTGTAACCTTGGTTCTCCTGCAGATATCTTCATTTCTGACGCAAACACGCAAAGAAACTCCGAGCATAGCCATTTCCATTGCCCTTTGAGTGACTTTAAGCCTCCTGATGAGGGTTTCCTCAAAGGGACAGAAACCATAACCTAGACAAACCAAACCTAGACTAGAATAAAAAATTCGAGACGTATATCACATCCATAAGCCTGAACTGGGAATAAGGGATTAGGCAGCCTAGCAGGGTCGTAGCAGTGGGAACATTATACCTAAGATTGATTATGCTTATTATATGCTTACACACGTTAGTTGTATCATTACTATTTTAATATCAATGGAAACATTTGCAGAAACAATTTGTTTTTAAATAGTTTTGATAGGCTTACGTTAGACCTTCACTGTCTTGTTGGTAAGCGATGATGTAGTCGACGATGGGTTTTTACACTTTTAAGAACTTAATTTTCATACTTTTTTTCTTTTGATAGCTGCGCTACAATATTTTACTTTTGTCGCTATCTTCGTTTTTCTGTAATCTGTAACGTATGTTGCTCCAAATAAACTTTATTATTAGTATTATTATTCTAGGTATCCTAGCGCGAGGCTTAGTGGTAGTAATTTTAATTGAATTTAGACCGTTTTTATGATTAGATCACTTTTTATCTTAATTTTGAGAGAAAGATCTGTTGTTAGATACTAATATTTCAGGATATAAAATATGCTTTCATATTATTATTGTTCTTTTTTACATTCACATATAAATATTTAAAAATCAGCAGTGATCAATGCGCGTCTTTACTCAGTCCAATCCCATGCATAGTAAAATAATCAAAATATCAACTGATGTTTCATTGCCTTGGCATTACATTCGCGCGTTCATTACGACGGGATTGTAAACCGCTAATATTTTTGTTACTGAACTTTATCGTCAATAATTAAATAACCTTGGTTATGTCAAAAACTCCGATACCTACATAAAAACACAATACCCAATTAAATGAAGATTAAACGGAATAGACAAACAAAAACGATGAATAGGCGACGACTTCAAGGACATGCCATGTTTAGTTTTTTAGGATATTATTGGTAATTAATAATAAATATATTCTATGAATGATCTGAGTAATATTAAACTGAATAATACCTGTTGAAGCTACAAATTTGGGCGACTCACTGTCTACCAAGCTAATAGCAGATTGAAAGCTTGCTAGTTTTTACTCCAGTCGTCTTCATCTTCGCCGCAGTTACGCGACCAAATTTTTAGTTTCTGATCTGCACCTGTTTACAAAGGCACACCACTATCTCATATGTTTTGGAAAAGATGTGCTGAAGAAACTGGCACTTAATGTGAGAAATCAAAAAACTTCTCCCGCTTTAGGTGGAGCGAGAAGGATTTTCAGACTTTTACTGACTAAAAGCTAAGTACCTGTGTGATCCTCCATTTGCCTTTTGCATTCCAAGGCTTCTTTCTAAAATCCCGCAGTGTGGATGCTCCCGTTACTCCGGGACTTTATGAGCTTCATTATCTTAGCGTTTTTCTGATAGTCAATCGTTTATTCCTAATCTCCAGGAATTGCAGCGTTTGGAAATAATGGGGTGAGCTTGACCCTCACCCAAAAATACTTCTATTTGAAAAATAATTCTAAATGGTTACTAAACTCAACTTAAATTTTATAATATTCTAGCGGTCCTGACAGACGTTCTCCTGTCTGAAAGCTGATTTATTGTCAGAAAAAAATAATAATAACTCGCTTGCAGCGCCACCAAGTCTCCATAAAAAGCTTCCAAAAATCCACTCAAATATTCTCACAAAATTTTATTAAAATCGATCTAACCGTTTGGGAGGAGTTAGGAGACAAACAGACGCACAGAAGAACAAACATATAAAAATTCTTAAATTAACCTATCGCTTTAGTATTACAGAGAGCTGGTAAAAAACGTTTTTAAAAATAAAATAGCTTACCTAAAGGTCATTGTGACTCATTGCAGAGGAATATTATACAATTTGAAGCATTCGCAAGTAATCATTTAACCTTAGACCTCACTAGTCAAACGAAAAGATTAGGTGGCTCGGGTTTAGTAAATGTTTTGGAGCAAAGACGATGGATTGGCTATTTCGTACGTTCGTTCGTGTTAACCATAAAACCTCAAATGCACTAGGGGACTAAATATCCCCCAACATGTGTGCGTCATGTTGGGGGACATTTAGGGACGCTGTCAAATAGTTCAACAACATGTCCTGCGTCACGAAAATACATCGTAAAACATGACATGCAACGCTCAATCTACGTGACGGTGCAACGTTGCCCAGTGTCTCGCAACTTGTCCCCCAATATTCTATTTCTATTAAAGATAGGAACCTCTTAAGCCAGCATGATTGAATACCATGCTGGCTCAAGTAATTCCCATCTTCTTAGTTTTAACCGTGAGATACTCGTATGTAAATTATTATAAACTAGCGTTTGCCCGCGGCTTCGCCCGCGTACATAAAATATAGCCTCACTCAATAATAAAGCAGCTTTAAACCGGTAAAAAAATGTTAACAATCGGAACAGTACTTTCAGAGTACCTCCTACAAACAAAAAAACATAAAAACAAACAATACCTCTTTATAATATTATAGTGTAGGTAGATATTTAACATAATATATTATTTATTAATTTATTATTTTAGCTTACGTGTTTTTATTTATTAATTTATATATACATCTTAACTACTAAATATTATAACTTAATAAATATATAAATAAACTGAAAATAATATATGTACAAACGGGTAGAAATAAAACTCATAGGGCATCAAAAAATTCGTCCACATCGATGTCAATGGGAGATGTGCCCAGAACGCTGGCAGCATTACCACGCTGGATGGCAATGCTGATTCGTTGACCGAAGAAAAGCCCAGCCCTCTGGTCACGTGAAGAGTCGACCAGCTGTTTGCTGATATCCCGAACAACTCGATGAGCGCTCGGACCCCATGGCCCTAATGTTTCAACCCCAAACGGCTCAAATATATAACCTCCGATGAGGTTATTATATTTACGCCGTTTGAGGTTTTCTGCACCTGCAGCAGCCGCCCCAGCACAGCCCGCCGTACTCAGAAGATGGGATGGCGCAAGGGTATCGACACATGTTGCATCCCACACCAAAGGCCTACCCAATTTCCAAGGCATTATAGTCATCCCGTCTGGCCTCTTCCCATCGTCACGTGCCAAGCCATTGGGTTCTAAAACAGCTGGCACCCCGGCGGTGACAAGAGCTCGGCGGATGATGTCATTAATACTGGCATGTCGTGCTATCCGACCAGCGCTTCTACTGCATGATAGGCCATGGTGTCCGAGGCGGTCGACTGCTTCGCCGCACTGACATCGATGTGGAGCTCCACTAGGAGCACCCAGACGCAGGCATGTAGCGATCCGGAAGGTGGTGTCACTCAGCATAGTACCTATGTTAGGTGACGGTAGAGCCTGTAGCCAGAGGCCCGACTCCCATTCACCCACAGCCAGTAGGCGGGCGCGCTCAGCAGTATTGGTGGACGTATTAGTAAGATTATTCCGTACCAGCCTGCAGAGCGGCTCATCCCACTGTCTCTGGGAAGATGGATTCTCGGGCAACGCCTTGTCCGGGCAAGCCACTTTCCAGGCGTTCACGGCGTCGGTCAAGCACGGCACCTCACAGTCAACCAGTGATGGAGTTAAGATATGTTCGACTAACTGTTGAGTGCTGTGGACCGAAGATAGAAACGCCGGTAGACTTATACTAGAAATTTTGCGGATGCCGAGCCCGCCAAAACGGATGGGTAACGTGGCTTGTACCCACGCTCGGTCATCCAGGGCCACATTTAAGATGGACATTAAAGCGGATCGAATGGTTTGATCAATTTTGTCCAAGAGATGTGGTTGTTTATGTGGTTGTTTCCATAAAGAGGAAGAGCGAAGGAAATACATAAAATTTGGAGCAAAACAGCAATATTTAATGAGGGTGAAAGCCGAATGTAAGTTAATTTTTGAAAGTCTATCTGAAATATCGTTGAAACGTGTAATTTTATCGTCAACGAATAAAGGAAAACTGTCTTCTAAAATTGGAGAACCTAGGAGGCGCAGTGAACATTTTTCTAAAATTTTGATCTCTGGGGCTATTGCACTGAATTTCTGAAGTGTCGATTGTCTGTCAGTATTGTCAGAAACAAAAATTTCACATTTAGAATGATTGAGGTCAAGGCCGATGGATCGAAACTGCTCCTTCAGAAATTGGAGATCATTTAAAACAGTATTTACGTCACCTCCCAGGGTTCCATCATCTAAATACCAAAGGTTAAATTTTGAATTTAATTGTTGAATGATAGGATGAATAGCCAAACTAAAAATGACTGGCCCGAGAGGGTCACCTTGTTGGCATCCAACTGCAGATTCCAGAACATTGTCTTTATATAATAATTTTGATGGATGCCTATAGCATTGCCACAAAAAGCCGAAAATTTCTGGAAGTTCTTTTTTTGCTTCAGCCAACAAAGTGTCCCTATTAATAGAGTTAAAGGCATTTTTAACGTCAACCTTGAGGATGACCTCACCCTTATTAGAATTTAGGAAGGTAGTGAGTGCATGTACGGCAGCCTCACAGCCCCCTCTTGAACCAAAGCCAAGCTGTAGGGGCTGGAATTTGTTAGTAAGAGAGTGGCTATAAAGTTTACAACAGATTTTGGCTGCCGTACGCCTATAGGTGCACCCGACAGCGATAGGACGAATGCCACCGTCTTTCTTGCGCAGGGCACATAGATTGGCCCCGTACAAGACATCGACGACGGCATCGTTCACGCCGCCGGAGAGCATAAGGGTAACTAGAGCCAGAAGTTCCTTCAAAAGCGACTCACCGGCTTCCCCGGCGCCTGAGCTTAAAAGATCCTTTAAGTGCTGAGGAGTCAGGCCGTCGAGGCCACCGGCGGAACCGCTTCTGAAAGAGCTCACGGCTGCAAGTAACTGGGGGGCTGAAATTTGGAAAAAAGATGAATCTGAATTAGGGGTGTCAGGAGGATCAGGGAAGGTTAGGTCATCCGCAGGCACTGGGTGTTTACTCTCCAGGGCTGAAAGTGTATCTGGAGAGTAAGGCGCCACCACATCACTGCTGAACAGTAACCTAGCCGCTCCCCTAATGTCACCCTCACTTAATTTGGATTCCACATGTGAGCACAAACCTTTCTGGGAAACGTTATTAAAAGCGGGTAAATTTGGATCTAAAATATTAGTCCAATTGTTGCAGTTGTCTTTAATTTGGGTTGTTAATGATTTTTTTGTAGCCAAACTTTTTTGAACATGCAGAATCCTATAAGGGAAGGTAAGTAGTTCCTCCCAAGCACTTTGTGTATTTTCCTGGGTTGCAAGACGGACGCATCGCGCTAAACTCAGCGCAACGGACCGTCTCGCGCCCCGGGGAACTCTCTTTAATATGGGTGTTGAATTTTTTAATTTTGATAAGGTTTTCCAAAGTGATTCCGAATATGTGGATGTTTGGGATGTGGCTGGGGGACAGAAAGGTACACTATGTGGTTTGTGAACCTTACCATAATGAATCTTCAGCCCCCGTTCGCCTTTAAAAAAACGTGCTTGGGAGCAATGGGGGCATCTCACTAGCTGGGTTTCGAGTGATGTGGCAGGTTGACTGCTACAGGTTCCGGCATCGCTACCGCCGGCGTTTAACATAAAACAATATAATTACACTTACCTATATAATAAAGAAAAACTATAAGACTGTAAATACCACAAACACTATAACTAATAAAAATATGAACAATAAAAGTCAAATTAACTGTCGGCACGGCACTGACGTGACGTCCACGGCGCAGTCGCTGTACAGGAGCAGGGCGCCCGCCGCGCGCACAGGGCGCAGGGGCGCATCCTTTTAGGTTGTTGCCAGGGTAACGTGCAAGCGTCGCGTCGCGGTGTCGTACAATAAACAATTTTGGCCAAGTTTCTTCAACGTGTTTGAAAACGTTAATAATAGTCTCCTTTTCTGTTAAATGCACTGGCGTTTTCTTTGCACGCTTTTTCTTCGGCGAAGAATTCAACGAAAATATCCTAGTCCAGAATGCTCCAATAAACGAGTCGATTTTCAATCAAGACTTGTCCTGTCCCAATCAGAGTAATCTCATTTTCAAGCTGTCTTATTATTTGATATATTTATATTTTTAAAATTAACTTGATAAACGGAGCCAGTTTTGACACTTCACGCCATCCATGTTTTTTAGCTTATACCTAAATGTATTTTATTCTTGACACGTCTTTATATTTCTTCAAAAAGCTTCTTTGTTAAAAAAATAGAGTCCTAGAATCTAAATCAATTAGCAAAATTACTGCCCTGAAAAAACGTTAAAAATTTTCATCTACTTTTTTTTATATTTGTTCCCCAAGATACCGGGAATGCCGAATTATTTCTCGGTATTTCGGTATTCTATTAATTGTAATTGCAAAGTTCAAATAGACGTTCGATATTACGGTTAGACCTCACAGTTCAGTGACATTATCAAAAGTCTTGTTACGTATAAATCCATCCTATCAGTCAGCTTTAACCTTATAAGGTTAAAGTTGATGTTATAACATTAGCCTGAATTAAATATATAGAGAAATAATACTTTTATTATTTTTATTGGCGTATTCTCCGCAATGAAATTGAATACAAATCCCTAGACTCAACTATCCTTGTATTTTCATTAGATTTTGTATCTTTATATATATAATTCTTCTGTACGTGTGTTTGTCACTTAACTTCCCATAAATGGCTTGACTGATTTGGAAGAAATTTTTGTGGTGTATATTTGAGTGGGTCCCTAGATGGTTTGAAAACACAATTGGACTCGGTAGGTGGCGCTGCAATCAGGTTCATAATTTTTTTCTGATAAAATGCCAGCTTTAGGCCAGCACAACGTCTGTCAAGACCGCTAGTGATTTATAAACTTGTATTATTACGATAAAATTATTTGATGTCCGTTTAAACCGACAGGCATAATAAAAAATAAGCAAGTTTTTTTGTGTCAAGAACACGCAATATCTTCCAAAGAAATATTAATAAGACATTAACAAAGTTGACATAAGTCTAGGTTTATTCATAAGGTCCTTCATGAATACGACAAACATTCATAGTTTTGTAGACATCAATAAGCTAAATGTCAATACATAAGCATGACTGTAGTGGGTCCGGACGAAGCTTCATGCACCTTTAATCGGTGTATTTTATGCAGTTAACTTTACTTTCTTTTTTTTTTAATCTTTTTAAAGAGTTTTTCGCTAGTGCGAATATGTCACTCTGTTGGTATACAAATATAGCAGTAAAAAAAAAACAGGTTTTGGGTCGGTTTTTCAGAGCGACATTAACCATATTAATTATAGGGATTATTTTATCTGAAACAGGATTTGATAAATTAATATTGTGCGCGCCAATTTGTGTTCTGAGCGATTGATTTGTTAACATCGTTTACTTGTTTTTATTCCAATAACCTTTGATTGATTTTTATTATGATTTAAAAGTCAAAACAGACCAGGAAAGTACGTCATCTAGCTCGATGGCCCAAGAACTGGTAAGACCACTAAAATCGTAGGTCATAAATATTATATTCAGTTTTGGTTCTGCTGATTTTCAAGCCAACATATTCCATCTTTGGACGCAGTATATGTGACCGTAAATTGGTTTTAGGGTTCAGTACGTCCGATCGAAAAAACAGAACCCTTATAGGACCACTCGAATATCTGTATTTTTGTCTGTCATAGCCAATTTGCTCCGAATCTATACTGTACTGATTAAGTTAAAACTTACACACATCTGAGATCTAAACACGGACGTGTAACGTAAATGAATAATTTAGGAGTATGGAGACAACTTTTGAGGAACAAATCGAAAAAAAAAAAAGTTATTCAAACTGCACCTGTTTTTTAATAGTTAGACGAAAGTAACTAAAAGTGGGCTATTTCTTAATATGGGCTAGCAACAATTCTCAAATACAAATAATTGAAAGAAGCAACAAACAGCTAACTTTTGTCGCATTCAGTCGCCCCAACATTGCAATAACTCTATCTCGTCAATTCGCCGCAAGGTGCCGTGAAGATAAGAAGTTGTCACTTCACCGCTGCTAAAAAGTTTCGTAAGGTACGTTAAAAGATGTCAGCTTAATCAAAATTAGGGCTAAATAGTGTGATAATATATTTATTTTGTAGGATATGAGTCAAATTTTATATTTTTCGCTTGATATTTTTTTTATATTGTTGACTTGTAAAGTACAAGGTCAAATTTATTTCGATCAAGAATTTTGAATAAGGGCTATGACTATGGTTCCCTTTATCTCTCTATAAAAATGACCTTGTTGAAAAAAACAAGAAGAAAATTGAAAATGAAAAGAAAACCAAAAACATTGTTGAAACAAGAGGAGAACTTTGGGTTAAATGCTTGATGTGTGGACTCTGGACACATAATGACTGTGCAGGGCTAGAATTTGACACAAGGATTTGTGATTTTTGCAAGTAAAATAATTAATTTCTTATAATTACCAAAGTTATTTGGTCTCTTACTAGATAAGCATTTTTTTATTGTTATTTACTTAAAAGATACTTATATTCATATTGATAGCCCATATTTGAGGATCTGTTCCATATTTAGCGCCTATTTTGTAATTTTGATTAATGCTCAATTTTGATAGTATAGTTTATTATGAAGAATATAAAACTGTTACTATGTTATTTAAAAATATATGACTGATTATTGTCACATTAATAAAAAGTTGATTTTGTAATAGTTTTTTATTTTTGATCCAAAAACAAAATGGTAGCCCATATTTAGTTACTCTCCTCTATAAAATATACAGTTTTAACAGAGCAAGCTTGCCCCTCTTTGGAAGAAGAAAGGGAGGATTTGTCCAACAGTGGGACATAATAAATGCTTTAGAAAAAACAGTTATTAAGTTATTTCACAATATACATGAATATTGACAATTCCCCCAGTTTTTATCTCCGAAACTATTGAATCTATAATTAAAGAAAAAATCGAATATAGCTATCGAACATAGCCATAAAAATTATGCTTTAAAATTTAATGTGAAAAAACATTATCTTACGAAAAAATAATAATAAATACCAATTCTTTGAAGAGAACCACAGTGTCGAAATGTTTTTAAATAAATCTATGAAGCTTTTACACGAGTCTATAAAAGTTTATTTTCCATGCTCGTTTTCG
Organism: Mythimna impura; assembly: GCA_905147345.3. Classification (NCBI taxonomy): domain Eukaryota; kingdom Metazoa; phylum Arthropoda; class Insecta; order Lepidoptera; family Noctuidae; genus Mythimna; species Mythimna impura. Next base: position 16,221,613 of record LR990343.1, on the reverse strand, counting down.
CACATGTATCTTACAGTTCGCACATTGTGTACTATCCTATCTTCAGCCAATTTGAAAACAAGTTATGAATAAGGAAGCGCCTAGGGCTGTGTACATGTGTACATCCATATTTGTTAATCAATTGCTGCGCATCGTGTCGGGGTTCCATACCTGAAGGGTGACCAACGAAACCCTATTATTAAACCTCCACCAACCGTCCGTCTATTTGTCAGTCTGTCTGCCAGTAGGCTATATCTTATGAACCGAATTGGGTAAACATATGAAATTTTCTCAGATTGCGCGCTTCTATTACCACTACAAGTAATGTGTTTTTTGTAGGTGGGAAAATCATCCAATGACATCCCCCACTCTTTTAGTGTTTTTTTTTTTCGGTGGTAAAATCATCTTATGACATCCCCCGCCCTTGGCCGGAGTGTGAGATAGTGTCAGACTTTTACTGATTAAAAACGTACTCCAGTTCCTTCGTTGCCTTTCGTACCAGGTCCGAGTCTTTCTTTCAGAAGCAGACCCTTGGCCCCAGTAGGCTTCGACCCTGCTGGGCCCCTACGGTTTGCTGACATCTCCTTGAGGCGCGCGTACAACTACGACAACTTGGGCTCGGTCCGGACGGTTTCCAGACGATCGGACGGCGAGCTACCCATTGCCCGCCGTCCGCCAGCCCGAGCCTACGATGGTCGGAAATCGGGATCCCGGCGGCTTGAGCGTGAGGGCCGCTCCCTCGCGCGTTCACGTGCGCCCTCAACCTTTGCTAACATTACTGCTTCGCAAAAGGAGGCGACCGCCTGCCACTCCTCCTCGCTTCGGACCATGGCCTGTACCAAGGCCATGGTCCTATAAATATTATTGGTATGAAACCCATCGCGTTCGAGTCTGACTCGCACTAGCTAATTACTTGATTCTTTAACTTGCAAGACTCTTAGCTGTTATTATAGTATGAATTTAGTCTTGTAATTGCATTCTAATTGCATTTGCAAGTACCTATATTAAACATGCAAAAAATTGAAAATGTTACAAAATATCGTGTCCACTCATTACATACATCGTTTAAGCACCTATTCACAAAGTTAACTCTTCAAATTGAATGAGTATTTCTTCAGTCGAAAGTTCAAACAACATTATTTGATCACTACTGATTTACAAATAATAATATCTTGTTTATTGTACACAAAGATTGACTAATACTTGTCTGGAACCCTCAGCTTATGGATCCTTAACTGCGCAATTGATTAAAATTACTCATCGTGAAGAAGTACAATTGCAACAATCATAATATAGTTGACACCAAGATAAATCTTAGCTTATATAGGTACTACAAACAGTCTATCTATGCCTTCACTCCTTCGTCAGATTGTCTGCTGAAAATGAGAAAAGTGTTATAAAATTCATCAAAATAATACAGTGACTTGACGAATAGAACTCCAGCATTTAATAACATACTTACTGGTGTGTAAGAATGTCTGTTCCGTTACGGTTGCAGCCATTACCTCCACTCACATTACCTCTCGCTCCGGATCATGGCCTGAACCAAAACCGGATGGAAGAGGTTGCCGTCGGCAATCACCTCCACGAGGACACGGCGGTACTCCTCCCAAGCGGGGCAGTTTTCCACCATATGTTGCACTATATCCTCCGGGCGATCTGTACAATGGTAACACCTGGATTCTTCCAACTGAATCCGAAACAAAAACTTCCCAAACTGCCCATGTCCATTGAGTGACAAAAGTGACGGAAAGTGAGGACACCGTGGCGTCTCTCTAGCCACTCCTCAAAGAGACTAGCTTGCTGCCGTGATTGGCGTGCCCAAACCGTATGGTACCGTTACTATTTCCATAGCAACCGCACATATAATGATAAATAATAACTAATGGCACTTATACCCATAGTTAGCTATTTCAATTTTCTATTAGTCAAATTTTTTTCAGAGATAATCTTTCACAAACATATAAACAAACAAACAATTTGGCCGCTACATAACATTAGTTTAGATAATGACCTGACCGCAGAGAGATGGCTCAATGAGGAGTTCAATAAAACTAATCGAAATGTGTTGGTTAATTCGCGGTTTCGTAGTGTAGACTACTTTTTCAGCTAATGATCGTTATAAATACCGTGAAGGCAGGAATAGGTTATGTATCACACTAATATTATAAAGGCGAAAGTTTGTGTGTATGTTTGTTACTTCTATACACATGAACGGCTGAACGGATTTGGATGAAATTCGGTACACTGGTAGACCATGTCTTGGAATAGCACATAGGGTATACTTTTTATCCTGGAAGTATGTTTCCTATATCCAATTTTCTACCTTCACGTGGGCGGATCAGCATCATCATTTCAGCCGAAAGATGTCCATTGCGCCTCCCCAAATGTCACCTTTTCGATGGCTGATGCTTATCGTATCTTTCGGATTCCCACACCCCTCATCAGTTCATTGCTCCCCCTTGTGGGAAGCCTTCCAACGCTGCGTCTTCTGACATGCAGTCCCCTGTTCTGCCCATTACCACTTAAGTTTGGCGATTCTTCGGGCTATGTCAGTCACCTTGGTTCTCCAACGAAAATCTTCATTAATTTTAGCAGTAAAAGAATTTCCATAAGTATCGGATGGAAAAAAAATCATTTTGAACTCTTCATGCTAATATTGTAAAAGCGGAAGTTATGTGTGTCTGTGTATGTTATGGCATATGAGTACATCATGTCCTGGAAAAACACATAGGATAATTTATATCACAGGAGTATGTTCCCTTGGGATAATTTTCTACTTTCAATAGCTAGTTTTTCAATTCTCAATTCATTTCAATTTCTATCGTTTACATTTCGGGGAGTGTGCACTGGAATTGCACAATCTAATTCCGCCAAGTCCGTTCCATCATCGGACCACTAGACGTGGTAGACATCCCACCCATACGCACAAAACGTTTTGAGAACACATTTATAATGCGTACAGCCAAGGAGTGGAATTCCTTGCCGGAGTCTGTGTTTCCTGATAGCTACAACTTAGGGGTCTTTAAGTCAAGAGTGAATAGACTACTTCTAGGCAAGCGTGCTCCATCGTCGACCACATCATCGCTTACCATCAGGTGAGATGGTGGTCAAACGCGAGCCTAAATTTATATAAAAAAAAAAGTATTGTGTAGTAATACTTGAAACAGTTATTTATTAACAAAACAAAAGGAAAATTATGGAATCAGTCTAAAATCGAAAAGGAAAACTTTCAATGGTATTTACTTATTGTCAGATTCCTCTTTTGTTGATTTTAAAGGAATGGCCTGATTGTAGTTCTTCGCCGCGCGGAATACTTTAATGTATTGAAGAGCGGATTCGATGCAATGACTCACGAAAGTGGTTTCGATATTGGGTTAAGTTTTGTTTACTTTAAATTGACAGCCAGAGATTTTATTTTGACCTGAAAACTGGAAGGATCTGTTTTTACATTATGTTACCTTGACGCACTTACTTATAACAAACGTAGAGATTACATTTACATCATAAAGAATTTTCTAAGCAGGTAATAATATATTGATTTTAGATCTGAAGTACAACGATGGCAACGACGATTTACTTTCAAATTCTGCTTGATTCAATCATCATTAAAGTTTGAACCAATAGAATTTCATTCGATTCAAAGCTCAAAGATGTTGGCGAGACTTTGAAATCGAATCTAACGATCAATTTATTATTAAGTAAAAATTAAGTAACTACAAATGAAGCAATATTATAATATTTTCACAAGATTTTCCAAAGTTCTCACGGATATAAATAGACAATTAGTTAATATTATATTGTTTAATAATCATGTATGGATGTTTTATTCATATCGTATTTGTATGTAAACAAGAATTACATAACTCTTCGTTTTACTAGATATGTAGATATTATAATAATTAATTTATAATGAGCTATAAAACCAAACTATGTTTAATATACCATCTTCATCATTTGTATGATACACTGATTATTACAAAATATTCCATTAAAATTGTACCTAGCTAGATTAGTTTTGAATGTTTTGGATGATGGTTCTTTGAATCAGTTTTGTAATCTTTGAAAAATATTTCTTGTCTATTTTGGCACAGAAGATCAATTTCAGGCAGTTTTTTCAAATAAGAAATCCAAATTTTATGCTGGTATACTACCACACTTTAAGTACATAAATAATTAAAATGTTAGCCAAACATTTACGATCATATTTAGATTAAAAAATGATTTTACCAACAAACAACGAAATAATTGTTTAGCAATTTTGCCTTCAAGACAATAATAGTATTTCGCAAAGGTTTACAAACACTAGAAACATAGGTGTATGTATCTGTTTCTAACTTAGGAGGACAATCATAAGTTAAATCTTGAAGATGTGACGATAATCTTTTTTCTCACTAATCCAGTTGACTGAGCTTTAGCAAACATATGTCACAATGGCGATGATACGAAGCTTTAAACGAACCCATTGTGTTTTCACTCACGTACTATTTCTTAATCTGTCTGTCATGATTTTTGTGTCAGTTTTTATAATGTTCAATTATATTTATAGTGATGTACCTATCATCATAATTATATAATCTACCTTATCATAATGCAGTATGCATAGAAACAGTTTTAAAGACTTCCTTATAGAAACGTTTTTGTTCAAGCTAAATGCAACGGACCTTAATCGTTACATAACTCATTTAATTCTGGATTTAATCTTTATATATAAAAGGAGAAACTGACTGACTGACATATCAACGCACAACCAAAACTACTAGGACTAGGATCGTGAAATTTTGCACAAGGCTTCCTTAAATGACTTAGGCGAGCACTAAGAAAGGATTTTTCGAAATTCAGTCCCTAAGGGGATGAAGCGGGGGTCTAAAGTTTGTATGAAGGAACCTTTCACGCGGGCGAAGCCGCTGGCAGAAGCTAGTTTAACTATATTTCATAGGGTCAAACGAAATGATCATATATAATATTATTATAAAAAACTAGGGGTCCCGACCGATTTGGTCCTATCCCAAAGCTAGATTTTCGTCAGAATAAAAAATTGAGAACCCAATCGCAGCGCCACTTACTGGGTTCTAATATATTTTCACCATCCAGTGACCCACTTTTATATTCACACAAAATTTAATCCAAATCAGTCAAGCCGTTTAGGTGGAGTTAGGTGAAAAACATACGTACAGAAGAATTATATATATATAAATAAACGTTTATGCCTTAACGAAAAAAGATGAGACAAGATAATAATGCCATCCATATATTTATTTTATGTTACATAATAAATTAACATAGATACGAATGATGGAAACCTACTTTCAATTAATATTTATATAATTAAACACCCTGCACATAATTATGTTACCAGCAAATCCATAATATTTAAAAATGAGCTTTTTAAATTTATACTGCCCCTTTACAGTTCAGGGTCTCCTCTAGTCTTAGGATTCAGTACTTTTGCTAACCTAATTTGAATGTTCTTAAAATAAATTAATGTTCTTATAATTACGAAACATACATCATCAATCATAGAATCTATTGTTGATGAGCGGTCATGTCCAAAGTTCACAAAAAAATGTTGAGGTCTCTTGAAAACATAGAGTGTGTCGAGGAGCGCGTCACTGCGACCCATCCTACATGATGTCAGCCATCTGCAAGTGCCTGCAACTCGGGATATATATAAAATGAACGATCTTACACTAGTTACTCATTCGTTAGTTTGAACTCAAGACGAATACTAAGCATCATGCTCAAATACGTGAGTCGAGATTTTTTATTTATTTAATTATAGTAAGCACTAAAAGATATGTATGTGCTTTAAATGTTTTCCTAGTAATTAGTTGTTGAAAGTGTGTCGTGCCTTTTGTGATCCATCTGAAAGATGTGGTAATGGTTGAAAGATGCGCAAAAACAATGGTTGTAGGTGTCATACCGAAGTGACTTGATGAATCTTGACCCCAGGGTTACGTTGCATCAACTGGTCTGTGATTATCGTGCCATCACGTGCCGTAATGCTTTATTTAGTATTTAAATATCTGTTGATAACTGAATATTAATTGTAGTGTATGCTTTGTCATCCCAAATTGATTAATGAAACTAATTTTAATCTTTTAAGAAAGCTTTTTACTGTTTCATTAGTCCTATTATAGTAAAAGAGCATGCAGTTTATCGAATGTATTTGCCACATTGTACACAGTTGGAAAGTTGGTCTTTTGACTCTCCAACAGTAAACAATGGGTCGTCAGTTAAACTGTGACCGTTTACTGACGCTACCTAACCGTTAGTATTTAGAACATACCTTTACTGGAACTAGAATGCATTTTGAACGAAGAATATTGTTTCAATTATATTTAGCTAATTTGTGATATCTTTACAATTTGTTTAATAAAGTTAATTGATGTCTTTAATATAAATATAGACGCTACTAGTCAATACTAATAATTTCAATAAATTATTGTTAAACTAGAAGAAAATCTCAAAACAAATAAATCTATGAGTAAACAATTTTAAATTAGATTTGTTGAAAATTATACTTAGTAAGAAAAGCTATAAAAATTTCAAAGTTACGTATGCACCTACATACAAAAACATATTGTTTCACAAAAAAAAACCTTAAAGCTTTGTCTGTTTCTTGAAAGCAAAGTAAATAACCCAAAACAAATGAGCACGGCACATTAAACACTCAAATGATTGCTCAACCTTATCATCGAGCAAAATACTTGCAAACAGAGAAAACGTTTAACAAATATTGATTTAAATGTGTAATGTTTGGACAATGCATGTGCATGGCTTGCACTCAAAGGGCTGTGGAAATTATCGAAAGAAATACCGTGGCCCTAGAAGGCAAAGGTAAACTGAAAAAAACACAGGTGGGTTCCAGTCAGTAAAAGTCTAAAGTATTATACGCCCTTCATTCTTCATTCTGACTTGGGAACATAAGAAAAGAGTTGCGCTCAGAACAGAGTAATTATCCAAATGGTTTGAGGTGCTAGGTGTTCCAAATGCAGCACACCCAGCTGACTCAAATGACAATATTACTTTAAACTGCATTTTTTCATAAAAGTGATGGTTTTTTAATAAGTCAACTTAAGAGTTGAGCTAATTATTTTGTGAAAATCTTGAACAATTGTATAATTGCCATACAACGGTTAAGCGTTTAGGAGTTTAATGATAAAGATTGTAATGTTTTCTGTGCATCGTCACATACTTTTATATGACATGGTTTTCCAATAAATGCAGACAATGAACTGCCATAACTCACTTAGTAATCAAAGTCACTAAATCTAATCCTCATTAGAGACGTCAAATAATAAATACATATTTAAAATGGTAAATAAGAAACGTTCTTGCTAATAATTGCCAACGACTTCACACTAAGTTTTAGCTAGCGGGTGACTCCAATTACGTAACCCAGGCCATGGTCCACCCATGTTCTTTTCTTAATCAATTATGAATACCATTGTACCTCATTGTAATTATAAATTTCATAAACGCTTTTATTGTTTAAAAAATTGCCAAAACAATACTAACAAAACACACAAAAAACTACTACAAAACCCAAAAACCTACAAAACAAAAACCACAAAACAAAAACATACAAAATAAAACAAAAAAACACAACAAAAAAACAACAAAACACATTATAGAACAAAACTGTTGCATTCATTTTTTATTGTATTTTTTCGCTTATTGTTTTTTTTTTATTAATTATTATATTCGTTTGCATCTCACATTAATGCGGTATGATAGAAGGATAGGATATGTATGACACTTTTTTAGGGGGACAGAAAATCATTAAACAACTTCTCCTACTGTAAGTAGAGCGAGAAACAGATTTTTGCTGACTAAAACTCATTCATCCCTGTTCTTTTAGTTTTACTTTGCGTACCTGGACAGTGGTAACTTTTTCTACGTATCCCACGACCCTTTCAGGAATCGGCCCTAGCGGGAAGATATATATGATGCTGAGAATATAATGTTCTTTTTTTATGTAATATTTTTTTTCTTACAGGTAACACTGGTGTGCGTGCTGGTAGCGGTCTGCGCCGGTGCCCCGCAACAGAGCCCACAAGACGTACAGATCCTGCGCTTTGATAGCAATGTTGAGCCTGATGGTTACAGCTTCGCGTAAGTCTTATCCGTTCTTTATTTTAACTTTAACTGTGGTTTTAATTCTCTTAGTATTATTTAGATCTGTGTCACTGGTTTATATTGTCTATCACCAATTATATGCAGAACTATAAGGCCTACTGTCTACCGGCGACGCGTAGCTTCATAGACGCGTATTAGTCATTATACGCTTACGCAACGGCACGTTGGCACTACATTGCCGCTTCATCGACGGAGTTTCTTAGTTTCGTATGTAACCTACACGCAGGCGTACACGAAGCGTATAATGACGAATACGCGTCTCTGAAGCTACGCGTCCATGGACAGTAGGCCTAACAGAACAGAAAAGCAGAACCTTACGGAAAACTGCAAAGTTTTAGAACATTTTCAAGACGGTTAATCCTATTCACTTAGAGTTCATTTTATGCCTTGTAAAATGTTATTTTCATTTTATCTATATATATATAAAAACGAAATACCACTCACTGATTAATCATGAAATCTCAGAAACTATAACATCTACAAACTTAAAATTTGACAGGTTGTTTCCTTATACGGTGTAGACATAAAGAAAGAAAGAAAAGAAAGAAAGAAAAAAAGTTTATTCGTGCCTCACACAATCGTATACCTAAACTAAAATTACATAATAAAAAAAAGGAAGGTATAATCAGTGCGAGGCGAAAAAGGCACCGCTAAGAACGAATTTTCCGAAATTCACCCCCTAAGGGAATGAAACGGGGGTCCAAAGTTTGTATGGAGAAACCGACTCTCAAGCGGGCGAAGCCACTGGCAGAAGCTAGTTATTTATATTTATTAAGATTCTAATGAGTGTTCATAGGTTAAACTTTGTCACAATTTAAAAGGTCGAAAGCATAGGTCAAAGTCAAAGTCAAAGTCAAAAAGTTTTTATTTCACATAGGCCTACATGGGCACTTATAAAACGTCAGAAGCTAGTGCACGGTTCCAAATTGGTCGTTTCCTATGGAGAGGAACCGGCAAGAAACTCCATGGTTACTCTTTTAAAAAAGTAGACATAAAACTACACACACCGTTCAACTTGATCCTAAAGCATTCTTCGGACAATAGCCCCCGAGTATCCCAGCGCGTGTCGCAAACAATACTTAAAGTACTAACATATGTGCACAGATACCTGGTATTGGGCACACGCGACATGTACTGATAACATCACATAATTAAATTCTTGGTTCCTATAAGGCCATAGGTCAAATGGTCGTTAATATGCCTAAAACTGGGAACTATCTACAAGATCTATCTAGAAACGGGTTACGAATGTACAGCCGGAAGAATATCCCCGCAGTAAGGTGGACTAGCCTGTTGATCTATGGTTAGTTGCTCTGACTGCTATGCTGAAGGTCGTGGTTTTGATTCCCACCGAAGACAAATGTTTGTGTGATAAGCACGATTATTTTTTCTGTGTCTGGGTGTAATATATCTGTAGCGACATCTATGGCGTCACATAAGAACTAATCCTGCATCGCGCAATCAAAGTTCTCCGCGCGATTGGAACATATATCTGCCCGAAATCATCTATCGGGCAGCGGCCTACCAGACATAACACCCGTCTGGCCGGAGGATCCTCCCTTTTCAACAGAGGTTTGCGGGACTTTACTGTCTGTTCCACATACCTCCAAATATCTATAATATGATTATTAGTTGTCTAGTTCTTATAGCACAAGCTCTGCTTAGTTTGGGGCTAGATAGCATTGTGTGTAATAAAATTATTATAAGACGGGTTAACGTTTAAGTAATGTAAAGTTTTTAGTACATCGACATTTAAAAAAAGTTTACGAAAGCTAAAGTTTGAAGAATTAGATATTAATTAACAACGGACACATCATTATAATACAACACTCAAGGTACTGTACTGAAATATAAACATAATTACTTAATCAGCCGGTAAATGTAGCCGTTTGTTGCGAAACGAGCCGAGTCAAGAGTAGGTGATGACCCTTTGTGACGTAACCACCTAACATTATACAACGCCCATTGTAAGCCATAAAAATAATTTACTTATAACCATTTTGAGCAATAACAAACTATACTGAACGGTATACTTAATTATGTATTGAGAAAATGGAATATTCAGGAAAGTTACAGTTTGGCTTATATGTTACTAACTTTTGCCCGCGGCTTCACCCGCGTACATGAAATATAGCTAGAATAAAGCAGCTTTCTATAGGTGAAAAAAAAAAATCGCTATCGTCCTCTTTATAATATTACTACAGAAGTATAAACTAGCTTCTCCCAGCAAAGCCGCCCGTGAATGTAATGAATTACCTCAATAATCCATCTGTCATGTAATATCTATAGGATAGTCTACCCGGGTGCTAAATTGCATCCAAATCTGTTCCGCCGCGTGAAGGAGCGTGAAGGAGTAACAAACATACCTACATACAAACTTTAAGTTATATTATAGGAAAGTTAAGTAATATTATACTTACATAGATGTGCATATTTGATCATACATACATGATATTCGAAACAGTTCAAACCGCTAATTAGATGTCACGGTACAAATAAAAATGTTAGATCAAAGTTTTTCTTTCAACAATATTGCGCGTTGAAGTCTTTTGTAAGACAAAACAATCTCATGTTATTCCTTCACCGTCAGGAAACCGGCATGTCCTAGAACCAAAAAATTCGAAGACATGTGACATCCACCAACCCGCACTGGGCCCGCGTGGTGGGTTACGGCCCATTCCCTCTCCTAGAGAGGAGGCCTGAGTCCCAGCAGTGGGAACATTAACCTTTTGACGTGCGTAATTAGAGACACAATAGTAAGACAATGGCTTCCGGGCGCCGGCTACCGCCTGAGCGTTAATGAATTAATAAGTTTTCGGAGAAACAAATAATTGTAAAAATGCCAAAAAAACAAAACAAACAAATCAAAACACACACACACACACACAAACACACACACACACACAAACACACAAACACACACACACACAAACACAAACACACTCACATTCATGACAAATAAATGTTGACAGAGTTAATTGCTGTATTTTAAAGAAATGTTCGCATTCAAATCGTAGTCGGATGCTGAAACAAAAACCCCTCTAATTTTCATACATATTGACAAATTGACATAGATTGAGACTGAACTCACACACAAGTAGTGCAACTTGAATTTGAATATGTTTTATAAGATTTCCATATACATGACAATAGTTAATATTCCAACATAAAATCATTATTTTATCTTGATAGACTATATTTATAAACAGGAAAACGGAAACTGACAGTTACGTACAAATGAGCGAGTACCCAATTATTATTCTATAAAACATTTAAATAAAAAAAGTACATATTCATTATTTACTTTTTTTTTTGTCAAAATACAAACCTTTTTTTGCATCATAAAGTATTCCATACAATTAAGACATTAATTTCATATACGATTCTGGTTTTGTCAACGTTTACGATTCCGGGATCAATTCTAGGTCAAGGAGACAGACTTATTCAAATTCATAGATGGCATTTTCATAGATGCTTATGTTGCTAAAGTAATGTATGTATCGTCGTATCTTGGCTATAGCCAAGATACGACGAATCAGCAATAGATAAGGTAAAAATATAATCAGCAATAGATAAGGTTATCAGTAATTAATCGATACTCGAGATAAAGATCAAAGACCTTTGGCCGTAGTATTTAGGAAAGATAGAAGAAATATTTATTGGCATCAACGTAGTCATTACTCACAGAACAGATGGTCGAAAGGTCCTGAAGTAGTGTCCGCGTATTGAAAGACGCAGTGTTGGAAGGCCTCCCATAAGGAGGACTGATGGAAGCGATGGAAGCAAGACGTTTACCAATCGTAGTGGCGACATTTGGTAGGCCTATGTCTAATGGTCTACGTCTTTAAAAAAAAAAATTCGTCTGCGTACTTATTTCTAGGACACAGACCTCATGAGAGACATAGTAGGCTATATCCACTATGGTGCCTTTGAATATGATTTATAAATATACATAATTTACATCGATATAATTAATAATAACGATATACAATATCATTAGATACAATTTAATAAAATGCTTTTTCTTTGCTACAGCTATGAAACCAGCGACGGTACCTCAAGACAGGAGGAAGGTAAACTCGACAACCCCGGTTCAGAGAACGCAGCCCTGACCGTTACAGGACAGTACGCCTACGTCGCCCCTGACGGCAAACATTACACCGTCACCTTCACCGCAGGACCCAACGGCTTCCAGCCCAAGACCTCCCTAGGACAATAAGTCTACACACTGAAATAACTTGTAAATAGAAATACTACTCTGAACAAATTACCAGTACAATTCCTACCATTAATAGTAAAATTACTACCATTACCAGTAGTATTACTACTTTTAACAGTAAAATAACTACTATTATCTGTAAGATTACTACTGTTAGCCGTAGAAAAGCTACTATCACCAGTAGATTTGTATGTAACAGTAAAAGAGATCTCAGTTACGGGATCGGATTCTAAATTTGCGTGCCATAAGGACGTCTTTTGTAATTTTGTATATTTCTTTGTATTTTTATATCATTTATTATCAATGAAATAAATACTTTTTTATATAAATTATTGTTTCATTTTTAAGTCGGAAAAAAACAGTAATTTATTTTTAGGTGTGTTGAAAGACAAGAACTGTCTGCTATTTTTATTGCCATAAAACTATAAAATAACAGTAAAAATAATTTTTATTTTCTTATCTTTTAATTGTTCCTTGAGACTTAATTAGATACCTGATTTTGTATTCAAAATCGTGCTTAAACAATTAAGCGTTTTACGACTCAACTTTTGTCGTATCAATACGAATACTTAATTTATCACTTAACGTTAATTAAGATGGTATTTTCACTTAAGTTTTTAAATATTTAAGATTACTACACAGATAATATGAACACACTACGAAGCAGTATTATACGGGGATAATAAGGTTTGCAGCTATTCACAAACGTTTCGTTTATTGTTATTTGATGACATAAACGTGCTTACCAGTCGACAAGGACAACTGGTAGCGAATCGCGAATGTTTTTTTAAGAAATCTAACTTTAGAAATGATTTGTGTAACATACGTGCAACTTTAAAACTTGCTATTATCACTACAATTTTATCCTCGACTTTACGCAACTATATAATTGCGTATGCCTGTTTTCAGCTATGTGTTTGGGTTTAGTTCAAAAGAATTGCTGTCTGACTTTGCAACATATAATTACGAGTATTAAAATGACGCGTTATTTTCTTTTAGTCTCCTATTATTTCATCAGTGATAATGATTATAAGGCCGGTTGGTTCAACCATAATACAATTCTGATTTGTTCCTGTCTGAAAAGCCAAGGGAAGTCACAGAGAAAACCTGATTCTCAATAAAGTCAATTTCTAAATTCTCCACATTCACCATGAGCGCTGATCGCTCTACCTAGATATGTACATATGTAAAGTCGCATGGTTTGTTTGCTGTGGATGTGGAAAAATATTGCATGGCTAGCCAATTCTTTACCTTACAACTTGCGAGCTGTAAGACTTCACATATAGGTAAGCGAATGCAGCATCTAATTACCTTCAAAATTAAACAAACGTGTGAGGGCTAACTGTTCGCAAGTTGTCAAACTTCGAGTGTTTTTATATCGTTAAACACATATTTAACTTATGTGTAACTTAGGTTAAATATTTAACACAATCGTTACCAAATCACGACTTCAATTTATTCAAGATTGAATTTTTTTTTTATACAAATTAATATAACAATATTATATTTATATAAATATAGTACCATTTAACGAGTAACTATTATGAATGCCATTTATGGCACATAAATATATAATTTACCCTAATGTCATAATTATCAAGCTATTAAAGCAACTTTGTTGCTACACAACACACAACATTTTATAAGGTAACATAACATCACGGTTACATTTCCCGATAGCTTAGATACAATAGGTACTAGCTATAGCACCTAGCCGTCCGGTAAAGTTCAGACCCAAGTCGACCGCGCGTAGTGTTCCACGCGCGCCAAAACTGAAGGGACTCGTACGTTCGTAAGGCTGATGCCTGCTAGGACTGTTGGAACACTTGAAAGAATGACCGTGACCCTAGAACACTAAGGGCAATTAAAGGCATTCGACACGGTTGATCACAATTTACTTGTTAGAAAGCTGAAAATGTATGGTGTGTCGGATCCCTTACTGAGTTGGTTCAAATCTTATCTATCAAACCTTAGGGTTCTTAGGGTTGCTAGGGTTATTCCCCAGGGATCTCATGTGGGACCACCTTTATTCGTCCTGTTCATTAACGACATATACAGTGCTTTCAAAACTCTAATATATATCTTTTTGCTGATGACCTTAAAGCCATCAAAGCTATTAGAAAGCCTGCTGATTTGGCTTAGTTTTAGGACGATTTGGATAGACTAAGTGAGTGGTGTGAGCTCAATAAAATGTCTTTAAATATTAAGAAACGTAAGCATATCAAATTTACTAAAAAAAAAATTGTTGCACCCACAGCATATAACTTAAACGGTCAACTACTTGAAGGAGTGGAATCTATACGAGATCTAGGCGTTCAATTTGATAAAAAAAACTAAGCTTTATTGAACATATTGACGTGATTACACTAAAAGCAACGAAATTACTTGGTTTTGTCATGAGAAAGTGCAAAAATATAAAAAAATTTAAAACCAAAAAAGGTTATGTACAATTCGTCACCTAGAATATTGTACTGTTGTCTGTTACCTAGAACATTGTATTTAGGGGACCCTAAATACAATGTACACATAAAGCGTATCGAACTTACAGAAAAGGTTTATGGCATCTGACTTAGCATTGTAATATGGGTAAAACTCTCAAATCGTACCGGGAAAGATTGAAGTATTTTGGGATGGTCTCGTTGGAAAAACGAAGAGACATGTTAGATTTAATTTTCCTTAAAAAAACTAGTGATAGCTTCTTTAAACTGTCCTGAGTTGCTCAGTAAAGTATCCTTCCATGTGCCTCGAAACCTATCGAGAAAATCAAATAGGAAGCTGTTTTGCATGCCAAAAAGCATTACTAATTTAAGGCGACATTGCTCACTGCACAGAATGTATGCATTATTCAAACAACACGATGAAGATATCGACTTGTGCCATAGATCTGTGCCGTCTGTAAAAAAAATATGTTAAACAATTAACCTTTAAATTCTGTTTGTCCAAATTTAATGTTGTGTTCATTCTGTTCTGTTTTGATGTTTATTTTTATTGTGTTTTTTTCTGTTTTAATTATTATTATTAGCTGTTAAAACATATTTAATAGTGCATGTAATGCTCTTCTTTAAGTGATAGGGCACTTAGACTGAAGATCGAATTGTTTTCCTTTATATATATTTAATAGTGTACTCATTGTTGAAGAGTCAAAAAAAAAATAAAGGACACAAGTGGGTTTTAGTCAGTAAAAGTCTTACTCGCCCTCGCGTAGGAGAGCTCGCCCTCCCCTAGAGCAGGAGAAGTCATTTGAAAAATAAAAACTGTAATACGAGATACGAGAGAGATGTGTATGTAGACATATCTCTCCAATTTTTAAAAGCCACTTTTATTAGGGGCGAACCTGTTTCCATTTCCTATCTGAGAACGAATAAAGACTCCGGGCTGCTATTAAAAAATTATAGATGATAAACAAAAAGCGGAAGCCGGAAGGCGCAGCGTCGGAAGGCCTCCCACAAGGTGGACCGACGACCTGGTGAGAGTCGCGGGAGTGCGGTGGATGCGAGACGCACAGGATCGGTCGTTGTGGAGACGCTTGGGGGAGGCCTATGTCCAGTAGTGGGCGTCTTTCGGCTGAAATAATGATGATGATGGAAAAAAGCTGCTTTTCTGTGTGCCAAAAACTGGGATTGTTCGAAAGATTTACCATGCCCCGGGAACGAGAAAGGCTTCTGAAGAAACACCGGTAGATTTTAGCCGGTAAAAGTCTGACACTCACAGCGGTTGTGATCAGCCATCAGCGATGCAGACGATATATTAAATAAAGTATTTTATGATACAAGACTATACTAGACTAGGCATTCGTATCAACCACTTTAAAAACAGGATACTGGGTTAACTTAATACTTGAATTCCCATTTTCGATGGAGGTGCCTACCTACAATGTGCTTAAGAGTTTTACAGCAGGTTAGAACCTACAAACATTTCATTTTCTTTTAAACTCCCACACAACCACGGCGGTCGATCGAAAATCATTTAAGACCTAATGCAATAACATTAGGCTTAGAAATTTCTCAGCCAGTATTCAATGTATGTTTCGTAAATATATCTAAATGCCAACGCACACAAGACGCATCTTCGTGAAGGTTCTAGCATCCGTTTATTCGTACCTAGAAGTCACAGTATATAGTTCAGTAACCTTCACTCATCACGATGAGTTTTCTGTCTGACCGACTAACTCTATTTTTTGGAAATAATATATAATAATACCTAACTGGGTTTCAGAAGTATACATCAAAATTGTACCAAATTCTGAAATGGAAACCGTGGTCCTAGAACGCAAAGGGCAACTGAAGGACACAGGAGTGAATTAAGACAGTAAAAGTCTGACACACTTCAAAAAAAAATTTTTAAGTGTGTCAGACTTTCAGAGACACTTCGAAAAGAGAGAAAGAGACGGAGCACCTATACAATACTTAATATTGTATAGGTACTCCGTCTCTTTCTCTCTCACTCTCAAAAATCTTTTCTTCTCTTTTAAGGTTGCATGGTAGATCTGCCATCTGCGCCTGATTGAGCTTTAAAAACGGGATTTAGTCATTATATTTAGCCTGGACAGGTCATCATTTGACTGGCCTGTTAGTCTAGTGGTTAGTGGCCCTGACTGCTATGCCGGAGGTTGTGGGTTCGATTCCCACCCAGGACAAATGTTTGTGTGATGAGCACAATCATTTGTTCTGTGTCTGGGTGTAATTTATCTATATATGTATGTATTTAGAAATATATAAGTATGTTTATCAGTTGTCTAGTACCCATAATACAAGCTCTGCTTAGCTTGGGACTAGACGGCGTTGTGTGATAGTTGTGGAATATTAAAAAAAAAAAACATAGGTTGAAGTTCGCTTGCAAACGTAGTGGCAAGGACTAATTTATAACTTTGACCTCCTTACAGAATGACATTTTTTAGGTACTTCAGATAGTTCCACGAAGAAGTAGACATTAAGTGCCAATTATTATTGGAAAATCCGTCGACTTAAGTTTACTTTACTTCCTCAAACAACATCCTCGTTACAACCAAATACCATAATCTCCCACAATGTTATCTTAAAACGACTGCAGCAAACGCTACGGCATTGACAACGACGTTGGAGTATTTAAGTATATTTGAAGCAAAAGATCATTTGTATTTTTTCTACATTGCACATACGACCTTGACTAATATTGTTAACTCGAATGAACGCGTATGCATAGGATTCACTGTTTGTTGAAAGCTTCGTTTACATCGGCAACAAACTTGCGCAACATTTGCTCTCAGAAGTATGGTTGCGTGGAGTAATGTTGCTGGGAACAAGGAATGCGGCCGTTTTAATGCAAGCTAATATTCAATTTTCAAAGCAACACCTCTCAGATCGTGGGGTCCGAGTGCTCACAAATTATTTAAAGAACTTTCAAAACGCCTTGTTGACACTTCACGTGACCCAAGGGCTGGCTTTTACTTCGGACAAAGGATAAGCATTGCCATTCAGCGTGGCAATGCCGCCAGTCTTTTGGGTACATTACCGGTCGACAGCGATGCGGAGGAGTTTTTCGACGCCGTACTTTAGATTGCTTTTTTTAGTACTTTAGGGCCAATATTTACATTTTGTAGGTTAGTTTTAATTAGGTGTTAAGCATATTTTATTTTATTAATTATTTTAATGTACTACAAAGTGTATTCTATAACTGAGAAATTATCTAATAAATTCGTCCTTACACCTCACAACATCAAAATGAAATTAGTTTCTATCATCTAATCCTACAAATATTATAGTATGAAAGTCTGCATCATAAATATTTAGTTGATTGTTCATCAAGCACGTACGAGTGCAATCCCACTCTTTCTCGCTCTAGTAAATGACAGTTCTAAGTGACCGAATAGGATAGAAGCATAGGAAAATGCGATTCGTTGCGACCAAATGTATCTTAATCCTTCATAATTAAACGGATTTTACACAAGATACTTTTCATGAGATAGTACGTTCCCATGGGATAAATATCGGCTTTCACGAAGCCACTCGTCCCGATAGAAACTGTTGCGAAAAACGGGGAAACGATGTTGCGCGATTGTTGTTCAACATCATTTCTACTGTAACATGTCTTTATAAATGACGCAAAGGAGAAGGGGACTTTTGGGCCCAGCAGTTAACTAGTTGAAATGTGTATTAAAAAAACCGTTATATTTTTCTAAAGGAAATCACAAAGTATGGTACCATGTTTCTACCCAGGAAGCGAGAAAACTTAAATTAAGTTAATGACAGTAAATAATCGATTAAATAATTGCTGAATTACTACTAATCGATTATGAATAAATCGGTAAAATATGAGAATATGTATGAAAATCGAGTGACAAGTGCATATCAAGCTTTCGTGGAATCGATTGAATAGATTCATAGTGAATTTTTTTTTCTTCTGGCAACACTTGTGCCTGACATCCGTCAGTCACTGACTGACAGATGCACTCGTTCGTTTTCTTTCGTTCTGAGTGCGCACGTATTTTCCTTCTTTTATTGTCGACCCCCCCACAACCTCGGCTTTGCACATTATAACGGACTATTTGACGGATCTTGCTACTCTAAATTACCTGGCTCTCTATTTTGGACAACTGATTAAGCCTATCGATTGGATATTGACGACATGGATCGCTGTGTAAATTGTACGATTGCGACTGGTCGCAGTAACTCTATTGGTAGAAGAGTCTTGGAAAATGACGCGATTTTATCAGTTATTCGTCAGTGGCATGCTTCTCAGCCTGTAAGTTTTTAGCCATTTCTTTACCTATTCAAATCGTGCTTTTAGCCTATCAAGCCATGTTGGCGTCATGTCTGTTAGTTGTGTTTTTATTGGACAGCATAATATTTTAAATCATTATACCAAGAAAATATCGTACCTCCTGCACAATTTTTAGATGATATTCTCATAATAATTGAAGATGAATAATAAATACATGTTTTATACTTATATTGGTGTTTTATTTTACTTCCTCTTATCTGTTTTTTAGCTTTTAAAAGGTTGGTACCTACAGCTTCTAGGTTACAGGATATTGGATGTAGAAACTTGTCTTCGACTGTAGCGACTGTCCAGGGCGCGGGAGAGCCAAACGTGTCAGATTATGTTCGACACGTCACACGCTCCATACATAAAACCATTACACAACCGAAGCCATTCAAAGTATTTCGTAAATAACATAAAAAACTACAATGTTATAATATAACCTCACTTTTACTATAATTCATATAACTTGGTTCCTGGATAGCCAAATTTCACCAAATTTTCAGTGAGACCTTGTTATTATATCCTCTTACAAATAAGGCTAGTTTGATTCAGTTAACACCTGGGCCCAGGAATGTATGGAGTCGTTCCCTTCTCCTTTAAGTATTATCATCGTGCGACAGATGTCAGTGTGTGCCACACTCTGACACGAGTGCTTGAACCTTCGTTATTTAAAACGGTTACAAAATAACTGTGACGAAACCTACGTAACCTTTTGTATCAAACGGTGGTGGGATAACTGCGTTTGCTAAACTGCAGAGTTTTGGTTTACGACCTTTTAACCGATTACGAATGAACTGAAGATGGATTTGATTGGTGATAAGTTGAATGTTGATAGATATTGTACAATCTTTTTATTTTAATATATAAACATTATTTATTTATTTTTTAAACCAGTGCTTGACTGACATCACGCAAATGGTTCCCCTATAGTATTTACTACCTGTCCTCCAGAGTTTTACCCGCGTCTTTGGTTTCTGTTCCATTACCGTGACCGTGAATTATGTTATATAGCCTTCTTCGATAAATAAGGCTATATAACACAAAAATATTTTTTTTTAAATTTAAACCAGTAGTTCTTGAGATTAGTGCGTTCAAATAAACTAATTAGCTTTATAATATTAGTACTGCATATTAGTCTTGTGTGTTAGGAGATAAGCCCATTGCAATCAACTGGGCACAAAATCAAACTGTCTGTATGTGAATGTGTAGTGTGGTTATGTAACACATTACACGACCCGGGAAACAAACTGGAGTGTGAATACTGTAGTGACTTATATATTATAAAACTACCAAATATCAACAAGTTTATGTAAAGATTAATTTGGTCACTGGGTTTCCGAAGACTTAAAGTCTTGCAGTCGTGCCCAATGCAATATCTTGCTTCGTAGATTCTCAAACGGAAAATAATTTGAAAGTATTTTTTTTAAATTTGCCAACCGAAAATTATTATTTGATCAGCATACAGTTGTTATGCGGTCAATAGAATTTATCAATAATCTGGACACTTATAGCACCCGAACACGAATAAATTGGTTTCGAAGAGGATCAGTGCCTTCATGTTATACTGCTTTATACCCTGTAGAAAGAAATAGAAGATCCGCGCAATGGGGTTAGCATATAGTAGCATAGCATAATCAGCCTTATAATGTTCCCACTGCTGGGACTCAGGCCTACTCTCTAGAAGAGGGAATAGGCCGTAATCCACCACGCGAGCCCAGTGCGAGTTGGTGGATGTCACATGTCTTCGAATTTTTTGGTTCTAGGATATGCCGGTTTCCTCACGATATTTTCCTTCACCGTTTTGAGAGCAGTGGTGATGATATAAATTACACAAAGTAATGTACCTGGCTGCGTTTGAACCTACGACCTACGACTCGTAAGTCGGGGCCGTTAATACTGGGCCACCACTGCGCCATGGGGTTACGTCGTCTTAAACTTACTTACAAACGTAGGCATTCTACAGAGTATCTAATGATAATTACAAAGATCGCTGATAACATTTTATTTATACACTTTTTTGGCGAAAATAAATAAATTAAGTATAGCATAGCATAATCGGCCTTATAATGTTCCCACAGCTGGAACTCAGGCCTCCTCTCTTCGAGAGGCAATGGGCTGTAATCCACCACGCGGGCCTAGTGCGGATTGTTGGATGTCACATATCTTCGAATTTCTAGTTCCAGGAGATGCCAGTTTCCTCACGATGTTTTCCTTCACCGTTTTGAGAGCAGTGGTGATGATATAAATTACACAAAGTAATGCGCTTGGCTGGGTTTGAACCCGCGACATACGACTCATAAGTCGGAGCTGTTACCACTCATCCACAACTGCACTTAAAGCATCATAATTATTCAAGTCAAAATTTTACAAAATCTGAATGAGGATTCATTACACTATACTAATACTGCTGTAGTTATTTTTCTGTGGCATTTATTTGAACGCTGCCCATTATCCCACAAATCGCTGCCCAATGAATAATTTTTTGCTAGCACTAGAAACAGTTCAATTCATTTTATTTGCTATTAAAGAAATTTGAAGATGACCAACACTTGTTTTATCTGACCGTTTGAATAGACATAAACACTTATTTCTTTTCCAGAAAGGTTTTTTTTTTTTTAGGTTCCTTACAAAGTAACATTGCTTAAAAAGATACAATTATTCCTTTGTGGGAGACTGGTATCTGTACTAGGAAATTCTTTCTCATAGGTAAATTACCAGGCCCCTCCACAAACTGCGTTTTCTATTTTCAAATGTTGTCCTATGGAAAAAGAAAAATAATTAAAATGAAATGATAACCTTTTCAAAATGCTTCACTGTCTGTCGTTCTGTATATAATGCAGTATATGGATCAACTATACAGGGGGCATACAGCGCTCTATGCATGCAATGCAATGATGCATTTAGAGTGCACCAGGGGTCGACATGCTATTGTAGTGTACACTTTGTTCGCAGAAGCGGAAAATGATGGCTTTCACGCAAGCAAGCGATGCGTCTCCATCATCTGCAGCATATACGCAAGTCCCAACCGCATCCTGAAACTTATAGCAAACAGGATTGACAGCTTCATACATGGACGTTGAATATGCCTACTGCCATTATGGTGTATATAAAATAGTAAACGTTATTATTCTTGTAGTTATAGGTAAGTATGCACTAACATTCATTTCTAAGTTTTATGCATTTTGTTTTATTTATCGAAAGTTTCTGACACAGAATACATCTTATCTCCACCTGAGACACCCAGAGCGTCGGAAATTGCAGGAGAATTTCTGGCCACCGTGGTGTGAACTTGCGAACGGTGAGCAATGGGTACCTCACTAAGCCCAGGTCGACGGCGCATTTTGTTCCGCGTGACTCAAAGAGATTTCAGCCAAATTGACAGGGCCAGTCAGGGTCGATGCCAGAGGCTCGGATACAGTCACCCTGGTCCTCGCAAAGAGCAAATGAACGAACACTGTGAGACCAGTAAAAGTCTGCCACTTCTTCTCGCTTCATTCAGAACGGGAGAAGTA
This sequence comes from Mythimna impura, assembly GCA_905147345.3. Taxonomy (NCBI): domain Eukaryota; kingdom Metazoa; phylum Arthropoda; class Insecta; order Lepidoptera; family Noctuidae; genus Mythimna; species Mythimna impura. Next base: position 16,199,020 of record LR990343.1, on the reverse strand, counting down.
ATTTGATGATGTCCCACGTAAAAAAAATCTTATCAGGGTAAGGACAGGCATAAGCTACGCCTTAAAAACCCGACAAGAAATATAAGTTCTAAGCACGTGAACGTAAAGTAACTAAGAGAGACAGCGAGGCGCTTAAAACTAATAAAAAATCTGACAAATCCAAAAAGTTGTAAAAGTTGTCTGAAGAATCTATCATCATCATCATTATCATTTCAGCCGAAAGACGTCCGTTGTTGGACATAGGCGTCCCCCAAGTGTCACCACAATGAACGGTCCTGTGCGTCTCTGTTGGTCTGAGTGCGTCTCGCAATCATCGGATTCCCGCAACCCTTACCAGGTCATCGGTCCACCTTGTAGGAGGCCTTCCAACGTCTTCCGGTACGGAAGAATCTATATACATATATTATAAATCTGTAGAAGTTTTTAGTTGCGCGCGCATCACGCAAAATGTACGAAATCGATGTACTTACTTTTATACATTAAAATTGTGTGTAACTTGATATATTAGGCTTTGTTTAGGCATTTTTGTACAGAGGGGGTTCCGGGGTGGTCTTTTAAGAGGTCACGGGGCCCTCTTCCATGTGCGGATGGTGACCACCGGGGTGGTTTTAGTGAGGTAAAAATCCCACACTCCCTGGTCTTTTCCCCAAAAGTCCAGGCGCCTTATGAAGGTTTCCCCCCGAAAACAAAAAAAAGGCTTTGTTTCATTGCAATCGGTTGACTATATCGAAAAATATACTACATTCATTGACTGTTAGGCGGAATGAAGTTCCCAGGGTCTGCTAGTATTATATACTAAATCAAATTAACCGGGGTTAGACACATTTCAGTATCAATGGGGTAAATATAGGTAGGACCATAGCGCCTACAATATTTTACTAGCAAGTCATTGTTCTTCAAAAACGTATCGATTCGTCAGGCGCACTCTTGAGAAATAAAATTGCAAATGACTTTGTAATATGTCAAGCATTAATATATTTAAGTAATATTTGAAGTATATTAAGTATAAAAACTATAAAGAAATGTTATAAATTTATGTTAAATAAATAATTATGACTTACCCAACTAATAACGATCAACTCAAACTAGATGGCATTCATGATCTTGTAGAAACCATCGTTTGACCAAAAATATGTAAATAAATTCATAATAAGATGACATCATATAACTGGATATTCGTTATAATACCATTAACACGTACTTCAAATTAAAAGTAGGTACTTAAGCAGGATGTACATAAGATTTAAAAAAATATTCTATTATATGTTTTGAATACTAATATTCCGCATTCCTATATTCTAGACGCAAAAATAAAGCTTAGAATACGGTATGCAATTTCATTATCTAGCGGGCTTATTGAAATCGAGCAAGTGACTTCGCTGAAGATGAAGGTGTAGAGGGCGGAATAAGCATGGTTTCTTCCAAAAAATAGGCTTGCACTAGCAGAGAATGGTTATTTGTAAAAAAAAGTGACATGGAAATCCACAGTAGAATAGTACAGGTTAGATAGAAATGTGTGTCCTTCTTAGCAGGTTTCTTTGAGGCGTGAAATTGTCAAATAACTCTCCTCGGTCTAGGGTGGAGCGTGACTCAGCAGACTCTTACTGACTTAAACACGCCTATGTTCCTTCACTTGCCCTTTACGTTCCAGGGCCGCAGTAACTCTTTCGAACAATCCCGCAGCAATCCAGCATGGTCTTACCAGGCTTAACTTTTTTTAGGCTACTGTAAATGAGCCTTCCAAAATTCTGACATTCCCACTTATGTTATAGTATCATTCAGTCGTCACAGCATATCGCTGTTTACTCCCAGACATAGTCCTCTCCCAAACAGCACATAACCACCCAGTCTATCGCTTTCCGGATCTTTTACTTTACTTTTTAAGGTTATTTGTACACCTAACTTTGGGGTCACCCACGCAACTTTAGAACTCATCGGTTAGTGGGTAATATTGTTACCTATGAATAGGTAATTAAGTAATATTATAAATTCAAACACATTTCAATACAATAAACTTTATATTCATCCCAGGATTTAAGTATACCATATAGACGTGAACGATGTCATCAATCGTGACTGCACAGAGTTCCTGAACTCCTTAGTCTCCATAACGCAGGCTTTAGAAAGGTCATCCATGATACAATAAACAAAGCATAGATTTAAACATAAACCTATTAACATAGCTGTATGCAATTATTTATTATGCTTCACTTGGTTCAAGGCGTAATTTACATTTATCATAGATACATCGTGTCAACTAACCTTTAAGAAAATTTTATAATATTTTATCGAGTTATAATTATCGTTGATGATAACGCTGGTAAGAGCAGTGGTAGCCACTGGGCTACCACTGGGTAATTGCCTCGACTTACGAGTTATACGTCGTGGATTCAAACTCAGGCAGCTCACTACTTATATACTTGGCTTACTTTGCATACTTTGTGTTATTTATTCTATCACCACTACTCTCAAATAGGTGAAAAAAAAACATCGTGAGGAAACCGACATGTCCTAGAAACAAAAATTCGAAGACATGTGACATCCACCTGCAATGAGACTGCATCGTGGTGGACTACATATGATTATTTCTCCTAGAAAGGAGGCCTGAGTCCCATAGCAGCAGGTTCATTATAAGGCTGATTATGACACAGATGAGAAGGGAAAGAAACTTGCTATTATCTAGGGAATACTAGGGATAATATTCAATATTTGTCAAGATACAGCACATGTGTGGGGCACGACAAGCTATCATTACAGCCAATCGCAATCGATTGCTAGACATAGGCTTCTCCTAAATTGTAACAACACCCTCGGACCACTGCTTTCCATATGGAAAGACTGGATATCCAGTTTGCCCTTACTACTTTTTAAGTACGTCGATACACAATATTTTGTGAAAAATTACAAATACATAGCCCGACCACTCCAACGATCCATATCGGGCCACTCTAAAAAAAAAACCAATCAAAGATTTTTCATTAAATAAAGTTACCATCAAACAATTTATATCAGGCAAATGATCAATAAGTAAGCTGACAATGATGTCAACAACCAATAAATACATAAAATCACGCCTTCAAATAGATTGATTTGAATTTTATTTATGTTCTCTAGATAGATGGGCATAAAAATATAAAGCCTAAAGCGGACTATTTCTGTTTATTGAATATTTATATGAAACTAGTAGAGTCGGTTTGTATAGCATCTGGCATCATTACGTTTACGAAAATTCACATGGTAACAACATATTAGCAAGCAAGTTCTTTGATTTTTAGTGTACTTTTAGGGGCTTACCCAAAGGGTAAAAACGGAAAATACCCGGCTAAGACTCGGGCTCCCATACAACAAACTTTGGGGGATGAACGTGAATAAAGCTAGTGGACCAGATGGTATACCATCAATAGTTCTCAAGGCATGTGCGCCCGAGTTGTCTCCTGTATTGACGCGCTTGTATCGCCTCTCATTTAGGACTGGTATAGTGCCCAAGTCCTGGAAGCTTGCCAACGTGCAACCCGTGCCCAAAAAGGGCAGTCGTGCCGATCCTGCCAACTATCGGCCGATTTCAGTAACCTCCATACTCTGCAAGATTATGGAGCGTGTATTGAACTCGCGCCTCATGGCATACCTGGAAGGTAACGATCTCCTCAGTGACCGACAGTACGGGTTTCGCCACAATCGGTCTACTGGGGACCTACTAGTGTATACCACTCACATGTGGGGCGAGGCCCTTGAGAAGAATGGAGAAGCGATTGCTGTCTCCTTAGACGTCTCGAAGGCCTTCGACAGGGTATGGCATGCCAGCCTTTTGAGTAAGCTTCCAGCGTACGCCATTTCCCCTGGTCTGATTAACTGGGTAAAAGACTTCCTGAGTGAACGGTCTCTCCGAGTTGTTGTCGATGGATGCTCATCAGAGCCCATGACGACCAATGCCGGAGTTCCTCAGGGGTCAGTTCTCTCTGCAACTCTTTTCCTGCTGCATATTAACGATCTGCTGATGCCCGGTATCTATGGGTATGCAGATGATAGCACAGTTGTAGAGAGATACCTGCCAGGTGCTCGGGCTAGTAAGGAGCTAATCCGGTCCGAAAGAGAGGCTATGGTAGAGCGTACGAATGTCTCACTTCAGGCAGTCTCCATGTGGGGCGAAACCAATCTGGTAGGATTCAACGCCGCCAAAACACAAGCGTGTCTGTTCACCGCCAAAAGCAGTCCGTTCGCCTTGGCTCCTGCTTTTCAGAATGTATCTCTGGAGTGCACCAACCGCCTTCAGCTCTTGGGAGTTGAAATTTCTTCAGACCTCAATTTTGGGCGGTTCATTGAGTCCAAAGCCAAGGTAGCTGCTAGAAAACTAGGCGTTCTTGCAAAGGTCCGACGGTACTTCACACCGGGACAGCTTCTAATGTTATACAAAGCACAGGTCGATCGTGTGTGGAGTACTGCAGTCACATATGGGCTGGTGCTGCAAAATGCCATCTAGCAGCTTTGGACTCAGTGGAAAGGCGTGCGAAGAGGCTAATTGGGGATCCAGATTTGGTTAAGTCCAATCTACAAAGCCTCGAGCACAGGCGCAGGGTAGCCAGCCTATCGGTATTTTACAGGTTGCATTTTGGAGAGTGTGCGCGGGAATTGCATGACTTGATTCCGCCATCTCCTTTCTACCATCGGACAACCCGACGTACGGCGAGTATCCACCCTTACGATGTTGAAACTTCAACGGTCCGGACTAAGCGTTTCGCTTCGTCGTTTATACCGCGTACATCGAAGGACTGGAACAATTTGCCTGCTGCGGTCTTCCCGTCCAACTATAATTTAGGTGTCTTCAAGGCTAGAGTGAATAGGCTCTTAATAAACTAGTGCGCCTCACCATCAATGATTGCATCGCTGCTTACCATCAGGTGGGATCGCAGTCAAGCACTGGTTTATATGAATTAAAAAAAAAAAAAAAAAAAAAACTTGTTTTTTTGCCGTTTTTGCTACGGACGGTAAGGAACCATTTGTGCGCGAATCTGACTCGCACTTAGCGGGGTTTTTTTAACCTACGAACAAAAGGATTAACCGTTTAACTGTATATGCAAATCGAAGCTTCGACGCGACGATGATCTAGTGGAACAACAAATAGGCACTCATCTATAGATTATGTGTGATGAAGACTTGAGTTCTGTTTTAATGAAATTAAAATGCCACTTACAAGTAATGTACACTCTCAAAGCTGGTCGTTCACTAGTAACTCAAACAAATTTGAATGTTGTTAATATTAATAAATTTAAGTAGCTAATTGCTCTAAAAACTCAGATTTATAAATCAGAAAATAAATCAGTTAATTTCTTTGCTCGTTTTAAATTTTTTTTTTTATTATTGATAAACTCGCGTTTGACCACTATCTCACCTGATAGTAAGCGATGATGTATGCGACGATAGAGCTCGCTTGCCTAGGAAATAACCTATTCACTCTTGACCTAAAAACCCCTACGTTGTAGCTGTCAGGAAACACAGACTCCGGCTGGGATTTCCAGTCCTTAACTGTACGCACAATGAATGTGTTCCCAAAACGTTCTATGTCCACCTTATAAACCGGTGGCGTACGTCTGGTGGTTCGATGATGGAACGGACTGGGTGGAATTACATTGTACGATTCCGATGCGCACTCCCCGAAATGTAAACGATAGAAAACCAATAAGCTAGCAACTCGCTGTTGATACTCAAGACTTTGGAGTTTTAGTCAGCAAGTGCATCATCATCGATGGCTCGTTTCTCAATCGGCTCAAGCACATCAAGCTGATATTTTGCAGATTCATCCCGAAGATAGGAGCAGTACTTATACAAGACTTTATTTATATATTTTATTAAACTGTGGTACATTTATTTACATTTAAAAATACAACTACAATTACAATAAAATAAAATAAATAATAATAAAAACTCTAATCTAATTACAACTAACTAAAACTAAAATATGGCGTCAAAAAACTCTTCCACATCGCTGTCGGCTGGTAATGTGCCCAAAAGACTGGCGGCATTGCCACGCTGTATGGCAATGCTTATCCTCTGTCCGAGGTAAAAGCCAGCCCTTGGGTCACGCGAAGTGTCAACTAGACGTTTTGACAGATCTTTATACAACTTGTGAGCACTCGGACCCCACGAACCGAGAGTTTCAACCCCAAACTGAAAATATAACTTCCAACAAGGTTATTATCACGCTCCGCCCAAGATGATTTTCCCACCCGAAAAAAAAAAAAAAAAAAAAACAAGGTTATTATATATTCGCCGCTTGAGGTTCTCCGCAACCGCAGCGGCAGCACCAGCACAATACGACGAGTTAGGAAGATGGGAAGGCGCAAGAGTATCGACACAAGTAGCGTCCCATACTAAAGGCCTACCCATCTTCCATGGGAATAAGGACATGCCGTCCGGTCTCTTGCCATCGTCGCGTGCCAGGCCATGGGGTTCCAATACGGCTGGGACGCCGACGGAGACAAGAGCACGTCTGATGATGTCGTTGATATTCGCGTGTCGTGCTATGCGACCCGCACTTCGGCTGCATGACAGACCGTGGTATCCGAGGCTGTTGACGACTTCGCCACAGTGACAGCGATGAGGAGAACAACAGGGAGCGCCTAGACGTAAGGAAGCAGCGAGGCGGAAAGTATTATCATCGAGCAAGGTGCCTATGTTCGACGATGGTGATGCGTGAAGCCAGAGACCCGACTCCCACTCTCCCACAGCCAGCAGGCGTGCACGCTCCGCAGGAGCAGTAGATGTTTCAATCAAGGTTTTTTTGAACTACTTTGCAGAGCGGCTCATCCCACCGTCTTTGGGAAGATGGTTCATCAGGCGGATTAGAATTCGGGCAAGTGAGTCTCCAGGTATCTATAGCCTCGATGAAGCACGCCACATAGAAATCAATCAGTGAGGGAGATAGGATATTACTGATTCATTTCTCAGTGCCGTGAACCTTTATTTTCTGCTCAAATCAGAGAAATCTAGTATTATATTCATTCATGAGCTCATTAGGAAAATAGTAGTTAAAGAATTAGTTTATCACCCAAAGTAGAGTAAATTTCTCACAACCAGCAATTTTAGATCGTGTGGTAGAAAATTCTTAAAAACCTTAAACATTTCAATTACTTGAAAACAAACCAATATATCGGTTAATAACCAGTAAACCATCGGTCCACCTTCTACAAGGTGGACCGATGACTTGGTAACGGTTGCGGGAGTCCGATGGATGTAAGACGCACAGGACCGTTCATTGTGGTGACACTTGTGGGAGGCTTATATCCAGCAGTGAACGTCTTTCGGCTGAAATGATGACGATGATGATGAAACCAATATAGCCTCAAAATTATTGGAGTCAAAATTGTTGCAAATTATCTCTAGAGTATCTTATTTGAAGGAATGCTCTCAATTATCAATCGCCCTGTAGAAAATGACTAATCTCATAAAAACATATCATTCGTTTTTAAGAGTTATGTACCGCATATAATAAAATACAAATTTTGCAAATAAATGCATGATATGTGACGCTTCACGCCGGTATTAACAGCTCACGACTGTTTTATTTATATCACGGCGAAGAATCCTCATCATAACCTAGAATTTAGTGTATCCGGATTTATCGAATATTGTATAAAACAATAGAAACCAAATCTAGCTAATATTCCGGTATGATAAAATTATACGAATTAAATTAATTAATTAATTCCTTTTTTTATAAGACAATAGGTGCACCTAATTAACGCTCTATATGTGCATATTAACAATGTTGATCAAATAAAGACATTCTAAAATTTTATTACTGCATTAATTGGCGCTTTGTATTTATGATCAATATTTAAAAATATTCAATTCATACAATAAAGTTGTAGGAATATAAATTTTCATAGAATCTCACCAAAAATAAGTAAAGTTATAGAAATTTTATGTCTTCTAATAATTGTCCTGTGGCCATGATAAAATCTTTAAATAATCTTTAAAAAGTATCTGACTGAAAATAGATACGCCGCCTACGTCCACTGCTAAATATAGGCCTCCATCAAGTGTCGCAATAACGATCGATCCTATGGGTCTCGCATTTACTGAATTTCCGCGACCATCACTAGGTCATCTGTCTACCTTGTGGGAGGCCTTTCAAAGCTGCGTCTTCCGATACGAACTCGCCAATTCAGAAACTTTCGTCCCCATCGACCATCTTACAAAGTATGATTCCATTAAGTTGAGCATTTTCAGTAATAAAATATTTTAACAAGTACTTTAATGCTTTAGTATTTGTTACTACGTTAAAAACATTCGCACATAAGTATGAAACAACACAACAAATATGTACGTACCAGAATTGTAAAACGTTTTCGATTAGATCTACCTGATTGTGAATATTGTTGCTTATGTCATTTTGTAAGTAACAACTGCTTAAAAAAATTTAAAATTTGTGCATAAGAGCGAGTAGAAACCTTGTCATTTTCAATTCATGTATTGTCTTGTTTGGTTTCCGTGTTTGGCTCATAGACAGCGATACCACGAGTATTTTAAGTTTTTTTTTTAATGACATTAACCAATGCTTGACTGCGATTCCAACTGATGGTAAGCAGTGAAGCAATCGTTGATAGTGAAGTGCACTAGTTTATTAAGAGCCTTATTCACTCTAGTTTGTAAACATCTGAATTAAAGCCTAACGTAACTATAACTCAATTTTTCGATGTGCCAACGCTTTTGAACTCCAGACTTGATGCAAAAACTTGACCTCTCCTTTCCTTGGAACAGGTTGTTCTGGCAAATATGGATCAAGTAGCCGAGTTCTATTAGGATCCATAAAGTCTTATATATTCTAGTCACGTTTACGTTACCGCGGATATCTAAAATAACTCGGCCAATTAATAAATCAGTCTGCATTCATTCTGCTATAGTCGTGCGACATTTCATCCGACTAAGAGCACCAGGCAGCTAAGATTTCAACATAAATGGTGCATACCTAATTAAAGTAAAGAGAAAAATTGCATATTTTAATTTTTTTTATAGCTAAAACATTTTTTTCTGCCTACATTTCTACGACAGCCTTAAAAACACAAACTGTTGATGTGCTGTGTTTACTGTAGAAAAATTTTAAAATCTTTAAAGAAAAATCGTTCCCTATACATTTTTTACTCATCTCATCTATTATGCGTTGGTACTATGGTAATTATTGTGATTTTGACCGGACTCAAGAATTTCCTTGAAACTTCACATTTTCTTTTATTTAATGTAATATTCAAATGTTTCCTTCGTTTCTATAAGAGCGTACTTACGGCATCCATTGATGTTTAAATGACCTTGATTACGGCGGTAATTGTTAGATAAACATTTAATACTTAACTATGACCTTTGTCAATTAGTTAGAGTATTCGATTTGATCCTCAAGATCAGTCGTTACTTATAAAAATCTAATATTCGAATTGTTTATGAAAATTTGAGGGTTCCGTCATCTAAACTCCTCGTTGTATTATAAAGAGGTATAATTGTTTGTTGATGTGTGCTCTGAATGAAATAATCCAATACGGGCAAATAGGAACAGGAGTGGGTTTTTAGTCAGTAAAAGTCTGACACTATCTCCCGCCTCGCCCAAGAGATGTCATAAGATGGTTTTCCCACCGAAAAAAAAAAAAATAAATAAATACGGGCAAATACCTTTATGTTTTTTCTCCTCCTGCCCTGGCTCCAATGGTACAGACCACAAGAGAGAAACCGCTGAACAAAAATTAGTCAACAATAAAGTTAAGAACAAACATCAATGCATGTATGCTTCGTCAGATTTTTTGCAACTTCGCAACTATGCAAATAAACTCACGAATTCTGTATTCAAATCGCATAATTGTATTGTTTTGGATAATCCTACGGCGATCGATCGTGGAAAGCCCAGACATTCAAATACTTTGTTACATAAAGACGTACCTAAAGATTCCTAGAAAAGATATATTCTCATGTTCTCTGGTATCAGTGATCCATACTTTCTTAACTACTTGAAGTGTCACCAATTTAAAAGTTACGAAAACTGTTGCATCTTGTGGAATACTACAAAGGGAAGAGGTAAATAAATTTATTTATTTGAAGTAGGGCCGTCATAGCAACGCAAACAGGCTGTAGTAAACTATACGCGTGTAAGACGAAAAAGGGAATAAACCATGCGATGGCGGGAAGAGCTTGACGCCTATTAACAGGATTGGCCCACAATTGCCCAGAACGGGGAAAATCTTTGATACCTCGAAGGCTTTTCGCAGGGTCTGGCACGAAAACTCAATTACTAAGCTTCCTTCCTTCGGTTTTTGTTTACCCAGTTGTCTGTGTGATTGGATCGTAGACTTCTGAGGGATCGGTCCATCCGAGTGGTAATTGATGGCTGCTCGTCCAGTCATTTGGGTATTAATGGGTTCCTCAGGGGTCGGTGCCCCCGGCAACATGATTCTTGCTGCATATAAATTACCTTTTTAAGCCCGTTACCTTTAAGTATGCACATAACAGCACTGTTGCTAAGAGGTTAACTCTTTTCGCAAGGCTTTGGTTGAGCGCTTGAACTGGTCCTTGAAGGCGGTCTCTGATTGGTGCGATGGCCATCTGGTCAAATTCAATGGTCCTAAGCCCCAGGCGTATCTTTTTGCACCCGGATCCAATAACCGAATTGTCATCGTTGTCATCTACCCTCAATTTCGGCTCATACATGGAGGCAAAAGCTCAACTGGCAGCCTGCCTGCTAGCAAAACTGAGACTTCACGCCAGAACAGCTGCTCAACCTTTATCAAGTGGAATTTCACTCGTTTTTGGAGTACTGCTCTCAGTTTAATGCGCTAGAGTCGATTGAGAAGCGAGCCAAAAAGATCATCGGCAATCATGCAATCCTCTAGTCTAAATTTCATAGCCTTGAGCGTTTTGGGAACACATTTAATTTGCGTACAGCTAAGGAGTGGAATTTCCTGTCGGAGTCTGTGTTTTCTGATAGCTACACCCTACGGATCTTTAAGTCAACAGTGAATAAGTTACGTCTAGGTAAGCGTGTTCTATCGTCCACCAAATTGCTACTTACCATCAGGTGTGATAGTGGTCAAACGTGAGCCTAATATTATAAAGAGGAATGATTTGTATGTTTGTACTTTTGTTTATAATAAATAAACTCAAAAACTACTGGACCAATTTTAAAAATTCTTTTACCAGTAGAATGCTATACTTTATCACTGAGCGAGATAAACTGCTGGCAGAAGCTAGCAAATAATAGCATAAAATTTGAATTAAAATAAATGACCTCTTCTCTGCAATAGGAAAGAACAGGCTGAAAACAAATAAGAAAAATTTGGATTCGATATTTAAAACGTAATTTCGTGTTTGGGTGTGTAGGTATCACCCTAACGTTTGTGAACTTCAATCTATTGATGATAAACCATAAAACCGTATCATGAGAACTGCTAAAATATTCTATATACCGACAATCATTTTAAATTAACTTGAATGAGGTTAACGATATTTCGAACGATCTTAAATCAACATATTCAGAAAGAAAACCAATGATATTCGACAAGAATATTGCCATAACTAATCATGAATGGAAATAATATCGTGACAAATTTATTTGATGATAATCACAAAAAGCAGAAGTGTCACCTGAAGCTAATTATCATAAACTATATGTAATTTATTGATGATTGTAACGTAAGACTACTACATATAAATGTTAGCAAATTATCGATCATTATAGACCGCATTTGGTAAATGTTCATCTTTTTGTGATATATAAAATGGCTTAATGCAAAAGTGATGCTAAATCGATTTGCAATGTACATTCATTAACATACTTTTATCACTTGATCTTGTTTACAAATATGTGTGCTTCCTGCAATAGAATATTTAATAAAGACTCTCACAGACAAGCAGTGCGTAGTAACAATCATTTTTGTAATAATTTAGCTATTAAAAACACGTTGTGTTGTCGCATTGTCGCGACTCGGAACAAGCCAGTTTATAGGAGCTGTAAATATGCAGTAAGTAGAAGGTGTTTGAACTACGACAAAATTAGGTGATAAAACTTACAGTTTTGATATGATTTATCCAAAATTAAGTTGCTACAAGCAGTTTTTCATATTCTTAACAGTAAAATTAAAACAATCAGCACTATTTAACTCAACGCCGTCTTCATTATGAACGACTCATTCATTTAAGCTTTAATTCATTCTTGAATTGGTGTTTTTCTGGTTTTTGCTGATCAGGTGCCATCTGACCTTTGTGACCCTGGTTGAACCAGAATCAAGCACTACAGCGACTAATGGATTATTTGACTATCCTCTTGATATAACCTTTAGTCAATATTGCAATTATGCATGTTTTAAGCATTAATGGTTACAATGGAAAAATCCTTTATTAAAAACAAGTATATTGAAGGACAAATCAGTAAGTAGTGTTGTCTTTAAATATTTTTTCGTAGGCCTGCGATCATTTCTTTTGTATGTCCTATTAGCTGAATAAACATGGTATTTACATTTCAACACTCATGTTGAGTGATAAAGTAAATCCACCAGAGACCAACGAACTGAAATCATTCATGTTTTCTATAAGAAATAAATTTAAAAAACAATAAGAGTGGGTACAGCCACTCATATTCATGAATAAATTCCGGTGGCTAATTGAGTAGCTGATTGCAGATCGATCTATGTAAAGTTTTGTCTGGGACAAAACAAACACGCTTACATTGAAAAAATTATCGCTTATGATGATAATAACATATAGAACCAACTTACTATCTATGCGAGCAGATAGATACTTGCCTAAATTTTGTGTGCCTCTTAGAGGGAAATATTTGTTTAATTTTTAGTAACATCAAGTCATGAAGTCATGAGAGAAGTCATGAAACTCTACATGAACTATGTTGAGAAGTATTTTTGGCTCAGAAAGAGGTGACAAGATGATTTAGACGAGAACCATAAGGACTGGTTCAAGACGATGCGAGAAAACGAAGGAACTAAGGGAAGACTTTGTCCAACTGTGGGACAATAATTACTTCTTTTTAGGGTTCCGTACCTCAAAAGGAAAAAACGGAACCCATATAGGATCACTTTGTTGTCCGTCTGTCTCTCTGTCTGTTTGTCTGTCCCTTTATCTTGGGAACGGTATCGATTTGAAATTAAAACCATATACTCAAGTTTCCGGTTTTTTTGAAGCTGTGAAAAAGTCAAACTTCTGAGTTAACGAAAAAGAAAGATACAGCCGTTTATGTCCCAAAAAACGTATATTTCGACATTCTCAAGGGAATCAAAATTCATAGTGTACTTCCCGTTGACTTAGAATACTGAAATTTGGCATGAAACAAGGTCTCATAGCACAAGTATAGGAAAAAATCTGAGAACTGTAACAACCTTTTTTTGCGATTCGGAAAAATATTCGTAACTCAATTCGGGAATTGAACTGTTTTCATAGGTAAGTTTGTACGGACTACGGGACCCTCAGTGCGCGAGTCCGACTCGCACTTGCCCGGTTTTTTATTGATATAAACTAGTGCTTGACTACGATCCCACCTGATGGTAAGCAGTTATGTAATCGAACTAGTTTATTAAGACTTTATTCGATCTAGCCTTGAAGACACTAGTACTTCGAGTAGCTTATAATTTGGACAATTCATACAATATCTTTAGTATATGTTTTATTCTGACGTATAAGCGATATTATGCAAAGTTTCATTAAAATCCATTCAGTAGTTTTTGCGTGTAAGAGTAACAAACACCCTCACATACAAACTTTCGCATTTATAATATTATTAGGACCACATATTCACATTACCATCGTGACATCGTGACCACGACCATAGGGCCCGGAAACAGACTTATACTTGTAATAAAATATGCCCATAGGTAGAATAGCGACGACTCTGATTGTCATGTCTCCCATCTCTTCTAGGCTAAAGTATTAATAAATTACGTGGTCCAAAGAAACGGCACAGTCTCGTGCGAACTCTTGCGCAACAGGCCGCTAGACGGCCCGCGATAATACTCACATTACGACCAAATAAGGTAAGTCATAGTGTCACATTTTATGAGAAATTAGGTGCAATTACATCAATTACCAAGAAGCATTAAAAATTAGGTGCCCCATATTTAAACGGTAGTCCAAGGAAAAATTAATTTTCTTTTCAACGACTGAATATTTTCGTGCTTATTTAGAATTCAAGGTGAAACACGATATTAAAAAAATTAAATTGTGGAAAGAAAAGATGGTCTTTATAAATGCTTACTCGAAAAAGTCTACGTAAACTACTTAATACTATAAAAGAGGCACCTAATGAGGATGAAAGAAATGAAGTATCTACTAGTGCAAATCCTATCCGATACCTTATTGCTAATTGAACTAGTCCATAGTGGAAAATATTCGAAATAATTTTGACTAATTTATGTATGTCTACTCATGCTCAACACAAGTTGATATGTAATATTTATAAATTGTTTTAACACGTTCGGTACCAAGAACGTATATAATTCGTTCGTCCGCCTCCAACCTACCTCCTGAGTTGTTGTACATAGCTGTTGTTGACTTGTGTTCGGCCTCAGTACCCGATTAGTGAGTCTAAGTCTAAGCATACTTAGCATACTTAGGCCTTTTAATTTTTCAATTTATTGTAAGACGCATAATATGCTGGGTTTCTAGAATGGAAAGTGTTAAATTTTCACGATACCTCATCATCCATCATCATCAGCATTTCATCTGAATTTACCGATTCCTTCAACTCTTATCCATTTAGCATATATTGATATTTACTTAGTAACAGTGCTTTACTCTTTAAGTGATTAAAGTGTTTAAAGTAAATTATAATTACTTTTTACAGCGAAATGTGTCGAAAATATGTGATAAATTAATCCCTTCCGGTTTTGTTTTATTTTTGGTGAGGTTATATTTATAATGTTAAACAATAATATTCTATGTCGCCTACAAAAAACAAAAAAAAAACGATTCTAAGTACTTTAAAAAAGACTTAAAGTACCCGGATAATAGTTAGGTTCCACATTTCCGCTGCAATCCGTGTGAGGTTTGAAAAATTGGCCGAGTGGCAAAAACCATAATTACATTTCACCAACAGAAAAGCAAATTATACAACTGATTTATGTAAATCAACTCTTTACTACCAAATAGGTCAAAACGGTTAATTTAATATCTTTTGAAAAGAACTTCAATAATTTTAAATGTCTATTGCGAAATATGTAGTTGCGAAATTCGCTTATAATTTGGTCACAACGTGCTTTTAGCACTTCATAAACATACATTGCGGAAAGAATGCCTGTCTTCCGAGTTTATAAATACCGCGATAAAATATATTACTAATTACTGTTATATCGTCCTTTTATTGCTTAACTGGCATTAAATAATAAAATTAATTAATGCTTTATCAATAACTAATATAATTTGTAATAGGTTATGCTAATACCATGACATAGTTGACTTCTACCTGCGATTGACGATCATGTCCACCTTGTTAGTTTACTATCTCATTGTTTAATACATTGGTTCTCAATCTTTAATAGTCTGGGGATCACTTCGGTTTCTTGCATGTTCGCTAACTATGTAGGAGTCCAGGAAAACTTACCTAAGTCAATAAAAAAAATATTTACACCTTTTGTATTATATGTACATAGTTAGGTTAACTATAAATACTTATTTTATTTAATATTTAAGTTGCTCTTGTACATATACGGATTTAATAACTAAACATGTATCTAATAGAAAACACAATTTTTTTAATACAAACATAAAATCAGTTTACAACAATATCAATTTTCCGTTAGTTTAGTTCTTGCGAACCACAGGCTGAGAATCATTGGTTCAATAAAACAAATACATATAGAAGGTAAATAAAGTGTCGTGCCAATAGCTACTGTAAACGTTTATCTTGTCACCCGGCACTATGTTTGCACCTTAAAATATGTAGGTGATAGAAAAACATGCTTTCAAATAATTGGCAAGACAACTAATTGGTTTATCATCAACAAAATTCATCACCATCATTTTAACCGAAAGATGTCCACTATTGGACATAGACCTCCCCCAAGTGTAGCCATAACAACCAGTCCTGTGCGTCTCGCATCCGTCGGATTCCCGTTACTCTCATCAGGCCGTCAGTACACCTTATCGGAGGCCATTCAACGCTGCGTCTTCCGGTACATGGTCGCTAATCCAGAACCTTTCGGCCTCATCGACCATCTGTTCTGCGAGTAATGTATCCTACTCACTGCCACTTAAGTCTGGCGATTCTTCGGGCTTTGTCAGTGATCTTGGTTCTCCTGCGGATATCTTCATTTCTGATGCAATCACGCAAGGAAACACAATAGCGCTTTTCATTGCCCTTTGGGTGATTTTCAATCTTATGATGAGTCCCATGCGAGCGACCAAGTTTCAGACCCATATGTCATCACTAACAACAACACTTTCACTTTTAATTCATAGAATTTCGTTTTAAGACACTGTGGTATGTTAAAAACAACAACAAAGCTAAAACTTTCTAATTAAATAAAAATAATAGTTCAAAGAAACAGAAAAAACTTATACTTAGATACAGTTTTTCTGAAAAGTTCGTTTCAAAAATCACTCAAGCTTTTTGAAGTTGAAGTTTGTTTTTGTAGTTAAAGGAGACAATTTTTTTTGGGCCCACTATTAAACGGTTATGTTTATTAATAATATTACACATGGAAAAAGCGATCATCTTATTATAATTAACAGACCAAAAATTATATAGAAATCTAACCGGAATAATGAAATAATAGTAAAAAAGTGTTACGGCAAAAAATGCTTGTTTAGGAGCGTTTTCAAGTTTATTTTACCGTGAAAAAAAAAAATGTTACTATAGTGCGCAGCGGTGACATCGGATTTAAATGCGTTTCAAGAGATAATAATTAATTGGTCCAGCGAACTTGTTTTTAATGCTGTTATTAACGGTTAACACAAATATCAAGTAACGTACTTTAAAAATCAACGTGGAACGAAACGTAATTAATAGCCCGTTGCAGATGCTCTGTGGTCCAGTTTCAATCAGTTTGACACTGACAGACAACTAGTGGTGGGTCGTTGTCGAATTTTAGACGGACGAGACGTAACCGTTTTGGCGATGACAAAAACGGTTGCAGAAAACGGTCGTCGTCGCAACTGGTTTGAAGACGAAACTATCGTTGAGTGAAGTAGTTGCAGAAAACGTTCGTTGTCGCAACTAGTTTGAGGACGGTAATAAATTCTGTACTCGTTGCGTCGTCGTTTCAAAACCAGTTATTACAATGAAAAATGAACTTTATGACTATAAACATAAAATTCATTTTTCATTGCAATAACTGGTTTTAAAAACGACGACGCGACGAGTGTGATAGTTGAAGCAATGGATTTTCGACCTTATATTCTTAACAGTAAGATAACAATTCGCATACAGTAATTCGAAGACTGGTTTATGCAACGAAGACTGTTTGGTCTCAGGATGGAAAACGGTTGTTACGTTGCAGAACAAAAAACGGTCTTTGAAAACTGTTCGTCGTTGAAACCCCCACCGCTACAGACAACATTATTATTGTTTCCGATTACTAGATAGCAAAGAGATTTAAAGAGATACAATAGAGCGGCTATCAGAACAAATGTCTTAGAAAAACTGTCATCCTATGTCTCAGTGACGCCATCTGGCTTTGAATAGCAAACACGCGATTTAAATTTGTCAAAATTTATAATTATTTAACTATCGCTCGGTAGATGGCCAGGGCCCGTACCATGATAATGTTAAAATGTCAGTCGTACGAGCGAAAGAATGTGATGGAGCTATACACGCTATATAGCTCCATCCCTGTAACAGTTCGGTTTAGGTCGTAAAATGGATCACATTATGAGCTCGTGGTAGAGGGTCAGTGTGTGATAAAGGTAAGGTTAAGCTTTTCAGCAATAGATGGCATTATCACAAAATCAGCAAATGTTCTAGAACTATTCATAAAAAATATTGAATTTTAATTAATTACTTCGTAAATACCAACAATATTTACGAAAATAAACCGAACTTAGGTCCAGTCATTTTATCATAACAAGATTTGCAATAGCGTAATGCGCAGTTCGGCATATTTTCTCAGAAAATGATTTTCTTTTAATGCATAGAGCGAATACAAACACGACTTGACGTGTAGGGGCGTCATACTAGACTGAGCGACTTATGACCACTAGGTAATAAGTATCGGAGCACGATTTTGTTCGCTATGTCCTGTCTATTGGTAGTATATATTTAATGTCTTTGCTAGATAGCATGTTTCTTCTGTTCTTTTCGTATTTTTATTCGAAAGATTTTATGAAAATGGCATCTGTAGATACATGCATAATCCACAAAGCCGTTGTATCAATTGTGCAGCACGATTTCAACGGAATGTTGAATACTGCTCTTGCTGGATACTGTTGTAATTGTTTAGTGGGCAGACGCACTGTTGGCTGCTGTGCATATGTGATGTGTATAGTGTGGTTTTTATCTTGGGCGCGGCATCAAGGTGAGGTTGAGCCACCTGCATCTTTTTTAGATGAAATACTGCTTTTAAGAGATGACTTTGAAAATGATGATGATGAACAGTAATAAATACTTGTGATGTTATAATGTGGTTTTTTTTCTCCTTACACAACCAGCATAAAACACATCACCTTATTATTTTAGATCTACAGTCAATGGCCGACAAAAGCCGCGCTATTTCGAAATGAATACATCTACGCATTTTCATGAATAAGTCTATCAAATCGTGTAAACCACATCAAAGTCTGTCACGTAGTACAGACGTGACTTTATTTTATACTGTATATTATTGAACAGTGCACTATTTTAACTTAAAACACCAAGGAGACCTATCCACTCATTAGACCATCGCTCTTGTGAGATCTTAGGTTATTATGAGAGTCATGTTTTGACTGCAATATTTCACGGTACTCCAGTTAGATAAAGTTTTGCCAATATTACCAATGTAATCTAGAGATTATAAGGAATAAACTAACGTGCATTTCATTGCTATACGCCATAATTTGTGGTGGGCCTATTCCCCAAACAAAAAAAATTGTCTCCTTTTGCGGGTATATACGAGTAGGTATTTCGTTTCCTAATTTCTTCAAATTTATATTTAAATAATGGGACTACGATACTTCTATGCTTTTAGGGTTTTAAAGAAATTCGCGATAAAAAAGGAATTGTGTGCAAGTTCTAAACTATTTAAATAAAATTACCATTAAAATCATTTATAGCAAAAGTGAATCTCATAACAATTTCGATTGGCCTAAAAACGGCTAGGGTACATTGTATTTATTACGGAGCTCCGGTGCCTACCTTCATGGATCCCGTCATCAAACTGTATAATAATAAAAAGTGGAACCAATCTGGAAATTCATATTTTCAAAAAAAACATGAATTTTCCAAATCGCTTCAGAAATTATGGATTTCTTATGAAACAAACGTCAAAACTACAACCAAATTGAGAACTTCTTCTTTTTCTAGAAGTCGGGTAAAAAAGCACATAATGAAATAAACATCATCTTTAGAAATAAATTTTACTGTAGGGACCAACACTAAAATCTCAAAAGAAAAATCAGTTCCGCTACACATTATGTCGTGTTACGTGAAAATAAATTAATTCAGCAATCAATCACACCTTGTGTGGCATTTACAAAACTTTTATTGCACTTCAAGAATAATATCAATAAGGAAAACACAAAAGTACCAACATATTTTATTTTTCATAGCAAATTACTACGTACGTATTTTTTTTTCTAATATGTTCGATGTAATATTCAATATCATTACTCGTTTATTATGCATTGCTTATTACTATGATTAGGTAGGTATGCAATTATCATAGTGTTCATCATATTATGGTAGGAGTAGTTAATTAATATATGTGTCCACAATATATTGTAATGTAACCAATAATAACAAAGACTTTGTAATCGGTAGTTTCGGAAATATACGTAAGTCTTTTGGAATTTATCTTTCATCTTTTTATTCATAGGAACCTTAACAAACATGCAGTTCATTTGGCTGGTTTTGTGTTAAATTGATACCATGAAGTATTTAAGCAAAACTTTCCTGCATTTTCGACTTGGTTTTAGTGATATTGAATTCTTATATTATGGTTTTATGATATCCACTTAAACCTATCGTAAGCTCATCCGTCGGGTTAATGTAAAAATTAGCAATGCTATTACTCTTTCCAAAGTCAAAAGATGACAGTCTAATGGTGGTGATATCGACCGAATAATGTGTTTTAATATGAAGATAACAGTTAGGTACACAGTTAATCCATCTCGTTATTATGATTTATGGCAAAATATTAATAACTAATAAAATATCAGATTTATAGGCAGTGCCACAGCTTGTCACATCATAAAACTAGTCGCTGAGATCAGAGCTAAATTGTCCTGGTCTTTTAAATATATCTTATTAAATTTAATCCAATCTTAACGGAGATTGGACGTCAATTGGACGTCTTTCGGCTAAAATGATGATGATGATGATGATGATAACGGAGATTAGACAGGTACGCTAGAGATATTCTAGTGCTCAAGCGTTTGCATAAACACAGGTGCACTCTCTTTTTTTACTCTCATAGTACGATGTACGATGGGATGGCAATCCGGTACGACCGCGGTGAGATCAGACACCGAATCAATGGCTTTACGTGCTTTCCGAGGCACACACCTGCCACCAGGTTACCAGGGTATCACATTACCAAGTTTCAAACTCCGAGGTATAAAATCATTAATACCAGTGGAAAAATACAATATCACTTTTTGCGCGATCTGGAAATCGAACTCAGGACCCTACGCTCAGCAGTCGCGTAGCTTGCGACTACGAGACCAACTGGGCAGTTTAATTATTATGTGCTAAACAAATGCTTCTCATTACCAACTTTTATTATCAATATTGGATTTTTACCACGGAGGTAATAAAAATGACTACATGAAAATAATAAGGAGGAACTAGATAAGCTTTTAAGTTATGTTATAATATAATTTTTAGTACCATACATTAGCATTAATTTAAATGTTCTGTCTTATTGCCATTATAATTTATGGCAACAAAACTGCTCAGCCCATTCTATTCAACACACTTTCAAGTGCTTGGGCAAAATAAAATTACTACATATTTAAATTTTGGACAAAATAAATAAGAAACAGATGATATAAAACCAGCCCAGCAGGTGTCACGGTAATCTAAAAATAAATAGTACAAAATATAATAATAATAACACAGCTCTCAGGTGGCAAGCAAACACGGGGTTATAACGGTTCGATCATTTTTTTATAAATGATAGGCTCGCGTTTGACCACCATCTCACCTGATGGTAAGCGAGTATGTGGTCGACGATGGAGCACGCTTGCCTAGAAGTAGCCTATTTACTGTTGACTTAAAGACCCCTAAGTTGTAGCTATAGGGTGGGATGTCTACCGTATAAATAAATAGTCAAGTCCATCTGAGTCCACCAAGAGCCTATTTAATAAAACTAACGGCGATAGGTGTAGGTACCTGACAAGCCGATAATTTTGTTAGTTTTTCCAAAATTTTTTATTTGCTTTATTAAATAGCACCTGCGGCAAAAATGTGACAAAGAGATCGATCTTTGCCACATTTGGTCATTTTTGCCGCAGTGCAGTCAAAAAAATACAATATTAAATAGGACTATGAATTTTAGGTTTTGGATCCTACGCGCAAGATTAATTGCCATTTAAATTTTATTTTTCAAAGAGCAGTATATCCACATTATGTACGTGATGAGCAGGCAGAAATTAAAGACCCTAGAGGAAGAATTACTAGAAATAATTCCTGTATCGTAGTTTTTTTTTTATGGTGGGAAATCAAAAACCAGTACCAGTTCAGTTGCTCTTTGCGTTCCACGGGTTTTCCTTTCAGTAGTCGACCCATGTCCCTAGTAGGCTTTGGCCCAACGGTTTTTCTGACATCACTTTGAGGGGCGTGGCTCCTATATCGTGGGTGCGGTCACTAACATGTGCACAAGACGGGTGTCTCGTGTATGTGAGATCCGAAACAACTGTCTATAGGTCACACAAATATTTGTCCTGTTCGGATATTGAACGCACGCACTGATTTTAGACAGGATTTATCTCAAGTAGACTAGTCTCGAGTTTGGTGGTTATTCTACTTATCATTCGTAACTAAAAATGCGTATAATTCTTTCTGTAAAAAAAAAAAACTGTTTAATAAAAGACATGACTATGTAACTAAGATGTTAAAGTCAAATTATAATAAAATAATATTGTTTACTTTTCCATACTTATGAAAGATTATCAAGTACTTATGATTGTCTAGATAAATTTAGCGAAAATGTATAAGTAACGTGCGTAAGTGACGTGCGTGCGTGTGTGTGCGTTGTGTTGTATGTGTAGTGTGTGTGTGTGTGGTAGTGTGTGTGTTTATGTGTAAGTTATAGAATAAAACTACAATATAATACTTATAAATAACTAAACATTATTAAATACTTAACTAATGTACTGTAGATACACTTAAGACTAAAACCCTAACTAATATGGCGTCAAAAAATTCATCCGCTTCGCTGTCAACTGAAAATGTGCCCAGTCTAGTGAAATCTTCTTATATATAAATGGCAAACACCAGTAGATTTAAATTAATGGTGGCCATTCACGTGGTTTAAAAGAATGATGGTACGTACCACAAGACTCAATATTGAGCCCTTTTCTCTGGTCAGTGTATATAAATTTAATTATATTGATTCGTCTGCACTCGTAGCATACAGACGTGCTCAGTAGCAATATTTAATTTCATAAAATAATATCAGTGACCTTCTTTTTGCAGTAATTTCTGCCTAGTGTGTAGTTTAATAAACACAATGGAAACTTAGAATAAGTGAACTAGTTATAAATAAAATGGACAACAGCCCCTTCTCAAGAGATCGAGTGAATCTCTCCGCATCTCCAGCGAAGACGATGACGCAAAATCCAGCCCAATCTGATCTTTCAATCGAAGCTGTTTCAACACCCGAGATACAAAGATGGATGTCGACTATTGAGCAGCATCTAAACGAGGTTTGTTGTATTGCCTCGGATGGCAAACTCAACTCGGAGCAGAAATTGAAAATTTCAACCTTGTGCCGTAAAATAGGATCTGGCACCTCACAGATGGCAGTCCTATATCAATCGCTAAAGCAGAAAGCAGTCCAAGCGCGCATCCTCAATGAAGATCTAATGAAAAAATGCAACTTGACGGACCACATCTTGGACCTCACGAAGACGATAAAGGACTCTGGTACTGTTTCGTTTGCCGACATGGTGAAGAAGGGGTCAAATGATTTCGTTCGACCAACCAATTTAAACTCCGTGGCCATATATCCCAACAACAAATTAAAGTCCAGTGACGAAACAAAAGTCCTTGTGCAAAAGATGATACGACCAGATCAAGTCAAGCTGCATATACGTGGTGTCCGTAAGACAAAAAACGGAGGCGTTATTATCAGTACAGAGACAAAGGATGACGCGGATAAAATTAAGTACGCCGTCCAGCAATCTGCATCCGGCCTTACCGCCGACGAACCCACCAAGCGCAAACCCCGGATCGTGGTTGTAGGAGTACCATCCTCTTTGACTGAAACTGAAGTCTTCAGGTGCATTTACGAACAGAATGTAGCCGAAAAGTTTCCAACGATTCCCATGGAGTCCTTTTTGACCATGGTTAAATTAAGTCACAAATCGGGGAAAAAAGATTCGCAGACTTGTAACTACGTGGTTGAAGTTCCACCCAACATACGAAGAGCTCTAATTTCCCAATCAAGGATTTTCATAAATTGGACGTCCTGCCCAGTCAGGGACTTCACCCTGGTTACGAGATGCTACAAATGCCAGCAGTATGGACATGCAGCAAAAACCTGTAGAGAGGTCAATTCAACGTGTGGCCACTGCGGTGAGACAGGACACCCGATGTCCGAGTGCTCAAAAAAAGCGGACTCACCGAAATGTGCAACTTGCTCTCGCTTCAAAAAGCCCTCCAACCATAAAACGGGAGACGCTGAGTGTCCTGCTAGGAAAATAGCGGAATATCGATATATTAACTCTATCGATTATGAGGGCGCCTAGAGCGTCATACTCAAGGCCAGACTTCCGTGTAACGCTTACTGCTGACTCAAAATTCCAAGTGCTGACCTACAAACCATCGTTTTTCAATATATTTAAACATATTTGTCCAATGTAAACGTAACTATTTAGTATTAACGCAACCTCGACTTTAACCCAATTAATAATTCTGCTGACGCAAAATCATGTGTGTAATTATAGAATAAAGTGCAAGAATCAGTTTTATAATAAGAAATAACATAATTGTGACTTTTAGTGTTTAAGTAAACTAGGTTTATAATATTATAAATAATTTTATTAAAATTTTTCCCTATTTAGAGACTTTGAATGTTAAATATTGTTATGAATTTTATTGTCCTAAATACCATAGTGTAAGAGCTTCTACCGCCTGTGATACAGGTTTATCCTAGTACAGGCACGTAACATAGCCATACCTTTGTAATTATTCCTAAGATTTTATGTAACTATTTTACCAAATTTTAAGTCTGAATAAATATATTATTATTATCTCTTTATTTATTTTCTATACATATTTTATATATTTTTAAATATTTCTTAAAAACACATATATAAAAAAAAACATTTAAAAATATAAAAAATAGTAGTCCGCCGGTGTCGGGAGCAGGGTCCAAGCTACCGGTGGTTAGGGCTCCAGAGACAGGAACCTCCTCACAATCCGAGCCGTATCAAGGAGTACTGCCTTCTGTATCAGGCCCTTGATCCAACCGCGTAACGACAGCTTCGACATATGGTCGTCGAAGCTTTTGGCTATAAGGCCATTGGCAGTCACAACAATCGGCACAATGACAGCCGAGTCCACATTCCACATGTCGACAACCTCGTGTGCTAAGTCGAGATATTTGATTAGTTTTTCTTTCTCAGCTTTCACGAGATTCTCGTCATGCGGGATGGTGACATCGACTATCATTGCGCGGCGCGCTAATCGGTCTATCACCACTATATCCGGCTTATTGGCTACAATAGTCCGGTCAGTAATGATAGACCGATCCCAGTACAACGTGACATGGTCATTTTCGAGAACTGGGTCGGGCACATACCTGTAATACGGTACCTCTGAATACACTAAGTTGTATTTCAAAGCAAGTTGCTGGTGAATAATCCTGGCTACTTGGTTATGCCTGTGCAAGTACTCGCCGTTAGCCAGACGAGAACAACCAGAGATAATATGTCTGATAGACTCACCCGGACGATGGCATGCCCGACACACGTCAACCGTCCCGTCCTTCATTATATATCTCCGGTAGTTATTCGTCAAGATGACTTCGTCCATAATTGCACAGATAAAACCTTCAGTTTCCCCGAAGAGGTTGCTGAAACGTAGCCAGGCCACGGACGCTGCAAAATCTACATCAGACTCATGAAGAGCCCGATAAAAGCGCCCGTGGAGCTCCTTACTTTTCCATACTTCCTTGCGGTCATCAGTTGTAAGTACAACAGGTTTGCGCCAGTTCTCTTTAGCCATGGACAGCGGGGTGAGTCCCTTGTCCACTGCGACCACATCGCGGTGCATACCCACATCGGTTTTATGAAAGTATTCTCTGAGGCTGCACACCTCGCGGTTGTGCAGGGTCTTCGTGTTTAAAAAACCTCGACCTCCACACTTCCGCGGGATGTACAGTCTCATTACAGACGACCGTGGGTGATGCATCCGGTTTGCGGTCAACAGTGTACGGACCCGCCTATCCAGAGCGTCTAACTCGGTCTGAGTCCATTTGAGTATGCCGAAAGAGTACATTAAGACCGGCATGACCCAACCATTGAAGGCGCGCACCTTATTTCCACCTGACAGAGGGCTATTTAATACCTTCTTCAGGCGGCCAAAGAAGCGCTCCTTCAACGATTGCTTCATGTCAGCAACGTTAATGCCTAACGCTTCCGACATACCCAAATACTTGTTGGTTTCGGTCGAGGAGAGAGATCTAAGGTGTATGGAATCTGAGAGTTGAATCCCCTCAGATTCCAAAATCTCCCCTCGTTTTACATGCATGACTGCACATTTATCCACACCAAATTCCATCCTGATGGCACTACTAAAAGTTTCAGTTACCTTCAGTAGTTCCATCAGTCGTAACTTGTTGGGGGCAATGAGTTTCAGATCATCCATGTAAAGAAGGTGAGATAGAACCTGACCATCTCTTCTCAACCTATAGCCCAAGCCTGATTCCTCTAGCAGTGTGCTTAGAGGATTCAGGGCTAAGCAGAACCAAAGTGGACTCAGACTGTCGCCCTGGAATATTCCCCGTTTAATCCATATAGGCTCATCGTCCCTCCGGATTGATCGACATCCTGGATAGCGAAGGACTGTGTTCCATTGTCCCATACATGACTCAAGGAAGGTGCGTAGAGTTGCATCTATTTTATACAACTCCAACACCCTCATGAGCCAAGTATGTGGCACAGAGTCATAGGCCTTCTTATAATCTATCCAGCATGTCGACAAATCCTTGCGGGATCGACGAACCTGTTGGCTTATGGTCATGTCGATGAGGAGTAGCTCCTTAGTACCGCGAGACCCGTTCCTACATCCATTCTGAGAGGCAGACATAAATTGAGTTATTATCAATGTGTTGGTTAATTTTCGTTCTCAGAATGGATGTAAGAAGTTTATAGACCGTCGACAAGCATGTTATCGGCCTATAATTCTTGGGTTCCGCAGTACTACCTGTCTTATGGAGCAGATGGGTAACGCCAGTTGTTAGAAACCGAGGTAGCGACCCAGACTCTAAGGATGACTGGAATTGAGATGCCAAGAGCGCGTGTGAGCTGCTATACCATTTTAGCCAGAAGTTTTGCAGTCCGTCCGGTCCTGGAGACTTCCAATTCGGTAACGGACGGACTGCTCTGGCTACATCTGTTGGGCTAATGATTACCTTTTCCATTTCTGGTATAGCTTCGCACACGCGTTCGACTTCACGCATCCAACCATCCTCAGTGTGACAGACGGGCACCGACCAAATATTGCGCCAGAAAGCATTCGTGGCGACAGCATCTGGGCGGGTCACGTCGGTCACATTTTGTTCAGGTCGCTCCCAAGCTCTGTATACCCATCTCTCATCGCTCTGGAACATGCGATTCTGCGAGTACCGGTCGACTCGCCGCTTATACCGTCGAATACGGTTGGCCCATGCACAAACTTTCTGCTTCAGGAAGTCGATGCGCTCCGTGACACGAGATAAGTATTCTGGAGGGCTGATTCCAGTCCCCGAAAACGCTCGCCTCACGTAGCGCATCACACGTGGTCGTGTATTGCCCTCCCTGAAGCAGTATAGTTTACCAATGAGCGCTCTGGCCCCATCAATACGCTTCTCAATCCTACATTGCCAGGCAGGTGCGACAGACTTTGGTCGAGTAGCTCCGTCACAACTTGGTAGTTTTACGTTGGCTAAACGACATGCCGCAATAGCCCCGCAATATAGAATCGAGTGCGTATCAGCGAGGTTTACGCTGCTCTCGATCACATTCTCAAGCAGCGAGTCCAGAGCACACACTAGCGCCCTATTTTTTTTGTGCATAGGTAACCGGGGAAGACGAGGTCTAAGATCGATCGGAGTCGATCTGTACTCGCGGAGTGCATCCTCCAGTGCGCTCCTCAGTCGATCGTTGCACTGGCTACTTACTGTGACAACCCTATCATCTGCTTCATCATCAACATGATTAGACTGCGGTAGAATTGCATCTGTAGCCCGTGGTGCCGCAGTCTGTGTTTGTATTGGAGTCGAGATGATACGGTTGCTCAGTACCTCTGAGCGCAGCCTATCAAGTGCGGCGTCATCCAATCTGTGATTTCGTTGGATAACCCGCACCTGATCCGATAATCGTTGGGTCGTGACGTTGACGGTTGGTTCCAGTACCTGAAACAGAGACAGCATCCTAACACGGTACGCAGTGAGGTTAGTTCCCCCCTCTGTAGACCCGTAATATGCGCGCATGACGTTCTCATTCATAGACTGAGTCCATCTCATGCGCTGCACACAACCACCGGCAGCGGGGACCCGGCTCGGGGCCGGTTGGCCCCTAGATCCCAAGCTCCTCGGTGGCCGGCCTCTCCCCGGCCGACGTACAGGTGTTGGCGACGTCGGCGGGGAAAAATACTCGTCGCTCGAGCTCGACGCTACTACAGCCGCCGGTGACACTGGTGATTCGAGGTCCGGCGGCGGCGAGGCGGAGCTGAGCGGCGAGCCCGGGGGTGGATGGCGTGCGCGTCGGGCAGCTGCTCCAGTTAACATATTAACCCATTTCTTTCAATTCATTCCATTTCTGAGATTTCTTGTTGATTGTTAAGACGTCGTCAATGACAGACGTCATTCGGTTTTTTTTCTTCTATTTTATTTATTTATATGGTTATGGTGCGGATTTCTCTTGGTTTTCTTATTGTATTTTATTAGGCTTCTTTTGTGGTAAATTGTATCACAGTTTACAGGTAAAAAGTACGGATTTATAAAATTTAAAATGGAATAGAAAAAAATATGACTTATGTTGCTAGAGTGTTGCCAGGTTATTATTATTATTATTTATTATATTACATACTTATTATATTTTTAAATATTTCCTTAAAAAAAAAACACATTAAAAAAACATTTAAAAATATAAAAAATAGTAGCCCACCGGCATCGGGAACAGAGTCCAAGCTGCCGGCGGTCAGGGCTCCTGAGAGAGGAATCTCCTAACGATACGCGCCGTGTCTAGGAGTACTGCTTTCTGGATCAGGCCCTTGATCCAGCTGCCTAACGAGAGCCTCCTCAGATGTTGTTCGAGGCTCTTGGCTATTAAGCCATTGGCCGTTACGACTATCGGCACAATGATTGCTTTATCCACTTCCCACATGTCGACAACCTCGCGAGCCAAGTCAAGATACTTAGTTTGCTTATCTTTCTCAGCTTTCACGAGGTTCTCGTCATGAGGGACCGCTATATCAACAATCATTGTGCGACGCTCTAGTCGATCTATCACCACTATATCAGGTTTATTGGCAACAATAGTCCTGTCAGTGATGATAGATCGATCCCAATATAACGTGATATTGCCATTGTCGAGAACCGGGTCGGGCACATACCTATAGTACGGTACCTCTGATTCCACAAGATTGTATTTAAGAGCAAGTTGCTGGTGGATAATCCTGGCTACGAGGTTGTGTCTATGCAAATAGTCTCCGTTAGCTAGATGAGAACACCCAGAAATAATGTGTCGGATTGATTCCCCGGGTCGGTGGCATGCCCGACAGATGTCAACCGTACCGTCCTTCACAATATATTTCCGGTAGTTGTTCGTCATCACAACTTCGTCCATAATCGCAAAGACAAAACCTTCAGTTTCCCCGAAGAGGTCACCGAAACGCAGCCAAGATACGGACGCTAACAGGTCTACATCGGGCCCATGTAAGGCCCGGTAAAAGCGTCCGTGAAGCTCCTTGCTCTGCCATACTTCCCTGCGGTCATTAGTATCCAGTACTATAGGTTTGCGCCAGTTCTCGTTAGCCAAGGAGAGCGGAGTGAGGCCCTTGTCCACCGCTACCACATCTCGGTGCATACCCACGTCGGTTTTTAGGAAGTATTCCCTGAGACTGCATACCTCGCGGTTGTGCAGGGTCTTAGCATTTAAGAAGCCACGACCCCCGCACTTCCGCGGGATATACAGTCTCATCACCGATGACCGTGGGTGATGCATCCGATTTGCGGTAAGTAGTGTGCGGACCCTCCTATCCAGGGCGTCAAGTTCTGTCTGAGTCCATTTGAGTATGCCGAAAGAATACATCAATACCGGCATGACCCAACCGTTGAAAGCGCGCACCTTGTTTCCGCCTGATAAAAGACTATTGAGTACTTTATTCAGGCGTCCAAAGAAGCGCTCTTTCAACGATTGTTTCACGTCATCAGTATTGATGCCTAACGATTCCGACATACCCAAATACTTGTAAGTTTCGGTTGAGCAGAGGGATCTAAGGTGTATGGAATCCGAGAGTTGAATTCCCACGGATTCCATAATCTCACCTCTCTTTACATGTATGACTGCACATTTGTCCACACCAAATTCCATCCTGATGGCACTACTAAAGGTTTCAGTTACCTTCAGTAGCTCCACCAGCTGCAAGTTGTTGGGGGCAAAGAGTTTCAGATCGTCCATGTAAAGAAGGTGAGATATGACCTGACCGCCTCTTTTCAACCGGTAACCTAAGCCAGAACCCTCCAGCAGTGTGCTGAGCGGGTTCAAGGCTAGGCAAAACCACAGTGGACTCAGACTATCACCCTGGAATATGCCACGCTCAATCCTTATCGGTTCGTTGTTCTCCTGAATCTGTCGACATCCCGGATAGTGAAGGACTGTTCTCCACTGCCCCATACATGACATCAGGAAGGTGCGCAGAGTTGCATCAACTTTATACAGTTCTAGCACCCTCATGAGCCATGTATGAGGAACAGAGTCATATGCCTTCTTATAATCTATCCAACATGCCGACAGATTCTTCCGAGAACGTCGAACCTGTTGGCTAATGGCAATATCGATGAGGAGCAGCTCCTTAGTACCGCGGGACCCGTTCCTACATCCATTCTGAGAGGCAGACATGATAGAATTTGTCTCAATATGACTATTGATTTTAGCTCTCAGAATGGATGTAAGAACTTTATAGACCGTCGGCAAACACGTGATCGGTCTATAATTTTTGGGTTCCGCAGTACTACCTGATTTATGGAGCAGGTGGGTTATTCCTGTCGTTAGAAACTGGGGCAGCGACCCTGACTCTAAGGCAGACTGGAACTGAGATGCCAAGCGAGCGTGCGACCTTTGGAACCATTTAACCCAGAAATTGTGCAGCCCGTCCGGCCCAGGAGATTTCCAGTTAGGCAATGGACGGACTGCACGGGCTACATCTTGGGGGCTGATGGTAATTGCCCCCATTTCTGGTAAAAGATCGCATGCGCGCTCGACCTCTCGAATCCAATCACCCTCGGTGTGACTGACAGGCGCCGACCAAATGCTGCGCCAAAATGAACACATGGCGTCATCATCCGGCAGGCGCGTATCAGTCACACCTTGGTCCGATCGCTCCCAATCCCTGTAAACCCACCTTTCGTTGCTTTGGAATGTACGATTCCGAGTGTACCGCTCCACTCGCCGCTTGTACCGACGAATACGGTTTGCCCATGCATAGATTTTCTGCTTCAGGAAGTCGATACGCTCTGTGACGCAGGGCAGATAATCTCGAGGACTAATATCAGTCCCCGAGAATGCCCGCCTCACAAAGCGCATTACCCTATCATCACCTATTATTATTATTATTATTAATTATTAATATTAATTTAATTATAGTATGGGGAATACCCCATACTAAAAAAAATACTAATGATGATATTTAATACTTAAATACTGGAAGTTAAAAGTAGTAAATATGTGAAAATATAATTAATTGAAAACAGTTTTTCTTGGTAAGTATCACGATCGACGCAAGACTCCTCAATTAATATATCTTGCAGGACCCCTAAGATTACTAGCATATGCTATTAGAAAAATCTTTTCTTCTCATTTATATACATGATTATGTTTTTAAATAGAATATCTCCTTTGAAAATTAAAAAAAAATAGTTTTATAGTAGTATTTTTCAAATTTAGTAAATGTGAGTAGATAAGCTACTACGATGCCATTTATAGTATTCGGTAATGCTTAATAAAATTTTATTCAAAAATGATTATTTATACATGAAAAATAAAAACACTTAACTAATTAAAATTACATAATATATACACAATAACTCCTATCTAAAATATGGCGTCAAAAAATTCCTCCGCATCGCTGTCGACTGGAAGTGTGCCCAAAAGACTGGCAGCATTGCCACGTTGTATGGCAATGCTTAATCTCTGACCGAGGTAAAAGCCAGCCCTTTGGTCACGCGAAGTGTCAACTAGCCGTTTAGATAATTCTTTAAAAAGGGCATGAGCACTCGGACCCCACGGCCCAAGAGTCTCAACCCCAAACGGCTCAAAAATATAACTACCGACGAGGTTGTTATATTTCCGCCGCTTGAGGTTCTCCGCAGCCGCAGCGGCAGCACCAGCACAGCGCGACGAGCTAGGAAGATGGGATGGCGCAAGAGTGTCGACACAGGTAGCGTCCCATACTAAAGGCCTACCCATCTTCCATGGAAATAAAGACATACCGTCCGGTCTCTTACCATCGTCGCGTGCCAGGCCATGAGGTTCCAAAACAGCCGGAACGCCGACGGTGATAAGGGCTCGTCGAATGATGTCATTAATATTCGCGTGCCGCGCTATTCGTCCCGCGCTTCGACTGCATGACAGGCCGTGGTGACCGAGGCTGTTGACAACTTCGCCACAGTGGCAGCGATGAGGTGAACAGCATGGAGCGCCTAGGCGTAGGGAAACAGCTAGGCGGAAAGTTGTATCGTCGAACATGGTGCCTATGTTCGACGATGGTAGTGCGTGGAGCCAGAGGCCCGACTCCCACTCTCCCACAGCCAGTAGGCGCGCACGCTCTGCAGTAGTAGCAGATGTCGAGATTAGGTTTTCCTGAACTACTTTGCAGAGCGGCTCATCCCACCGCCTCTGGGAAGAGGGGTTGTCGGGCGGATTTATATTCGGGCAAGCGAGTCTCCAGGCATCCATAGAATGCAGGCAATTATAATGCTTAATTATTTGACATGAACGAGCATGGCAATTGAGAGTACACAATGCTAACTCAATTGTCACGCTGATGGTAGCGCGTGTATTGGATCATTCAGTTCCCTTCAAAATGGTTGTGCTGGGCTAACTGCCACTCGTTTATTGTAGTCTTTATATTTT
This sequence comes from Mythimna impura, assembly GCA_905147345.3. NCBI lineage: Eukaryota > Metazoa > Arthropoda > Insecta > Lepidoptera > Noctuidae > Mythimna > Mythimna impura. The sequence goes on along the minus strand of LR990343.1, from coordinate 16,166,125 downwards.
TAATTGTTTTCTTAATTTACATTGTCCTCACTTATTGAAGTACCAAGAAAACTGTAAACAGGATTTTTATAATACGTAATACGTAATTTAAAAGAGTGTTCATATAGATTCTTCCACGTTCATTAACATAGAGATCTATGATTTGGAATGTGCTATTAGCTTAATTTTTTGACTGACCGACTGCCGGTGATTGATTGGCAATTGAAATAATTACTTTGAGTTTGTGTTTGGGTTTAATACATCAAAGTTTTGTACAGAGAGCGACGCTTCTGTATACGGTGCATATTTGAGGTTATTCTATCTTAAGCTCTGACTACGCTTTATTTGCTTAAAATTGTAGTGCAAACGATTTAAAAGTGTTAAACAAATAGTTCAAATTTATAAAATGCATATGATCACATAAATCTAACAGTTTCCAAATGAGACCATTATATACATCAACATCTTAATAAAACTATTCATTTAAATTATAATTTAATTCATTAGAATACTAAAATCAACTATAAAATCTGTATCATTTGTCGAAATGGACATAAATCTTTGTACATAATATGTAACAGAAGCTTAAAAACCGATCTATATTTTAAATGATGTCGTTAATGCTGCTATAAACTTAGAGGTTTGCATACGTTTGTCAAAACGTTGTGTTATATAATTTCAGCATCATTGGATATTGTAGAATATTTTTTATTGTGATATTTTACAATAAAAATACATTACACGTGAGGTAAATTAATTTTGTGTGATCATGTCAAATTTTTGCATGAAAAAACAAACTTGTTCAACTCGTTTATGTTCTTTAAATTAATAAAGAGGTTCTTTAAATGACCGACAGCACATTTCTGCTCTGTTACGATAATGAGCAAATGTCCGCAGGAGATTTGCTAAAAAATATACCATTATATTATTTTTTTATGAAGGCAATAAATGCTTACTACCAGATCATAAACTTTGACATGGATTTGAATAATTTTTTCATTCATATTTAGATTTTTACAATGATTTTACTAACGGGAACTATTAAAAACATCGTAAATTCGAGTCTCTGGTAATTAAAATACAAAATAATAAAATTTGTGTTGTTTAATAGAAGTATAATATTTACACAATAGACATTGCCAGCACCAAAACCGTTGTGGATACGATTTGTATGTTAATAACTGTATTGCTTAATTAGTTGTATTGTTTTACGATATTATCGAAAAGCTAATATCATCATTAAAACGTTTATTTCTAAATATTACAAAAATAGACTTAATATTATAACTTTTATGGCTTAACAAATATTCCACTGGTTTTCGTAGTCAGTTGAACTGGTGTTCATGACATTGTTTTAAAATTAAGGCGGTTTAAATATTAACTTACATATATTTGCAATAGTTCTTCTGTTGATCCCCGCATTAACGCCGACGTTCACGCGCCATTGTCTTTCTATTGTGTTTCTAATTACGCTACTCTAAAAGTTAATAAAATCACCTGACAATATAACTTTAAAGTCGTGATACCGACGGTACATCACAGTTTTTTATAGATGATATGTGAAAGTTGCTTAGTAAACTCATTAATTAAATGATTAAACCAACTAGGTAATAGGCAATAAATAATAATTATTCAATCAGCCTTAACATAGCCGCGCTGGCTATTTAGTAACAGTTTGGCATCTTGTAATTAATGTGTAGAAAATATGCGTTAAAAAGAGATACATATCTAAATCTAAATAAACTTCGACAGCTTATATTAATGGTTACAGAAAAACCTGTCGGTAGCTCATCAACATGAATGATTAATTCAGTTTTGACAGGCATCATATATTATTATTACAGATCAATTAGTCAATATGTCAGGAAATCATGTTACGCATAATTTCACACGCATTTTTTACAAGCCAACAGATTTTTTTCAAATATTGTCCTACACTAGGAATTACTTGTTGACACTCCAACATTCAATTATTAATAATATAATTTTTGTACAACAACACGCGCTGCATAGCGCTACTAGTGTCAACTGTCAGCATGGCGGACAGAGGTCCGGCGGGATCTTATGGTGGAATGGCGACAACGACTATCACAACCCAGTGCTGGGCACACATACAATTATGGCGGTAAGTCTTTGAGGAGTGGCTGGAAAGACAACATGGCGTCCTTACCTTCCGCATGACGCAGGTCCTCACCGGACATGGTCAGTTCGGGAGATTCTTGCACCCGATTCGTGTGGAAGAAACGCCCGGGTGTCACCATTGTGTGGACTGCCCGGAGGACACGGTGGAGCATACGGTATATGTGTGCCCCGCCTGGGCAAAGCACCGCCGTGTCCTCGTGGGGGCGCTCGGTGGCAGCGATCTCTCGCGTCGCCCTTGGTGCAGGCCATGGTCCGGCGCGAGGAGAAGCAGGCGGTCGCCTCCTTCTGCGAAACAATAATGCTAGCAAAGGAGGCGGCCGCACTCGCTAGGTAATGCCATGCCCTCACGCCCCAGCCACCGAGATTCCAAGGTTGGGCAGGAGCCGCTTTAGGGCAGCCCCGGTCCGTTCCAGTTTGGGAGTCAGACGTCGAAAGTGCTCCACAAAGTTCCACCGACTATCGAGGACAAGTCCCAGGTACTTCATCGTCGATCCGACGTCGATGCGAACCCTTCCTACCGTTATTTGGGAACCCGGTGGTGGCGCATTCCGGCGCAATTGGCGGCAGCGACCTTTCGCGTCGGGCCCTGGTTCAGGCTATGGTCCGGAGCGAGGAGGAATGGCAGGCGGTCGCCTCCTTCTGCGAAGCAGTAATGCTAGCGAAGGAGGAGGCTGCACGTGTGAGGGAACGAAGATCCTCACGCCCTAGGCGCCGTAATTCCGATCCCAACTACCAGCCACGGTAGACGCGGGCTTGCGGACGTCGAGCACTGGCTAGCTCGCCGTCCGGCTGTTCGGTAATTAACCGGACCGAGCCCAGTCGTCAACAGCGCGTAGTGATCCTCGCGCTCCTCAAGGAGATGTCAGCAAACCGTAGGGTCCCAGCAAGGCCGATGCCAACTAGCTAGGACCGCGGAGAATTTCTGAAAGGGAAACCCGTAGTCCTAGATTGCAAAGGGTAATTGAAGGATACAGGTGTGGTTTTAGTCAGTAAAAGTCTGACACGCCCTCGCGCTCCACCCAGAGCGCGAGAAGTCATTTTGATGATATCCCACCTCAAAAAAAAAAAAAAGCCACCGAGATTCCGATCCCGATTTCCAGCCAAAATAAAAGTGTCAATTGTCAAAAATAACTTGTGTCAAAAAAAAAAATACGCTACAAATGAAAATGTGCCTCCAATGTGTTTGCTCCTTCGAAAACGTTTCGAAATTATTAATGAGTTATAGAACATTTTGTTTTTTTAATCATCTAAAGAAGACAAAAACATGTTTTTTAGGAGTCTATAACACTTCCTTGTGGAACCCCAGTTTTTATTTCTAAAATCTTAATAGTGTCTTGTGTTCTTAGTTTATCCAGAGCATAGTTTCGTTTATTTATAACTGTTTAAAATACTGTTCTAGCGTTTTTTAAGTATATTTTGTTAATATTTATGCAGATTTTTAGATACTTACCCTTGTTAAAAGCTGGTTACGGATCTAAAATTATAAACTGAAGTCAAACATTTAATTAAATAATAATTGTAATATAACGAAATAGTGGTTATAATTTAAAAATTCTGAACAGTTCTAAAGACAAATGTAAAAGTATGGGATCGATACGTGTTATTTCACCAGAAAATAAATTCAATTTGTCTAGTTACATGATATTATCATAAGTCAATATTGGAGTTCCGCCTGACATACGAACATTATTTACTTAATTAATTGGTAATGTACAAGTAATTCGTCCGTCGAAAATGTTAAATAAATAATAATATTCTCACTAAAAATCACAGGATACTAATGTATTAATTTTAAATGTTAAGGTCATCGTCTTTGAATACAGCTATTATTAAGATACATACTATAATTAATTACTGAATTTAATGTGAACGATGCAAATTTAGCTATCTATCCCGACCTTAAACTTAGTTGGTAGGTACTATTTATTAATTTGAAGATATTTATTATTTTTGCAAATAATAAATCGCTTCTGTTCTTCGATATTATAATTCACTAAAACAACAGCGTTTGAATATGTCAAATAGTATCTATCAGCTATTTCAATATTGCTCCTCGTTGAAAAAGTAATGCGGGTTACGGCTAGACACGTTTAAATATTACATTTACGAAGATAACATATTTATATGCCACAACAAAAAAAAATTATGCTGCATTTTAAATCGTTCAAATATAATTTTAATTTGCATGGTTTGCAGTTAGTTGGTTGTAATAATAATTCTATCTAAATTGGATATTATGTAGTCAATTTTATTTAGTCAAAACTCGATTGCGATGAAAAATATCAATAGAATTTCTGATATGACATGTGTAAACTTTATAAGAGGTACTAGCATGCAAACAGTTATTAAGCTACCTTAAAAATTAGGGCCCTTCCTGAGCCGTCTATCGCTAACGTGAACATGGATTTTAAGCTTGTTGTTTCATCCAACGCAATCCAACGCATTGTTTGTTATAGAGGAAACGCGAAAAAGAGAGATAACGCCTGAACGCTCTGTTGGCATTCGGTAATTCCGTCACTCACTTGAATATTTCACAAAAATGGTTCCAGGAAATACGTGTTTTTTAACGTGTCATTCAGAATCTCGATTCTACATTTTAAAAAATGAGTATATTATGAAAGTCCATAGTTCACGCCAAATTTTCAGAGGTCTTTACTGGATTAGTTATACTCAAATTTGTGATTTGATTTCAACAGAACCCTATAATTCAGAAATATAGATATGTTGTAAATACTATCCACAAGATATCTGTGTTTCTAAAATATCCAGAGAAATATGTGTAATAACAATTATAGAAAAATGTGTGGGCGCTCTTAATATTTCAGTACCTGCATGGTTCATAAATATTCAGAGGATGTTTATAAATACCATGTAGATACGTATCATGGTTAATAATGTCCATTATTGTCGTTAAAAACATTCTTAATTAATGTTAGTAGGAAAACCTTTTATTATTTAGGCACAATATTCTATATTAATTGTAAACTCTTGTATTATGTAAAACAACAAATATACACAGGTGTGGGATTTATAAATAATATTTTATAGCCTCAAGATGTGCCATTTTATTTTGACATCTCCAGTATGACGTCATTCGTTTAGTAGTTTCTTACTACCAGTATGATTTACGTTCAATCTCTATACTTAACGCGAAATCGGTGAATATTTTAAAATATGACATAATGTTTAGGAACTACTAAACTCCAAGATCCACAAAAAGTTAACACTTACAAAATGTAAGTGAAGTAATCATAAATGCCAAGAAGCTTTTGGTGTTAAGGATGGAAAATATGTAGGCAGTTTGGTCACTGACGAAACTACTTTATTATTAATAAACTGTTGCTAAGCGACGTAAACTGGACGGTCTTTAAAAAAAATATATATTTAAACTAGTGCTTGACTGCGATCCCACCTGATGGTAAGCAGTAATGCAGTTGATGATGGTGATTTATGTTGCTCAATACCTAAACCAGAAAATCTTATCTAATTTCAATTAAGCCAGAAACATTATATTAGAAGCTTACCAAGATAATCAATAACATCTAAAGTTCACCAATCTTTTTATGATCAAATTCCATTGACTCTAGCTGTTAAATTATAAAAACGACACCTTTACCTCTACTTCAGATGCATCAGCCAAGAAGACTGCGGTTAGCAGCGAGCATAATGCTATGCTTCGTGCTACAAGCTCTGGGTGCCGACAAGTACACTGATGAGAACAGACCTTACGAGTTCGGATTCAAAATCGACGGCCAGCAGCACAGGCATGAATCTAAAGGTAACTGAGATTTATATACATGAGAATCTAAGATAGGCATACCATACTGAAGTGATCGTATTTGCGAGTGATTTACTTTACCTAATGATTATTTTTTCGTTATAATCTCGCAGATAAATAAATTGGTCATCAAACTTTGAAAACCAAAATCAACTTGATACTTTTTGGTACAAAATAAAATAATATTATCTTTTTTTTTTAAATAAATATTATATTATAAACCACATAAAATAACTTAGTTTAAAAAAAGATACCAGTATTTTTTTTGCAAATATATCTACTTGTTTCCATTAAAGATAGGATTTTCTATAATACTGTTGTAACTGGTTAGGTGATTTCACCAATATAATATCAAACTGTTTCAAACTCTAGAAATAATACGACACAATAATCACTAAGTTTTATATATAATATGCTCAGAGAATTGTCACGATCACCTGTACGAAAATAACCTTGTGAAGCAACCTTCGTTTCTTTCTTCACGTAAAATCTACCTAACTGCTCTAAAATCAGTGTGAAAAGCGTACAGGTATCATAACGATTTTCAGATTCAAATCATAGCTATATCAATAATAATATACATATTATAATAATATCAATTTTTAAATAAGATAAAAAATAAAATCTGGTTAAAAAAATACTAGTAGTTTTTTTTTTACCAAATAGCGAATGAGTTATTAATCTATCCGGTTTAATCTTTAGGCAAACAGAAATCATTATATTTGTTTCCATCCAAACACTACTGAAAATTATCATAATCAATGCTATATAATACAAAAAAAATTTACTATTTAGATAAAATTTGAATAGATATAGCGATTTCAAACTGCATTTTTACAAAATATATGACCAATTTACAATTAATGGATATAAATAATACATTCATAATGAAGAACACCCATATTTTAGAAACATATTTATGGTCTAATAGGTAACCAGTCTACTAATATTCTAATTAAAAACTGATATTACTTTTCTACATGTAACAGCGTAAGAAAATGTCACGAGCAATCAAGTATTGATATAGCTATTGAAATCATTAATCATCTTACCAAAAAATAAATTGTTTCAAAAAGTGACGATATCAAAATACAATATGTTTATAAACTTAAAATGATCTTAGTCGAACGTCAAAGACAGTCTGATATCTATAATTGCACAAAGAGCCCATAACGAATTTCTTAATTATTTATTTCCTCGTATATTCATTTGAAATCTGCATTTTTAAAAGCTGGTATATCTCATAACTTCTCCAGACCTTTTGATGTGACCGTTTTTACAAGGCCACAAAATCGTCACGTTTTTCATTAATACTACATTCTATTAATATTGATCATGTGAACACCTATTATAAACAAATTATGCTGATGACTTGAAAACTGGCTATTCATAATATTGTGGTATAGCGAGGATAACATCGAGCTAAACACATCTGTTTAATTCGATGTTATCCTCGCCATTTTTTTTTTTAATATTATTAAAATAATATATTATTTCTTTTCCTAATTAACGAGCTTTACGAGATTCCTAATTCACCAATTGCTCATCTTAGTTTTTGTCGTTTGCAATTTGAGCTTTAATACACTATTAAGTGCCATGTTATAAATTACAAGACTTTGGTAGGGCTCACTACTATATTTTGACTTTAATGGCAATAAACACATTATCATAATATATTCTAACTCAATAAAACCGATTATCTTTACAGACAAAGACGGGATTATTATGGGCGAGTTTGGTTTCATCACCGCCGATGACGTGTACCATGTCACCGTGTATGCCACAGACAAAGAGGGACGCTTCAAGATAGTGTCGATGAAAAACATTCACTTAAAATCAGGTAAGTTTTTAACTTTTACCTATTGTTTACTTAATTATCGAGTGAGTAGCCACCTGATATAAGCTAAGAGATTAAACTTCCAAACTAGGAAGAAGTGAAATTAACTTGGTGATACTTAATATATTTAACACCAAGGTGTATTTTTAAAAACTAAACTACGACGCTGTAAACTTTACACTAGAGAAATAAATTCTCAATTTTACAAATCATGTATTTCAGATGCTGTATCAAGCCTTGGTGCACCTGCATCGGCTAGGCAAGGCCATGCTCTGGCATTGCCACCTGCACAACCTGCCTCCGTACAAGCATCAGCAATTCCGCAATTATTACCGAAGCAAGGTGGATTTACTCCACCAGCAGCTCCTGGGCCACAAGGCGCTATTGCAGTACAACCAAAACTACCAGCCAAGTCTGCATCAATTGAACCACCTGGAAAATCATGCTCATCTTGCAGTCTCCCAACAACTACCACTCGGGCACCACCACCTGTATTCAATCAGGGGAATGAAAATAACAATTATAATAGGCCAAATCAATTTAGCGCACCAGTAGCAAGTCCTCATAATCAACCAGCTTTCCCTCCCTCGTCTCCTGTACAGCAAAACACTGCACAAGGTTTTTCCACTGGTTCTTCATATAATCTGCAAGGAGGCCAACAAACTTTCCCTCCCTCATCTCTTGGACAACAAAACATTGCACAGGGTGGACTCAGTGGTTCTTCATATAATCCACAAGGAGGCCAACAAGCTTTTCCTCCTTCAACTCTCGGACAACAAACCATTGTACAGGATGGACCGATTGGTTCTTCATATAATCCACAAGGAGGCCAAAAAGCTTTCCCTCCCTCAACTCTTGGACAGCAAAACATTGCACAGGGTGGACCGAGTGGTTCTTCTTATAATCCACAAGGAGGCCAACAAGCTTTCCCTCCCTCAACTCTTGGACAACAAAATATTGGACAGAGTGGATCTAGTGGTTCTTCATATAATCCTCAAGGAGGCCAACAAGCTTTCCCTCCTCCATCTCTTGTACAACAAAACATTGCACAGGGTGGACTCAGTGGTTCTTCATATAATCCACAAGGAGGCCAACAAGCTTTTCCTCCTTCAACCCTCGGACAACAAACCATTGTACAGGGTGGACCGATTGGTTCTTCATATAATCCACAAGGAGGCCAACAAGCTTTCCCTCCCTCAACTCTTGGACAACAAAACATTGCACAAAGTGGACCCAGCGGATCTTCATATCCTCAAGGAGGCCAACAAGCTTTCCCTCCTTCATCTTCTGGACAACAAAACATTGCACAAGGTGGACCCAGTGGCTCTTCATATCCACAAGGAAATCAGCAAAGCTATCCTTCTGGTCAGAAAAATATTCCCCAACAAGAACTTGTTGCCCCAGATGGTGCACTATCTTTTGCTCTCGAACCTGTTCAAACAGCACAAAATTATCCTGGCTCACCGAATTATTCCCAAGGACCCGGTGCTTCTATTGTGCCTAACAATAATGTACAGCAAAGAGGAGCCTTCCCTCTTACTGGACAGACTCAAAGCGGAGCAGGACAAAAAGCTAGCTTATTTGGTGGTAATAATAATCCATATGCTGGAGCTGGGCCTAGTGGTTCCTCGAATTCTATTCCAGATGCTGGTCACTTAAGCCAGAATAATGCTCAACAAGCTGATGTATCTAGACCTAATGCTCAAGCTACTGGACAGACTTCATCTCCGCAAGGTGGAGCCGGAGAGAGAACTGCAAAACAATACAATAGTCCTGAACAGCAGTATGCCTCAGGACTTAGTAGCTCACAAGGCCCTGGGGCCACTCAAGGAGGACCGCGTGGTTCCACCAAACCTATACTGTTTTCCGCCCAAATGCAAATAGTTGATAAGAATACAGACATTTATGCACTTGGCCCTAATGAACAAAAAGGATTACCGCCAGGACTGAGTCAGGGTGATGTGACGCAACTGCTCTATACATTCAACTACACCTTAGGATTCCACGGTCACTTCGAAGAGGGCTACTCAAACGGTGTCAAGAAAGGTTACTACTTCGTAACAGGAAGGAATGGTGTTCGAACGAGGATTGATTACGTAGCTGATGATACAGGGTTCCATCCTAAAGTTTCGCAGGAAGTCCTCGACTTATTGTCTGAAGAAGTTCCCAAACCAGAAACAGAAAAGGATGAAAAATACGGCCTCAAAGGCTATGAATTCAAATGGTTATATTATCCTCTTGAGTCTAAAAGAAGATAGATGATACCTCTGAAATCGTATCGAGCTAAAGTGGACCTGATCTTTTGTAAAATCTCTTAAAACCTCAGCGTTAGTAGTGTAGGCAAATTTAAATGTATAGCTTTACTATATCTTACTATTAATTTAAGGTTAGAATAATTTTAGAAGAATAAGTCTTTGAAAGTATTACATTAAACTTTATTATAACAATGTTCAAAGTTACACAACACTGCCATACAGGAACTGCCATAAGGGATGATCACCAAAAGTAACTATTAGTAGTATTTTAAGTACATAGAAGTTCAAACACGTGATGACATTTAGCACCTTGTATAATAACTCGTTTATAAATAAAAATAAATAGAAATACAATAAAATATATTTGAAGAAGATACATAATGCGTTTAAATATTATTACCAACAATCTACTTAAAATTATTTAAGAAAAAAAAACAAAATTAGCATTATATTTTCCTGATAGTGCCAAAAATCAATTTTATTCGGTAATAAATTACACAGATCAATAGATTTCTAATTTTGCACTTTTGTCTGATCGCGTTTTATAATAAGTTTGATTTTTATACCTAATTTTCTTTTTATTGGTCATGGTATTGGTGATATTTGTCATATGATTAATTACAGTCTAGTGTATATCATTCCAATTACTGATATTTTTTAAATATTTATTTTAAAAGGCCTTTTTAACGTAGAAATCAATTTTTCTACACATTTCATAAAAAATATAAAAAAAATGAAAAAACGATGAAAATACCTAAGTACTTTCGGTGTTCTTCATATATATTAAACCAGCTCCACTAAATAATTACTCACTGGCTACACTTCTGAGGGAGCTGATAAGTATTGGTGAACTATTGGCAACAGAAGAACAAAACAAACAAAAGAAAAAAACAACAGAAGGTTTACGCGCTTACGCTAAACGTTACGAGGCACGGTGATGCGCAGAGTGAACCAAAAAAATAATAATATATGTATTATTATAAACAAAGAAAGTCGCTGTGACACGTTTGTGTACCGCCCCCCTCCCTCCACGCTTTTTCCGCCGTGTCCAGTAGTCTACGGGCCCCCCACCCCCGCGCTCCTCGTTGTATTCTTCTGTTAAGAGTTCTGTTATAAAGTTTGCGGAACCAGAAACGGAAACGGAAGTGAAAAAGCTTGCGGAACTTCTGCAGAAGCGGAAGCGAAAGCAGAGTTCTGTTACAACAATACTGTATGTTACATTTTGTTCTTAATAAGTAATAAATTCTTTAAATTAATTTTAATTGAAAAATGGATAACAACAATGTTTATTAAAAATATAGACAAAACAACAACATTTTTTTTCGGCATTTGGTCAAATTAAAATATGCATAAAAGTTTCGGACAAACTCCGTTTGTACATTATCTGTGGCAACGCACTGTATGTAAAATGGCGGCACATCATCAACAGCTGATTACTTAATGTTGACAGTTTTTGGCGGGATTTCTTTGAGTGTAGCTCTGTGACTGTTTTAATTATTCGTAAATTGATTCCTAGCGGATATTGTGATGCAAAACTGAAGTAGTTTCATATCTCAAGTATCGGCTCAACTAGACAATACATGGAATCTGGATTTTTGGGGGATGAACTGCTTGCGTCCGTAGGATTTACTTAGTTATGAACACCCTACACGTGTCCCCTGGGTAGTGCTAAACGAGCAGTAAAGACGGTGGTAGGCCATGGCATCGGCTGCCGGCTTAAAGGTTACCACCCATCAGACAAAGCCATGCCGCCAAGCGATCCGTCGTGTTCCGGCGTGATGTCTGGTGAAGCCGTATGGTGGAAGATGGGTCTGAGCAGTTGTGTTGTGACGTATACCGGGTATGATGCGCCAGCTGTTGTTGTGTCGGACGTTTGATCGTGGAGGGTAGCGGGATCCGAAGCACGGTGCTCCGCTGGCCGACCGTAGGTAGTTGGGGGCCCAAGTAGTGTGCCAGCCACACACGAAAGGCTGCCCCGCCAACTGCGAAAAATCCCAGGGTGGCCCCATCGTGCCGGTTGGCGACCGGGCGAGAGGACCCGATGGCGATCCCTGGGGGGGTTCGGGCGTCCCCGCAGTCTCCAGATCAACCCTCCATTGGCACAGCAACTCTGGTTGTGTTGTTGGGTTCAACATCGCATCACCTCGCTCAACCGCCATCTTCCATCTCTCCTATTCACTCCACACACAAAACAATGAAAGGTAAAAAGAAAGGCAAGTGTCAACAGCGGATGCACGTCCTCTCATTTCAAGTGCAGTTCTCAAATATTAGAGGGCTGCACTCCAATCTCGTTGCGGTCCACCACCATCTTGAGACTGACAAGCCACACTTGCTTTTCTTGACGGAGACCCAAATTAGATGTCCGTCAGATACGGCGTACCTCAACTACCCGGGATACTCACTGGAGCATCATTTCCTGCAGCGTGCCGGGGTCTGTGTGTACGTCCGTAATGACATCTGCTGCCAGCGTCTCCGTCACCTTGAAGACCCTAATTTATCTACGCTGTGGCTGTTGGTGGACACTGGTACGGACAAAATTGTTTATGCCTGTGTCTACCGTTCGCACAGCGGTGATCAGGAGACGACTCGGTTGTTCGACCACCTCAGTGAGGCTGCCGATAAGGCTCTGCAACGGCACCCTGATGCGCAGCTCGTCGCTCTGGGGGACTTTAACGCGTGCCACCAAGACTGGCTGTTCCCATACCAGAGGACCGACCACGCTGGGAGAGAAGCGCGAAACTTTGCAATATCGATGGGCCTTTCCCAGCTGGTCAAGCAAGCGACTAGGGTGCCTGATGTAGTTGGTCATACTGCCAATTGTCTGGACCTTCTGCTGACCACCGATCCGGACAGATGTATCGTAACAGTTTCCTCACCACTTGGAACTTCAGATCACTGCCTGGTGAAGTCTGTTTCGTCCTTCTCCCCACCTGACTGCGACTCACGCGGTGAACGGCGAATGTGGCGTTACAGGTCAGCAGATTGGGATGAGATGCGGCATTTCTTTGCATCTTATCCTTGGCAGCAGGTCTGCTTCTCTTCTGAGAGTCCGTCGAGCTGTGCGGATGCTATATCCGATGTGATACGTCAAGCTATGGAGTTTTTCATCCCTTATAGAGACGTACCCGTTGGAGGCTCAGCTCACCCATGGTTCAACGCCGATTGCGTTCAAGCTGAAGAGCGTAAGCATTCGGCGTTTCTCGCCTGGGTTGACGCTCGTGACCGCAAAGCTCCGGATCTGAGCTCAAAGAAGAGAGCTTTCAACCATGCTGCCAAGTCCTACAAAAAGGCACTAAAGAAGGCTCGGTTCGACCGCATTACTCATATTGGCACAAAGCTCTCTGCACAGCCGTCCGGTAGCAGAGCGTTCTGGTCCCTTGCCAAATCGGTCGAAGCGAACTTCTGTAGGCCCACATTGCCTCCGCTGGTTAAGCCTGATGGAACACTGGCTCACTCGGCGAGAGAGAAAGCAGGTCTCTTTGCATCTCTCTTCGCCCATAATTCTCGTCTTGATACTAGCAGTGCTACTCCACCGGCTCTACCTCACTGCAACACCTCGATGCCTGAGGTTCGCATAAGAAATAAAGAAGTTTTGAGAGCACTGTGTCGCCTAGACGTGAATAAAGCTAGTGGACCAGATGGTGTACCAGCAATAGTTCTCAAGGCATGTGCGCCCGAGTTGTCTCCTGTGTTGACGCGCTTGTACCGCCTCTCATTTAGGACTGGTATAGTGCCCAAGTCCTGGAAGCTTGCCAACGTGCAACCCGTGCCCAAAAAGGGCAGTCGTGCCGATCCTGCCAACTATCGGCCGATTTCAATAACCTCCATACTCTGCAAGATTATGGAGCGTGTATTGAACTCGCGCCTCATGGCATACCTGGAAGGTAACGATCTCCTCAGTGACCGACAGTACGGATTTCGCCACAATCGGTCTACTGGGGACCTACTAGTGTATGCCACTCACATGTGGGGCGAGGCCCTCGAGAAGAATGGAGAAGCGATTGCTGTCTCCTTAGACGTCTCGAAGGCCTTCGACAGGGTATGGCACGCCAGCCTTCTGAGTAAGCTTCCAGCGTACGGCATTTCCCCTGGTCTGATTAACTGGGTAAAAGACTTCCTGAGTGAACGGTCTCTCCGAGTTGTTGTCGATGGATGCTCATCAGAGCCCATGTCCACTAATGCCGGAGTTCCTCAGGGGTCAGTTCTCTCTGCAACTCTTTTCCTGCTGCATATTAACGATCTGCTGATGCCCGGTATCTATGGGTATGCAGATGATAGCACAGTTGTAGAGAGATACCTTCCAGGTGCTCGGGCTAGTAAGGAACTAATCCGGTCCGAACGAGAGGCTATGGTGGAGCGTACGAATGTCTCACTTCAGGCAGTCTCCAAGTGGGGCGAAACCAATCTAGTTGAATTCAACGCCGCCAAAACACAAGCGTGTCTGTTCACCGCCAAAAGGAGCCCGTTCACCTTGGCTCCTGCTTTTCGGAATGTATCCCTGGAGTGCACCGACCGCCTTCAGCTCTTGGGAGTTGAAATCTCCTCAGACCTCAATTTTGGGCGGTTCATTGAGTCCAAAGCCAAGGTAGCTGCTAGAAAACTAGGCGTTCTTGCAAAGGTCCGACGGTACTTCACACCGGGACAGCTTCTAATGTTATACAAAGCACAGGTTCGATCGTGTGTGGAGTACTGCAGTCACATATGGGCTGGTGCTGCAAAATGCCATCTAGCAGCTTTGGACTCAATGGAAAGGCGTGCGAAAAGGCTAATTGGGGATCCTGATTTGGTTAAGTCCAGTCTACAAAGCCTCGAGCACAGGCGCAGGGTAGCCAGCCTATCGGTATTTTACAGGTTGCATTTTGGAGAGTGTGCGCAGGAATTGCATGACTTGATTCCGCCATCTCCTTTCTATCATCGGACAACCCGACGTACGGCGAGTATCCACCCTTACGTTGTTGAAACTTCAACGGTCCGGACTAAGCGTTTCACTTCGTCGTTTATACCGCGTACATCGAAGGACTGGAACAATTTGCCTGCTGCGATCTTCCCGTCCAACTATAATTTAGGTGTCTTCAAGGCTAGAGTGAATAGGCTCTTGATAAACTAGTGCGCCTCACCATCAATGATTGCATCACTGCTTACCATCAGGTGGGATCGCAGTCAAGCGCTGGTTTATATCCATTAAAAAAAAAAAAAAAAAAAAAAAAAATCATTGAAACAAGCACGATTTCGGTAAAAGGGAGCTAAGAATTTCATTGTAGTGTTGACTACCTCTGCGCAGTTTGTCGAGAATTTCTTGCCAAATACTATAAAAAAATAGATTGTGTACATCCATATATTAATTGTGAACCAATTGACAATTCATACAAGTCATGGCTTAAAGCACTTAGTATCCAACCCAAAAACATTAACAAAAATAAATTAGCGGCACATCATCAACAGCTGGAGTTTTTGGCGGGATTTCTTCGAGTGAAGTTCAGGGGCTGTTTTAATTATTCGTAAATTGATTCCTAGTGGATATTGTGATGTAAAATTGGTGTAGTTTTGTATCTCAAGTTTCTGCGCAACTGGACAATATATGTGGCATTATCGAAAAAGGCGCGATCTCGGTAAAATAGAGCTGAGAATTTTATTGTAGTTTTGGCTACTTTAACGAAGTTTGCTGAGAAGGCTGAATCGATACATTTGCTGCCAAATACTACAAAAACATTAGAATATGTTATAACTATGATATTCGAACACAAAAGACATTATTATTGAAAACTTATTACGCAAGAAAACATGGACGAAAGACTAGGCGATATGGTCGAACGACTACAGCCTTCCCTAAGGGATAAACAGAAAAAAAATCATCAACAGCTGATCACTTGATGTTGTTATAAAAGGCAAGAGTAGAAAGACGCGACTATGTGACAGGGCAGGTAATACACGCTCTAAACTAAATAATAAATAATAAATGACGTGTATGGTAGGTATTAATTGGTCACAAATTACATTTAAACACGAGTATTTTATTTTTAATATTCAAATTCATTGTTCAGTTCTTCGTCTCGTATTGCCAAATACGTGATAGTGTACTCCAGCCCTATGCCCCGCGGGGAAACGTTAAATAACACCATATTCGTAATTTTTTATTTATTTATTTTATTAATTTGTTACATCGAGAATCATTTATAACATCTGCCAAACTGCAGATGTTATAAATAATTCTTGATGTAACAAATTAATATCTCAACATGTTTTTGATAAGTACCTATAAACGAAGTAGTGTATAAACTGCACATAATTAGGTATGAAAACATTTATGTGATATTATTAAATGCTGGTGCTGCAAAAGGCCATCTGGCAGCTTTGGACTCAGTGGAAAGGCAAAGAGGCTAACAAAAGGTACTCTGTGGAGGCTAACTGGTGATCTAGATTTGGTTAACACCAATCTACAAAGCTGGAGCACAGGCATAGCAGTCTTTCGGTATTTTACACGACGCATTTTGGAGGGTGTGTGCAGGAATTACATGACTTGATTCCGCCATCACCTTTCGACCATCGGACTACACGACGTACGGCAAGTGGTGTTCACCTCTTACATTGTTAATACCTCTACAGTTCAGACTAAGCGTTTCGCCTCGTCCTTTGTAACGTGTACATCAAAAGATTGTAACAGTTTGCCTGCTGCGGTCTTCTCGTCCGATTATAATTTAGGTGTCTTCAAGGCTAGAGTGAATAGGATCTCAATAAACTAGTGCGATTCACCATCAACGACTGCATCTCTGCTTATCAGGTGGGATCGTAATAGAGCACTGGTTATCATTCAAAAACAAAAAAAAAACTATACCTGTTCGTTATTTAACAGCAACAAAGCATGGCTAATAAACAGAAATGCATTTTATGGCATAATACTGAACACAACACTGAATAATAAATAAAAATGATTAATAAATATGTTATTAAAATGAGAATATCACCAATGCATTGGCACGTGAATGTCCCTGAACAACATTGGCCGAGACGAGTATCATTTCTTTTTAACCGACTTCAAAAAAAAGGAGGAAGTTATCAATTCGGTTGTATTTTTTTTTTTATTTATTTTTTTATCATTTTTTTTTTATGTTTGTTACCTCAGAACTCCGTCGTTTATGGACCGATTTGCAATTTTTTTTTTCCCTTTATAAGATATGCTTCCAGATTGGTCCCATTTTTTTCAAAATCCAGTTCTGATGATGGAATCCATGAGGAATCGAGGGAACTCCTCAAAAATTATAGGCAACCCTATGGTAATTTTAGTATTTTCATCAAGAACTTAAGCATTTACAGTCAAAAAGTAACATTTGATGAAGTGGAACTGATGAAGAAGACCAGAAATGGTCAACGGAACTTCATACTCAAATAGATATCACAATGAAGATATACATAGTTAAGCGACTATGACAATACAAATAAATGAATGATTCTGAATAGTTACGTTAAAAATGGTATCATCGAAGTGATCTGATGATGATGATGGAGCCGGAAGGTAGGCACTGGAACTCCGTAATTAATCAATGTAACCTAGTCGTGTCACAGAATAATGGCCGTGTATGGACTTATTAGAATTGTCATGAGATGCACTTTGGCTATAAGGTACTATCGAACTGATCTGATGATGGAGCCGGAAGGTAGGCACAGGAACTCCGTAATTAATCAATGTATCCTAGCCGTGTGTGGGCTTATTAGAATTTTCGTGAGATGCTCTTTGGCTATAAGGTACTATCGAACTGATCTGATGATGGAGCCGGAAGGAGGAAGGTAGACACAGGAACTTTATAATAAAACAATGAAACCTAGCAGTATTTGGGTTAATTGGAATTGTCATGAGAAATAGGCACTCTGTTTATAAGTGTATCGCAACTAAAAAGTGTGAAATAAAAACTTTTTAGAAAAAAAAAATAACCGACTTCACTAAAAAAAAACACTAAAAGGATCAAAATAACTTTAATTTCGGAAGTCGGTGTTAAATAAGAAACAAACAATACCGAGAAACACCGACTTCCGAAATTAAAGTTATTTTGATCCTTTTAGTGTTTTTTTTTAGTGAAGTCGGTTATTTTTTTTTCTAAAAAGTTTTTTCTGAAGTAAAATAGTGATTTGAAAATTAGACTCGTCATCTATATGATAAACGGAAATTGTACCTAAATGTTGAAAGCTAACTTTTATCCAAAAATCATATGCATGGGTATAATATAATAAGCTAATATAAGCTGATGTCTCATAATAACATAACAATGTAGTTTTTTGTTGCATTACATTAAGCGCCATCTATTTAATGTCGACTACATCAGTATAAACAAGATATCTCTTTCCATAGCTCGAAAGCTGCGCAGACGCAACTCGCGCAACACTGGTCTTAACTTCATATTTCCACTGATTGTCAATAGATGGCAGTTTAATTTAGCATGTTTGATCCAACGAGCCTTAGAACTAATAGAGTGAATCTCAGTGCCGCTAAAGCGATAGCGACTACTACTCATGTTTTATAGGTCTAAACAGCTGCATAAACTTCGGTGGCGTATGTCAATCCCATACATTTTACACTTTCGACAATCGATATGTCATTTTAACTAAGTCTTATGCTTATGAAGGATCGAAGGGAAATTACAATAAACTTACTTTGCTTTTAAACGATTTTCTTGATTTATTATTTCAATAATATAATTTATTTCAATTATTGGTTGAATTAAATCAAATTATTATTCGTAATTAAAAGGTTTCAACCAAAAAGAATTAAACCACAACGTTATAAAAATATACACTATAGGAGATAGCGAGATAGCGCCAACACAAGTGATTTTTTTTATTTATATTTACTGGGGTTACCTCTGACTCTGTAATGCAGTTTAATGTAAGTATGAGAAAAAATAAAAATAAAAAACAATGAAGATATCGACAGAAATGGAGTAATCATTAGTAGTTAAGTTCTTTGTAACGAAAAACATAAAAGATTGTACTAACACCATGCCGCCTCATTTCTGACGCTTAGCAACGGTGACGTTACTATCCCATTATTTTAACATGTTAGGTGACTAACAGGTTAAAATAATGAGGTAGGATGAAGAGTGTAAGTACACTTACAGGCCTATGATAATAGTAAATTTTAATTCTGTCTCTTGAAATCTTCAATAACACTACTCATTTTAACCAGGGTACCTTCTGGTCAAAATGAAAGGTAAAAGATTTTTGGTTTTATAATTTAAAAAATGGTGTCCTTTAAACGCCTTAAGGCATTTTAAAGTGGTTCACTGCCTTATTATGTATGAACTGGCTTAACCCGGTTTAAGCAGATCGTTTATGATATTCATTTTTATTGCCTATCGTTCTACTACAGGGCAAAGGCCTTTTTTTGTTATCAGGGGGTAATATTCATAAGGTGCCTGGACCTCTGGGGAAAAGACCAGAGAGTGTCGGATTTTTAGCGCACTAAAACCACCCTTTTGTTTAAAAAACGGTGGTGGACCCAATAACTTATTAAAAAACCCCCTGGAACTCTTCTGAGCTACCGAAGGGCCACTCGGTGGGCGGACCGTCCCCTTACTCTGATAGCCCGCAACCCTGGAGTCCCACCTGTTTTAAGTGGTTCAGGCGGGGTTTCAGCATTTTAGACGTGCTCTTCCCTTTTCAGTCGGCTTCGAAGTGCAGTAGAATGACTTCGACAACGTGCTTGTGTAAGAATTGGGGCTGCTGTACGCGCTCGAGCGCGTTTCACCGTTCCCACCTCCTCCTTACTAAAGCGATTCCTGGAACGCTATTGCCACTTTGGCGTACCTTTCTCATGAATCCAGTTATAGACTCTTGCGTTCATATCTGCCAGGAAGTTCAGTGGTGGAAAGCTTGCCAGAAGAATTGCCACCTTAAAGGATACGGGAATACCAAATTCCCGTGCATTACGACAGGCCATTTTTCACTGCCGAATTTAGTCAATTTTAGTCCTGTGCCGACCGACACCTGATAGTGTTTTTGACCACATAGGGCAAAGGCCTCTTTGCCCACTTCCACTTTTTGCATTTTTAGTGCTAATTTATTGGCCAATCTTTGGATTATGAGTTTAGATTATCTCACCGTCTCATTCTGGGCCTATCGGGTCACCGTAGTAAAGAGAAAAATAGTGTATTTAGATATTACACATGTGTACCAACTTTGTGTTTACAGCCTCGGATTTATAACGCCCTTGCCTCGGACTCAGCCAACAATTTTACCTTAGCTGCAATGACAAATACCCACGCATATCATACAACGTTTTCCACTTACGAAGAAACTACCAATACAAATTCATAATTATCTCCAACATAAGCCCCGTTCAACTTTCGTAAGAGCTAGCCACCGACTAGCCTATTATTATATAAGCATAATAAACTGCATAATTGGAGGTTGACAGCCGAACTTTTCGGCACGAGTATGGAAATAGACAAAGAACGCACTACTTATGAAATGCACAGCGTTGTGAATCTGAACAATATAATATCATATTGCAGAAAATGCAAAACCCAAATCAACAAATGAATAAATAATGTTGAAAAAGGAATAACTTGGCTTAAATATTAAGTCCGAAGTTATTACAGCTCAAAGTTACCCTTTTTTAACCGACTTCAAAAAAAGGAGGAGGTTATCAATTCGGTTGCTTTTTTTTTTGTTTGTTACCTCAGAACTCCGTCGTTTATAGACCGATTTGCATTTTTTTTTCCCTTAAAGGATATGCTTCCAGATTGGTTCCATTTGTTCAAAATCCAGTTCTCATGATGAGATCCATGAAGGATCAAGGTCCTCTAATATTATTGGCTTAAGACTTAAGCATTTACAGTCAAAAAGTAACATTTGAAGTGGAACTGATGAAGAAGACCAGAAATGGCCAACGGAACTTCATACTCACATATAGATATCACAATGAAGAAAGATAGTTAAGCGACTATGACAATACAAATAAATAAATGGTTCTGAATAGTTATGTTGAAAATGTATCATCGAAGTGACCTGATGATGATAATGGAGCCGGAAGATAGGCACCGGAACTCCGTAATTAATCAATGTTTTCTTGCTGTGTTTTGGCTTATTAGAATTATCATAAGATGCACTTTGGCTATATCGAACTAATCTGATGATGGAGCCGGAAGGTGGAAGGGAGACACGGGAATTTCATAATAAAACAATGTACCTATCCTAGCAGTGTTTGGGTTAATTGGAATTGTTTTGAGAAAAAGGTACTCTGGTTATAAGTGTACAGCAACTAAAAAGTGTGAAATAAAAAACTTTTCACAAAAAAAAATAACCGACTTCACCAAAAAAATAAACAAAAAAGATCAAAAATAACTTTAATTTCGGAATAGAATAGAAAGAATAGAATAAAATAAAACTCAAAGAAGAAGTTGAAGAAGAAGAAGAAGCGGAAGTTGATTTAATAAGAAACAAACAATACCGAGAAACACCGACTTCCAAAAATAAGTTATTTTGATCCTTATAGTGTTTTTTAAGTGAAGTTGGTTTTTTTGGAAAAATTATTTAGTGTTTTTTTAGTGAAGTCGGTTATTTTTATTATTTTTGTAAAAAGATTTTTTTAAGATAGATACTTTTTTCATAAAACGGCAACTTTAAAAAGCCAATAATATAAACACCATTTCCGTTCAAATAGGCAGTGACATGATTTTTATGAAGTCACTTTTTATATGATAGATGTTTTTTATTACTGTTGCAATAAAATCACCTAATTATATTCGGATACTTTGTTACAAATTAACATATTATTATAAGTAGGTACCTCACGATTCACTGTTTTATGTGCATGACTTTTAATATATTATATTCAAAAGATTCAAAGATTCAAAAGCATTTTTTTTTTTCAAATAAACCATTTACAGGCACTTTTGAAATGTCAAGAAGTCAGTCAGGCAGAAAAAATGATGCTAATTTCACATTCCAAAGCGTAGATCTCTACGGAGAAGAATGTGCAAGAAACTCCATGGACACTCTTTTCAATCATGTTTTGCAATTACAAATATCTCTGTTACATGTTTCTTGTCGCTATCATGTGAGAACAATGTCAATAAAGTAAAAATAAAGACTAAATATAGATATTAAAATAGCAACTGTGGCAGCTAAGAGGTGACCAGTCTCAACTGACAGCGCCCGTTCACGGACATGACGCGAATATTAGCACCACTCAGCTCAGCTCAACTATTTTGAAGGGAACCTAATGATCCAACACACGCGCCACCATCAGTGAGACATTTGAGTGAGCATGACAAACTCTCAACTGCCATGCTCATTTATGTCAAACAAGTCCAATAGTAACCTAAAAACGATAAAATAGCTCCATGGTACTCACATTTACAAACTTTGAAAAAAATGCTTCTACATTATACAATACTAACTACAATAATAATTTACAAATTATACAAATTAAAAAAAAAAAACATTAAAGAATAATAATAATAGTTTCAAAACTAATCAATTTGTACACCCCGGTGGTAGTGGAACTGGACCAGCATTGAGCTAAGCATTTTTATCTTGAATATAATCCTCCAACTTATAATATGCTTGCCTGCATACACATACATACATACATATTCAGCGTTTTAATGTTCCCACTGCTGGGACTCAGGCCTCCTCTCTCTAGGAGAGGGAATGGGCCGTAATCCACCACGCGGGCCCAGTGCGGGTTGGTGGATGTCACATGTCTTCGAATTTTTGGTTCTAGGACATGCCGGTTTCCTCACGATGTTTTCCTTCACCGTTTTGAGAGCAGTGGTGATGAAATAAATTACACAAAGTAATGCGCCTGGCTGGGTTTGAACCCGCGACCAACAATTCGTAAGTCGGGGCCGTTACCACTCTCTTTTCTTTTCTTTCGTTCCACTCTCTCTTGCCTGCATAGTGTGCGTTTAATACAAGATTTAAATTTCGTTTCATTGAGTTCTAATATATTATATTTATATCTATGGTATTAGAATTATTTATTTATTTATTCATATATTGTGCTTTATTGTACACAACACACTTTATTATAATAAAAAACATACAATCGGCGGTCATAACACACTCGGCGATTTCTTCCAGACAACCTGGAATGGATTTTCCAATCACAATTTAATTCTTCCTTTTTAATGCACTGAAATATAATGTTTGATGATTGATTGGCATTTTCTAAAAATAAAGCAAGAATGTTGTATCTACTATAAAGCATTATAAATAAATAATAATACGAGTAGTTAGGAAGTTCTTTTCTATAGAACCCTAACCGTCACATCCGAACCCTGCTCCGAATACAAAATATATAAAAAAATTGTATCCCACCAATAGTATTTTTTATATTTTTTAAGAAATATTTTAAAATGTATTCAATAATTAACCATGACTGATACACGTACCAGAAGACGCATCATTGGAAGGTATCCCACAAAAGCTGGACCGTTGACATGGTGAGGGTCGTTTTTTTTTTTTTTTTTTTTTTTTTTTTTTTTTTTTTTTTTTTTTTTTTTTTTTTTTTAGGTGGGAAAATCATCTTATGACAAATCCCGCTCTTGGGCGGAGCGGAAAGTAGTGTCAGACTTTTACTGACTAAAAACCCACTCCTGTTCCTTCTTTGCCTTCGTCCCAGGGCCCCGGGTTTCGCTTTCACACTACCCGTGGCCCCAGTAGGCTTCGTCCCTGTTGGGCCCCTACGATTTGCTGACATCTCCCTGAGGCGCGCGTGGAACAATACGCGCCGTCGACGACTTGGGCTCGGTCCGGACGGTTACCGGACGATCGGACGGCGAGCCACCCATTGCTCGCCGTCCGCAAGCCCTCGCCTACGGTGGCCGGAAATCGGGATCGGAATCCCGGCGGCGGTTGGGGCGTGAGGACCGTTGCCTCACGCGATCGGCCGCCTCCTTTGCTAGCATTACTGCTTCGCAGAAGGAGGCGACCGCCTGCCACTCTTCCTCGCTCCGGACCATGGCCTGTACCAAGGCCCGGCGCGAGAGATCGCCGCCGCCGATCGCCCCCACGAGGACACGGCGTTGTTCTGCCCAAGCGGGGCACACCTCCACCGTGTGCTCCACCGTGTCCTCCGGGCGGTCCGCACAGTGGCGACACCCGGGCGTCTCTTCCGCACGAATTCGGTGCAGGAACTTCCCGAACTTACCGTGTTCGGTGAGAACCTGCGTCATGCGGAAGGTGAGGACGCCGTGAGGTCTTTCCAACCACGCCTCAAAGAGGGGACTTACCGCCATAATTGTGGCGTGCCCAGCACTGGGTCGCGACAGTCGTTGTCGCCATTTCTCCATGAGAACCCGCCAGAGCTCTGTCCGCCATGCTGCGACTTGTCGCGGCAGCGGAGTTTCGCCCCGCGGCGTTGCATCTCCATGCGCAGATCGTGCATGTGAGCAAGGCCTGTTGCTACCAGATCCCATGGTGGCTGTCCAGCAAGGAGGCTCGCCGCTTCGCGGGAAATCGTCCGGTATCCTCGCACCATCCGTATGGCCATGACCCTCTGGCATGCGTTCAGCCGGGCCGCCGGCTGCTTCCGCAGCGCCGGCGCCCATACCGGTGCGCCATAAAGGGCCATGGACCGAACGATTCCTGCGTAGAGCCTCCGGCAGGAGGCGTCTGGACCCCCCAGGTTGGGCAGGAGCCGCCCGAGGGCAGCCCCAGTCCGATTTAGTTTGGGAGCCAGACGTCGGAAGTGCTCCTCGAAATCCCATCGGCTGTCGAGAACGAGTCCCAGGTACTTCATCGTCGACCCGACGCCGATGTGGACTCCTCCTACCGTTAGTTGGGAACCCGGTGGTGGCGCGTTCCGAGGACCGTGAAAGCACATGGCCTCGGACTTGTGCAATGCCACCTCGAGTCCCAACTCCTGGATCCTGCCCACGACTGTCGCAACCCCGTGTGTCGCTAGTTCAACCGCCGCCTGGTACGACTCTCCCCGCGCCAGGACCAGCGTGTCGTCTGCGTAGCAGACTACGCTGACCCCGTCAGGGAGGTCGCCGCGCAGCACGTAGTCGTATCCGATGTTCCACAAGGGCGGCCCTAGTACCGATCCCTGCGGAACACCGCACGACATCTCTCGGCGTTCCCACTCTCCCTGGTGACCAGGGTAGATGATGTGCCTGTCCGACAGGTACGCCTCGACCACACGACAGAGGTAGTCGGGCGTCCGGTGATACCGGAGTGCCCTCCTAATGCTACTCCAAGGCAGGGAGTTGAAGGCGTTGGCGATGTCCAGAGACACCGCCACGACACACCTGCCCTGGGCCACCGCATCCCCCGTCGTGAGGGCTCGCACGCGCATGATGGCGTCCACCGTGGAGCGCCTCCTGCGAAAACCAAACTGGCCGTCCGCCAGATCCGGCCCCAACCGTGTTAGGTGCGCGACAAGGCGGTCTGCAATTACTCTTTCAAAGAGCTTGCCCACCTCGTCAAGCAGCACAATGGGCCGGTACGCGGACGGAGAGTCCGCAGGGCGCCCCGGCTTCGCGATGAGAACCAGTTTCCCAGTCTTCCAGCGAAGTGGGAACTGGCCCCTCTCCATGCATGCGCTGAAGAGCCCTTTTAGTCGAGACCCGAGAGCCTCCATGGCCAGAACCCAGGCCTTCCCAGGCAAGCCATCGGGTCCTGGGGCGGTATTTTTGGCACTCAGCCTTCGTACCGCCACTCTCATCTCTACCTCGGTCACCTCTGGAGCGTTGTCGTCGTCGTCGCCATCGTGGTCCGCGTCGGACACCGCTGGTGGCGGAGCCATGGGCGGGGGAGAGTGTTCCTCTCGCGTGGGGAACAGAGTGCTCACCACACCCTCCACAAGCTGAGGCCGGAGACTCTGCGTTAGCGGGGGAGCCCAGGGGCGGAGCTTGTCCCGCACCACCTTGTAGGGGCGTCCCCATGGGTCCCCGTTCAGAGTCCCCAGCCACACGTTGCGGGCCTCGTCGTGGGAATCCGATGGATGTGAGACGCACAGGATCGGTCGTAATAGCGGCACTTGAGGCTTGTGTCCAAAAGTGGACGTCTTACGGCTAAAATGATGATGATGGCTGATAAACCAAAAATAAATAAAGCAATGTGTCACTGAAGTACATAAACCATAAACCTACATAAACAAAGATTACTCACCTTGACTGTTAGACTGTCAGACTGTTGCCATATCCTGCAAAAATTATACTTCCCATGCGTCAAAAAAACTTAAGTGGCTCATTTCCTTTAATCGTGATATTAAATATGTAGATTTAATCAATTACAAGCGTGAGAATGTATATTTTATATATCACTTTACGTCTCCTCTTACGGGTTACAATAAGAGTTTTTGATCTTCTGTGGTAATTAGAAAATATAGTTTATCAAGTAATAACCGAGTATCATATATTTAGATACTTATTCCTAGGATTTTCATCAAAGGCCTGAGTGTCTAAGGTCTTTCGTACATAGCATGGGTGGGATGACAGCAGGACGAAAATATGCATCTTTATGATGACAGAAAAGGATAGTTAGCTACATTGTATGAATCTTTTTTTTACAATTTGCCTTCTCAATTTCTCTTCTTTTTTCTTTTTCAATTTGATCTTCTCGTCCAATTATATTATTATTATTTTTATTGATATAAACCAGTGCTTGATTAATTAATTTAGGTGTCTTCAAGGCTAGAGTGAATAGGCTCTTAATAAAACTAGTGCACCACACCGTCAACGATTGCATCACTGCTTACCATCAGGTGGGACCGCAGTCAAGCACTGGTTTATATCAAATTAAAAAAAAACTGACAGCTGTCACCCGCACCATCCTATAACAATTGTAGTGTTGTGCGAGTTTCTTTTATGTAAACGCGATCGACACGTTTATGACATTCGGCGCTCCAATTGGCCCGCTCCAAGCTCTTAACTGATCAGCCCCCCTAGCCAAGTTACAACCGTTTCGTTTCGATTCTCTTTTCGTCGATCGCCTCGAGTAGGCCACGCCTCCGATTCCTTTATTCTGACGTCATCTCAACGCTCAGTTACGTGATCAGAACAAAGGAATAGGAGGCGTGGCCGACTCGAGGCGATCAACGAAAAGAGAATCGAAACGAAACGGTTGTAACTTGGCTAGGGGGGCAGACAGCCAAACGTGGTAAACGTTTCGATCACTTTAACGTAAAACGTTAAAACAACTCTCACTCAGCACACTGAAGAAAAAAACGTACAATCCACTAGTTAAAATAAAAGAACTGAAAACAAACAAAAAAAAGACGAGACGGTAAACTGCAAGGTAGGTAAATTAACCGTTACCGGAACCAATCAGAGGGTGGTGAAACATGTATTAAATATTTTAAATTCGTTAATTGTTTCCGACATTCTATTGTTATTGAATTTTTGTTAGTTGGGCCAGACACTAATCGAAACTAATTCGATTTGATTCAATAAAGAGTATGTCGAAAGAAGTCACTATTTCTAGATTTTTGTCGGAAGTCTTCTACGGAAAATGAGATGAGGAGGCAATTCTCAAGGAAACTGCACATGCTATCTGATCATAGATAAATTGAAATATTTGCCGATAGTCCCACATACGAATGTAGAAAATGGCTATCACCATGTAACAAAATACGTTTTTAAGGTTCCGTACCTCAAACGGAAAAAACGGAACTCTTATAGGATCACTTTGTTGTCCTTCTGTCTGTCTGTCTGTCAAGACCCTTTATCTCGGGAACGCGTGGAGGTATCGAGTTGAAATTAAAACCATATACTCAAATTTGCGGTCCCTTGAAGCTGTGAAAAAATCAAACTTCTGAGGTAACGACAAAAATAGATACCCTTTAACCTTTGTCGCCAAAAACGTGTATTTCGACACTCTCAAAGGAATCAAAATTCATAGGGTACTTCCCATTGACCTCAAATCCTAAAAACCATGAAGCAAGTTCTCATAGCACAAGTATAGGAAAAAATCCGTAAACTGTAAATTTGTAAGTTACGTCACAAAAAATACTTTTTTTGCGATTCGGAAAATTCTTCGTAACTCAATTCGGGAATTGAACTGTTTTCATAAGTAAGTTATACGGAACCCTCAGTGCGCGAGTCCGAATCACACTTGCTCGATTTTTTTTTTAAAGTGGCATAACAATAGAAACAGTTTTCTACTGCAGACGCACAATAACTGACCTGCTTGCGGGCCAGCGGGAGTCGTGACCCAACAGCAGTGATTCAATGGTTCCTGCGATAATCTCAATAACAAGACAATTGCATAAGATTCGCATTCATGATTCATGAATGAATCTCTGCAGCTACTTGCAGCCACTATCGCTGCGTGCTTTTGGCGGGAAGCCTCCACCAGTCGTACCAAAGCCGGCGCGTGCGCAACACGCGTTCGTTATTCAAATTTTCAAACTCAATGCGATCGCGAACGCGACGTTTCGTCTCCTAGTCTTTTGGTTTTAAAATTGTTAAATGGAAGTATTGAGGACACACCTCATTTTCTATTGTAGCGATTCTGTTTAAAATGGTGTGAATATGCTTTGTTAAATAATAAGAGAAGTGTTAGTTCTACTTTCTTAAACTCTAAACAAAACATATACTAATTGAGTATTTGATGTTGGACATAATTAAGTGAAAGACGTTTCTATAATAGAAGTAAGTAGTTAGCACACATATCCATACAATAACATGGTTAGAAGCAAGATTTCCTAACGTCCAACTAACCCAGCTTAATAACAAAAGCAACTAAAAAACTGCATGCAACTATGACCTTATCACATAACAGGTCCAGGAGTGTGTTATTTATTACTTAAGTCAGGCAAAGAAACCAAATATCAATTGTCGTATAATAATATTCTTCTGTGCTAATTTATTTCACCTTTGCCACTTAACATATAACTTTTGACATATTCAAGGTACTCTGTTTAACACTCCTTAATTTCCGACCAACAATGCTTCCGATCTGTACTGACGGTCATCAACTAAGAATGTCAAGCGATCGATCAGCAACAATAGTTTTATTAACATAAGAATTTGCACCAAGGCAGCTTGAGTATCATAGATAAACTAGCTTTTGCCAGCGGCTTCGCCCGCGTGAAAATAGGTTTCTCCATACAAACTTTGGACCCCCGTTTCATCCCCTTTGGGGTGAATTTTGGAAAATCCTCTCTTAGTGGAGTCTCTCTCCTACGTCATAAAAGGAAGCTTTTTTGCAAAATTTCACGCTCGTAGTCCTAGTATTTTCGGCTGTGCGTTGATTTGTCAGTTTCTCCTTTTATAATATATATATATCGATGAATGAACATTGGTATTTATTCATTTATCCTCACATCAAAATTTTGTCTTGCAGCAATTACACTAATGGAATATAAACTAAGGTTCTCTTTGGTGTAAAAATAGTTAGAATAGCCCACTCTAAAGGCATGACTAGCTGCATCCTCTATAAAAACAAGCTGACGTCTGTCCAGGTTGCTTATCGCAGCAATGACCCCCGTATATTTTCTTCGCAGCAATTATTCATTTGTTCTAGCGTGAAGTTTCAATTAACAATAACAAATTCTTCAACTTCACTATCATAATATGGAACAGCATTCAACTTAATGTCAACTCGTTGACATTAATGTCAACTCGTTGACATTAAGTTTGTTTTCTTTTTTCTTATAAAATATCACATACCCATGTAACATAATATTATCTAGGTTATAACAATACTTTAGCCTTTAGCATGAGCTACCGAGTACCATTTTTTTTCTTTAGAGGGGGAAATTATTAAATGCTTTCTCCCGCTCTAGGATGTAGCGAGAGGAGGTGTCACATTTTTACTGACTAAAACCAACCTCTGTCCTTCAGTTGCCCTTTGCGTTCGAGGGCCTCAGTAAATCTTTTAAACATACCCGCAATAATTAAAAAAATATTCAGTTTGATATAATTGCATTTGAAATTGTATCAGTTTCTGTTTTTACAACATAGTGTTTTTTTTTTAATCGGCAGGTAGTCTAATTACTGCTGATTACTAAGGTTCTCAAGTGACATGTAAATTTTTATTTATGATTTTATTAATTTTAAAAAGATTATCTTTTTCCTGAAACTAATCACCAAACAATTTCTGATATAGGCACATGACTGTATCAATTACTCATATCAAGCAAGGTCAACATTATAAATTGCATTATGACATAGCTATTTACAAAATGAACACTATGGTCAGACAAGGGCACTCGAAACCCATAAGTGCCTTTATTCAAGTATATCACATCATCAATCATTATTTCATTAAGCAACAAAAAGCAATGTTTGAACAAAAGTCTTGTCATTCTACTGATCAGTTTAAAATTAATGAATTTATTTGTTTGATTATAATAGAATTTTTTGAAATAAGATGTATTTTTGGCAGGAGTCACTGGTCAATGCTAAAATCAAAACCCAATCATCATCACACTTACACACAGTTACTTTCTGCCACAAAGCAGCGTTGCCGTGTTAGGATTTAAAAGGTAGCGTGCTAGTGTCTTTAGAGAGAGACACACAAGTCGTGTTTGTGTTGTTTCTGGCTCGGTACGCGTCTTTGATGCTCATTTTGTTTTTGGGATGGGAGATTAGCAAACTTCTTCCCGTTCTAGATGGAGAAGCGACTGTCAATCTATAACTGACTAAAACTCAGTCATTACCCTTTAGTTGCTCTTTGACTTTTTGAATAAGCGGTGACCACTTACCATTCGATGAGCCGTTAATTTGCTGACATAATGACGAAATCTAAAATCTCAGCATAGTTTTAAATTAAGACTGTAACAAAGAAAAAACCATTTAACCACTCGCGTTCACATCAGTCAATTACAGAAATAAAGAAAGTGCACGTTATTGTACTATTACAAAATGTTCATGAGCCGTGAGCAGACAGCGAACTATCAGTCTTAAAAGCAGTAATAACTACTTTATTAAGTAAGCATTTTCCGGAAGAGAATCGAACTTCGTTACGTCGGAATTAAACAATATGATGAAATCGGTGAAAACAGGAAAGAAGCATCGCAAAGTATAGAAACACTGTAAGAAGCCTGAAATAGAAATCTGATTATTTCGAAGAGGAGTTGTTAATAGAAAATATTAGGCAAAGTGCTCTAGTGCTCTGAAATAAAATGTCAGACAAGATAAACTAAAGACCTCACCCCGTCCTCACCTTCCGCATGACGATAGTTCTCACCGAACATGGTCAGTTCCGGAAGTTCCTGCACCGGATTCGTGCGGAAATAACGCCCGGGTATCACTACTGTGTGGACCGCCCGGAGGACACGGTAGAGGTGTACCCCGCTTGGGCAGAGCACCGCCGTGTCCTCGTGGGAGAGATCGGCGGCAACGATCTCTCGCGCCAGACCTTGGTACAGACCATGGTCCGAAGCTCGCCGTCCGACCGTCTGGTAACCGTCCGGACCGAGTCAAATTCGTCGACGGCGCTTACTGTTCCACGCGCGCCTCAAGGAGATGTCAACAAACCGTAGGGGCCCAGCAGGATCGAAGCCTACTGGGGCCAAGGGTCTGCTTCTGAAAGGAAGACTCGGTACCCTGATATGAAAGGCAACGAAGGAACAGAAGTGGGTTTTTAGTCAGTAAAAGTCTGACACACTCTCCCGCTCTGCCCAAGAGCGCGGGATGTTATTGTATGATTTTCCCACCGAAAAAAAGACAAGATAAACTATACCACAATATAGATAAAAACAATATGCTACAGGATTGTTCGAAAGAGTTACCGTGGAACTGAAGAAGGACAGGGGTTTTAGTCAATAAAAGTCTCTTGCTCCACCCAGAGTGTCAGAAATTATATTATCTGATGATTATGTTGCCACCTCATTCGTAGATCTTTGACAGTCATTACAAGTAGTTAGAAGCCAGAAAGTCTGACTATCAGGTCCTAGGATATCGTGTTGCTCAGTACCTAACTGGGTGGTGGTCATGAGGTCTGATGGACAGTCGCTCAATGTAAAACATAGGTTTTCAGCCGCATCCAGTTACGACTGGAAGCCAACCCCGAGCTACTTGGGAAAAGGTTAGGTAGTTAATGATGATTTCCCATCTCACTCTCTAAAAACAATGTGGGATTGGGAAGGAGAGTACACCTAATAATAATAATAATATCATTGTGCTGATGGTCGTGACCGCCAATGGCCTCATAGCCAAAAGCTTCGACGACCATCTGTCGAAGCTGTCGTTACGCAGTTGGATCAAGGGCCTGATACAGAAGGCAGTACTCCTCGATACGGCTCTCATTGTGAGGAGGTTCCTGTTTCTGGAGCCCTAACCACCGGTAGCTTGGACCCTGCTCCCGACAACGGCGGACTACTATTTTTTATATTTTTAAATGTTTTTTTTTAAAGAAATATTTTAAAATGTAAACAATATGTATAAAAAATAATAATAATAACAATAACTTTATTGAAGCAATTAAACCTTATAAACAAAGTTAAGATTTACATACATAGGTACATTAAATTTGGAAGGTATTTTCTAATATTAGGACCCTGCCTCCTAAACTAGGTGAGACCTGTGACTTAGGAGGCAGTGTTCTGCAGTTACATCGGATACGGTTGTTCCAGTCGGGTTGTTGTAAGTCTAGCCTTAAATAATATAAGAATAAGTTTTAATAAAATTAAAATAAAAACTGTGTAAAGTGTGATGGTGTGTGTGGATAAGTGTGCATGTATGTGTGTATCGGTGAGTCCGTGTGTGTGTAATTGTGTTGAACACTAACCATCCATTTCAAGGATCCTAGTAGTGCAAATCTAGTGTAAAATTAACATAAGTACCGTAAAGGATTTTCACAGTTGGAAAGCCGAGTAAGATAGCCAAATGCGGAATTGAGGTAAAATAACGGACTAAGCTATCTCGCTGTGACATGCAAACCTTGAACTTTCTAGGAAAATCCTTTTGTTTAAAGTATAAAACATAATAAAATACTAACCATTTAACTTCCTTTCTTCTCTCGTATTGATCTGGTTTATGTTGGAATCCTGGACTGCAAAAAGCAACTGAAGGAACACAATTGAGTTTTAATCAGTAAAATTCTAACACTCCTTTTCGCTCCCCAGAGCGGGAGAAGTTATTTGATGATATCCCTGCAAAAAAATGTGGGCTAACTGAGAAGGGTGATCTTAAAATATATATATATATATATAGGTATCTGAACCAAACGCCACTCATTTGTAATTACTGTTTCAAGCCCCAGTCGATTAAATGTAATGTCTAAACGAAATTGTGAAAATAAAGGACCATTATTTAAACTAATTTTTATTTTCACCAGTCCTTTCAGCAACTGCCTCTTGTAATAACATAAAGAACTTTTTACACCACCTGCTTGATAATATCCTTTTATATGTTATACAACCATCACTTATAGCAAGTAAATCTGCTCCTAGGGATCTAATAGTATCCAACACAGGGATAAAGCTGTATCTGTCTTGGACGGCTTGAATTTTTCACTTCACTCAGGTTTCTACATTCCCTCACAGTACTTGGGAGTTTATTATATCAATCCCTCACTACATTTGGGATCAAAACTTAGCAACCTTCGTTTCGTTTGGAATTCAACATGATGCCCGCGACTTAAAGACACTGCTTTATCACCTAGTCACATAATTTACTTTTAATAAATCTTATATTGTAACTGCCGAATTAACAGACGCACAAGTTATTTATTGCTGCAATAAATAGATATAATTATATCATATAATTCAACTCAAGCACAAGACAGCTTCAATTACGTAACCATAACAGGGTTCACAAACAACTCTTGGACACACGCGTAGAAGGAAGCACCTGTTCTTTGGCGGCAGGCACGTGGCAGGCTACACTCACTTACGTGTTATTAAGATATTAAAACGACACAATATTGCTATGTTCATGTAGACAGTAAACTGTTCCGTCTATACGTAACGCTAATTGTACCCACATGTCTAGTTAAGTAGTAAGTGTAAATGCAAGGAGTACCATCAAATAACTTCTTCCGCTGTATGTGGTGCGAAAGGGAATATCAGACTTTAACCGACTAAAACAAACCCTTGTTCCTTCAGTTGCCTTTCCCAGGGCTACGGTAACCCTTTCGAATAATCACGCAGCCCTGTCAGGCATCAGCCCTAAGGAGCCCGTCAAGTATGCTAACATGCACGTTAAGCATGCGTCGAGCATTACGCACTGGCAACACGGGCCTGGTACTTATAGGGTGGCGAGGTACCCGTTGCTCACCGTCTGCAAGTCCACGGTGGCTGGGAATCACCCTCCAGCCCACACCCAGAGCGTTACCTTCAAGGGCAGTTTTTTTATCCGTAGTACCTAATCTTAACTAATAGTTAAATATAATAACTAATTGTTAGATTATGTTAAATCTTCTTTTTTAACTAAAAGTTATTCCATTGGTCAAACTAACAATAGATTGAACTACACATTTTGATGAAATTTAACAATTAACAATTATTGTTTAACCTACAAATAAAAACGCGCGCTTAATTAGGTTGTACTTAAACCAATCCTTCCCTATTATCTTATTTTCTTTCACCACTTCTGAACCTAGTCAGAAACACATCGTTCTAAATGTGTATTTCTTCTTACAAAAGTTTTGCTCCTCATTCAGTCATTGAACTGGTAAATAATCATGTGTAAATTACGGAACTGCTGTTAGCTCGATGGTACCTTATAGCCAGAGTACATCACATGATAATTGTAATAATCTCAAACACGGTTCCGTTTCATATCTCATCAGATGATAACAATCTATGGGATCAACTCGGAAGCATAACCTATCACTTAAAAAAAAAATCAAAATCGGTCCACAATTGACGGAGAAATCTGTGAACCAATATTTAAAAAAAATACATTCAGCCGAACATAGAACCTCCTTCTTTTTGAAGTCGGTTAAAAACTGATATAAAATATCGTTTACTTTACGATACTGACAGTAATATGTACAATAATTATACAATTACGCCGATACAGGCAAGTATCCGTGGTGTTCATCATCGCATCACAAATATCCGTAAGGAAGTGAAGTTTTTCCAGATTGATCGACTAAGTTATAATAAACTGACTAGTTAATGAGGAAAATGCTTTTTTGTACCACATAGAAAAAAATACAAAAATGTATTTCTTTAACAACTAGTAAATATTAGTTTATGATTATTATAGCACATATTATACAAGCATAAATAAATAAATTCATATATTTATTTATTTATGCTTGATTATTTAATAAATTGAGGGCTATGAAATTTTGTATAATCAATATGCAAAGTTTACATTAGGTATGTGAATGCCCAAGTCTAAGAATTCTCCTCATTAAAGACTATTTTTCTAAACCTAACAAATACCACTATGCTTAGTCATTTCTTTTTACTTCAATACGTTGAACTCTAGCGACCGCGAAAATTAATTGATATCAAGTCTATTAATTATTGCACAAAAAAAACTAAAAAGTGCTGGTTAATTAAAGTCGATGATTAATCTAAATACCTACCAATACTAAGTGATGTCAAACAATTGACTCAAATGCTGTTTAACGTTTAACCCCCGGTGCCTGAATTGAGAATATACATTTCAAAACTTATTTAACTCTAAAATGAGAAAATGTCAAATATTAAAGAGTATGCAACTCCTCATCATTAAATTTTCAATTTAGAAACTGGGTGTAGCTATCTTCCATAAATTAAAAGGGGCAATGAATGTACCTATACCTAATTAATGCCGGGGTCCCTCAGGGGTCGGTACTCTCGGCAACACTGTTTTTGCTGCACATAAATGACTTACTTAAACCCGGTATCTTTGGGTATGCAGACGACAGCACTGTTGCCGAGAGATATGTGTCTGACGCACGTGCTAGTGGGTCACAGATCCAGTCATCCCGAGAGGCTATGGTTGAACGCTTGAACTCGTCCTTGAAGGCGGTTTCCGATTGGGGCGATGCCAATCTGGTCAAGTTCAATGCAACTAAAACCCAAGCGTGTCTTTTTTCCGCTAAACGGAGTCAATTCCAACCGGCTCCATCTTTCCGAGGTGTGACCGTGCCAATAACCGACCACCTTGAGCTTCTTGGGGTAACGCTGTCGTCTACTCTAAATTTCGGCTCATACATTGAGGCAAAGGCTCAACTGGCTGCCAAAAAATTGGGGATCTTAGCAAAGGTGAGACGGTACTTCACGCCGGAACAGCTGCTCAACCTTTATCAAGCGCAAGTACGATCGTGTATGGAGTACTGCTCTCATCTTTGGGACGGGTCTGCCAAATACCAGCTTGATGCGCTAGAGTCGATTGAGAGGCGAGCCAAGAGGATCATCGGCAATGATGCACTTGTTGAGTCGAAGCTACAAAGCCTTGGGCATCGCCGCCGAGTTGCTAGCCTGTCGGTTTTCTATCGTTTACATTTCGGGGAGTGTGCACTGGAATTGCACAATCTAATTCCGCCAAGTCCGTTCCATCATCGGACCACTAGACGTACGGCGTTGCGCCACCGGTACATGGTAGACATCCCACCCATACGCACAAAACGTTTTAAGAACACATTTATTATGCGTACAGCCAAGGAGTGGAATTCCTTGCCGGAGTCTGTGTTTCCAGATAGCTACAACTTAGGGGTCTTTAAGTCAAGAGTGAATAGGCTACTTCTAGGCAAGCGTGCTCCATCGTCGACCACATCATCGCTTACCATCAGGTGAGATGGTGGTCAAACGCGAGCCTATCATTAATAAAAAAAAAAAAAAAAAAAAAAAAAAAAAAAAAATTCTTTTGTACATAGATACATGATATACAAGTCAAGTCTAGACTAGGTAGTCTAGGAGGCCATATGGTCCTTTAGAATCACGCTTAGTGTCTCGTTTTTATTTCATGAATAAATTAAAAACTACATTAAAACGTGCTACATATAACAGGTTTAATAGAAGACGATAAAAATTAAAAAGCATTGGTGCAATCTTTATTTACTGTTTCTAAGCCACACATATGTTACTGAGAAACTCAAATTTTGTTATGTCTCATTTTATGAAACGAGTTTGAGGTATGAATATTAACTTCAGATTAACTTCTAAATAGTCCAGTCAAATTAGACCAAAAAATAGGGGTAAGGTTACAATAAGTCGCACCCAGCTGAAAATTGGTAGGATTGTTCAAAACACCATGACAAAAGAAATCTAAAAAGTCCTCATCGATCCGACATTATGCAAAAAAAAAAAAATGATTTGAAACATTTTCGTAGATAATTATCTGATCTACAATTTTTGTCTGAGCTAATTTTATGATAAAACTTATCATTCTGCTGAAAATCGCGAAAAACTCGTTTTTGTGACCTAATTATTTATTTTTTTCATGTGTCGGATCGATGAGGACTTTTTAGATTTCATTTATGTTGGTGAATAATCCTACCAATTTTCAGCTGAGTGCGAATTATTGTATGTAACCTTTGATGTCTAAATTGACCGGACTATAAATTTAAGTTCAAATTATATTTAAGGCATTCCATTTTGAAAAAAATGTGATGTATTTATTTCTCTTTGGTTTTTGTTTTTTTTTTTGCAATGTAAAAGACAGTAAAAGCTTTTGAAATTACTTACTTTTTGTTTTTTTAATTCAAACTAAACATAACTCGACTGAGGTGCCTACTCAGCTTAATTGAACACATTTGAAGTAGATCGCTTAGCATCTAGCATTGAATCTTCGTCAGTTTATATTGGGCCACATTAACATTAGTGAAGGAAAAACCTAAACTTGGAATGAATTTAAGTCTGAAATATTGGTGGGAAACAAAGATATTACTGGCTGATTTTTATGTGACATATTATGGTGTAGGTACCTATATATTTTTAACATATTGAGTTCATAGGGAAGATGCGATTTAAAATTCTAGTAAATCTGGCCATTGACCACATTAACGACGTCCGATCATTATTATCAGTAACATATGCACACGAGTATGAGTCATCGCCGAAAGTCTCAAATGTTAAATTCTTCCTGAATATCGTCACCACTGAACTTTTTAATTTTATTGCTGGCATATATTACTTTTTGCATTATTAATTTTTAATGATGCACAAAAGCAATTATACAGATACCTGCTACTTTAGAAATGAAATAATAATACTGGTAATATGTATGTCCGTCTAGTCCATTTTAATAACAAAATTAGTAATAATTGAATTGGAAAAAGAATTAAGTGGTCCCATGGCATAGGGTCATTCAAATGGTGAATCAAACGTCTTTGGAAGAAGAATCAAAAGATTTTGTCCAGTAAGAGCCAGATAGACCCTTCCCAGTGGCAGAGTCGGTCTGGTTAAAGCTGAAAACATCCTTCTTCCGGCTTCCCACTTAAAAAAAAAACTATTTAAATGTAGAAAGGTAATTGTTAAAGAATAATAAAAGTTAAATTTTGGTAAATCCGTTAGATTTCCTCTGATAAATAATATATATTTTGCAAATCGGTTTTTAGTTTTTTTTTTTCGTCAACCTAGTGTACTAGGTGAGGCTGGTGTTCCCTAGCTGACTGCCAGAGAAGAAATACCGGAACAAACTCTAAATACAATATAACGTTTCTATAGGATTAGTGCTTTGATTAAGCAAAAATAAAAGTTGACTTTGGTAAAGGAATCCATAATAGTACATTATGCTACAAGTGTGTAATGTTAGTGATTACCGTCGAGGCGGTATTTGGACCCGAGCCGTGGCGAGGGTCTTAGGAGAGCCAAGAACGGTAATCATTAATTACTCACGTGTGTCATACGACGTTTTTCAATATACTTGTGAAGAAAACAACAGTAAAACTAGTAACATTTTCTGTGACATGGCGGTAGAAATCTGTTTTCATAAGCGCGCATCATTTTTTTTTATTTACCCCTAGAGGAAGGCTAAGGTATTTTGATCATATTGCCTAATCTTACGTTTATGTTTTATTGCGTGAAAAGTTTTTACGATAATGTTTTTCGTAGTGACAGTAGAATATGGATGTAACATTTTCTAATGATTTTGTAGTATTTAATTTTATTTAATTAATACAGCCACTGAACTACACTGGAATTAAAAAAAAATCACGCCAAAAACCGCGCGCATCTTAAAATGGCGGCCATAGACCACAAAAAAAAAAACAAATTTTATTTGAATGTGCGATCTATTTACTAAATGTTTTTTATTAAATAAATCGTTTGTACAAGTTAAATTTGTCCATTTTATCTTGTAAATTGGATGAAATAAGTAAGTAAGACAGTAATTTATATACTATTGAACGCAATAACTTAATGGGCATTTTAATCGAATTCAAAATTTGTTTTGCGAACAAAGAGGTTGAACCAAAAGGTTTTAACTACATTATAGCACTAGTGCGTAATGGTAATCAAAATGTCACAGTTTGGTAACGAATGCCATTATATACCTAAGTGCAGTGCAATAAGAGTCACTTCTGAGCAAGTGTGTTGAAAAAATATATAATTCACAAGATGTTATAAGTGTGATAAAAGTTAAGTTCCCGTAGGAAAATATATAATATGGTGGCACACACGATTACTAAGAAGAAGCCATAGAGTCTATTTAAAGTGTGAAACATTAAAATAATACAAACGGTGCGGCATTACGAAGTAACCGCGGCGGCACGCTTGCCTTACAGTATCGCATTACTTCCCAACATTTCCTGTTTATCGTACAGAATCAACAATTTATTACAATTACTGTTTCACTATTATTTAACCGAAGAATTCCCAACATTAGGTACATAGATAACGAATAAACTGCTGATGATTTAAGGTATTTGTTCAATTTTACGATGCGATAAAGGTTTAATTATAGGAACCAAGTTATTAATACTATAAAATTAGAACCAGGTAGGTACTCATTTGAATAACACACACTTTACTTACGTGAAAACCACTGACCTGAATCAAATCAAAAGATTTCGACGAATTGAAATCCTCCTTTTTTATAAGTTAGTTGAAAACAAAATGTATCTCACCTATATGATGCAATTGTTAGATGTATGCAGGAAACAATTGAAAAGCGGATAAAGTGAAGCACTAAGCAAGATTCTTGTTGTTTGTTAGCACATTCTGCATTCGTAAGAACAACAGATGCGTTTTGCAACAATACTTAGGTATGTGGCCTAGTTCAATTATTTGTTAATTTACCAAAGTTGCGTATTATTTACGACACACATGGCATAACTTTACATCCTTAGATATTAAAAAACAAAGTTCCGCACTGCGTCAATCAAGACAGACTTTTTCATTCGTGATAAACTCAAAAACTACTCAACCGATTTTCATGCAGTTTTCATCAATCGACAGAATAATCCACAAGGAAGGTTTAGATATACAATACATGTATAATATAGAAGACGACAATTTCAAAATTTGTAACACTCGTGCGAAAATAAGGGTCGATGCCGCTGGTTAGATCTAAGCAAAAATAATATTCACAAACTAACACTGCCGGCTGTTTCGAACTGTCAAACGATTGCAATTTCTATCCTATACTTGCGGAACTGCACGTTACTTGGTTCCGACGTCGATCATGACCAATCACATAAAATACACCAAATGCCCACTTGATATGCAAGTGACGCGAGCATTTTCACTATCGTTCAATGTCCCATTGTACGCGCACTTTCTATAGTAAACAACGCCAGCCCATAACAGATGGAATTTATAAATAATTACGTATAACACTATTGGTTATGCAAAATTGTGACTTAATCAATACAACGCTAATTTTTATCGAAGCTACTTGCCCATTTCCGTACATGATATGTGGGTGAGGAATAATTACTTGTAAGGTAAACGGCCCAGTAACCGTGAAGTTATGAACTTCCCTGACTTTGCATGCGCGCTGGGCTAAAACTAGTAGACTCATAAAAATAATTTTTATATGACTAGTTAGATAATTTAACATACTTTTAGTATATTATACTTCTATTAAATTAGTGTAAATGTTAATTAACAATAAAACAAAAAAAATACAAAAAGGGCTAATTGTACCAGTACCCGGTAGAGTTGTACTAGTTAACGTTAAATTGTCCCGGAATCCGGTAATTTTAAACGCGAATTTGAACTCTATTGTTTTACGTTAAAGTTCACAGAAATAAAATATTTTCAAATAAAAAGAGTAGTGAAAATAATTAGGGTCTGTATTTATCAAACAAAAATATGATTCGTATTTTTTATTTTTTTTATGTATGTTATACAAATTATAGGTTAGTAATATTTTAGTTTCATCTTGAGTAACATTCATTTTTTTCTGAAAAAAGAAAATTAATTAAAAGATTCTCCTGTCATCCAACCTTTTGGCGTGAATCCTAAGCCCCAGTCCTTTGGTGCAGTTTTTGAAATTTTAAATGGTATTGATTTCAGTTTAAAGACCATTGGAGGTGCCAATTCACCTGCTGCATTTGCCGTGACTAAGACTGTCACGCACTCTTTTTCACTACTGGGAATAATATTATAAACATTTTTGGCACCTCGTTTTGCTAAAACTCTGTTATTTGTTGGTGATAAGAAGAAAGCGCTTTCATCACAGTTAAATATCCTTCTTGGATCTTTAATTGCTTCTTCGAGGTGTGCCATAATAAAATAGTCTTCCACTTCTTTAAACCACGCTCTTAAACTGCTTTCCTGAACTAAAGCACGGGTTTGCGTCAGATTTTGGGCCACTTGCTGGCCTACTTCAGGGTGCCGCTTTATGAAGGCTTCAAACCAGTGACGACCTGGTCTGCCATTTTTAAAAGGGTTTTCTCGCTTCAATTTTTTAATAAGTAAACTTACACTATCCAACAATTGCGCCTTAGTTATAGGAAAACCACTATCTGCCATAAAAATTAACCATCTTCTTAAATGATCTTCTTCTTCTTTTGACAAAACTGTAGCAGGTCCTTTGGAACATTAAACAGAATAGCGGCCGCGTATTTTGTCGTCCAACGTTGACCGTGGAATATTGTACTGCCTGGCTGCAGCTGAAATTGAGGCTCCTTTTCTAACTGCCTCCATGGCCTTTAATATGGCCTTCTGTTTGTCAGTCATGGCTAGCTGAAAGAAAATTAACACGTTATTTGCTAATTTCTGATTTCGAATAGGTATGAAAAAGTAAAAATACAAACTTTCAAAACATATTTAGTAAAAGTTTTGTGGTAATTCAATTATTTAAAAACAAACAACACCAAGCTTTTTCTCCCTTTTCTTAATTTCAGCTGATGCCAAGCAGTAGTCCTTTCTTGTAACTAAAGCGCAGATGTTGCATAGTTTTGACTGGCCTGTTGGTCTAGTTAGTGGCCCTGACTGCTATGCCGGAGGTCGTGGGTTCGATTCCCACCCAGGACAAATGTTTAGCACGATCATTTGTCCTGTGTCTGGGTGTAATTTATCTATATATGTATGTATTTAGAAATATATAAGTATGTTTATCAGTTGTCTAGTACCCATAACACAAGCTCTGCTTAGCTTGGGACTAGACGGCGTTGTGTGATAGTTGTGGAATATTATATTATAGTGTCAAAAATAGAGCAAGAAAACCCATTTATAAATGACAGACCAGGTTTTCACTGGTTTGAAGTAATCATAAAGCAACACCCAGAAGTAGGTCAAAGATTGGCTCAAAATCAAACACAAACCCATGCTTTAGTTCAGGACAGCAGGAGTACTTTATTATGGCACAACTCAAGCAAGCAAGCATCTCGAAGCTTTTTACGGCACCAGAAGTCCAACTTGGAAAGGTATAGATCCCTCAAAAAATTATTCAATGTTTAGAGGCAGATAAATGCGCAAAATAATTTACCTTTAGACAGATTCAATCATGACTCTACGACTTTGAGACAATTTTTAGTATCTATCAACGTTTTTTTATCACCTGGATAACTTCACAGGTCTGACTGACATCTTGCACCCTAATCTGAACTCACGTGAGTTCAGTGACTTAATGAATGAAAATGAAAGCCGTGCAAGAAACATGGGAAAGTATAGGCGTATGAAAATGTCGACGGGAGTTCCAACTAATGAGGCATATTTATCTAAAAAAAATTGTCAAAGAAGACAAAACTTGTACTGAAAATGACACACAAAAGACACCAGGTCAAGTGTCAAGACTCGAACTGCAAAGCATAATTATATTACTTAAGTAAATGAAATAGCCAAGAGCTTTTTCGCCCTTGCCTCAATTTCAGCTACTATAACTATAACCCCAGAACCATGTTTAAATAATTGAATCACCATTGACTTCCGAAACCAATTTTTCACATTTTAGTCGCATTTGTTTTTTTTTTAAATACATTATTAAATATTAAGTATATTTTTTATTTATCTCAGGACCCTGAGGTCCTGGACTTTTGGAAGGCGTACGAGGAGCCGAAGCCAACTCGCAGAGGCCCTTTAGATAATTATAATGGAACATGATACCAACCGACGATTATCCCTGTACGCGCTATGCTAGTGCACCCAAGGACAACCCCCGGTTGTTGAAAAACTATTGCTACATATGGAGAACAAAGATAATAAGGCTATGGTTTTTGGAGTCTTAAGTGGACTGGTAACTTGGAACTATGTTAAGACTATGGCCCCTGCCTGAACAACGTTATTAATATCCATCGAAAAAAGGCAGGGGGTGACTTGCACACTCAATAAATGGGCCCCCAAAAAACGGCCGCTAGCACGAAGTGACGTAGCAACAAGAGGGCAACATATTCTGAGGTGCTTGAGGAGTGGAGAGGTATACCACGGCTATCAGGACAATCCCGGAAGTACGGCCAAGATCCCTACCAGCACCTTACTGGATTATACATCCTTCTCCCGAGCACGTTTGCTCTTGCGAATCTCCACTCAAGCCAGCCAATAAAGGCAAGAGAGAGGTGGGAGCTCAGTTCCTCGTCTGTGTTCACTACGGCCGGCCAATAAAGGCAAGCCGGAGATGAAGAACAAGAATTCTCCCGGGAGATCGGGTCCGTGGGGTCGCTAATGCCCAACAGTTCGCCACAAAACTGCACTGCGGATTGTATCTCTCTTAGTCTGGCCCCTCACCCTAGGCATATTACGGCAAAGCAAACTTCACTGATACAGACCTAGGGTATATTGGAGCACGCAAGCCCCACCACGACGTCAACGTAGAGATACGGCGATGGGGAAGTATATTATTATTATATATATTTTATATAATGGCTAACTCAAGAAAAGCTTACGATAGTGAAACAGACAGGCCAGCGTGGTGACAAGAACAAGTGTATTTAGTAAAAATATCTACGCAAGTAAAACAAATAGGTAACACACAGTTCACATCACGTAAGATTGTCGCTCTGAAATACGCTACAAAATATTGCCCAGTGGTCAATATTCATATTAATGTACTAAAACTGCGCCCCATAGTAACCGAATAAAAAAAAACTGGTTTTAGAGCATCAGAGCTGTAACACAAACTGTACAAAAATTGGGAAATCATACAGATAATCGCAAGAGCAACCAAATGCACGTGGTAACAAAATAAACAAGATGCCTAGTAACTACATTCTATTGAGTCAACGGAAAATAATACTTAACTCAAGGAAATAAGAACCGTGACGGAATTAAATGCAACTGTTAATGCATGTCCCAGTATCCGGCAGAAAATATTTAATATAAACTACAGTTTCAAAGAAAAATGAGACCTATTTCAAAGCAATAAGGATACAATAACGGGTTTCGGTGCAAGGTATGTTACCGGGTTGATAGTGTACCAGTATCCGGTAAAAAACATACGAATTTACCGGGTACTAGGTCAAGTAGGGG
The DNA here is from genome assembly GCA_905147345.3 of Mythimna impura. Lineage (NCBI taxonomy): Eukaryota > Metazoa > Arthropoda > Insecta > Lepidoptera > Noctuidae > Mythimna > Mythimna impura. Next base: position 16,121,450 of record LR990343.1, on the reverse strand, counting down.
TTTGTGAGTACCAATAGATGTAACATGCAAAAACATTTACTTTTCGATGAGATTTACCTTAATTTATAAGTTAAATAGTTAAATAATACACATAATATTTTATAAAAATTAACACTCTTACCTTAATTTTATCCGTCGAAGTATGGCTAGATGATCTCTGCGACGGGGTGGTCTCGTAGTTCACTGACAGAACTTTGAACTTACAGATAATTTTATTTAGATGTATTTTTAAGTTTGCACAGTTTTGACGCCATTAAACTTTTTGGTGAGTGTTGCCATTAAAATTGTATAAAATAGTACCAAGAATAAATTGCCATTTGCAAACTTTAATTTGATTTTGGTAGAAAGACGCAAAAAATAAAAAACTGACTAGTTAACGGGTACTGGGACACTAACGGGAATACGTACTTCTACCTTACATGACAAACAAAACAACTAGCTTTGTGATGTTAATCTAACGTGTTGCTATGTTTTTACCTACCTACTGCTGTCTGCAACTATATACGTGATAATGAGATTCGCGTTTTATAATTAATATTGTGTAATATTTAGATATTTATTACAGCTGCACGTGTAGATCTTCAAAGCTAAGCAACGCTTGCCGGGGTCGATCTGTGGATCTTAATAGGTATACCGCGACACGTCCGTACCTTTAAAAGCGGGGTATGCTGGTCTGCGGTGGTTTTAGTAGTCAAAAGCCAGGATATCTGACACCTTTCTTACTAATGGGTATCTATCACGTTACCCGTTTACTATGTAGTGGATGTTATATAGGCAGTCGCTCTATATGTATAAATTACTGGTGAATACCAGTCTAACCTGACTAGAAACCCAGACTGGAAGTTGACCCTAACATAGTTGCAAAAAGGAAGATTGATTGATTTAGAAATTTATATTTATTTGGGTTAGCTGCTGCCAGCGGCTTCACCCGCGTTACAGTAGAAAATTATCCCAAGGTAACATATTCCAGGGATAATAAAATAAATAACTTTAATTTCGGAAATCGGTGTTTCTCGGTATTGTTTGTTTCTTATTTAACACCGACTTCCGAAATTAAAGTTATTTTGATCCTTTTAGTGAAGTCGGTTTTTTTTTTTGTAAAAAGTTTTTTAGTTCACACTTTTTAGTTGCGATACATTTACAGCCAAAGTGCATCTCATTACAATTCTAATAAGCCCAAACACGGCTAGGATACATTGACTAATTACGGAGTTCCGGTGCCTATCTTCCAGCTCCATCATCATTATCAGGTCACTTCGATGATACCATGTTCAACTATTCAGAAACATTTATTTATTTGCATTGTCATAGTCGCTTAACCATCTTCATTTTTTTTTTTAGGTGGGAAAATCATCTTATGACAAATCCTGCTTTTGGGCGGAGCGGGAGATAGTGTCAGACTTTTACTGACTAAAAACCCACTCCTGTTCCTTCGTTGTCTTCGTCCCAGGGCCCCGGGTTTCGTTTTCACACTACCCATGGCCCCCGTAGGCTTCGACCCTGCTGGGCCCCTACGATTAGCTGACATCTCCCTGAGGCGCGCGTGGAAGAATACGCGCCGTCGACGACTTGGGCTCGGTCCGGACGGTTACCGGACGGTTGGACGGCAGGCTACCCATTGCTCGCCGTCCGCAAGCCCGCGTCTACGGTGGCCGGAAATCAGGATCGGAATCCCGGCGGCGGTTGGGGCGTGAAGACCGTTGCCTCACGCGATCGGCCGCCTCCTTTGCTAGCATTACTGCTTCGCAGAAGGAGGCGACCGCCTGCCACTCCTCCTCGCTCCGGACCATGGCCTGTACCAAGGCCCGGCGCGAGAGATCGCCGCCGCCGATCGCCCCCACGAGGACACGGCGTTGCTCTGCCCAGGCTGGGCACACCTCCACCGTGTGCTCCACCGTGTCCTCCGGGCGTTCCACACAGTGGCGACACCCGGGCGTCACTTCCGCACGAATCCGGTGCAGGAACTTCCCGAACTTACCGTGTTCGGTGAGAACCTGCGTCATGCGGAAGGTGAGGACGCCGTGAGGTCTTTCCAACCACGCCTCAAAGAGGGGACTTACCGCCATAATTGTGGCGTGCCCAGCACTGGGTCGCGACAGTCGCTGTCGCCATTTCTCCATGAGAACCCGCCGGAGCTCTGTCCGCCATGCTGCGACTTGACGCGGCAGCGGAGTTTCGCCCCGGCGTTGCATCTCCATGCGCAGATCGTGCATGTCTGCAAGGACTGTTGCCTCCAGATCCCATGGTGGCTGGCCAGCAAGGAGGCTCGCCGCTTCGCGGGAAATCGTCCGGTAACCTCGCACCATTCGTATGGCCATGACCCCCTGGCATGCGTTCAGCCGGGCCGCCGGCTGCTTCCGCAGCGCCGGCGCCCATACCGGTGCGCCATAAAGGGCCATGGAACGAACGATTCCCGCGTAGAGCCTCCGGCAGGAGGCGTCTGGACCCCCAAGGTTGGGCAGGAGCCGCCCGAGGGCAGCCCCAGTCCGGTTTAGTTTGGGAGCCAGACGTCGGAAGTGCTCCTCGAAATCCCATCGGCTGTCGAGAACGAGTCCCAGCCAGTCCCAGGTACTTCATCGTCGACCCGACGCCGATGTGGACTCCTCCTACCGTTAGTTGGGAACCCGGTGGTGGCGCGTTCCGAGGGCCGTGACTGAAAACACATGGCCTCGGATTTGTGCAATGCCACCTCGAGTAACCATCTTCATTGTGATATCTATTTGGGTATGAATTTCCGATGGCAATTTCTGGTCTTCTTTATCAGTTCCACTTCATCAAATGTTACTTTTTAACTGTAAGTGCTTAAGTTCTCGATGAAAATACCAAAATCACTATATAGTTGCCTATAATATTCGAGGAGTTCCCTCGATTCCTCATAGATCCAATCATCAGAACTGGATTCTGAAAAAAAAATACACCAATTGGAAAGCATATCCTCTAAGAGAAAAGAAAATTTGCAAATCAGTCCATAAACGACGGATTTCTGAGGTAACACACATAAAAAATAAAAATAAAATAAAAAATACAACCGAATTGATAACCTCCTCCTTTTTTGAAGTCGGTTAAAAAGTATCCTATGTACTATTCTAGGACATAGTCTACCCATGAACCAAGTTCCATCGAAATCTGTCATGCTGTTCGAGCGTGAACAAGTAATAAACATACGGGTACGTGCACTCACAAACTTTCGCCTTTATAATATTTAGGTACTATAAGAAACTTGGATCAGCCTCGTTTACCCAATTTATTAAAACTTTACCTACATACCAGCGTTAGATAAAAGATTACAAGTATGAAGGCAACAAAAATCACTCACAACCGACGAATATTCCTTCAAGAACCAGGAAACAAGCCGATCGAACATCAACCTCCAATCAGTAGACTAATGCGTGAGAAAACAGCTCTAAACAAACAAACAGACAATCTGATTACCGTCATTAATTGCTCCAATATTAGAGCGATTGTCGTCGATTGCCGCGAGTGCTGTCTCAATGCCAACTGTCCCATCAGCCCACGTAGACGTCAACCTTGCCATAACTAGAGCATGTGGTACGCAATTTGACTAAGCAGTTGTTTTTGTGTTCGCCGACTCGGAATAAGGATGGTTGGCTGGCTAAGTTCAATGTTGTGGAATTCGCTACATCTCGATATCAGGACGGCCACGAGTCAGTATGCATTTAAGCGGAAGTTGTGGAGTTATTTTCTACACTAATAGTAAAATCGTCTCAAAATCCTCTTTAATTTATTTATATATTCCATTTTGATCGTCATTTATTCATTCATACCTGTACAATATTTCCATAAATTTAGTGACATTTTGGGATATAAACAAACACTAATAACTTCGCTGTTTATAAATATTATTTATTGAGACTTTACTTAAATAATAACAAGACCTTTTATAATAAGCCCTTTGAGTATTTGTACTAATTAAAAATTAATGGTGTATAATAAATAATATATTTTTTTTAATAATAAATGATAATTATAACTGTCATGCATGCAGCTTTTATCCTAGCTTTTTAAAGTCTATTTTAGAATGATAATTTGTGAACAACGCTGTGAGCTACATTATTATTTAAGATATTTATGTTATCATGTTTTTAATATCGCATAATGTAGCTGTTTGCTGTTCCTAATCAATAGAATAATATATATATATATTGTCCCACCCCAGACAAATGTTTGTGTGATGAGCACAATCATTTGTTCTGTGTCTGGGTGTAATTTATCTATAACTAGCCGACCCGGCGAACTTCGTACCGCCTAATAGTAAGGATTACGCCTCTACCCAACTCTATCCTACTCTACCCTACTCTACCCTACTCCACCCTACTCTACCCTACTCTACCCTACTCTACCCTACTCTACCTACCCTACTCCACCCTACTCTACCCTACTCTACCCTACTCTATCCTACTCTACCCTACTATACCCTACACAAAAAAAAGTATCCTATGTGCATCTCCTGGTTCTAAGCTACCTCCCCACCAACTTTCAGCCAAATCGGTTCAGCCATTCTTGAGTTATAAATAGTGTAACTAACACGACTTTCTTTTATATATATAGATATGTATGTATTTAGAAATATTTAAGTGTGTTTATCAGTTGTCTAGTACTCATAACACAAGCTCTGCTTAGCTTGGGACTAGACGGCGTTGTGTGATAGTTGTGTGAATATTATATTATATTATTATTATTATTTTATTTTATACCTTTACTCCAGTTTTTCTTTTGTGTTATCATGAATAATTTTTCCTAATCGTTATTTTAATATGGCTTATTATTTTGTTTCAGGAACCACCGAAAACTGTGATGAAAAATGTTTAAACAAGAATTTATATTATTGGTAAGTAGCTTTGGCAAAAATTAAGACTCGGCCAACCTGTAGATACAAATTACTACCAAAAAGAAATGAATTTACAACTATTAACTTATGAAATTAACTGCCCTATAGTTTTATTGCTCAAGCTACACATTTTTCGTTAGCTGCAGTAACTACTCTGCGTTCTATCTATTTAAATTGTCTTTTTTTCTTGTGAGGTGGTAAGTCATCAAATATTTTCTCCCATTCTGGGTGGAGCAAGATAAAGTATCAGACTTTTATGACTGTCTTCCTCCAGTTGCCCTTTGCCTCAAATTATGCTGTCATAGCATAATTGACGGGGCTCCTCAAGGCCGATGCCTACCGGGGCAGCAGATCCGAATGAGTCACTGCAGCCCTGGAGAGCAAAGTGCAACCGTTAGCTTTTAGTCAGTATAAGTCTGTCACTTCCTCTCGCTCCATCCAAAGCGGGAAGAGCTATGATTTCTTAACGAGAAAAAAAGAAAAATAAGCTCTAACCTATTGTGTTGTGGGTATATTTACGTTTTAGTTTTATTTTTTTGTTTTCGTAAACGTAACTATGTTGGTAAATATTACTATGGAAAACCTTAAAACTAACCATATCTCTAGGTTACACAGTAACATATTGACATCATACATACAAAATGAACAATAGAATTAACATTAACAATGTTACTGTCTTCGATTCTTAATTAGGAGCGAAGTACATTAGTGTACCAATATTTTGTTGGAACAATATATCTTATTGTGTGCAGTCGAGCGCGTGATGTAATTGGTAGAGTGGTCCGAATATTCCGATATTGGCAATCTAAATATGTCTTGGTCAGAAACAGAACATGTACAGTAAGATGCAATGTTAGATAAAATGGAAATGCACAAACGTAGTACTACTAAAACCTTACGAAAACGTATTAGTGTCTAGTTCGGTTCAATTGTCGATGAAGATCCGGTGCGGGGAGTAGCGAGAGGCAGTTGCGCAAATGAATTTCTGCCGCGTAAGTTCGGCACTTATGGTGTGTCATGTCAGCTGAATACGTCGGAACGTAAAATCAGCCGCGGAACTTCGGTCGCATACCTTCGGCATGTTGTGTTTAGACACTTATAGTCTAAATGCGTCTACGTGGGTACAGTTGAGTTAAACGTTTCCTAAAATCGTAATTATTGAACAAAAATATTCTTATCATTGTTTAATTACCAAAATAACTATCTAAATCAATCTAATATTTTTTTTTTTATAAATGTCTGTCCTGTAGTAAGTTAAGGTGTGCAATAAAGTAACAAATAAATAAATAAATAATATTATAAATGCGAAATTTTGTATCTGTATGTTTGTACCTCGTTCACGCTCAAACGGGCAAACGAATTTAAATGTTTGGCACACAGAGAGATAATGCTCAAGAATAGCACATAGAAGTGCGTTCCCTTGAGATAATTTTCTACTTTTACGCGGGCAAAGTCGCTGGTAGAAGCTAGTATTTTCATAACATAGCATTAGTTGAAAGTGGTGTGCCGATCTGATAACATTTTGCGGGTCAAACTTAGAGATCGCGCAAGACAGAGAGCTGGCACACAAAAATAAAACTAATAAAAAAAAAACCATTTATTTATCGTGTGTTTCGTTATGTAAAAAAAAAAGTTATTTTTGTACGAAAAAAATTGCAATCAATGTAAAATAAAATACTAACAATTCATATTGTTCGCCGAAGTGTGAAATTACATATTCCAATATTTCACAGGGTCCCAAAAGAAAAAAAAGGGTTACATTAAATAGAAAAAAAGATGACGGACGATGTTTTGCAAATTAACGGTAGACAATGTTACTAAATAATTGCTGAAAATACTGTTAGGTCAAGTATACAATTTGGTTATCACACTAAAACGTTAGGTTTTTTTTGTAATGAGCTACGGTCGAATAATAGTACCTAACAATTGAGTTAAACTAACTGTAAAATGGTCCATAGTCCTCCATAGTCGTAAATACACAATTTTATGCCTACCAAGAGCTAGTTCATTTAAATAACATCTACCTGATTAAATACGATACGAAAACACTCAAAGCGATACACTAGAATCTATTTGATTTTTTCATGATCTAAACCATTTCAACCGAAAGATATCTACAGTTGGACATAAATTTCCTCCAATTGTCACCACAATGAGCGGTCCTGTGCGTGTCGCGACCCTCACCAGGTCATCGGTCCACTTTGTGGGCGGCCTTCCAACGCTGCGTCTTCTGGTACGCAGTCGCCACTTCAGCCCCCCTAGCTAAGTTACAACCGTTTCGTTTCGATTCTCTTTTCAACGATCGCCTCGAGTAGGCCACGCCTCTATTTCCTTTATTCTGACGTCAGTTCAATGCTCAGTCACGTGGTCAGAACAAAGGAATAGGAGGCGTGGCCGACTCGAGGTGATCAACGAAAAGAGAATCGAAATGAAACGGTTGTAACTTGGCTAGGGGGGCAGAACCTTTCGGCCCCATCGACAATTTATTCTGTAACCAATGGGCCCTGGCCACCGCCACTGCAACACCTTGATTTTTTCATGGTAATTCAATTTTTCACTACCCGTAACTTCATCATCGCAGCGATAAAATTACCATGAAGTCTTAAAATCATCGTGAATCGGACGTGAGAAAGGGATAGTGATATACGACCATTATAGTTACGTCTCTCTCACACCAGATTTGTGATGAATTTACGACGTCATGCAAGGGCCATAATGAAATAGAGAAAAAAAATGTGGAACATCGTCATCGACGTGAAAGAAGATTTACGGATACATTTTATATATATACAGAGTTGGTCGAACTTACTATACCAGTCTGTACAGACAGAGGTCAAAAGTGTAGTTGCGCTGTACTAGTACTAACGTGTCTGATATTTCTTTTTAGAAGAGGGTCAATAGATCATGACATTTAATTGGTAGCGTAAAATCTAAAGTATAGAATTAACTAGGTGTGGACCACTCATCACCACTGCTCTCAAAACGGTGAAGGAAAACATCGTGAGGAAACCGGCAAGTCCTAGAACCAAAAATTCGAAGACGTGTGACATCCACCAACCCGCACTGGGAGCGCGTGGTGGATTACGGCCCATTCCCTCTCCTAGAGAGGAGGCCTGAATCCCAACAGTGGGAACATTATAAGGCCGACTATGCTATACTACGCTAGGTGTGGACTACTAAACTTTTACTACAAAGAAATTTTAGATACATTAGCCTTGGTACTGTATATGGTACATTACTTTTGACCCCTGACTACCAACTGAAAATCATTTCGCAATTAGCATTACAGTTTAGCAATAGTTGCGAGTATCAGGACCGGACTGTACAAGTAGCCTTAGCAGAGTACACTCAATTTTTTTTTAATAAGTTTAAAAGCTACAGAATTTAAATAAACAAGTACCATGAACAGTCAAAATCAACGCTTTTCAAACTGGCCTTACTTTATGATTGGGAAATAAATTTTTATGAAGCATTTCTAGCAACTTTATTTTCTTGTCACACGCCTTAAGAGTGAAAGTTACATGTTCCAATGATCACAATATCTACTTGCAATTACCAACATACTCGTACAGGACCCAATTTCACGTAATGGAACTTGATTTCGATATAAGATTATATAAGTGTTACACAATTGGTATTTCCTGTATTAAACATTGATCCGGTACTACAGGGATGGGTAGATACAATTATATTTTTTGATCGGAAAATAAAACACGTGATCTCTGATTCTGTTTTTAAAAATAATTGATCTGAACTCAATTTAGTTGCTTCGTAACTAAACTACCTACGTGTTTTTAATTAAAACACGTAATTAAAATCATTATTAATAGTAGGTAGCCAAATGAATCGTTTAGCTGTTCGTCCGGTCTTCGTTCTATCTTCATTTTTATTAAGTCCGCCTTTGCACTGTGTTTTTACTTATGCATAAAGTTTTCATACATAAAAATTAAAATACGTTTATATTTATATGTTACGTTCAAAACTGTAAATTGGTAAAAATTACTTTTAACTGCATGAATTGGACAGAAGTACTTTTGACGAGTTACAACTACTTTAAAATTACTAACATTTACTCAAAAACCTGTAAGGTTGGTAGGATTTTTTTATTGTGCTCATTTTACTACATATAGACCACTAAAAGAGTTTCGTATTTTTTTTAAATAATAAAGCTAAAGTGTTTTACCAGTCAAAACTAATTTGACTAATAACGAATGCCTAGTTTTTCTGCCTAAAACCAAACCTAACACCTACGCCTGTCAGATCTGATTAATCGAAATTTCTAAGAAACAAACCTCAGCCTTACTACCAAATCGGGATTATCGCGTGATTATTTTCCTACAAAATATTTTTCCCATAAATATTTATCGTTTTCCTACAAAAAACTTTTTGTAGGTAGCATGGCTAAGTTAGAGCAAGATGACACATTGTTTTCAAGTTAAAGTGGAAAAATTTGTTTCACAGTGCCACTTTATTGTTCCACAATATTTCAACTGTTTTTTTACGGCAAAATTAAATAAATTGGTCTTCATAATTTGAAAATCACCTATGTTAAAGGGCCTATTACACTATTCGATATTCAGACAGTCTTAGTCGATGTCGCGTAGTGTAATAAGGGTTAGACCCGACCGGTCTTACTTGGAACAAAAAATAAAACAGTCTGAATATCGTGTGCTGAATATCGCGTAGTGTAATAGGCCCTGAAGTAAGAAGTTTCCGAAAAGGATCAAATAGTTTTTTTATGGCAATTGAGCCGGTTTCGTCTATTCTGCCAGAGTCGTTCAGATTGTTATGCCGAGGCTTAACTGCATATTCATTAGTAATTTTCAAATTACCTACAAACGTTTCTTTTCCCGTGAATAATTCCGTCCTAGCCTTCGCTCAAACACAAAAGGAGATGTAACAACAGCCAAGCACCATACAATATAACATGTACACGATTCTATACCCACGTCCAATTAACTACACCTGTATGCAGGTACCGAACAATGGTGCAAAAGAACTTTTCGCACAGACTTGCTCCCGACGTGCATTCGGAAGTCAGTGGTCCAAGTTGCCGACACAATGCGCATTCTTGCGAGATTGTTTACACTCACGGTGATTACGCATTGATATTGTTGTTAGATAAAGCTGAATATCTACGCTAGTGCGTGCTTAGATCCCGAACGATAAGTTCTAGTAAAAACGAACGTGTCACACAGGTTTCCCGTTATCTACTAGTCAGATTTCCAGATTTTTTTTCCAGATAATAAGGAAAAGCGAGGAACACGTATCGGCAAGTATGGTTTCATAGTGACAAGTTTCTTCCGCTACTTAGCCAACTCATGTTTTATTTTGTTTTTGCAATTTCCTGCTGATCTGATTCATGTAATACATTTCCCACCAGCCATGACGTCCAGCCAATATGGACAATGAATCACCGCTAGGCAGAATTACAAGCACTTTGACTGTATCTTTACGGTGACACATTTTAAATTCGTCAGTCGTATATGGAGCAGTAAGGTCCCGTAAAAAACAATTGAAGTTGAAAACCCACTACTAACCTCGCATTTACCTCCAAAGTCTTGTTTTTATTCCAAATAGTTTGGTTTTGTAAAAGTAACCAGTATTTTTCAAACCTTAGTATTTTTGTACCGAAACTTTACAACTTTTCTTGCAAAGTTTAAACTCAAGCTGACCTTGTTAGAGTTATGCTCTCATAGCATTGATTAAGCATAATGAATGTCCACATAAAACAGTTGCTAAGTACATAATTAGCGTTTAAATTGACTGTCTGATGCGAACTAATGACCTCTTGTCTCGTAATTAGTCACTAGCGCTAAATATCTCATGTTTTTTAGAAGCTAGGACCGCTTTAGAGCACCGACCTTGTGGAACAGGTCCTGATGTAGTGCAGTTGATGAGGTTAAAGCTAAAGTAAATATTTTTTCATATCAAGTTTCCAATGCCATTTATGTTTACTTTTTTTTTTAGGTTCCAAAAATAAAGGCACTATGTCTAGTGTCTAAAAAGTAAAAACGGAACATACTTATTTCTTGACTAATAAACCTTTGGTCTACCTGCATCTTGTAAGGTAAGCCCATTTTAGCCCATATTAAAACTGCCCACGGAGACAGCATTCCTTCTGATTTCCATTCCTTTCTGAGCTAGAGAGCTCATAAAAATATACCAGTGAGTCAGACGTTACGTCAGAACGCTTATCTTGTGAACTTTTCTTATGGTGTTTTTACTATGTCTAATGTGATTTTGATTAGTCTTCGTCTGCAGCGACTGTCTTGTTTTTGACTGCAATGCAAAAAAATCTGTGAACAAACGTACGTACTGCATTAACGGGCAAACAAAAAGTTGTTTGCCCGTTAATGCAGTACAAGCTAGGCATTTATTATCGTGAGCCTGGAACGCAAAAGGCAGCTGAAGGAACACAGGTTAGGTTAGGTTAGCTCTCTCTTGCTCCACCCAGAAGTCCTACAAAAAAAATAGCTAGATTGTTAAAAAGAAGAATGTTGGAGATTCTTATTATATTCTCTGAGGTACCTCTAATTTAATGCAATCTCCAATGAATCAGCATTTACAAGTTTGATATACATAATTATGTACCCATTTGAATCACCCAAGTGCGCAGCTTACCACCGTATCAGCCGTATTAATGGTACGGGCCCCTCATTTTCCAGGGGCCACGACTTATGGAAGCATAACATAGTAAAATGTGGTCCACAAACTCAATTTATTATTAACTAGCTTTTGCCAGCGCCTTCACCCGTGTGAAAATAGAGAATATATATTGAAAATAGGTCCAGTAGTTCTTGAGTGTATCATTACAAACAAAAATACAATAATCCAAGAATATATAGGTATTACTATTCATACTATTATATACCTTCATTTCTCTGTATAATATTAGTATAGATGAGAGGCTCTCAAATTGGCCTACCGTGACCATTCGGTGTTGGTTGGACATATTTTGTAATAAAAACCATAATCATCCGTTTTGCACTTTGCCGCAGTCAGGTAAAAAAGAGGCGGCCCATTTTTTTATTATATAGCGTCCGTCCCCTTAAGTCTAGCTACACCACTGCTTCAAACGCGTATTAGGTACTATTCAAATACTGACGAATTTAAGACGTATGTAAAAAGGGTCACATTCATGGTCACACTGCCTCGTAACGGACAAGTTTCTCATTAGATAATCGGCAACTGTTCTTTAACAAACAATATGCACCTAATTACCACGTTTTATATAGTTTTTTTTATCGCATTTAGTGATAATAAAATAATATAAAGTCTTATTTTAGAAGTGGTGTGACACACTTTTACGATTACGTGATTACTAGGAATATAAGTCTTATTGTGCAATTAAAAGACCTTAGTTACCATAAGAAGGAGTGGAATGTTAGATAATAATCTATGCTGTGGGTGGCAAATCCGCAAAATCTTGCAAAAAATGTTGACGACAACGACGCAATACTATTCTTCCAGTACGAAAACCTGTGAAAGCTGATATGTAAACATTGAAACATACACACGCGTAAATAAACACTCCAATTAAAATTCATATGCTATACAATTCCCGAAACACGCTAAAATGGTGAGAATTAATACTAATGATTGCTTACGTAAGGAAGCCATACAAGAGTAAGATAGCTGTGTGCTATAAAGTTGCATATTACACTGCTGTACAGGTTAGTGGCCAGTCGGATAGTACTTGGGCTCCGAGACAAAGAGCAAATGTGGAGCAAGTTATCGGCCAGCTAACTGATGGTTGCGTAACGAACGAATGCAGGGTTGCCGAAGCAGTTTGACTTGTGAAGTTGGAACGACATTGCTATCAGTTGGTACATTTAAGAGTAAGAGACTCGTTATGTGTTATGTCATTCAAGAAAGGTTGTTGTCGTGATAACCATATACGACGAAGTGTTTTGATAGTTAGTGACCTGTCTTGTTTACCCGTGGTAGTGCTGCGTGCAAAAAAAGAAATCATATTTATGATTAATGTAGACCATTAATCATAAATATGAATATTTTTTCTTGGCCTCAACATTTTCTACAGTGTATCATTGATAGGTGTACATGATTTCATATACATGACGCGTTGGGAGTCACAGGGTGTCTTCCGGCCCCCATAAGCCTATGAACGACGAGCAATGGGTAGATCGCCGTTCGATAAAGACCTCACCAGGGTCACAAAAAAAGCTAGGGCCTGATCGGGGCTGATCAAAAGAGTTACCGCGAACCCTGGAATGCAAAGGGATCACTGATGGGTTTCTGTTATTAAAAGTCTGACAAACCCCTCTCGCTCCGCCCAAAGTGGGAGACGTTATTTATTTAGATTTAAATTTATTTAGTTAGACAAGGTTAATTTGGGGACAATTTACCACGATTTGTCAACAAAGGTAATTAATATTTTAGAATTGTATTACTGCTACCACGTGCCTTCGACTTAGAGGTCAATCATTTTGGCCATCAGTTTGGCCTTCACGTTAGCCTCCACCACTTCAGCAATAAACATTTACCCACGTGCTGTCAATATCAGGATTCACAACATGTCCATAATAACAGCATATTGTGACAACAAAAGCCATGATGACAACACATATTACTGAAGCCAAAATATTCCATAACACAATGCTTCCTGATTGCAAATGTCCCTTAGGTACTGTATAGCCTATTAATATGCCATGCCACACGTATTATAATTCTTGATTCACGATAACCCTGATTAAGAGTTACGATACTGAAGAAGTATTTCTTGATTCTATGGCAGTAGTAGCCCTGATCAACTCAGTTGCGTTCGTTTACTTCGTTCGCCAGTTACAACTCTCACGCTGACCATTAGGATACACCCACTGACTTTACATAAAACGAGTAGATATCTATGGGTATCTGTTGTTTTGACCTAGTTGCAAAACCACTAATGCTGTTTATGTAGTCCCATGTTTCAAATTTCGAACGTGGATTGTACTTTTTTTCAAGGTCGATAGACACAGGCATGTCTATGTTGCGTATTGCACCACAGTACAAACTAGATGGTAAACTCAGATGCAATATAAACGCTACGTGCTTATGTTTACATGGCCACTTAAAAATAGCTATGTTCTGTTTCAACTCAAACAAAATAAGTTTTGTTCTCTAAGTACCACTAATAAAAGTCAATGGCCTGTTTTTGAAATGAAACACCATTCAGGAAGTACTTTTTTCTGAAAGAAAATCATTTTCTAACTCAAACTACACTATTAAAAAAAAATACCAATTATCTAAGTAATCTAAACTACCACAAATTGTAAAAACTATTAAGGTAGGCGCCAGATAAACTTGGAATTACGGTCATTGACCTTCCTACATTTGTTGACATTCTTAATTTAAAAAAAAAACGGTAATAAAGACATAAAGCTGTCTTGAATCGATATCTATTGCGATCCTTTACATTTTCTAGTGATGAAAAACAATTAATTGTTTGTTTTTCTGGTTCCTACGCAGACAGATCAGGAAATGGTCAATATACTATATTCCACGTTTATCTGGCGCCTTTTATAGTACCCAAATAAAAATATTCCTGCACATTTTTCGGAAATGTGAACCTTCAACGGCAACCCAGGCACCTTATTAGCATTTCTCCATAGCACATTTAACATCAATTACGTCATATTGTTTGAAATCTACAGATTACTCGTCTACTAGTATAATTTTATGTGTATCATTGCGCTGACTCTTATATAAGATCGAATCAAGCATACTTTGACGAAATACGCATTCATATTAAGTATTCATATTAAGTTGAGCATTCGTTTTAATTCGAAACTGCCCACGTTACTTCAGATTGTGTGTGCCGCTACAAACATACCGCCAGGTTGCTTGGCGTGGGTACCTTCTTAAGATAGACGCATCAGCTGCCAAATTGTTCAAAAGGGTTACTGCGGCCTTGGAAGGCAAAGGGTAACTGAAGGAACACGGTGGGTCTTATTCAGTAAAAGTCTGATACTCCGTCTCGCTCCACCCAGAAAGGGAGGACTTATTTGGTAATTAACCCCAAAAAAAGCTTACCTAAAATATTACTTATAGTGAATTGACTACGCAAGGAAACTTCGAGCAACGGACAATGGAAAGAGCTATGCTCGGAGTTTCTTTGCGTGATGCGATATCCGCAGGAAAAGCGAGGTTTCCGACATAATTCGAGAAATCGCCGAACTTAAGTGGCAGTGGGCAGGGCACATTACTCGCAGAACAGATGGAGACGAAAGATTCTAGAGTGACGATCACATACCGAAAGACGCAGCGTTGGAAGGCGTCCCACAAGGTGGACCGATGACCTGGTGAATCCGATGGATGCGAGACGCACAGGACCGGTTGTTATGGCGACACTTGGGGGAGGTCTATGTCCAACAGTGGACGTCTTTCGGCTGAAATGATGATGATAGTGATAAAGTTGACTATGCACCTGACATAACTAAATAGCTACATCATTAACAATAAAGCTGTCATCGTATGTGTATTCTCTGCCATAACTCGATCAACCCGTCTTTTCATTGACAATTCATTTCAATCGCCGACTTCATCCACAAGAAGTTGGCGAAAGCCATTCTTAATCGACATGATAACAACGTTATTTCCTTAATTTATCAATTACCAACGACTGTTCACGGTTTGAGGTTTTTAAACAAAAAATCGAGTGAAACGTCAATTGCAATGAAACAGGCAAATGTTCTCATGGCTACTTTTTTTGAGAAACCCACTATAATAGGTAGTTATGTTGAACTTATCGTCGTCATCAGGCTATTAACGTAATTTATTATTGGACAAATTCCTTCAATTATGTTCGTACAACTGTGATGAGACAAAAAATAAAGCCACTCTACAAATAACAAGATAGTAAAAAAAAAAAACATTTTAGAAAACAAGCTTTTAAAAAATTATCCGCAATATTGATTTATTGTGATGTAGATTTTTTTGTCGCTTTCTTCTCAACTCCTTTTTAAATTTATGACCTATATCTACCCAACCAGGCATATTACTTTGTGTAATTTATTTCATCACCACTGCTCTCAACACAGTAAAGGAAAACATCGTGAGGGAAAAATTCGAATACATGTGACATCCACCACCCACCACTATGCCCGCGTGGTGGATTACGGCCCATTCCCTCTCCTAGAGAGGAGGCCTGAGTCCCAGCAGTGGGAACATTATAAAGTTGATTATGCTATGCTTATTTATGCTATTTAATGGGAGTGCAGAACAAAATAACTAATCTGCCATATTGGATTTAGAATGACGTCACTTAGCATGCATTGTCATCCAAACAAAACATGTCATGCTTAATCTGTTTGGGGTAACTGAGACCCTGCTACTAACTCTTAACGCGATCCATTTCACGACCTAAACTAAACTGTTAAAGGGATGGAGTTGTAGTGTATGTGAATTGACACGATACATGCACTGTCTCGTGTGCTCATCAAGTGCCTACAGGGAGAGTCACCAGAGCCGCGGGCAAGTGTGGACGTAGTGTATCTACTGTGTACGCGTGCATTGTCGAGCCAGGGATCCTAACTGGTAGGAGAGGAATAAACCAGACACAATTTCACACAATAGAAGTTATATACAGGGTGTATAGCTCCATCCCTCTTCTTCCCTCGCACGACTGACATATTAACACGTCATGGACCCGACACACATCATTTTTAAAACAGAGGGCCCTTACACTATGTTTTAAAAATCATTAGCAAGATTTGTCCTAAACAACCAACATACAAATATTGCAAGTTAATAAAAAAACTTGTTAAAACGAGAATAAAAAAATACAATAGTAAAATAAAACAATTGTGTTAAAGGGAAACATTTGACACTCTTATTGTTTACTCAAATAATTATATAACAATGTTATCTCTAACAAACCGTATTCTTATGAAAGATCGGAGATAATCTTTTTTTTTATATATGATATAAAAACTCTATTTATCAAATCCAGTCCAATTGCAAGAGCTTACTTAAGTAACAATTGCATAGCAATTCTGTATTGAGCTTCGTATGTGCTAACTGCAAATCATTTTAATTCAACGCGTCAACTTAACAAATGTTAATTGCAGGATCAAAGATTCGAAGTGAAAGTAGGAACATTTAGCTAAACATACGACGCCATGTGAAGTTCCTCATGTCTCAACCTTTTTATGTTAAATGCTTCCTGGACGTCACACCGAAGTTGATTAGAAATCGTTACCACATATGGCTATTGAAGCCTGTAGGCATTGACTAATTCAATGATCAATTATAGTCTAGTAGAAAAAATATAGAAAGGTTAGCTTTAAATTAATGTAGCTAGGAAATTATTAAATAACCCATGCCGCTCTGGATGAAATGAGAGGGAGTGTCAGACTTTAACCTATAAAACTCATCTGTGATCCATAAGTTGCCCGTTCTAGGGTCACGGTAACTCTTTCGACTACCCTGTAGTCCCTAAACTTTATATCGTTACCTACCTCGGTATAACTACCAACTAACCCTATTTTTATTTTAAATTCTTACATTTCATCCAAAGGATAGAATTAAATAAATTATATTGTATTTTACTTTAGTGTAACTTTATGGTTTACCAATGTTCTCAATGAGACATCAGAGACTTAGGATCAACATTTTTTTTCCTGCCCATGTCTCTTAGGATCGGTGCAACACATTTTCTTCTTCCATTCTCCCCTCTCAACCACCATTCATTCCATTTTCTTTAGTATTATGTTCCGCTCACATTCCAATCATCTTTTCTTTGGTTTCCTTTTCCATCCACATTTTTTGTCATAACACTTTTTGACAAATTCCCTGTTAAAGACGTAAAAAATAACAGATACTTAGGACACATGACGAGTTTAGAGAAAAGGATTCGTTTCAGTTTCATTTTCATACGACTCGATAGATTTACATAATGTAGTTGCAGCTCAACAATTTTTTTCAATTAGGTAGGTACTCATAAAAGTTAAGAGACTTGCACAGTTTTGATTGGGATTATTTTAATTTGGTACGCAATGTCCGATTACACACACATGTATAATTAACGATATTATGGTCCAGCTGCCATTGTATAAGAATTATAAATGGCGCCATGGCCATAAAAAAGAACAATTATATCATTATGTGTGCGTCACTAGCAGGCCAGTCCTAGATTTTTTAATGTAAATGTAATTAAACATATACACAGATATTATTATGGCAATGTTACATAATTATTAATTACATTATTTTATTGTTTTTCTTGCAACAAACTATTTTATTACTTCGCCATTGATGTTTAGTATCGAATAAGATCATTGGATAGATGCAATAAAAATATATGTGTAATACTGGGTACATATGGGGGTAACAATAGCGCAGTAACAGTTGCTACCAAATGTCTACGACCAAGATTAAAGATTTCAAACTGGCCGATTTGACTTGCTATATTTCAAATTTCATAATAAAAGTTAAGATAAAATATAAACCTAATCACTCTCTACTCTCCGTTCCCGCCACTTCAGCTAACTGAAAGAGTTTTTTCAGTAATGAATCTAAAGTGGTGAGAAGAGAGATATAGAGACGAAAAAAACGAATATTTTATTTATTTAAATTTTGAATGTCAAACAAGCTTTGAAACATTTAAAGATAACAAAAAATTGTTAGCATGTGCTAAAAGCACACAAAAATATGTTTTAAAAGCAATAAAAACATATAATTTGAAAAATACTTTTTTCTTCCAAATACTTTATTTTTTTCCTATCCAAACCATTTCATACGTTTTTTTGTCAAAAATGTTGGAAACCCTACCACTGGGCACCACTGCTCTAAAAAGTACGATACTTGCAGGTAAACAATTCTCAGATGCGACCTCATACCTGTACACATGATACATTTCCAGCAATTATAACATTGAGGCTTACTATTCTACAACCTATTTGTACTTTACATGTATTGAAAAGCAATCATTAACCTACCTGTTCTGGCTCAGTAAATAGCATATGAATATTTATGATAACTGATTAGAATAATACACGTATTTAATTTTTACCAGTCTATTATCGCTAAACTTGCACTTGAGAGCTAGTTGTCCCTATATTTTAAACCAATGACCGTCGCATTTCGGTCTAGGTTACCACTTAATTTCATTGCACAAGCCATGAACGTAAGCGGAAAAAATATTTTAAATATATCATACCAGAATACTCTTATGATCTCATTAATATTGATTAAATATAACACATAAGGTCGTATATAATGAGAATGACACATGATTGCATGTACAATTATAGACACAATGTAGTTATTAATTTATATATTCTTTCATTTTTCCGTTTCAAGTTTTACAATCGAAATAAACCCGTATATATTTTATTTTTCTGCATTTGCATTTCAACCTTAGTATTTAATGAGATGTGTTCGGAATCAATCGCTCAGAATAGAAATTGGCGCGCATAACATAATCTTAATGAACCCAATACTTCACTATGAAGAACCGACCCAGAACCTAGCAGTAATTTTTTTTATTTTATTGTTAGCTAACACTTATTTTTATTTAATTCTTTTTGGTATATCTATAGTGTCATATACGCATTAGCGAAAAAGCTCTTTAAATAAAGATTTAAAAAAAACAAACCTTAGCCTTTCCGTAGTTCCCGTTTTTTATATTGCTCTCTCTCTCTCTCTCTCTCTCTCTCTAGTAACTTAACTGACAGATCGAGTTTACCAAACAAAATGGCATCAACAACTGGTGTTATTTGATCAAGTTAGGGGGCCATAAAGTATGCAAGCAAGGTCGCCTACATGTCAAACTACTATTCACTTGGCTCGCATACCTTTCGGCTTACACATAAGCTTAAGGAAAGCTCATTATCATAGAAATGCAAGTGCATAATGAGATCTAGACCGCGATTTGCTGTATGTTTTTAAAGCATTTTACCTATTAAGCTTCGAATCAACATGGGTTTGTTTGAAAGAGTTAAAGAACATAGGTGGATTTTAGCCCCGATTTCTGATTTAAACATTTGAAGTATTCCTCAAACTTCACTTTAGCCTGAAAACCTGTCAAAATTTGACTTGTAACCCTACTTGGGTAAGAGATGTTCTTAATTCAAAATATTAAATTCAGAAACCCTCCAATAGTCAGTTAAAGTATGACAATCAACCCATAAAATGTATATCTTTGTGCTATTCTACGTGGTCTACCCGTGTACCAAGTTTCATCGAAATCTGTTCAGCCGTTCGAAAATGAAGAAGTAACAAACATAGACACACACACACTAACTTTCGCTTTTATATTATTACTGCTGCCTTTCTGCTAAAATAAAATTTGACAATACGGTGCTTACAATTCTAAATACCTCATATATCTTTATAATTTTCGATATACTGTATGGGATATTATCATGTCCATCGATGAGTTCCACAAACAGCATCTCAGTTAAAATAACAAAGCATAGAGGTCAACGTTAACGAACCAGATTCGGCTGAACTTTTTATATTAAACCAAACGAAGCATTTCATTGACCACCATTGTAATAAGTAAGATAGAAAATCATGTTTTTAGCGGCGAAGTCAAGGCCTTAAGTGGGTACTGGCCGGTCACATTGCACATCGTGAGCAACAAACACAGCAACTCCAGTTCTTTGAGCATTGCGTATGCTCAAAGAACTCGCATTGCAGTATTTCAATCTGCTTAGCCTTTCTCAACCATGTTCGAATATGGGGGTCCGCTTCTAGTCAGAGTAGTGAAACCCAGCAGCTGAATATTAGCATTTTTCATAAAGCTTATTTGAACTTAACAATCCAGTAACTGGTTAACACCATACCCCTTGTCAAGACTTGTGTCAAACATTTTCTTGCTTCTGACTATCAGTAACAACGGTCAAAAGCGTTTAAACGGCAGTCGGAACCAAAGGTTTAACGTGCTTTTTGAGGTACGGAGAAATAATAAGATTTAAGATAGTAAACCTAAAGCTTAACTAAACAGTGTCTGATTTTCTGGTTTCTGATTTCCTGTAACGACTACCAAAGATCTATTTTCAACACGGACCAACGGCCTAGCGTGCTTTCGGAGGTGTATTGTTTCTCGGGTCTGTAATAAATGGTCACCCATCCACGTACTGACCACAAACGTGGCTAAACCTTGCAGATCGACCCGTGTGGCTGCCAACTTAGTCACTTGCCCCTCACTCGCATTACAGTATTTACATCACTAATTACGTGTGGACACGGCGCTAAACATGACGTTGCGTTGCTATTCACGTAATGTATGTTAAAGACCGCATTAGACTTAAATGGTCATTAGTTAATATAAGTTTCTAACAATGGCTTTGATGTGTACCTTATTATTTATAAGTAACTATGTATTTATCAATAGGTCATCCATTTTGTAACAGATGGATAGGCAGACTGTGAAATCTTAAAACAAAAATACAGAAAAATAAATTGATTGAAATGCATCAGTTGTCGCGAACTAAGCATAAAAATAACCTTCTGCAATCTACATCTCTATAGACTATTTAAATGATAAGAACAAGACAAATACCAACACATTTGCCTCAACCATTCTTGCTCGAGCGCAAACGCCTTGTCAAGGAGACCACACAATAGATTATCGCAAGGTCTTCGCCAAAAGTACCCACGTTCGATCAAATAAGAGTAGGTACTACATGACAGATGCAATTTATTTGTGCCCACTTCACTTAGCATGAAGACTGACAAGGAGAAGCTACACTAAAGATATGTAGTAATGGTAGAATTACTGAATTTCTGCCAGTAAGGTAGGAAGTAAATTGCTCCTAACCCCTTTTTTGAGCTGGCAAGTTATCAAATTACTAGTGGATTAGGGAATTTCAGACTTTTACTGATTAAAACCCACCTGTGTTCCTTCAGTTGCCCTTTGCATTCCTGGGCCGCCGTAAATCCCGTAGCCCTGTTCCTAACTCTATGCGTACTTATCATGAAATATAAAATACAATTTTTAGAAAAAAATAAGTTGTCACGCATCACAAATAGATTTCTTTAAAATGACGCCTAGCGCAAATTCGTAATTCCGCACGAAGCAAGGTAAAGTAAGTGTTAGTCATAATTTTATTGACTCATATTTTATTATTGTTTCTTATTTTTTCACTTGTATTGTTGGTGAAGTACACATTTACACAATCGACTACAATATAAAACAAAAATATTAGAATTGAAAAATAAAAAATACAATTAACTTTAATTTCGGTTTTCGGTGTTTAATAACAAAGAAACAAACCCAAAAAGATCGGTGTTTTTCTAATATTTTTCCAAAGGTTTTTGGTAAATGACTAACAATTATACCAAATATAGGTCAGGTTTTGGTTCAGGAAATGAGAAGTTGACTCTTCCAAAGAGCTGTTGAACAGGAATAGAACGTCAATTTCAAAGAATCACACAGAGTAAACACAGTTTAATTAATTTTTGACCAATAAGACAAAATCTTTATATTTTCCTGATCTGGCAATAGGAATGCACAAAAGTATGACGTTATACTTTGTGTGTGGACAATATTAATTATTACCAAGTTATGAACGAAAAAAAAACTACTCATTAGGCTCAATAGAATCTAAATCTTAACTTTGACTTCTTCCCAGAGATTTTAGTAGCCCATGAACTAAAACTGACATTTAAGTGGTCCGTTGTGCTTTGGTTTTATATTACGAAGTGCCACAATTGGTAATTTATAACAAGAGCGATTATTGTGAAGGACGGCACGGTTGACTTCTGTCGGGCATGTCACTGTCCGGAAGAATCAATTCGCCACATTGTCTCTGGTTGTTCTCGTTTAGGTAATGGAGAATACTTGCATAGGCACAACCTTGTAGCCAGTCATTATCCACCAGCAACTTGTTCTGAATTACTCTCTTGTGGAATCGAAAGTGTCGTACTAGAAGTATGTGTCCGACCCAGATCTAGATAGTGAAAACATTACATTGTACTGGAATCGGAACATTATCACTGACAAGACTATTTTAGCTAATAAACCTGATTTAGTGGTGGACCAGAGATTAGACCAAAACCCCCATGATGAGAATCTCATGAAAACAGAGAGAGATAAACAAATAAAGTATCTTGACTTGGCTCGCGAGGTCGTCTATACTTATGTATGTGAGATTTGGACTCAACGATCATTGTACCGATAATTGTGTCAGCCAATGACTTAATAGCCACGAGCCTCGACCAATAGATCAGCCTTAGGAGGCTCCCGTTAGGCAGCTGAATCAAGGGTTTGATTCAGAAAGCAGTACTTCTGGACACGGCTCGTATTTTTAGGAGGTCCCTCCCTTTGGATCCCGGACCACAGTTTGATTGAACTCCTTTCCCGATACTTTTTATATTCTTAAGGTTTTGTTCATCTGTTTTTAAAATAAATATTTAAAAATGTAAATTATAACGCACATACACTACTCACCTTCATGCACACATCCACACACACACACACACACACTACCCTCACGTAAACATGCCCTACACATGGAGTACCTTCTTATTTATTTTTATTTTTTCTCAGTTTCTTTTATTTTTAATAAAAAATTACTCCTTTTACTTATTCTGTAATCCTGTAATAGCCCTTTGACCTTGTCTATTGTACCTACTTCACTGATATGTACCCTGTATATTGAGAAGTCTGGCTCTTGTGATACAGGAAATCCTAGTACAAGAGTCAGAGCTACACTGATAACTACGTATTAAAGTGTCAATAAAAATATTATTATTAAAAATATATATATATATATATATGCTAAACAATGAATAAACGGAATTATAACAAAAAATGGTCATATCTTAAATTAGCTTTTATTTCGGCAAATAAAATTTAGCATTTGATTCGGTGGTATTTTAGAATACAAGTTAATTACTCTATTCAAATTAAGCTCTGGCATTATAAAACAGATGTGCCTACTAGCAATAACCATAATAATATATCTAGCCATGGCACATTCATATCTAGTATGTGAAAAATCCTAAAACGATGTGTTACCTTGTCACCTATTATTATGCGTACGTAGTTGTAGGAACAGCTATTATTATTAATATTAAAGCTAATTTTTTTACGCGTCCACGCACTGTCATAATTATGTTTTCTATCAATATCACCTATCACTGTAGGGACAACGTGTTTGTAATCGACGCCCTGTAATATTATACCTTACGATTAAATCATTAACATTATTCATTTACAATTATAATCATTATTGTCCGCATTCATAAAATAACAATGACACCTATTTTTTTTCTGACAGAGATATTAAAACAAACGGATTATGCGTCGGATATGTGAAACATTCATATCTGGAACAAAACAATGTTATCAAAGATACAGCTATAGGTAGTGGGCTGAACAAACAATATACCTAAAGCCTTGTTCACAAAATTTACTCCTCTAACGCTCAAGGCTTCGTTCACAAGTGTGAACGTTGCTCAATGTCAAGCGGAGAGAACTAATGATTACGGCACGTTAGTCGTCGAGACAAATCACATGCATATATCATTATGCGTAAACCATACTATAACTTCCTATTGTACAATTAAGTTGTAACACCGTACGTGTTTCGTCTGTAACAACAAATGATCAGTGTTTGAGGTCGAGGTCATGGCTCTGTTCTTTGGTAAAACCACGATATTATTTTTACAGACAACTAATTTTACAGTTAGTTAACTGATTCTTTGTAAACTTTGTAAAACATTTTTTTCTGAAGAACATACCTAATGATTACATTACTTTACTTGTATATTCTTTAGAAAAACAATGCAACGTCCAAGCCAAGGTTCTATGCAGATCCTTATTCTTAACTGACGACTATATTGTTCCGAATATGACTAGCATCAGCACTTTTAAAATCTAGATAGATGATATCGAATTAAGAAATGTTCGTGTCGTTAAAACGGCAGTTGCTTTGCAGATTAACCTAATGTATGCACCGTGTGCGTAGGCTTACGATCGATAGCATCAATGTATTAGTATCTTTAACCCATGATCCGTATATCTCAAGCTATGGCCTACAAAAGCACACTGTTACACCATCGACTTAACCATTTGAAATCATTTGTCATTGGCGTCAATAAAAGCCGAAACCATACGGGTTACTCCACCACTATTTGATTTATGAACCAACAGTGCGGTGGAGATTGCAATCTCGGGGTACTGTTGGTAAATTGTGGCAATGTAGCGGTGCAGTACCTTATATGTATCGCCGTGGTCTGTAATTGGTGGAGCAAGGAACTATGAGCTGATCACGATATTTTGTAACTATGTCAATTGGCTTCATTATGCAGAAACCGTATTTTATGTTGATTTTGAATATTAAGTAATACGAGTACCTAGAAAAACGATATGGACATAAAAACTTTTTAGTGCATTTGTTTTTTAGCTCTAATTTCTGTTCACGTATTTATCAAATTATGCATCATAAGACGATACGAATGATATTCAACACAGTATTTTCGAGGCTTCGGGTCACGATATATGTCAAAGCTAACATATAAGACATCGTTCATAATAAGACATCATCGTCAGTCGTGCAAGCCTTCACGGTAGCTTTCAATACAACGTTTGTTTATGAACAATTTAAACAACGCAACTGAGTGAAAGTGGTCAGCGTGGTTCTACCGTCCTGTCCCTTACATGGCCTGATTCCGCAACCTGTCTAGAGTCCACCATTCATATCGTACGCTAAATAGAGAAGAATGAATTATATAATAAACATTTGTATAATTAGTGAGACGGCACCTTATATCGTTTGGCAGATGACCATTTAAAAACGTCTAGTCGAGTAACATTGTTATGTACGCGTAAACGTAAGGCGCATACATAATTATGAAGGAGAAAGGTGGGAAATACGAAATAATCACTTATTACAATAACTTGGCTCAATGCCACATTCTCACGTGAATTAATGCAAAAAATATAAATTAGATTAAAGTAATGGCTACTACTTAAATAATTATGTTCCTTAATCTTAATCCATTAGTAGGGCTGCTAGATAACATAGATACGGTTATGCACTTTATAATAATTTTAATCACTGAAATATATAATAATTGGATAAAATTGATTGGAAGCTGTTTAAAAAAAAGAATGGAATAAACTGCTTAGAAGAATTTGAGGGAGCCCTTTGCTCAGTCGTGGAACAGTGTAAGGAAAATAAAATGCATGAAAAGGAAAACTTGATTAATCTGAGAACCTATACTGTAGCACCCCTAACAAAATATCCAACAGAGATTTTATATGCGAATAAAATCGCAAGTATAAAATTTAGTTAGATATAATGGAGCAACTATTAATAAAGCGTTAAATATCGTTTAACAACCGCTGTTTGCGACAACTCATGTTGTAAAAATGCCAGCATTATTTCAAAATTTTATTCCGTTGACCGATCATAAACTTATAAGCACCGATATCGGTAAAATTTATATGTACGCTATTAGTAAACGTGATTTTGCACAATATAACAATGTCAGTATGTACCAATATGCCATCCGATAAGTTTTAGAACGAATCAGTATGGTTCTTTCAGCGTCATCATTAGCCAAACTTTAATATCATAATTATATAGATCTCAGCTACGAGTATATAATTCAAGAAATCTATCCTTAAATAATTAAATTAGCAAATAGTATTTGAGTCATGTACCAATTTGCACCTTCTATAAAGGTTCATCAAAGTATTCGATGACTGTGTGTAATTTCTTTTTTATAATTGAAAGTTCGCGTTTTATCTCTACTGATGGTAAGCGACAATATGGTTGATGACGCACGCTTGACTAGATGTATATTATTCACTCTTGACTTAAAGACCCGTAGGTTGTAGTTATCAGGAAACACAGGCTCCGAATTAATATAAATATAAAAATAATTACTTCTATGAATAATAATAAATATATTTAAATTAATATTTAAAAAAGAAAAATCAAATAATTAAAAAAAATGTCTTTTAACCTTTTTATGTTGAAGAAATCAATCTATTCTTAACGAAGTACGAATATAAAACTAACATTTTTAAGAAGAACCTCACATCGTTTTTCGACTACAAAGGATTAGAATACGTAGGTGTAATTCCCCAACGAAATATTAATCAAGAATGACTCACTCGGATAAACTAGACCAAAACTAATCAAGCAGGTACTTAGAATTCAAGGCGACTACTTGAGATTTTTGTTTGTGTACCAGTACAGGATTACAATTAGAAAGTACATAACATTTCAGCACATGCCGAAGTGTCTCAGCAGTTGCGCAATAGGCTTATTGTGTAACTGCGATGCAATACATGCTAATGTATTGGACTTCCGAACGGACATGTCAATTTAGTTAGCGCTCAACTCTTGCGCACCTCCAATCACGCGAATCTCGCCCTGGTTTAGAAAAACTGAAATCGACAAAGCATTCTTTTTTTCAGCATTTTATTACTCCAACATTATACAGGCGAAAGTTTATATTTATGCTCGTGTATGTATTTGTGTGTGTGTGTTTGTTACTCCGTCACGCTGAAACGGCTATAAAGATTCGAATGATTTTTGGCACATTGGCAAACCATGTCCTGGAAAACTACGGACACTTTTTATTTCGGGAATATGTTCCCTCGGGATAATTTTATACTTTCAAGGGAGCACAGCCGCTGACCAAAGCTGTCATAGCATAAATTTCAAAAAACAGTTCTATGTTTAAAATTGTGGAACAGGATTTAAAATGTGGGTCATAATTAAAAAAAAACACGCGTTTCCTATTTTTGACCGGTTTAATTCACCTCCATAATATCTATATATACTTGTCCTCATTATCATAATTATAAGGATTTACATGTCAAAGTAATAAAAAGTAGAAAAGTAGGTACAACTTTCAAAATAAATCAGAAAAAGAACTTGTTGAAAGTGGGTCAAGTAAATAAATCTATATTCTGACGAATATATCTGCTATCCAATTACCTACATATCTTATATATTATTTATGGCTATTAAAAGACAAGTTTTTGCGCTCGTTATATAAAATTGCTGAGGTGCGGAACCAGAAATTAGCAAATTGGAACGAAATGTTCTGATGCATGTGAGCGAGTGAGGGCCACTATGACAAGCTTACCTGATACCTAGATACATTACCTCGTAACAACTTAACACTAAACGACTTAGTAATAAAGCAAGTAAAAAAATATTTTAGTCCTGCTACATACTTTATGAAAATATACCGAAAAATTAATGTGAGGTATGTTCTCTTAGTACACATGGTTCAATATGTAATAACTAAATGGTTATTTCATGAGACATTTTATTTGAAAAACATTATTGACTTAAAATATTTCTAAACATACTTGGAAACATATTCCCACGCACCAATTTATAAATCGTATAACATATAATTTTATTTCGCCAGTTTAGATATAAATACTTAATATCCACTAGAATTCTTAGAAAATTACTCTATTGGCAACTGTAAAATACTTAATGGTTTTTTTAATGTGTGAGGCAATTTTTAAGTAGGACATCCGTAAAGGACAAATATCATGAGCAAACCTGGACTTACATAAACTACTATCATTTTTGAGGGGTAAAATTGTTTGCAGGATGTTTTTTAGGGTTCCGTACCTCAAAAGGAAAAAACTAAACCCTTATAGGATCACTTTGTTGTCCGTCTGTCAAGACCTTTATCTCGGGAACATATGGAGGTATCGAGTTAAAATTAAAACCTAAATTAAAACTCAAGTCTGCGGTCCCATGAAGCTGTGAAAAAATCAAACTTCTGAATTAACGAAAAAAAAGATACGGTCGATGTCGCAAAAAACGTATATTTTGACTCTCTCAAGGGAATCAATATTCATACTTCCCGTTGACCTAGAATACTGAAATTTGACGTGAAGTAAGATCTCATAGCACAAGTATAGGAAAAAGTCTGAAAACTGTAAATTTGTGGTGACGTCACAACAAAAAAACTTTTTGCGATTCGTAAATCTTTGAGACTCGAATCGGAAATTGAACAGTTTTCACAGATAAGTTTGTACGGAACTCTCAGTGCACGAGTCCGACTTGCACTTGCCCGGTTTTTTTTTTCTCTGATTAGGTGGCCTGCCCATTTTCATTTCAGTTTTTTTTTGTATGCTACGTCTGCTATTTTTCCCTCGGAAAAATTAAGACTTGGCATCATTTGTCCTTTCTCTTAATATTATGTATACTTTTTTTCATGTTTGTAATTTTTTAATGTATAATTTAGTTAAAGCCCATGTTTGGCAATTGTAAGTAAGTCATGGTAAGAAGTGTATAGGAATTAAATACTTAGCTTTTAACGTCAGTGGAATTGACTGATTACTAGTGATTTATTTTTGGGACCAGTGCCACTTCCATGCTATATTTACCCTACATCTTAAGACGAATCGTGTGTAGGAGATACTGCTCTAAAATTCCAAATCGTAGTGAATAATGATCATTAATTCTATATACGAGAAGAAGCAATTGGCCAGCAGTAGTTTTAACGTCATCATCTTCATCAGCTATGTGTCGACTTTGCCCACGGCTGAGCATAGGTCTGCCTTTTCTCGTCCCAATCCCCACGTTTCAACGTCAAACTTTTTTGACATTTGCCATTGTAGATAGAACCTATCCAGGTTCTACCTACAATGGCAAATGTCGACTGTCCAAGTTATAATAACTTGAACACATATTTACAATAGCACATTTTGAAATAGTTTCGTTCTTATTTAATGTGAGCCATGACTTTGTATAATACTAAATTAATTCACTCTGAATTTTCTCACAAATTATTACTGTCCCAAAATAGTACAATGAAGTAAAATAATTATACCTAGCAAAAAGTAACATATACGAATATATTTTTTCATAATTTTGTTAACTAACTGGATAATTAATGTCTAAATTATTTTAACAGAATAAATTAAAAATTCTATCTCAAGAAATATCTTTACATCTTTATGACTTAATCTTCATTTGTAGCGTAAAAAATATTGCTTATAATGTTTCGACTTCATGAATATCTAGAAGATTTCAACACCTACCTAAACATTGCATCTATATCTGGAACATTCAGAAACTGCCTGAATTTGTTGTCCAGTACTTAAATATCGATAAAATTCTTCGATTAACTTCTAAAATATTTTTACCAGCGCTCTAGATTACCAGTAGCTACCTGCCATCAATCAGGAGTAATTTATCTATCAAAAATGATAATGAAGCGCAAAGGTGCGCACGCCGTCACGTTGTCGCGACTCGCGTGATTACGTCACTAACTTTCGTCGCGTGAGAACCTTCGCATTGTGGCGAGTCGCGAGTCGCGTTCGCGCATCACTTTCATTGTTTATACGGAACTCCGCGCACGAAACGGACGCATAGACGTGCGGAAGATGTAGCGTGCATGCTTGCTCATTTTTAACAACATGCGTAATAATAACGTAACGTGATCTACGTTTATTAGAGCTGACAGCAATAGACTGTAATTGCGTTACGAGACAGCATTGAGCATTGATAAGTTCATATACGAGTAATATTTTTAATATTGCATTGAGGCTCCGAGTGTCATAAGAGTAACTACATCTTAACATTGTAGATGGCACTTAATAACAGTACCCACAGACACGTCAAGGTACAAGTTTATCTAAATTCCAAACATGAGTATATACTCAATTTAAATCCAGGCATCCGACAGCTCCGCATGCTAATCTTCATTCAGTATTCAACATTATTGCTGGCTTTACAGGAAACCTTTATTTTAGATCTAGAATGTGGGATTATAGCGACGTTCGTTCATATGCAGTGCTAGCTGCAATACGTTACAGTTATAATAAGCATTAGCAGTATACGGTAAGGAATGTGTGTGCAGTGTGCGACTGAGCGGCGACAACCATCACATCGCATAGCACACATGCAACTCGTATAGACAGTGTCTAATGAGCTTTTTAACAACGCACTTACTTTGTACCCAACTGCATACTTCCTGCGGTAAATCTCTTTACTGCTTTTCTTATAATTGAAACTTTTGTTGTACTCAAAGCAGCCATTTGAAGATTTTGTCACCAATTTACGATGGTGAGTTAAAATACTTATCCCAAATTAACTTGAAGCTTATGATATTTTACTAATCATTTCCGTATCTGCATACAGTTTGACAGCACGGGTCTGCTGCCAGAGGTATAATTAAATTATGTTTAGTGGCGTAATATTAATTAGATTCAAATAATATTTGGCCAGCCTACTTAAAACGAGTAGCAAATTGCAGCAATAGTACGTTTAAAATTGTAATACATCAAGAGCATCAAATTAATATAAACCCACTAACCCAGATGATGCAGAGTTTAGCAATCGTAACAAGGAAAGAACGAAACTAGTCATATGAGTCCGGCTGCGGCGCAGAGAAATAATTTAACTAAGCTTCTAATGACTACGAGACACACCTACTCATGGCTACGTCACCCTAACTTCTTATAAGGAATCAAATAAGTTTGCGTTTTGTAGGCGACTAATGAAGGTCTTATAAGGAATGTAAATTATCTATGATTAACAAGGTTACCAGTATTTCGTTGAATGCGGATTTGCGCCCTCAGAACCCACACGACGCCTTTGGCGACACCCACGACTTGTACGGTCACCACCAGTCAACCAGAGATACAAGATCCCCAACATGCAGTAGTGCGTAATACCATCGCCTTCAGCTTAGCAATTACACGTGGATAAATAACTCGTCGCCCACACATTGATACCTCAGTACTAGAGCACGCTGATCTCATATCTCATATTT
Source organism: Mythimna impura (assembly GCA_905147345.3). Classification (NCBI taxonomy): domain Eukaryota; kingdom Metazoa; phylum Arthropoda; class Insecta; order Lepidoptera; family Noctuidae; genus Mythimna; species Mythimna impura. Next base: position 16,089,880 of record LR990343.1, on the reverse strand, counting down.
CTGTCACAAATTATTCTGTTGATTGATATTTTAATTGTAAATTGATATCCATGAATCTTTTAATCGTGCGCAAAAACAGAGAACAAAAAATATCTATTGCGGAAGTCTGTAATTATTGTAATCTATCTATCTATTTTTTTATACTGTGTCGAATCCATATAGTATGGGATTTCAAATTTGACAGTCCCTTAGGAGATAATAATTGAGGCGTCTATCTAGAACATAAACAAAATTCTAGTGATGATCGACAGTTAAATTGATCGTTAAAGTGACCCAACAGAATATGTTGGTTAGGCTCAAAACGTGTTATGTGGGTGTACAATCCAGGCGCCGATGACGCCACACCAGTCGGACTATAATTCCAGTCCTTTTTATACCATTTATGGTTGTAGACCTAATTCAAGTCGGTGATTCAGTTGTCACTGTCACCTTGTAGTTATGACGAATCATAGATAGGTACACATATTGTTATGGGTTTAAAGTAGGTAGGTATAGTAAAAAATATAGTTGGTTATTATTCAAAATTTAATGTTACCGTTTAACAAAAAGTTTGTAGGGTTCAGCTATTACTTTAACTGGTTCGGCGACAACGATAGGCTCGAGGAGGGGTTGGGCTGTGACTGGGACTGGGAGGTGCTTGCCCTCAACGTGGGTTCCGTCGGGGCCGGCGCTGTACTTGGTGACGTATGTCTGGCCATCGTCGCCGATGTACGAGACCTCACCCTCGATGATCATAACGTAGCCGGTGCCATCCGGGTTGGGCACGAGCCGGCCGTGCTCCGACACGACGGTGCCTTCAGCCGTCACGTACCGCAGAGCGAACTGACCAAACTCGTCGTGAATCTCCTCGTGCTCTAGTGCTGGCAGCCTCCGACGCGCTTCAACAGAAACATCAGGACTCATTGGTGCTGCTGCTGCCACAGCGAAGACACACAGAGCTACCATAAACTGAAATAGATAAACGTACAATTAATATCAAAATCACAAGTGAATGCATTGAACATTGCTAATTTACAAGTTACAGAAATACTCACGAATTTCATGTTGAAAGAAATTTTTTGGAGTGATGAGGAGACACAATGTATATTACTCAAGTTGCAAACTAATACAATTTCTCCAGAAGGGACATACTTATATACCAAATAGAAATTAGTATTACAAAATAATACAACAAAGTGCAATTGATGAACCTGATTAGTGGATACTTAGTAATGAGAGCAATTAAAATATAGATTTACTACAATGTACCTACATTTATATCAAGTCATATAATTATGTAACGATAACTAGAAAATATAACCGGAATTACCTTATTTAATAGGCATTACCTTGTAGACTATGATACAATTACAAAGTGGAATTGTTTCGACTTAATTTTTATATTTAATAATTTAATAAGGTATTCTAGGAGTAGATTGCCTTGTGACAATTTTCTATTTTCACTCAGACCAAGCTCTGGCAGACGATCGTTTAATATATTAATAAGGTTTGGGCTCCCCGAACTCCCTTATTGATGTCCTGAAAAACCTAAGAGGGCTTATCTGTTTTTGGAGAGAGGTGGACTGGTTGGAATAAGCCCACCTAAGGTTATGGCCGCCATGGCCCACGTACAATGGTCCACATAGGACTAAGTGCGGAACCATACATAAATAGAAGGTTTGGGCTTTACCGAGAACAATTCCCAATAAAAAAACTGCTGACCAAGTGCGAGTCGGACTCGCGGACTGAGGTTTCAGTTCAAACTTACCTATATTAATAGTTCAACTCCCGAATGAAGTCTCGAAGATTTTACCGAATTTCGAAGTTTTTTTTTTGTGACGTAACAACTTTGCTGTTAACAGATTTATTCCTATATCTATGCTATAAGATCTTTCTTTATGTCAAATTTCAGGATTTCGAATCAACGGGAAGTACCCTATGAATTTTGATTCCCTTGAGAGTGTCGAAATATACGTTTTTTACGACGTAAACGGCTGTCATTTTTTTCGTTAACTTAGAAGTTTGATTTTTTCACAGCTTTAAGGGACCGCAGACCTGAGTATATGATTTTAATTTCAACTCGGTACTTCCACGCCCTCCCGAGATAAAGGGTCTTGGAAGACAGACAAAAAAGTGATCCTATAAGGGGTCCGATTCTTCCTTTTGAGGTACGGAACCCTAAAAATATACTGAAAATATGAAGCACAAATTAGGGAATTTATATTCAATAAAAACATACAATTCTTTATGTATTGTTATGTAGTCCTCAGAATAAGAATAGGACCAGCATTTATAAAAGGTGTACCATTGCAGTCTTATTTCACAAGGAAATCTCTAACAAAGAACCTTTAGATAGACTAAACAAAAGGAGATAATGACTTCAAGACTCACTGTTATGCTCAAATAATATACAACCCAAAACCAAAACTACAAATGATATGACGGTTAAGAAAAACAAAAGGGCAACACAAAAATTTATTACAAATATATCGATTTTACCCTTGTGCCTCCCACTACGAGCTATGCTGGGACGCCTGCAGAAAATCTCAAACGTCGTAACTAATATTAACTAATATAACTTTATTGGGAGTTGTATATTTGAGCTGAGTATTTATCAAGATTTAAATAATATATCAAAATAAATTATTTGAAGGTAAAATGCATATGAACTGCAGTTTATATGTACTTTATGTGCCTAAATAAAAAATAAAAGACTAAAAATTTCAAAATAACTTTCGAATTCGTAAGATAGTGTTAAAAAACCGGGCAAGTGCGAGTTGGACTTGCGCACTGAGGGTTCCGTACAAACTTACCTAAAACAATTCAATTCCCGTATTGAGTTACGCAATTTTTTTTTTGTGACGTGACTACAAATTTACAGTTTTCAGATTTTTCCCTATACTTGTGCTATGAGACCTTGCTTCATGCCAAACAGGATTCTATGACAACGGGAAGTACCCTATGAATTTTGATGTCCTTGAGAGTGTCGAAATATACGTTTTTTGCGACATAAACGGCCGTATCTTTTTTTTTTCATTAACTCAGAAGTTTAATTTTTTCACAGCTTCAATGGACCGCAGACTTGAGTATATGTTTTTAATCTCAACTCGATACCTCCACGTGTTCCCGAGATAAAGGGTCTTGACAGACAGATGGACGGACAACAATTTGGTCCTATAAGGGTTCCTTTTTTTCCTTTTTGAGGTTCGGAACCCTAAAAACAATACCAGAAACACCAACTTTCGATCTTAAAAGTTATTTTGCAATTTTTAGTTTCTTTTTTAAGTTCGTTGTATTTTTCTATACAAAAACTGTATTTTTTTTTCATTCATCTCATTGTTTAATTATGACATGTATATAATTCACTTGACAATTTCATACGACCAATAACATAAACACCTACTTTTAATTTTTATGTGTTTATTTATATATTGATTTATTTAACAATTGCTTCGCTTGCAACAATTGCAGTTTGCACCAAAGCGTACAGCAAGCGTTGAATCTATGTACTAAAAAACTTAAGGGAAACATTGAGCACAGTTTTATTGGTTTTATTGTTACAAAAATATGTCGACTTTCAGTGCCTTTAGCAATCATGGCATTCATAATATAATGTTACTTTAATAATTATTAATAACATATTAGAATAATATTTTATACACCTGAAGTCTGAACTCCTTATTAGGTTATAGGACAGCGAACCTTATTTATTTTTAACCGACTTCAAAAAAAAGGAGGAGGTTATCAATTCGGTTGTATTTTTTTTATCATTTTTTTTTTATGTTTGTTACCACAGAACTGCGTCGTTTATGGACCGATTTGCAAATTTTTTTTTCCCTTTATAGGATATGCTTCCAGATTGGTCCCATTTTTTTCAAAATCCAGTTCTGATGATGGAATCCATGAGGAATCGAGGGAACTCCTCAAAAATTATAGGCAACTCTATGGTAATTTTAGTATTTTCATCAAGAACTTAAGCATTTACAGTCAAAAAGTAACATTTGATGAATTGGAACTGATGAAGAAGACCAGAAATGGTCAACGGAACTTCATACTCAAATAGATATCACAATGAAGATATAGTTAAGCGACTATGACAATACAAATAAATGAATGATTCTGAATAGTTACGTTGAAAATGGTATCATCGAAGTGATCTGATGATGATGATGGAGCCGGAAGGTAGGCACTGGAACTCCGTAATTAATCAGTGTACCCTAGCCGTGTTTGGACTTATTAGAATTGTCATGAAATGCACTTTGGCTATAAGGTACTATCGAACTGATCTGATGATGGAGCCGGAAGGTAGGCACAGGAACTCCGTAATTAATCAATGTATCCTAGCCGTGTTTGGGCTTATTAGAATTGTCGTGAGATGTTCTTTCTATAAGGTACTATCGAACTGATCTGATGATGGAGCCGGAACGAGGAAGGTAGACACAGGAACTTTATAATAAAACAATGTAACCTAGCAGTATTTGGGTTAATTGGAATTGTCATGAGAAATAGGTACTCTGTTTATAAGTGTATCGCAACTAAAAAGTGTGAAATAAAAACTTTTTACAAAAAAAAAACCGACTTCACTAAAAAAAAACACTAAAAGGATCAAAATAACTTTAATTTCGGAAGTCGGTGTTAAATAAGAAACAAACAATACCGAGAAACACCGAATTCCAAAATTAAAGTTATTTTGATCCTTTTAGTGTTTTTTTTTAGTGAAGTCGGTTTTTTTTTTTTGTAAAAAGTTTTTATTAACATTCTAAATACTTACCGGTATTGTGAAAATAAAGACTTGGGTTTGATTTAAAGCAGGTATAGTAAAAAGTGGTTATGTCTTCCTAAAAATCAGTAAAGATGTCTTAAGTACTGATTAAATTTATCACGCTTACATGTTCATGAGCTTGCCATATATGCTTCCTATCCAGGGTTGGCTGTTTTGCTCTGAGGTAGAAATAACTTACAGGTTTTACAAGGTAATTTGCCTACATTAAAAAAAAAATATAGACACATTATGATTCCTAAAAGTACAATAATGTTTAATTTAAAAAAAAAAAACAAAGTGAAGTCATAAAATAGATTGGTAAAGCTGTTTAAGTAACATTTCTTTGAAGAGTATTAAATAATGTAATAATAGAAGTGAATCAACTTGAACAATGTATTTGGGTAGGTACTCATATTTCAAAAGACCATCATTACTAATTATATCTACTTATCAGGTTCAACAATGGCAGTTTAGCCGTAATACTAATAAGTTTGCAATATATAAGCTTGTCCCATTTTTCCAAATGGTATCAGTTTGCATTTGAATTCATACACATCGTGTCTTCCCGTCACTCCACAACCATTCTTTAAACATGAAATTCGTGAGTATATCTTTTACTTGTAAAATGGAAATGTACAATGTATTGGCTTGTGATCATCGATATTAACAGTACGTTTATCAATTTCAGTTTTTGATTGCTCTGTCGCTCTTCGCCGCCGTCGCAACCGCACCAACAGGGCCTGAAGCTGCTGTTGAAGCGCGTCGGAGGCTGCCAGCACTAGAGCACGAGGAGATTCACGACGAGTTCGGTCAGTTCGCTCTGCGGTACGTGACGGCTGAAGGCACCGTCGTGTCTGAGCGCGGCCGGCTCGTGCCCAACCCGGATGGTACCGGCTACGTTATGATCCTTGAGGGAGAGGTCTCATACGTCGGCGACGACGGCCAGACATACGTCACTAAGTACACCGCGGGTCTTGACGGGACCCATGTCGAGGGTAACCACCTCCCAATCCCTGTGACAGCCGAACCAGTCCCCGAACGTACCCCTGTCGACGTACCAATCACACCTTTCGAATATGTTGCTAAACGTTAAATTAAAATTTAAGTATTCATATAAATCTGTTTCATTACATCATTGACTCAAAACCCATTACCATGTACGCTTATTCTTTTTATTTTTTTGACAGTGAAAAATTATTGAGTAAGTTTAGTTACAACCATAGATGTTGTTGATTGGAATAAGCATTATATTATCGGTGCCTGTATAAAACGCCTTATTGACGTGTTTTAAATTACATGCCAGTCTTATCTAAGGCACGACATTTTACTCACAACGCCAACAATGTCATCTGCCCATCTTGCCGCCGAACGACCAATATTTCTGCTTCCGATCCTACTCCACCTTTCATCACCGCACCTTGCCAGGTGTCCTGCCCAGCTCTATTTGAGTTTCATTATTCATTTTCCTTCGGATCTCGGTGTTTGCAACTTGCAACTCGTTCTATTAGAAGTATACCAAGCAGGGAACGCTCCATGACTTTCTTTGCAACTCTGAACCTGTACACAGTCTACTGCGTGAGCGTTCACATTTCTGGTCAGTAAGTCATAGTGGGCAGAAAACACTGGTTATTGAGGCGGGTCTCCAGACACTGAGGATTTTTAGCTGATTTTAGACTGTCGTCTAATTTTCTAAAAGCGGCCCACAGTTTAGATAACTGTATTCATCTCGGTATCTCCGTTTGTTGATGTTCTTTGCCAAATTAAATAATAAAGTCCAAGTGCACCATCTCTAACGCTTCATTTCCAACTTTAACAGGAGGATTTGAATCGTTGAAGAAGTGTTGATAATATTCGTCTTGGCCGTACCTTAATAAAAGCTTCAAAAAGATTTTGAAACATTTTCTGGAGGTCATCAGGTCATTTACAAATCTTAAGTGAGACAGGTAGGCACCATTGATGTTAACACCACAATAGTGTAAAATCTAAAATTTTCACGTATTCTAGGACTGCTTTAAAAAGTCTCAGTGAAATGGTATCGCCCGATACCGCATCGGTAGTTGTAGGTAACTTTATTCTAATTGACATGTAAGTATAAAAGATTTTTTTAACTAACTTGGAAAATGGACCCAAAGATCCTTAAGCAGTAAAGTGTTAAGTAATCTTCTTCTAGTCGACAGCGATGCGGAGGAATTTTTGACGTCATATTTATTTAGGAGCAAGACACCACAGTTCAATAGCATAATAAGTCATTAGAAGTTGTAACTTGTACAGGGTGGCCCGTTTACAGTGGACCAAATTATTAGAAGCCTATTGCGAATAACTTTCTGAAATCAGTCATCGACTACACGTATAAACAAAGCAATTTTACTTGTTTCGACGGTTCTGCTGTGATCCTATGAGGAGTTCTGTTCCATATCTTCGAAGTTCATGATCAGATCATAACAATATTTCTATGGGACCAACTCGGAAGCATAACATTTCATCAAAAAAAAAATTTTTCAAAATCGGTCCACAACTGACCGCGAAATCGGTGACATACATAAAAAAAAAACACATTCAACCGAACATAGAACCTCCTCCTTTTTGAAATCGGTTAAAAATAAATCATTCATCGAAATAAAACTGTCTCAGTGTCTATTTGTAATGTCAAATTAGCCTTTTTTACTAAATACGTATGAGATCATATTCGATATCAAATTAACATTTTTGTCTATCTGTCTATTTGTTCCAGCTAATCTCCGAAACGGCTGGACCGATTATGACGGAATAAAGACTATTTCATTTTACAAAAAGAATTAAGGTTTCGCGCAATATAAAAACTTTTTGAAATTGTAACCAAATGCATTGTGCTGTTTTACGAGTCTGACGCGGACAAAGTTTCAAGCTCAAGCTAGTTGAATTATAAAAATAAAATCACTGAATACACAAGCTATTTTGGAAAGCCCTTGATAAGAAGTTTCAACAACCACTGGAAACATCTTCATAAAAACCAGTTTACGGAAACTAGCATTGTCAGCACTTCTGATATAATTTCATTTAACACTTTTGTACGCTACCTTTTACTGGCTTTGCTGTTTACGCCTGAGATAGCAACTCATTTCCAAGTTGTATCTACTGAAAAACCAGCGTTTATTTTGAACTATTTACATAGTAATTTGTTCATTCCTAATCTTGTCCATAATAATGACAGTACACATATTTCTTAATATTTTCATTTCAACTGTTTGAATTGAGAACCTCCTCCTTTTTTGAAGTTGGTTAATAAAGTGCAGTTAATAGGAGAAATATAGCATATTTTCAAAGAGACACGTTAACTGTGCGTTCATTCCAGGTCGCCCGATGACGCCAGCCAGTTATCACCATCAAAAAATTGAATCCAGTTCTTTAATCACCATTAATTATTATTATTATAGTTAAAGACCTAATTAAGTAAGTGACACCGAAACTCTGTAGAAATGGCGAATAGGTTTTAGGTATATAGAAAAAAAAGATTCTGTGCTATCATCAAAATTTTTTATGTAACCTTTTAGCGACATGTTTCAAGAGTTCGGCTATTACTTCGTCTGGCTCAGCTTCAATGACGGGTTCGCTAGCGGTCATGCGCGCGAATGAAAGGCTCGTCGCGAATGAAAATGCTTTTGATAATGACCGGGAGGCGGTTGCCTTCGACGTGGGTCCCGTTGGGGCCGGCGCTGTACTTAGTGACGTATGTCTGGCCGTCGTCGCCGACGTATGAGATCTCTCCCTCAAGGATAATAACATAGCCGGTACCATCCGGGGAAGGCACGAACCGGCCGCGCTCCGACACCACGGTGCCTTCAACCGTCACGTACCGGATAGTGAATTGACCGTACTCATCGGGAATCTCCTCATGCTCCAGCGCTGGTAACCTCCGACGCACTTGAACGGAAGGGTCAGAATTGGTTGGTGCTGTTGAGGCAACGGTGAAGAGCGACAGAGCTACCACAAACTGGAATTTATAAACATACTGTTAATATTGTTGATCATAAGCCAATAAATTGTAGGTATATTACAAGTTAAAGAGATACTCACGGATTTCATTTTAAAAGAATGATTTTGAAACGATGAAAAGACACGATGTTTACCACTCAAATTGCAAACTAATACCATTTCTCCAAAAGGGACGAGCTTTTATACTACAAACTTATTAGTATTTCGACTAAAGAGCCATTGGTGAACCGGATTAGAGAACAATTAGTAATGTGAATCAATTAAAATATAACTACCTACCTAATTACATCATACAATTTGATTAGCTTGCAAAATTTATTAAAAAAAGAATGGCCATCTCATGATGATAATTAACGTTAACAGCACTACTTTATCATAGATACCTGCATGTTTATTTTATCGGCATATTATTCTGATAAAATATAAGAAGGTATTCACATAGGTTTTATTTTAAGCTTAACCTATTTCTCAAGTCTTAAGCAGAAATACAGTTGATAATTGTATTATTCAAAGTCATCAAAAGGCATTTATTTCATTCCAGGCACAGTTCCAAATCATGGATAACATAATTTCTTGTCTGAAAATTTGTCAACTATAGATACGTCCTCATGCTCCAATGGCCTCCTACTGATTCTACGCTGTTTATATTTAAATAGAAACATAGACCACCTGGCTCGTTGTTTACCTCCAATAGCAAACAGCCCAAAATTGTCCACGTTAAATTAATTTTTCATGCCAGACGTGTTTCATAGTTTTCTAAATAAATGATGCTGTACAGAATATGAATTTATAATTCCTCATTGTAATCTTTCTGTTCCGCCACATTCCTGTTTTTGCTGTATTGTATAATTATAATCTGTCAGTACGACATATACATATAACAATACTACTCCTACATAATAAGTTGAGAGATGATGTCAACGTGATGAATCTATTGTACCCACAGTGTATAATTAAATTTACTAATGTATCCGGGTTTTCGTCAAAATTAATTATTTTCTAATTAAACACTTTTTGTGGACTGCAGTTTCCTTATCTTTGAGTTATTCCAGTTTACGACAAAAAATAAGTTATGAGCGCAATAACGATGTTTTATTTCTATAATTTTTGTATGATTGTGGGAAATGATGTCATTCGAGCGACTTATATCCGTCAAAACATAAGTAACATGTAAACGGGTGGGAAAAAAATAAGAAATCAAAGTTAAGTAAGTTTGACGATCATTTCAGAGATTTTTTTTAAAGGTTTTTTTTGTTACCCCCAAGATCTCAAAAATATAATCCACACATATTTTTGCTATTTTGTTTAGTAATTTTGTCATATTTGAGTTTTTTGAATTACAAGCTCTTTTAAAGTGAATTGTCAGAGTAAGATTTAGGGGAAAACCATAGTCACGAGTAATATAAGCTAATTGTTGACCACAATGAAACAAATAATGTATCTATTAGTTGAATACATGAATGCATAAATGATAAACAATTTATGTGAAACATGATATTAGCATAAATATTGATCCAATAATAAAGCGTTCACAGTTTAATTATATAAAACGTAACGATTTTAAGCTACAAAAGATATTGGATAAGACAGAGAAAACTTAAATGAAAACATACTAAGAAATAAGGTGAAAAAGACGAGTTTTAAGAAACCGTCTAATTTCTCCTTATGAGTAACATGTTGCTATTGGAACTGTTTTGTACTAAAAAAGGAGAGGTCGTAACGACAGCATGTTCAATATTTCATATACAATTTATAAATATTAAAACACGCCTCTTTAAACGGTTTATTCAAGTTACAAGCAATTTTCATTTAACCGAAATTGAGTTGAACACCGAATACCAATTTATAGCACCAGAATAGTGAAAGATAGGTATACAAATCAACGCCTAGTCATCGATTTTGACATGCAAATAAATCACGCAACCACCACCACCGCACCCGGTCGCTTTGTCTAATCCGTAAAGTCATCGACATCGTCCAATTAAAATAAAGAATTTAGGCGGAAATTACGGCCAATTACTTCGGAACAAACAAGAACATTCGTGGATTGGTTTTTTGTTCAATACCTTACATTATTTAGTCATGCAAGTTAGCGCTTCCGCGTAGGTCCTTACTTCTCGGCCCACGTATGTCCCGAGGTTGTTGCGATAGGCAAGTAAGCAACACAAACACATTGATATTCCATAGCATCAGCCGTAAGTAAGGCTGACATGGTTACTTGGTTAGTCCTTCTAACATTGCTGTTGGACATTTCCTTATACGGAAGATGTCACACCCAACATGCGCTTACGATGCGCCACAAGAATGCATTATTTTACTAGCGTCACTGCTTTACTTAGATGTTTTTTATGTTGCCTAGGCTTATTCAAATTGTTTTTTCGAAAACAAGTTTTTGACTTGCAGTATTCAGGCTCACGACATACACTGGAATTTTAAAACCATGTAAACCAGTTCTCTGAAACTTGACTTTCATCGTATATTTTTTCATATTAATGGGAGGTCCGTATAATTTGTTGCTTCATCTCGACCTTCGGGGCTGAGTTAACATCTATTGTTCAACAAATTACTTATTCGTCTCTAATTCGTGGCAGAGCCATTGTCTCTCAGTTGCCCGATTTTACGGGTAGTGCACATCAGAAGAGGTACATGTCTATCTGACTAGGAAAAACACATCGCGTGATGAATGTAAACACTGTAACGTATATTTGGTTACGGTTAATTGCTGAGAGTGCTAGGTGTCGTGTGCAGTGTGCTGAGGATTTTCCCGCATAACATTAGCTTACAATACATATTACTTGACAGATTGATCCCATGATATTGATAGCTTCGCAAAAGTATTTAGCCAATCAACATATTAGGCTTAATTATTTTGAGTTCCAATATAAAGCGGATGTACCTAACATAGTCTAATGTTTTTTGCAGTATTTGGCAGGAAAAATATCAAGCCAGCGTTATTGACAAGCAAACCGTAGGGGCCCAGCAGGGCCGATGCCCGCTAGCTAGGACCGCGGAGAATTTCTGAAAGGGAAACCCGTAGTCCTAGAACGCAAAGGCTAATTGAAGGATACAGGTGTGGTTTTAGTCAGTAAAAGTCTGACACGCCCTCCCGCTCCACCCAGAGCGCGAGAAGTCATTTTGATGATTTCCCAACTTAAAAAAAAAGCGTTATTAGCAAGCTACGCTGATGTAGTCAGTCTAATATATAAAAATATCGAGCCAACGTTATTGGTAAGCTTCGCTGATGTAGTCAGTCTAATATATAAAAATATCGAGCCAACGTTATTGGCAAGCTTCGCTAATGTAGTCGGTCTAATATATAAAAATATCGAGCCAACGTTATTGGCAAGCTTCGCTGATGTAGTCAGTCTAATATATAAAAATATCGAGCCAACGTTATTGGCAAGCTTCGCTAATGTAGTCGGTCTAATATATAAAAATATCGAGCCAACGTTATTGGTAAGCTTCGCTGATGTAGTCAGTCTAATATATAAAAATATCGAGCCAACGTTATTGGCAAGCTTCGCTAATGTAGTCGGTCTAATATATAAAAATATCGAGCCAACGTTATTGGTAAGCTTCGCTGATGTAGTCAGTCTAATATATAAAAATATCGAGCCAACGTTATTGGTAAGCTTCGCTGATGTAGTCAGTCTAATATATAAAAATATCGAGCCAACGTTATTGGCAAGCTTCGCTGATGTAGTCAGTCTAATATATAAAAATATCGAGCCAACGTTATTGGCAAGCTTCGCTGATGTAGTCAGTCTAATATATAAAAATCTCATGTCACGGTGTTTGTTATCGAACTCCTCTGAAACGGCTTAACCGATTTTTATGTTTTTTTTTTCTTGTATATATTTGATAAGTCTGAGAATAGATCATAGGCTATTTTTTACCCTCCTCGCCCCACTCCCCATTATTTTTAATGGAATGTATGTTTTTTTTTATGTAAATTCTGGACCGATTCAGAACATTTTTCTTTATTAAAAGGTTATGCTTCCAAGTTGGTCCCATAAAAACTGTTATGATCTGATGAGGAACTTCGAAGATATGGTTCAGAACTCCGCATAGGATCATAGCAGAACTGTCGTAACAAGTAAAATGGCTTTGTTTATACGTGTAGTGTGCGTAATTTATCTAGCAAACCAACGTTTGCATAGTCTGTTTAGTACTACAATAAAATACTCAGCCTCATATAACCGAGTTCGCACCTATTTCAATGTCATGATTCCACATATTGGTCAGTTGTGTAGATACTTGAGATATAAAACTATACCAATTTTACATTACTACAATATCTAGTAGAAAATAATTTGCCAATAATTAAAGCATCCACTAAGATTAAATAAAAAAAAAACACCAAAAACTCCATTCAATATTTCCATGCGTTTTTATTGTGTCAATTGAATTTTATTCACTGAAAACATTGCAACACTGAAGTTCTCAAAAATGTGACTAATGCGTAAACAACACATTTTATAACTGTGTTAATTAGGTAATTTGAGTTTTTCAGCCAACTTTTGTTAACCTTATCGGTGTACATCTTTTTGTCTCGACCACAGCCTGTATTACAGCAATTCATGTGTGACAATGCTCAATTACGTGTAGATTGTAACGCAATAACATTAATATAAGTTTATTCAAGTGGTCCTTGACACCACTTAATAAACAGCTATTACCAACAATCCCTAGTCCCACGCTCGTCTAACCCGCGATTGAAAATGTACACTAATCAGTAATCAACTACTGCAGACCTTGTCTTAACCCACAATAAGCAACGCTATATTGTTATTATAATGCGGGCTTAAGACTACTACTTATATCTACTATAAAGACAATAAACAAGTATGGGTTTAATATAAGAAAAAAGTATGATATATGTTTGATTCATAGACTGTTTTCTATGAAACAAAAAGACACCTGTCACACCTAAAGGTGTATTCATGTATTATGTTACCACAATTTTAGAAATTTTTAAACCCCTACATCTCCTTCTTATCGGCAAAAGTAAACAAAGCTCTGCCCCCTCCCCCTTCCGCTTACGTGAACATTTATATATTAATAGTCATGAGCAGTAGTTATCAATTTAAGAACAATTGTTAACTAAATTTAAATTTATTCATTCATAAAAGAAATAAGGTATTTAATGCAATTTGGCAGAAAATCTAAAAATTAAATAAAATAGCTAACATTATCACCATTTGGGGGTCTATTTGGTGATTATAAAGAGCTTGTTGTGTCCCACTGAAGGGCAAAAGTCTCCCTTCTATTCTTCCACTCTTCTTTGCCCCTAGCTCAATCCTTTAGGAGTCCAATTCGTTAAAAGCCTTCTCCTTCTGGGCCTGCCGCGTCGCCGGTTCCTGCTGATCGGGATCCAGTCAGTGGTTGCCTTTAACCTATTTTTTTGTGACATGCGGCAAATATGGCCATCCCAGTTCCATTTTTTTACGAGTCGTATATCACGTGTTCAAACCCAGGCCGCAGACTACTGTACCTACTTTGTGTAATTAGTTCATCACCACTGCTCTCGCAACGGTGAAGGAAATATGTTCTTGAACCAAAAAATTCGAATATATGTGACATCCAACCCTTACCGGGTCTGCGTTGTGGATTAAGACCTATTCCTTCTCCTTGAGAGGAGGCCTAAGTCTCAGCAGTGGGAACATTATCCAGCTAATTAGGTTTAATCAAGTCTGGTTCACACTTAGGATCTTTAACTTGAAAGATGTCGACAAGGTTAAAGTAGTTGGTTGCGCAGGACCAATTTCGTGAGACACGTAATCACATAGTGCCTTGTGATGAGTCATCTTACAATTAACTACATAGTAAAGTCTTTTAGATATCTATCATATTGCCCTACCTAGACTTAAATGCGTTTAAGATTACCTGGTGATCATTATTAATGACCGCTTAGACTGTTTCTCTGTCATGCTTAAAGCCTCAGATACATTAGAGGATAAAATGTCCCCCAACATGACGCGCAACACCCCCAAATTGTCCAACAACTAGTCCCGCGTCATGTGAATGCGTTGCATAATGTTGGGGGACAAATTGCAGGACACTGGACAACGATGCAGCGTCACGTAGATTGAGCGTTGCGCTTGCAACGCTTGCTTGCTTGATAAGCGCACTGGCGAACAGTCAAAGGGTTGCTACGTTTTACGTACCTATAAATCACAAATACAGCCAATTGCCGCACTTAGAGATATTTATTTATTTATTGAATGCTTTATGCACACAAAAGTACAGAGGCGTACTTAATGCCTTAGGCATTTTTACCGGTAAACCTTAAAATTCGGGTGCAATTTTATTTTAGCAACAATCAATGTCAAACATCTTTCAGAATGTCCAAGTTTGAAATGTGAATTTTCGTTAAAATTACGCTTATTTACCTTCATTTACCTACTTGACAGTGAATAATAAAGGCTACGTGTCTTTCCAGGTGTGTGCATGCAGCGTATTGGCTGCGTTGGATGGATACAGCCCCCAACAGGACCCTGACCAGTTCCACATTCAGACAGACGAAGATGACGAGCGATATTTCTTGTATCAGACACACAATGGGCAGTACAGGAAGGAGAGGAGGCTGAAAGATGGCTCCGTTGTTGGTAAGGAGGATTCAATTCATAATATGTCTTACAAAACAATGATTGCTTGAACTACGATAAATTTACCAATTTATATGGAGACAGTCTTGACCAAATATGCAACTTTTTCAAAGGGTGGTTGGGTCAATGTATTCTTGAAGAAGCAAACATCGATAAAAAAAATCTAACAGATTAATGCCATAGCAAAATAAGCTGCGATCTTACTGCTTTATGTTAGATTTTATTTATTTTACTGCTTTATGTTCGTTTTTATTAAGTTTATGCTAGATGTAAAAGTTTTGGTCTTTCTCCAACACCGTAATCTCCGGTCCGTTATGATCAGTAATCGTTCGATTAAAGGATACAGCATCCACTGAATTCCCTTTTAAATTATTAGGTCCTACAGCCAAAAGAAGACGTTTAATGGTGTCTAGTTGATTGACCGATCAATATGGATTGAATTTCAAGATCACGACAATAAATATAAAGTAGAGCAGACACTTTTAGAGATCCATTGTCATTATGAAAATGTTGTCGACCTACACATACTGTGTAGTTCATTGTCCCAACGCTACAAGTCCAAGTAGGCGGAATATATATGTATGTAGGTACATAATAGCAATTACCTTCTAAGGAAATAAGGATATAAAAAAAAATTGTGGTTTTACAAAAGAATTCGTGACGAACCATATTTGTATTAAATTACGTTATCGCACGGAAACAGATTTTTTGAATTTCTATTTTATAGGTGTGTAGTTTCCGACAAAAACAGTGCTACCAAGGCCACTCCCTATCTTTATAATTTTAAAATTGAGAAAGAGCTTTATTTCCGTAGATTGTGTTCAGGATAATTTGCAATGCAGTCATATTATCATTATCAACTTACAGGTTCATCGGGTTGGGTGGGAGCTGATGGATATTTGCGTCTCCAGGACTACATCGCTGACAGTCAGGGCTATAGGATTTACAAATCCAAAACTGTTTACGTCGGAGAGAACCGACCAATTGCAGTATGTATCATTTAAATCTTTTTATTTTAGCTACGTCATTTCGTAATACTGAGCGTTTTTTTTTTATATGTTTCAGGAGTCATTACAGATAGCCAAGACTGCACCAACAGATTCGGGTTATGGGGTTACACCAGCACCAGCGCCTGTCCACCGGTACCGCGGACCACCGCTGTACACCTCCACGACTCAAGCCCCACCGCCGTCCTCATCATATGGACCACCTACCTACCCTGCAGAAGTATCAGTGACGCCTCCTCCACCAGCTTACCCACACCCAACAGCGACACCTCAAGTTTATGTATCACCTAACTCGATCGACTCATCAACAACAACTTATGACTTCAGACCAACAGTGACACCGATCACAGCTAGTGAAGCTGCAACGACGCGTAGTCCATACGAATACGATTCATCTAACACTAACACCCTTGATGATGAGTATCACGCCAGCGACAGTAAGCGTTACGATGTGTTTAATCCTAACTCATACAGGCACGCCGATGCCTGGCTACAACGACAGCAGCAACTACGACAGCAGCAGCTACAACAGCAACAACAATCAGGAATCAAAATCGGTGACGGATACACTCCTCAGTTCTCAACGTATGACGGTTCCGTCTTTAGAAGAAACGGATTCCGGTATTATCTTCCAAAGCAATACCATGAGGAAGAAACCGGAGGCTCCAATGAGAGGACTGGAAGCTTTGGTTACGTAGATCCGTTTGGTATTCGACGAGTGATATACTACAACACAGCGCCGGGTGAAGGCTTCCAAATACGCAAAAACAATAGGTATGTGGGTCATGACGCGACCCCATATGACCCTAGACCCGTGAATTGATGTAGCAAATGTGTGTACATACATGTGAGAATTTGAAGTTACCTAATTATTTATTCATCAGTATTGTTAGTTCCCATGGACTATTTATGTAATAAAGGAGACAAAACGATCTAATCGAACGAAGCGAACAAGTCTTAGCCATTAATTTGATAATGTAAGGAAGACTTATTGTACGAGAAAAGGTTTTTTGGTTCATATGACAAAATATTTGAAGTCAAATAGCTATAATAGTTTTTGTTTGTGAATGGTTTTTCACAACCAAAAATCATTACTTTCTTATTTTTCAGTGCCATTGTACTATATGTAGGTACAGTATACCAGTAATTAATATTGTATGATTTTGTAAACATCATAATGTCAAATAAAAAATAATATTTTTAAAGTACAGTTAACATACTTTATGAAATTCGTGTTAGTGTGACGATACGTTGTGTTATTTACGTCAACATATTTTAATATTATGTTAAATTTAAATAATACAAAATATACCGTTAATTTATTTAAAATAATCATCAAAATATCAAAGAAGGACAGTCTCTGGTCATTATGTCTATACAAGTCATAAGGTCTTTGAACTCATCTTGATTGTCATCTAAATGGATTTCCTTGCAAATGGTCAAGCGTAGGCGCAGCTGTACGACTTAATGATTCTGGTATAACCTTTTAGAGTTTGTAACTAAAATGTACCAGTTACTTGTATCAACAGATACAAGAAATACAGCACACGCAATCTAATCTAAGTACTTAATTATCATCATTCTGTTCAATTCTGCAACATAATATGAGTTCCAAAAACGATTTCTTGTAGATATTTTTGTAGACCAATGAATTTGGGACTTGGACACACGTACTTAATAAGATATACTTAACCGGGTGCATGTTATTGAAATGTTTTTGCAAATAATTTGTCATTTTTAAGGAATATTTGTCAAAAATCAATGACATCTTGTTGCAATAACTGTTATAATGCTGTGGGTAATAATTTATAATTTAAAATAAAATTTATTCTTGTCTAATCAACATTCTTTACTTCTACTAGTTAATTACTGTACTCCTTTTAATTATTATGTAAAAATTGCACAGCATGTATTTATACTAATTTTATTGTTTTAATATAAGTTCGTACCTACATAAATAATTTGTTAACAATATGTGGTTTCATTTTCAAATTGAGTAATTTTGAAAGTACCTGTAGAAACGAGTATGGCCCGAATTCTTAGGACTCGTTTTAAAAGTAATTTAGCAAATTACCCGGGTAAATGTGTTGCATTAACAAAAACTCAATCCTGTTTGCGTAATTATTATAATTTTGGTCTATATAACTGAGTGGTTTTATTAATTAGACCAGTGTTGTGCATCAGTATTATCCAGGTAACCCGAAACTCGAAAGGTAAAATAATTCATTGCTAATATCTTAATATTTTGATTGATGAGATTGTGTATACAATATTATTAAATTATACGTATACTTTTTTTCAGAAATATGTTCACGACAGCAATATGGATTTTATTTATAACACAAAGTTTCGCAAAGGACTTGGGTCCTCATCCACGTTACCAGAATGGACATGACAGTGGGACTCCAGCAAATTATTACGACAAGATACACTTGCCTAACCCTCACTTTAAAATTAATTATCTTTACGAACAAAAGAGAACTGATGGAGATCCAGAAATTGATCAAATTGAAGAAGAAATTGGAAAGTATATGCATAACCAACCTTTTACGACGACTACTACAGCAGAGCCGGTGACAAAAATTGAAGATGTTAATGAAACCTTTAAAGAGATGACAGACCACAGTACACTTGAAACACCGATTGTCGTTCCAGATGCTCTTCACCAAAACCATAAAGAAGTAACAACGACTTTATCACCGATGCTACCTGCCCCGAAATTACGAATATCGATCCATCCGCATTTACCAAAAACGATAAAG
This sequence comes from Mythimna impura, assembly GCA_905147345.3. Taxonomy (NCBI): domain Eukaryota; kingdom Metazoa; phylum Arthropoda; class Insecta; order Lepidoptera; family Noctuidae; genus Mythimna; species Mythimna impura. The sequence goes on along the minus strand of LR990343.1, from coordinate 16,070,790 downwards.
CTATCTCCGCCTATCACACAGCGGGTGGAGTTGAAAAAGGTCCAGAATACTGACGTTGCAGAATCTCATTTACACCACCATAATTTTCGGGCTCATGAACCGACATCTACCCATCACAGACATCCTCATCATCGGCTACATATCTCACCCACAACCACAACATCAGAGGCTCCTGTTGAAGCAGAGGCACAAACCAACCATGCTTCCACTGAGAAACACATTTATCTGTCACCAACAACACACGCCCCATCATTTAAAAGCCAACATTCCCAAAATACCAAAGTCAGACCAATATCAGGTAACATTAGACACGATTCTATTAGGCATGCCCCTAGAACCGTATATAGAGGTAGATACAAATTCAGCTGGGATGATGTTAACGATATGCATACATCAATTGAGCCAAAAGTATCGCAGCTAAAGGAAAACCCGATTCCATCTGTTCCTACATTGTCGCCCTGGTATGATGGCTACGGAAAATAAAAGTTAATGAATATCTTAAAATAAACTACTTTGATGTTTTTATTTATTTTATTTTCCCATCTCGTATTATCAAAACTAATAATTGTTTATGAATTCTCACTGAAAATGTCTTATGTACATATTGTAACCTTAGTCAGATGATAAATATCATTAAAACTCTCAACAGTTAAACTAAAAAAAAAAACTTTTTACAAAAAAAATACAACCGACTTCAATGTAACAAAAACCCTGAAAAGTGCAAAATAACTTTAATTTCGGAAGTCGGTGTTTCTATAATAGTTTTGTCTCTTCGTTATTTAACACCGACTTCCGAAATAAAAGTAATTTTGCACTTTTCAGTGTTTTTTTTTACATTGAAGTCGGTTGTATTTTTTTTGTAAGAAGTTTTTATTTTACACTTTTTAGTTATGGTACCACCACTAAAAAGTACCCCTCAGCCATACTTAAATACCTTATAGCCAGAGTGCATCTCATGACAATTCTAATAATACCAAACCCGGTTAGGTTAAATTAATTTAATACAGAGTCCCGGTGCCTAACTTCAGGCTTCATCATCAGATCAGTTCGATATATTCCCCCTATTCTTTCAGTCAGTCATCGATTACACGTATAAATAAAGCAATTTTACTTGTTACGACAGTTCTGCTGTGACCCTATGAGGAGTTCTGTTCCATATCTTTGAAGTTCATGATCAGATCATAACAATATTTCTATGGGACCAACTTGGAAGCATAACGCATAGGCATAGGCATAGGTAAAATGAAAGGGGGCAAGCAGAGCAGCTTAGAGTCTCAAAATGTGGCCTTGAAACAACGAGGTCCAGTTAAGAGCTCGTGCGATGAAGATGGTTTCACAAAGGTGGAGAAGAAGAAGAAGAAACCTCCTTGTCAGTACCAGTGCGGTACCGCGCTGGCAGGAACCAACATGCTGCTGCGTCCAGCTATACCCACGACGCAGCTGTATGTGTCGAGACTACATCACACCACGAAGGTTGAGGAGATCGTGGAGTATGTACGAGTAAAAACAAACTGGACATTGAGAGTCGTGCAGTTGGAGTCGCGCCATAACACTAATTTCAAGTCGTTTGTTTTGCGGGTGCCGAATCAACACTTGGAGACCTTCCTCAAAGACGTTTTGGCCAAAGGGTGTCGTGTATCGACGATTTCGTGGAAGAATATCGACCTCGCAGCGAAACACGACGCCGTCATTTCGTGTGCAATAGTGCAAAGAAGAAAAATACTTAGATTAGTTATTGTATGTTGTTAATATGTATTAGTTTATTATTTTTAAGATTATTCTATGTATTCTGTCTATGGGCCTTAGTTGCCTGAAAATAAAGAATTATTATTATGTTATTATTATAACCTTTCAATCAAAAAAAAAATTTCAAAATCGGTCCACAATTGACCGAGAAATCGGTGAACATACATAAAAAATACATACATTAAGCCGAACATAGAACCTCCTCCTTTTTAAAGTGGTTAAAAAATAACAATTTCCTAGAAAAGCGGACTTAATGTGCTTGCCTTGCTTGTACGATAAATGTGAAGAATACTTTTTATTTACGTCTTCTTATTCTTTTGGAAAAATAATATTTCACTCCTATCGGCTTAGCAGTAATGAGAACGAAAAACACCCTCTATTAACATCTCAATCTCAATAGACAACTAGTCATTAGTTATTGTCAATTTGATTTGGTCGAGTGGAGGAAATTACTCAAAACGTAGGAGTTAGTCCATTTGAAGGAAACTTCTTCCACTCAGTCGTTATGACAACGGAAAAAAAACCCTCAATTGTTTTTAATCAATAACAAGCTTTACTGTCAATTTGATTGAGTCGAGTGGAGGCTATGATTTATAATAATAATAATAATAATATAATATATTTATTCAGAGATAAAATTTGGTAAAATAGTAACAAAAAATCTTAGGAATAATTACAAAGGTATAACTATGTTAAATGCCTGTACTAGGATAAACCTGTATCACAGGCGGTAGAAGCTCTTACACTATGGTTTTGTAGGACAATAAAATTCATAACAATATTTAACATTCAGTCTCTAAATAGGGAAAAATATAATTTAAAAATATAATGTTATATACCTAATTTACTTAAACACTAAAAGTCACAATTGTGGTATTTCGTATTTTTAAAACTGTTTCTTGCACTTTATTCTCTAGTTACACACACATGATTTTGCGTCAGCAGAATTGGTAATTGGGTTAAAGTCGAGGCTGCGTTAATACTAAAAACTTATGTTTACATTGGACAAATATGTTTAAATATAAAGAAAAACGATGGTTTGTAGGTCAGCACACTAGAATTTTGAGTCAGCAGTAAGCGTTACACGGAAGTCTGGCCTTGAGTATGACGCTCTAGGCGCCCTCATAATCGATAGAGTTAATATATCGATATTCCGCTATTTTCCTAGCAGGACACTCAGCGTCTCCTGTTTTATGGTTGGAGGGCTTTTTGAAGCGACAGCAAGTTGCACATTTCGGTGAGTCCGCTTTCTTTGAGCACTCGGACATCGAGTGTCCTGTCTCGCCGCAGTGGCCACACGTCGAATTGTCCTCTCTACAGGTTTTTGCTGCATGTCCATACTGCTGGCATTTATAGCATCTCGTAACCAGGGTGAAGTCCCTGACTGGGCAGGAAGTCCAATTTATGAAAATCCTTGACTGGGAAATTAGAGCTCTTCGTATATTGGCTGGAACTTCAACCACGTAGTTACAAGTCTGCGAATCTTTTTTTCCCGATTTATGGCTTAATTTAACCATGGTCAAAAAGGACTCCATGGAAATCGTTGGAAATTTTTCGGCTACATTTTGTTCGTAAATGCACCTGAAGACTTCAGTTTCAGTCAAAGAGGATGGCACTCCTACAACCACGATCCGGGGTTTGCGCTTGCTGGGTTCGTCGGCGGTAAGGCCGGATGCAGACTGCTGGACTGCGTACTTGATTTTATCCGCGTCATCCTTTGTCTCTGTACTGATAATAACGCCTCCGTTTTTAGTCTTACGGACACCACGTATATGCAGCTTGACTTGATCTGGTCGTATCATCTTTTGCACAAGGACTTTTGTTTCGTCACTGGACTTTAATTTGTTGTTAGGATATATGGCCACGGAGTTTAAATTGGATGGTCGAACGAAATCATTTGACCCCTTCTTCACCATGTCGGCAAACGAAACAGTGCCAGAGTCCTTAATCGTCTTTGTGAGGTCCAAGATGTGGTCCGTCAAGTTGCATTTTTCCATTAGGTCTTCATTGAGGATGCGCACTTGGACTGCTTTCTGCTTTAGCGATTGATATAGGACTGCCATCTGTGAGGTCCCAGATCCTATTTTACGGCACAAGGTTGAAATTTTCAATTTCTGTTCCGAGTTGAGTTTGCCATCCGAGGCAATAGAACAAACCTCGTTTAGATGCTGCTCAATGGTTGACATCCATCTTTGTATCTCGGGTGTTGAAACGGCTTCGATTGAGAGATCAGATTGGGCTGGATTTTGCGTCATCGTCTTCGCTGGAGATGCGGTGAGATTCACTCGATCTCTTGAGAAGGGGCTGTTGTCCATTTTATATAAAACTAGTTCACTTATTCTAGGTTTCCATTGTATTTACTAAACTACACACTAGGCAAAAATTACTGCAAAAAGAAGGTCACTGATATTATTTTATAAAATTAAATATTGCTACTGAGCACGTCTGTATGCTACGAGTGCAGACTAATCAATCTAAATAAAGGGATTAGCCGATTTGTTCTAAAACAAATCGTAGAATTACTGTATGACTTTTGAATTCACGACAGCGCTTATACTTCCTCCACGTTGGATAACGAATTCTAAGTAAACGAACCGATTCCATAATTATTGCTTTTTCCACACTAGTTATTTGTTAACAATTCTTATTACAGCATAACATCACTTGAATTACTCACACAACATGGATTTTATCCGTGTTATTTCGAAAAATTATTAAAAAAGTCGTCATTACTTTTGCGTCCATCATAGATCGTTTTGAACGACGATGTGAACTTGGCTACGAATTTTCTATTCGTTTGTTCTGACCACGTGACTTAACGTTGGAGATAATGTCATTCCCATACATTTGATTAGTTTTCTACTAGCGTTAACGATTGTAGATTATCAACTTGGCTAAACCTACAGTTCTGTTTAGGATGTCTACCTGTGCACTGATCCGTTACCTTTGTGACAGCTGCAGTTTTGTGGAATCTAAGTACCACAATCATGGCTGAAGCCGTGCCTTCCTTCCACTTCCTACTCTCTACCTGGATACCAACTAATCAGAAATGATCGCACAGGCTGCGGTGGTGGCGGTGTTGCCATATACTTACGTGCTAACATTCCTTTCACAATTGTTGATATGTCATCACAGCCACCGCCGCCGAATGCTGGCGAGCATCTCTTTTTAGAAGTTAACCTTTATCATTCGAAGATTCTCCTTGGTGTCTACTACTGTCCCTCTTTACGTATTGATTACTTTTCCTCATTTGAAAGTCTCCTGGTTAACCTCATTCCTTCTTACAGTCATACTATTATAATGGGGGACTTCAACACTTGTCTTCTCAAACGTGATTCACGGTCTTCCGCACTTCAATCTATTGCTCATTCCTGCAATTTGTCTCTTCTTCCCTTGAGTGCAACTCACCACTTTCCTAACTGTACTCCTTCGCTACTTGATCTCATACTTGTTTCTTCTACTCAACATATCGCTAAGCATGGACAATGTACAGCTGATGCCTTCTCCTATCATGACCTTATCTTTCTCTCCTATAAAATTCGCCCTCCTAAGGCGAAACCTAAAATACTTCTACAGCGAAGTTTTGGTGGTATGGATCTTGAGAGTCTCCGTGAGGATGCTGGCAACATTGACTGGTCTGATCTCATTGCCGCTGAGTCGATTGATGAAAAAGTCAATTTACTCAATTCAAAACTTCTCAAGCTATACGATATCCATGCACCTGTTCGATCCGTGAAAATCAAACACCTGCCGGCCCCTTGGCTGTCTGAAGATTTAAAAAACATGTTGAGGAGGAAAGCAGCAGCTAAGTCGAGATTTAAAAGCTGACCAAATTCTTCAAATCAAGAAAAATATGTTGCAATCCGCAATCACAGCAACTTGATGTGTAGAGATGCCCAACGCCACCACATTCATAAGTCCGTTGAAAACGGTGACCCAGCTAAAGTCTGGAAATTTCTTAGATCAATGGGAGTTGGTAAGTCGCGCCAAGATTCTATTCCTAAGGATGTAGATCTTGAATTACTCAATCAACATTTTTCTTTATCTTCTAACTTCAGTGCTACTATCAAAGCGAAAACTTTAAATAATCTTTCATCTCTTCCTACTCCCGATTATTCACCTCTTGTTCTAAATCAATTCTCTGATTGTGATGTTAAGAAGAGCATAGAATCTATCACGTCTAATGCTGTTGGTAGTGATTGTATTAGTCGCAAGATGATACTTCCTATCCTGGACGAAATCCTTCCTGTCATCTGTCATATCCTTAATTATTCCGTATCCTGTAGTGTTTTTCCCACTACATGGAAGGAAGCCCAAATCACCCCACTTTCAAAAAAGTGTAGTCCTATTTCCTTCTCTGAATTCCGTCCTATCTCCATTTTACCTTTTCTATCCAAAGTCCTTGAACGCCTTATCCATTTTCAACTTAGTGCTTTCCTGTGCAAAAACCGCCTCCTTAACCTTTTCCAATCCGGGTTTCGTCCAGGTCATAGCACTACAACAGCTCTCGTTAGCATAACAGATGATATTAGACTTGGTATGGAAAATGGCAATCTGACGGTCCTTTCCTTGTTGGATTTCAGCAACGCATTTAATACCGTCGATTTTGATATACTACTCGGAATACTTAACTCTCTTAACATATCTCCAACGGCGATTGATTGGTTTCGTAGTTACCTGTGTGGCCGTCGGCAACGTATTCACATTGAAGGTTCGTCCTCGTCTTGGTGCAATACATCTGCCGGCGTACCGCAGCGTTCTATCTCCTCTTCTTTTCGCTATTTTTATAAACTCTATTTCCAATGATCTTCTCTCATCCTACCATCTTTATGCTGACGATTTGCAAATATATTCGCAAGCTCCGATAGATGAACTAGCTGAAGCGGTTAATATGGTCAATAAAAACTTGGCTCGTATTGCCGAGTGGAGTGTGGCTCATGGTTTAAAGTAAATCCTGGGAAGACCCAAGTCATTGTTGTCGGCAGCCCTAGGTTGCGCTCAAAAATCGACTGGACGCGGATACCACCGATAGTTTTTGATGGCTCAATTATCACATACAGCGATTCAGTCAAATATCTAGGAATTTTTATTGACAAAGACTTTTCGTGGGGTCCTCAATTGCAGGAAGTTAGCCGCAAGTTGTTTGCGTCTGCGGGGTCTTTGCGAAGGCTGCGCAATTTTCTTCCAACTGCCACCAAAACTGCGCTTGCCCAATCCCTACTTCTCCCAATCCTTGATTATGCCGATGTCAGTTATTTGGACCTAACTGAAGTGCAGCTAGATAAGCTTGAGCGACTCCAAAACTTTTGTATTAGGTTCATATTTGGTTTACGCAAATATGATCATGTTTCTGATTTCCGTATTAAGCTCAAGTGGCTGCCAATCCGCCTTCGCCGGAATACCCATATCTTATCGTTGCTTTACAGTGTCCTGTTTATTCCTACAACCCCCTCTTACCTCAAAGAACGTTTTAAGTTCCTTCATGACACACATTCTAGACACTTGAGATCATCGGAAAATTTGAAATTTTTAATGCCCTCACATTCCACCAAATTTAGTGACAAATCGTTCACGGTCCAAGCAGTGCGATTGTGGAACGCGTTGCCGATGCCAATTAGGCAAGCCCAGTCACTAGTTTCTTTTAAAAATTTAGTTAAGGATCATTTTCTTTCACAATAATTAATTCTGCTACTATCCAAATTCAGTTCTTTCCCTTCTTTTTTTTTTTTTTTTTTTTCTTTCTAGTCCTTTCACTTTTTTGTATTTATTTTTTTTTTTCTCTATTACTCTCTTTGAAATTGTGTAACATATAATATGTATGTATGTATATATATATATATATATATATATAATATTCATGAGTTTGTTTTTTTGTCTTTTATATATAATAGCTATACAATATATTATAATTTTATATCTATGTATAGTCTTATATATATTTTTAATTTAATTTAATTTGCAGTACACCGCAGTCTACCCCCCTTTTTTTACATTAAGTTCTTGCAGTCCATCCTAAGGTTGTCTGGTAGAAATCGCTGTTAGCGATAAGACCGCCATTGTACCCATAGATTAAGTTAGTTTATAAGTTTTTGTTACTATTTTGGTGTACAATAAAGTTTTATTCTATTCTATTCTATTCTATTCACTGACAAAATAGACAGTTGGCGCATCGTAAGCAATCTCGTTTCTTGATATAATTTATCAACGGGGTAGCTGATTCCCAATCTGTAAGAGACCTTAAGGATAGCTCTTTGTGCACGTTCAACAGTAATGTGAAAACTTTTACCAGCGAAACCCCAAGAAATTATGCAGTATCTTAGTATAGACTGACATAAAGCCAGGTAAGTCATCATAAAGTGTCATTGTCAGCTATTGATCGAAGTCTTTTCAATATGTACATAATTTTCATCACTCATGTAGTAACCGGATTTGCGTTTACCATGATATGTATTGGTCTATGTTAATACCATGATACTTGACGCACATGACTTGTTGTTGAATTTTAGTGCAAGTTGTTTAGGGATTGTTGTTTTATATGCTTACAGAAAAGTGCTATTTTCGTTTTATAAATATTTTTAGTGAGCAGGTTGTGTTGCAGCCAACTGAAAACCCTGAAAAACTATGGCTGTATAGCTGTATCATCAGCGTAAGCAGATACCCTTTGTCCAAATTGAGTGAGCTGAGACTATTTACGTACAATAGAAATATGTGGTAACATGTGGATAATGTTGTGAGTTACACATCCACTACTAACTTTAGGGTCTGCGCACACTTGACACAAGACTGTCTTAGACAGAATTGTCTACGACGTCTGCGACAAGACTGTTTTGTCTACGTCACGACGCACACTATCAAGACAAAACAGTCATAATGCAATTTCTTACAAAAAATGCGATCGTCGGGTGTAAATCAGCACCATAGAATCCATAATTATCAATCTGATACCGACGACGATGGTGCAAACAAAAATGATTCGTCTAAAGACTAATTAATACATAGCTGTTATTGAATAATTTATATGTTGAATTACCTATTATGTTAATTTACCCAAAAATGGTATTTTGATCAACTGATTGTTAATTTTTATCACTTATTATTAAAGGAAACTAATAACCTATATGCCTACTTATTTTATGTCGTACAACACACATTTTTTAGTGAGAATTTTTGCGATTTTGTGTATGGGATTATTTTTTGTTAGTGGGTTTCTGGTGGTTTTAAAAGTTGACTCTAGTGGTAAGTTAGTGTAACTTTTGGCAACACTGGACGTCTCAAAACAGTCTTGTCGCAGACAAGTCTGCGGTGTCGTAGACAAGTCTGCGATGTCTTAGACAATTCTGTCTAAGACTGTCTTGTATCAAATGTGTGGCCTGCGCACTCTTGAGACAAGACTGTCTTAAATACTATTATTTAGATAGATTTTAATATTAAGAAACTTTCTGTAACTGTTGGTTTTTCCAAAGAAATAAATAAATAAATAAGGTGGGACAAACGACACTACCCTAGGGCACTCCATATGCGATACTCGTAATCACCCAGGCAAGTTTTCTGTTTGTGTCCGAAAGTGAGTGTGTGATAGGAAATAAACCATTTCAAGGCCCCTAATACCTAAAATTGTTTTAATTATACATACATAATAAAATAATGTTTTAATATTTTTATATTAAAACATACATAGGTAATAATGCAATTACATACTGCATGACAATTATTGTACTTTTCAAAACAATTGCTGTGCACTATAATGCTACCATTTTTTTTTTTTCGGTGGGAAAATCATCTTATGACATCCCCCGCCCTTGGGCGGGGCGGGAGATAGTGTCAGACTTTTACTGACTAAAAACCCACTCCTGTTCCTTCGTTGCCTTTCGTACCAGGGCCGAGTCTTCCTTTCAGAATCAAACCCTTGGCCCCGGTAGGCTTCGACCCTGCTAGGCCCCTACAGTTGCTGACATCTCCTTGAGGCGTGCGTGGAACAGCACGCGCCGTCGACGACTTGGGCTCGGTCCGTACGGTTACCGGACGGTCGGACGGCGAGCCACCCATTGCTCGCCGTCCGCAAGCCTGCGCCTACGATGGATAATGCTACCATATGGAGGCTCGCGTTTCGTTTCATCAACTGAGTTGATGAAATGAAATGCGAGCCTTCCATATATATAACCTGTAAAATATATTTTTTAAATTAATATATTCTACACAATGTGATCCAAGATTTATTTTCAATGTAGCTGCATTATGCTTTTCACACAATTTTGAGCACATTCAATTATCACACATCTTTTAATTATTCAAGTAAAAAAAACATAAACTATATTATTTTAGGATATAATTTGTATGGACATAAGTATAGGTGTCTGACTGGAGAAGGTTGTTAACATCTACTTCTGAGTGGCAAACAAAGAGTTGCCTAGCAACAGTGTGTTCATCTGTATTCTTTATCCAATGTGGTGAAAGTTCCATACCGTGGCGAAAGTTGCATTGGCGTACGAAAACATTTTTAATTCAAATAAATATTTTATTTAATTTACAGATAAAAAAATTATATACGATATTTATATATAACTTTTTGGTTCATACATTTGTTGAAATTACATTTTAGTTAATGTAATGAACGAAAATATCTTAAAAAATTAATTAATGACATATCAGATTTGATTCTTGTCATTTAAACATTAGTATAAATCGAAGTCAGATTCTCTGGCAATGTAGATAGGCTGGTCATTCCAGCGACCGTTACGTAACCTTCCTTGGAATGGCCACGAGAAATGAGGGAAATGAATATTATGGAACCAATGCATTAACCAGTCGGGCAGAATACTTTGAGGTCTCTCCTCTAGTTGTACTATAACAGGTACATCTTCGTCATATCTTTCTTTTGATTCTTCTGGTTTTAATTCCGATGGCCCTTTGGATTCCTGAGATTCCTTGGAATCTTTCTGAATTACCTGAATGCCATCTTCGGGTTTTGCTACACCAACTTGGTCGTTAAATTCCGTGTCAATCTTGGATTCGTCAGGTTTTTCATGTTCTGGTTCATGTTCTGATTCATGTTCTGGTTCATGTTCTGATTCATGTTCTGGTTCATGTTCTAGTTCATTTTCTGGTTCATGTTCTGGTTCATGTTCTGGTTCATGTTCTGGTTCATGTTCTGGTTCATGTTCTGGTTCATGTTCTGGTTCATGTTCTGGTTCATGTTCTAATTCATGTTCTGGCTCTGAGAGGTCGAGTGTTTTTTCTTCGCTGTTGATTTCTGCTTCATTTGATTTAAGTTCACGGGGATGTGGGAGTGCTGGCAGGTTAGTGTGAAGCTGATCCGGCGTCGGCAATGCCACGGCCGCTGATAGTAGACATAGAACTCCAAGCAAATACATCTACAAAAAAAAAGTTTATAAATGAAATAGGTCAAGAAATCCTTCATTTAACTTTCTAACAAGCAGGTCAAAAAGTAAAACAAAATATATTAATTTTCAAAAAATCGTCTAAAACTACAATTTGTCAGATAACTTACCTTCCCTGGGTGATCCTACAATATCATTCTCTACAACTGATGCCCCTCTTTTATAGATAAATGTTCATTCTGATTAATGGCCGATACAATTGAAAATACATTAATAATATTGTTAATGAAATCAATATACATCAGTAAGGCACTGGAATTATTTTAGAGAAATTTCCACTGAGTAATAATATTTGTTACAAATCAAACGGTAGAGTTTAACAAACAGTCATTAATGAAATCAGTTATAATATAATTATGAATTTGAAAGTTTTTTTGTAAATTGGCTAAAAATACTACTTCTTAAATAACAACATTTTAATCTTGGCAAATGATCCATTTTCCAGTTTTTAGGGTAGGATATTAACAAATAACTTCTCCTACTTTGGGTGGAGACTTTAACTGACTAAAACCCACCCGTGCTCCTTCAGTTGCTCTTTTCATTCTAGAGTCGCGATGACTCTTTCGAAAAATCCCACAGTCCTGACAGGCATCGCGCCTAGCGGGCCCCGTAAATTCAGCCTTCTTAGGCGCACGTGGAACACAACGCGCCGTCGTTCGTCTCGGACCTTATCGGACGGCGGGCTACACATTGCTCGCCGTCTGCAAGCCCGCGTCTGCGGTTGACTAGGAATCGCCCTACGACTCCCGACATCGAAGGCGTGGTGACCGGAGCATGACGGATACCTCTCCCTCACTTTTTCCGCCACTGCCATCGCTCGCATTACTGCTTCGCAGAAGGAATTAACGGCTTCCCAAGCTTACGAGTATAACATTTGAAAAAACATGACACCGTAACGCGATGCGAATGTGATCAAGTTGTAAAATGGTACTCTGTGAACTTTAAAATTTGATTTAATTTCATTCGCATGCTGCTACCATCGTATTCTAATCAAGTTCTAGTCGCATGACAGACAAATTAGTTTTCATTTTTTTGTGTTGGTTCTATATGATCAATGGAATGAAGATCCTGCCTTGTCCCATGTTGCTTGGGGTCGATACAACACGATTTTTAACCGACTTCAAAAAGGAAGAGTTTCTATGTTCGGCTGAATGTATTTTTATTTTTTTATGTATGTTAATCGATTTCTCGGTCAATTGTGGACCGATTTTGAATATATATTTTTTTTTATTGAAATGTTATGCTTCCGAGTTGGTCCCATAGAAATATTGTTATGATCTGATCGTGAACTTCGAAGATATGGAACAGAACTCCTCATAGGATCACAGTAGAACCGTCGTAACAAGTAAAATTGCTTTATTTATACGTGTAGTCGATGACTGAATAAAAGAACAGGGGGAAAATATCGAACTCACTGATGATGAAGGCTGAAGTTAGGCACCGGAACTCTGTAATAAATTAATGTAATCTGACCATGTTTGGGATTATTAGAATTGTCATGAGATTCACTCTGGCTATAAGGTATTTAAGTTTGGCTGTGGGGTACTTTTTAGTGGTGATACCGTAACTAAAAAGTGTAAAATAAAAAACTTTTTACAAAAAAAAACCAACCTCACTAAAAAAACACTAAATAGATCAAAATAACTTTAATTTGGGAAGTCGGTGTTTCCCGGTATTGTTTGTTTCTTCCAAACTTAAAGTTATCCGTTTACACTGACTTCCGGACAATTCTAATTATCCCAAACACTGCTAGGATACATTGTTTTATTATGAAGTTCTCGTGTCTCCGTTCCACCTTCCGGCTCCATCATCAGATCAGTTCGATAGGACCTTATAGCTAAAGTGCATCTCATGACAATGCTAATAAGCCCAAACACGACTGGGATACATTGTTTAATTACGATATTCCGGTGCCTATCTTCCGGCTCCATCATCATCATCAGGTCACTTCGATGATACCATTTTCAATATAAGTACTTATTCAGAACCATTTATTTATTTGTATTGTCATAGTCGCTTAACTATCTTCATTGTGATATCTATGTGAGTATGAAGTTCCGTTAGCCATTTCTTGTCTTCTTCATCAATTCCACTTCATCAAATGTTACTTTTTAACCGACTTCAAAAAGGAGGAGGTTCTATGTTCGGCTGAAAGTTTTTTTTTATGTATGTTCACCGATTTCTCGGTCAACTGTGGACCGATTTTGAAAATTTTTTTGTTGATTGAAAGCTTATGCTTCCGAATTGGTCCCATAGAAATATTGTTATGATCTGATCATGAACTTCGAAGATATGGAATAGAACTCCTCATAGGATCACAGAAGAACCGTCGAAACAAGTAAAATTGCTTTGTTTATACGTGTAGTCGATGACTGACTGAAAGAAGAAGGGGAATATATCGAACTGATCTGATGATGAAGCCTGAAGTTAGGCACCGGAACTCTGTAGTAAATTAATGAAATCTAACCGTGTTTGGGATTATTAGAATTGTCATGAGATGCACTCTGGCTATAAGGTATTTAAGTTTGGCTGAGGGGTACTTTTTAGTGGTGGTAACTACTTTTTAGTTATGGTAACTAAAAAGTGTAAAATAAAAAACTTTTCGCAAAAAAAATATACAACCGACATCAAAGTAAAAAAAAACACTGAAAAGTGCAAAATAACTTTAATTGTGGGTGTAATTTATCTATATATGTATGTATTTAGAAATATATAAGTATGTTTATCAGTTGTTTAGTACCCATAATACAAGCTCTGCTTAGCTTGGGACTAGACGGCGTTGTGTGATAGTTGTGGAATATTATTATTAATATTCATTTATCTCAGGACCCTGAGGTCCTGGACCTTTGGAAGGCGTACGAGGAGCCGAAACCAACTCACAGAGGCCCTTTTAGACGCTTTAATGGAGTGGTACAAACCGGTGATTGTCCCTGTACGTACTATGCCAGTTGCATCCAAGGACAACCCCCGGTTGGTGGGAAACTATTGCGACATTTGGAAAACTAAGATATAAGGCTATGGTTTATGGAGTCTGAAGTGGACTGTTTACCAGGAACTATGTTAAGACTATGGCCCCTGCTTAAACAATGTTATTAATATCCATCGACAAAAGGCAGGGGGTGACTTGCACACTCAATAAATGGGCCCCCATAAACGGTCGCTAGCACGAAGTGACGTAGCAACAAAAGGGCAACATATCCTGAGGTGCTTAAGGAGTGGAGAGGTATACCACGGCTATCAGGACAATCCCGGAAGTACGGTCAAGATCCCTACCAGCACCTTACTGGATTATACATCCTTCTCCCGAGCACGTTTGCTCTTGCAAATCTCCACTCAAGCCAGCCAATAAAGGCAAGAGAGAGGTGGGAGCTCTGTTCCTCGTCAGTGTTCACTACGGCCGGCCTATAAAGGCAAGCCGGATGTGAAGAACAAGCATTTTCCTGGGAGATCGGGTCCGTGGGGTCGCTAATGCCCAACAGTTCGCCACAAAACTGCACTGCGGATTGTATCTCTCTTAGTCTGGCCCCTCATCCTAGGCATATTACGGCAAAGCAAACTTTACCGATACAGACCTAGGGTATATTGGAGCACGCAAGCCCCACCACGACGTCAACGTAGAGATACGGCGATGGGGTTATTAATATTATTATTATTAGGTATATAATTTCGGAAGTCGGTGTTAAATAACGAAAAGACAATACTTTTAAAGAAACACCGACTTCCGAAATTAAAGTTATTTTGGACTTTTCAGTGTTTTTTTTACTTTGAAGTCGGTCGTATTTTTTTTGGCGAAAAGTTTTTTATTGACTGTAAACGCTTAAGTTCTCGAAGAAAATACCAAAATTACTATATAGTTGCCTATATATAGTATTTGAGAAGTTCCCTCAAATCTTCAAGGATCCCAATATCAAAACTGAATTTTAAATAAAATGGGACCAATCTTAATATCCTTTAAGGGGAAAAAAAATTGCAAATCGACGGAGTTCTGAGGTAACAAACATAAAAAATAAAAATACAATCGAATTGATAACCTCCTCCTTTTTTTTAAGTCGGTTAAAAATACATTAAAAGCAAATTAAAAACTGCTATCACTCGTTATACTCTTCGACAGTCATTACGACTAATCAAAAGCCTGATGGTCAAAACCAGATTTGAAAAGGGATATCGTGTTAGGTACCCAGTTACTGAATCGAGTAGGTTTAGGACTGGAACAATTTGCCTGTTGCGGTCTTCCCGTCCAACTATAATTTAGGTGCCTTCAAGGCTAGAGTGAATAGGCTCTTAATAAACTAGTGCGCCTCACCATCAATGATTGCATCATCATCACTACTTACCATCAGGTGGGATCGCAATCAAGCACTGGTTTATATCAATAAAAAAAAAAGTTGGAAGCCGCATAATCTAACAACGTTAACAAAAGATTATTCAAATGATGAATCTTCTTCGTACATACCATTATTTTTTTCTAATCCTAATGTTATACATTCAGTCAGAAAAGTATCGGGAATGGATGATTTGTTTATGGTTCCAAATTCAAATATTTGTTTTTTTTTGTTGTTGGTAGGTTGGCACAACTGTTTTCCATTTTGGCGCGGAGTTTGAGTTGCATCTGTTATTTATATTAAATACAGTGCTGTTTTTTGTTATATCATATCTAGTGTGTATTGCGAATTTCATAATGGACAAAAACATCGAACAAAGAGTTTGTCTTAAATTTTGCATTGCCAATGGAATTTCGTGTTCGGTCACTGAAAATGTTACAGAAGGCTTACGGTGAATCGTCTTTATTAAAAACACGTGCTTATGAGTGGTAGAAAGCGTTCAAAAGTGGTCGAGATGAGATGGAAGATTTGCTTCGCTCTGGTAGGACATCAACGTCTTCAACTGAAGTTGCAGCAACATCGCAAAAGTGAAGGAAATAGTTACTAAAAATCCTCATTCAACTTTGAGAGAGATAGCCGCCGAACTTTCTGTACCTATCTCATGAGTCGATCCGTACCATTTTAACTAATCACTTGGGTATGAAACATGTTACCGCTCGGCTAATCCCAAAAGACCTGAATTTTCTCCAAAAACTCAATCGCATGAGAGTCGCTGAGGACGAAGAACGAATCAATTCCGACCCAATATTCATGAAACGCACTGGTGACGAGACGTGAGTTTACGAGTTTGTCATGCAAACTAGTCAACAAGCTTCGGAGTGGCGCCTTGCAACTGAACCGAAACCGAAAAAACCACGCCAAAGGCGATCAAAAGTCTAAGTCATGTTGACTGTTTTCTTTGATTATCGCGGTGGTGTGCATTCGGAATTCTTGCCAGAAGGTCAAACGGTAAATAAAGAATGTTATTTGAGCGTTATGCGGCATTTAAGAGAGCAAATTCGACAAAAAAGGCCAGATTTGTGGAAAGAAAATTCTTGGATTTTGCACCACGATAATGCGCCTTCGCACAAGGCTATCATTGTGAACGAATTTTTGACCAAACACTCAACAAATACCATCGAGCAACCACCATATTCACCAGATATGGCTCCAACCGACTTCTTTTTTTTTCCTAAACTCAAATGACCACTTCGTGGCACCCGTTTTCAATCGGTAGAAGACATAAAGGAGAATTCGCGGCGAGAACTGAACTCAATTCCGGAAACAGCATTTAAAAAATGTATTGATGATTGGATTATTCGTTGGCGTAAGTGTATCGTTTCTGAAAGAGCATACTTTGAAGGTGATAAAATAAATTTGGATGAATAACAAACATTTTTAACCGACTTCAAAAAGGAGGAGGTTCGGTTGAATGTATGTTTTTTTTTTTTTCTTTATTTAGGTTCACCGATTTCTCGGTCAATATTGTGGACCGACTTTGAAAATTTTTTTTATTTATTGAAAGGTTATGCTTTCGAGTTGGTCCCATAGAAATATTGTTAGTATCTGATCATGAACTTCGAAGATATGGAACAGAACTCCTCATAGGATCACAGCAGAACCGTCGTAACAAGTAAAATTGATTTGTTTATACGTGTAGTCGATGACTGACTGAAAGTAGAGGGAGAAAATATCGAACTGATCTGATGATGAAGCCTGAAGTTAGGCACCGGAACTCTGTAATAAATTAATGTAATCTGACCATGTTTGGGATTATTAGAATTGTCAAATAACGTGTGTTATTGTTAAATAACGAAGAGATAAACCTATTATAGAAACACCGACTTCCGAAATTAAAGTTATTTTGCACTTTTCAGTGTTTTTTTTTTACTTTGAAGTCGGTTGTATTTTTTTTTGTAAAAAGTTTTTTATGTGTATTATTGATCTTTTCCCGGTACTTTCTTGACAGAGTAGTATGTATAACTAGCTTCTGCCAGTGCTGCGGCATCACCCGCGTGAAAATAATAATGCCTATGTTACTCAGTGCTAAAGTAGCATTCTACTTATGAAAGAATTTTCGAAATTGATTCAGTTGCTTTTGAGTTTACTCATTACTTAAAAACCGTTCCTCTTTATAATAATAGTATTTATAATACAATAATAGTATAGTAGTACTTTGTATGTCCAAGAACCTAAAATTCAAAGACGTGATGTGACATCCACCAATCCGTACTGGGCCCGCATGGTGGATTACGGCCCATTCCCTCTCCTGGAGAGAAGGCCTGAGGTCCCAGCAGTGGGAACATTATTAAGCTGATTATGCTTATGCTTTATAGTAGTAATATGCATATTTTGTTTTAATTTTCTATGGCTTCCGACTGCCGGAATTGATTTGGACAGCAAACATTTGATTTTTCCATTAGGGTCCCATAACGAATTGTGTACAGAATGATCCCTATTATTAAAACGTTTTATAGCTTACTAGCTGGTGCCCATGACTTCATTCGCGTCAGACTCCTAAAATAGCACAATACCATTTAGTGGCAATTTAAAGATTTACTTTTGTTTTTGCTCGGAACGATATTTATTTTAGAAAAAATAATTATTACCTTATAACATCAAAAGCGGTCCAGCTGTTTCGGAGATTGGCTCGAAGAAACATACAGAAAGATAGATCGACAGACAGGCAGACAGGCCATCATCATGATTAAGGTAGGAGTAAAGCAAGCACTAATGATATCATTTCAAAGGAATGATATTGCATTCGTGAATAAAATAATATCTGTATAATACGATTTTGCAATAGACCATTTTCTTAATGAGGGATACATAATGGCCTAAAACTGGATTATTTGCAAGCTTTCACAATTACGCTTTTTGCTCTCATTGTAATTTATGAGATCATTAACTTAACAATTCTAATGGTCTCTAATATGACTCGTAAAGACCACTTTCAATAATTAGATCATTTAATTTTTTTAAATATATAATACGTACATTGCACTTGTATGATCTGTACAATTTTAATCTTCAACTGCTTAATATGGTAAGTTTTACTCAGAATCCTTTACTTTTGTGTTTAATTAATTACAGTTGTATTTTTTTTTACCTAAATGTAATTTTTGCGATCAAAATTGTAACTTTATTAGATACTTATGATATATTTCTGACGTTTTAAACTTTTATAATAGGGGTTAGAGTATGAAATTGCCGTTTTTTAAAACGGGTTGCTTTGAAGTGTTAAATCTTTGGATTGACTTGGAATTATTGTTTTAAAAAACGGCAATTTCATACTTTAACCCCTAATATATTTAGATATCTAAATTGTAAATTTCGTGAATTGCTTTTACTGTGTCTCTACTAACTTATTGAGCACTATTTGGTTTTTATGGACTGTTTGTTATTTCAGGTAACATCGGGAGTTATTTTGGCCTTTATAGGCACTCTTTTATTCAAATTCGCAAACTCTGCAGCAATCGACTATGAGCCAATCAAAATCATTGTCAACGAAAATTTTAATGCGCAGCCTGGTCAAGTCTTCTCGGAACTGCAAGCTCTAGAACCTGGCGTTTTACATCAAGGAGCAAACTTTTACTTCAAGCCACATGTAAATTTGCCACAAAGCTTTATTCCATCTCACATTGAAGCTTTAATGTCATTCGTCCAGCAATATCAACATTCTTGCTCGAAAGATCCATCGAAATTTGCTGCCGAGAAAAACAAACTAATGGAAATTCTGAAACCATTTATGTATCCATCGTCAGATATTTCAAAAGAGACTCCATCGACGATTGTTTTTGAGAAGGAAAACAATTTAGGAAATCTGAAGCCACCAGAGTTTATTCCACCGGCATTAGAAGAAATTCAGGCAGAGCCACAACCAGTACCGGCCATAATTACTGAAGAGCCCAAACCTGTCAAAGAACTTCTCGTCATTCCAGAAGCTCCAGTTCTACCTCCACTATCACTTAGCAGCGTCCATTCTCCTATGGAGGAAGAAGTGAAAAACGATGAATCAGCAATACTGGAAGAGCAAACGGGTGCGTATCCTACAATTCCAGAAATAACTGTGCGACCAATCCAAGAGCCAATTTTTACTTACGTTCAGACCAAACCAATGACTTCAGAACTTATAACTATTCCTGAAGCGCCAGTTGTACCCTCATTGTCATTTAACGGTATCCCTTCCAACGTTAAAAAAGAAATAATCAAAGAAGAGTCAGTAAAAACAGAGGCGCAAAGGGGAGTCTTTCCTACAATTTCAGGAATAGCTGTGGGACCAATTCAAGAGTCAAACATTAATTACGATGAATCCAAAACTGCCACTTCTGAACTCGGACACATTTCAGATGCATCGGTTTTATCTCAAACTGATAACTCGAACCCCGAAGAACCGATAATTAGTTACGTCGAGCCCAAACCCTTCATTACAGAAATTGAAGTCATTCCTAAAGCTCCAGTATTACCTCCACTTTCAGCGAATGATATCACACTTGTTGAAGAAGGAATAAAAGTCGAAGAACCGATTGTTGTTGACGTTGAGTCCAAACCCGCCATTCAAGAACTCGAAGAAGTAATTCCAGAAGCTCCGGTGTTATCTCCTCTGGTACTTCACGATATCCCTTATATTGTGAAAGAAGAAGTGAGAAAAGAAGAATCAGAACTACTGAAAGAGCCAACAGGTGTGTTTCCAACAGGTCCAGAAGCAGCAGTGAGGCCAATCCAAGACTTGATCTTCAATTATGCTGAGCCCAAACCCTTCATTACAGAATTTCAAGTAATTCCTGAAGCTCCAGTATTACCTCCACTTTCAGCAAATGATATCACACTTGTTGAAGAAGGAATGAAAATCGAAGAACCGATTGTTGTTGACGTTAAGTCCAAACCCACCATTCAAGAACTCGAAGAATTAATTCCAGAAGCTCCGGTGTTACTACCTCTGGTACATCAAGATGTCCCTTCTATTATAAAAGAAGAAGTGAAAAAAGAAGAATCAGAAATACTGGAAGAGCCAACCGGTGTGTTTCCTATAATTCCAGAAATAGCTGGGAGGCCCGTCCAAGAGCCGATATTTAATTACGTTGAGCCCAAACCCTTTATTACAGAATTTCAAGTAATTCCTGAAGCTCCAACATTACCTCCACTTTTAGCGAACGATATCACACTTGTTGAAGAAGGAATGAAAGTCGATGAACCGATTGTTGTTGACGTTCAATTCAAACCCGCCATTCAAGAACTCGAAGAAATAATTCCAGAAGCTCCGGTATTATCTCCTCTGGTACTTCACGATGTCCCTTATATTGTGAAAGAAGAAGTGAGAAAAAATGAATCGAAACTACTGAATGAGCCAACGGGTGTGTTTCCTATAATTCCAGAAGCAGCTGTGAGGCCCGTCCTAGAGCCAATCTTTAATTATACTGAGCCCAAACCCTTCCTTACAGAATTACAAGTAATTCCCGAAGCTCCAGTACTATCTTCACTTTCAACGAATGATTTCAAACTTATTGAAAGCGGAGTAACAATCGAAGAACCGAATGATATTGTTGTTGATCCCAAACTAGCCACTTCTGAACTCGAACTCATTCCAGAACCTCCAATTTTGCCTCCAGTGTCTAATATTCCTTTGGTTGAAGACGTATTATCAGAAGAAACGACAACCATAGCAGAATCCACTGACCGGCCTTTCTTTGTGAGGCCTATTGAGCCAGAGCTGGCCATTATTGACGTTGAACCAAAACCGGTTAAATCAAACCATATAGTCATGCCAGAAGCTCTTATTTTACCAGCCTTGTCATTCAATGGAAAACTTTCTGTTGGCGAGGATTTTAAAACAGAAGAACCGATAAAAATTGAGGACTCCACAGGCATGTTTACAGAAAACTCTGCCAGACCGATTTCAGAGTCTATTACAGTATCAGAATCTGCGAAGCACTTTGTATTGGAAAATAACAACTCTCCAGTAGCTACAAAAGTGAACATCGAAATACCAATACTATTAGAAGAATCAATAGAAGTATTTCCTCCGATTGCAGAACGGCCTTCAGAACCGACTCTAGAACCCATCCAGGAACTCAAAATGACCAACTCGTACGTGTTAGAAGAAGTTTCTCAACTAAAACCAGAGCATGTGGCACAAGTCAAGGAAACATTACCCCCTAGAATAATTCCAAAGCCTTCTAATAATCCAGGGGTATTCAGTTATGCGCCTTTTGTATCTCATCTCTCTAATCGTGCAGCGAAGATGAAAAAACTAACGATACCAAAAGCAGCTTCTTTAGAACGTTTCTTGCTTAAGAAACATCCATTTAAATTTCCTATAGTGTCTGTAAATGCAATGATGTCTCCTATACATGAAAATAAAATTAAAAATCTGTATCTGACTTCTTACGCACATGATGTTGTAGAAAAACGTATTGCCCCAAGCATGGATTTTAAAAAGTATGCTCCACCGTAAAATTTAAAAATGTATGTCCGTTCTCAAGTTCAAAAAGGACCCAGTTATTTGTAATACAAAAGTTGTTTGTGTTTGGTGCAGGAGGTTTCTATAATGGAATAAAACCGTAAATTGCGATTTTATATCAGTTTTATTTATATTTCATTTATTCCTTACATAACGAATGAATTATAAAAAATTCCACGTATTATTAAAAAACATTCAAATTTGCCTACTCATTCCTTGGAATGAATGACAAAGACACTGGTTTATCAGGTTTATTGATAAGAAGAGTTCGAATACCAAGTTCGCCACCCATCCATTTAATGTTGAATTCACGAATCAGCTGAAACACAAAAGAAAATTTTAATTTTAATTATTTTCCTGTAATTTAAAATTACTAACTGCTGCCAGCGTCTTCGCCCGCGTGAAGGTAGCAAATTGTCTCTAAGTAATATACTCTAGGGATAAAAGTATCCTATGTGTCATTCCAGGATATGGTTTATCCGTGTACCATGTTTCATCCAAATCCCTTAAGAGGGTCCTTTTTCACTCGCCTATCGTCAACATCGAGCATGGTTTCAAAGCTTATTATTTCATCTAACGCAATCCAACGCGATGTTTGACGAAAAGGCAACGCGAAAAAAGAGAGATAACGCCAGCCCCCCTAGCCAAGTTGCAAACGATACACGTGAACGCTTAGTAATCTCCAATAGATTTTCAACTTTATACTTAAGAGCATAAAGTTGAAAATCTATTAAAGACTACTGAGCGTTAGCGACCGGAACGAACGAAAACACTATGTAATCTTCAATAGATTTTCAACTTTATATCCAATAGCATAAAGTTGAAAATCTATTAAAGACTACTGAGAGTTTACGTTTATCGTTTGTGACTTGGCTAGGGGGGCAGAAAACTCTGTTAGCATTCGGTAATTCCGTGATTTACTCGAATACCTATTTTACAAAACTTGTTCCAGGAAATACGTGTTTATTTAAAACCTTCAAAAGTTTTTGAAAAAAATAGTCATAATTTAGAATCTTGATTAAATTTGCAAGGCTTCTATTATTATACTTTCTAACTTTTTTAATTTTTGTGTCAAAGTTCATGCAAAATAGCAGATTTTCAGAGGAATTTACTGGATTAGATTTACACAATTTTATAAATTAATTTCAATAGAAGCCTAGATAATATCCACAAAATGTTGTGTTTCCAAAATGTCTAATGAAAAATGTGTAATAACGTTATAATCGCATAAGAGCGGTTGTATGAAAAACAGTGAAAATGTATGTCGCGTTGCATCCCCTTATAAGTAGTTTCAGTGTGAAAGACTAACAAACATTCATACACACTCACAAACTTTCGCCTTTATAATATTAGTGTGGTTCACAAGACTAATAGTCGATGTGGCGTCGCTTGTGTGAGACGAACATAAATAAATACTTACCCGAATTAGAGTGATGCATATATTTTGCTCTGCTAATCTTCTCGCTATGCAAGATCGAGGCCCAAAACCGAATGGTAAACTAAGAAAAGGGTGAATATTTTCGTAATTCTCAGAACCTCTCAACCAGCGTTCGGGTTTGAAGTTTAACGGATTTTTAACATATTGCGGCAGTCGAGATGCCACCATATTTTGCGTTACAATTACTGTCTGAAAAAGAGACAACATTAATCACAACATATATAATTCGTAATTCGTAGTTGTCATTTAGATACTTACTCCTTCTGGAATTAGGTAACCTTTCAGAACAAAATCCTTTTGTGTTAAACGCCCCACGCCAATCGATACGGGATTTAGTCTTAAACTTTCTTTGATACAACTTTTTACATAAACAGCTTTTGATACGATATCCGAATTGATTTTCGTATCTTTTGTGGGAAGAAGCGCTAAAATCTCATCGAACATTTTCTGTTGAACTTCAGGATTTCTACTGACGTGGTACAAACAAAAACTTGTGGCATATGCGGTCTGAAACCAAAATATAATACAATTACAATTACAACACATAAATTACTGTGAGTTAATGCCTCTAAAAGCACTCGATCAATATTTACCGTGTCAATAGCAGCCATAATTATGTCAACCATCATTCCTAGCACATCCTTCAAATCAAGATTGTCTTGTTTAAGAAAATATCCCAATAAAGAGTCGTCGTTTTCGTCTGCGTGAAGAAATAAATGCGTCCTTTCCATTAAGATTTCTGTGGATACCCTACGAAAACACAGATTAGTCGTAAGAAATTAATCAAAGAATATATGTATACAATAACTCTACATACTTTTCCAAATATTCCTGAGAATCAGCAAGTGTCCTATAAAGAGGAGTTTTAAACAGTTTCCAAAGAAATCCTTTATCTAGTCTCATAATTCCACTATTAGATCCAAAAGCTGCTTTAATACACTTACTACTCCTCGAGTTTGGGTCTTGTTCTTGAGGAGTAAAGCTTCTAAAGCGTTCGTTGAATGCTACAGTTCCTATAACTGAAACATTATGAATAATATAACATAAGTTCCCTATTATACCTATAATAAAATTATGATTTGCCTTGTTTCTAACAAACCTTCTAAGTTCAGTCTATTCAAATACGGCAAAAAGTCTTCTTTGTGGGAAATATTCCTTTCTTTAATCCATTGTACGAATTCTGTGATTACATTATCGGTTTTTTCAATGTGATTTTTTACACTCTGAGGACTGGTAAAATTCTTTTGGAATGTACTTCTCAGTCTCCACCATTCTGAGCCGTTCCTGTAAATTGTTTAAAAGATAAAGTATTATGCTTAAGTCTGTTTGAAAATATGTAATTATGAGTAAGTAGGTAATCACAAATGTTCTTTCTAATTATTACAAATAGATTTTGTGGCGTAGACTAATGACCAATTTGAGTAATCAAATGATAAGTCATCTTCATTAGAACATACCAGAGTTTCCCGATGGAAATATTAGCCATATATGTAGGTATAGCTACGCCTTTTCTCATTAAAATAGACGAGAAACTACAGAATACTTTCTGCTACGATCTTTGCATTATACCCTTTTTATCTTGCGCAACAGCAAATACAAGCTTATGTTTTCAATATTAGTATTTTATGGAAAAATAAAGAATACTTTACGTAGATAGTAGTCCGCCAGTATTATAGACATGCGGCTTGTTCAGACGGTAGTATAACATGGCGACATGACTCCTTCTTGCTGGGTATCGATGGTCTTGCCTAAACACTGCTTCTATATCTTCAGGCTCGTAGACGTGAAGCAGCCTAACTCCAGGAACTTCGCGGACCAGGCTACCGTATCGTCGCCAGTTCAGCCAAGCGGTTTGGTCCACTGCTTCCGCATTGTAATCACCTGAAACAATATTAATATTAACAAGACGCAATCCTTATCAGATAATATAAATAAGTAACCAATCTGTGTCAACTGTTAATATCTTAAATCGTTTGGACTGGTCATGATTTTAACATTTATAGGTATATTTAGATCCACATCGAGCCACCTCTTACAAATATTTGATTATTTTAGGCACCGATTATTACACAAACAGAGCAGATACAATGAACAAATTTAACTACTTACCTATATAGGGTGCGTATTTATACAGCGTCCCCACAACTGGATAACTCTTAGGTCCCGGGATTTCATCAAAATGTTTTAAATTCCCTTTCTCATGAACTACTTTATTCTTAACACTAAACGCTGAATGGGAATGGGATACAAAACTCGCACATTTCCCGTTATTGGCAAACTTTTTCGATAAGTTCAACATGATTTTACAATATACCTGTATCGTGCAGATCGCAAGACGTCACTGAGTGAAATCATCGAATTACAAAAAGATCCCGTCCTCATGAAATTATGCACATAACATAAACAAAAGTTGAAGCAAGCTACTCAGTTCATGTTATCTACCTGGAAAAAATATGTAAATATCTATCTACCTACATTCCGCTTTAAAACGTATGAATAAACTTTTCTAGCAGCTTCGTGGTTTCTACGCAAATCAAGATAACTGAATGAATAGGAATACATTAACTTTATTCCACATAAAAATCGTTATATCTACTCTTGGACTTGTCTCAACTTAACAATACTAAATGACTATTAAGATCTTAACTTTTAAGAGTATCATAGCCTAGTACTTTTAATTTATGAGTTCGAAGCCAGATCCCAAATGGCCATGTCACATCATGTCATTTTTAACCGACTTCAAAAAGGAGGAGGTTATATGTTCGGTTGAATGTATGTTTTTTTTTTTATGTATGTTCACCGATTTCTCGGTCAATTGTGGACCGACATTGAAATTTTTTTTTTTTTGATTGGATGTTTATGCTTCCGAATTGGTCCCATAGAAATATTGTTATGATCTGATCATGAACTTCGAAGATATGAAACAGAACTCCTCATAGGATCACAGCAGAACCGTCGTAACAAGTAAAATTGCTTTGTTTATACGTGTAGTCGATGACTGACTGAAAGTAGAGGGGGAACATATCGAACTGATCTGATGATGAAGCCTGAAGTAAGGCACCGGAACTCTGTAATAAATTAATGTAAACTAACCGTGTTTGGGATTATTAGAATTGTCATGAGATGCACTCTGGCTATAAGGTATTTAAGTTTGGCTGAGGGGTACTTTTTAGTGGTGGTACCATAACTAAAAAGTGTAAAATAAAAACTTTTTACAAAAAAAAATACAACCGACTTCAAAGTAAAATAAAACACTGAAAAGTGCAAAATAACTTTAATTTCGGAAGTCGGTGTTAAATAACGAATAGACAAAACTATTATAGAAACACCGACTTCCGAAATTAAAGTTATTTTGCACTTTTCAGTGTTTTATTTTACTTTGAAGTCGGTTGTATTTTTTTTGTAAAAAGTTTTTATATACCATTTATTTCATCAAGTGTGAATAATACCATGGGGAAACATCGGAAGCATGATAAAGAAACTAGCAGGTTCTTAACATTAACCTAAGCTGCCATCAAACCACATATTCTGCAAAGAGCCCGAGTGATACAAATAGATCCAACTGAGCACGGAAGAGGGCGCGCAATTTAAAATTTATTTACCGGGGTATATCTATAGGTATTTAAAACAATTTAACTTTGGTAGTGTATTCGAGTTACAGTTCACTCAAGTAAACGAAACTCAATCAGCAAGTTGCGGTGGTATTTATTTATACGATTGCTTTTTTAGTAGACAGTACCTGACTAAAAACCCACTCCTGTTCCTTCTTTGCCTTCATCCCGGGGCCCCGGGCTTTGCTTTCACACTACTCTGTGTGTGTTTATGTATAACTTAAGTTAGGTTTTTTTTTTCGTTTATTCTATATTTCGATTTAATAATATTGCAATAGGCTCTCTGATCTATAATAATAAAAAGAACAAGAGGCTCTTTGATCCAACCCTCGAGCTAATGAAGAAGAGGCGTGAAATGATTCTGCAGTCTTCAGACAATGCGTGCATACACCGGCCGCTCAAAAGACAGATCTCGAAGTCTCTGAAACGCGACCTTCGCCGCTTTAATACCGCAAGGATTAAGGCTGCGATTAAGCGGAAAAAGGGCTCGAATGTATGTGCACGAGATCTGTCTATTGGGCAAAGCCAGCTCACGAAACTGAAGACCGACAATGGCAGAGTCATACCCGCCAAATCGGAGCTTCTGGGAGAGATCGAGGCATTTTATGGACAGTTATACACGTACTAATCTATCACTAATCATTTCATCATTTCAGCCGAAAGACGTCCACTGTTGGACATAGGCCTCCCCAAAGTGTCGCCACAATGAATGCCTCTTACAAGCTGGACCGATGACCTGGTAACGGTTGCGGGAATCTGATGGATATGAGACGCACAGGACATTCATTGTGGCGACACTTTGGGGAGGCCTATGTCCAACAGTGGACGTCTTTCGGCTGAAATGATGATGATGAATATTGCAATTGACTAATTATGCTAGCAGCCAGTGCTGTAACTAAAACGGGCAGTGTCAGCGGTGCCCAGGCACAAGGCGCAGATAATGGAGGGGCGCAGAAATGATCAAACTAATGCTAAGTTTTGTATCATTTATTTCATCAGAAAAAGGTTACTTTTCCCATTGCCCCTCGCTCCGTACCATGGTCTGAATCAGGGCCGGACTGGGGCCGGACGCACATGTTTGTCGCTATCGTTGATTGCCCCACGAGGAAACGGTGCGGCGGGGCTCCGCCCAAGTGGAGTAAATTTCCACCATAAGTTTCATGTGAGCTCCGGGCGATACGCACAATTGTGACACACAAGCGTTTCTTCCCACCAGATCCGAAACAGGTACCCCCCGAAAATGTCCGGTGAGGACCTGCATCAGGCGGATTAAACTTACCCGACTTGGACTTTTTTGGGGCGCAGTGTCAGAAACTGGCACCAGGCGTTTATAAAGCTAGTTATGACACTGCAAGCAAGACCGAAACGTTTAAATAGGTAATTGTTTGTGGAAAGGCTGAGTGCGTAGCGTAATGGCGAGTGACGGATAGTAAAACTGACCACGCTCGTAGAGGGCTAACGCACAATTTGTCTCTCTTGTCGTCAGTTATTTTATTAACTGACTTCAACAAGGAGTAGTTTCTATGTTCGGCTGTTTGTATTTTTTTTTATGTATATTCACCGATTTCTCGGTCAACTGTGGACATAATTATATACGCGTACTCCCGAATTGGTTCCATAGAAATATTGTTATGATCTGATGAAGAACTTCGAAGATATGGAACGGAACTCCGCATAGGATCATAGCAGAACTGTCGTAACAAGTAAAATTGCTTTGTTTATTATACGTGTGTGATGACTGGCTGAAGGAAGAAGGGGACCCATACATCGAGCTGATCTGATGATGAAGCCGGAAGGTAGACACCGGTGCTCTGTAATAAATCAATATGTTCTAGCCGTGTTAGGGATTATTAGACTTGTCACGAGATTCACTCTGGCTATAAGGTACCATCTAGCTGATCTAATAATGGAAGATAGACACGAAAACTCCATAATAAAACAATGTATCCTAGCCATGGCTTGGCTTATTGGAATGGTCATGCAATGTTATAAGTGGTTTTAATGAATAAATTCTATAGACTATTATAGAACTCGCACACCCACAATTGAAAAGAGAAAAATAAATATATTTTTTTTACAAAAAAAAAATACAGTCTTCTTCAACTTCACTTTAATTTCTGGAGTCGGTGTTTCAATAATAGTTTTGTCACTTCGTTGTTTAACACTGACTACTGATATTCGAACAATCCCTGATACCGATAGGGATTGTTCGAACTGCGGAATGTAACTAATGTAACTGTAATGAAACTCAAGTGTTTGTAGAATCATTGTAATGGGCGCGATCTCGGTAAAATGGAGCTGAGAATTTTATTGTTGTGTTGACTACTTCAGCGAAGCTTGCCAAAAAGGCTGACTCGTATGCGCTACCAAATACTACAAAAACCATTGGAATGGGTTACATCCTTATTCTAATGATCTAACCACGCAAGAAAACGTGGACGAAAGATTGGGTAATATGTTCAAAAGACTATAGCCTTCCTTGAGGGGTAAATAAAAAAGAAAGTATCTGTCAATGTCATGTCATCCAGTTGTTTTATTTATAGGTTAGGCTCAAAACCAAAATAACTTAGCTTTTAAAAACAAATTTATTCGAGTTAACCCAAGGCAAAATATTATATAACATTCAGAAGAGAATTAAGAGTTCTAGTAATGTTCGTGGGTGAATAATTTGATAAAGGTGTTTGTTTGTAAGTAAAAATAACCTAATCAGCGTGTAAATGGAAATGTTTATAAATTAAATAATAAATATTTTATCAGGAGAAAATATAAAGTATTATAATGAATATCTTAAAGACATTAGTCTGTTCACAATTTGTAAATAAAGTGAGTAAACAATACATTTTTAAACCAAGAGGCTATAGCAACAGACGGCATATAAATATACTTGGTATTGAAACATCGTGCGATGATACTGGATGTGCTATTATTAATTCAAAAGGCAAACTATTGTCAGAAGTTTGTCACTCTCAGAATCTAATGCATTTAAGAAATGGTGGAATCATACCAGACATAGCACAAGACCTCCATCGAACATACATTGAACCCACAGTAACTAAGACATTACAGGAAGCCAATTTAACAATGGAAGACATTGGAGCTATTGCTGTCACACTGAAGCCAGGATTGCCACTCAGCCTTGTTGTGGGCATGAAATATGCTAAGCATTTAGGACGGCAGTATAATAAACCAATAATCCCCATACACCATATGCAAGCACATGCGCTTGTGGCAAGAATGCACCATGATATAACATTTCCATTCTTGGTACTTTTAATATCTGGAGGACATTGTTTGCTTGCTGTTGTTCAAGACGTTGACCATTTCCAACTTCTTGGTGAAAGCATGGATTCTGCTCCCGGTGAAGTTTTTGATAAAGTTGCTAGAAGAATGAAGTTAAGAAATGTTCCTGAGTATTCCCAGATGTGTGGAGGCCAAGCAGTGGAAGCTGCAGCATCAAAAGCTACTAATCCTCACATGTTCAAACTTCCTCTACCGTTAACTGAGTACAGGGATTGTAATTTTAGTTTAAATGGCCTTAAAACCTCAGTTATGTTTCATTTACACAAAAAGGAAGTAGAGCACAAAACTGTGGCTCATGAATTGATCCCAGAAATAAATGATTTGTGTGCTGCTATGCTGATGGCTACTACCAGGCATCTAGTTCATAGAACACAGAGAGCTATGGAATTTTGTAAAGAAAATAAACTAATTCCAGAAGAGAGACAACAGCTAGTTGTATCAGGTGGAGTGGCATGTAACAATTATATCTTTAGTGCTTTACAAATGTTATGCAATGAAACTTGTTATGATATTTATAGACCTTACCCAAAATTATGTACAGATAATGGAGTTATGATAGCTTGGAATGGCTTGGAAAAGTGGAATAAAGGTCTAGATATAACCACTGATTTTAGCAGCTTAGATATAGAAGCATCTAGTCCTTTAGGAGAAAGTTTAATTGAACAAGTCAGAGCAGCTAAAATACCTACAAAATTGATGAAAATAAAAACAAGCATTTAATTTTAAACAGACTTCATTTATTTATTTACTATTCTACACAATCATAAAAAACCGGTCAAGTGCGTGTCGATCTTGCGCACCGAGGGATCCGTACAAACTTACCTAAGTAAATAGATTCCCAAATCAAGTCACGAAGATTTTTACGAAACGCAAAAAAAAGTAATTATTTTGCGCCTAAACGAAATATAAACGCCCATATCTAAAAAATAAACCAAAGAGTAGGAGACCAAAGTTAATATTAACCCGTAGTTAGTATTTTAATTTCAGCTTAAATACCTACACGCGTTCCTGAGAAAAAGGGTCTTGAGAGACGGACAACAAAGTGATCCTATAAGAGGGGAACTCCATTTTGCCAATTGAGGAAAGGAACTATAATTAAACAACAGTATAATATTAAAATAAACAAGCAGTATAATGTATTTTTAAAAAATACATTAAGCGGTTTAGTAGGGCGCTCGCTAGAAATTCGCGTCGCGCACTTTGTATATATAAATTTTTCGTCAAACGACGAGGCGAGCGGCGAGCACGATCGTGTAGATCTATATATTTACTATACTCCCCCCTAGCCAAGTTGCAAACGATAAACGTGAACGCTTAGTAATCTCCAATAGATTTTCAACTTTATACCTAAGAGCATAAAGTTGAAAATCTATTAAAGACTACTGAGCGTTAGCGACCGGAACGAACGAAAACACTATGTAATCTTCAATAGATTTTCAACTTTATATCCAATAACATAAAGTTGAAAATCTATTAAAGACTACTGAGAGTTTACGTTTATCGTTTGTGACTTGGCTAGGAGGGCTGGTGTAGATGCGGTAGGTATCTATGAGGTTTGCGTCTGTAGGTAAGATCCTTGAGTATGCGTCTCAATTTTTTTTAAATGTCGAATCCAGAGACTAAAAAGTCTTGTATGGTCCCAAAGTGTTGAAATACGTACCTACTACAACCCGAAATAGTACATTTTGGCGAAATTCACCCGAGCCGTAGTGAGGGTGTATGAGGTGAGTGGGTGAGTGCTGCAGTGACCCACTTGTATCAAACGACTTTTTTCAATACACTTAAAAAGAAATGCACAGACGACAGAGAGATACTACGTATAAAGAAATGTATAAACGGGGGTTGACGCGCGACTCGTAGGGGTCGCTTAGCGCCCAGCCCGGTACCTACGATAAACATAAACAAAATCAATTGTAGCGGGGGCGAGCTCGCGCACTTTTCCGCACTAGTGCAAAAAACAGTAAATTGCGTTCTAAAACCGGTAGGGATAAGAGCGGCTTTTCGAAAGTGTACTGAACATATAACAACCTCGTCGGTAGTTATATTTTTGAGCCGTTTGGGGTTGAAACTCTTGGGCCGTGGGGTCCGAGTGCTCATAAGCTTTTCAAAGAATTATCCAAACGCTTAGTTGACACTTCGCGTGACCAAAGGGCTGGCTTTTACCTCGGTCAGAGGTTAAGCATTGCCATACAACGTGGCAATGCGGCCAGCCTTTTGGGCACACTTCCAGTCGACAGCGATGCGGAGGAATTTTATGACGCCATATTTTAGCTAGTAGTTTTTGCCCTTAGTGTATATATAGTACTGAAAAATAGTTTTTTTTATGATTCATTATCTATTAGATAATGGAGAACAAATCCGCGAGCCAGTATAAGATTAACCCAGTGTTAGTTGTTATTTATTTATTTATTATTTATTTAATCTTCATGCAACAACAAGGTACAAAGGCGGACTTAATGCCTTAGGCATTCTCTACCAGTCAACCTAGGGTAGTGGAGAGACAATATGGCAGGTGCATAAAAAAAAAAAAAAATTGTTTAGACAACAAGTATTACAAAATTATATATAAAACTAAAACTAAACACACATACATATTTAATAAAATATATACCTATATATACATACATATAATTATATATATACACAGTAAAGGAGTTTTGAGATGATTCTGCTATTTGTGTAGAAAGTAATTCCAACTTAACTTTCGCTTAAATGCATACTTACTCTTCTTTTCTTGTTATATTATGTACTATTTTAAAAAATTACGTTATACAGGGTGGGCCAGTGCTAAATTCACTTTTGAAACTTATACAAAAAAAAGACTGATAATACTTGAAGTATTTATTTAACAAGTAACTTAACACGTTCTCTGCCGGTAGTATAAAATATAAAAAACACAAAAAAACTTTTTGGTGGAAATATAAGCGTTAGGTCAAAATATACATTTTTATATATGAAGTGTTTTGATCTGCAACTGGATTCCGTAGATATTTCAAAAAAACTTCGTGAGGTCATAATTGACCTACGCGGCGCTGTAATACTTAAAAGTGAATATTCGTTATGGAGGCGCCGGGTAGGGCACGCCTCCGGTCACCCCCACACCTCAGTCGTCCGTAAGCGCTTGCGCCGAACGGTTGAGTTTGTGTCTGTGAACGTTTTTATTTACTGAAATGGATATATCCGATCTAGACTTTGACTTAGATATTTCTCAAGAAGACTTACAACATATTGAAGCACTAGAATCTAGTATTTTTAGTGAGATACGCAATTTGGCCGAGGAAGAAATTAGTAACGATGCTATCCTACCAACAAAAAAACGTTACCGTCGTGTGATTGCAAGTAGCTCCGAAAGTGAAACGGAGTCGGTTGAAAATTATGTCTCTAATCAAATTGCTCGTATAGAAGAAACATCTAATTCAGTACAAAAATGGACACGACCAAGAGGACATCAACCATCCGTCATAGCATTCACGGAACCAACTGGTAAGTGCTAAGTACTTTTTTAACCGACTTCAAAAAAGGTTCTCAGATTGACCTGTGTGTATTTATGTATGTATGTTTGTCTGTGATTATCTCGCGATAATTTTATTTTGGGGCCAGTTGGCTTGCGTGAAATTGTCCATCATAATATTTATTTCTTGCTTACAGGTATGAAGCAACCATATGCGAGAGAATTGAAAAATAGTGCAGCGGGAGAATATTTCAGTGTTTTGGTCCCAGACAGTCTTTTTGAGACGATTGCAAACGAAACAAATTTGTTTGCACAGCAATCACTATCAAAACCCTTAAAACCTAAGTCTCGTGCAAATGAGTGGAAACCGACATCAAAAGATGAGATTAAACAATTATTTGGGTTAATCCTCTACATGGGACTGGTGAAACTTCCTCAAATAAATTTATACTGGAGTAAAGACAGGGTGTTCGGGCAACATTTTCCAGCCACTGTTATGAGCAGGAACCGATGTGAATTGCTTTTGAGAATGATTCACTTCACTGATAATGAGACAGCGGACAAATCCGACAGAATTTTTAAAATTCGACCCCTCATCAATGCTTTGAACGAAAATTTTAAAAAATTGTACGCCCCAAATGAAACCGTATGTGTCGATGAAAGCCAAGTAGCATTTAGAGGGCGCATAATTTTCCGCCAGTATAATAAAAGTAAACGACATAAATATGGCATGAAAATGTTTAAGCTTTGTACCCTCCCGGGATACACCTGTAAGTTACAACTATATGCTGGTAAAAATGATGAAATGGTTAACACAACACCTACAAATGTTGTAATGTCTCTCTGTGATGACATATTAAATTTGGGTCATACAATTGCCACCGACAATTGGTATACCAATTTGGACTTGGCAAATCAACTGCTGAACCACGACACCCACCTAATTGGAACAATTAGAAAGAATAGAAGGGGTTTGCCAATGGCAGTAGTCGACGCCAAACTGGAAAAAGGCGAATCCATAGCTATGGAGAATCAACGGGGTATAACTGTTCTCAAATGGAAGGATAAGCGCGACGTCTTAGTGCTTTCGACGAAACACTCAAATGGCAAACGAACGGTTCTAAAGAAAGGTAGAGCTATTAAAAAACCTAAAATTATACTTGCCTACAATGAAGCAAAAAGTTCAGTCGATATGAGTGATCAAATGACTTCATATTCATCACCACTCAGAAAAACTGTGAAGTGGTACAAAAAGCTGGCCATTGAGCTTATTTTAAACACAGCGCTGGTGAATGCTTGGATTATGTATAAAGAGAACAAAAACACTAATCAGGGTATAGTGCAATTCAGGCGTCAGTTAGTCGAGTATCTTGTGGATTCAGGAGTCGATAAAGAAAATTGTGAACAGCAGCAGGAGAGACCTAAAAGAATGAAACACGAATTGCTGAAAAGAGAGGGACCTGTTGCTAAATTGAGACGTTTCTGCGTCGGTTGCTACAAAGAAAATGTTAAAACACATGGGTCAAAAGTCGCTCGGAATAAAACTAAAAAAGTAGTTACATATTGCAAGAACTGTCCTGGTACAATATATTATTGCCTACAATGCTTCAATAAATCTCACCGTTATTTGTAAAGGTTTTTTTACACCACCTGCTCGATAATGCCCTTTTATACGTCATACAACCATCACTTAAAGCAAGTCATTATGTCCCTAGGGAGATAATGTAGTATGGGCGATCCCTAGGGAATAATGAGATTTGAATTTGGAACGTGAAAAACCGTCAGCATTATGTGAATTAAAATGTAGTGCATCAAACAAGTTTATTCAAATTTCAAACTGGCCACTAATAAAAAAAAAAACAATAAAAAAAAATTCTAAAAAAAGGTAACGAACAAGCGGGAGCGTTATAGAAAATTTAAACTATAGAATCTTTGAGTAGTGAATTTTGTTTGTTTCAAATCTTAAAACATATATATGGATAGCAATTTTCATTGTAATAATCGACCAGAACATCATTTTTTATATCAATAATATGCATTTGGTCCATTGATAAAAATGCAAATGTTTGGGTGTTTTTAGCGGGATTTCTTGAGTGAAGTTCAGTGGCTGTATGGTCTTAAGACCTTGGCCTACCCAAATGGGGCGAAAAGTGGCGGCAAAAAGTGTCACATTTTGGCGCGTAGCATAAAGTAGCATTTGAATTGCGACTATTTTTTACAGATTGTGACTATTTGCTATTATTACTATTCGCTTTCATAATGAACTCTGCACTCGCTTTTCCCCCAGCCTGCCTATGGATTCTGAATCTGCTATGTACGACAATGGCCGGTCTATCTCGGACTCTGTTTCTACTTCTTTGAATAACTCCAGCGTCCGACAGATGGATAGCGACTCGTATGTACCATATTTCGACCCGCAGAAGCCAACGCTGTGTTAATTGTGCTTTAAATATTACTCAAATGAGACAATATTCTTTGGAAGTTGCTGAAATCCGTGATCTGTGATACAAGAATGGGTTTATCCACGGCAGGTAAGAACTATTTAATTAAAATTAAAAAATATGTAAATAAAATACTACAGATGTTGATGTTGAATGATACTTGTTGATGAATAAATAAGCTAATACTTAGAAGTCACTTACATAATGTTTTTAGACGTTGTTCTAATTTTAAACGACGAAGAAAATGATTAACCAAATGAATAAATAAATGTTTGTTTATTTTGCTGTGCTACAGCCGCCATTTTGACTCTAGCAATATAAAAATTAAAACTCGATTTAACTCATTTCCCCCAACTTTTAGATAAACCTGTAATAGCTGTAACAGGTTTATAATTACATAAACTATGAATTGAAGTTGTCTTAATATATGTTCACTGGTGGCCAAATTTTGTATGAATGGTGGTCCATACCCTTTTTGTATTACCTATATGATTTCTTTTACTAAATTGTCTTTTAATTATCTCACAGATGGTGTAAAAAGTAGAGTATCCAACACGGGGATAAAGCTGTCTTTGTCTTGGGTGGCTTGTATTCCTCACTTCACTCAGGTTTCTTCATTAACTCCCTCGCAATGCTCGGGAGTTAATTATATAAATCCCTCACTATCGTTCGGGATTAAAATTAGCAACCTTCGTTTCGTTCGGAATTCAACATCCGCCACCCGCGACTTAAAGACACTGCTTTATCCCCTAGTCACATAATCTACTATTTTAATAAAGTAGTAGCTAACTGTTCAATAAGTATTACAAATAAACACGATTCATAATGGATGCCTTTGTTTTTTCTTATTTGCTTTGCAGTTTCACCCACATTTTCAACAAATTTACGATTACTCAGAAACCATACTGAAGGATTGGTCTACAGCGCCATTCCGGTCACCTGCTATAGAGAAATATTCGGTAATAATGGCCTACGGCTCACAAATCAGTTTCAAACTTAGGTCTACCTTGAGGTCACTGATGCCCTACGCGGCGTCTCGATCTAGTTCAGGTGAGGTCACCGATGACCTACGCGGCAGAGAACGTGTTAATCTACTACTAATGCAATTTATTTTTTAAAAATGACATCGTCTAGATGTTCTCCATTTCGCCGCAAACACTCTTCCAAGCGGAATCGAAAATTTTCAAAAACGCAACGTGTCGGACGTTGCTGTTGATATGGCGGCCATTTCCGCTTGGATATTTTCTTTTAAATTTATTATTGTCTTCGGCTTATTGGAGTACACCTTGTCTTTTAAGAATCCCCACAAAAAGAAATCAGGTGGGGACAGGTCTGGGCTTCGTGGTGGCCACTCGATGTTGCCTCTCTTCGAGATAATTTTTTTAGGGAACATCTCCTTTACGACGTCCATGCTGGCGTTTGATGTGTGGCAGGTTGCGCCATCTTGCTGGAACCAAGTCTGGAAGTTGTATTCTTCAGCCCAGCAAGAGTTGGCCTTAAAAACTCTTGCAGCATTGTCACATATCGGTCGGTATTAACTGTTACTAAGAGACCTCGAGAATTTTCAAAGAAATAAGGCCCAATGATGCCTTTAGCTGATATGGCCGCCCAAGCCGTCACTTTCTGGCTGTGAAGTGGCTTTTGGTGCTTGCGCGAAGGCTGCTCAGCACTCCAGTAACGGCAGTTTTGTTTATTGACGAAGCCGTTAAGGTGAAAGTGGGCTTCGTCCGAGAAAAGGATGTTTCCGAAATTTGAAAATCTCTCTAAGTCTCTAAGTCGAAGTGGCAAATGACGCCCTTTTTATATGGTCATCATGGGTAAGCTCTTGAACCAACTGTATCTTATATGGGTGAAGCTTCAAATCAAATTTCAAAATTCGCCTCAAACTGCTTCGTGAAATCCCCAAAGCCGCCGAACGTCGCCGCGTAGAGAGTTCTGGATTTTCTCGCACAGATTCATTAGCCTCTTCAATCGCTTGCACCGTGCGTACAGCGCGGGGTTGACCTTGACGTCTCATTGGTAGCGTTGAACCGGTTTTATCAAACCTTTTCAGCCATTGTTTGATTAACTGAGTACCCGACACTGCCGGATACTGCTTAAATTGAATTTCACTCGGAACATACGCCGCACAGTAATGTAAGATTAAAGGGCCTATTACACTACTCGATATTCAGATAGTCGTAGTCAACGTCGCGTAGTGTAATAAGGGTTAGACCGGTCTTACTCGGAACAAAATATAAGACGCGTAGTGTAATAGGCCCTTTTTTTTTAATTCATATAAACCAGTGCTTGACTGCGATCCCACCTGATGGATACCTGATCTTTACCATTTTCGTAAAACGCTCGAACAGCGAACGCGCGATGCTCTCCCGTAAATGGACTCATGGTGACTAAGGGTATTACACTACGCGATATTCAGACTGTCTTATTTTTTGTTCCGAGTAAGACCGGTCTAACCCTTATTACACAACGCGACATCGACTAAGACTGTCTGAATATCGAGTAGTGTAATAGGCCCTTAAAACTGCAAGAGACGCGCGACTCGATGACATACCCCGCTCCCCGCTACCCCTCGCGACCAACGATCTATTAGCCAATGAAAAGTGAACTTAGCACTGGCCCACCCTGTATAATACATTTGTAAATAACTATCCATAAAATAGAAATAATGTTTAGTTTGTTATTTTATGAAGAAACTAATCGGTATGGACCTCCATAGAGAATAGTAATATAATAGTTTGGACATCTCTAGACCTGTCACATGCCAAATGCCAATGCCATTTTGATGTTCGCTTCGGCTTTCTTTCAATGCAATCTGTGTTTGCATTTTGCAATCACTTTTTGTGTGCAGTACTAGTCTATAATGAATAAAATTATAGTATAAATAACTTCACAACCATATCAGTTGCCAAATTATGTGCAGCGACGTAACCTTATTACCGTTGTACTAGTTTATAGTGCATCTTGTTTTGATTTGTAGTCTGTTTATAACAAAATGGATATTCTGGAGAAGATTTACCGGAACGTCCGACAACACATTGCTAATTTGTCGGGATCGGTACCAAAAACTGTAGATCTGCTTAATAAATCAGTGGGGAATGTGAAGTTGCCACCTTTTACTAAGGACAATGTACTGTACTATTATTTACCATTACAAGGTCTGGCTAGTTACACAACTTTGTCAGTCAGTGTGATGAACCCACATTTAATGGTCAGGTATGTAAACATTATATCATGAAAACTATAATATGTGCATGTATGTAATTAGATACCTTATTTAAAAATTGTCTGTTTTCTTTTCAGGTTGTTTCCACACAGAGATGTCACAGACATATTATTTTTAACTGCGGGAGGTGGTGCAGGACTATGGCTCTGGGCAAGACCACACATGGCTGCAGCAGCCCCAGCCAGGCGCTTTTCATGGGCATTTCTTGGAGGTTGCTTGTGGCCACTGGGATCCATTTTCTTATGGGCCATCTTAAGAAGCTCAGTGGGCCAAAGACCAGTTATAGGCACAGTTTTAGGTGTTACTACAGGAGGAATGCTCACTAATATTGCTTTAGATTATTTCCACTATGTAGAACTTATGTTCTGTGGAGAAGTAACACTACCTGATGAGACATACAGTCCCAACAGTGATGATGAAAAATATGATATTGATATATAAGAAATATTCAATGTTACTTTATGCTTTACTGGTTAAAATTGATTTAATGAATATGGAAGGGGGGATTTACTTTTATTGTCCCTGGATACAAGGCCAGTTTGCGTGTTGATGATATTCTCATAAAGATTTCTCACTGACAACTCATTGCACTGTCTTCATGTATGAACCCAGTGAAAGGCCAGTGATTAATTTGCAAACTAGCATTATGTCCAGAGCAAATTATGCACATTTGGTAGTCGTTAAGTCTTACTATGTTATGTTGGTGCACCTTCTAGCATGTTGATGTTGTATTATCTTTCAAAGTCTGTCTAGTCTTTCACTAAGTGCTTCCAATAAAATATTTAATAATTTTTCTTATGCATTTTAATTTAAATTTTCTCTTTTAACCCAATAAGCTAAAATTTTTGAATAAATCAAATGTTTGAATGGTTCATTCAATTGAATTCATAAATAGGCACATATAAAATGTCACAAGTCAGTGCACCGTTCCAATTGATTTGTTTCCTCAACAAGAAACAGCATGGGTAGGTACTTTTTTTTTTAAATTATTGATGATTACAATAATAATAGGTATGAGAGGGAAGTCCACATAGTGTCAATATGTAGGTACTATAAAGAAAAGTGGATTGATATAATCTAAGTAAGGTCTACTGTTCTTCCACATTCGCATATAAAAAAGAGGCTACTTTTATAAGAAATAGCTAGTGCCCGTTCGCGTCAGACTCGTAAAACCGCACAATACTATTTGGTCGCAACTTTATGAAGTTTTTTTTTGCGCAGAATGTTAATTCCTTTACTAAAATAAAAGTAGCCTACGTTACTCCTTATAACATCAGCTATCTACCAGTGAACGTCCCATCAAAATCGGTCCAGCCGTTCAGGAATTAGCCAGAACAGACAAAAATTGATAGAGTACCTACTTATCGAATATACTTTCATATGAATTACATTAATTTAGTAAAGAAGTATCTTATCTATAAAAATCATGTGTCACAGTAGGTATTTGTTAATGAACTCCTCCGAAACAAACGGTTTGATTGATTTACCTATGTTTTTTTTTTGTGTATAGTCCCACCCTCCATCTTTTCTTTGATAGTTTATATGGCAGAACGTTTGCCGGGTCAGCTACCTAGTCTTTTAATACCTATATTATAATATAACCCACAATCAGTCGATGTATCGAACGTAAACACGCGTCAAGTAACCTCGATATACTGTTGCCGAACTCCGCATCAGCAGTTTCCTCAGCGGCGCACTGGAGCCAGAGATCAGACGCAGGACCAACGGCTTTACGCGCTTTCCGAGGCACGGGGGTATCACGTACACTATCAACTTACAATCCGGGTTGCTATAATATAATTAGTAATTCTTAAACCTGATAGCAGTTTTTGCCCGACCCGGGAATCAAACCCAAAACCTAACCACAGCATGTACCTAAGGGTTGAGCTATAGGTATCTGAATCTCACCTGCTTCTTTCTTTTTGTAAGAGCGTGTTGCCGACCACCTCATCGATCCCGCCGTGTGCGATCGCATGATCAATCACAGAGATTTATCATGGATTTATCTCTGTAAATTATCAAAAAGGCGGAAGCTTTCTTAATTTATTTAGAATGCTTCCGCTTTCATGAGAATTTATCTCTTTCTGAAAGTTTTAAGGACTTCAGACCGATAAAATTTGTTGGTAGGTATATTACACAATCATTTAGAAATTAAATATTTTCTGTCAATTGTTCGTACTACTTATATTATCTTCTAGACTACGACCCAACTAAATCAGTGACTTGGCGAAAAATTGCGACTTTTTTTGGGAGAAAACAGATCTTCGCTAGGTGCCCTAGTTTTTGATATTGGCCAAGCAAAGGAGATTTTATCTAGGTCGACCGCCCTCTAACCCTTACAACTTTCGAACCAGTGATCGACGAATTCTAATATTTGGTGACTACATTTCTTGTTGATTAAATTTATGAGAAAACAGATATTTGCTAGGTGCCCTAGTTTTTTATATTGGCCAAGCAAAGGAGATTTTCTTTAGGTCGACCGCCCTCTAACCCTTATAACTTTCGAACCAGTGATCGACAAATTCTAATATTTGGTGACTACATTTATTATTGATTAAATTTATGAGAAAACAGATCTTCGCTAGGTGTCCTAGTTTTTCAGATATACATATGTGTGGACAAGCCAGGACTCTCCAGATCAGCCATCTATAAACTCTTAGAGCTGAAACTGCATAAAGCGGACGCCCGCGCGGAAAAATGTGCTCCGATGCGGTGACCTGCGCGGGCATTCGTCGCAGGGACCCGGGCCCCGCGCCCGTATTAATATTAAGTTCCTTCTCTATCAACACGACTACATACACACCGAGTTCAACTAGCGACACTGCGTGGATAATAATCAGTTTTCCACGACGGGGACCGTCCGCATGAACACGCGCTTTGTCGCGCGAAGTTAAACAAGTAGCAACAAGTTAGCAAACCAAGTCCTTTTAGTCTTATCAAGGTTTTTAGTTACTTAAGCTTTATAAGTTACTACTTAGTTTTTTAGACCGGAGATAAAGAACTGCGACTCAATGTAGTTTTAGTCTTTTGACTCCAAGACTTGAGGGTTAAAAGACTAGTCTAGTCATGAGTCTTCAAAAATGAGTCTAGTCTTGTTTTAAAAGCATCACTAGTTTCACCCCTTATAACTTCTGAACCAGTAACCGACCAATTCTGATATTTAGTGACAGATTTCGACCAATTTTTTTGTGTCAGCAAAATTAAAATTCGCGATGGTAAGCCAGAGTTAGCGACACACGAGCTGCACGCCAGCTGCAAAATTGTCGTTTGGAAAGCAGCTTTAGCGCAGTTGACTAACTACATATGGCGTGCAGTTAGGTTAATCGAGTACCTACTTCTCATAGTTGTCAACTGCAAGGGTCGGTAATAAATATTACCTAAGTATAGGAAACAAAAAAAAAAACATTTTCATAATTTTATTACAAGTATAGAATATGGAAATAGTGATGTTACATAATTAATTGTTCTGAGGGGGCTTCGACCATTCCACGTTGAGGATCAAGTGATCATAACCGTGTCCGTTTAATGTCTGGATAGCTTTAGCAGCATCAGCACGGAACTTGAAGTGAACATAAGCAAATCCTTTGCAGTGGCCAGTGCTCTGAAACAAAACAGAAGATTTCTTTTTTGAAATTGTGCTTATTATAAATAAAATTAAAGTCGCTTGATAAAAGGAGAAATGAGAGAGGAGTTTTCAAAATTCACTCCCTAAGGGGATAAAACGGGGGTCCAGTTTATATGGAGAAACCTACTTTGAAGCAAGTGAAACCTCTGGCAGAACTTAGTTTCTACATAAAGTCGTATATGAGCAACTGACGTTATAAGGTAATA
Organism: Mythimna impura; assembly: GCA_905147345.3. Lineage (NCBI taxonomy): Eukaryota > Metazoa > Arthropoda > Insecta > Lepidoptera > Noctuidae > Mythimna > Mythimna impura. The sequence continues at coordinate 16,027,527 of LR990343.1, read as the reverse complement.
TTTCCAATAGGCCTATTGTGGCGGAAATAGGCTATTGGGAACAGGCATACATTATACGTTATCTTTTCAAGCTTGCGCTTGTGGACGAGTGTATAACTTGATGTCTAGGCGCGTGTTACGTGTCATGTGTAAATAATTTCCATTTTTTTTTTCAACTCCAAGCGACTCCTTTTTTTTATTGGGTGGGAAAATCATCTTATGACCGATCCCGCTCTTGGGCGGAGCGGGAGATAATTTCAGACTTTTACTGACTAAAAACCCACTCCTGTTCCTTCTTTGCCTTCGTCCCAGGGCCCCGGGTTTCACTTTCACACTACCCGTGGCCCCAGTAGGCTTTGCCCCTACGATTTGACGACATCTCCCTGAGGCAGTTACCGGACGGTCGGACGGCAAGCCACCCATTGCTCGCCGTCTGCAAGCCCGCGCCTACGGTGGCCGGAAATCGGGATCGGAGTCCCGGCGGCGGTTGGGGCGTGAGGTCCGTTGCCTCGCGCGATCGGACGCCTCCTTTGCTAGCATTACTGCTTCGCAGAAACACGAGGAGGAGTGGCAGGCGACCGCCTGCCACTCCTCCTCGCTCCGGACCATGGCCTGTACCAAGGCCTGGCGCGAGAGATCGCCGCACCAAGCGACCCCTAAATATATGTTTAATTAAAAGCGCCTTATTAGATTTGTAACGTTCGGCTCGACGCTGACATTTGAAAGCCTGGGAGTGAAATATTCATCTAGGCAACCTCGTGTTAGCGAAAACAGGGACCATAAAGTCATCATCTGCTTATTAGAAACTCATTACAGACAATAATTTAAAAAAATAAAATGTTAACCCCGAAATCTTGAGGCACATAAATCTTATAACTTACTTTCTCCTTCGCGAGGTACAGCTTCTGAACGGGACCAAAGCCCTTGACGAGATCGTCAAGATCCGCCTCCACTGCGAAGTTGCTGAGGTTTGAGATACGGATGGCCGCCACATCGCGCGCGCCCGGCGGCTCCCGGCCGGTGCCGCGGCCCGCGCCTCCGTCGCGCAAGTATGGCGCCACGTATTTGTTGGTCGGCGTGGCTTTCGAATCTGTAAATAATAATTGGTATTAGTATGCTTAGTAACTTCTTCATTTAGAGTCCATGGTTAACTCTAAGGGCTATATTTCACGGGGCCCCATGGCGGCGCGACCAGTCGCCGCTACCAACAAAATGTATACAGCTCTATAGAGTTTCTCACCTGGTGTCCGTTTATTTATTTATTAATTCTTAATGCACACAAAAGTACAGAGGCGGACTTAATGCCTTAAGGCATTTTCTACCAGTCAACCTTTGGGTGATGCAGAGACAAATTGTGGTAGGTGCAATATTAAGCATCCGTCCCGTTTCAGTTTCGTTGCGCAACCAATTTAGCGGCGCCACCAACTCGGACGCGAGCACTTAAGGTCCATTTTGATACTGTCTCAGTGTGGTGTAGCAACTCTGGTGTATGTATGGTGTCCCTGTGAAATATAGCCCTAAGACAGTTTGGGATCAATAGGTTGGCTACGTTACTTGACGCACTTCAATAGGTCCTCAAAACAGCAAGTCAAAAGACATGTTCTGGATATAGTAGTAATCTATACTAATATTATAAAGACGAAAGATTTAAATTATTTATATTTTTGTTTGAAATAAACAAACTCAAAAACTACTGGAGTGATTTAAATTCTTTCACCAGTAGAATGTTACTTTATTACTGAGTGACATGTGCTATATATTGTCTACATTCACGCGGACGAAGCTGCTGGCGGAAGCTAGTTTTCCAATATAATAAAAAAAAAAAACATAAATAGTACTGAAGCATAAAGTCTGATATTTCAAAACAATGGTCAATAAATAGTATCCTAGACTTACCAATACCAGCTGCCTTGGCAGCTTCATTGGCTTTAGTCTGAGCCATTTGGGTGTGCTTGAAGGGACAGCTAGTGGTCCAATGGTCTCCCTGGCAGGTTCTGCACTTGAAGATCACACTGCTACTTTGTTGCTGAAATAATACAGGAATTTTAGTCCACTAAAGCATTCACTTTTATTTGTTGATTGAATATTATATTTAGGCCAATCATGTTTTACTGCGGGGGTCTGCAGGTTATAATAAAGCCATCTAATCTTCTAAACTAAAAAAAAAAAATTGTATTTATAAGGTTCATAAACTGCAAGTACTTGTTTGACTTTGAAAATTCTTTCACTGATAGAAAGCAACACTAGGACCACATAAGTAATTTTTAAATTGAATGGGGAATGGAAAGATGCAGCATTTGACAAATCACACATGAGGATTTGAAACAATGGTGACATGTAATATAATCCACCAAAATTAATATGTATGTCAGTCTTGTACAGAAAAGTCACAGCAAAACTATATAACTCAGTTGTATTAGTTGCCATAGCAACAGCATGTAAAGGTACTATTCGAACCTCGGCTGCAGGCTGCGGATGCAGGCAGCACATGCGGCGGCTGTACAAAGCCGGCTGCGGCTGCACGACTGGTCCGTAGTTTTCCCTTTGCCAAATCTTCAATAGATAGATTAGATATTTACTATGATTTGTTGTGAAAAAAAGCGTGGAGCGTTTCCAAAAAGATTAAAGATTACATAAACGCTCCACGCTTTCTTTCATAATAAATCATAGTAAATATCTAATCTATCTATTGAAGATTTGGCAAAGGGAAAACTCTTGAGTCATTAAACTAAATGTCCGAATTATTTTGTAATTTTTAGTGCGTGCTAAAAGCGTGTTTTTTAGTTTTTTAAACTATTATTTTTAAAGAACAGAGTTATGCGCTGGTAATCAGTTTATCTGCTTTCATGAACAGTTAACTGACTGACAATATGGTACCTTTTATCACAAAAAAAATACAGTTCTTGTAGGACATGTCACAGAGCAAAGCCAGCAATGTGAATGGAGGGAGTTAAAGCTGCTATTAACTAAATAGCTACACCTGAAATTAAATTAGTAAAAATCTGTTCCAAGTAAATACCTTGAGACCGTCCAGCTCTCCATCATCAGGGCGCTGGCTTTCTTCTTTGCTGGTAATGAACTGCATGTAGACATCTTCAGCAACGTTAGTTGTAGCTGGATTTGGACCTGGCTTATCATTGGCCGAATCACCAAATTTGCTCCAAGTTTTACGCTTGGCAATGTCCTAAAATAATTACACTTTATGAGCAACATTTGAGTAAATATTATGCTGGTATTATAGAAGAAAGTACAAGTGAATGTCGAACAGCAAACATCTACCTATTTATCTAACAAATATTATAACGATGAAGAGTTTGTTTGGTTGAATGCGGTAATCTCAGGAACTACTGGTTTAAATTGAAAAATTATTTCAGTGTTGTTATTTCAGTGAGATAGCCTACTTCTCAAGGAAGTCTATAGGCTATATAATATCATGCATTAAGAACAGAACAGTAACCAAATAAGCAGGTGAAACTGCATGGGATAGCTAGTAATAAATACTATGCTATAATAAATTGTAATGTCAAAACATGACAAAACTTAAGGAACCTGACATGCCATATTAATCTATTTGGCTGGTATAACTAAACCAAATTATCTTGCCTGCAATAAAATACTCAGATACCTGACCATTATCACATATTTGCCTTACAGCAGCAATTAATATTTAGGTTGGTAAATATTTTTTTAGCAAAATATATATATAAATTAGCTTTTGCCCACCACTTCACTCGCATACATAAAATATAGCCTATGTCACTTAGGAATCAAGCAGCTTTTATCGGTGAATAATTTTTTGCAATTGGACCAGTACTTTCAGAGATTACCTCTTACAAACAAAAAAACAAACTACCTCTTTAAAAAATTATATATCTACACTAATATTATGAAACAAATACATATAAAATATGAGCAAATATATAGATGCTATTACTCTATCTATCATACTGTATTATACCCAAACAACAGCATGACAAAAACAGAAGTACATAAAGTTTAATTAGTAGCTCTACTGTAAACGTTTTTCCTACATATAGATTCCAACATTGAGAAAGCAAGTCAGTGATCTTTATGGAGTGTTAAAGCATTTGATACTTACCTTTGATACTACACGCTTCTCAATTTTATATGTGCGGACAATCTTGACTTTCTTGTTGTCATTGTCGTATTTATATTCTGTTACAATTTTCAATCCATTTTCTACAACTTCAGATGGTGGTGGCAGAGCTCCCTGATCAATTTCAACCTCATCAGCCCATGAGGACTGGATTTCGTCAGCTACAGGCATCTGTGAAATGTGCATTAAATTTTTTGTAATAGATACAACATTATTATTAGTGATGTGATAGCATGTGTAATCTGTATGCCATACTTATTGAACCGAAATTCATTGTAAAAACAACAAGCAGACTGATGATAATGCAATAGCAGTGTGTTTAAGCAGTAATATTACTAGCCTTTGTTTCTTGTAAAAACTATGTTTATAGTGCAATTGTCATGAATTATTTATGACCAGTATGGGACTTTTTCCTCCTTTGCCATTATACATCACACCTCAGCTAAAGATGTCCGCAGTTGTTCTGATCTTAGTTATCTGATCATTTTGTTGACAGTTTAGAATAGATAGTTACACTATTTTAAGTTTTACGCAAATAATAGCTAGGTCGAAATGAAATGACGATAGCAGAAATACAACCACGAAACAAAAACCTGACTTTTGTTGGTTAGAAAACGTGAATGTTTCCAAGATGATAATTCTTTTCCAATATCACTTATATACTACTTACGTTTTATTTCTGGTACTTTAATCACTTTGTAGAATATTTCAATCAAAGAGATATTCCTTAAAATATTCCAGGTTATTCTATTTGACAGAAGAGAACGAGAACAACTAGAATCTTGATGCCCGTCAAAAATCTCAATCCCCCTCCCCCTCGCAGCCAATCCTGTCCTTGCCTTTGCCTAGTTTGACGAAATTCGATCTAGTATTGCAAACGGCAAAAAGAAAACATAAATCAGTGTTTTCGCTAGTGTTCGCCGAAGTACCCTTTCATTTACCCTTCACTTAAAATTAATATAATATTTTATTATTATATTAAAATTAATAATAATTTGTTAAGTATTTAATATATATTATATTATTATATAAGAATAAAATTTGGTATTCGTTGACCTCGAAAAGGCATATGACCGGGTACCTCGTGAGGTTCTGTGGTGGGCCCTTAAGGAGAAAGGTGTGCCTGGGAAGTATGTGCAGTTGATCCGAGCGATGTACAGCCAATGCAGTACCCAAGTCCGGTCTGCAGTGGGCAACACTGGCAGCTTCAGTGTGGCTGTCGGCTTACATCAAGGGTCGGCCCTCAGCCCTTACCTCTTCCTGATGATAATGGACGCTCTGACGTCGGGCATCCAGGAAGAGGCTCCCTGGTGTATGCTGTTTGCCGATGACATTGTGCTGGTTGCCGAGAGTGGCCTAGAGGTCCAGAGCAAATTGGAGGTGTGGTATCACAGACTGGAGAGTGTTGGCTTAAAATTGAGCAGAACGAAAACCGAGTACTTGTTCTGTGATTTCGGTGGTCTCTCCGGTCCTATGCCCTTAGCTCTCGCTGGAACGCCCATACCAATCTGCTCCGACTTTCGGTACCTCGGGTCGCTTATCCAAGGAGATGGCGAGGTAGACCGAGACGTATCAAATCGGATCAATTCAGGATGGATGAAATGGCGACAGGTCACTGGAACAATTTGTGACCCACGGATGCCCCCCAAGTTGAAGGGTAAAATCTACAAGTCCGTGATAAGACCTGTCATACTGTATGGATCAGAATGTTGGGCTGTGAAAAAGACGGATGAAAAAAGATTGCATGTAGCGGAGATGAGAATGTTGAGATGGATGTGTGGTGTAACGAGAATGGATAAAGTGAGAAATAAGTATATTAGAGGAAGTTTGAAAGTGGCGCCAGTGACTGAAAAGTTGAAAGGGAATCGTTTGTCTTGGTATGGTCATGTAAAGAGGAGAGATGAAATGCATGTTACTAAAAGAGTTATGAGTATACATGTGGATGGGTGGAGAGGGAGAGGGAGGCCAAAGAAAAGATGGATGGATTGTGTGAACAGTGATATGAAAGAAAAGGAAGTTAGTGATAGCATGACGGTTGACAGGATAGAATGGAAGGAAAAAACATGTTGTGCCGACCCCAAATAAGATGGGACAAGGGCAAGAAGATGATGATGATGATAAGAATATAATTTGCAATGTTGTAATAATGAATTATGACTAATATGACTTCGAATTGAATTTCTATGTATTAATAATTTGGAATATTTTAATAATATATCGAGACTAATATGATTAATTGTGTTTTTAAATTCTGACTTATATTTTATTATTGTATGCCTCAACGGCGGGACATAGCTGAGCTTATTTTAATTATTTAAGACCTGTATTTATGATGTATACCTATAGTCCACAATAAAGTTGATTTGATTTGATTTGAAAAACGTTTTTGATAAAATTGTTCATAAATCGAAAAAAAAATAAAAATTTCAAAATACCTTATCAAAATTTTGCAGAGGTTAGTTAGTTCAGAGGGAATTTTCGTCTGATTTGTATTTTTTTTTTTTTTAATTGATATAAACCAGTGCTTGACTGCGATCCCACCTGATGGTAAGCAGTGATGCAATCATTGATGGTGAGGCGCACTAGTTTATTAAGAGCCTATTCACTCTAGCCTTGAAGGCACCTAAATTATAGTTGGACGGGAAGACCGCAGCAGGCAAATTGTTCCAGTCCTTCGATGTACGCGGTATAAACGACGAAGCGAAACGCTTAGTCCGGACCGTTGAAGTTTCAACAACGTAAGGGTGGATACTCGCCGTACGTCGGGTTGTCCGATGGTAGAAATGAGATGGCGGAATCAAGTCATGCAATTCCCGCGCACACTCTCCAAAATGCAACCTGTAGAATACCGATAGGCTGGCTACCCTGCGCCTGTGCTCGAGGCTTTGTAGATTGGACTTAACCAAATCTGGATCCCCAATTAGCCTCTTCGCACGCCTTTCCACTGAGTCCAAAGCTGCTAGATGACATATCGATGGTATATTCGTAGTTGGTGCAAAACGTTCCACTGATTCTCAATTTTTTCATATCGCTCCTTACCTCACACAATATAGTATAATTATATAATCATTCTTATATGGTCATAAATTGTATTGTGTGCTATGTACGTATTTGTGTAGTATATTTTAGATCTGATGTGTTTTTTTTCTTAATTTAGATTTTTATTTTGCATTTCTTTCAGTTAACCTCGTAAATAAAATTTCTTAGATAATTATATATTTTAGGTTTGCTGTAAGAATCCAATTGTGAGTGAAGCTCGCCTTTGTACATCAGCTGTCCAATTTTTAAATAATTTGTTAAGTATTTTATGTACAATAAAGAATATAAGAATAAATTTTGTGCAGCAATACTATTATATAGTTTTAAAGATTGTGATTTTTGTAGGTGATAGATAGATAGATATATATACTCTTTATTGTTGTACACCATAAATACAATTACAGTAGCAGCTTAAAATTAATAGGATGTCACAATGAGCGGTCTTATCGCTAAAAGCGATTTTTTCAGACAACTGTTGAGAATGCTACAGAATAAATTTCCCCCAACAAAGGGTAAAGTTCTAGAGTGTAAATACTAGCTGCAAGTGCAATGCAACTAACCCCTTTTTCTATAGTGGCAACAACTTTTTTTAAATGTCAGTAAAATTATAGGAGGACTCCCCAAAATCGACTAACTAGTAACTAAGGTTGGGAAATCACATACAGATGATACAGCAGATTAACGTGGAAGGATGCTTGCGCCTTCTCCGCAAGTACTCTATTCAATAAAACGTAAGGCTGTGTGTGAAATGTAAATGTGTGTCGATGTTCTGCAGGATATACATCCCTGCCTAGTCTCATAGTCTGTGTGCAGCATGTTATCAGCCACGTCTTGCGCATTTCGTATTTCGAATTTATTATAACATTCTAGCTTGCTTTCAATAATAGTTCAGTAATTAGTGAATTTGTTTGTGTAACATGCATGGGCTTCTTTAGTAGATGACTTAAGTATAATGAATCGAAGTTCGGTAGGTGCATCACTATTTAGTTTTGTAGTGGGTGGCGCGCGCAGTACCGTACCGTGGAGCTTGCTGGCGTAATATTAGCGTGCTGGATTGTTGGTACATAATTAAGCGATTGTGAGTCAAGTTAAAATAAACTTAGCGCTAGAAACTTACAAATCGTAGTAGCGTGTGTTTTATAACTGAGTAACAAAAGTATTGATATATTGTATTCCGTAAGTTTCATGCAGTTATTTACTGTGCTTGTGATTGTAACCATTGAAATGGAATGATGTCAAAACACTTGTGATAAACTTGTTTGTAACTTTATAATACCATCCAAGTTCCAAGTAAGCTTATGCATTTGATTACTGATTGCCTTGTTGGCTCAATATATTACTGAAACATTTTGCGAAAAGTTACGTTGATAGAGGTAAACTGTAGACAGTCTTGTAATTCAATTAAGTTTACTATCAAAACTAAAGCTTTCAACAGCTATTATATCACTGAAAGTAGCCAAACTTTTTATTGCTTTAATTTTTCAATATTTTTGACGAAACTTACACCATCATTATATTCCTAAATTCCTTACAGATTTTAATAATAACATCAGTAGAGTAATAAATTATTTTTTCAGGGGTCACCTAATTAAGGATGTTGCGCTTTCTAAGCAGAAGAGGGCGTTCATCTAGTCAAAACCGCAATAAACAAACCCAGAAGGCATCAAGCAACAAAAATTTGATACAATGCAAAGTATTATTACTTGATGACACAGATTTGTCTATTAACCTATCTAAAAAGGCCAGTGCAAATGACCTTTATGAGCAAGTTTTTTACTCTCTTGATTTGATTGAAAAAGATTATTTTGGACTGCAGTTTACTGATACTCATAATGTCAAACATTGGTTGGATCCAACTAAAACCATTAAAAAGCAAGTGAAAATAGGACCACCTTACACTTTGAGACTCAAAGTAAAATTCTATTCATCTGAACCCAATAACTTAAGGGAAGAATTAACTAGATATCAGTTCTTCTTGCAATTGAAGAAGGATATATTAGAGAGCAAGCTTGAGTGCCCACATTCAACGGCAGTTGAATTAGCTGCATTAGCCCTACAGTCTGAGCTAGGAGATTTTGATGAAAATGTTCACACTCCTGCAACTGTATCAGAGTTTAGATTTGTGCCTAATCAAACTGAAGAAATGGAGATTGAAATATTAGAAGAGTACAAGAAATGTAAAGGTCTAACTCCTGCTCAAGCTGAAGTTAACTATTTGAATAAAGCAAAGTGGCTTGAAATGTATGGTGTTGACATGCACATTGTCTTAGGTAAAGATGGGTGTGAGTATCACCTGGGATTAACACCAACAGGCATTCTCGTTTTTGAAGGGCCTCAAAAAATAGGTCTATTCTTCTGGCCTAAGATTAGTAAGTTGGATTTCAAAAAAAAGAAACTTACTCTTGTTGTGGTTGAAGATGATGACCAAGGGCGAGAACAAGAGCATACCTTTGTGTTTAGACTGCACAATGAAAAAGCTTGTAAGCATCTTTGGAAATGTGCAGTGGAACACCACACTTTCTTCCGCTTGAGAGCACCAGTTAAAGGACCTTCAGCCCGACAAAACTTCTTCAGAATGGGTTCCCGATTCCAATACTCTGGTAAAACAGAATATCAGACCACTCAGCAAAATCGCGCCAGACGCACAGTTCAGTTCGAAAGGCGACCCAGTCAACGATTCGCGCGCCGTCAGAGCCATGTGTTGAGGGAACGTGAGAAACAGAGTGTAGTTAAACCAGAAACTGCACCATCTGAGGCAGCTATTGAACTTCCAAGCACATCATCTGATACAACAGCAGTGCTAGTACCTGAAATTGATACTTTATCAAGAAAGAGTAGTGCTAAATCACAGAAGTCCACCCTCATTGAAGCTGAGTCCAAACCTGAGTTTGGTGAACCATCAACGAAGAATCTTCTGAATGAAGAACCAGCTGAAGAAGTGTTGATGTCGAAAGACGATGCTATTAGCAACAAAGTGCTATTCAAAATGGATAAATCTCTAAATGAGGAAAAGAAGAGCAATTTAACTCAACTTGTGATTAATAAACCCGCTTGCAGCTGTTCACCTGTTACAGAATCAAACCCACTGAATGATCTCCTTATGAGCTTAGTTAAAGAAAAACTGAACAATGATGACTCCAAGAATGAAGCAAAGAGAGATCAGTTGGACTCGGCAAGTGAAAAAGAAGTCCCCAACAATCAAACAAAATGTTATCTTTCATCTACTAAGGCTCTACCACCTGGCCAATTAAAATGTAATAATATTTTGAAAGCTAGAGAAAATGAGGTGAAGGTGATTAATGAGTCCACTAACATCAATTTGGCCATACCATCCACCCCTTCACCAAAAATATTGAATGAGCCCACAAACCCCATTAATTCGCAATATGTGTCAATTGTAGTGGTAGAACCTCCTCATAATCAAGCAAAGTTGGCTTCTCCTAAGCCTATAGAAAAGAAAGAAGATGTAACTCCCAAAGTGCAGCCTATATCATCTTTGTCGCCCTGGCTTGTTTCTTCTGAACCAAGCTCACCTTCAGGAATTGGGGAAAAGGAAATTACAATTATTCATCGTAAGTCTGTTATTACTACACAGCTATAGTTTAACTATATTAAGTATATTTTAAAATAACCATTTGTTTAAAAAGCAAATGACAATTTACTGTAATAATGCATGTTTTGTTTTCAAAATAATCGATTTATCTAAGTAGTGCCTTACAAATTTGCCTATTTTTAAAAAGTAAGAATGAAATTTTACAAAAAAAAGTTTAGTAATAATTTACTTCTAGTTAATATAATTTTAGCAGATATCTCCAATATTCTACATCGGAAATTATTGAGACTGTTTATGTGCAAAACCTATTTGGAGGAAATTAGTATACCCTAGGGCAAATTAGTCCGTCCAAAGTGTGTTACAACTAACTAATTAAACCTAGGGTAAGCTAGTTCACGGAAAGTACATTAGAGAATGAAACATTCCTTGCTTAGTACAATTATAATGACAATATGAATTTTCGCTTTCAAAGTTTCGACGGAAACCTAAAGCGAGATGATGCCTTTATTACCACAATATATTAACATTATGTGTCAGCAGGTTTCATTCCGCTTGGGTGTACTAAGTAGATATCGATACTTATTTAGAGTACCTTAACCAATACTTAAACATTACCATGTACTTAACTATTGTACTTAGCATTTTACATTTTTATGACTAAATATGAGATTAGCATAATTATTTTTAAGAGAATTTATTTTTGACAAATTATCAACCTAGTATTTTTATATCTAGAGATGAGTTATATAAACATTCCTTTTATTTACTTATACAGAATATTTTTAATCAGTGCAACACTATCTATAAAATTACCAACTTTACTTCTTAAAAATATTGCTCTTAAAAAGCTACCTAGGGTAGGTAGCTTTTTAAGAGCAATTCAGGAGTTTAGTTTACAGGAGTAACTGAACCTAAGTATTGGTTAAAAAATATCCTGCATAAAATAGTAGTATTTTTGATGCCGTCCTTATTCAATTATTCTGTAACAACATATACACTTAGCATTAAGTACAACATATCAGTATTATGAAATGAAACAACTAGCAAGATAGTGCCATAGTTTATAAAATTGCCATTCGAAAATGCTCTCAAAACCTTACATCAAATCCCTTTTTAAATCGAGATTTGTATTAGATTATTGTATATTCCTTAAATACAACAAATACAAGTATTTATCAATAGGTATGTATATGTATCTTGCCTACAGTATATTAATAAGCTGGTTATTGGTTAGCACAGGAAAATAACACTAATAAATTAATAATAAAACGGCAATGATTTACATTCATTTACATGTCGTTAAACTCGTTAAAAAATTTAAGGCCCGTTTTGACATTTGAGAAATACCCTAGAATGTAACTTTGAACGAAACTGAAAGAAACAATAAAATAAAAATTATTACAGTGTTTAAAAAAAATTCCATACTTTTTAGGCGCGTTAAATAATGTGATGGAATATATTGTGAGTATTCTTTTTGCATATTTAAGTATTCGTTTTGATAGATGTCACAACATGCCTTTTATTTTTTGACAACTTTAGCTTTTATTAATTCATAACTTACCTAAAAAACTAGATTAAGTTGTTTCTTTCATTTTAAACACATTCGCAATGGATGATTTAATAAGTTCTTTTTAGAGATCTGGCCAATGGTAGACAGAGAAACGAGTCCAATGAAATTTTTTTATACATTCAGTTTTTAAATGTGTTAGATAGAACTTTACAGTTACTATTCATAGGTATTAATTTAATAAAGGTAATTATGTTGATAATACATTAAGACTTTCATATTACAAATATCGTGCCAATTAACGAATATTACAAGGTGCTTGGGAACAATATGACCGATTAGTATAAATCGAATCTCGATGAGTAGATATCCAACTGGTTATCATTAAATAATACTTATATAAGTCTGCAATTAAAATGTACAAAGCAGTCACAATACTGACCATCGATATATTAATAATAAGTAATTGTTTTTATCAATATGTATGGTTATTATATGTTACGATTATTCGGATACGTAGGCGCAGAAGTTACAGCTTACAGCCGAAATGTGCGGTTACTTGCTTAGGGTAAACAAGGCGGCTTACAGCCGAAGTTTGGCTACACACATGTATTTCATAAATGATTAATGACATTTATTTTGCAAGTAGGTTTCAAAACACACTTTTACACGTCAAAAGTCTATACAACAAATATGTAATATTCTGATATGGTCTTTTGAGTAAAGAACCACACAAATTTGATTAGACCTGTCCAGTCAGTGCAAGCATTAGTCAGTATTCGTAAAGCTCAACTCAGGACTGCTAAGGAGATCAACGACTTCCGCTAGCTGAAATTAGGTTTATTTAGACCATTAAAGTCGGTGATAAAAGTATCTTCACTCCGGCTCATTGCCGTAACGGAAGCAAGCATTTGCCTATTACTTGTTTTGTTACGTCTACCTACCTAAATTTAAAAAATAATCATACCTGTACTGCGCACTGCGCAGCATATATATCAAATTATGTACTTACCCACTCTTAAAAATATTAATTTCATATTTTATTGTTAGCTTAGCTGTCATTGCTAGCTTTGATTTAATTTAATTAGCCGGTAACTAAAACTTCGAAAAGTTGAAATATTTTAAAATATAATTTTTTTTTTTTGTATGCAATGCATCTATTTGATTTGACAATTGTTTATGTTTTTAGATGTAAGACGAAAATATCGATAATTAATGTATGACGAGTGTGTTACATAATTCAGAAAAGTGTAACCTCGAATAACACGTTCCCATAAGTTTACTAATCCGAAACACTTCACAACGAATGCACGCTGCTACGAAAGATCTAACGCCACAGTCATGGAATCTCGAATAACCCATCTCTAATTCACCAATTCGAGTCAATTAACAACAAATCCGCGCTTCTACGAATAACTTATCGCAGAAGCTCAATTTTTTTATTTTGATTGCTAAATGAATAAAAACTATTTATTAATAAGTTAATTTGAGATTCCATGACTGTGGCGTTAGGTTTTTCGTAGCAGCGTGCATTCGTTGTGAAGAGTTTCCTATTAGTAAACATACGGGGACGTGTTATTCGATATTACAGTTTTCTGAATCATGTAATTCGAGATCGCATGGCTACGGCGTTAAGTTTTTCGTGGTAACATGCATTCGTTGTTAAGTGTTTCAGATTAGTAAACTTACGGGAACGTGTTATTCGATGTTACACTTTTCTCAATTATGTAACACACTCACGTATGACTGCGAAGGTCCCCAGTCGGCCATTTTTCAATCTTATTTTTAAGGATAGAGGGGGCTACAAGTGGTCGACTGGGAAATTTCGCGGTATTTATAGGTATCTACGTGTATTGTTATTCGCATTATTTTACCATATAATAAAATATTTATTTTATTTCAAAGAATTTTATTTCTCGTTTATAGTTTTGGTATTACTTACATACCTACATATCATATCATTAACCGACTTCAAAAAGATGGAGGTTCTATGTTCGGCTGAATGTATTTTTTTATGTATGTTCACCGATTTTTCGGTCAATTGTGGACCGATTTAGAAAGTTATATTTTTTATTGAAAGGTTATGCTTCCAAGTTGGTCCCATAGAAATATTGTTATGATCTGATCATGAACTTCGAATATATGGAACGGAACTCCTCACAGGATCACAGCAGAACTGTCGTAACAAGTAAAATTGCTTTGTTTAAACGTGTACCTAGTCGATGACGGACTGAAAGAAAAGGGGATATATCGAACTGATCTGATGATGAAGCCGGAAGGTATGTAGGTACCGGAACTCGGTAATAAATTAATGTACATAACCTAACCGTGTTTGGGTTTATTAGAGATGCACTCTGGCTATAAGGTATTTAAGTTTGGCTGAGGGGTACTTTTTAGTGGTGGTACCATAACTAAAAAGTGTAGGTAAAATAAAAAACATGTTACAAAAAAAAAAGACACTGAAATGTGCAAAATAACTTTAATTTCTAAAGTCGGTGTTAAATAACGAAGAGTAAACACCGACTTCCGAAATTAAGTTATTTTGTACATTTCACTGTTTTTTTAGGGTTCCGTATATCAAAAGGAAAAAACGAAACCCTTATAGGATCACTTTGTTGTCCGTCCGTCTGTCTGTCTGTCGGGACCCTTTATCTCGGGAACGCGTGGAGGTATCGAGTTGAAATTAAAACCATATACTTACTCAAGCTTGCGGTCCCTTAAAGCTGTGAAAAAATCAAACAACTAAATTAACGAAAAAAAGATACTTACGGCCGTTTGTCGCAAAAAACGTGTATTTCGACACTCAAGGGAATCAAAATTCATAGGGTACTTCCCGTTAATCTACAATCCTGAAATTTGGCATGAAGCAAGATCTCATAACACAAGTAGGTACTTATAGGAAAAAATCTGAAAACTGTAAATAGTTACGTCACAAAAAAAAACTGCGATTCAGAAAAATCTTCGTAACTCAATTCGGGAATTGAACTGTTTTCACAGGTAAGTTTGTACGGAACCCTCAGTGCGCGAGTTCGATTCGCACTTGCTCAGTTTTTTTACATTGAACTCTGTTGTTTTTTTTTTTAACTTTTTATTTTACCTAGGTAAGTAGGTACTCCTAATAACTTGGAAAACAACTACCTACATAAGACATTTTTGGCTTCCCTAGACCATTTAATATCGTTTGTTTTTAATGATTTAGGTGCGTAGAAATTAGACATATGAAATTAAATAAAAATGTTGGTATAGATAAGCCAGATTTTTGCTCATCGCGCCCCACGCACAAGTTTTATCGCTTAGTGCCATGCTCTGCTCATTGTTACCGTTAAGATATCGCTCAGATTTTTCGCCCCTATTGCTTGACATCTCAGGTCAAGGTCTAGTTTACTTCAAGAAAATCCAGCACTGTAGAAATGTAGCTTACAGCTAAAAAACCTGCAAAAACTAAAGTCTTCACGTCAAGTTATACGTTTTGTAAGGTTTCCATACACAGAGGTGAACTAGCAGTCTCGGCCGCCTTGGGCCGCTAAACTGGCGCATAAATGTGGACCTAAATAAAAATATTTACCAAATTAGCCATATATAACGATAAAATCAAGTAGTTTTCCGCTCGTCGCTCTGCACTGTTGCTGAGCAGATATTCGGATTTGCAGCCCAGTTGGCCTAAGGCAAATTAGCCACGGTTCAAACCTAGGTATAAGACCTACCTACTTGATATGTTTAAGATTTTAAAATTATCAAATGTTTTTTTTCTACGTCATTGACATTTCTATGTCACAAATTCACATCTGATGCACTAAAAATATTTACGGAAATATAAAATATTTTGAAAACTATTACAAAAATGAAGAGGTCTACTGACAAAATTTCTTCAGAAAAGTCATCTGATTATCTCGGGAATGTGTTCTCATTCAAACGATATTTTATAAATAACTTGGACTCTTATCATGGAGAGTTCTTATTGAAGGAAGTTTCTAAAGTGATAAGCGAGAAGAATGCTGCGTCGGCTCCTCCTTCAGTAACTCTCATTGGAGAAGACGCAGTTTTAGATGCCCCGGAGCCTGAACAGCCTTACGAAATTATAGGTAAGTTGTTTTGGCTTATGTCTGCTATATTTTTTTTTAATTCTTGATAGGTTCGCGCTTGACCGCTATCTCACCTGATGGAAATATGGTAAAAAATTATTCCTTCCTCACGCCCCTAACCCTAAGGAATTATTCGAAAAAGTTACCGTAACCCGGAAACGTAAAGAGCGACTAAAGGAACACGGTTCAGTAAAAGTCTGACAATCCCCGGCCCCAATCAATCGCTCCACGCAGAGCGAGGGAAGTCATTGGATGATTTCCCCCTAAAAAAAATGCCCTTAGGTACCCCGTGCGTAGTAGAATGTGTAGGTACCCCAATATATATTCTGATTTCTGTATCATAACGTGATGTGTAAATCAGTCGGCTGATACTCGTAGTACGGACAGCGTCATCAACTGGTTAGGTACCTCCTTTTCTAAGGTATTTGAATGAGATGAAAGAGGGGTACCCAATTGATGCTACTGTATGGTCTGGACCTACCAACATACTAATTTTAAGTTATATTTTATGGTTGCAAAACCTACCAGGTACTGTTACCAACCCTAGTATCAAGACTTTGGATCATGTGGCCAGGATTGTAACTAAAGATGAATGTATACCGATAATGTTGACATGCGGCACTGTTATATTGGATGTCAGTTGCGACAGAGAAGAGCTTAGAATTGCAATGGAATACATAGAACGTAAGCTTTTAATTTAAATTACTTCACCAAGTAGATTACCTACAGGAAAAATAATTGCGTACCTACTTGTCTGAGTTTATTTTTATACAATATTTTGTACTAAACAACAAATAGGTGCTTACCTTACACTGAAAATAAATCTTTTTCTGGAAACCGCATCAAAATCGGTTATAAAATGAAACAGCTAATATTTATATGAGCCAGACTGGCGCGTAGTTGACATACACATATCTAATGACTGTGACGTCACATTTTAGTTTGTACATCCTTTTTCTGTTACTTGACAGTTTTCCCTGCCACCAGATTTAACTAAGTAACTAACCAATTTTGAACTATTTTTTTTTAATAAATATGTGGTTTTGGATAAAATCATTGTTTGATAATAAAAAATAAAAACTGAATCTAGTACCTGCCCAAAGGCACATCACTCTTGTTAGTAAGCAAAGAGATAAGGGTCCCCGAAATAGTCAATTGTTATCAATTTTGCACAAATCCAGAGTCCAGTCCTACCAAAAATAACTAAAAACATTTAAATAGAAAAACCCTATAACACTGAATGAACGAACCGAGAATCGAACACAGTTCATGTTTAGTAGTACCTAGTGCTTGCGACCCATAGACCAACGAGGTGTAAAGTCGCTACTTAAAATTGTGCTTATTTTTTTGTTAAACTTGTTAAAGTTACCAACAAATAGAAATATATATGTATGTTTATCAGTTGTCTAGTACTCATAGCACAAGCTCTGCTTAGTTTGGGACTAGTATGGCGTTGTGTGAAAGTTGTGGAATATTATTATTATTATTATTAAATACTTACAACTGAGAGGGTACTTACGTATTATTACAATTTGTTTATTCTGACAGTTTTGAAGCAGTTGCTGGAGAAACAGGCTCCGCCACCGAAGCCAGCAGACCAGGACAATCCAGCTGCAGCCACGTCTACCGCACTCGACGGTGCTGGAGACTTCATGAGGCGGTATTTGATACTGATATCCACTGTCATGACTTGGGCTTGCACCAAACCACTGGATCCGGTAAGTCCAAATTTGTTAGAAATATTTCCTCGTGCGTTTTGATCTGCCGAGGCCGATCTGCCTCAAAAAACACGATAAACCGTTGATCCCGGCAGTCATTGTAGATCTCTGACAGTCGTTGCATATCTCTGACAGTCGGTATTTAGTAACCAGAAAATCTGGCACCAGTTCTGCAATGGGTTGTGGAGGTTAAATAAACAGTGACTCCATGTAAAAACAGATATTCAGCTACATCCAGTTACTGAAGAAGTTGGAATTACGCGAGGCAGATTGATTGAGATTCCCGTACCTTAGCATTATACTCGTACCTACTAAGTTTTCCTATCCTAACTTCTGGTTACTGCAGCGCAATTTGGTAGATGATGATGTGTATATCTAAACTAGGTACAATGGTTATTATTTGCATTCGAAACCCTTCACAGGACAATCCAGAAATGCCTTTCGTAGAAACCGATTTCAGAAAAAGGAAACCGCATCCGAACTATAAGTTGCACTATGACGCTGAAAATGCAGTGATTGGCATAGCCAGGAAATATAGGTCGATAATCGGGTAAGTTTAAAAGTCAATTGTTCTCTCTCCACTCGTAAGGGCATCGGTCTCGTTATTGGTCACTAGTAAGTATAACTGTAGGTAGGTACGTCAATGGTAACAGAACCGGTATAGTCTGTTTTTTTTATTTTAATGAAACTCATACTCAAACAAAGGTAGGAAGAGTGACTATACTAGGTTAGACGAAGGTCAAAATATTAAGTACAATTGACGTAGTGCCTACTGTAGGTTATAATTATTTGCCTACCGATAAAAACATTGCATACCAAATCAACTAGTTGGGTAGTTAAACGGGTGACCAGACGGTTGCAAACTAGCGTTGCAACCAAGGTGACCTTGCTAGTTTCAATCCGTGTAGACAGCAGTTGTAATCCATGACCTTCAACGCCATTGGTTAGGTGGGGGGCGTGTCTTTCCAACCACAGTGAATGATTTGCGAACGTGTTGGCGCGTGGTTTACATCCATGTAGCCTCAACAAAAACCAAACACATTTAACCAAGTTCCAACCAAGTTGACCTTAATTGGAATTGGAACGGTAGTTTGCAACCGTCTGGTCCACGCTTTATGAATGGATAAGAGATACCGAAGATTGAACTCGAGCGTTCAATTGGAGATTAGGTAGGTATCCGTATGTCCAGTAGTAGACCATGTAAAGGTTTCAAGATGAATACTTGATGTACATATAGATTTACCTACAAAACAATATACGTTTATAAAATATAATTATAGTGAGCTGCAGTGATAAGTGGAAAACTGCAGACCGACAGTGGGTATGATGAAATATCTTGTGTTAACAGAGCGACAGTAATTGCTGCAGGAGTGACATACGGTGGTAGAGAAGACGTACTTTTCTACTGGTTTCAAAAGGCTTGGGAGTGCGAGCCGATTATGCCTATACTTGGCCGAGGATCTAATGCCGTACCTCTGATACATGTTGCAGACTTGGCACAGTGAGTATTGGGGATATTGTTATCCTGCTATCATTGTTCGTTGGTAAATATTTTGTTTCCCCTGTAGGTAAACCGGTTTTAACAAGATTTCGAAAACCAAACTATTGCCGTGTTTAGTAGACCATACTGTGTTTAAAACAAACAGTAATTTGATATCAATATAGGGAAGGCTTCAGTTCTCACGTATTTAATAGAGTTCACTGCTACAGATAAGTTCGTACGAGATGAGATAGATTTGGTAGAATAGTTTTGGTACCTGGGTTCTTAATCAAACAGTTGTTAATAATATACTACACGATACCATTCCTTCCAGAATTGTCTACAACCTGCTTCAGGATTTTCCAAAAAAGCTTTACATATTAGCTGTAGAACAGAACGTTTCGAAACAAAAAGAAGTAAGTAACAGTGAGGTTCATTATCTCTTTGACTAGAGTGTAGTATGTTCCTACGATAAATGCATTCCTTTTGCAGATAATAAAGCCACTTGGACGCACTATTGGTTCTGGAATGTTCAAATGTATTCCACCTGAAGACGCTTTCTTAATTCCAGAAATTGATGTAAGTAAGGAGTTTTTTGCATCTTTAGATCTTCTAGGTTGTTTGAAGTTATAAGTTAGCGATCTACTTTTAACCATTGTTTATAAAATTACAGCAAAGAATATATGATTTGATCAATCTAAATTTGCATATGGAGCCGACTTTCATTGTCGAGACAATGCCGATACAGTGGGTATCTGAATTGACCTTTGCGGAGAACGTGCACACTCTTATGAAGCAATTTAAGAAAGAGAGGGGATTGAAACCTTTTAAGGTGCTTAATAACAAAAGGTTTAGCTAACTGTCGTTTATTGTTACAAGGTAAACCGCCACTAGAATTCACACATGTACGTTCCCACAGATTATCATATACGGCCCGCCAATTACTGGAAAAACGACTTTGGCAAAAAGTATTTGTGAAGCTTATGGTCTTGTCTACGTTTCACCAGAAACAGTGGCTCAAGATTTGCTGGATGAGTTAGTTAGTACCTACCTAATAAACTTTTTATTTACATGTGCATCATACACATTATAGAATGTCATGGAACACAGATGGCTGTTCTGTTCATAACACTCAGATAAACTTATCAATAGCAGCGTGCCCATTGTAATTGATAACAAGTGAGTCATTTTTCGAATAGCTAAGCGAGCGTTTGCTATTGCGCAGGACATTCTACGACTGGCCTGTTGGTCCAGTGGTTAGTGACCCTGACTGCTATGCCGGAGGTCGTGGGTTCGATTCCCACCCAGGATAAAATGTTTGTGTGATGAGCACGATCATTTGTTCTGTGTTTGGGTGTAATTTATCTATAATATGTATGTATTTAGAAATATATAAGTATGTTTATCAGTTGTCTAGTACTCATAACACAAGCTCTGCTTAGCTTGGGACGGCGTTGTGTTGATAGTTGTGGAATATTATATTATATTCTCTAAATAATTGCATGTCATTTGAAATTGATACACAGAATGTAGCTTTAGTTATCTACCTATTTATATAATTTTCCAGAAAATATAAGCTGGTTTCCACTTATGGGTTTACGAAAAGGTTGTCAACATAATACTATATTAACACTTTCGGTGCCAAGAACATAGTACAATAGTTAATTCGTGTACTGATAACTCGCCTCCAGAGTCATTGTTATAAGTATTGTTAATTTGTGTTCATGCTACGACTAGCGAGTTCAAATCTAAATATGCTTAGCATTTACTTAGGGAATTAATTACATGGCTTGATTCCGCCTTCACCTATCTACCATCGACAACCCGACGTACAGCGAGTGCACCTTTACATTGTTCCTCTACGGTCCGGACTAAGAGTTTTGCCCCTTCGTTTATACTGAAATTACTGGAACAATTTGTCTGCTGTGGTCTTCTCGTCCGATAAGCTTACTATAAGTTAGGGTTGGGATCGCAGTCAAGCACTAGTTTATATCATTAAAAAACAGCACATATTTTTTTTGTTTTCAATTATTTTATGACTATGCTATATACGAGTACTATGGTGTCTTTGGCACCGGAAATGTTAGGTAAATTATTGCCGTCCTATCGCAGTCGTTTCGTGTGCGACATTGGGAGATCGGCGAAACAGCTGCACTAGGCATGCCTACTTTTGGAGAAGAGGAAGATGTCAACTTGATGGATGCTGACGACGATGTCGACGATGAGGACGGGACGACTCAGGAACAAACGAGGCAAACCTTGGCTATCCTGCAGTCGGGGCGACAGCTTTCCGATGAAGAAATTATGGCGTAATTTTTACAATTGTCCTAATTTGTACTAGTAGCTAGAAACGTCATTGCACTATAATAATAATAATGGACGAAGTTGTCATGACGAATAACTACCGGAGATTTATTGTGAAGGATGGCACGGTTGACATCTGTCGGGCATGTCACCATCCAAGTGAATTAATCCGTCAGATTATCTCTGGTTGTTCTCATCTAGCTAACCGGGACACAACCTTGTAGCCAGAATTATCAATCAGAAACTTGCTCTGAAACACTCTCTTGTGGGATCGGAGGTACCATACTTCAGGTATGTGCCCGATCCAGTTCTCGATAATGGCGATATCACATGGTACCTACTGGGATCGGTCCATTATCACTGGCAGGACTATTGTAGCCAATAAGCCTGATACAGTGGTGCTGGACCGAAGCGAGAGGCGTGCAATGATTGTTGCTTAAACAATATTGTTGAGATCTACCCGCGACTACCGCTTGCTAGAATACGCTTATTCTTTCTCTCCCAGTTTTAATTAGGCTAAACCCAGTAAAAAGTGAATCGCTACGTCTAAAACCTATGCGAGTGTAAAGCTTAAAACTCAAGTGCTTCAAAACAGTGTCAGTGAATCTACATTCTAGCTGCAATTACTGAAAATATAATGGAATCTGTGTATAGCAAAACTTTGAACCTGATCGATACGGGTAAGTCACCGCGTGCGAGCGCCGCACTTCTACTTACACTGTACCTGTCGCAGTCACCAAGTCGATACGAGCTGCCTCTAGCTCGCTCACACACTTGTCACGCGCCTACCAAACTCGCACTTATTTGTGAAATAAAATTTCGTTTTCAAACGTAAACAAACCGTTAAAATAAATTCGTTATGCTAAGCTTGTAAGCAGGATATAACGACTGATAGACTGATTAAATGTTCAAACTGCGATACTAACTATCGCAAAAAATGTGTAAACGCAGCCTTGATTGACACCAAAAAGCAAAATGATTTCTGGCTTTGTGCTTCCTGTCGAGCTAAGGCACCTCACACTGATAACAGCAATGCTCCCGTACGTTCAGCGTCTGCGAGTGCCGAGCTTGGCGTCGCGAACGTGAATACGCAATTTCGCGGTTGCAAGCGTATGGCCATTAGTGTATAATCTAAGGTATAGCCGTGGGATCACCCGGTAGAGATGTTCCTGAGAACTCGGTGTCTTTTGCTGATTTCGTATCTGAGTTACGGATTATGCGATCGGACGTGGACGTGATTAACTTATCACTGAAGACAGTGTTTGATGGTATTAATAAATGCAATACACGCCTCGATAGCTGAGAAAACAAAATTCAATCCCTCGAGCATAAAAGTAGATAATATGCAAGTGGTCATTTTGGTACAGCCGTGCTATTCTGTAAATGGTAAATCATTTCGAAACTCATTTCACAAATCATCTCGAATGTCACACTCAGCGAATTGTATTTCAGAATACCAAATCCTATAGACAAATTTGTAGATAAATGTCAAAATACTCAACCGTTTTAGTTCCTCTCACTTTGATCATCACTCGGTGGCGCCAGTGTCGAATTCACTCCATTTCAGAATACGAAACTTTAATTTCACCATGATTTCACTGCGGCTTCAGAAGTGATTTCGCAAATAAACTTTTCAGAATAGCAAGGCAGGCCATGGTCCGGAGCGATGGCCATCGCGCCCCAGTCGCCGGGATTCCGATCCAGATTTCCGGCCACCGTAGGCGCGGGCTTGCGAACGGCGAGCAATGGGTAGCTCGCCGTCTGACCGTTCAGTAACCGTCCGGACCGAGCCCAAGCCGTCGACGGCGCGTAATGTTCCACGCGCGCCTCAAAGAGATGTCAGCAACCGTAGGGGCCCTGCAGGGTCGAAGCCTACTGGGGCCATGGGTGATGCGAAAGAGATCGCTGGGGCCCTGGAACAATGGCAAAGAAGGAACAGGAGTCGGTTTTTAGTCAATAAAAGTCTGATACGCCCTCGCTCCGCCCAAGAGCGTGGTATGGGTTTTTAGTCAGTAAAAGTCTGATACAGTTAACCTTGGACGAAATCGACTGGACAGTTCGGGTAGGCCAAAAGAAAACACCTGCTTCCGACTCTTGTTCCCAAGGCCAATTATTGTAAGACTCCTAAGAAGGTCAAAAAGAGATGAGTTGATATCAATCAGCAATCTTTCTTCCAAGGACATTGATGTCAAAGGAACTGTCTCTAAGATATTTGTAAACCGAGCATCTAACAAAGGAAAATCGTATGTTGTATCGTGAGGCACGGGCCCGCGCACGGAACACGGGCCACAAATACTGCTGGATAAACAGCAGTCGTATAGGTACTCGTCCGCAAGTCCGAGGGATAACCAGCCATAACTATCAAGAACATTGAAGAACTCGATCTCTTTCTTGGAACTCATACTTCTGTTCAAATTGCAAACAGTAAAAAAAAAAATGTCTTCATAATTTTATAATGTACCTCGGGAAATTGAATAGTGTGTGGTCTATAATAAATACTTGTTTAATAGCTTATACAAAATGTTTTAGGGTGATTCTTTGAAACCGAGAGAATGTCTCATTCATCTGGCATAGTTTTCGTACCTATCTATTTTGTGTCGTAAGCCACTGGGCGCAAATGATTGCCTTTGATACATTTAGTGATCGGAGAAAACTAATATGCAAATAAAAATATCAAATTGTAAAGAAAAAACTAGGCCAGATGAATGAGACATTCTTTGTTTCAAAGAATCACCCTATATGCATATATTATTTCTGATTTTGTACCTGCCGTGCTATTCTGTAAATGGTAAATCATTTCGAAACTCATTTCACAAATCATCTCGAATGTCACACTCAGCGAATTGTATTTCAGAATACCAAATCCTATAGACAAATTTGTAGATAAATGTCAAAATACTTAACCGTTTTAGTTCCTCTCACTTTGATCATCACTCGGCAACCGAGTGCCAGTGTCGAATTCACTCCATTTCAGAATACGAAACTTTAATATCACCATGATTTCACTGCGGATTCAGAAGTGATTTCGCAAATAAACTTTTCAGAATAGCAAGGCTGCTACTTATGTTAGCATTTTAAAATCTGCATTCAGATCAATCACCATTTATTTGATAACTCCCTCATTTTTAATTTATTATTTACTGTGTTTTATTGTACTTCTATATTTTTTGTGTTTCTCAATGGCAAAATAAGTTATTATAGGTACTCACATCACTCCCAAACAATAAACTCTTGTCTCAAAATTTCCACTTCCTCTGCACAAAAATTGCCATACAATACATGCACTTTTTGTATCACATTGCATTGCATTTCTCGCATTCGTATACTGAACAAATACTTTTAGGCAAAATTGCGACTTCAATTATTACCATGCTAGCCCTTACTTTCATAATATTTTCTGACTATGGATAAAACTGACCTGCTAACTAAATAATTGACGAAACGGTGAGCATATTTTGCCGTACCGTTGAGAAACTAAAGCTATGCGGGAACTTGCTTCGGGAACGTAATAGTTAATTAATAAAATAAACATCTAATAGGTGAAAACATCCTGTCCTAAACATATAAAATATGATAAAAACTACTTGCGTGCTAGGTGGTCTCGACCACTACTTGCGCCCTGGTGCAAGGGACTCTCGTCTTGGAAAATGCGTATGCTATTGGTTGACATTGATTCCGACTAGTATAATTTATATGCGTTTGTTATAAAAAAAAAACTTTTTACAAAAAATAATAATAACCGACTTCACTAAAAAAAAAACACTAAAAGGATCAAAATCACTTTAATTTCGGAAGTCAGTGTTTCTTGGTATTGTTTGTTTCTTATTAATACCGACTTCCGAAATTAGGGCCTGCGCACACTTGAAACAAGACTGTCTTACACAGAATTGTCTTGTGGTTTCAGAACAGAAGTTTCGATACTTTTGAAACTGTTCAATAATCAACATATGGAAAACCTATCCAAATGGGGACCTAAATATACTTGTTCGAAAAAGAAGCTACCCATGTGGGGACTTATATGCACACTCTGGAAAAGTTACCAACCTGAGGACATTTCTGTCAAGTTATATACATAAGACTCCACAAGGTACTAAAAACATGACTGAAGTGTTAAAAGTGGTGTGTAAAAATTTTAAGTGGCGCCTACACACTATGGTGTGTGAGTATGAAATTTTTCCACCAAGGTGAATTTTTCCATCAAGTTTTCCTTATTAAATATATAAAAAAGCTCAAAATCGAACGTAGATTACAATGAATTGGTTAGGGCCATCGTAGAATGTACGAAAAAGTCCTCGAATGTCAATCTTGTGGAATCAGAAGTACCGTAATATAAGTTTGTGCCCGACCCAGTTCTTGAAAATGGCACGTTGAATTGGGATCGATCTATCATCACTGACAGGACTATTGTTGTCAATAAACCTGACATAGTGGTGATAGATCGAGTAGAGCGTCGCACAATGATTGTTGATATAGCGGCCCCTTATGACGAGAATTTCGTGAAAGCTGAGAAAGATAAGCAAACTAAGTATCTTGACTTGGCTCGCGAGGTGTCGATATGTGGGAAGTAAACACAGCACTTATTGTGCTGCGATAGTCGTGACGGTCAATAGCTTAATAGCCAAGAGTCTCGACCAACACCTAAGGAGGCTCTCGTTTGGCAATTGGATCAAGGGTTTGATCGGCAGTACCAGGTGTAGATACTGCCTTCGAGGAACAGCGCGTATTGTTCGGAGATTTCTCTCTCAAGAGCCCTGACCACCGGTAGATTGGACCCTGTTCCCGATGCCGGTGGGCTACTATTTTTCTATATTATTTTTTAACATGCTTTTTTTAAAAGAAATATTTAAAAATGTAAATAATATGTATTTAAAGAAAATAAATTACGTAATTTATTTAATACACTATAGACACAAACATCAGTGGTGGTCTGGCTCTTGTACTAGAATATCCTATATCACATGAGCCAGACCTCTCAAAAGACAGGGTGTTTAATAAAGAGAAGCATGATAGACAAACAGAGATAAAAAAGTAATAATAATATATTCTACATTCACAAAAAAGAAACATAATAATAGCATTAATACAAAAAAAAAATACAAAAACTAATCGATGGTGTTTCTTAACAAAAGCCCTATCTTATAACTAACTTATTAAGAACTATGTTAAATTAACAGATCATTCGTTTATTTGATTCGAAACTCTACAGATATTTGCGCCAGAAGTTGCTAAGTCGTGATGCTGCTAATAGAGGATGGGTGCTCGACGGATTCCCGTCGACAATAGCTCAAGCTCAAGCATGTAAGTATATCGTACATGCTAAACCAACTACTTCTGCTAATGCTAAAAGACGACAATTTACTACAACCCTTTTTTGTTATTAAATCAATCATTTGTGCATCTAGTATTCGAAAAAGGCGAAGAACAAGATTCTGAAGTAGGAGAAGAAGCCGATGAGGAACCCTTCGATGAAGATACGGATTTGTATAGCAATGTGTTAAAAAAGATGTTGCCAGGTAAGAAGCATTAATTTCTCTCTTTTCTTTAAAAACACGACATTTTATCCTAATTTATTTAAATTTTGTTGCAGACATTGTGGTATCATTAGATGCTAATGACGATTTCGTTTGCGAAAAAGCCATGCGACAGCCTGAAGGACATTCTCGATTGGATGAGGAGTCAATATTAAAGCGATTAAGCGATTTTCGATCTGGTGATACCCGGGATATTACCCCTCTCAACTTTTTTGACGAATTGGATATACATCCACTCATAGTACCCGTTAAAGACCATTTGGATTATTCAATGAAGGGCCCATACGCTGCTGTAGCCCTTAGGATGGGTCGTCCATGCCGCTACGGAAGATTAGTTGGTCAGTTACAAGGATTCTTAAACATTGCTTCTTCTAATTAAAATTTTTATACGCCCTTTTAACATTTAATGTATTGGTTCCGCAGCACTTATTGAAGCTGCTGAAAAGAAAGAAAAAGATGATGCAGAAACTTTAAGAGCCAAAGAAACAAAGGCACAAAAAGAATTAGAGGAGAAATTGAAACAGGAACGCGAAGAGAAGATGGAATATTGGGTAATTATTGAGCTAGACCTATTATTTTCTTTGCTTTCAAACTCAATTGACTCAAAATGGAAACTCTCAACTTAACGTTTGTATATATTTTATTTATAGACGGAATTATATGCATTGATGCGTGAGGAAGAAGAAGCAGCTTTGGCAGCGGCGAGTGAGCCTATGCGCAATTACTTAGTCCATCATATCTTCCCTACGCTAACTCCGGCTCTGCTTGAAGTTGCCAAATTACGTCCTGAAGATCCGATCGACTTTCTAGTGAGTTGTATAATTATTATTGTTATACCTTACTTGGTATACAACCCTTAGCCACTTTTTGGATCCATGTTTAGTGCCTGTCCATATGTGGATAATATTATAATCTACATAATGTATGTTGTATGTTATGTTGTATGTATTGGTATAATCATAAAGAGACCCAAATCAAATTAGGAGGTAGGTATTTAAAAAAACGAGTTCAATTTTCAAATACCGTTTTTATGATTAAGCGTGCGATGAGAAGGACTGTACCTACCTACACACTTCATGTTACAGATTTTGGTAATCGATAGCAATATAGAAATTATTTCAGTGATACTCTACTTTGCTTTTTGAGAACATGTGAAGTAAAAAGAATTTATTTGCGTTAGATTATCTAAAAAAGTTTTGGTATTGCCTCCAAACTAGACAAACTCAGCCTGGGTGCCAAAAGAGAGACGATACGTGCACGTCGATCTGTATGACTTGACTAATTTAGGTAGTCGATATAGTGCTTATTTTGGTTAGTTATAACAAATTACTTTGGAAATCGTCAGGGGGAAAAAACGTTCAAGTTAAACCCAATTGGCGAGGCATTGGAAGCAAAATATGAATTACATGAGGAAAGGAAGAGGTTGGCGGCAGATTGTGACGAAAAACCTATGGAGGCTGATATGGCACAAAAAGCCGCGGACATTGCATTAGGAGACAGAATTGGTCATGATCGCAGATTCGCAGATAGTGTTAACACCTATGCGGCACCACAATAGGCGACCATTTTTTTCTTTTTTTGCCTTATCTTATAAATTATTATTATTTTATAAATTTATAATGTATTCTATTATTGGGTTTGATCACATTTGCTCTTGAATCTAAGCTCTGCGTTTGGATTGATATGCAGTCCATCACGCAATGCCAAAGGGTTTACAATGTGGTCTACCAATTATGAATTATAACTGAGTACTATAGAATGAAATTGTTTTGTTTTTGTTTATTTATCTTGTGTTATCTTTGATTAATACAAACGTCCTTCAAAGCGAAATAAATGTGATACTTATTACTTATATTTATATTATTAATAATTTTAATTATACTTTTGTATATATTTAATAAAAGAAACCACCTTACGAGTCCTCTTAGTTTTGTGCATTACCTACATACCTACCCATTACTTACAAAACATCAAACAATGACCTAGATGTTGCAGTTGTACACGGTGCGGTGATCACATACCATCAGATGGGCCGCTTGCTTGATTTCAAATCAATGACAAAAAGCGGCCCACATTTACCTACTGGCAATCATCAATTATACCTACATAACTACCAAGATTCTTAGATTATTTTATTTGGTGCTTATCAGGCAGAACACCTTTTCAAGCTGAATCCAACTGGTAAGATGCTTGAACCGGGATATAATTTCCAAGCGGAAAACCTACTGGGAAAGATCAAAATACTGGACGACGCTTTGCAGGATCTTGAAATTGTAATCGAACCACTAATACCTTCTGAATGTGAAATAAGCGTTCCCGAGTCGTCCCGTAAGAAACATGCTATGAGTGCACTTTAATAGAAAATACGTCTGTAATCTCAATACTTATATAAAGAAATAAAGTAAAATTACTCATTTTATATTAATTCAACTTCTGAATTATTATCTATCATTTGTAACATTTTTTAAAAAGCCGCGTATTCAGTGGTAAACAAAGTTCATCAGCGTCATGACCTGTTTTATATGTAGTAGCTATTTTGCTATATTGAAGATTCTTAACTCTTTTTCCATTGAATACGGTGCAAAGTAGTGATTTGAAAATTTTGATTATGTTTGTAATATGAATCAAGGTTATGAATGTTCCAATATTGTGGTTTGTAGTAGGATTATATTAGCTATGACCATTGGTCAAATTGCTTAGGTAAAGGAAGAATTTGTGTGCATTCTGTAGATATGTAGATTGCTATAGATTGCCCAGAACTTTAATTGATGCCAGTGTCAAGGTTAATAAAATACATAGCATGAGAACCTATTTTGTTTTTGTGTAGATTTATCAGGAGCTTTTAGTACAGTTTAGTGCCCTATGTAACGTTTAAAATAACCATAGAAACGATGGATAAACTTGAGTTTTCTTTACTCAGAGTGAGCCTTTGGGTATGTAACGCTTACAAGTCAACTTTCACGCAAATGTTATGAGCTTCCGCAGGGAATTGTGCTGGGTCCTGAATCCATCAAAGATCACGATGTAATTCTGAGTTTTAATTTCTTAACTATGGTAAAAGTGGGTTCCTTCCTTTAGCAAGTCATATGTAAATCTGAAAACTGTCAGTAGTAGGAACAATATAGCGACGCATCGTCAGATATTATAGAAATTCGACCGTTAGGCACCTGAATAAATTATGACCTACTATAACACGCGCATAATTATTACCTTTTCTTTAATATTAAAACGATTATTGTTTGTTGGTTAATTGCCACTTTGAATTATTAAAAGCTTTTATCGATAACAATCACAGTGTAACAGTTAGCTATGATACACACACAACTAAACTAATATGCTTTTAGGTATGTATGTGCCTTAGATATTAAAGATTTTTTGTTTTTTTGCTATAGAAAATAAAAATTATTAAATGAGACCTACGTTTTCGCCAATATTGTAGCCCACGATCATAAAACAGTCTGCCAAATGTAATGTACAAATCAGATTCTTCTGTTAAATTTTATAGTACGACGGACGACGGAGAAAGGCATAGCCCCTGAAATTAAAGTAGTTACCTATCTACTCAAGAAGTAACTTTTTTTATCTAAAGTAGGTAGGTATCTAATGTTAGATACCTACCTACTTTAGATAAAAAAGTCTACTTATGTAAGTAGACCGTTAAAAGTAACCTTTTAAAATGTTAATGACTTAAATATCTATGGACATAACCGTGTTAGTAGTATATAGAGGAATTAAAGTCCATCAAAACATCACGCAACGTGTGATCAATAATTTCGATGTTATCGTTGTTGCGTGATTCAGTCAGCTTTGCCGATCTTCTATAGACACAACGTGAACATTTCACCTGAACATGTGATAGGACATGAAAGTGTATCCTGAATACAATTTGAAAAATGACAATTCGTTCGGTTCTAAAAAGAACCGGTCACCTTCAGATGTTAGTGGCGTATCGTTGTTGGCTGCAAGTCTACGTCATCAGACTACGGAGTTTTTCAATAACTCCACATTGCATGGAGTACGATACATCGCTGAAAAGGACAGGCCGTTTTGTGAAAAGTGAGTACTTCAAATGTCTTTTTTCTTACTTATTTTTTGATGAACTTCTTTCCCGACATTGGCATTGCTGACTTACTGACTGACCTACAATGCTTGTAATTTCTATGAACTCAGGAGTGTACCTAGATACTTGCAGTCAGAATTGATTCGGTATAGATCAAATATTCACTCGTAATAATATAGCATTGTATAGATTAAAAAGATAGAACACGTTATTTTCTTTAATAATACTTATACTGCACATTCCTCTTCTTAATGTGTGTTGATAGATTTTATATTTTTGAGAGGTTATCATTCAATTGCATGTTGACATTAAAATTTGTTTCGTTTTGCAAAACTAACAAATAATTGTACCCACCATCCTGTATTTTATTTCAGGTTTATGTGGTTCAGTTTTACAGCCGTCGGTGCCGTGACCACATGTATCATAATCGTCAGTTTGTGGGAAAAATTCCAAACTAATCCTACAATTACGGGTAAGACTGTTAGTGAAATATTGAATTATCATTGCTTACGTATTGGTTTGCCTTTTTTATGCCATGTGCCATATCCGTTCCGTGTATCTCACATCCAGGTGGTTCCTGCGACTTTGGCCATATCGGCAACAGAAAGCACTTTTATGTGGACTTGGTTTCTTTCGCTCAACTTCGCTCGGTCACAACTCGGTCAAGGAATCAACGTACATAATAGTGTAAAGCAATCCAAATAATGGTGTTACAGGTTTGGATACGGACTTCCATAATTGGGATGTGCCTTTTCCTGCAGTGACGATATGCGACGTCGACCCCGTTGATGATGAATTACTGGAAACTTACATTGAAAGGTATCTACTTATTTATATAATATAAAAAAATAAATAGCTTACTGTCTAAAACGCTACATCAGAAACAAATGGTAAGAAAAAGGTATCTAGTCCATGCCTACTTATCTATATAAGATCTGTAATCCTACTAAGTACATATTTGAAACACGGGTAAACTATGGCCTAGATTAGAATATCGGATACATTTTATCTCGATAGTAGGTACGTGTATCCACTTTCCCGTGGCATAATTTTAATTTTAACGCGGCCATAGCTGCTAGCTAGAGCTAGTTTGCTATAATTATAAGTATTATCTATATAACTTATTGGTGTATTTTACAGTATTTGGGGTTCGGAGCCACCGGATAAAGCTGGTGAGATGTTGCACTGGTTGGCGACTCTCAACTATCGCTCCATAGAAGAACGCGCTTCGGAATTCCTATCGGATCCTGCACTTGTGGGAAAGAATGAAGGAGACGAGCCTAAACCAGCTAAAAATCCCAAAGATGCTGTATTTGAAGTAATAACATTTTAATATCTTTCTAATCATTTTGCTAAAAAACCTAAAAGTAGTAATCCCTACCTAAAGGTAGTAGGTACCTAACCCAGAAATTAAAACTGTACGATTGATACGCCATGACACTAACTATTAATGGTGTCTAAGGAATTCAGAGGTTCATTGTCACTTTAAGTTGAATAAAATAAAATAACACTGAAGCATGAATTAAGATCCCATGGAAAAGAATCTCCAACATTATCCAAATCCACTAGCAGTTCCGCTCACAGTTTTAGATGCAGGTACTGCAGCATCGCCTTATGAGATGTAAATTGCAAAACATTCAACCTGGATAGCCTGATGACCGGACTCTGCATAAATTTTAATTTGGCAAGAAATCTGCTCATAGTCATTGAACTGATTGCATAATTAAAGGAAAAAAAAATATTACGCACCGACAAATCAATATTCGGCGATTTTTTTTATCATTAGGTAATTATTATGCTAATGCATAATTAATTTATCAAAATAGTCATTTTACATAATGTTTAGCCATTATGTAGGTATAAATTATAATTGCTATTATTTGTGTGGTCCGGTTTTTTCAGTGTTTGTAAGTAGGAGGTAATAGAAGAATTTGTTTCAAATTATGCTATTTCTATTTTTACAAATAAAAAAATAAATAGCTAGATTTATAGCAAGTATTGATTTCAATGCCTAAACCCCGTATTGGTCACATTTGTAGATATGTTTTTTGTTCCCAGATAGTCCGTCATTGTGAGTCATTATTTTACGACTGTGAATGGAAGGGAGATTCTGAGGAATGTTGTGATGTGCTAATGCCCGTATTCACTGAAATGGGATTCTGTTACTCTTTTAACTCAAAACATGCTGAAAAAGTTTGGCCATGGTATGAATACTTTACCTTAGTTACCTACATGTTTCAGCGAATCCTTATTGCACCTTATCCGAAGCGCAAAAATAACAAGGTATTTTGAACCTACTGCTTATAAATCTACGGTGTTCAGCTGATGTTTCGACCGTTTTCTTTTAAGGCGTATAATCCCTTGAACATCTGGCCGGAGTTAAATGCACACATACTCGTACTGCCACCTGTGCCCGCATAGAGCCTTGCTGACCTTTTAAAACTTTCTTTGTGAAATATTGATTGATTTACTTATGCTATGTACATTCTGAAGAACACTTAACCAGCTATTTTTTTGTGTAAACATATTTCTAAATTTCAAAGCAGTTTGAAAGGAATAATATCAGTTTATGAAAAACAAGCGAAAAAAATAATATCAGTTTATGAAATTTTTTTTTTTTCGCAAAAGTACTAGTCATACGAAAAAACAATTGTTGATAATGTTGTGATCTATAATAAACATATATTTTTTTCAAACCCATTAATTAACCTAGTCGTTACCGAGGAATAGGCTTCAGAAAGTCACTGTTTTTATGGCACTGCTCGGGAGCTAGGGCCTTAATAACGCATATGAGAAGTTAGTAAAGTCATAATCTGTCTGTCTGTGTGTCTCAATCGTTAATGTTTCAGGCAATCGCAGACTCAAGCTGAGCAATTCAATGAAGCATTTATCCACGAGACCGACGCTAAATGGTCCTTCATGTTTAACTCTGATCGTAAAAATACTACATTTGACGTGCGTAAAATTCTTTCCTTACAGTTTCTTATGGCTCACCTATTCTTTGTACTATTTTGTATTTACCTTTAAAAGCCTCATTGTCTTATGCCATTATCTAAAATGAGTTTATTTATTTATCTCTCTGCTTATCTGGTCATAAGTACTTTCTTTTGATCAGTCATAACTCTATAATGCAGTATTGCATAGTTGTACACTATGAGGCATTTAAGAGCGAAACAGGCTCTATGTAAAGGCTATTCGTTTCTTACAGATATTTATTCACTCTACAGAAGAAATGGCCGGCTTAGAACAAAGTGCTCAACACTCTTGGGACCGCCGTGTGGAGAAAGTATCCTTCTCTGTAAAGCACACGTACACTACTGAAGACGCTCGTCAGCTGTCCATTCGTCAACGGCGATGTGTGTTTGCTGATGAACTTCACTTGGAGACTTCTAATATTTACACTTATTCGGCTTGCATGAGACAGTGCCGCATGCAACGGAGTCGGGCATTCTGCAAATGTGTGCCGCATTTTTATCCACCTTTAAGTAAGTTAATATTAACTAAGTACTTGATCCTAAATATGGCACAATTTAGAATGAATCTCAGACCCATAAGTGCCAGATGCGAATCTGCTAAGCTCAGGGGCGCCGACTCCGTGGGTGCTCGGGGGCTCGAGCACCCATGAGAAATAAACAGTGGGTGCCGAGCACCTCTGAGAATACACATCAAGAAACAGATCAGTAACCGCCTTTATTTCTTGATACTAAAAACTAGTTTAATTTTTATACATAATTATAATGGTTTCATTTTATATTTTTATCAAACAAAATTAAGTAATTAAATACGCAGTATGTAAGCAGGACGTTTATTTATTTGTCGGTCGATCAGTGTGCATTTCTTTTCTAAAACTTCTCCACTTTTTTGAGTCCATCAAGTGAGCATGACCACCCATGAGGTTTTCTAAAAGCCGGCGCCCCTGGCTAAGCTTCTATCTTCCATTCTTGTATGCTAAAACTCGCTGTTTCAGATTTAAGGCCGTCTACTCTAAGTAAATTAGTTATAAACCACATTCTGTAAACTTTTCAGATATTTTAATAGTTGAACTGATTGCTTTTCAGAAGGCTATAAGCAATGCACAATAAGGGAGCTAGGCTGTATAGCTAAACACGCGGCCGCAATAACAGACGTTTCGCGTTGCACCTGTGAACTTGGATGCTCTCACACAGTTTACGAAGTGGAAAAACTCTCTGATGTTGAGTAAGTTCTGTCGTTACGTCATTTTACTCAACCCATTGTTATTCTGTGCTATTGTTGTGTAGGTAGGCGGTGACGCGAAACCAATTTGAATATTACTATCCTCCTTACTACGTCACTGTAAAGTATCAAAAGGGCTGTATGACGCATTAGTGAAATAATTGTATAAACTTTGAAAGAGAAAACATTGTAAAACATGACATGAGTTCATTCATGGCTTTGGGGTGTAGGTAGGCCCCTACTTACAGCCTGGAAAGCAGAAACCCTAAATAAAGGCACTGGACGTGCAGTTGACTGGTGGCTCTAGACAAACGGCAGTTTTCAATAAAAATCCTCTTACCTCTATTCACGGATAGACATTCGAAAGTCACTATTTTCATCACTGTCTCATTCACTAAGTCTCAAACTCCAGTCATAATAAGTTTATAGGTACTAGGTACCTAGTACCTACTAGGTACCTCCTCGTAGTAGTTCCAGGGGAAAATTATCGCACGGAAACAAATTGCCGGGATAAAAAGTAAGCTAGCTCTGTCCTATTGCAGCACATGGTCTATCCGTGTACCAAATGAGCATAAAGGAGTAGGTAACAAACACACACATGCATTCAAAGTTTCGCCTTTACTACTAGTGTAATTTCTTCTGGAAGTATCGATAAGAGGGCCCTTACCATACCGTGTTAAAATGTCAGGCGTGCTGTGGGAAAGAGGGGTGCAGCCACGCCAGCCACCGCTAGTTTTAAAATAGTACAAAAAAAATGGGATCTATCCGTACCCGTTACTGATCATATTTTTGTAGTCAAAAGTAAAAAAAAAAACGAAATCCCTAAATTGTCCGCGAAAATTTGTCATAATTGTTACCAATTATGACAAATTAATAATAATATACTTAATTTATAATTCATATTTGGTAAATTTATAATAGAATCAATAATTCATAATAATTGCTACTAGAAAATACTACGCGTAATGTTTTTCCATTTTGATCGTCATTTATTCAGTCAGTTTAGCCTGTACAATATTTCCATAAATTGAGTGACATTTTGGGATATAAACAAACGCTAATAACTTTGCTGTTTATAAATATTATTTATTGACACTTTATTTAAATAATACCTAACAAGACCTTTTCTAATAAGCCCTTTAAGTATTTGTACTAAGTAAAAACTAGTATAGGGTGTATAGCTCCAAAAAAGTTCAGTTTATGTCGTCAAATGGATCGTGTTAAGAGCAGTCGTGTTAGAGCCTCTGGTTAATCGTTACATAAGTCATAAGTCATTTAATTTCATAACAATGGAACATTGTGTTAAAAATAAAATATATAAAAATCAACAATTGCAGTGATGGTAAGAAGAAAGAGCATACAACATTCTACAAAATCCTAATAAACAAAAGTATTGTGAATAAATATTATATAATAAAAAATTGAATATTTAATTTACTTAGTAGGTATAAAATAAATTTTACACATCGAGATATAAGTACTAACGTACTAGAGAAGCTACGTCAAATAACTGAATTGTCCTATTTTCGTAATTTGAATCTTTAATTCGCTGCAGCGCTAAAATAATAACAATTCGTCTAAACCGTAACTAATTTACCACAGCGCTAGATATGCTGCGGAAGTGTTTTTATTCTCGGCAAAAAGGTCTTAAGCGCCATGTAAATCACGGTACTTACGCGTTTTCTTCGACAAAGTGCGGCGCGATCGCCGCAGTTGAACGAGACAAAGTAGGAATTTACGGTGTCTTCTCTAGTACGTTAGTATTTATATCTCGATGATTTTACACCCAACCAGCAAAAACTAGGCTTACAACAATCTCAAGACTACTGTTTTTTTGCTCTTACATCACTTCTATATAATGATATAAGCCTGGGTTTGGGCACTAATTATAAGCATATTTAGTTTAATATCGTTCTAATATCAGTTTAATTGAATGCTGTTTGCACTTACTGAAATCTAGCCAAAATTAATTTAAGCCGACTTAGGCTAATATTGCTTTTACGTAAGTATCTTGTAAGCCTGCATAGGCTTATATTGGTCTAAGGTTAGAATATTTTGAGAATTTTACGTCAGGTCCAACTTAAAAGTTCGTGTGAGTGTTGATTTGAAATTAAATGAAAACAAATTAAAGTTGCGTGAAGTTAATGTTATATATACTATTTATATATTTTAGTATAAAAGTAAAAGTAGTTTTACGGTAAGTAATCGTATTGGAATTTATTATTTACTGTTAATTAGACCTCGTTTTACGCTTCAAAATTCATGCGCCTTGTTAATTATGGTATTTCCTGTTCTCGTTTAATTATTTTATTTCTTAATTTATATTGACAGTGTCGCCATTAGTATAGCTGCATTTTACAAGCGCACTATTAGACCAATGTAAGATTGTTTACTCTAATATTAGCATTCGGTATACTAAAGATAACTCCATATTGGAATAAATTAGGGTTCCTCGCAATTTTACATAAAACCTTAAATCGACAGAGAGAAAACAAAAGAACTTAATCTTAAGGCTATACGGACACGAATTCGGCTTTTGTATTGTAAATATGTTGATCCAAAATCACTCTAATATCATACTTATCCAGTGTACTGTATCTTATTTGAAACTAATATAAGATCAATAGATCTTATATTAGTTTCAAATAAGACCAGAAATGCACGTACTCTTATGCTATGCTGATATTAGTCTGACATCTTACAATAGCATTTGGCAAGTCTAATATAAAATCAAACGAGCTTAGAAAATACCCATATAAGAGCAAGTTTTTCTCAAGTGCAACTAGTCTTAGTAAATGCTCTTATATACATCGACAGAGACAAAACAAAAGAACTTAATCTTAAGGCTATACGGACACGAATTCGGCTTGTGTATTGTAAATATGTTGATCCAAAATCACTCTAATATCATACTTATCCAGTGTACTGTGTCTTATTTGAAACTAATATAAGATCAATAGATCTTATATTAGTTTCAAATAAGACCAGAAATGCACGTACTCACAGTACTCTTATGCTATGCTGATATTAGTCTGACATCTTACAATAGCATTTGGTAAGTCTAATATAAAATCAAACGAGCTTAGAAAATACCCATATAAGAGCAAGTTTTTCTCAAGTGCAACTAGTCTTAGTAAATGCTCTTATATACATATATGAGACTTGGTTATGAGACTGAGCGTTCTTGAGGCCATACCGGCTTGTCTAAAAGTAATATAGGATCGATGGTATGTTCTAAAACAAATATAAGAGCGCTTTAAGCCTACCACTCTTAAAAAGTGCGAGTTCTGAGACTGTTTTGCTGGTTGGGCAGTATACAAAACAATTATATATAAAAAGATCAAAATAATAAAATAATACATAACATTATTAAAAAAAAAACTTATCTACAGTTCCACACGAAGCAGTGAAAACACCCTACTGGAAACAGAATTCGTATCATGGCCCATGGTGCGCTACAAACGTGAAGTGCTTTTCGGTTGGGTCGACTTGCTAGGTGAGTCAAACTAACGTAGAATTCTTGTAGCTGAATATTTGTATAGGTTTTCCTATTAAATTAGCTGTATTTGTAATCACGGACTTTCCTAAGTACTTTTGTGGTTTTCATGGACTGTTTTACTGTGCAACCTAAATAAACGAACAAAATACAGATGACTTTTCCTGTTCTTGGATTTCAGAGCAGACCATACAAAATATTTGATCACTTTTATATATTTAATACCTGGCCCCTGATATTTGTGTGAATTTATCAGTACTTTGGTATCCATCATAGAATTTCGAATCGGTAGCCTAACATCCTAGGGTGGGTGCTTGACCATACGGGGATGGGCACGGTCTACTCGCCTACTCGTCCCCCTCCCCGCCCCTATATTATATACACCTATATATAAGTGTTCAGCCAGACTGCAAACGCGGACGTGGCGCGGAAAACTCAAACATAAGAACTTCTTTGGAGTGTCCACCACGCGCCGGGCCCAGTGCGGATTGGTAAATGTCACATGTCTTCGAATTTTTGGTTCTAGGACGTGCCGGTTTCCTCACGATGTTTTCCTTCACCGTTTTGAAAGCAGTGGTGATTAAATGAATTAAACAAAGTAATTCGGGGCCGTTACCACTCGGCCACCACTGCTCTCACTCACCACTTAATTTCCAAATTACCAAAATATAAACTAGAGTTGAAACAGTTCCTCATCAATATTTTCAGTATCATTCGGTGGGATCGCGGGATTGTTCCTGGGTTTCTCCCTGCTATCTGGTGTGGAGCTTTTATACTACTTCACGTTGCGAGCGTGGTGCGCGGCTATGAGAGACGGGGATGTATTGCGTCAAGAACGAGCGGAAAGACTTGCTAAGCCTAAACCTCCACATGATTTGAGCCTCGTACCTTGGTCAGTGTTATTTTTTTTGTATAATTTGATAATAGATGACTAAATATTGGCAGCTACTGTTGGACTCTATAAAAGGAGAATTGGCGACTGGAGTTGGTGATAGTGGAAATTCATATTTATGATACCTAGGGTTAGGTTCTGGAGAGGAACCATACTGCCGTCGTTATTAAAAAGGGCACAAGTATTTTTTTTTTTAGAAATTGAGATAAATACATATTCGGAATCAAAAAAAGTTTGAAAACAGACAGCTTAGGTAGGTACGTGGGACGCGTATGACAGAGTTGCGTATACCAAGTATGTTTATAAGTCATCAGTTTTCAAGCAAATTCAAGACTCTAGTTGTCATAACACGTAACCGGGCACAAACCCAGATTGGTATTGAGAAATTCCAGACGGAAGAACCCCCGTTTATGGTTGAGTTACATCTGTCAGCACCAAATCGTACTTCAGAGCGGAAATCTGATCGCACGCGGCGGAATCAACGAGGCGATCGGTAATACGCTCTTTTTCTTGGTCTAGTAAGGACCTGTACACACCACGTTTCTTAAAGGCGCCGTTGACGCGCGTTTGTAGCGATACACGATACGCTCGCGAGTCACACACACGCAGCCTTTAGACCTTTAATAGGATAAAAGCGCGCCGTCGACGTACGTTTTTAAAACGCGTGTCAACGGCGCGGTTAAAAAACGTGGTGTGCACTGGCCCTAAATTACGGTCTTAAGTGACAGAAAAGGATACCTAGATATAGAATCATAAAAAAGTGCGATTCAGTGCTGACAGATGTAGCTTAACCCTTACACTTAGCCCGACCCGGGAATCGAGCCAAGAATTTTATACTTAGCAGTAACGTTTGTGGCTGCTAGACTCACGAGATAGGCATCTTTAAGAGTTTATGTAAGTGTCTTTTCCACTACTATACCCTATTCAGGGAGCCGTGAGACAAAAGGTAAACAAACCATATATAATACTACTGAATTATAGACCACAGATACTGCAAACATTTTACATTAAAATGTAAATTTTTGTCATCAGGCGGGTTATAATATAATTCGCCATCTTTTTTTACTATCGATCAACTTGTTGATAGATACCTAGTGAAAAATGTGATACAAAAGTGCCGCTTTCAGATATTTTCGTTGAATTCTTGTAATTCGCGCAAAAAAAAAACGAGCAAAGAAAACGCCAATGCAATCAACAGAAAAGGAGACTTTATTAATGTATTCCAACACGTCGATAAACCTTGGCCGAAGGTACCTACGTTGTTTTCTTTGGTTACATTTTGTCTCAAGCCCAGATGAATAGAGTATAAGTGTCAATATTATAGATTTGGAACGGGATCGAGCCATGCCTTATTTGTTTTCAATAACGTGTTCGGGTTACTATGACGTGTTAAAATATCAAGCGTGCGAGCAAGAAAGACGGATGGAGCTATACACCATAATATTAGCTCCATTCCTTTAGGTCGTCATCATCGTAACAGTTCAGTTTAGGTCGTCAAATAAATCGCGTTAGGAGCTCGCGGTAAAGAAAGAAAGAAAGAAGAAGAAAGAAGATCGACGAGACTCCTAAGCGGCATTCGCTACTGACTGGACCGCGAAAAACGCTTAGGAGTCTCGTCGATGCGTATGTTTATGTGAGTGTGCCGTTTCGAATATTTGTAGGTAGTTTCCGTACTGTTCCACATATCTATACTGTGCCTCCGGGTGGTGTTGGGGTTGCCCCGCTACTGAGTTCACAGAGGCGGTAGTTTTCACGCGACTATACGGTAGCGAGCAGCTTCTATGGTGAGCAAAGTACGGCCAGCTCCAACACTATACTGGCGATGATTTCTGGATGGTCCTTTCATGCAGTATTGTCCTTTTTGGCAAGTAGTGTAAGCTTACCCGTATTTAAAGAATTTATCAATTTACTATTATTAACCTTTTAGTGGATAATATCTAGTTATTATTTTGCTTTCGCTTCGAAGAAAACTGTCTTAAATATCGTTGACTAGTAATGTATTGGTTACAGGTGGAAGCAACCGCCCGCGCCCCGCAGCGCTCGGCCCATAGTGGTGCGTGCTAAGAACGTACAACCGCCAGAGTACTCACCGCCCCCATCGTATCCCACTTACTTGCCCTAATTAGTGACAGTGCATCGTATTGGAGTAGATACATAAAATAATTTCAGTAGTTTATTGTTTAGAATATTTAGTTTTCTTTAAATTTATATTAATATTTAAGTATATTTTATTATGTCATGTGATCTTACTGATGACTCTTTTTGTTCTTGCTCATCCTCTTATGCATCAGAACAAAGTTTTGCACTGGCAAAGTTTTGATCTGATGCATAAGCATTGTGCAGCACTGTAAGCATTGTCATCACTAAAAGCACTGGCTTTTAGAGGTGACAATGCTCTTAATCTCCGAGACCAAATTTCTGCTATTTTTTTAAACTGTCACATTTCTTTCATGCTGTTCACATAAATGCTCAAAGCGTTCCTGCTCACTACTCTGATTTACTATCATCCTTTGACTCAGATCTTATTCACGCTGTCCTTGTTTTCGAAACTTTGCCTACACTTCCTTCCACGCAGTATTCTCTGCCTGGATACAAGATTCTCCGCAATGACTGAACAGGCAAAGGATGTGGAGGAGTTGCTATTTATCTACGTGTTGATATCAGCTACAAGATTATTGACCAGTCTCAGAGTGTCTACTCAAAGTGTGTCGAGCACCTATTTCTTTAATAGACTTCCAGCACACAAAGTTACTCCTAGGTGTCTTTTAAAGTCCCTCTCTCCAAATTGATTTCTTTTCCTATTTCGAAGCCAAATTAGAAAATCTTTTCTCTCAATACGATCACATAAACATTTTCGGAGACTTCAGTACTTATCTACTCAATCAAGGCAGACTCACGCAGCCGCAAACTCCAGTCAATTGTCTCTTCTGTCTATATGCATATACTTCCACTCAATACTACACACAGGGCTCCTGACTGAACTCCTTCTCTTTTAGATATCATCCTAGTTTCTGGCCTTTTTTATGTGGGAAATCATCCAATGACATCTCCCGCCCTTGGGCGGAGCGAGAGGGCGTGTCAGACTTTTATTGACTAAAACCCACTCCTATGTTCCTTCGTTGCCTTGCATTCCAGGGCCGGGTTTTCCTTTCAGAAGCGAACCCATGGCCCCGCAAGCTCGCGCCTGCGGTGGCCGGGAAATCGGGATTGGGATCCCGGCGCCTGGGGCGTGAGGGCCGTTCCCTCACGCGTGCGGCCGCCTCCTTTGCTAGCATTACTGCTTCGCAGAAGGAGGCGACCGCCTGCCACTCCTCCTCGCTTCGGACCATGGCCTGTACCAAGGCCCGACGCGAGATATCATTGCCGCTGATCGCCTCCACGAGGACACGGCGGTGCTCTGCCAAGCGGAGCACACCTCTACCGTATGCTCCACCGTGTCCTCCGGGCGGTCCATACACACAGTGGTGACACCCGGGCGATTTTTTCGCACGAATCCGGTGCAGGAACCTCCCGAACTTACCATGTCCGGTGAGAACCTGCATCATGCGGAAAGTGAGGACGCCGTGGTCTATCCAGCCACTCCTCAAAGATGGGACTTACAGCCATAGTTATGGCTTGCCCAATTTTCTGACCTTAAGAAAGTAGCCACACATGTCCATGTGTGGTGCTTTCTTAGGGTTGGAAAAAAGGGCAGGCAGCTGGACAGCTGCCTGCCCCTTTTTCCTACCATGACCTCATTTTCCTTTCCTATAAGATTCGACCCTCTAAACGCAAGCCCAATTTTTTTTTTTCGTAGTTTTAAAAAACGTTGATTTGCCCAATTTTCTGACCTTAAGAAAGTAGCCACACATGTCCATGTGTGGTGCTTTCTTAGGGTTGGAAAAAAGGGCAGGCAGCTGTCCAGCTGCCTGCCCCTTTTTCCTACCATGACCTCATTTTCCTTTCCTATAAGATTCGACCCTCTAAACGCAAGCCCAATTTTTTTTTTCGTAGTTTTAAAAACGTTGATTTGGAGCGTTTGAGGGCTGATACAGGGGGAATTGATTGGTCTCCTGTGCTCAACTGCGAGGATATGGACACAATGGTTATCAGTTTTCAGCAGGACTATGTTGGATTTATATGAGACACAGTGGCTTTCCCCAGCCATAAAAAAAAAAAACCAGATGGCGAAGCGGGATAGGGCCAAGTGTTTGTATAGGAAGCGGCCTACTGAGGAAAACTGGGACTTTTATAAGGAGATTCGAAATCGCTGCAGTCGTTTGTGTAGAGATGCGAAAAGGCGCCACATTCATAATTCAATTGACAACTCCAACACAACACAAGTATGTACATTTTTAAAGACTCTTGGTATTGGCAAAGCCTCTAGCAAGAGTTTGCCGGATAAAATGGACCTCAATGTACTTAATACGCATTTTTCTATGTAACTTGTTACACTCGATGAGAATGTTAAATCTTCAACTCTTAAGAGCGTCCTTTTCGAAGTACATTTTCATACAACCGCTCTTACGTGATTATGATGTTATTAAACATCTCTCTCTAGATATTTTGGGTACACAGCTGTTTTGTGGATATTATCTAGGCTTTTATAGAAATCAGAACATAAATTTGTGTAAAACTAATCTAGTAAAGACCTTTGAAAATCGGCTATTTTACGTGAACTTTGGCTCTCCATATTGTACTCATATTATATTAAAAACATAAAAAAATACATCAATAGAAGCCTTGCACATTTAATCGAGATTCTGAATGACGACAATTT
Source organism: Mythimna impura (assembly GCA_905147345.3). NCBI lineage: Eukaryota > Metazoa > Arthropoda > Insecta > Lepidoptera > Noctuidae > Mythimna > Mythimna impura. The sequence goes on along the minus strand of LR990343.1, from coordinate 15,982,816 downwards.
TTCTGAAAAACTTTTAAGGGATTAAAAAAAACACGTATTTCCTGAGACAAGTTTTGTGAAATATTCGAGTAAATCACGGAATTACCAAATGCCAACAGATTTTTCTTTTTTGCACAGGATAAACTATACGACACACTGGATAGTCCGGCAGGCCAGAAAGATCTATACCGACTTGCTAGAGCAAGAGAGAGAAATGCGAGAGATGTTTGTCAGATAAGATGTATAAGAGATGAAACTGGAATGATTCTATCAGAAGATAATAAAATCAAAGAGAGGTGGAAGGACTATTTTGAAAGACTGATGAATGAGGAAAACAACTGGAATGGGATTTTAGAGAGCAAACCAGTGAACGTGGGTTTAGTGAGAATGATTAGCATGGATCAAGTCAGAATAGCTGTAAATGGAATGAAGAATGGTAAGGCAATTGGTCCAGACGGAATACCAGTTGAAGTGTGGAAGTTGCTGCGAGTGGATGGATGGATGTGGTTAGCTTTGTTCTTCAATAAGTTGTTGCAGGAAGAAGCCATACCTGATGAGTGGTGCAACAGTTCCCTGGTGCCCATCTTTAAAAACAAGGGTGACGTGCTTGAATGCAACAATTATAGAGGAATAAAGCTAATGTCTCATACTATGAAAGCCTGGGAGAAAGTTATTGAAAGGAGGCTAAGAGAAGAGAGTGAAATTTCACAGAACCAATTCGGTTTTATGCCTGGTCGGGGTACAACGGATGCCATTTTTGCTATACGCCAGCTGTGCGAGAAATACAGAGGTGCGCATAAAAACTTGCACATGGTATTCGTTGACCTCGAAAAGGCATATGACCGGGTACCTCGTGAGGTTCTGTGGTGGGCCCTTAAGGAGAAAGGTGTGCCTGGGAAGTATGCGCAGTTGATCCGAGCGATGTACAGCCAATGCAGTACCCAAGTCCGGTCTACAGTGGGCAACACTGGCAGCTTCAATGTGGCTGTCGGCTTACATCAAGGGTCGGCCCTCATCCCTTACCACTTCCTGATGATAATGGACGCTCTGACGTCGGGCATCCAGGAAGAGGCTCCCTGGTGTATGCTGTTTGCCGAGAGTGGCCTAGAGGTCCAGAGCAAATTGGAGGAGTGGTGGCACAGACTGGAGAGTGTTGGCTTAAAATTGAGCAGAACGAAAACCGAGTACTTGTTTTGTGATTTCGGTGGTTTCTCCGGTCCTATGCCCTTAGCTCTCGCTGGAACGCCCATACCAATCTGCTCCGACTTTCGGTACCTCGGGTCGCTTATCCAAGGAGATGGCGAGGTGGACCGAGACGTATCAAATCGGATCATTTCAGGATGGATAAAATGGCGACAGGTCACTGGAACAATTTGTGACCCACGGATGCCCCCCAAGTTGAAGGGTAAAATCTACAAGTCCGTGATAAGACCTGTCATACTGTATGGATCAGAATGTTGGGCTGTGAAAAAGACGGATGAAAAAAGATTGCATGTAGCGGAGATGAGAATGTTGAGATGGATGTGTGGTGTGACGAGAATGGATAAAGTGAGAAATGAGTATATTAGAGGAAGTTTGAAAGTGGCGCCAGTGACTGAAAAGTTGAAAGGGAATCGTTTGTCCTGGTATGGTCATGTAAAGAGGAGAGATGAAACGCATGTTACTAAAAGAGTTATGAGTATATATGTGGATGGGTGGAGAGGCCAAAGAAAAGATGGATGGATTGTGTGAACAGTGATATGAAAGAAAAGGAAGTTAGTGATAGCATGACCGTTGACAGGATAGAATGGAAGAAAAAAACATGTTGTGCCGACCCCAAATAAGATGGGACAAGGGCAGGAAGATGATTATGATATCTCTTTTTTTTTGCATTGCCTTTTCATCAAACGTTGCGTTGGTTTGCGTTAGATGAAGCAACAAGCTATTAAACCATGCTAGATGTTGACGATAGGCGATTGGAAAAGGACCCTCTTAATGATCTCTCTAATCTTCTTTTTCCAGCTAATACTTCTTTAATTTCCACCCAATTACTCAAACAGATATTAAGAAATGTATCCAATCAATATCTACTAAGGCGGTAGGTGACGATGGCCTTCAGTTCCAAATGTTCCTACCTATTCTGAATGAAATATTTCTTATCATAACTCATATTGTTTTTTCTCTCTTTACTAACTCTTTTCCTTCTGCTTGGAAGAAGGCTCACGTCCTACCGCTTCCTAAAGTGTCAAATCCTTCTTCATCATCCCAGTTCCGACCAATATCCATCCTCCAAATCCTCTCTAAAGTCCTAGTCCTAGGTCATTGAGAGTGTCGTTCAGAATCAACTGTCTCGTTATCTGTCCTCTAATAGCCTATTGAGTCCTTACCAATTGGGTTTCAGACCTGGCCATAGCATTGTAACAACCCTTGTCAAAATAACCGACGACATTAAACTGGCTATAGAAAATAAATGTCTAACCATATTAGTTTTATTGGACTTCACAAGTGCATTTAACTCAGTTGATTTTGACATCCTCTTAGGAATCCTTTCCTCCCTTAATATCTCTGCATTAGTATTTGAGTGGTTCAAATCTTATCTTCGGGGCTGCTCGCAGTCTGCTCAGTCTGGTGAGGATTCCTCTGAATGTTGTGATTTGGCTGCGGGTGTACCTCAGGGTGGCGTCCTCTCTCCTCTTCTTTTCTCTGTTTTTATAAACGCTATCACTAAGGTCTTAACTTCTATCATCTTTATACAGACGACTTGCAGTTATATCGTCATTTTAAAATAGGTGAACTCACTGAAGCTGTGGATGCCATCAATGATGACCTTGAAAACATAAACAAGTGGGCTAAATCCTTTGGACTCTTATTGAATCCAACTAAATCCTAGGCGTCCATATAGATACTAACCTCTCTTGGAAGGTTCATATAGCTGATGTTAGTAAGAGGGTCTTCTACTCTTTTCAGTCCCATAAAGGTCTCCAAAAATTCTTACTATTTCATACTAGGGTCACTCTTGCTCAATCTCTTCCACCGCTAATAGACTATGCGGATGTCTGTTTTCTAGATGCAAAGGAGGTTCTCCTAAAGAAACTCGAGCAACTGCAGATCTTGTGCATCCGCTTCATCTTTGGCCTCCACAAATGCGACCATGTGTCGGAGTTTCGGACCAGATTGAGGTGGCTGCCAATTCGGCGTCGGCGTGATATCCTATTTCTTTTCTGTTGCACTGCCAATTCTCTTCTTCTTCGTACTCCATTTCTCACTTCCAGCCGTCATGATGTACTTCTTTTTGGTATTGCAGTGCGTCTATGGAACTCTTCCACACTCCTTACGTGACAGCCCTTCTCTGGATGTCTTGAAGAGGAAAATTAAAGAGCATTTCCTTTCACAATGACATAGTTGATATATATTTATATATATATATAATGTAAGTATGTATTTTTATGTATTATTTTATTCATATTATTTATAATTTTAAAATTGTGCACTGTATTGTATCCTGCCCTCTACTGTGATCTCTCTTTATCACTCAATGGAAAACTCAACTTTGAGTTAAGCTCCCCTAGTATGTCAACGAACTCTGATATTCTCATATTTTGTAACTTATCATGGTGTACAATAAATAATTAAGATAATTATAACTTGAACAATGTTGGCTATTCATTGAGATTAAGTAACTTAATTATATTTTTGTAGACAAGGATTAGGAGAAATGAAACGAAAATAAATTTCAGTTAATATTTATTTCATTATTTTTGGTCATACATGCATCCATTCTAATGTCGAAATTAGTATAATTTATATCAAACTACATTATTGTGACAATTGGACACAAAAACAGTCAACAAGTTCCAAAATTCGAGAAATATAAATATACATACAGTAAAGTCTAAAAAAACTAACACAATAATGCAGTTCAATAAATAACAAGTTTACAAAAAAATAAAATTTTCGAAACATTTCGTGTGATCCGTGTATGTATTCTATACAAATTTATTTTACAATTTGTTATCTAAGAACCAAGGGTACTAAACCACACGCAGCACCAAACGTCTAAGTACTAAACAATTAGGAATGAAATTCTGACTAATCAAACATAAAATATTTACTATATTGCATTCATAAATTGACTGGCAATCTATTACTCACGCACTTCACTCATTAGCGGTTATTACCGAATGAATGAATCATAATACTCTTGCATCGTTTCCAAATATCAGATATTAAACATGCTGATTGTATTTTTATCGCAATATTTATAAAAATGAAATTTACAGATGTTTTCACTTACCTATCTACTTACGGTATGATTACATATAACATAGACACATAAAAATTGCAAATTCTATCCATCAAATAAGATTTTAAAACTACAATGCCATAAATTCAGCTATTTTCCAAGGAATCTTAGCAACTTTGGCATTATAATACCTTTTAAAACCCATTTTTATTTAAAAGGATCTACTTCTATGACCTATTTATTTAATATTAATTTAATACTTCTAGTGCAGCGTACAGCGTATGACTTGTATTGCTGACGAGATGACAAGTACAATCATGATTAACCTATATATACGTACAATTATATTAAAATTTGCATCGCTTTTTTTTACGAAATATTAAAAAGGAATTGATGCAATTGCATACTACATTGAGACGTATAACATTTAAACAGTTTAGGATATTCCTTTGGTTTTTATAATACACAAATCGGAATGCTGCTCACTCACTGGATTATAACTTACTCTATTTGACAATACTATTGTTTACACAATAAAATAGCAAGTTTAATATAATACGCATATCAAAGAAGGTGAAGCCTCATAGTAAATCAAAAGACTTAAATGGAATCCTGCGATTGACGTAGGTATAGCATGGGCGTCAAAGAAAATTACATTTGATTAAGTTATTATAAAACATTGTATCCCATAATAGTATACGCACAAATACTTAATATAAAATTATACGTTGAAAGATCTTAAGAGGTAAAGGTATAAAATCGTTATTAAGAATGATAAAGTAATTTGTAAAATAACTTAAGTAGCACGGTAAATCGAAGTAGTACGTAAGTCACCTTCATTACAATTTTTGACACACTTTGTGCACGTTTTTAATGTATTTTACGATAATAATACAATACAGCAGAAAACTGTTACCATTGTTTTATTTAGAATACTTTTCTGATAGCAATGATCGTATCATTGTTATCAGATTTAAGTAGCATTCTACAACTTTTAACACTGATTGAGATTAAAATTAAGTAAATAAATAAAATAAAAACTGAGCAATTTCTTTTAAGTATTGCATGTGAAGTACGGGCGAAATGCAAAATCACAAATCAATCTTATCGCGAATACTCAAAACACGTAATTTCAATTCATATTTATATTTACAGTAATAAAATAAGTAGGATTCAACTTATATTCCTAAATTCTTTAAAAGGGACCAAAGGACCATTTGCTAATATAATTATTGATTTCTGTAAAATATTACTATGAATAAAAAAATAAGTTACACAAACTCATTTGATTTCTAAATATTATCTTTTTTGTGACAATTTCCACTATTATGAAGAAATAATGACAAAACAATTTGGTAAATGTGTATGCAATGATAATCGAAATAAGTAATAATAATGTGAACTTTCGCTAGTTTCTGATTTGATTGTGTTCACACCGGCTAACAAGTTTTGTACTGTTGCAGGTTTCTATTAAATAGACAGCAGGTGACATATCAGAAGGATTTGGAAAGAGTCTGTCAAGTGTTATTTGGCACCCCTAGTTATTGCATAAGTACTTTAAAACGTTTATAACGAGTAATTGGCATAAAAAATATTGATTAGAGCCACAGACTCCGCCTCGACCCAATCTTGAATAAAAATATTAGTAAATTCGATGATGACCTAATGTTACTTAAAAATTATATGATATCGGGAGGATTTTTGAGATCAAAGATAAGTTCGTTATTTGCCTTACCTCTGTGTTAAAGATCATTTTCATCCTCCACTGGGTATGGGGCATGATATTTAGGCGGAACGTGAAGTTATTCGAGAGTTTGACAATCGCATTGCTCTACACCCTCTGTAGTACCTTCTCTCACTCCGCACAGCTTGACCAGAAATATTATATAAATAAATTCCTGATTATGCCGCGTCGTTATTATCTTATTATAATTTGCGCTATATAATTAATTATACTTGTTTTCGGGCATTTCTTAATTGAACTAAAAGGTTTTATTATAAAATAAATTGCAATTAGATTGTAAAGATGAGTGTGTTTGAAACACACCTATGAATCATTAAACGAAATTATATTGCTGTCATACGAATCACCATTCTAATCGGGGCCGGGATTCTGAAGCAAAATCGGACAGTGGACTCTTTACAGAAGATATTCATCTTCAGATACTTCCCTATTCCAATGATATGTTGACCGGTAATCATATACTTGACAGACTCGATGAACATTGAATTGAGTTTCTTTTTCAAAAAGTACAAATTAAAAATGACAGATTTTCATAACCTATGAATGTTAAGTAAATAAGGAATATGCATGAAAAAAAATGTTATCCTACCAGTTTAACAATCAATATGCAAAAATTGAATATTAACTGTGAAAATTATTATTATTATTGAACGAAAAGCAAATACAACAATTGAAAACAAATATATTTGGGCGTAATGGGCTTTGACGTCAGAGTCCATGTCGGATTTCTGATATAAGCAACTTTGAAGAGTCATAACTTCGTAGTTGATGAAGTTATTTGCATGCATATTCCCTATTATGTAAAACCAAGATATAAGTAGATCAATTGATTTTTAAAGTTTTCAAGATTTTAAATTTATCTAAACATATAAAGCACTGTAATCAGGGAAATAACTACTTTTAAAATAAAATAGTACAGAAATGCTACGATGATATATGTATGATATTCGGCGCTGGAAGTATCCGAGAATTCCTTTATCACAGCATGTCACGTCAATATTGCCAACTCTATGGGTTTAAAGCGCATCCATGGCGGCAACATAACGTACGGATGCAGCTGCGTTACGACAAACCACCAGTCAGTGGTTTCTGGGGCTTAAACCCAAAACTACGATACGAAGTTGCCTCGTTAAAATATTCTATTTTGTTGAACGATAACACACAAAGTATGCACAGATTTTACAACATGGAGGTTTTGAATTCAAGCCCTTAAACCCCTAAGGAACAAGATGACCTGATGAAAAGAATAGGGTTAAACTACAACTTACATGCGTTCGGCTTTTGTATAGACGAAATGCTTTTTTGGGTAAAATATTTGGAATCTCCGAATGGATGGCGACCGCTAAGCAAAGGGCGTATGGAAATTATTAGATTTATGTTGTAAAAATGCACAGACTTCAAACGCGTGCAAGTCTAGTTAAACCCTGATAAAACAATGGCCGCTGAAAATAGCGCCAGCGCGGCAGCGTTCAATACTGAACGACAAGTATATAATTTTACTAGATTCGGACTTAAAAATTAAGTAACAGCCAACTAAACCCCCAGGTAAGATTATTCGCCGATCGATAAAAATAAATATTTTAAATTTACATAGTAACATATACGAGGACTGATCTGATTGTTCGTCAGTGCCTCTTACTCTATCACTACGGAGTAAAAAGGTAACTATAGAGCGGGATAGTCCCCGGTGGCATGGAGTAGGGAGCGAATGGATTGCATTCGCGCAGTTGCATTCCTCAAACACAACACAATATATCAACATGAAACACTCACCAATATATCTTTTAGGTGTTGCCAAATTGTACACAAGTTGTCATGAGTAAAATATAAGGATAGATTTTTGGTAAGTGTTTAAACAGTAATCCTACATAAATCCAGGTCTTACCGAATCCATTTGCTTTTTACCCCATGCCGCTTGACATACATGAAAGCTTCGCATTGACCTCCGTATTCAGTCAGCACAGCTGCACGTGGTCGTTGTGCTCGTGCGGCCACAGCGGGCTGGCGGCGTCGCCCGCGGGCTGCTTGTCGTTGCAGCGGCGACGCATCACGCGAGCCAGGCGGGAGAACTTCTCTGGGTCTGATAGTGTTGCCTGTTAACAACGAATTGATAACATACAGATAAAATTTAAACATAAGTCATTTTGCAAGAGTTTATACTTTTTATATTCACAGAAAGTACGAATTTTTGATGTTTTTATACATCTTAGGATTCTGGAGTCCTGGACTTTGGAGGGCGTACGAGGGGCCGAAAGCAACTTCTAGCGGCCCCTTAGATACTTTTCATGAGAAGGGGTACCAACCAACGATTATCCCTATAAGCGCTATGCAAAGTACACCCTAGGATAAAACGCACAACTATTACCATATATGGAAAACAAAGATAGGGCTATGGTTTTGGGAGGTTTAAGTAGACTGTTTATTAAGAACTGTGTAAAAACTATGGCCTCTGTCTGAACAATGTTATTAATATATATCGATAAAAAAGGCAGGGGTGACTTGCACACTAGAACAAAGTGACGTAGCAACATGGAGGCAACATATCCTGAGATGCTTGAGGTGTGGAGAGATTTACCACGGTTATCAGGACAATCCCGGAAATATGGTTAAGATCCCTACTAGCAACTTACTGGATTATACATACTTCTTCCAAGCACTTTTGTTCTTGCGACTCTTCACTCAAGCCAGCCAATAAAGGCAAGAGAGTGGTGGGAGTTCTGTTCCCCTTCAGTGTTAACTACGATCGGTCAATAATGGCAAACCGGAGATAAGAAACAATAAGATTGGTATTATATTGTTAAATAAGAAACATGTAGACATGATAATGTCTACACGTTTATTTAACACATTGACAGTAACACCATCCAAAAGTAACTTTACGGAAGATTAAAAAAATATTAAGAAAAGAGGTTTATATATAAACAGTCCTCCCCCAATGTCCTTAGATCGGATCATCACGAGCTCTAACAACGGTGTGAAGTAACTGGTCCACGTGAAATCTCCAGGTATCTCCAGTATCATCCACACGGATATAATAGTGCAATCTTCCTACTCATGTGGTGATTGTACCAAATTGCCACTTGTCTTTCCTTTACTTGATTTTCTACCTTAAACTCTTTAACCGAGTTTTCAAAATTCTTATCATTTATCAAAAGTCCTTTTATTTTTTATGTCTCCCCTCTCCCTGGGTTCGTATCCCATCTCGTCGCCAGATATTATATTGTTAAAATAAGGAACGTGTAGACATTATCGTATTTAATTATAAGATACTAGCTTTTGCCCGCGGCTTCGCTACCGTCAACTGACTACTCTATTCTGCTCTACCCAAATCTACCCTACCCTACCCTACTTTACCCTACCACCAATTTTTTTTTTCTTTCATAAGATCCTTCTGACAATAACAAACAAAAGAAAAAAAAATGTGAAATCGGTCCAGCCTATCACGCGTGATGGCGTGACCAAGGGAAATAGGGATTCATTTTTATATACATAGAAGATAGATTGATAGAACACCATTCAAAAGTCACTACGAAAGATTAAGAAAAGAGGTTTATACATAACAATTGGGTAAGTGAGGTCACTACTGCCCAATAGTTCGCTACAAAACTGTGCTGCGAATTGTATCTCTCAAAAATTTTAGGCCTCTCACCCTAGGCATGTTGCGGCAAAGCAAACACTACCGGTACCGACACAGACCTAGGGTTCATTGGAGCGCGTAAACCCCACCACGACGTCAACGTAGATACGGCGATGGAGCTATTATATTATTCTTTCTTTATTGTCAGGCAATTAAAACCCGTAGATAAAATAAATAACAATCTCAAAAAATAATAAACTAATACATATTAAAAAATTACAAAACAATGACACTAAACTATTGCAAGTGACGGTAGCGTGTTTCGTTGCGAGGTCGGTAATATATATTTTTTTGTTTTTTTTTTCCACAACTATCACACAACGCCGTCTAGCCCCAAGCTAAGCAGAGTTTGCGTTATGAGTACTAGACAACTGATAAACATACTTATATATTTCTAAATACATACATATTATAGATAAATTACACCCAGACACAGAACACAAACATTAGTCCTGGGCCACTTTTTTTTTTTTTTTTTTCGGGTGGGAAAATCATCTAATGACATCCCCCGCTCTTGGGCGGAGCGAGAGATAGTGTCAGACTTTTACTGACTAAAAACCCACTCCTGTTTCTTCTTTGCCATTTTTCCAGGGCCCCGGGGATCACTTTCGCATCACCCATGGCCCCAGTAGGCCTCGACCCTGCTGGGCCCCTACGGTTGCTGACATCTCCCTGAGGCGCGCGTGGAACACTACGCGCCGTCGACGACATTTACCGGACGATCGGACGACGAGCCACCCATTGCTCGCAGTCCGCAAGCCCGCGCCTACGGTGGCCGGAAATCGGGATCGGAATCCCGGCGGCGGTTGGGGCGTGAGGACCGTTGCCTCACGCGATCGGACGCCTCCTTTGCTAGCATTACTGCTTCGCAGAAGGAGGCGACCGCCTGCCACTCCTCCTCACTCCGGACCATGGCCTGTACCAAGGCCCGGCGCGAGAGATCGCTGCCGCCGATCGCCCCCACGAGAACACGGCGGTGCTCTGCCCAAGCAGGGCACACCTCTACCGTATGCTCCACCGTGTCCTCCGGGCGGTCCACACAATGGTGGCACCCGGGCGTCTCTTCTGCACGAATCCGGTGCAGGAACCTCCCGAACTTACCATGTCCGGTGAGGACCTGCGTCATGCGGTAGGTAAGGACGCCGTGAGGCCTTTCCAGCCACTCCTCAAAGAGGGGACTTATCGCCATAATTATGGCGTGCCCAGCACTGGGTTGCGACAGTCGCTGTCGCCATTCCACCATGAGATCCCGCCGGAAGTCTTTCCGCCATGCCGCGACTTGGCGCGGCAGCGGAGTTTCTCCCCGGCGTTGCATCTCCATGCGCAGATCGTGCATGCGCGCAAGGTCTTTTGCCTCCAAATCCCACGGTGGTTGGCTAGCAAGGAGGCTCGCTGCTTCGCGGGAAATCGTGCGGTATCCCCGCACCATCCGGATGGCCATGACCCTCTGGCTTGCGTTCAGCTTGGCCGCCGGTCGCTTTCGAAGCGACGGTGCCCATACCGGCGCCCCATAAAGGGCCATGGACCGAACGATTCCTGCATAGAGCCTCCGGCAGGAGGCGTCTGGACCCCCGAGGTTGGGCAGGAGCCGCTTGAGGGCAGCCCCTGTACGATCTAGTTTGGGAGCCAGACGTCGGAAATGCTCCTCGAAATTCCATCGGCTGTCGAGGACAAGTCCAAGGTACTTCATCGTCGACTCGACGCCGATGTGAATTCCTCCTACCGTTAGTTGGGAACTCGATGGTGGCGCGTTCCGAGGGCCGTGGAAGCACATGGCCTCGGACTTGTGCAATGCCACCTTGAGTCCCAACTCTTGGATCCTCTCCACGACTGTCGCAACCCCGCGTGTCACTAGTTCGACCGCCGCCTGGTACGACTCTCCCCGCGCCATGACCAGCGTATCATCTGCGTAGCAGACCACGCTGACCCCGTCAGGGAGATCGCCGCGCAGCACGTAGTCGTAACCGATGTTCCACAAGGGTGGTCCTAGTACCGATCCCTGCGGAACACCGCACGACATCTCTCGCCGTTTCCATTCTCCCAGGTGACCAGGGTAGATAATGTACCTGTCCGACAGGTAGGCCTCGATAACATGACAGAGGTAGTCAGGCACCCGGTGATACCGGAGTGCCCTCCTAATGCTACTCCAGGGCAGGGAATTGAAGGCGTTGGCGATGTCCAAAGACACCACCAAGACACACCTGCCCTGGGATACCGCATCCCCCGTCGTGAGGGCTCGCACGCGCATGATGGCGTCCACCGTAGATCGCGCCCTGCGAAAGCCGAATTGGCCGTCCGAAAGATCCGGCCCCACCCGTGTTAGGTGCGCGACGAGGCGGTCTGCAATAACTCTTTCAAAGAGCTTACCCACCTCGTCGAGCAGCACGATGGGCCGGTACGCGGACGGTGAGTCCGCAGGGCGCCCCGGCTTCGCAATGAGGACTAGTTTCCCCGTCTTCCAGCGAAGTGGGAACTGGCCTCTCTCCATACATGCGCTAAAGAGCCCTCTTAGTCGAGGCCCGAGTTCCTCCATGGCCAGGACCCAGGCCTTTCCAGGCAGGCCATCGGGTCCTGAGTCCTGGGCCACTGACCACTAGACCAACAGGCTAGGAATGTCGGGACCATATATGAATGATTACGAGAGAAAAATGGAGACAGATGTATGAATCTATTTAATGCAGATAAAGAAATTAATCTAGATATTATTTTTATAACTAGCTGCTGCTAGCGGCTTCGCCCGTGTGAAGGTAAAGACAGTATAACGTTTTTCAAGCGAATCTGGAAAACCTATATAAAATTTTCAAAATATTCCAATGGCTGAATAGATTTTAATTAGGTATCTATGTCCCTGGTAAATCGTGCGATGGCAACCTATTAACACTACATAGAAGACCTGAATTTGACATGAGTCTTATCCAAATATAATTTTTTGAACGTGTCTGGATAAGACACTAAATTTGTAACTATGAGCGCGCAATCCCAGTATTCGAGCCGTTTTGTTCCATCTAGTATATGAGTGTATTGATACGACCGTTAAGATCTAAAATAGATAATATCATGCTCACCTCAATAGTAATAGCTAAAATGATATGAATGGCGGGAATCAGCATCAGATAGACGCGGAACTTGGTTTGTTCAAAGTTATCGGAGTCCATGGCTTCTATCTCCATGTAGTCAGCGAGCCACTTCCATGGGCACAGTAGGAGTACGGTCACGAAGATACATTGTGTCACTAGTGTTATTACCATTGAATCTGAAAAAAGAAATGGCGTATAAACGAATGTCTTGTAATCAAGCCAAGCCCATTTATCAATAATTGCTGAAAAAAAGCGTAAGGCATTAAATGCCGCCAATACAAAATGTACCCTTCAACTTTCGAAATAAAGTACATTTTGTGATAACAAATACACCAAATGTGGCACTGTCATGACAATATTTGTAAACAAAGATACTTACAGTTGGTACAGAAGCGTTGTCGAAAAGGCCAGCCTTTAGCATAGACACAGGCCATGATTAAGTACTGGTATGCCGTAACAATGAAGAGGACTGTGTTCTCCCAGCATTGCACTTGTTCCACATCCGGACCACCTTCAACTGCTTTGAACCTGCAATATACATAAATGCATAAATATTTACGGCTCGTTCACGACTTCGGTCTTAGCGGCTCGGGCGCGGCGGGCGGCGCGGTATCGGCAGGTGAGCGCGCGCCGCTATGAGCAGCGTCTCGTGGCGTGCTTCAAACATTTTCATACTTTTGTTGTTACCGCTCGCCGCTGTTGCGCTTAGCTTAGCCTTGCCGCTGTGAATGGTCACAGCGGCAAGGTCGTGAACGGGCCGTTAGGCCTACTGTCCACGAACGCGTAGCTTCAGAGATGCGTATTCGTCATTATACGCTTGGTGTAAAAACTCTGTCGACAAAGCGGTAACCACACCACGGCATGACGTTGCCGCTTCGTCGACAGAGTTTCATAGTTTTGTATATAAGTTTCACGCAGGCGTACACCAAGCGTATAATGAAGTTGTGTCTATGAAGTTACACGTCCGTAGACAGTAGGCCTAAGTCACATAGTGCGGCTCTTCATCATCACTATTGTGGCGACCATAGAGGCCACACATATATTGCTGGCTTGCATACTGGCAGCATAGTTATACCTTTTAAGGTTTATGTAAAAAAGCTTAGGTATTACATAAATAAATATATACCTAAGCTTTAGATAGAATGTCAAATAAGTAATAATACTAAGCAAATGATTTTATAAATAATGTAACAAAGAGTGCTTCTAACAATTCAATAATACAAACTGAACTACCATTCATTTGCGTCTCCACACTTTACACTATCATAACAGTTGATTTGCTGACTGCACAGAATGATTTCCGTTAAGCAAATAGTGACTCATCGTTGTCACTCAGCTTAGCTACGCCTCTTGACCTAATTGGTCAAGAGGCGTGGCTAAGCTCATATATTAAATAAGAAAGCCGTGTTTATATTGACCACTTGAAATAAGCCCTTCAGACAGTACTTTTTTTTGTCAATTTTAAAAATGAATACCTCACCTATTCGTAAAAATAAAAGTGAAAATTCTGATAAAATTTTAAAATAATTTTTTGCCACCAAACCATTAACGTAAATATTATTTGTTAAATTTTAATATTTTAATATTAATGGTTTATTTTTTACTCCAATAAGAGCCTTTTGCAGTTGCACTGATGAGTCACTATATCCTTAACACAAATTAAATTTTAAAATAATTTCTAAATATTGAAATTGAGAATACTGAGTAATAAAAAACTTGCTTTGATATTAATGGTATAATTTTAACCTCAGTATGGCTCATTTGCAGTACCACTGATGAGTCACTATTCTCAGAATGCACATAAACTACAGTAATTTTAATATGTCAATAAATCGATCTGTTTAGATGTTTGGCTTTTCAATATTTACAAAAACGTCGACGTTAACATTGTAGATAGTATTAAAAGTCAAAACAATATTAGAACTCACCACGGCTGAGCATACAGCAAGTAGATGGCCGCGATCTGCATGAAGAGCACGAGTGCGACCTGCATGACGAGCGGCAACAAGCTGGAGAGCGCCACGAGCGACACGGGCGGCGAGGCGCGCGTGAGCTGCGGGCCCGGCGCCGCGCGGCCCAGCGACAGCGCCAGCAGCGTCGTCAGCACCAGGTCGATGTACAATATTAGAACTCACCACGGCTGAGCATACAGCAAGTAGATGGCCGCGATCTGCATGAAGAGCACGAGTGCGACCTGCATGACGAGCGGCAACAAGCTGGAGAGCGCCACGAGCGACACGGGCGGCGAGGCGCGCGTGAGCTGCGGGCCCGGCGCCGCGCGGCCCAGCGACAGCGCCAGCAGCGTCGTCAGCACCAGGTCGATGTACAATATTAGAACTCACCACGGCTGAGCATACAGCAAGTAGATGGCCGCGATCTGCATGAAGAGCACGAGTGCGACCTGCATGACGAGCGGCAACAAGCTGGAGAGCGCCACGAGCGACACGGGCGGCGAGGCGCGCGTGAGCTGCGGGCCCGGCGCCGCGCGGCCCAGCGACAGCGCCAGCAGCGTCGTCAGCACCAGGTCGATGTACAATATTAGAACTCACCACGGCTGAGCATACAGCAAGTAGATGGCCGCGATCTGCATGAAGAGCACGAGTGCGACCTGCATGACGAGCGGCAACAAGCTGGAGAGCGCCACGAGCGACACGGGCGGCGAGGCGCGCGTGAGCTGCGGGCCCGGCGCCGCGCGGCCCAGCGACAGCGCCAGCAGCGTCGTCAGCACCAGGTCGATGTACAATATTAGAACTCACCACGGCTGAGCATACAGCAAGTAGATGGCCGCGATCTGCATGAAGAGCACGAGTGCGACCTGCATGACGAGCGGCAACAAGCTGGAGAGCGCCACGAGCGACACGGGCGGCGAGGCGCGCGTGAGCTGCGGGCCCGGCGCCGCGCGGCCCAGCGACAGCGCCAGCAGCGTCGTCAGCACCAGGTCGATGTACAATATTAGAACTCACCACGGCTGAGCATACAGCAAGTAGATGGCCGCGATCTGCATGAAGAGCACGAGTGCGACCTGCATGACGAGCGGCAACAAGCTGGAGAGCGCCACGAGCGACACGGGCGGCGAGGCGCGCGTGAGCTGCGGGCCCGGCGCCGCGCGGCCCAGCGACAGCGCCAGCAGCGTCGTCAGCACCAGGTCGATGTACAATATTAGAACTCACCACGGCTGAGCATACAGCAAGTAGATGGCCGCGATCTGCATGAAGAGCACGAGTGCGACCTGCATGACGAGCGGCAACAAGCTGGAGAGCGCCACGAGCGACACGGGCGGCGAGGCGCGCGTGAGCTGCGGGCCCGGCGCCGCGCGGCCCAGCGACAGCGCCAGCAGCGTCGTCAGCACCAGGTCGATGTACAATATTAGAACTCACCACGGCTGAGCATACAGCAAGTAGATGGCCGCGATCTGCATGAAGAGCACGAGTGCGACCTGCATGACGAGCGGCAACAAGCTGGAGAGCGCCACGAGCGACACGGGCGGCGAGGCGCGCGTGAGCTGCGGGCCCGGCGCCGCGCGGCCCAGCGACAGCGCCAGCAGCGTCGTCAGCACCAGGTCGATGTACAATATTAGAACTCACCACGGCTGAGCATACAGCAAGTAGATGGCCGCGATCTGCATGAAGAGCACGAGTGCGACCTGCATGACGAGCGGCAACAAGCTGGAGAGCGCCACGAGCGACACGGGCGGCGAGGCGCGCGTGAGCTGCGGGCCCGGCGCCGCGCGGCCCAGCGACAGCGCCAGCAGCGTCGTCAGCACCAGGTCGATGTACAATATTAGAACTCACCACGGCTGAGCATACAGCAAGTAGATGGCCGCGATCTGCATGAAGAGCACGAGTGCGACCTGCATGACGAGCGGCAACAAGCTGGAGAGCGCCACGAGCGACACGGGCGGCGAGGCGCGCGTGAGCTGCGGGCCCGGCGCCGCGCGGCCCAGCGACAGCGCCAGCAGCGTCGTCAGCACCAGGTCGATGTACAATATTAGAACTCACCACGGCTGAGCATACAGCAAGTAGATGGCCGCGATCTGCATGAAGAGCACGAGTGCGACCTGCATGACGAGCGGCAACAAGCTGGAGAGCGCCACGAGCGACACGGGCGGCGAGGCGCGCGTGAGCTGCGGGCCCGGCGCCGCGCGGCCCAGCGACAGCGCCAGCAGCGTCGTCAGCACCAGGTCGATGTACAATATTAGAACTCACCACGGCTGAGCATACAGCAAGTAGATGGCCGCGATCTGCATGAAGAGCACGAGTGCGACCTGCATGACGAGCGGCAACAAGCTGGAGAGCGCCACGAGCGACACGGGCGGCGAGGCGCGCGTGAGCTGCGGGCCCGGCGCCGCGCGGCCCAGCGACAGCGCCAGCAGCGTCGTCAGCACCAGGTCGATGTACAGGAACTGGTTGTTGCCCAGGATCGAGTAGAACTGACAAACAGAATTTTGTAACTTGATAACTAAACAATCCAGTTTTACGAGTAACATAGCATTTTTCTTTGATCATTGCAATCAACAATCTAGGTAAAGTAAAGATCGGTGAAAAAATAAATGTAATAAAGCGTTTTTTTTTAACAAACAAAAACGACATAATTTCTTCTTTCTCCATCTTTCTACGCATTCCCTCATAACTTTAAGCTGTATTAAATATTTTAAAATAATAAAACACAATACTCACATTATAAAGAATAAGGATTGAAAAGAACTGAATGAGCGAATAAAGCGCCATGTATTTGAAGATAGCGAAAGAGGTGCTTAGAGCGCAACGTCCTTCCAAAGCAAGCAGCTTCACGCATTTGATGTTCTGCTCTTGAGATGTAAATGGAGCCGCCACTGAAAATCAAAGAAAAATAACACATAAATCATCAATAATGATATTATTTTCATTTAGACCTTTTCGTGAATATAATCTTATAAAAACTATAGACAAGCCTTTTTTTTGCAGGTCGGAAGTCGTCAAGTAACTTCTTTCGCTCTGGGTGAAGAGAGAGGGAGTGTCAGGCGTTAACTAACTAAAACCTACCCGTGTTGCTTCAGTTTGCGTTCCAGGGCTGCCCTGGTAGGCATTGTCCACAATAAGCTAATAATTTAGCTGCCAGCTCTTTAGAGCGCGCGTATCAGACAACGTGCTGTAGACTCGGGCTTGGTCGCCGTCTGCAAGCCCGCGCCTACGGTGCCGGGGAATCGCTCGGCGACTTCCTACACGCGGGGCGTTTTTTGCGACGGTTGGCATGTGAGTATTGCCATACAGGGTACGCCTAAAGTTAAATAATTGAATATGAACTTTACATTGTGTGACATCCAGTCGTACTATAATTACGTGAAAAAAGAAAAGACGCTTTGCCGACGTATCGTAGTATTGTACGAGTAACATTTCTGCAGTAGGTAGTTTATACCATAGGTAGGTACATCAAAACTTTTAATCATTATGGTTTTGAAGTACAATCGCCATTAGTCTGTGACCCTTTCACATAAAGACTAATAGAGACCCTAAGGTTCCTTTACTTGACCTTGAAACCCAAAGAAGAAAATAATACTTACTAATTTGCACAAAATTGTAATAACTAGCGGCCCGCCTCGCATGGGTGTTAGAAATCATTGGTAGCCAGGACTTTTCTCTACTATAATATGCATGTATACACCTAAATCTTCCTCATGAATCACTTAGTCTATTGGTGAAAACCATATGAAAATTTGTTTAGTAGTTTCAGACAGACAGACGCGGGGACTATGTAAGGAATCACTTAGTCTATTGGTGAAAACCATATGAAAATTTGTTTAGTAGTTTCAGACAGACAGACGCGGGGACTATGTAAGGATGTAAAGATATTCATACCTGATGCGTCAGCTTCAGAAAGTGATATGCCAACATGAGCAGCTTTCAAAGCGCCACAGTCGTTTGCTCCGTCGCCGCACATACCCACCACAAGATCTTCACCTTGCAACGCAGTCACTAGCTGAGTTTTTTGATCAGGACCGAAACGACCAAAGACCATGCCTGAAAGGGAAAGAATACAGCATGATAACAAAATAACGAACATTTTTATTTTTGAAATAAAAACATCAATCTAAAAAAAGAAGAAACTGAGTGACTGACTGCAATATTAATGCACAGCCGAAACTACAGGGACTAGGAACATGAAATTTTGCACAAGGCTTCCTTTTATGACGTAGGCGAGCACTGAGAAGGGGTTTTTAAAAATTCAAAAGGGGGTTGAAAACGGGGGAAATTCCTTTGCATGCAAAATCTCATTCCGAGTACCGATATACTTGTCTAGCACAAATAGTAACCTAAGTAAATTATAAAGGTTGTCATTATTTGTTTTCAGAACTAACCCTAATACTCGTAGAACAATGAGGATCAATCACATAATAGCAAATCCGATTTTTACTAAGTACATCGTATGTGTAATAATTTACTGAGCATTTAATTTTTTAAATTATTAAAATCCGTCAAGAAATGGTGGATTTATTAGTTTTTCTGAATGGCTACATGGAAACGCGCGCTCTCGCTGGACTGTTTACAATGACGTCATCTGTCATGATCCGTGCGAGGAACGGCTTGATCGTATTCATTTGCCGGTGGAGACCGATCATGACAGATGACGTCACAGCGAGTCGCTACATTCTCGGGCGGGTCCTAATACACTAAAATTGCTGTATCTTCGTCATTTTTAGTCCGATTTAAATAATTTCTTCACAGTATTTACTGTTTTTTTTTTGACGTTCTAAGTCTGCACACTCCACAAAAATCATGACTGATCCTCATTTATGAGGTTTTAAAGATTGTAAGGAGGATTCCTGTTTCTTGGGTAAAATACTTTAAATTTGGCCTAAATTCTAATCGAAATGATTAATAAAGACTGATTATTAGTTTTTCAAAACTATCCTCAACATACGGTTTAAGGGGTGTTAAAGTTATGAAATTTATTTATTTTTATGAAATTCAAACATACTTGCGAATGAACTCGCAGGCAAAGTGCTAGTCGATCTATTATTTTGTAGTCGCTGGCAGTATTCCATGAGTGCGCGTGTGCCTTTATCAATATATGTAAAAAAAGCACATAAAAGTTAAGAGCTGTCATGGTCAAAGCAATGATATCAACTGTTTCTTACCTCGACTCAGTACTACTGGCATTAGTTCTGGATAATGAGTACGAATCACCGCCCAAGTTTTACCCTCCAGTGCCAACACATAAGCATCTATCGGCAGTTTCGGTGGCCCACCTTCACCAACCACCTGAAATATGATTACATGTTCTCATTTTTTTTTAATCCGTTCAATATTACGTAGTTGGAAACCTTTGAAATGTGGTAGGTGAAATTGTCAAGTAACAGAATAAGGATGCACATACTGAAACGTGACGTCACCATTAGGTAACGTGTGTACAAAAGAGACAGCGAGATATTCCCACCGCATCCCCACTCTTACTCTTATCAATATTTGTAATGGTAATTGGTGCTTCATTTAATAACCAATTTTGATGCTGTTTTCAAAGACAAATTTCTTTTTAAATATGAAATAATATGCAAAAATAAACATACTGGTGTTTAGAGAAACTTACTTCCATCTTCAGAGGCGGCCGCGAATCAGTTGACTGCGGTTGTCCCGTACTGATGAGAACAAGTTTCTGATGTGGCTGCACCATCAGGCAGCCGCGGGCCACCGACATAGCAGTCATTATGTTATCCCCTGCATAAACAAAATTAATGTTAAAACAAATTAGAAATAAGATCGAATACCTGCACGTGTCTAAAAACCTGTTACTTACTGCAAGAATTTTGCAACACAGTATATGTCAAATCACGACAACATGTCATAAGTAAAGCAAGCAAAACAAAATGCAGATTCGAAAGCCAGCAATTCAGGGACTGACATTCCTTTAAATGATTTTTGTACCAACGGATCGAAATGATATACGTGTAATAAATAACAACACAAACCTGTGACCATAATCAGTCTCATTGAAGCCTCATGAAGCTCTCTTATCACTTGGGTCGTCTCTGGTTTCAGGCTATTTTGCATGACTAGAAAGCCTAGGAACTCCATGTCGCACTCGAGTGTATCTCGCTTGACCCTCTGTGCGTCAACCCATTTCATTTTGCGATCGAGTTTTTTGTGCGCAAGACCGATTACTCGAAAACCGTTAGATGTATACTCATTGAGAACAGAACTGAAGTTTTCTGGGAGTGTCTCTGGACTGCACATTAGGGCAACCTAGAAAAAAAAAACATTTATAATGACATATAAGAAGCCAAAATAGACAAGTGTGCTGTGTGTTGTTAAAATTGCTTAGGACTTTTACCTTTTCAGGGGCACCTTTCACGAAGTAAACCATCTGTGGCTGCCCAAGTACATTAGTTATAACACCCATTGATTGCTGCGCCGACGAGAAGTGGAACCGTCGCAATAGACCGATCTAGAACCAATTTTTTTTCATGATGAACATAATACAAAGTCATTATACATTGATTTTTTTTTCTTGTGCATCCTCCTTCTTGCAACATTTGTCCTCAATGCTGAGGGTCGTATGTGACCTCGATGAATAACTTTATTGTGGACTATTATATTTTGCCATGTTGTCCTATCCTCGGTGATGTCGATGGTTTCGCAGACGGGTATCTAGTGAAGAATGGAATTGCATGACTAGAAACCAATGTAACCAACCAAATGTAGAGACCAACATATCGGACTCCTGCCTTTTCCCATCTACTTATGCACAAGTTTTATTAAATAAAACCAAGTAAATAAGTTCTTAAATTATTTTTCATGGAATATCTGAATGTTTTTTTGTTCTTTACCCACATGTTCACTTATTCAAATTTTGGGTTTTCTTCATGATCTAACTAGTTAGGCAAACCCCAAACTGAATATGTGTTTAAAATAATAAATAAGTACGAACGTTTACTTTGATTTTGGGTACACATGCAAAATTTTAAAATAATTACCTCATATGGAATCTCCATGGTGAAAGGATCGAAGTCATCAAAATTCTGTGAAGCATCATTGGCGGCGGTAACTGGTTTTACAATGACTGGTGTCAGGTTATCGTACCGAGTGTTTTCTGGTCCCGGTTCTTCAAGTATCTGCGTAAAACTCAACCAGATTAAAATGAGCTCGAAAGGATATGAGTTACATTTTCTAATATAAACTAACTGGAAGAACTGAATTGAGGGGGTGTCTGTATTTTTACTTTCACGGTTGCTAACATACTTTGCCAGTATGTAGTATACATGCAGGCCTACTTCACCACCTCCCTCAGAGGCGAAAAGGTGACGTGGTCTTGAGGTAGAACGTTACGATCGTATAGATCGTCAAGACAAATCCAGCGAATGTACGTTCTTGAAGTTGCCACCCTTTTTTAAATGATTTTTTTGATAAAACTTATGGATTTTTAGGAGGTCATTAAAAATACCGCAGTAGCGGAGTCCGTAAAAGTCTTAAACGAGGCGACTGCACTTCGCTCGAGGCCCTGTATATTCGGTCTCAACAACCCAGTCACTGGGTAACATAATAAATGCTTAATTTCATATTAAAGTTACAAGCTTCCGACTACGTTTAACGAATTTTAAAGATATAGAAGTGACTGTTGAGACCGACATGCGACAGTCAACATGCTTTCTGTAGCAAGGTTAATGGACCCTTACACTTAACTTTAAATATCAACAATGCTTCCATGGTTTAATCATTGAACAATAATAATAATGTTATTGCGCCCACACAAACTGCACCCAAAAAGTTAATTATCTGTGATTTTGTTTCCAGTACTTATCCTTTGTAGGGAGACACTTTGTACATAATTTCTTTGCTTTCATAATTATATAATATATAGGGTGACTGGTAATTAGTGACCGATACTTAAACACGTGATTGTCCTCATGATTACAAACAACTTTCCCAAAGAAACTTTTTTATATACTCAACAGTTTTATGAGAATAACAAAACAGCTGTTTGAAATTCGCGCACGCTCAGGAAAGGGCAATGAACTAGGTAGTAGAGCGCCTCACGAGTCACGTTCCCCCCTCCCCTGCCCGCACCGCTCCCTTTGTCGTGCAGTAGTGTCGGAAAGCGCGTCGCAAGCACTTATACATGATTTGTTTTTTTTTTGACGCCCGTGCTTACGGTGCCATTCAATTACACAGCGAGTGAACATGGTGATGTCAGTGATGTGTTACTACTCGGAAGGGGGTAATGGCGAAGCAGCAAGGCTATTGTACCAACTCTTGTACCCAAAAAGAATGGAAACTTGAAAAAACTTGAACGATGCCCAGTGTCAAGGAGGTATCAAGTTTATTAATAATGTAGTGGTGTCTTATAAGTTGCTTCTAAACATCGTAACAAAGATAAAGATAAGTAACAAAACAAACGCAATTCCTGACGTTTGTTAAGAAAGATTATGGATTTATTTATTGTAGTGCGCGCACGTAAAGTACTAAAATACCAGATAATTTATTATTTATTTTAGTGTCCTCACCGTGTCATGAACAGAGAAACTTTATGTAGGTATAACACTGTGTACCTAAATAGCCACACGGCGGCCGGGGGTGCATTAGGCATTTAAAGGCTCACGGTTCCTAGTTACATTAACTAACTGTTTTTGGATATTATTTAACCGAAACATGTAGGTACCTACACTGATTATGTACACCGATGGGTTTGCAAGCCACGCGAGTGCTCTACCACTATTGTAGGTAAGGTACAAAAAGTACATGAGACAACGGCGTTACGCGGCTGCGGCTAACAGCTGAGCGGTCGCAGGCGCGCGCACGCGAATTTCAAACAGCTGTTTTGTTATTGTCATAAAACTAATGAGTGTAAAAAAAGTTTCTTTGGGAAAGTTGTTTGTGATCATGAGTACAATCACGTGTTTAAGTATCGGTCACTAATTACTCGTCACCCTATATGTATTATAATTATATTGTTGAGGTTGTCTGGTAGATATTGCTGTTAGCGATAAGACCGCCATTGTACCTATAGATTAAGTTAGTTTATAAGTTTTTGTTACTATTTTGGTGTACAATAAAGTTTTATTCTATTCTATTCTATTGTTTGTATTATATGTAATTTATTAGTTTATGTATTGTATATATGTAAATAGTACACCACGAACTACCTGCGTATCTTTTTTCTCCTTCTCTGTCAAATCCATCTAAACGTTGTCTGTAAAAAATCGCTTTTTAGCGATAAGACCGCCCATTGTGACCCCTATTAATTTTAAGTTCCTAATATAATTTTAATTTTGGTGTCCAATAAAGAATATATCTATCTATCTATCACTTTGATTCAAGACCAAACTCGTAAATGCATCATATTCGATAAGCAATTTGACCGCGACCTCATTCGCGTGTTGTTTCCTACAAAAAAGTATAGGTAAATAAGTTTATTCATATTTTGCATCTAAAAAATTTATAGACCACCTAGCTAACGACTGTATTAATAAATGAATCGTAGGCTTGACTTAAACCCACTTTGGAATCAGATATTCCGTTTGGGAGCTATGATGACATTGACAAACTTCGGATGCTCCATTTTTCGTAATTAACTAAGTCATTAATTAACTAATTCAATAAGAATAAAACCATCTTCTGATTTTTTGATAATATAAATACCAGACAGAAACTGAGGTCGACATGTCAATCTACATTCAGTCAAATGTGAAAAAAAAAAGTGTTAGAACGAGGATACCAACACTTGAGATAAACATCAAGTGTAACTGGTCCAATGTTATCTGATGCTTAGTACGAAGAAACTGATAAACGTCATATCAATGCGAAGTACCTAACTGGATCATTTCCTAGTATTGACGCTAGTCATGTGTAATGGGAACCAATGACATCAACATTGTTATTTAAAATTTGATGAGAGATGTGATGAATGATAACATTGCGTTTTTTTTAAATAATATAACATTTATATTATAAAAGTACTGACTATAATCAGTGTAACCAAAAGTACCACCTATATCAATGATTCTATAATTATTTAATAATTACATTACATTGAATGAAACTAATACAATTTAGTCGAGTTTGCTAAACCTTCACACATTTGTATGGCTTTTTCAGTAGTAATAGTCGTTCGGAAATCGAATTCAATTGGACATTAATAAAGTACATATTTGTTTATGAGTAACAAAAAAGTATGAAGAATTCGAATATGGAAAAGGTCTCCCAGGAAAACCAGGAAGAAACGTGCCAGTCAGTCCTACGAACACATCGAGAATATTCGGCTTCGACGAGCGTTTTTCTGTCACTTACGATGTATGTCATACACAAAACTTAACATACTACACAGTGATTTCACAATCCATGTATGAGTGATACATCGAGTTTTCTCCGAACAAACTTTTGAGTGATATAGAAAGAATGCATATTCGAGGGTAGAATCCAGTGTACAATACAAACATAGATACTATTATACATGATATATCAATTATGAAAGTATATTAGTGTTCTAAATATTTACGTGGTATTTATGAACAAGGACTGAAAGGTCACATAGAATAGAAATAGCAGGTATAAGACCCAGTAAAAATGACTCACCCATTGTGTGAATTCAAACATCTTAAGGTCCAAAGGATCTCCTTTCAGCTGCCCCCCAATGCTGGTGAGAGAGTGGCAAGACGCCAGCGCTTGTATGAGCGGGCTGGTCGTAGGTAGCCTACTCACTTCTACCACCTTTTCACCGAACTTTTCACCGGAGCGCGCCGGTATTACTGAATGGAAATCTAAGCCGTCTTCGGTTAGGGTGCCAGTCTGGAATGTAAAATATAAGTCATTGGTGGGGTAAGATGGCTAGAAGGGAGTCAGTGAATACGATGAAGACGGCTGATAGTAAATGATGTGGCACAAAAGGGGATGTATGACTATGCTGAGATGATAGCTGATATATACTGAGACTAGCCTCTGCCAGCGGCTCCGCCCCCATGAATGTGGGTTTCTCCATACAAACTTGGGACCTCCTGTTTTATTCCCATAGGAGGTGAATTTTGGAAAATCCTCTCTTAGTGCTTACGTCATAAAAGAAAACCTGGTGCAAAATTTCACGCTTCTAATCCCAGTAGCTTCGGTTGTGCGTTGATATGTCTGTCAGACAGTTTGTCCTTTTATTTATACATATATAGAATATAATATAGATAATAGCTGATTTATGGAAAAGTTTCACAAAAATAGTGATAATGCAAATGGAACATAATGTTGATCTGGCACACCACCACCACCATGAACCATAGGGTTAATGCCAAACATTAGAATTAGTCTAATCACTTGAATTATAATTTATGACTTCAATAACAGTCTACAGTGTGCTTTATAAAAAATAATTATTCATTTTAATAAATAAGTACTTCGCAATTAAAAGTAACTACATATTTTAAATAATCGCAAACACACTTCTTTATCCAATATTTACCTTATCAAAACACATAACTTGTATCTTCCCGCAGATGATGATCCTCGGCGGGGATACGCAGAAGATCCTGTTCTTGCTTAGACGGTTCTGACTGTACACTATACCGGCTGTCATGGCGGCGGGTAGCGCGGGTGGGACAACGATAGTGATGATGTCTAGGGTGCGGAGGATTATTGTGCTCAAAAGACTCTGCGGAGAGAAAATGGGTATTTTCATATACTTAGGTATTTATTTTTATACAATATTTTATATTAAACAAGAAATAACAATAAAAAAATGTTTTTCTGAAATCAACAATATAATCTAAAGGCTCTAAATAAGGCTCCAGTGAGTCGGAGTAGTGCTGCTGGCTCCAGTGAGTCGGAGCGGTGTTGTGCGACGTAGTGGCTTGACTGCTTGCGTCGACCAGGAGAGGTTCTTCATAGCTCTTCATGTGACTGGCCGAAGGTGCGGTGTGCTTAGCCAAGGTCGCTGATGAGGCTGAGGGTGAGGACCAGGTATGACCAGGTAGGCATGCTGGTGGTCAGGATACCCTTTAAAGCCGTGGGTGCTGGCTGTATGACTCGCTGCTCGAAAGCTTGAGGAAGTGATGATGACGTCACGAAGTAGTAGTTGCACGAAGGCTGCGCTGACGTTCATTGTCGAGGGTCACCATTTTAGGGGTATGCGGAACAGAGAGTAAAGTCCCGCAAACCTCCGTTGAAAAGGGAGGATCCTCCAACCAGACGGGATGTTATGTCTGGCGGGCTACTGCCCGGTAGATGATTTCGGGCTGTTCTATATGTTCAAATCGCGCGGAGAACTTTGATTGCGCGATGCAGGATTAGTTCTTATGTGACGTCATAGATGTACATACATACGCTACATAGTTATTAAGCAGCAATAAGCATTTCAAAAAATTGGTATGGGGAAGAGTGGGGGGGGGGGCGTGGTGGAAACATTTCACTAACTGTTTTATACGCACATAACACAATGGTGGTGACGTTACATTTCAGTTTGTGCATTCTTTTTCTGCTATCAGTTTCCTATTCCACCAGATTAAGGTTATGCAACAGATTTGAAAAATTCTTTCTATTAACTTGGATGAAGTTAGTTTTTGAAACAAAGTATGAAAAATTAGTCAACTACCCATTATGTACATTTAAGGAGGAATAGTTGAAAATAACATGCGCGTATCGTATGACTGAAAGTCATTGATATGAAGTTTAAATTTCGTTGTGCTTTTATGTTTGAGTCAAAAGGAAGAGTGACTGTAGTAAATTGATTGACTTGAGCTTATTCATGATGAAGATGATGAGATTGAAGTATTTCAGTCAAATACAAGAATACTTGATATTTTAATTATTAGTATGGATGACAGTTGAAAGAGTATAGCAGAGAACTTCGAACGACTAATTACGTTAATTTGTTTACTAACTACATAATTCAAGACATTGTACAATAAAGATTTGACTTACGCCTCTAACAACATAAAGCCAGATGGAGTAAGCCATTCCAATCGCGGCAATGCAGAACATAAATATGACAAACTTGACGGCATCTCTGTAGAATTGGAACCCAAAGGGTTTCGGGAACAGAATACTTTTTAATAGTTCTCCCTTAGCGGTATAAAAACCAGTGCGTACTACTTTTGCTAAGACCTGCAAAAAAGGGATTAATTAGAATGTATTGTTATGTTTCTTATCAGTAAACTAAATCACTACTTATCAAACTGGTTACATGTAAATTATTAATATTACATTAGCCTATGGGCTTAGGCTCACATAAGTGTTTTAAAAGTTAATACCTGGTTGTTGCCATAGAATCGCGTTTGCATAACATGAGTACCAGCAAATAAGGTATGTCTTTTGTGTCCGTCAGTTGAATATATTTCAGCAGACGAACAAGGGGGTCCTTTCATTACTGGCACACTTTCACCTAAAATAAACATCGATATTTTACAAAGCTGCATCTAGCATTAAAAAGTACAGTTACTCATAAAGATATTGGGTGAGGATGATTATCTAAACTAATAAAGAAAGCACAAATAGCATACATATTACATTCATACATCATATTCAATCGATTAATGTCCATGTCTGCGTTCCACGCGATCAATTTTTTAATGACAGTAAACCGTCCTGACCTAATTTCTCGATGGTCGTCTCGATTGGATACTTGACGATAGTTTTAAAATAACCCTTCGAGAATTCCAGCCAACTAACATCTGTGACATTCACTCATGAAAACTAGATCCATCCCTTTATATTACAGTACTTGTTGCATTGACATCACAGATAAATTATTATGAAAGCTATCTATACGAGTTGTTTACATGAATCTATTATGTAATGTGATAATTGTAATATATGATGATAAATAATAGTATACTACTCACACCTAACACGTGGCTACAAATATAAGGAAACACTGTAATAGAAGATATCAATAGAGCTACATATTGATTCATAAACCAAAACAATTTGATTGCCAGTATCAATTCTTAATAAATGTCAATTTTGTATGTTCTATAGATGGAATGCGTGTGTAATTTGTGACAAGCAATATTGGTAGTCTGTTTAAATTGAAATGGGTCCAGTTGGGTTGTGTCTGCCGTATGTATTAATTTAGCTGTCGCGCAAGCTCGGCAGCAGAAATGAAAGACGTTTGTTCCTTCAAATAATACTAAATTAGTTAAAAAACATCCCTCTGATATTTTAATAGAGATAAAGAAAGAAAGGGAGTGCAACAGAAGCGTTCTGTTTAAAATTTATGCATTTCACTTAAATATTCAAAGCCACACTCTCGTTATACAACATAAATACAGACAATACCACCACCACCACTACCAATATAATATATTCTAACAAATAAAGAGATAATTGATTCAAACGCCAGCTCGAAGCATTGGTACACATCGCGTAGTAGTCAATCACATAGCCAAATTCCACAAAGAGGTACATCCAATCAGATGCGTACCTGTAAGCATGCTTTCATCAACGATGCAGGTTCCAGTAAGCAGCATGGCGTCACACGGCATGACACAGCCGTCAGGTGGTAACCCCAGCACATCGCCAGGCACGAGTCGGCAAGCGTTCACCACGCACTCCTCGCGACCCATGCGGGTCGGGCGTAACACGGTAACGGTGAACGCACTCGTCGAGCCGGCCAATTTGTGCAGACGGATGCTCATCTGTTTCGAAGAAACAATTATATTAGCATAAATTCGTAGACTCATACGGCCGTGTTTAGTTAGTAGCTGGACGAACACTTTTTTGTGTTGTAAGAATAAAGCTAGAACTACATTTAGACCGACGCACACGTGTAAAACGCCAATTTGTACATAGAACGACGTCGCGTGGCGTGGATCAAGTGTAGCTCTACAAGCTACAAGTCTAGTTTCCATATAAAATGTATGGAGATCGACGCGCCCAGATCGGCGTGTGTGGCACACGTGTGCGCAGTGTAGTTCTACCTTAATGAGGAACTTGTAATAAGGGCTTAGATAATAGAGATTAAGTTACGAGTCCGATGTTGCGAATTCGAGCAGATAAAAGTATGTTTATAATGTAGGTCTTCCTAATATGTTACCTTTTTAGTTTGATATAACGCCAACATGCAACTTGCAACAGACAAGATGAAAACGCAAGTCGCATACTGATAGTACTCATCCAATGACCACAGTATGATAGAGAAAACTTGGAAAAGGTAGAAAGGATTGAAGACTTCGTCTTTGAATAGCGTCCAGTAACTCTTGACGTTCACCTCCACGGAGTTAGAACCATAAAGTTTGATCCTGGAAATCACAAAAATTTTAAAAAACACGGTTTAATTGACAACAAGCAAACAGAACTATATAATTCGGCAAGGCATCTAATTACTTTTTGAATGCTGTTTATGCAAATTCGCTACCTAAGTGACTATGGAATTATTTTACACTTACAATTCGTTTTGCTGTCGTTTGTTTATGCCAGAAATATTTTCCATCAATAATTGAATAGTGAGTTTCTCATTGAGTGCAAGAACATTAATAAAGATTCCTTGATCGTTAAGCCAAATGAAACGGTTGTGTTTGAAGATAAAATATCGCAGTCTGTTATCTCTATGGTTGGATAGGTTCAGGTCAATTTCAAGCACTTTTTCTGTGGACCATACTCCATCAGCGTCGATAACTAAAAAGTAATTAAATACATTAGATATTAATTGGCAAGTAGGTATAATATTTGTAAATAAAAATGTTAATTCATAGTACACTGTGTCGAGTCTAGTCTGGGCTGACCCGTGGCAGAGTGAATGCAAAAACACCGAACATTGATCCGACATTATGCCACTTAGTGACCAGCCGTATTCGCTCGGACCCAGCTCTTGCAGTCCGTCGAAATCAGCGTTTAGAAAGGACAATTTGTCAATTGACTTACCACAAATTTCCTCAGCCGTTTTCAGACTGCATTTTATGTATTTGAATCGGTTGTATGACGGATAATAAGCCAATGCAAAATATGGTAATCCACATAGTAATATGCACACGGTGTGTAGTAAAATAGCGCGTAATTTTGAATATTTGAAGCCGTGTATGTTGATGGTTTGTTCATCGCCGCTGCTCTCGATAATTTGCCACTGCGTCTCGCCAATGACTTCGTATTCGTCTGCAATTTAAAAGAAAAGGTCTGCATACCTTACCGGGGATAGCTGTTGGGCGTGGGTGGTGGCACTGTGTTTGCATCGAATATTCGCATGCTCGCATGTTATCCAAGCTATAGGATTTAGACAGCAGCTGCAGTTTGTTAGATTCTGTTCATGCTTTTTACAAAAGTACGAAAAATATGCAAAATTAAGACTACCAGGGCCTAGATGACTTCGTATGAACCCTATCGTCTACATAGATTTATATTCAATCGATTTACTGGCTTATCAATTATCTTTTATAGTATCCTTTATCAGTTTTACAATCACTATTATTATTTCAGTCGAAAGACGTCAACTCTCTCAGCAAATTGATGTACCAATAGTCAATCTGGTACCGCTGGAGAGACACGCCGTACGGCCCAAGTTTTGATCGAATCAATTGCTTTTTCGTAGTTCGCGAATGCTAAGCAGAGGCAGATTATACTTTTCAGTTTTTCTGTATAACCTGTCGCAACGTAGGTAGGTATCTGGTCTGCAGTGCTGAAGCCTTTTCAGAATATGGCTTGTTCGGGAGGTTGAAAGATAAGACGGTTTGTGGTGACTCTGGAAACAGCTAGTAGACATGCTAAGAAAATGGTTGCCCATCTTAAAGAAGAGCGAACATTGTCTGTGGCGTTTTTCCTCAATTATGACGGAATCAAACAGTTTCTGAAGGGCCTTGAGAACCAGTTTTCCATAAACCTTCAGGACTTCAGTCGCAATTACGTCATAAACCGACGCTTTCTTGCTTTTAACCTGTTTCCGAGTCATCTTATCTAGCTGTCGTTTGGGACGTGTACGGTATAATGTCAACCGGTTAATCTAGCTCTTGGGTCTTTTGCTACATTCACAGCGGGTTTAGTAATTGACGTCTATAATAATCCGTAAAATGCTCCGGTGTCTGCGTTCCGATTTGACAGATATGGCTCTGCCTTCGCCGGTCTTCAGTTTCGTAAGCTGGCTCAGTCCAATAGACAGACAATAAACCTGACACCACCTTAGGACTGCTGGTCACCCTCCCGAAAATTGGGCACGCCATAATCACGGCGGTAAGTCCCCTCTTTGAGGAGTGGCTGGAGCGGCAACACGGCGTCCTCACCTTCCGCATGACGCAGGTCCTCACTGGACATGGCAAGTTCGGGAGGTTCCTGCATCGGATTCAGGCGGAAGAAACGCCCGGATGTCACCATTGTGTGGACCGCCCGGAGGACATGGTGGAGCATACGGTGGAGGTGTACCCCGCTTGGGCGGAGCACCACCGTGTCCTCGTGGAGGCAATCAGCGGCAGCGACCTTTCGCGTCGGGCCCTGGTTCGGGCTAAGTTCCGGAGCGAGGAGGAATGGCAGGCGGTCACCTTCTTCTGCGAAGCAGTAATTCTAACGAAGGAGGAGGCTGCACGCGTGAGGGAACGAAGGTCTTCACACCCCAGCCGCCGTAATTCCAACGCCAACTACCAGCCACGGTAGACGCGGGCTTGCGGACGTCGAGCAATGGGTAGCTCGCTGTCCGGCCGTTCCGTTTGGTAATTAACCGGTCCGAGCCCAGTCGTCAACAGCGCGTAGTGATCCACGCGCTCGCATCTAAAGAGATGTCAACAAACCGTAGGGGCCCAGCAGGGCCGATGCCCGCTAGCTAGGACCGCGGGAAATTTCTGAAAAGGAAACCCGTAGTCCTAGAACGCAAAGGGTAATTGAAGGACACAGGTGTGGTTTTAGTCAGTAAAAGTCTGACACGCCCTCCCGCTCCACCCAGAGCGTGAGAAGTCATTGGATGATTTCAAACTTTAAAAAAAAACCCACCCGAAAATAAAGCAAGTGACCGGATTTTGAATTATTGTGTCTCTTCTCTTCGGACTTATGATAATTCTATAATACACCATCGTAATCTGCTACTTCTTCTTCGAGATCGGTTATATTCTAGTCGAATTGGAGGGATCGCGTATAGTCCAGTAGTAATGGTCTAGTCATAGGTTTTTGTTGGGGTAGCTGATTCCCATCCGAGGACTTGCCACTCTTTGCTTAGCCGTAACCTTGACCGCTAACGGAGTCAAGAAATAGGCGGCAGGGATCATTTGTTTAATTGGACTTATTATAAGGGGACTTTGCCATAATCGCCACGCTTGGCAAGTGTTTGCTATGTAGTTGCTACAATGCAAGAGAATTTTGCTGCCCATTCTCTGGCGAGTTCAGTTTAGTTTTATAATGTCCAGGGTAAACTTATGTGAATTTAGAATGGGTGGAGTAGATAATCAACATAGTACAGTAGCAATTTCAGCTGTTAAAAAATTTAGAATGTGTTATTTGAACCTTCGCACTTTGTACTTACTGTATTAATCAATAAATGTCTAACCATGAAATTATACATTATTTTGTTTCGAGTATACATTAATCGAAAGTGATGGTTATAAACCGATTTGATCAAGTTATATAATATCTCCTTATCTACGGCAAATATTGTCAAATAATCACCGCCTAGCTGAGAGGCTAGTTGATAGGAGAACATGGAACTAATGTTTTTAACTAGACCTTACACTAATATTTTTAATTATACCTACACTCTGGAAGATGTAATGAATGCCATCAATGCTGTGTGACAAATGTGTGAATGCAGTTAAAGTAGGTCAGGAGGCCTGGTAGCAACCAGGCCTAAAGTATTTAGGGACAGAAAGACCCCCATACATACAAAACATTTGGGATGCCTAAGGAGTGGAATTCCCTGCCTGAGTCTGTTTTCTGCTACAACCTGGAGCTTTTTAAGTTAAGAATGAATAGGTTACTTTTAGGTAAGCATGCATCAAGCACCTCATTGCTTACCAAAAGTTAAGATAGCGGAAAAGAAGTATTGAATCAAAAGATATCTGAACATTTGTCAATCTTTTTACAAAATCCAAAATGCCAAGTTTATTCAGTTAAATTAAATATTATTTACTTTAATAATTATAGCGCCCAAATTTTACAATAATAATAGTAATAATTCTTATTCACATTTTTTTTTTATTTTTAAAAAATACGATTTTAGTGTAAAGTGGTAATAAATTAATAACCTAATTTATTTATTACTATCAATCAGCCAATAGTACAAAACAGAATAATTAATTTAAGAATGTCAATAGTAGTAAAAGTAGGTTGTAGAGAGAGGCTGTTACTACACATTTTGAGTAGCTTTTGTTCACTACCTAGTGGACTGTGAAAAGATCGTCAATTTGATATTCTTTCTATTTCCTGAAGACCATATTGAGACATACATTGAATAAACAGAAAATCACTCAGGGATAATCAAATAGCGTAGGCAAGATATCTTGTTTAAGGGGAAAACCTAGAATGGGCTCCAAATGTATTGTATAAAGGTAACTCAAGTTATCTACAGAATAATAATAAGTTAACAAGGAAAACAGCAAGCAGATCAGAACAAATTATAAATTTCCCTAAGCCCTTTATTATGAAAGAAAGGTAAAAAGAAGCTATTAATGTCCCCATACTCAAAACAATGGAGGGTAGTAGGTAATTTTTTTAAGGCCTTTTTTGTCATTTTCGCCTTCTATTAATACAGTCGAAAAATTTGGATAATTACAAAATTGAAGGCTTTAACTTAGCAGTAACAAAAAATTGCACCCACTAACGTAAATTAATTTTGATATGACTTGTGAATTCCGAAATTTATTTATACTACGTATTACCACAGACCCAGAATAAGTATGCTACAGACGGAATCCCTATGTGTAATGTAAAAGGTAATCGAAAGTTTTATAATCAATATTTAAAACTAAATTCTGATTGAAATACTGTAACTTGTTGCTGTACTCTGTGAATATATTACAACAAGGAAATAAGTATTTTGTATACAAAACACCATCAATTTATGTTTGGT
Source organism: Mythimna impura (assembly GCA_905147345.3). Taxonomy (NCBI): domain Eukaryota; kingdom Metazoa; phylum Arthropoda; class Insecta; order Lepidoptera; family Noctuidae; genus Mythimna; species Mythimna impura. The sequence goes on along the minus strand of LR990343.1, from coordinate 15,948,236 downwards.
GTTTAATGGGCTAATAAAAAAAAATAAAGCATGAGTTTCTGTAGTATCTTTAAATAAATAGTAAGAAGTAAGGTAAACTTCAATAGTTATTCTAAAAAAGTGCATTACTGTGTTAGTATTGGTTATGCAATGGACATTTTAATGAGTGCATAAGGATAATTAAGGATCACCCCTACAATTAAGCACCTTAATCACACATATTTAGGTAAAAACAAAAATAAAGCAGTGCAATCACATAGTGCAATCACCTCACATATAAAAAGAAAAACACAATACAACTTACATTCTATAAAATATAAGGGTTCTTAAATATTGTGTTTTTTTTTTATTCCAACAGTATCCCCAGCAACACATAAAACTTAAACAATAGTGCTTTGTGTTCACATAATGACATGTAGGATAAATTCGCTAACTAGAAACATGAATGTCTTAGGAAGATCATATCAATTGAACATTATGTTTAAAATGGAATACATTTTAGCAGTGAATTCTAGGACAATCCCGCTTCATGAATTAGACAGGTTTCAAAGTTAGTGTTTCCTAGAAATAGAATATATCGACTCTGTCCGCTACACAGGGGAAATTGTGTTATTGTTGCACTTACACAATCTTGATCTGTATTTTTTAATTTGTACTATGGTCAAAAAAAAAAAAAAATCTACTCATAATTCGCTTAAAACTCTCAATCACTTGTTCACAAAACTATTTAGCTTTTTGCAAAAAGTATAACATATGGAATTATGCCATTTTATGTTATGTTATTATAGCGGAAAGGGTTGATGTGTTGGTAAAACATAAACATATTAATTATTTAGCTTTAAAAAGTTATGAAAATGTGGCCAGCAAATAAACACAATACAAAACCAAGCAATCAAATATAAAATGCAAAATTTCATGTCAAGTTAGTGGTTGTAGAAAATTGGGCTACTTGTATAATGTTCACATGATGGTTTCATAACATTATGAAACAGAATGACTGGAACTGCAATGAACTGATGCTGATGAATGATAAAATTATTATGATAATACTCAAGATTGCCAATGATACCAGAACTATAAATGTGCAAACAAAAATATTATTTAAAATACTATCCTACTAGGGAAAGGTTTTATTTTAAGCTATGCTAGTAATTAATGTTAATTTCTGATGTTTTTATAATCAATCTATGCTGAATTGTATGATTGTTGATCATTTTGTTAAATAAACAGTTAGAATGAGATTAATACTATATCATACGTACTTGTAAAAACTGTAAAATCGTAAATCCTTAAGAATTCAAATCGAAGTTTTATGGCAATTGGTAGTTGGTTGATCAAGAAATTGATAATGTATGTTTTAAAAATACACTTGATTTATTTAACGAAATCTATTTCAATTTATTACAAATCTTGATCTTCCACTATCTCATGAAACGTGTGCTTTTCATAAGAGCACAAAAATCAGCAAGAATAGTGAGACAGTTTCACTTGGCACATTCCAGAATTTTAGCCAATAATCAGTTTTCATTGGATTATTTTATGTAATAATATGAATAACATGTGAATAATTTTTCTTTCCAAGCCCTATGTATAATAGACTTGTGCTTTTTAATGAGTCACAATATATTTAATCAAGTGTGCGAGACTTACCATTGGCGGCGCAGGCATTATTAATGTTCGGCATTCCCGCGAAAACTATTAAAAGGTTTATAACACAAAAGAGTTAAGGCATATTACTTAGATGTTGTTTAGTTATTTTTGAGTAACCGGTGCTACCTCATCGCAAATTATTTAAGGTTTTTATGTGGATTTACTCCGCACCTATTCACATCACACCTTGATACGAATGTCAGCGAGAATGAATTGATCACAGACTAAAGAGGGATAGAATTGATTCAGATTATAAAATGTCAAATTCAACACATAATTGTCTCTGGTATTGTATAAGGTATAGATAGAATCTAAAAATATCGACTAAAATTATTTACTTTGCTGTTCATGTTTTGACATGGAAATACGCAATTTTGACAATAATTTTAACGTTAAAAACAACGTTACAGGTAAGTTACAAAGCCATTTTTTAATTTTATACGAAAATCTCAGAATTGTTGAATTTTACATTGATACATCAGTATTTTACCATGGCAAGACTACTTGTGCAAGTGTTTTGCAAGTCCTACAGATGACGCTAGGTTAGCGGACAAAACGAAAACGGATGTTATTGATTTGGCGCGAACGCGTGGACAAAACGATGTCAACCTTTTGAAAAATAAAAGAATAAATGTTCTAGTAAAGCGATTTGCTTAGATTTACAAAATGCCGCACGGAGTGTTTGCGAAAAAAAGTGATTTTTTAGAAATCGGTGAATATAATTTTTCGTGGCCTGGTGAAAATGGCACTTTTCAGGATTTTGGTTCCGTAAATTACACGATGCCTTCAGGTATGTAAAATTGTGAAAACTTTATTATTATTTGGTAAATAATAACGAAAATACATGGACTTAATAAATGTACAGGACCCTGGTATTGGCCGTGGTGTCCACTATGGAGAACCACACAGCATCCTCTCTTTCAGGTGAGAAAACTATAAATTTTCTCTGATAAATACACCACCTGAAACATTAAAAACTTATGAAGCTGTATTTTTAGCTATCCAACATGCTCTTCGTAGCTTCTTACTGCGCTCCAAGCACCAAGAAAGGTCAATTGTGGATGCATACTATTTTAATATTTGGTAAGTGAGAAGTTTGTAGTGACTAAGGGTTTGTCTGTATACTTTATTCAGGCAGGTACCAGTTATAGGTGTTTAGGATCTGAATGAAACTCTAAATGGAATGGGGCACCGTCATTAATTTTGCCTTGCATTTACTAGAACTTAGGGCACAGTCAATTTCATCAAAGTCGATTCAGCAGTTTTCAAGATATGGAATAATGCTGAGCTAAGTGCGACGGCATTGCGTATTGATGATGACGTAGCTACTCACGTATGAACGTGTGTGGTGTTTAAATAGTGATTGAGATATTATTCGGAGACTACACTTCAGAGTTGTCATTTATGACAACTTGGGCTACGAAGTCTCAGAATTGAACTCCTGAACGACAAACAACACCAATGTGTAAATTGAGTACATTACCTAATTGTGGGCATTATGACAATCCTTTAAGTGACTAACATACCTTGCCATAGAACTTACTCAAGATTTACCTAATAAAATATAGGACAAGTAGGTACCTACAACATAATATTTCCAAACAGAAACACAAAAAATTGCAAAATAACTTTATTTTCGAAAGCCGATGTTTTTGATTTTGTTTCTTCCTTTTTTAGAGCTCCGTACCTCAAAAGACAAAAAACGGAACCCTTATAGGATCATTTCGTTGTCCGTCCGTCTGTCTGTCTGTTTGTCAAGACCCTTCCCAAGTAACAAAGTTCTCCTGTAGGGCATAGTTTACAGGCTCACAGCACTAGTACCTCTCTCTTAGTAGTTCTAGGTTTTACTACCAAGCTTATAACAGGTTACACGGAGTTCGTTTGGGTTTATAGTGCATCTGTTCTTATAAGTTGACTTATACTCGTATATAGAACGAAATTATAGGCGCAGTAAAGGCTAACAAGGCCTATAAAAGTGTTGCATAGGTGTAAATACACTTGAGAAAACTTGGTCCAGTAAGTTACACTTATAATCGCCTACAAGAAATAATTATAAATCCGCTATAAGTGTCATACGCCAGTAATAGTAATTTATAGAACTAAATGCACTTAGAACCATTTGTATTTGTTACTTGACCTTATAGGGGTGTATAAGTCAACTTTATACGCCAATTTTAAGTGAATTAGTTCTACAGTGGTTTCTTTTAAGAGTAAGTGTACCTGGTATTATTGTGGACTCTCGAATGCTGTTATAGTCTTAATTTCTATATAAAGGTTCCTTATAAAACTATTCTCGTAAATCCTAACTCGTTACAATATGGCGCGACAATGCTGTTACCTTAGGACTAATATTATTTTTTAACACAACTTAGTAAATACGCCGTGTTCAAAAGGCGAACAAAAATTGAGATGTAAAACACAATATACTTCACCGAAAATACTTACGCATTTTCCGTGCAAACATATATGTACATATAATATTACGTGCGAAATACTTGTTAATACATTTTATATAAAATAGATGATTACCTTTTATTTTTTTATTTTTTTTCTTCACAATCACACAACACAACAAAAAATCATAAATGTTTGAAGTAGCTAGTAATAGAAGCGTGGAGTACGTTACACGCCTGCCCGGTTCTATTAAATGCTCATAGTGAGCTTCGCGGGAGCAAATGGTTCTGCGGAGTCTAACTATAAGTGTATTATGGGCTTAAGTCGTGGTGTCTGGTTCTATTAGATGCTCATAGCTGGCTTCGTGGGAGCAGATAGTTCTGCGTAGTCCAACTATAAGTATGTAATTGGTCTAAGTGGTGCTTGTCAAGTCTACTATAAGTGTTTTATTAGCAAAAGTACGCGTATAAAATGGGCCCTTTTCCGTGGTTATAAACTAGCCTGTTATAGACCTGGCTCCGGAACCACTACAAGAACACTTTTTGTTACTTGGGTTTATTTCGGGAAAGCATAGAGATATTGAATTGAAATTAAAGCCATATAGGTACTCAAATCTGCGGTCCCTTGATGTTGTGAAAAAATCAAACTTCTAAGTTAACGAAAAAAAAGATACGGTCGTTGTCGCAAAAAAACGTATATTTCGACACTCTCAAGGGAATCAAAATTCATAGGGTATGTACTTCCCGTTGACCTAGAATCCTGAAATTTGCTATAAAGTAAGGTCTTATAGAACAGATATAGGAATAAATCTGAAAACAGAAAAATTTTTGTTACATAACAAAAAAAAAAAATTTTGCGATTCGAAAAAATCTTCGAATATCCATTCAGGAATTGAACTGTTTACTTATGTAAGTTAGTACGGAACCATCAGTGCGCGAGTCCGACTCGCACTGGCCCAGTTTTTGTATATACTTCCGAAATAAAAATATTTGTTGTTTCTATTTGGAAGTCGGTTGTACTTGTTTTATTTATTATTTACATCTATTTTGTCGCCCTAGCCTTCATGCTGTACTCAATATGGGCATGGCACGTGATATGTTCACCTGATGCCTTTTCCTGGAACTTTGGCTTCGTGTTCCTGAATCTTGCACAAGTTGTCTACTTGGTTTACGAGATGAGGCCTGTCAAATTCGACCCTGAACTTGAAGAAGTTTATAATACGCTGTTTGAACCGTTCAAGGTAAATTGTGAATTCTTAACCCACATTTTCATAACGAGACGGCAGCTCTTCTGCTTCTAAGCTGGCCCAGTGGTCGCTGAATACAGGGCAAAGTACTTACTTCATGAACCCAGGTACCCTCCGCGAAATGGTCAGTGACACCAAGGCGCTGCGGCCTTCCTTGAGGAGTTGGGGTGACTCGAATGATTCATTTATCGCACCCGTACGCATAATACGCGCTTTAGACGAGGAGTTGCGGACACAAGTACAAAAAAATCATAATGTATCTATGTAGATAAGTACCTATCTATTTTTTAAATTGACGTGAGTTATTAAAACCAATACCTAGATTATTTAGAAAAAAATTCAGCCATACGTCATCCTGTAGTAAAAGTTCGCTAATTGTTATTCTAACTTCGATTTTCTAATAGGATATTAAAAGACCCATCTTTGCTTAGGTGTCCAGGCTGCAGTTCAAGCGCATGGTATCTCCAGACTTTGCGCACGTGATGTCATTGCACGCGGGTGAAGCATACGCCATGCAGAACCTTACCAAAACTGACAGGCTTGGGCTACTGCTTTCTGGAAAGGTAACAATTTATATAAGGAGATGTGGTCATCCTACTTTAGAAACACCTAATTCCTATTTCGTTTGACTGTTGAATATTCTAAGATTAAACCCTCCGGTTAAGGTCTAACCGCACGACATCCGTGCCGTGTCGTGGGAGGGATGTGGCCGGGCTGTGGCCTTCTCTTCACACTGGCTGAAGCTCAGGCACCGGAACTCGCCTTTAACTACATACAATATGTACAAAACTTTTTTTTTAGGCATACGGCTTGGCCACTTCCTTGACACGAGAGGCTCTAACACGTGCGGTTAAAAGTTTATGTATAGGCCTTAATATGTAGATGGGTATTCCTTTTTTGACGAGTTATTGATCATCTTTTACACATCAGTCATCACACATAAAATGTATGTATTGGCTAGCTGTCGTTTTTGCTTGTTGCTCTGCTCCCGTGGGTCGTAGCGTGATGTTGTATATTCAAAATGTGACATCTACATCCAACATAGGCACTTATAAAGCGTCAGACGCTAGTGCCCTAGTAATAGTAGTTCCTCAGTAAATGGGCTACCCATCACTAAAATATTTTTTCAATTCGAACCAGTAGTTTCTGAGATTAGCGCGTTCAAACACAGCTTTATAATATTAGTATAGATTCTTATACCCTATGTATTTTATTTTTTATTTTATTTTAATAAGTACAGTGACAGACTACAGATAAAGACAATCAGCACAGTTAAAAATAACATACAATACATAAATCTGAAGTCCAATTATTGCTGTACACAGCACTCAAAGTTTCAAAATTTATATTATAAAGAAAAGAAGAAGAGAATTTATAACTAACTTTCCAACATTTCCTTTAATTAAATACGCCCCGTTTGCAGGTACCTACCCTGCGAGAAACGCGTATACATGTCGGGGTTTTTTGCGTTACATTGCCCCCAAAAATGCGAACCCTGTATTCTTAATTTAAAATTTTCCTTTGAAAGCTACTCAGCGTCTCGGAGATTATTATAAAATTCTGAATTGAAATAGACTTAGATTAGGTATGTACTCAGCTAGATAATATCAAACTGACGGAACAACATTTACTTCTGTTTAACGGTTTATGTAGGAACAACTATTTATTTATTATCTATTATTATCAAGTACCTGCTTAGTATCTATGTAAGATTTTAATACCTTCTTTGAAAATATACTCGAAGTTGATAACACTCTACTTACGCAGGTTGAAATCACTTTTAACCGAAAATAACAAACGTAGCAATTTATCTTGAGAAAATTAGCTAAAGAGAGAGCTCCTTTACTAATTTAGAAGCACTTAATCTAAAAATAAATGTGTTCCATCTTAGTTTCGTCCAGGGAAATAATGTTGGATTGTCAAGCAATCAAGTTGTTTTCGACCTAATTATACTTGGATTCTCCGGTAAGTAGGTACCTACCATTTTTTTTTTAGGTGGGAAATCATCCAATGACTTCTATCGCTCTTGGACGGAGCGAGAGGGCGTGTCAGACTTTTACTGACTAAAAACCCACTCCTGTTCCTTCTTTGCTTTCGTTACAGGGCCCCGGGGTTCTCTTTCGCACAACCCATGGCCCCAGTAGCTACTAGCGGATCCCACGGTAGGTAGGTACCGTGGGATCGAAAAGCTAGCGCTACAGCTAGTTTTGCGCTACAGTAGTAGCGCAAAACTAATTTTGCAAAATTTAGTTTTGCCTTTGTGATCACATGACTATAGCGCCAACGCCTGCCTTCCTTTGTCTACTCATCTTAATCTTGAGCTCATTTGTGGCTTATACTTACGACTCAATATTCGTAAGTATAATCCCGATTCTTGCATTAAACATTTGAAGTTGAACAGATAAGATAACAGTAAGATAAGTTGAACAGATAACTTATTTTCATATTATAAATCTTTAGCTAGAACGACTCTTACTATGGTTGTAAAGTAGGGTTTGATTTTTTTAACTTCATATATTCAATTCAGCAATTGACCATAAGCAGCTTCCCGTACTCATAAAAACTTTCTAGTTCCACGTTCAAGCCCGGTTCAGTAAATTTATATTCCATGGCCACTCATAGAGTTAGAAAATTTAAAACAATTTTTCAGGCGGCACGTGCCAATGTCTGCAATGAATACGTATCGTACCGCGCCTCACCTAACGACGCGCACGTGCCTTTTTATACGATACCCTCAGATAATATTATAGTACATCGATTCCCACTCTTTACCGAAACATCAGTTTACCGAAAAATTTATCGGGTAAAGCCTGGCATTGTTCGTGGTCGTGGTTGCGGCTTTGAGCTACTTACTTCTTAGCTTGAATGTAGGTTTGTATGACCTATAATTAGGACACGTAGGTACAGGACTTTTCCTTCACAGTAAGTATTTAGAACTGCATGTTAGGCTCTACAGAAATATGACGTAATTTAATAGAAATGGTTGAATAATTCGCTATTGAACTTTTACAAACATGTTTAATTATAAGGTACTGCGAGGGCCGCAAGATCGTTTGTAAGAGTAATCGTGGCCTTGGAACGCAAAGGGCAACTGAAGGAACACAATAGTGGGTTTTAGTCATTAAAAGTCTGACATGCCCTCTTGCTCCACCCAGAGCACGAGAATTAATTTGATGATTGAGTTGGGAAATTGGGATTCAAAAAAAAAGAATTATTAGGAATCTAATTACTGTTGAGTACTACCAAAACCTAGACTATAGCAAGCAGATATACTGAGTGTAATACTAGGAGCAATAGAAGGAAAGACAGTTCATTTACTAGCAGACCAGTTCGCCGCACAAGTTACTAAAGCGGCCTGTAAGCAAGTTCGCACCCCGCTTACTGCTCCCGAACTTAATACTCCCAAATCCCCTCCTACTAATGTGCTGCTGGTTGTAAAAGCCGTTGTAAAATCCAACTAAAACTTTATTTAATTAACCTAAATGTTCTTAGTTTAGGAACTTTATCGGGCAGAATTTTTGGACCAGAAAATCTTGAAATATTTTATTATTTCTGATATTAGCGGACTTTACACAGTCACTCTTTCGTGCGTGAAACGGTAATCGTGCGTTACAGAGCGCGCTTGTGAAGGTGTTGAAAGGGGAGTGAAAGACCGCCCGTTCAGTGCTTTTCGCTCTCATCAGACGCGTGCGCATAGCGCAATCGTGTATGCTACTGAGAACGCGCGATAGAATTACTGTGAAGAAGGAGACCTAAAAGTCAAGTGAAGTCTTTGCTAACTAAAAAAAAGTTTATACCTAAATTTTGTTCGTGTCTAGGTCAACGTTATGAGCGGCCATCAGTTCCTACACCCAATTCTGCCTTGTGAGTTCTTGGACTCTCCTGAGTTCGAGTCGAGTCGAGCCACGATTGACGAAAAATTTAAGGTAAGTCCAGATATTCAGATATACATGTTGTGGCCAGATCTTTTCATGATGTGATCGGCCATTTAATAAAATGGCCAGTTTTAAAGTGGCCAAATCGTTTAAACGTTAACGTTTTATGATTTCCATGATAACAAAAGGGCTAAATAAAGTAAAAAACTCAACGCGACTCGACGCGAATGTTCATCGATTGGCTAGCCCTTGTCATAATGTAGCCAGCGGACAAGTTTAGCTATATCATGAAATGGCCGGTCATATTATAAAGTGATCAATTCTAAGATCTGGCCACGACATACATATTAATTCTAGTCATAGTCATACTCCTAGGTAGACCTTTATTAAAACTAGTAAACGTGTTAGGCACAGTCAATTGTATATGACGAAGGAAATGTATTCTTTTTATGATTTCAAGTGCCCTCATAATCATCTACCACCGTTCAATGTCGCCCAAAATACATTCACTCAAGTGGCAGCCATTTATCGTTACTTTCCCAAATATTAACGTCACGTTTGATGTTATCTAAAGGCGTCTTATTTCACGCAATAATGCTTTGGTGTAGAATATCACCTTGTTAAGTAAGGCAATGGGGCTAACTAACACGGTTGGTTGGTCGACTGATGAGTTCATTATTCAGGGGGAGCGGAGTTCTTGACACTACTCTGTAGTAAATGTTCCGAACCTATTAACCTATTTAAATAAGTGTAACAAAGGGTTTTAGTTGTGTAAAGGTCGTGTTGCTTAAGTTGCTCTTCCGATTTATCTTTTTGGGCGTCTATTTCTTGATCTATATCTATCTTCCTTTAAGAAAGAAAGATACCTATAGATCAAGATATAGACGCGAAGTAAATATTGTATCTTTCTTTACGAAAGAAACAAGATTTACTTAAGTAGAAATGATAACGACCGAAGATATTGATGCCCTGATACTTTTTCGATTTTGTATGGTAACTGTAGCGTGTAACGCAATATTCTTTAAAATCTTGTTGTTTGTGTACCTGTTTAGAAATCTTGATACTCACAATATTGGTTTACCTACATATTTTCAGGTTTTATAAAAATTGTTTGGTCCGCGTCAGTAAGATTATCAAAACATATGGGACACATATTTGGCTCTTGTGATACAGGATCTCCTATTACAAGAGCCAGGGCAACACTGATGTTTGTTTTTAAAGTGAATTCAATAAAATTATTATTATTATATTTTTTACAATATCAAATCAATAAAAGTGGGTCAAATGCGAGACTATACATTATAAAAAACTTATTTTTATAATGTATAGTCTCGCATTTGACCCCTAACCAACCTGATGGTAAGCGAGAATGTAGTCGACGATGGAGGACGCTTGTCCAATCTAGAAGTAACCTATTCATTCTTGACTTAAATAATGAATAGGTTACTTCTACAACCTAGGTTGTAGGTATAAGGAAATAGAGACTCCGGCAGGGAATTCCACTCCTTAGCTGTACGCAAAATGAATGTGTTTCCAAAAAGTTTTGTACGTATGGGTGGGATGTCCACCATGTAATGACATTGAATGGTGGTAGATGATTATGAAGGCACTTGAAATCATGACAAGAATACATATCCTGGATAAATAAAAACTGATTCTGCTTAACAAGTTTACTGATTTTAATACAGATTTACCTAGCAGTATGACTGGAAGTACAATGTATACCTACACATTCATTGTGCGTACAGCTTAGAAGTGGAATTCCCTGCCAGAGTCTGTATTTCCAATAACTACAACCTGGGAATCTTTAATTTAAGACTGATTAAGTATGTTATTTCTAGGCAAACGCGCTCCATCGTCGACCACATCGTCGCTTTCCATCCGATGAGATAGTGGTCAAGCGAGAGCCTATCTATATATATAAAAGGAGAAACTGACTGACTGACATATCAACGCACAACCGAAACTACTAGGACTACGAGTGTGAAATTTCGCACAAAGCTTCCTTTTATGACGTAGGCGAGCACTAAGAGAGGATTTCCCAATACTCACCCCCTAAGGGGATGAAACGGGGGTCCAAAGTTCGTATGGAGAAACCTACTTTCACGCGTGCGAAGCCGCTGGCAGAAGCTAGTTAACAATAAAATAAAAAACACATATAAAATGAGAAACTGGCTGACTGAGATATTAATTCCGAAACTACTGGAAATAGTGAAATTTTGCACAAGACTTCCTTTTATTGATGATTTCGTTATATGTAAAATCTTATTCCTTATTCTAAAATTTTTGAATCTTGCCATGAATACTAAAGGTAGACGTTTTCCAAAACTACCCTCATAAGAAAATTTAGGGGGTATTAATATATAATAAATTGTACGGAAGACCCTTTTTCCGGGACTTAAAATTTTTGTGTTTTATTTATTTATTTATTTATTTATGTACACACAAACACTTAAAAATGAAAATTTTATTTCATTTTAAAAACCAAACCTCTAATAAAAGCACCCTTTTATTGCCGAATTTCAAGTTTAAAAATTGACTAAAGAGTGGGCTGGCAAGATCTAGATTATTAATATTTTAGGTTAATATTTCTTGACAAAATGCGGTCCTCACATTTTGCATAGGTACTCACTCCCCCTTAGCGCTCGGTCTACTAATGACTAAAACATAAGCGTTACAGGTGCCTCTGTGGCTGGACCTAACGGCTCATAGTGATGCCACCTGGTGTACTCTCATATTTTTCATTTTTATTCCAATAAAATTACTTTGTCTGCTATCTACACCGGTGCAGCAGGAGCTACAGTTTACATTGGCTAACTCGTAAATTTTGTTGAAAGTGCCTACACGTTATATCATTTTGCACTGATATTCTTTATTTCCCTACCCAATCACAAAATAATGGACAATGTTCAAACTGTAACTGAACTGTGCTTTGGTTTTGATTATTTAAATCAATACACTTTCGCTCATCGAAAAGATCAATTAAATCGATAGTGCAAATAATGTACACTGGTTTCGATTTTGTTGATTTACATTGACGTTAATTTTTCAGTATTTTCCTTAAGCAAAAGTAGGCCAATAGTCGCTACTGCAGAGAGTAGGCACTTTTAGCTTCACGGGACAGGTCATAAACAACTGCAAACTAAATCGCATAAATTCCACTAGCGTGTCCAAACCAAAATACCTCGTTGGCTAGCCGATGCACGCCAATTACTCTACCCAAAGTGTCAGCTGTGATAACGCCTTTGTGGATTAGTTTAAAGATAACACGTATACCTAGTAGGTAGTGATGATGTTAATCTTGTTCAAGAATCCATGCAATACAACATAATTGTGAGATTGTTCGAAAGAGTCGGCGTAGCTCTGGAACGCAAAGGGCAACGGGTGGGTTTTAACAAAAAGTAATCAAAATTCGATGATTTCCCATCCATAAAAAAGCACTTTATATTATTAATAGGCTGGCGCTTGACCAGTATCTCATCTAATAATAAGCGATGATTTGGTCGACGATGGAGCACGCTTGCCTAGAAGTAACCTATTTACTCTTGACTTAAAGACCCCTAGGTTGTAGCTATCAGGAAACACAGAAAATTTAAAAAAATATACACTTTACAAAAGAAGAAAGGAAATTTAAAATTTTAGAAAGTAACTGCACTTTTGACCCCTGAATATTCATATAGATTGGTCAAAAATATCAAAACAAACGACAAAAATAATAATACTGCTAGGTAGGTTTAGCCTTAATATAGGTCTTACCGTTATCAGTCAACTAAAGCCTAGACGTACTCACACAATCATGATTTTACTACAAAATACGAGGCAAAAGAGATACGAAGAAATTTTGTCACCCCTTTCCCTTACGTACTTACATCATACAATGTGTCACGTATCGCTAAGTGATACATTTGCGCCAGGGGTCGCGAAGCTGAGTCATAGATGACAAAGAAGTTATAGGATCGATTACTAACTCAACCCTCAAAAAGCTCCCTTCAATGGTATTACAGTAGATGTATATATGTATAGGAATTTTTCATTAAGACATCTATTTCTTTCGATTTTATGCAACTAAGCCGTCGTTCTTTGCATAACTAACTTGTACCAAACTCAGATAGATTATCAGGACCTTGTGCTCTATCTATTGCAACAGATTGTCTTACACAACTTAGTTTCCGAACTTTATCTTTCGTGTATTTACGATCAACGCCTGCTGATATTATTTTCGCCATTGGTATACACACTCGTTGATCGCTCTTTGGCATTACCTACCCCATTCCGTTGACCTAATTGTTGCCTGATATGGCTGTATAACAGCCGAAGTGGCTATAAATGCGAGAAACTAGGTTAAATATCGATGAAGTCTAAACAGTCTCGTAAAGACGTGCAGAACTTACCTAAATTGCTCTTTAGCTATCAATCACATTGAGCTGTAGGGATTCATTTTTAATGTAGCACTTCTATTTATAGACTGAAATGTAGATTTTATCAATAAATCTCTCTTGGAAATTTGTGCATCACTATGATTACACATTCTGTTCGACATTTTACTACATGACTTGATCAGAATGTATATGTTACCGGCAATCTGTATAATTCGGTATTCTATACAATACCTAGGCAATGTATAGAATACCTAAAACGTGTAGGTAATGTATGAAATATTATTTCTTTTATACTTTGTGTAGGTATTCTATACAATACCAAATGCGCAGGCGGTAATGTTTGTAAAAGAGGCGAACAAGGAAGGAGGTGACATAATTTTAGGGCACCTCGACACGGTTAGCTTAGGTTAGAAGGCTAAGTACTTATAAGCAAATTACATACTTAAATTAGATCACTTAAAGCCAGAAGAATTGTTTTATTTCATGTTAATTTGGTTATGTATAAATACGAATACCTACTCGGGACCTATTTCTGCCCGCGGGGTAAAGCTAAAAAAAATAACCACGAAGGCTAACCTGTCCATGTCAGGGTGCCCTAAAATTACGTCATCTCCTTCCCTGCTCTCGTCTTTTACATACATTGATTTTAAGTAATAAAACCTGTTTCATTGGCCCGTCATTTTATAGGTAGGTTGGTTAAAATTGATAAATATAGACCAAAATCTATTTATTTTACACATTGCCGGTGGGCTGGCAGATACTCTATACAATCCCTAAGAATTGTATACATTACCTAGGTAAAGTACGTATTGGACATTGGACAATAATATTTCATACATTGCTGGACGCCCCAGGTATCCTATACATTGTATAGAATACCTGAATTGTACAGATTGCCGGTAACATATATAGACATTATTCATTAATAGGCTTTCGGAAATATGTCGACTATCATGGTGGCCCAAAGGCTTTTAACGTATATGCTGACCAGAAAACTGGAGTCGTGACATAGGTACAGCCGCAGCATAACCTGAGTGTGTGTTTTAGCAAAGAGGTATTTGCATGCACATAATGATATAGTTTTTACTCTTAATACAAAATGTGACATAATAAATGCACATCCTGAAAGTAATATGTTCAGAATCAGCTACTGTATCGATTTCTGCTATTTTTAAAGTAGGAAATTTTTTATCCTAATTCTTGATTATTTTAAAATTTAGAAAGAAAGAAATTACCTGTTTTAAAAAATTCTTGATACATCTTGATTGCGTCACTAGTGTTGTGTGTGCGTGCGTATCTACGCACTTGGTATTTACTAATCTACTAATACCGATGCGCTGTCAGTATAGTGTATCAATTTCTTAAAACTTATTTTTTTTGTATAAAGGTGTTTTTTTTTCAGTTGGAAAATCATCTAATGACATCCCCCGCTCTTGTGCGGAGCGGGAGATAGTGTCAGACTTTTACTGACTAAAAACCCACGCCTGTTCCATCTTTGCCATTTTTTCAGGGCCCCGGGGATCTCTTTCGCATCACCCATGGCCTTAGTAGGCTTCGACTCTGCTGGGCCCCTACAGTTGCTGACATCTCCTTGAGGTGCGCGTGGAACAGTACGCGCCGTCGACGACGTGGGCTCGGTCCAGACGGTTACCCGGACGGTCGGACGGCGAGCTACCCATTGCTCGCCGTCCGCAAGCCCGCGCCTACGGTGGCCGGAAATCGGGATCGGAATCCCGGCGACGTTTGGGGCGTGAGGACCGTTGCCTCACGCGTACGTCCGCCTCCTTAACTAGCATTACTGCTTTGCAGAAGGAGGCGACCGTTTGCCACTCCTCCTCGATCCGGACCATGGCCTGTAACAAGGCCCGGCGCGAGAGATCGCCGCCGCCGATCGCTCCCACGGGGACACGGCGTTGCTCTGCCCAGGCGGGGCACACCTCCACCTTGTGCTCCAACGTGTCCTCCAGGCGGTCCACACAATGGTGACACCCGGGCGTTTCTTCCACACGAATCCGGTTCAGGAACCTCCCGAACTTACCATATCCGGTGAGGACCTGCGTCATGCGGAAGATAAGGACGCCGTGAGGTCTTTCCAGCCACGCCTCAAAGAGAGAACTTACCGCCATTATTATGGCGTGCCCAGCACTGGGTCACGACACTCGCTGTCTCCATTTCACCATGAGATCCCGCCGAAACTCTTGTCCGCCATGCCGCAACATGTTGCGGCAGCGGAGTTTCGCCCCAGCGTTGGATCTCCACGCGCAAATCGTGCATGCGTGCAAGGACTGTTGCCTCCAGATCCCATGGTCGCAGGCCTGCAAGGAGGCTCGACGCTTCGCGGGAAATCGACCTGGCATACGTTCAGCCGGGCTTCTGCCTGCTTCCGCAGCGCCGGCGCCCACACCAGAGCGCCATAAAGGGCCATTGACCGAACGATTCCTGCGTAGAGCCTCTGGCAGGAGGCGTTTGCGTCAGACACCGCTGGTGGCGGAGCCATGGGCGGGGGAGAGTGTTCCTTCCCCTTGCGCAGGGAACAGAGTGCTCACCACGCCCTCCACAAGCTGGGGCTGGAGACTGCGTCAACGGAGCCCAGGGGCGGAGTTTGTCCCGTACCACCTTTTTTTTTTTCGTAGGAAAAGTCATCCAATGACATTCCCCGCTCTTGGGCGGAGCGGTAGATAGTGTCAGACTTTTACTGACTAAAAACCCACTCCTGTTCCTTCGTTGCCTTTCATACCAGGGTCTACAAGTCTTCCTTTCAGAATCAGACCCTTGGTCCCAGTAGGCTTCGACCCAGCTGGGCCCCTACGTTTGCTGACATCTCCTTGAAGCGCGCGTGGAACACTACGCGCCATCGACGACTTGGGCTCGGTCCGGTAACCGTACGGACGGCGTCCGCAAGCCCGCGCCTACGGTGGCCGGAAATCGGGATCGGAATCCCAGCGGCTGGGGCGCGGGGGCCATTACTTCGCACGTGCACGTGCGGCCTCCTCCTTTGCTAGCATTACTGCTTCGCAGAAGGAGGCGATCGCCTGCCACTCCTCCTCGCTCTGGACCATGGCCTGTACCAAGGCCCGGCGCGAGAGATCGCCGCCGCCGATAGCCCCCACGAAGACACGGCGGTGCTCTGCCCAGGCGGGTCTGTACCACCTGGTAGGGGCGTCCCCATGGATCCCCGTTCAGAGTCCCCAGCCACACGTTGCGGGCCTCGAGTTTGGCCCGCTTTATCTCCGCTCGGAGGGTGCTCTTCGCCACTCTGTATCCCTCGCGTATAAGGGTGTCCATTATTCCAGTTACATGTTGTATATTTGGACTGTATTGTAACAGTCCAATTTCCAATCATCTTGGTGGTTGTCTCATGGTGATTGGAAATGCTATTTAATATCGAATATTCCACACTGTTCTAGTTGTTGACAATAATGTTATTAAATTAAGCTATCAATATGGACAAGCCACGCGAGTTCCTCGTTTGATTCTATCAAGCATCATATTCCCATAATAATATAACACGTATTTGGCTCGTTATTTTATTGAAATGGTCCCTCCATCCAACACATAGTGGCAGGCATTCATCAAGTTCACTAATAGCTTTCTTTACACAACCGCGATAACGGCTGATACTATTTTACGTAATTGTATAGTGAAATAACAAGCTGTTTTTATGATAACTGTCCAATTATGTGCTTTATCTTTTTTTGTAGTAAAAAAACTGAAATATAGGTCAGCAGGTCATTAAAATCACTACACGGATTCACGGAACTCAGTTCAAAAAAAGTATCATATAACAGACGGTATTGCAGTATATTTTAAGTAAATTGAATTTTAGTTGTGCAATATAACTATTATTTCAATAAATGCCTCAATAAACTTGTGAATGTTCAAAATTAGTTCAGATTTGTAAGCCGCAAAATAGTGCTCAACCGCGTAGTGGGTCGGTTATTTGTTACGACTTCGTAGCCGAGCGTAGGCGCGATGCTTTTACGTCAGCTTCGTCGTAGCAACAGTAATTTAGAGTCCTGACTTCACACACAATTCCATTTCATTGTACACTATGAATATTTGCCAGTCGTATAATGACGAATGAAGTTTCTTTATTTACTTATATTGTGACACGCAAGTGCTTTACTTTACCCACCCTTCGAAGACCAACTAATATTTATTCTTTTATTCTAAAACAAAGCCTCTCGTTTAGGTGTCGATAGTAGCCGCGTCATCGTGCCGCTACGTGTACTGGCAGCGGAGTTCCCTGGAGTATTTGTTCGTAAAGGAGCAGTATCTTGCTTGCGTAGTAACAACACTGATCGCTCGAGATATTACTACGAAGTTGTATGCGATGAACAATAAGATTGTGACTGAAAGGGGCTCGCATCTAGATATCAGGCTACCGAGTATATCACATGCGCTTGCGAGAAGTCCGAGGAAGCTTCGTGGAGCCAGTAAACTGCCACCGCCAACAACGGTTCAACCAGTACCGCCTGAAAAACGACCTAGTGAGTATGATCCTAGTTAAATTTAAGGGAAATGTTTAAAAATCATAACATTCAAGCCAGAATAAGTATGCGAAAATGTTTTCGCAATGCATAAAGTCTGCTCATAAAAAGCCAGAGCTACGGTACTACGAAGTCGCTACGGACGAAGTCTACGATTACATAAATTCTTGATGATAGCCGGCTCCTGAAGCTGCAACTATGCATTAATTTGATAGTTTAGTGTGGTGCCTTATCACGTAGTGCAAGCCCTCCTGGTGCTCTTAAAGAGTTACATATATTTATGTTTGTTTAAAGCATGCTAAGTGAAAAAGACAACAGTCTGGTTGCTGCTACGGAAAGATTCCTATTTAAAATATTTACTTTTTCGTACTAAGTGTTCTGTGTCTGCATAAAATTGTGTCTAAACGGTCCCAAGCCCCGCAAAGTAAATTTGACTAGAAGTTAACAGAACATTTCCTCACAGATTGCTGGTCACGCGACTCGGAGCCTCTTCCCATAGCTGTAAAACGCAACTGTAAATCCACATACAACGGGGGCGACGAAGAACTGATGCCCTTAGCAGCCCATGAAGCTCCGGCCGCTTCGTCAGACGACCTGTCAGTTGCGGACAGCTGTCCTGACACTTCTTCCAAGTACCATAGTTGCGAGGCCGTGGAGACTGATGATGAACTAAGGCATTAGCTCGGTGGAACTGTATTCAGTGTTTTGGGGAATCAGGAGAAAAAGTTGTGACGCGGTATCCCATACCCGCATGCGGTTGCCCGTAACGGAAATAAAACATACATATACTGCATGCGGTCATATTTTTTTTTAAGATCATACAAGTTGCGATTGTTTCCAATTTTGAAATAGATCCTCCAGGCAGAAACCGCTACTGCATGGTAAAATAGTGGGTTCCATAAGGTTTGTCCCTATAAAAACCTATTATGTAGTTATCTGCTTACCAGTATATTCCATTATCGCCTAGCGTGAATAGGTTTCAATGAGCGAAATTAAGACTGAAAAAAAAGTCATGAAAGAGACCCGCGATAATAGTTATTTATTACCCTTGCTTAAGTTTTTGTTCAACGAATGTTTTAAATCTAAGAGCTTCAAATAATAACTCTATAATAATACTTTATTAGCTCGAACTATGCTTGTTATTGAACATAAAATGTACTGTATCATGTGTTTTTTGATGTTTTATTGTGATATTCGTAAAAGTCTAAGACAAAAATAAACTCTGTTTAGTAAAACGATTGTTTTCCTTGTTTTCCTTGTTTTTGTTATATCAGCCGACCCACAAAGAAAACCTGAGGTTTTGGAGGAAAATAGTAAAAGATAAATACACGAACAAACAACATGTTACCCCAAACACATAAGTGTACCTACATTGTTTCGTCGAGTATAAAAATAAAGGGAGAAAGAATAAACCTCTATCCTAAACGATTTGAATTCCTGCAGTGTCATTGTCAAACAGTTGCATTTGCATAGCTATTAGTTTCAGCACCTACGTGAACGATATGGTAAGTTAAAAGGTGCATTTTGCGATTTCGTTCATAATGATAGGAGGGTAGGGACTTTAATGGAAGGGCGGTATAGTAATGGCTTCATTATAAGTGGACAGCACTGATACCATCCCTCCCCGCTCCCCTCGACCTCCAATCAATCAGTAGAAGCAATCCAGTTATCGCGTGAATGCACACAACTCTGTGAATATTAAGGCGACCGTTAACATTGAATATTATTTTTGTCAGAGGAAAAATAAATTGTTGTGTATTTAAGTGATGCATTAAGCCGACTGTTTACTTTAAGACAATTTACGTGACACATCCAGTCTTTTACAATATAAGGCTACTCTCAAAACTCAGTTTAAACACTAATTAAACTTATATCGATTAATAAGTGGTGGTAAGTAGGTAGGTAATACAATCGATTGCTTAGAGAAACTTCTTTCATATTTAAAGGTATGTCAAGCCAAAGCTCTAAAATTAACATTTGGCATGTGTAGCGCAACCAAAAATTCCCAAAAAAAAAAGATCGGTGGAGATATCGAGAGCTCAGGCGAAAACAGCGTCTTGTTCGCTGACGGGATAAGTTATAGATATGAGTTGAACCAAACAGTGCAGCACTGTGCCAAATCACTAATTGGAACTCCTTTTCACATAAACTTCTCAGCGCCAAGCGGAAGAAGTAGAGCATAAACTTGGTGTCCAAGCAATAACTAAATCATGTAAAGTTCATAGATATTTAATCTTTCATGTGTAACCGTCGAGCAAATATTAGATTTATCTACCAAGGAGAAGATATGTATTCAAAAAACACAATGCATTTATTTCAATTAAACCATTTACAGGCACTTGAATTGTCAAGGTCAGTCAGTCATACAAAAGATGAAGGTATTTGCACGTTCCAAAGCGTAGATTTCTATGGAGAAGAACGTGCAAGAAACTCCATGGCCACTTTTTCAAATCATCATTATTACAAAATTATGGTTAATATTGAAATTATAACGAGTGGCGCAAAAGCAATTTCTCAATGTAAATGTGTCTTACTTTTTGCAGATGGCGCCAAATGTCACTGTACTTTAACATTTATATTGTAGAAATATAGAGAATTAATGTCTTTATGCCACAGAGCGATACACACTTCAAGAACGTGGAATTATTGTTACTGCTAATTTGACAAATTATCAATCTGTTGGTTTGAGATTTGAACTGGTCCAGATTGCCAGATCTAACGGTGCCAGACTTCTTCTTTTGGGGCTTTTTAATCACGTTTACCACAACTTAAACCACGAATCTTGCAAGTCTTGAAAGCTAACATTATAGAAGGAATCGCCAATTTGGAGTCAGATTTTTTATAGCATATATAAGCATAATCAGCCTTTTAATGTTCCCACTGCTGGGACTCAGGCCTCCTCTTTCTAGGAGAGGGAATAGGCCGTAATTCACCACGCGGGCCCAGAGCGGATTGGTGAATGTCACATGTCTTCGAATTTTTGGTTCTAGGACATGCCGGTTTCCTCACGATGTTTTCCTTCACCGTTTTTGAGAGCAGTGGTGATGAAATAAATTACACAAAGTAATGCGCCTGGCTGGGTTTGAACCCGCGACCTACAACTTGTAAGTCGGGGCCTTTACCACTCGGCCACCACTGCTCTCTATGTCAGATATGTCAGATTTTTTTCGAGTAACTATTCTAAATTCCATAAAATGAGCACTGTGTTTCAACTCGGGAGGTGGCCATTTGCGCGCTATAATTTTTTTCCAAATCATATCATCAATTTCACACTTACAAGTAAACTTTTCATGAAAACGAAATTTTTTTTTTTACTTCTTACTAAATGGAAGCCAATTCAAATTATGACACTGACACTGGACTCACCATAATATATCTGAGCAGGATGTAGAAAGTCATGCACGAAGTCACACCAATGACAGCCTCATTTCTTGTCCAGGCAATTACTGTCCATTCCAGGTTGCCTGGAAGATGTATGTGTTTTAGTTTTCTTTTGTATGTGTACCTGATGGTGTACAATAAAGTATATAATATATAAATAAATAATAAAATAAACCGTGGCAGCTGACCAGTTCCAACTGACGGCGCCCGTTCACGAACATGACTCATGCGCCAGCACCATTTATCTCAACCACTTTGAAGGGAATCAAATGATCCAGCACGTGCATCCCCTAACCGCCAGGGCACATTCATTTGTAAGGAGTACCTAAGCTAGTAAGATCTGCAGGCCTAGCCAAGTTACGACCGTTTCGTTTCGGTTCTCTTTCGTCGATCGCCTCGAGTCGGCAACGCCTCCGATTTCTTTGTACTGAACACGTGACTGAGCGTTGAGATGACGTCATTCCCATACATTTCAAGTTTTCTACTAGCGTTAACGATTGTAGATTATCAACTTGACTAAGCCCTCAGTAACGTACTCGTAAACACTAATGACAACGTACTATCTATTCGCTATCGACCTTTGCTCAGTGTCGGATGTGTTAAGGCCCTGAAGCGATAAGAATTTCTGAAATACATACTCATACGTTATTTAGGTAATATAGCTACGCGTTATTAGGTATAATGTACACAAGTAGGATGTAAGGTAAGCGTATAATGTACATAATTCGTTTAAGTACGAAAAATCGAGTTCAGCCCGTCTTTTAGAAAGTCTAGTATGGTCTTAAATGTATCTATAAATAATACATACATCATACATAACTTAGTCAAGACTACATTAAACTACTTGACGGCCCTTGATACAAGAATTCCTAAACCAAAACATATTGGTTGAATGTTCAAAATATACATATATGCCTACGAATAAGTAGCTCAATATAAAACGAGTAGGATATCGGAATCAATATTGCAAGCTTTGCGCTCCACAGCCGAGTAACTAGTTTTGTAAAGTATACTTGTGTTGTCCAACCGAAGTTCGCTCAACGAGCTAAATGGATCTTAAACTATCTTTGAAGTATAACTTAACGCAACAGATAGATATAAAATATTTCAAAACTTTGATCTACTTAAAGCTTTGCTGCTTTTAAAGTAGTTGCGATTAAAATTACATGTAGATTTATAGTTATGAACGGTTAAAATTGTACACCAGTTTCTAATCATCTGATATCTGTGGAATTAAACACGCTGGAGTCGTTTGGCTCTCAACCTGTGCCATGATGCCAGCAAAAGCAGCAGATATCCGTCCCAGTCTGCCAAACACTCCCAGCCACAGATGCTGGTCTTGTAGCCAAATGAACCTCATCTAACTGAGCTTGAAGCGTGTTGGCGTTGCTTTTTGGCGGAGTCCTCTAGCGTGGGCGAACGATACACGTTTCAAACGCTAATTAACTTTACTTTGTCTCTGACATTTATGACTCCAACGGCCGTTTAATCAACAAAAGGTAACTTCAGCGGTATTCACGTTTAGTTCAGCCAGTTCATGAATTCAAATAGTTGTGTGTTTAAATACGATTAAAAAGGGAATGCATGCATTCGTTTCAATTACTGTGCTTAATATACAATACACGCTTACGTAGGTGGTAAACATGCCCGAGCTGTTAAATTAATGCATAAATAATTTCACTAATGCTGTGGTAACAGAATGTTGCCGTGCATAAAATAATACCGGCACGTGCCCATTATTTTCTTTCATTGAACCATAAAGACACACACTCCCCGGGCTGATGATGTAACCCTGTGTGTCGAGACTATCCATAATACTCTTATCTGAGAATATAGGCAAATCTATATTAAAAGATGAGTTGGTACCTAATATGTACTAAGATTTATGGCACCAACTAACTTATTTCTAATTTCTATTAGTACAAAAGATAATTCAGCTCTCATAGTTTCATATTAGCGCGCACATAACTAAATCGTTCCATTTATTAAAACAATAGCTGGTCACGCGGAGCGCCACTCGACCAGCAATGTGTCATATTTGTTAAACAAACTGTTTAGGCAACATTAACAGAACCCGTGCCGACGTAGGTACCTGGTGATCAAAATTAATTACTAAACAATCGGGGAGCACGGTTACACGGCTAAGTTATGGCATAATTACAGACTGAAGGACGTGATTGATGGCATAGCTAACAGATTGTTTTAAGTATAGTTATAATAGGTATAACAACCTACTAACTCTTACATCACAATCATTTTAGCACATAAGAAGGACATTTTAATTTTTAGGGTTCCGTACATCAAAAGGAAAAAACGGAACCCTTATAGGATCATTTTGTTGTCCGTCCATTTGTCTGTCTGTCTGTCAAGACCCTTTATTTCGGGAGCGCGTGGAGGTATCGAGTTGTAATTAAAACCATATACCTACTCAGCTGTGAAAAAATCAAACATCTGAGTTAACGAAAAAAAAAGATACGGCCGTTTGCGTCGCCAAAAAACGTGTATTTCGACATTCTCAAGGGAATCAAAATTCATAGGGTACTTTCCGTTGACCTAGAATCCTGAAATTTGGCATGAAGTAAGGTCTCATATCACAAGTATAGGACAAAATCTGAAAACAGTAAATTTTGTAGTTACGTCACAAAAAAAACCCTTTTTTTGCAATTCGGAAAAATCTTCGTAACTCAATTCGGGAATTGAACTATTTTCATAGGTAACTTTGTACGGAACCTTCAGTGCGCGAGTCCGACTCGCACTTGCCTAGTTTTTTATTATTTATTTACTTCATGTACAGTAGTGGTACGGAGGAGCTCAGTACAATGCTCGATGACCTTAGTAGAGCTTCCTAAAGAGTGGGTCTTAAAATGAACATGGACAAAACCAAAGTCATGGTAAATAACCATGTAGCACCCACTCCGATCAAGATCAGAGACTCTGCACTCGAAGTTGTAGACGATTACGTTTACCTGGGACAGACAATTTAGTTGGGTAGATGTCTAACTTTGAGAAAGAGGTCAATCGTCGAATCCGACTCGGCTGGGCAGCGTTCGGGAAGCTGCGCGGTATCTTCTCGTCCAACATATCACAGTGTCTCAAAACGTCTATGACCAGTGCGTGTTGCCAGTGATGACATATGGCACTGAAACATGGTCGCTTACAATGGGCCTCATCAGAAGGCTTACAGTCACCCAAAGGGCAATGGAAAGGGCTATGCTCGGAGTTTACTTGCGTGATCGCATAAAGAATGAAGATATCCGCAGGAGAACCAAGGTCGCTGACATAGCTCGAAGAATCGCCAAACTAAAGTGGCAGTGGGCAGGGCACATTGCTCGTAGAACGGTTGGTCGATGGGGCCGAAAGGTTCTAGAGTGGCGACCACGCACCGGAAAACGCAGCGTTGGAAGGCCTCCCACAAGGTGGACTGACGACCTGGTGAGAATTGCGGGAATGCGGTGGATGCGAGACGCGCAGGATCGGTCGTTGTGGCGACGCTTGAGGGAGGCCTATGTGATGATGATGATGATTGGTACACAGGCGGACTTAATGCAACAAGGCATTCTCTACATCATCATTTTCAAAGTGTCAATAATTAAATAACTTTTTTTGCTATGGGTGGAGCGAGAAGGAGTGGCCGGCATTAACTGACTAAAGCCGGTGGACTTTAGTCACACAGGTGTGTGTACTCTTCAGTTGCCCTTTGTATTCCAGGGCCACGGTGGGTGACAGGACATAGGTAGCTATGATGTTTCTTGTGAGGAACGTACCTAGTGCTTATACATACAAGTAGGTAGGTACTACTAATCGAGAATTTATAAAAAGAAACTAAACCAATGTTATCTAACTTCAACGCGATGTCTGCGAGAAACTTTTAAGCTTCTCTGTGAGAGTGTGAGTTGACATGTCTATTATATTAACTATATCATCTTGTCGACTTTTGTACTGCTTTGCAGCGACCGTAATTTGACGGAAAGTTTGGCAAAGACTACAAACGTTATAGAGATCGCGGTATTTCGATATTCGCCGTATACTCGCATAAAATGTAGGTAAAGTAAACTTGTTAAGGCTGTGCAAACGTGGGCTTAGCCTCCAAAACGATCGATTTAACTTTAGGTACCACCTCGCACATAAATGGCCTAGATCAAAGTTTACCAATTACGATACCTACTTACCACGCTTACCACCTATGGTTTAACGATGTTATTTGGTTTCATCAAAAATAAGAAATTTGAATAAGTGGCTATTCATAATGATTAATATATCTTCAGAAGTAAATAAAATGCCAAGCAGGGCAGTTCTTATGCGGCCTTTTCATGATTGATGAATGTGCGAACGGGTCGGTTTGTTACTAAGGGCCTCGAAGCCGTTTCTTTCATAGATGTGAATATCTCAGGCAATCGTCTTACGGCACTAGGCAAGTGCTGGTTCCAAAGTAAGTCACCGTATGAGATTAATTTTTAATTACTTAGATTGAATGGCAAAGTTTTCCTCACGAAACATTCTTTAGAAAACAGTTAATATGCGAACGGGCTACCCGGTTAATTAGTGCTAACATAGTAACACTATAGATGCTTGTTATTAAACGAAGCTACAGAATAGTTTTATTAACAGTGGTTGTGGAATCGCGTGTTTATAAGTATCATATCATGTTACAAACAAATTAAATGAGAAGTGTTTCAAATTAAAAGGCACTTAAAAACTATTACCTATTTACCATATTATTGTACATGTCTGTTCTCATAAGTGAAGAAATGTATTTATTTTAGTATTGTATGTAATATGGTTCAGTTTTTTTTTTCAGCTACTTTAACAGCTCCAATTACTTTTAAAGGTCAGTTGCACATTCAAGCTGTTTGAAGTTTTCTTGGCTGGATACTTTAAGTAGCTTGTTATAGAAATTGCTAGCAAAACATGCTCCTACTTCAACATTGTAATGTACCTATTGTAAAAATTACCTTTTACAATACATTACAATAAGCATACGTACACACTTACATATACACACCCACGCATATATAAATACACTCACTTGATTATACACACTAATATACACAAACTCACTCACAGAAAAACACACAGACACACCATTACACACACTTTCACACCATCATACACAAAACTCATACACCCACGCATGGCAGCATGTTTGTCTACTTTTAATTAAAAAAAAAAATGTTTTTCTTTAGTTTAGTTTTAGTAATTACTTTCTTAACACACTGTCTGACGTAAGTTTAATGTCACTTTATTGTAGGGAAGACACTAACACCTGCAATACAGTTTCTACTAGCGCAGGTGTTAGGGAATCCTATGATCCTAATCGTGTATATTATGTCAATAAAGAATTATTATTATTATTATTATTAATGTTATTTATAACTACATGTAAAGCTCTTTTTTGAGGTGGGAAATAATCAAATAACTTCTCCCTCTCTGGGTGGAGCGAGAGTGTAAGACTTCCTACTGACTAAAACCCACCTGTGTGCCTTCAGTTGCCTTTTGTGTTTAGGAACACGGTAACTCTTTCGAACATTCCCACAATATGCAAAGCTCTGAATCTTATTACTTGCGTCTACTAGTGACTGCACTTGTTTGAGTTACATGTAATGTCCACGTTGCTTTTTAAATTTAATTAATTAGTGATGCAACGGAATTGTCTTAACGGAAGCGGAAATGGAAACAGATGTCAAAAGTAAATCTTTGCGGATGCGGAAGCGGAAACGGAAGTGTTAATAATATGAAGAAAAAGCTCAATTTTATTTTTTAAAAACAACAGAAGGTTTACGTCGTAGTCACGTCACGAGATGCGGTGATGCGCAGAATGAACCAAAAAAAATATAATAATAAAGAAATTTGTTGCGACACGTTTTTGTCCAGTAGTCCGCGCTTCTCTCTGTATTCTTCCGTTTAGAGTTCTGATATAAATTTTGCGGAACAGAAGCGGAAACGGAAGCAGAGTTCTATTGCAACACTATAATTAATGTCATTATTTTGTAAGCTTTCTTCTTTTTGTCGATAAACTCACACTAAGGCCTACGATGTCGACGAAGCGGCAATGTCGTGCCGTCGGCGTCGTGTCGTTGCAACTTCATCGACAGAATTTCATAGTTTTATAAGTAAGCTGCGAGCAAGCGTACAATGACGAATACTCGTGTAGGTATGAAGCTACGCGTCCGTAGATAGTAGGCCCTAATCTTGTCCAACCTGTCTTGCATAAAAAAACCTACCTACCAGGTTTTATGGATGTGCAGGTGGGTGTCATGGACGAGCAGGAAAGCTGGTGACGCATGATTTTTCAAGGGGCTCTATGTAAGCTGTAAAGTCGGTACTAAAACATTTCATGTTGTCATGCGTTCCCCTGTAAAGAAGGGTATGTAGGCCATTAATTAGTAAATAAAAGATAGTCACCAAAACTGTGTAAATACAGTGTGTAATAACAGGGTGTTTTTTTTAAGGTGGGAAATTTTCCAATTAATTACTCCTGCTTTAGGGCGGAGCGGGAGGTCGTGTCAGACTTTTACTGACTAAAGCCACACCTATGTTCCATCAATGCTTTGCGTTTCAGGACCCCGGGTTACCCTTTTGGATGTCAACCCATGGCCCTAGTAGGCTTCGGGCCTACTGGGCTCCTACGGTTTTGTTGACACCTCTTTGAGGCGTGCGTGGAACACTACTTGTCGTCGACGATTTGGGAATGGAAATGGGTGGTTTTATCTTAAATATTGCTTTTGCCTATAGATATAAACGACTTTTTAAGGAAAGTCATCATAAATGATTACGAAAAATAAAAACTTCCAAACTAATTTTGAAAAGCAGATAATTAAGTAAGAAAAGTTCAACGTTTTTTGTGGGAATTTACAGTAACATCCTTGAAGAAAGTTGATATATAAAATTTCCAAGGGCAGAAGCAGTATCTAAAACATGACAACCCATTTACGTTACAACCTGTTTATTTAAGCTTCCCAAAAGTGGTTGAACGTTAAGCGAAAATAGGGCCTTCATTTTGCATTATTATTTTAACATGACAAGCAAAGTGAAGGCAAAGATGTTTTGTTATGACCTATATAATTTTCTAAACTAAAAGTACTTTATCTAATGGGTTATATTCAGCCACAATCGTTAAAATTAGAAACCAACTGCACTTTGTTTATATTATTAACTAATATATGTATATTATGTACATAAGCAACTTAAGTATTAACTAAATATTCATTTAAAACCTACTTAGGTATACGAGAGCAAAATATATACGAGAGCAAAATACACTCAGGCGTCGAAGTACCTACTCCTCCACATCCCTGTCATCCGGAAATGTGACCAGAGGACTTGTAGCATTATCACACTGAATGGTAATGCTAATTCTTTGGGCAAAGAACGAGCCAGCCCTCTAGTCACGCAAAGTGTCAATCAGTCGGCGAGAAATATCCTTGAAATGAAAATAAGACTCACACCCCTTGACTGAGACCGAAGTATTTCGACTCCAAACGGCCTAAAGCGTAAGAAGTAGTAGATACTGAAATAGAAAACCGAATCGTAGTGAAATTACTACGTTTCTTGCTGACATTTCCGCAATTAAAATAAATGTTGTGCTCTAAATCTTATTCCAGACAACAATTTATGAACCGGGCCGCTATTTCATAACACCTGAATAACGGTGAACTTACTTAACTAAAAGGATAAGTTTTCGTGAATGAATTGAATGGAAATTCACTCAACTCGGTAACGAAGAACTTATAATCAATATTTATGGGTTTGTTTTCGTGTAATGTAATCTAATCAGGGCGAACACACCGACAATAGTGTTCAAGCGGCTCGTCTGTCTTTCTTTATCTAAGTAAATGAGCTGGTGACCTTACAGCACAAAGGTAACTCAACAAAGCGATACTGAGAGATACGATCTGATCACCTGCAGGCCGGTGTGGTCAAGGCTGGCCTGGCCTGGACTCGCAATGCTTTCTTATCCACCACCACTCCGCCGCACTATTCTCGAGCATTACATGCGATTACCCACCATTTCAAGCGTTATCTGATGGCCTATGGCGTAGCTAACAAAAGACCTCTGAATAAGGTTGAAGTAAGATCGATATGCTTGACCGTCTGATTCAATATGCGGAATGTTCTAGTGTAAATTAAACACGCAATTAAATAACCCTTCTTGCAGCCGAGTAATAATGGTAAGTATACCTACGCATTGTGAATCTATGTAAACCGTATTACAGGATAGTAGATAATTTTAGGTACCGATTTTCCTGTATACATACATTCAGTCAATCGAATACACTTCTTTCATCGTCCTCCGGTAGACTCTGAAGCGAACATGCATCCATGACATAGCATTGCATCAGCCTTTTATTGTTCCCACTGCTAGGATTCAGGCCTCCTCTCTAGGAGAGGGAACACATCCATGACATACGAGTTTATAATAAAACTCAATATACTCACCAAAAGATACCTACTTTGATTTAGTTTATTCTACTTTGGCCAGATTTTATTTCAGTCGGCAGACTTTTAGGAGTACTTTATTTTTACCGATGGCCTTGTACCGAGCACCGAAACAGATAATAAGTACGAACACAAGTTTACGACAATGGTTGCGAGGGTATTAAAAAAATGTTAAAAATGGTTTAACCCTGAACCACAATATGTGCTTCAATGAAAGCGGTTCGTACGAAGTAAATGTCTGGTAAGCAATATGAGACTTGCGAATTTGTCATCATCGTATTGTGACGAGGTTATGAGCTGTGTTGGCTGCGTCGTCGCTGCAACCTCCCGCATCTTGTCACATTGGAGAGCTGCCAGGCGCTAATCGTCGCGCGGTTATATATTCAATCTCAAGGGTTGACTAAATCTAAAATAGATAAACAATAAATATCATGTCATAAAGAGTAAGACCTCTTTTTTAACAATTAAATTATCTATCAATTTTGATTTATACAACACACTGCTAAAGACATATGCATACATTCTTAACATATATATAAAAAATAAGAAATTGACTAAAAATTATCCAAGAACAAAGCTTAAATAAAAACCTTATAGGAATCGCTCCTGAAACAGTTATAATCTCTCACCGTAACCGCCTAACGTTTAACTTCCTCATGATTTATAGAGCATTTCTTGCTGAAAAAAGTCTGGACCACTGCGCGGCGCTCGCCTCGTGTCTATACTAATAGTATACGCCGCTACACAACTAGACTCAGATTGAGGGTAAGAAATAATGTCACCAACACAAATCGAGCATGTTCTTCTTTCGTTTTATATTATTGTGCAACAATACTGCCGACAATTGAGTGAACCTCTAACAGTAATCATACTCGTAATTTTGGTACAAGTTTCGAAGAATCGCAACAAATCACTCGATTTCACACTCGATTAACGATACAATTGACAGGCTGCGGCTATCGGACGAGTTGATGTTGTACAATAATTTTATTGATAATATCTAAGTAGGTAGTAGCGAGATGGGAGTAAGGGTTGAAGCGGGCTCGAGAGGGAGGGCAGGGGGGGGGGGGCTTGGCGCGTGCGTGCCGTGGCGCCGCGCCCGTCTCGCGGAGAGCGGCCAGTGTCGTGCCGCGCGGCGCCGCGCTCCACCGCCGTCGAGCGCCCGAGCGCCTGTCCACGCGCCCAGCTCTACTATGCGACTCGCGTGCCGCGCTCACTCGTGTTGTGGTGCTTTATGATGGTACGGCATGAGAGTGCCAGATATGCGGACGTTCCGTGACAGAAGTGCTGCTGAACTCGCCACCGCCACAAGTGGGCGGAGAGACGGGACGCGTCCTAGGCTGCTCAGGTGAGCGGCCCTTCGCATCTCACGCCGTTGCACGCTGGCTAAAGACGCTGCGATCTCGGGGTCGATAAGGCACTTTGCTGGCTAGACTCGAATGAAAGGTATATCGTAAGTTACACGAAGCTTATTTGCTACGAAAAGTGCAGACAGTGCTACGCACGGTGCTACAAATCGTAGCGCCATATGGCATTTAGATTGTGGTTATTCTGAAACTCTGCCTTATCTGCCAACCATAATTACAAATATGTAACGTACAGCTCTTCTTATGCTTATTTTTATTTATCATTAAAACTAGTTTTGTAAAGCAATCTGTTCTGACGTTGCTGACGCTTGAATAATGATAATTAAAACGAGAAATACGTTTACTATTGTCTCACTGAAGCGGTTAAATGTGTCATTCTACTGATACCAAAATGCCGATCCTATCAACAACAAACCGAGAGAGACACAATCGCGTCTCGATCTGTCTGAAAGTATAAATTGTACACACATTGCTACACACGTAATTTGGCCGAACTTGGCAACGTAAGTTCTACTATCGTATACTTATCGATGTCATTGAATGCCCAATAAATGTAAATAAACAACTCGTATTGACGTCTTTAGCTATGAAGAGGAGCTAATTCCTGACTGTTTTAGAATTACTTAGGAAGATTTCAAGCCATCTTTTTCCTTCAACGTATTTTTTTGTTCGCGTTACTAAATGCGATGGGAGCTTGTAAGTCAATAAATTCCTTGAGACATATTTGTAGGGCGATGAGTCGTGACTTGAGTTGTCACGCAATATCGGGAGTGTATTGTGTAGCATATCTTGGAGGCGGAAGGCTTCGAGCCAGCGCCATCAATCTCTAGGCCGTCAACGACAGCTCGTACACACGATGCCGTGATGTAATGGTGATTGAATACATTAGCCCTATGCTTTCACTAGAATTTATTTTATTTATTTATTTTATTTTGTTTGGATGGCTTACAGCTAACAATATAAAATATAACGACATGGTAGATCACGACGAACCAGTTACAGGCATGCACTTATAATATGGTAGTATTGTTGAAAGTTACAGAAGTAATTGAGATACACGAAGTTTAGTTGGAAGACAATATAAAAGACAATAATGTAATTACAAACCATTGCTTTTAGACATAATGTTATTTGTAATATATAATAATACTGTAGTTGTAACAATACTGAAGTTGTGGTTGGTTGATTTTGGTCCCTACCTATTCCTAAATATAGCTTTTTTCGTTCTGCTTTTATGAGGACTATGGTTTTTTCCTGATCTGATTTTGAGTAATGATACGTTATAGTACCTTTGTCCAGCCAACGGTACAGCCGTTATCGGTCAAGTTGATAGATGAATTTTATTCAAGTATATTTTTAAATCATGTTTTACTGAAGTCATGTGATAAGCACATATCAGCATCAGTGCGCTTATAACTTGAGAACCACTTATCCGAGTTATGTCTTTTGGCCTGGTTTTCCTTAATATTACAGAACGTAATGGATCTCGGATCTCTGTCTGAAATCTGTTCGTTTGTCAAATCAATTTTATTTTCAGTTTTATTTAATATTTGGTTTAATAAGTAGAAACTCATAAGAAACCTAAATATTAAATAACTATCCTTTCATATTATAAAACAAAGTCCCCCACTACGTCTGTCTGTCGGTATGAATGCGATAAACTCAAAAACTATTGGCGGATGCGGTTTTCAACAATAGATAGAGTGATTCATGAGGAAGGTTTACCTGTATAATAAATGCATAAAGAAAAATAGAGAACTTCAAAAATTTGCAACACCCGTGCGAAGCTGGGACGGGCCATTAGTTTATACTAAACCTAATTACCTAACTACGTACACTTAAGGGCATCCAACTCGACATATATTTTCACTGTTTTTCATACAACCGCTCTTACGCGATTATGACGTTATAACACATTTTTCATTAGATATTTTGGAAACAAAGTATCTTGTGGATATTATCTAGGCTTCTATTGAAATCAATTTATAAATTTGTGTAAAACTGATCCAGTAAAGACCTCTGAAAATTTGCTATTTTACATGCTATTTTACACTTCATAATTTACTCAAAAATTTTAAAAGTCAAAAAAGCTTAACAATAGAAGCCTTGCATAAATCAAGATTCTGAATGACGAGAATTTTTTTCAAAAACTTTTAAAGTTTTTAAAAAATAACAAGTATTTCCTGGAACAAGTTTTGTAAAATATTCGAGTAAATAACGGAATTACCGTATGCTAACAGAGTTTGCAGGCGTTATCTCTCTTTTTCGCGTTGTCTTTTCGTCAAAAATCGCGTTGGATTGTGTTAGATGAAGTACAGCGAGTGAAAAAGGTTCTTAAGCAAAAACAAAACAGACTCAGGCGTCGGAGAACTCCTCCACATCGCTGTAATTACACGTGGCCAAAAGATTGACAGCATTGCCACGTTGAATTGCTATGTTAATTCTTTGGGTTAAGAACGAGTCAGCCCTTTGGTCACGCAAAGAAATGACTCAAAAAATGTTTTTTTCATATCGTTATTTTCTGATTTCATTACCATTCTGTTGCTTCTAACCCAATTTATTTAGGCTCAGCAAAACATATCTTACTCCATACCCACTCTATTAGTCATCTTAATGATCACTCCCATTCTAGACATGTCATCTTTAACACAACTCGTTCATCCTTTCTACGCGTTCATACTTCAAACTTCCCTCATGACATTTTCATAATACCCTTAGTTATGTTTTCACAGCTATTTGTAAGTATATAAATAACTTAACATACCAAAATATAATGTTAACATTTTGCTTAAGTTATTTAATATTTCGAACTTTCGGTAAAACTCTAAATCATGCCTTTATGATTGCAATTATTGCAATTGTACAGGTGAGCCATTTTAAGATTATTTTGCATTCAGAATGGTCTTGATCTGCAATTTATTGCTATATAATGAACTATCCACGATAGCTATTTCAGTTATATTGTTAAAAATTTTTTTTTTTAAACACTTGTGTCCCTCTAACGAAGGTGCGAATTAACAGCAACTATCTTTATGGTGAAATTAGGTACTATCGAACACTGTTTCAACCCAAGGATTCTTAGCCCAAGGTTCTCAAAAACTGACACAAAAAATACACAGCGGGAATTTAATAGGCTATTAATTTACGGAAATGCAATAAAATTGCATTTCTTGTTTCTGTATAGGTCGGCAGTTATTCTGTAAGAAGATATTGTGGACGTAGGCGGCGAGACGGGCGCGACAAGCCGTCGCCACGGCTCATGCCAGTGCCAGGCTGCACTCACACCAACTCATATACGACATGTATTGTATACAAATACATCGGCTATAAATTACTTAAGAACAACTCTCTCACACATGTTTATTTAGTTTTGTTTTCTCCACTGACAAAAGAACTGTTTTACGGTTAGAAGAGGTAGACTAGAATAGAATTGTTTTATACTTAGAGAATGGTATAAATAACACAGCAATTCGCCCGTATTCCTCGTGAAGATAAGCATTGGCAGAGGTTAAAAGTGAGGTTAATAGTATTTTACCTCTTACCTTTGATAAAGGAAGTAGATTATATGAGTTTAAAAAGTATTAAAAAAATTCAAAATATTTTTATTTCACATAGGCCTACATGGGCACTTACAAAACGTCACAAGCTAGCGCACGGTTTCAATTGATCGTTTCTTATGAAAAAGAACTGGGAGGAAACTCCATGATTGACTCTATCACTCTACTACCGTGGAATTCCTATCAGAAGAATATAATATCAATTAGCACGACCTGTGAATCGAACCCAAGACTACGCTCAGCTGTGGCACTGGTATCAAATCCCCAAGGAGGCAGTCAGTTAGTATATTATTTAATTGGTGAATAAGTATCTACCTATTTCTCTCTTTGCCTCTGCCTAGCCTTTTCTTAACTCGGGTTCGGTTTCCAGTCTAGCCAGAATGCAGCTAAATTCCAGTATTTAACATGGAGTGACTGCATATCTGACTTCCACAACCCATTAATTGGGTAACACGATACCCTTGGCGAGACTAGTGTTATATTTCCTCGCTATTGACTATCCGTAACGACTGTCAAACTGGCTTAACAAGCTTTCCGAGGCACGGAGGAATCTCGTTATGTGCAGATAGTCTCCCATCCTGAGACTAACTACGGCAAACGTTGCTTAACCTTAGATCTCCAAGGTTATTTGTATCTCCAAGCTTGGACAAGGGTGGCTGTTACTATTTTAGCCATGAGCCACGAATAAGTTCTGATTCTAGAAAAGGAAAATAAGAACTACATTACTGTAGCAGAAATAAAAATCGTACATTGCAATGCCAATTTCGTTATGTGTATTGGTTTTCAAAATGACATCTCATGGCGCTCTTGCCAGCATTTGATAGTAATCTTGTATTGGAACATATTTTTCTTAAACCGATATCGATATTCCAAGAGAGCAAAACGTAAAATAAATGTGTGATGCAACTTCAAATGGCAGAAAATTATAAGTGGTAACTACAAATCTTGCCTAAAGATATTTAGCAGTGCAACACTTATATCCCATGTTGTGTTTATTTTTCGTCTGATAAAAGCCTATTGCCGACAATAGGGCCCAAGACGATACTCCTTCTGCTACTAAAAAATTGGAGGCGAAAACACACCTCTGTTCAAATCGAACCCGTCATCCTCAGCAGTAGCGTTTATAGTCCTCCCGATCGAATTTCGATCAAGGTAGCCAATCTCAACCGAGCTTAGCTAAGTACCTACGCAGGAGACACAAGTGCGTGTGCAAACACAGGTGCACTGTTACTTTACTCTCATAGTCGGATGGAGCGGCCATCCAACGCGACCGTAGACATATCAGGCACAGGATTAACGAGTTTTCCGAGGCACGGGGATGTTACACCACCAAGTCCTAAACTCCAAGCTACTTCAGAGTGATTCTTAATAGAACAACCCAATAGCACTTTTGCCCGACCTGGGAATGAAATTCAGAACCCCACGTTCATCAGCCGCGCTTGCGACCGCGAGAGCGACGAGGCAGTGAAAATGATTACATCTGAAAATGTAGCCATAGTAAATAATGTCAATAAATATTTCAGTATCACTGTAGGTACATACATAATACTTGTGTGGAAGTGTCGCTACTGTGTAATTTAACTGCATTATGTTTTACGACACCGCATGTTACTCCGACGTAAAAATACCTTCTTGGTGGGTATCGTATTCGTAACCTACATGTACGGCGAACAAGCTAATAAAACAAGTGACTGTTCGGGGCAAGGTGACCGTATCACGGATCGCGTTACCCGTAAGATTTTTATTACAACGTATTTATACACCATTCTCCATAAATGACATTGCTTTTGAACGGTTAAGAGGTTCTCGATATGGAAAGCAGTGTTAGTAACACTCGCTTTCTGAATTGAGAACTTAAAGTTAAGGACTTGCTAATCTCTAAACTTTTTGGACTTTATTTTTTTATTATTGATATGGTTGCGTGTAAGCACTGTCTCACCTTATAGTAAGCGATGATGTGGTTGACGTTCGAGCGGATGCCTAGAAGTATACACTCTTAACTTAAAGACCACTTTTTTGTGGTAATCATCAAAAAACTTCTCCGTATCCTGCGGCGGCGGCTGGAACGTGATGTGTCTCTCGAGATGTTTCAGCCACCTCCTCCACTCGCATTACAGCTTCACATAAGGAGGTGACTGCTTCCCATTTACTGTCGCCCTGTACCACGGCCGAATGCGACGAAGGCAATGGCAGTACTCCGTCCAAGAGGGGCAGACTTCCACCGTATGCCCACCAGGTCCTCCGGGCTATCCACATAATGGTGACACCTGGGCGTTTCTTTCCGCAAAATCGTACCGCTCGGAACACCCAATGTCCAGTGAAGAGACCTCTAGGTTGTAGCAATTAAGAAACACACTCCGCAATGATGAAAGTATTCCCAAAACGTTTTTTATCAATGGGATGTCCACCAAGTACTGATAGCGCATCGCAGCGTTGAAAGAATTAAATTGTGCAAATCCGACGCACACTCCCCGAAATGTAAATGATAGAAAACCGAAATGCTAGCAACTTAGCGTCGATACTCAACACTTTGGAGTTTTGACTCGATGAGTTAAACCGACTAAGTTAAATCCTAATTTGCAGTTTCTACATCCAATTTGATTTAGTTTATTAACTTATTTTTGTATATAAGTAGTATTTAACTGAAGCGAATTTTTATAAAATCTCAGGTCAATTTAATATTTTGTATAATATTTTTTCTTCTTTTTCCTATTTTGTATTTGTGCAATAGTTAACTCAGCTTGGTCAAAGGCACGTAGGTAAAGTAACTGTTGAATAATTTCAATAACTTATTTCTTGTGTTGAATATAAAGTCTGAATACAGAAACGTGAATGACTAGATGGTCACACCTAATTTAAGATGAAACTAAGAACATTCAAAAGTTAAAATCGGTGCGTAACTATACCAATAAGTTTTTTTTTGTGACGTAACTACAAATTTACAGTTTTCAGTTTTTTCCTATATTTATGGTATGAGACCTTGCTTCATGCCAAATATCAGGATTCTAGGACTACGGGAAGTATCCTATGAATTTTGATTCCCTATAGAGTGTCGAAATATAGGTACGTGTTTTGCAACATAAACGGCCGTATGTTTTTTTTTCGTTTACTTACAAGTTTGATTTTTTACAGCTTCAAGGAACCGCAGACTTGAGTATATAGTTTTAATTTCGACTAGATACCTCTACGCGTTCCCGAGATAAAGGGTCTTGACAGACAGACGGGCAACAAAGTGATCCTATAAGTGGTCCGTTTCTTCCTTTTTGAGCCACGAAACCCTAAATAAAAAACCGGCCAAGTGCGAGTCGGACTCGCCCATGGAGGGTTCCGTAGCAGCAAGTAACATAATAATAATCTTTGTATCAGGTTCATATTTGGCTTGCGCAAGTATGACCACGTTTCTGAATTAAGATACTAAAAAAACTAACTAAAATACTAAAAAAAAAACTACTGACCAGATCTCGTTCAAACCAATTTTCGTTGGCAGTTTTTATAGTAATGTACATCATATATTTTTTTTAGTTTTATCATTCTCTTATTTTAGAAGTTAGAGGGGGGGGGACACACATTTTACCACTTTGGAAGTGTCTCTCGCGCAAACTATTCAGTTTAGAAAAAAATGATATTAGAAACCTCAGTATCATTTTTGAAGACCTATCCATAGATACCCCACACGCATGGGTTTGATGAAAAAAAAAATTTTGAGTTTCAGTTCTAAGTATGGGGACCCCCAAAATTTATTGCTCTTTTTCTATTTTTGTATGAAAATCTTAATGCGGTTCACAGAATACATCTACTTACAAAGTTTCAACAGTATAGCTCTTATAGTTTCGGAAAAAAGTGGCTGTGACATACGGACGGACAGACGGACAGACAGACAGACAGACAGACAGACAGACAGACAGACATGACGAATCTATAAGGGTTCCGTTTTTTGCCATTTGGCTACGGAACCCTAAAAAGACTTGTAGGCTCTATATTCACAATTTGTGTATAACGTTATGTTGGAACGAGTAGATACATACATCCACAGAAATCGATTCTGAATGAAAACAGTTTGAATCACGAACTTGACATTGATGGATCAGTTAGCCCAAATAAGTTATTACGTTATTTCTCATTGCTTTGAACGGTTCATAACAATTTCAAAATCCTTTTTTCTTAACTTTGCTAGACAGATGATTTAAACAGCTCTAGTAAATAATAATTAGATAATTTTTTATCAGTATCTAGTTGTAGAGCCTGTAAATAAATCTCACTCACTCCTGATCGAAAGATGATGTAATGATATTTGTATTTTGTCTCCCATACTTTCGCCAAATCTCCCTAGTAATAAACTGACAACACTGGCTAATCGGAATGACATACAAAAAAAACGAATTAAAAAATC
Organism: Mythimna impura; assembly: GCA_905147345.3. Taxonomy (NCBI): domain Eukaryota; kingdom Metazoa; phylum Arthropoda; class Insecta; order Lepidoptera; family Noctuidae; genus Mythimna; species Mythimna impura. The sequence goes on along the minus strand of LR990343.1, from coordinate 15,909,092 downwards.
GTGTTTTCTATAATAATAGTGGTTAAATAACAAAACTTACCGATGAAAAGTGATCTTAGTGTTATTATATTGTTTTCCCAAATAATTACGGCACAGTCTGACAGCACAAACCGGCATAATTAATTATTTTTCGTGAACACATTTTCCTTAGTTGTTGCAACTGAAACTGACGTAAGGGAGAAGCGAGTCTACCAATTTTAGTAGATTTTATTTGGGCCGTTTAGTACGCTCAATGTGGCATCTAGACAAGTATATAATCAAAGGTGCTTACCCACTAATATTTTAATTTATTAATAAGTTTTTATACCTACGCAACTGGGTATTATATGACAATTTAATTGTTTCAGACCGCACGCTGGCTCCTCTTATGATGAGGCTTGAAGGATTCTGTCTCAGGTAGAAATGTAACATACCGCAGCTGATGCAAATACTGCTCAAATACACCTAATACAAAATTTGAGATGCCTAGCAGATACTGCTCAAAGATATCTTTGCTATCTTGGATTACATGGAAATTTGAATCCTTAAGAAAAACAAAAACAGCAATTCTATATGTTGTGTCGAGTTATACCATTATACATATACTGAATTTTATTCAATTTAAAGTGATTACTTTAGCATAAATTGTGTGTTCATCAATACCAATCAGTACTTACCTACTGCCTAGAAAAATGTCGGATGATATCATAATAAAACAAATAGTAACCTACATGACAGTTTGTCATATTATTAGGCACGGTATTCAATGTAGATAGAATCTTATTTACTACAGTATAAAGACATTTTCAACTTCATCCAACCCCTCAAAAATGTTAATCTCGCAAAACGTTAGAACAGTCTAGTCTAGACAATTGTCAAGCTTCATTTGCGTACGTTATTACCTTCTATGACAGACACTACGAATATAAAACAGTATTCAAAATACACTCCAGATTTTAGACAATCTTGAGTAAATGTTTGCCATTTACGATCATATTTACAGTTTATTTCAAAAACCTGTTTTGATTGTATTTGCTTTAGACAGTAATGTAATAATAAAAATCCCGATATAAAAATATCTTATTGTTGGGAAAACTCTTTACTCTGTTATAGCTTTGTTAAGAGTAAATCTTCCAAACTTACACACAGTTATGAGTAAATCTCCCAAACTTGCCCACAGTCTGACAGCCAGCAAATAAACAGCTACTAAAGAATAATTTTCTCAGTTTTATGTGCACATGCCATGTCCATTTTGTTTTCTCGTGAGTCGTGAGTCAGTGTTCACATACTGCCATAAACGTTACATATTGGGGTGTAAATTTCCTCTGTACACAGTTACAAACCACGCACCCTGCCAGGCCAACAACTTCTATTCAATGGAAAATTTCAGTATTGTGGTCCAAGTGAGTGGGACAACTATTTCAATAACCTACTGTGAGGCTGGCGAGCTTTTAATTAACTCTCGTGCTGAGCATAGTTATCGTCATCATAGAAATATGTATAACAAAGCAACGACATACCGTACGAACATGGACATGCCCTTTCCGTAAATGTCAACGAAGGTAGAATGTTTTGCTTTCATTGGGGAGACTATATTTTCATTGTTTTAGAAGTTATTGTTTCAACGTTATATTGAATAGTTATTTGAGTTTCAGGGTGAAGTTTGAAATAAGATTCCTAGAATAAGTTAGCAACGTATTAAAATAATCTGAATGATATGTGTGTATTAGTAGATTTAAAAATATAGCTCCGTAAATAATTATATTATAATCTAGAGAAGGAATGTGGGGATGGAATACAATTAATACTCTATTTCAGGATGACTAAGGGATAATATTGATAACAGAATATTCTGTAAACAGAATGGTCATCGTAATGGTCAACATACCACAATGATATTATCCCCTCAGCTCCTTCCATATTGAGATGCGGTTTACCGGAACAGACGACCTTTACAGGGTGTACTAGTGCCGGTTCACTCGTATACTTAATTATACAGCTGTGCCTAATCCTTTAGAGATTACAGGAGAGTGGGTTACACCCACTAGGTCTAGGGCGGTACCTGTGACTTGATTAGTGTAGACGGTACTGGAATATGTTATCGAACGTCGATATATTGATGGAATATATACTTAATAATTATTGTACACCAAAATTGTGAAACTACTCTTTTACAGTGTACTTAATTGTATGAGTACAATGGCGGTCTCATCACTGGCACTGATATCTACTTGACAATCTTAGAAAAGACTGGACGAAATTAAAATAAAGAGGGAGGGTGTATTACCTGCCTATTCTGTTAATTTTTTACCGTGAAGACTTTTTTTTTTTTATAGGTGGGTAAATCATCTTATGACAAATCCCGCTCTTAGGCGGAGCGGGAGATAGAGTCAGACTTTTACTGACTAAAAACCCACTCCTGTTCCTTCGTTGCCTTCGTCCCAGGGCCACGGTTTCGTTTTCACACTACCCATGGCCCCAGTAGGCTTCGACCCTGCTGGACCCCTACGATTTGCTGACATCTCCCTGAGGCGCGCGCGGAACAATACGCGCCGTCGACAACTTGGACTCGGTCCGGATGGTTACCGGACGGTCGGACGGCGGGCCACCCATTGCCCGCCGTCCGCAAGCCCGCGCCTACGGTAGCCGGAAATCGGGATCTGAATCCCGGCGGCGGTTGGGGCGTGAGGACCGTTGCCGTTGCCTCACGCGATCGGCCGCCTCTTTTGCTAGCATTACTGCTTCGCAGAAGGAGGCGACCGCCTGCCACTCCTCCTCGCTCCGGACCATGGCCTGTACCAAGGCCCGGCGCGAGAGATCGCCGCCGCCGATCGCCCCCACGAGGACACGGCGTTGCTCTTCCCAAGCGGGGCACACTTCCACCGTGTGCTCCACCGTGTCTTCCGGGCGGTCCACACAGTGGCGACACCCGGGCGTCGCTTCCGCACGAATCCGGTGCAGGAACTTCCCGAACTTTCCGTGTTCGGTGAGAACCTGCGTCATGCGGAAGGTGAGGACGCCGTGAGGTCTTTCCAACCACGCCTCAAAGAAGGGACTTACCGCCATAATTGTGGCGTGCCCAACCGTGAAGACTTACGTGAAGTGAGCTGGAAATGAACTCTCATTCCGGCTTGATTGGATGGATTGAGCACTTCATGCCCATTTCCTCTAAGTGGTGTTAATTTTACAGCCTAAGAATTAGAATTTTATACCTAGCGCTACTGGTCAGTATAAAACAAAAACACTCAAAAAAAAAACAACTTTAAAATATTTTGGTTTTATCTCAGCTCTTGTTGGCTTTGAGCTGATGATGATAGATGGTATATTAAGATAAATTAATTTATAGAACTCAAAAGAGTGGTTCAAACTTTTCCGATTAATGGTTTGCTAGAAGGGCGATAACGCAGAACTGTATTAACAATTGCACATTAACACAGAAAACTGTGTTAACGTGCAATAACGTGTAAAACGCAGAAGTTTTATACTAGATCCATATCAGATTATGGCACTGCCGACTCAAGCGATGGTTTTGCCATATTATTGGGTAAGAACATTTCGATTCGGCCATTTTTTAGATGATAAAGCCAGTTAAAACCTATTATTTTATGAACCGTAACTTTTTGAAAGTCGTGATTATTTAAGTGTTTCAAATATAGATTATTTTTTAATTTGATTTCTTCGAAAAAGTTTCTTTTCGGTTCCAAAATGGCAATCAAATAACATAAAAAAATGGTCCAACAAAATTTTACACTTCAGGCTTACTTTGAAACTATGTGGGAGTGTAGGTACCTATAACATATGTATCTTTAATCCTATCATTGCACGCTTTACATACCAAAGGCTTCCATTACTGCATAGGTTACCGACAGATTTATTCCAGCATAAAGGGTAAATGGAAAATAGTGAAGTACGTAGAATAAAAACGCGTACATGTTTTACGTTTCAACCAAAAGAGGTGGAGGAAGGGGTAACCAATTCAGATGTAAAATAGCCCTCTGTTAGTCTCTATCACACAAAATGTGCGTTTTAAATGTTTCAATGTGCAGTTTTAAACATATTCACTTTTTTATTTCTATTCGTAATTAGTTTTGCAGTAACCACGAATGGAAATAGAATGTTTTTTTTTATTTGTTTCATCAGCGTTTTTATGTAGGAATTTTTCTATTTAAATTATAGAGTGTTTTTGTGATTTTTTGTACTTGGCACACGAGCATAGATATTTAGAAGGCACGAGTTTTATCAAATGTTTTCATTCATTTTCTTGTTTTCTATTTCTGATAATAGGAAAGCCATACAAATATTGTGACATTTATCATTATTGTAAGTATTTTTCGATCGCGTTTTTACAGGAAGGGCGTAAGTCATTGGCCCCTGTATCTTTAATAAATCAAGGCCAATTTATGGCTAGGTCCTAGACTATAAATTGACCTTATTATATTCGGCTTCGTATTACAAAAAAAAGAAACATTCCATTCCATAGTTAAAATATAAAGCTATTATACTATAGAACTGTTTTTGTGAATAATCCCTGCATTAAATCTAATGGGAAACATATGTATGTATCCCATTATATTAGATTATGTCTGTATTGTAAATGTATACAATGCATGTACTTATTGCAGGTACATATATTCTCCATCGACATTACAAATATTGATGCAGATTAGTATTCCTCGTCCGTCCCGCAAGGACACAATAGATGAGACTGTAGCATCTTTAAATATTTTATTAGAATCTTTTATGTCACATTTCAAATGGACGTTTACGGACTTTACGATCCTGCATACACATACACTATGTATGGCTACGTAAGTATGGAGTATTCGCGAGCTACGTTGTCAGTGTTATTCGTTGGGGAAATATATTAGAAATGCTCTCTTGAAAGTCTTCCAAAATGCAAATAGTTAAGTCTTATTTGAAAGTTATAAAACATGGCCCCTAGTCTAGAAGTTAACACTGCATATACAATAGTTTTGATGGTCTGAAAATGATAAATGGAAATGTAGTTTTGTCGTTTATTTTAAGTAAATTCTTTCCTACAAATGTAATGCGTTGTAGAGAACCGTTCGTCAAACGTATCCCCATAATGCATCAGTCGGGCTGTACTCGTAAGTAATGCAATTTAATGCAAATGTGTTGATGTGGCGATAACAAGCCCCACGAGTGCATGAGGCGGATTCCTCACCGTTCTGCCGCCGTCGCGCCGCTGCCTACCCGCTGCCAACCCGCTACCGACCCGCGCCGACCCGCGCCGACCCGCCGGCTCGCGCGATGACTTAATGTGTGCGGAAATGTCGCGGATTACACGCCTACCGACCGCTGCATACTCCCCTACGTTCCGTCACGAAATAAACTAGTTCTATTGTTTTGTTTGTGGCTGTTCCGCTATGCAGAATACATACACGTTTACATATTTAACTCTAACTTATGATGACTAAAACCAACTAAGAATCTGTATTTAGATAAGCGATTGTTTTAGTTTGTATTTCGTATTGTTTGGTCACATGTTTTGTTTAGTTAGTGCCAAGATTATTACTATTTTATCAAAACTCTTATAAACGAGGCGAAAATTTTAACTGCAACAAGTAAACTGGTGTAGGAGTGAGATATTGTCGTCGACGTAAAATATTATTAAACTAAACTCGCGAACGCAGGGGCGAAACGAAACATCCTATCTGGGTCGAAAAACTTAAAGATGAACAAAACTAATATCAGGAGAAGCGTGCAGTGCGTAGCAACTAACTACGCGACGTAGCCGACTACGGATGCCTACGCCGTCCGCGTAGCCGTAGCTCGTAGCCAAAGTTCGTAGACGAAGCCTACGCAAACATACATGTAGTTCACAAAACAAGTTTTAAATTAAATTTGCGTTCAATTATTCCCTAGAAAGAGGCCAATAGGTCAAATCCGTGCACTATAGATTTTTAGCTAAGTGGTGTAATTTTAGTTCTTAACCGCTTTAATAAAGTAGAGTAGAGGTTGTTTCGAGACTTATTAATAGATTAGTGAAACTAATTGAGAGCTATTTTCTTATTTATTTACTGGCTCGTGTATAAAACTTTTTTCATAATACGTCGTGTGAGTAGGCACATAAAGGTTTTATTCTTAAATTGAATTATTCTTGATTTTCTCTGTATCAATGGCTTCGTAGTTGGGCTCTTGAATATTTCCTCTGTTGGTTTTAAACTTATTTTATTATCGAATGACCTAATCTTAACATAGTGCCTGATGGAAAGCTGTGCAAATATCTAGGCATCTTCTAATATAATAATTACTAAATCTTAACATAATCTATGCCTCTTTTTTGATATTGTGAAATCATCTTTAACTTTTCCTTCTCATCTTGAGTGAAGTGAGAGATGTCTCTCTCACTTCACTCAAGATGAAGTGAGAGATGGTGTCAGACTTTTATATAGCATAGCATAGTCGGCCTTATAATGTTCCCACTGTTGGGACTCAGGCCTCCTCTCTAGGAGAGGGAAAATTGGTCAGACTTTTACGTAGTAAAAACTCTACCCCTAACCCGATTTTTTTTACTACTAAAACCCGTGTTCTTTTAGTTGGCCTTTGCGTTTCAGGACTACGTTGGCTCTTTCTTACAATTCCAAAACTTTGAATTTCTATGGCCCTCACACTCACAAAAGGTCGAAAAAAGTAACGCACCCAGCGTCAGGTAGGTTAGATTTTTACCATTAATTCAGATATTCGCAGTTTTCTGCAAAAGTTGACCATTTTTTCAATTGCTGAGAGCAAAAAGACCCTAGAGCGAGCTAAGCGAGCTCATTATTTTTAGTGCTCCAATTTTTTTACTCTTCTTTTGACCATTCGCACAGAAATAATAGTTACCTACTTAGTCGCCTTATGCAGAAAAGGTAAAGAATGAAGAATATGTACGTTGCTCGGTTAGTTTTTCTTTCAATCATGTATTCGTAAAAAGTAATTAGAATGACTTTGTCATCTTATGCAGAAAAAGTGAAGAATCAAGGGTGCGAGAGGCTCACTTTAGCTATAGATTCGCTTTCTCGTTTGTTTGCTTGTTCTTATCCACGTCATAAATGACGTGGATAAAAACATATATGACTAGCTTCTGCTAGCGGCTTCGCCCGAGTGAAAATGGGTTTTTCCATACAAACTTTGGACCCCGGTCTCATCCCCTTAGGGGGTGAATTTTGGAAAATTCTCTCTTATTATCTTGCCTATCTTGCCTACGTCAAAGCCTTGTGCAAAATTTTATGCTCCTAGTCCCAGTAGTTTCGGCTGTGTGTGTGTGTGTTGATATGTCAGTCAGTTTCTCTTTTTTTATATATTTAGAAATAACTGATTTTGACTACATGGTGACTGATTATATGTTGATTCCGTAGCCTGCGTCTACTTTAAAATCTTCCTTCCTTATACATTATTTTTGTCCTCAGAAAGGGTGTGCTCTAACGTGAAGTGGGTAGCAGAGTGTGGTGATGGAGGTGGTAATACTGAGAGCGAGAGCCCAACTGAATCGTCTAGTGTCGTCGGGTGAGAGGCGCGCGGGGGGCGAAGAGCGACCTCGCGAGGGGGGCGGCGGCGCGGCGCGGGGCGGGGGGCGCGCGCGCAGCATGCCGCCGGCCGCGCCCGCGCCGGCGTCCGCCGCGCCCTGGCTCAATGCCACACTCGTCTACAACGCCACCCGGCTCAATGCCACTTTCGACACCGACTTCGAGCTCCTCAGCTCCAACTCCACCGACGAACACCACCACTGGTTTTGCGCTAAATGGACCAATGCACAACAAGATCTCTTTCAGGTAAACATTCATCATCATCATTTCAGCCGAAAGACATCCACTGTTGGACATAGGCTTCCCCCAAGAGTGGCCATAACGACCGGTCCTGTACGTCTCGCATCCATCGGATTCTCGCGACCCTCACCAGGTCATCGGTCCACCTTGTGGGATGCCTTCCAACGCTGCGTCTTTCGGTACATGATCGCCACTCCAGAACCTTTCATCCCATCGACCATCTGTTCTGCGAGCAATGTGCCCTACTAACTGCTACTTATGTTTGGCGATTCGCGATTCTTAAGTTTGGCAAGGTAAACAATATGTTAGTTAAAAATGCATCCCGCAAGTAAAAGCTTCGTATTCGTAATAAACAAAAATTGTGGCACAACAAAAAGATGAAAAAGTGTCTGAAAAAAGTTACACACATAAACTATTTGAAATATTGTAAAAACGTGTTGCTGTGCCATTATTGCGTAACTTTTATTTGCCATCAATGACAGGCATCGAAAAATCTATTGTGATCTCTCTCTATCACTCAATGGTTTGCTGGAAGAAAACTCAACTTTGATTTAACTCGCCCATGTACATGAACTCTAAAATCGACTTATGTTTTAAGCTTTTATGGTGTATAATAAAAAACTAAAGATAAAAAAACTGTGTTAACAATAATCTTCATCCCGAATACAGGCAGCCAACTTGTGTTTCGCAATCGCGTTCCTAGCGCCGAAGAGTTTCAAGCAAAGCATCTTAGTGCTTCGAGCGCTGGCTGCGACGGGCGCCGTGCTCATGGGGCTGTGGGCCGGCGCCGAGGTTTGCGCGCCGGACGTGCTCGCCTGGAGCCTCGCGCTCGTGCTCGTCAACTCTATACATACTGTGTTTCTTATCATAAGGTACGTATACTGCACTTAGTAGATCAGTGACTGACGTGCTCGTAGGGCTGTTGGTGGGCGCCGAAATGTGCGCGCTCCTACCTCGCCGTATTAGAGTTCTCTGCGTAATTAGAACATATACAACAGTCTGAAAACAACTGCGACCAGACACATCGCCCGTCTGGTCGGAGGATCCTCCCTTTTCAACGCAGGTTTGCCTCCTTTGCACCCCGTTCTGCATACCCTCTTATGCCGCTCGTGCTCTATACACACTTTGATGTTTTAACATAAGGTACATTTTTTCCATGTCCTTGCGCTTTGCTCTTAGAATTTGTTCCTAAACTCACCTTACTGTACAGCAGTGCTTATTCGACAACCTTCTGCTATTATCAACAATTTGCCTGGAAAGTAATTTAAAATATGAATTAGATATTTATTTTAATATGAAGTAGCGGGACAAGAAAAGATACCAAACCTACACTTTTTCTGAGTATGACCCACCTACCTTAAAATCTTAAATTCTAATGAAACAACAATAAAATTACATGCATCAGTAAAAAAAATATGAATTATATTTTTACCATATTTGTATGTACACTGAGTGGCAATAAATGTGACCCAAACCGTAAACTTGAACTTGTGATCAAACCAAAACTACTTATATTTATATAGTATTTTTCATTGAGGTTAGTTGCAATGTAGCTGCTTCAGCGGGTTTAGGTGAATAAAAAAAATACTCCAATGTGAAATTGGAGTATTTTTTTTTAAATTGAGGCCATATTAAGGTTTTAAAAGTGCCTCAGTTAAAGTCAGTTTTTAAATTACGACTTCATACAATTAGAAGCCCTGATAGGTCTCAAACAAAAAAACAGGTTTCCAAACAGGCAGTTTAATGATGTGGTCATCGCAAATGCTGGTACAGTATATACTCTGCCAATATTCGGTTGATAGTTTATAGTAAAGATTCTTTTAATCCTTTTAATAATTATACATAATCCTCCAAAGGCAAATTGTCAGTCCAGGGCCTATTAACACTGAGATTGTCCTTCGACGGTAAACAAGCAGACCTGGGGGGAAAACGTAGCGCAATGATAAACACATAAATAAAAATCCATGAAAAAAAAAAATTTATAGGTTGAAACTGAAAAACAATTTTAGCTCATTTCTGAATAATTTTGATTAACTATTTCAATGTAAAAACTAACATAATGTGAAATGATTCACTTAAAAACCAGCTAAATAAACTGCTTGGCACATATTCTCATTAAATAAACAAAAAGAATAGCTATAGTTTGTTCTAAAGTTTGGGTTTCATTCTTGGGCCACATTTATTGCCGCTGAGTATCATCAACTAAGCCCTTTTCAAGTCACGATGAGTAAGCACTTGCCGGGCAATGCTTGCACATTAAACTGTCGCTGCCCGAACTCTGCAAAGGCTGATTGGTGGACTTTGCCCGCTTAAATTAAAGCACGTTAACGTTCCTAAATCTTGATGGGCAAAGTTTTAGTAGCACGCAAACTGGCGATCGTGGTACCTATCTGAATAAAATAGGTACACGTAATATTTTCATGTTGATTGAACCCTTCATAGTTTATTTTAGTCAATATGCCTAGCCATTTCCTAACTGTTTTGGGGTCGGCTTCAAGGATGCATGGACTGCCTATGTGATCTCCACGATCCAGTAACTAGGTAAAATGATAGATAGACCAGACCAGATAGTCCAGAACTTTTACTTTCTGACTACCCGAACCGACTGTCAAAGCTAAAAAAATAGGCAAGTGCGAGTCGCGCACTGAGGGTTCCGTACAAACTTACCTACGAAAACAGTTCAATTCCCGAATTGAGTTACGAAGATTTTTCCGAATAGCAAAAAATGTTTTTTTTTGTGACATAACTACAAATTTATAGTTTTCAGATTTTTTCCTATACATGTGCTATGAGACCTTGCTTCATGCCAAATTTCAGGATTCTAGGTCAACGAGAAGTACCCTATGAATTTTGATTCCCTTGAGAGTGTCGAAATACGCGTTTTTTGCGACATAAACGGCCTTATCTTTTTTTGTTGTTACTTAACGCAGAAGTTTGATTTTTTTTACAGCTTCAAGGGACCGCAGACCTGAGTATAATTTCAACTCGATACCCTCCACGCATCATGCGTGTTCATAAAGGGTCTTGACAGACAGACAGACATACGGACAACAAAGTGATCCTATAAGGGTTCCGTTTTTTTCCTTTTAAGGTACGGAACCCTAAAAATAACAGAAGTAGATATTTTAGTCACTTCAGAATGGTAATTTATCATTTCCATTTTCTCCTGCAGGTTTCTTCCTCCAGCGCTATCTCTTGAGCTAACAGATCTATACTTAAAGCTGTTCAAGCCTCTGAAAGTGAACAAGAAGCACTTCACGGAGCTGACTCGCGAGGCTCGGATAGTGCGGCTCGAGCCCGGTGAGGCGTACGCGGTCGAAGACGTCACGCCGGCCGACGAGAGACTATCTATACTATTAAAGGGAAAGTATGTTGCTTTCATATTATATCATCACTCTAAGCAATATGCAATTATACCATTTCAGATATTATTTTTATTTCCAGACTTCCATCTCAGATCGACCTCTGCCTGCATCTATCGATAATAAGTTGTCTGGATTTTATAAGGTGGTCTTAGAGTTTGTTTCACGCAGTTAGGCGGAATAGTCGAACGAATTTCAAAAACCTATTGTAATACTTTCGAACAATCAATAATAATAAATCAATTACAGTAGTGTTCAGGGAACCACTAAGGGTAACTTATTAATTAAACCTTTGAGAACCTTTGCGTGCGAGTCATATGTTACAGAATAAATTGAATACAGAATATGTGTCCCCAAAAAATCATATGAAGATAAAATATCGAGGGTAAAGGACTACAAAATAAACAATTCAAAGACAAGCGAACCCTCACGATGTAAAATAAGATACCTACACATGTTCCTTTTGTTGTCGTAGAATTATTTTTCTTTGTTTTACCAATGCTGGCTTTGTACTGTGACAGAAAAGAAACATTTTATATTCTGCGACTAATTGACTGAGTTTGTGCGACGTGGCTCAGAAACTTTTATTTAAATTATTTGTTTCTCTATGGAAGAAATACATGATGAAATAATATAATTAACCCACTTCATTGTTGGCAAATTTGGACAGGCCTGTTGGTCTACTTGCTATGCCGGAGGTCGTGGGTTCGATTCCCACCCAAGACAAATATTTGTGTGATCATAAGCACGATCATTTGTTCTGTGTCTGGGTGTAATTTATCTTTAATGTGTACGTATGTATTTAGAAATATTTAAGTATGTTTATCAGTTTTCTAGTACTTATACCACAAGCTCTGCTTAGTTTGGGACTAGATGGCGTTGTGTGAAATTTGTGGAATATTACTATTAATTTAAATCGCTTAATCACCAGTTCTATAAAGTATGTATATTGTAATAGATTCGTATTTGTTTGGGTAGGGCTGCCGGGGTAATGCACGGCAGTCCATAAGCTAATGGTTCCAATTCCCCTGTAAGCCATTTCATAGCCACTATAATGAAATTAAGTACCTGGACTACGTAACGCTGCGAATACGCCTTAGAAGAGTAGCATTTTTACTCGTACCTTAATTACTAGTGTATAGTAATTTAATAATTTTATAATATTAAATCACTATGCAACGCAGTAGTAATTGCATTTTCCCAGACTCATACAAATTTATGACCAAAGTACGGTGCTGTATAATTATAATAATTATCAAGTTTAATTATATTCCAAACGCTGCATAATTGTGTGGTTAAACGGTGTTATAGGTCACGTCAAATGAACGTATTTATCGAGCTGATTACATCCCGCTTACATTGATAACTCCAGTGGGAAGCTCTTGGGGAACTAATAGGCTGTATTATCTCATAATCTAAGTTATTAGGGCCGCAATATGAGAACTAATAATACTAAATTTATTAAAGCTTTGCTACAATAATTGCCTTGTGCCATTGGATTCGCCTGCGTCAATGTAGAAAATTTTCCAAAGGGAACATACTTCCGGGATAAAAGTATTTTTAGTGCTATTTCAGGACATGGACTACCTATGTGTTGAATTTCATCCCAATCCGTTCAGCCGTTTGAATGTAAAGACTTATAAAACTTTCGCCTTTATCATCATCAAAATATGTATATTTTCGTCCTCAAAGTAGGCGATACAGATCTTGTAAAACCGAGTGGAAGAACTAATCTACAGTCTATTTCCAATTATGTCCTGAAATAATTGTTTTTTTGAGGTGGGAAATCATGAAATGACTTCTCCCGCTCTAAGGTGGAACGAAAGGGCGTGTTAAGCTTATACTGAGTAAAACTCACCTGTGTATTTCAGCTACACTGCTTTCTTACACACAGAGTTTTTTTAATTATTATTCGTTTATTTTGAAGATACAATAGACTCACTTTAGGCACATAGGTACATCACAAATAAATTAAATTGTATTAAATTATAATATTAGCATCTAAGTCAGTCAGAAATTGCATAAAATTGAAATGTTATCATTACTGTTAGCGTTCTAGAGCCACGGTTACTCTTTCAAACGTTCCCGCCAGTCCAACAAGCAGGAATCGGTCGTACTGCGTACCATGGCCGTGTTAAAATATCATTTGTGCAAGCGAGAAAGAGGGATAGAGCTGTTAAAGGCATGGAGCTATATAGGTTGTATAATAATATAATATAATAATAATAATATTTTTATATTATATTTATATGTTTATAATGTTTTTTATATTTTTAAATGTTTTATTTTTATTTTTGAAACATTTAAAAATTTAATTAATATGTTAAATAATGGAAATAATAATCTTTATTTAATCTTTTATAAAATATTGACTTAAATATGCTAATTCCCGTATAACTAAATTATCATTTTTTAAGGACTTATGGAAAATTAACTTATGTATAAGTAGCGACTTCCCCGAACTAGGTTTATAAAACCTGTGTTTCGGGTCATCACTTAACAAGACTAACGAATAAGGACATGTATACAACCTATATAGCTCCATCCCTGTAACAGTTCAGCTTAGGTCGTAAAATGGATCGCGTTGAGAGCTTGTGGTAGGACTTCTGGGCCCCTTCAGATGAATGAGATTATTATTTAAGAAAACTAAGATCGTTTACTTGTTGTCAAACAGGATGCGAGTGAGCTGCGATGAAACACATCTCCACTACATACAGCCCTATCAGTTCATTGATTCTCCAGAGTGGGAGGCCAATCGCGAACAATCAGACGACGTCTTCCAGGTAAAGAAAGTAACAATAATATTCATCGTAATTAAGTGAATGCGTTTTTCTCAAATATTTTTTTTAATACATTAATTTGTCTCATATGTAAGCAAATACGCGCTTTATACGTGGAGTTGCCAGCGAGACACCAGCCCGACATATAATCTACTTCTACATCTATGTATATAAATAAAATCGACGTGTCTGTTTGTAATATTTTTTTTTACTAAATGCTTATGAAATTATATTCGATACCTATAACAAAAATGTATTTTCTTAAACTTTTGTGTTTGTCTGTTTGAGTAACTAAGGTTACTTTTGATTTTCCCGCGAGAACGGGATTTCCAACTATGGAATACGTCTTCGAAATGGTTGAACAAAGACAGGACTTTCACTGGGATATAGGTAATTATGTAATGAGTAACTGAAGTTACTTTTTACTTTCCCTAGTTCTCTGAAACGGTTGATCATATTTCAACGGGTTTTTTACTAATAAACTCCACACCAATGAATTCGCGGATAACAGCTAGTACACAAAACTAAAATAAATGGTAATAATGGTAAAAATCTATTAGTTTGCTCCGTGGTTCGACTTCTAGATGATGATTTTATGTGCTAGTCTGTATACATATCATGTTTACTTACATACCTACATATATCTACTTGGAAGTACTTCTTCTCCATAAAGTTCGACTCCGTAACGTCATTCATGAAACATAAGAGAAGATTTGTTAATATCTTCGCACGCATGACTCGTGTTGGACGAGACACAACTCATTGTAATTCCACGCACAGTTCCTTTAAATAATTCAGGAGCGCTTCGGGATAACACATTATCTTAATGACTGGAGATTTATTAAACTGCCTCTACCAAACACTATTAAACACATATTGACGTTTTCCAATATATTTTTGTTTGTTACGATCGCGGCGTTCTGGCAAACAGAAACTTCATAAAGATACGAATCTTGGATGCGAGGCTGAAGCTTGAACGTGCCTCTTACTTTATGAACAAAATGTATGAATATAAAAAGATCTTTTTTTTTAACGAATTGTATTTATCTATCTATACTAATGTTATAAAGAGAAAAGATTTGCATTTCTGTTAGTTATTTTTGATTTGTTTTTAAATACAAAGTAAAAAAAAATAACTCAACTAATATTAATCTCGTATAAAGAGGTAAAGTTTGTTTTATTGTTTTATGTTTTTTTGTTTGTAGGAGGTAATCTCTGAGAGTACTGGTCTGATTGCGAAATTTTTTTCACCAATAGAAAGCTGCTTTATTCCTGAGTGACATAGGCTATATTTTATGTATGGGGGCGAAGCCGCGGGCATAAGCTAGTAGTAAATAAACTCAAAAACTACTTGACTGATTTTTAAAATACTCTCACCAGTAGAATACTACTTTATCACTGAGTGACACAGACATATACTTTTACGTGAGCTACAACTGGTGGCCTGGCAAACCTGAAATGGACAGAGATGGTCTGGACATCATTTTGTTTTTGAGGTAGAAGTGTCAGACTTACTGACTAAAAACCCTTCAGTTGCCCTTTGGGTTTCAGGGCCACGGTAAATCTTTTGAATAACCCTGTAGCCCAGACATAAAACACTTACTTAATTATGATAAATACACACCTACTTACTAAGCAAGAAAATAAGTGATGACTAAATTGAATACATACAGCTAAAACGAAAACATAAACACAGCGACAAGTAACATTCCTACACAAGTCTTTTAAATACAAGAAGTAGTGGCGCACGTTTTATTGACACTGGTAATGCATTCCATAGACGGGCGGCCTGGACATTATGGAGTTATCCAAGAGCGTACTGTACTGGAATACATAGGCATGTTAAGTCTCAAGTTATCTGATGACCTAAGTTTCGTGTGGAAATCACAATGAAACTGAAATCGTTTCTTGAGTTAGTCTGGGGTGGCAGAGGAAAACAGCACATTATACAAAAGGGAAAGGATATGAGCGTTCTGGTGAAGGCAAATTGGCTATAACTTGAGTTTAACACGGAATTCGGAAACATGGTCGTATTTGGGTAAACCGAATATAATCTTTCCTTATAAGAATGTTGAAGTCGCTCAACTTTAACCAGTTGTACTTGAGTGAGGTCAAGATTGCTGGCATCAGCATAATCAGGAATGAATAGAAGAAGAGATCGATTTTATATCACTGTAACTTCGTTTATTTATTGTTATACTCATCATAATCTATCTGATCAAATTCAACCAACTTACTAAGGGCGGAATTCACCAATAAAACTTATTGCGTTTTAACGTTTGGCTCGCATAATCGCGTTTAGCCGCTGTCACTAGTGTTACTTGTCTGTATTTTTCTTTCGTTGTATTTTTACAAGTGACACTAGTGACAGCGGCTAAACGCGATTATGCGAGCCAAACGTTAAAACGCGATTAGTTTTATTGGTGAATTCCGCCCTAAGACGAAGGACACTAAACTCTCGTCAGAGGGCGTGCCGTCTCAGGTGCACATTAATGATCATCTCGTTTAGCCTTATACCTTTACTTATACCATCGGGGTAGGTACGATAACCTGAAATATTTATATATAGAGAGAGAACAGTCTGTTACGGTCGGATTCAGCCGTTTGAGCGAGATGAGATTAAACGTTACGTGAATATTTTATCTGAATATTCAATTATATTTCACCTTTTGATTCGCGTTTTCATATTTTTCCGACCACATGAGACGTTAAATTTTTCATCTTGGTTTTGAAAAGGATATAATTCCTATGTATAAGTGAAAAATATACTTAAAATGGTTTGGGTGTAGCCGTGAAAATATTACTAACCAAACCTTTGAAACCAAATGGCTGATCCACGTACCTACCAGTGAAATCTGACTAGAAACCCTCGTATATAAGTACTCCACATAGTTAACATGACCAAAACATGTAGCCGTTTCAAAACAATGCTTCAACTACAATCAGTGAATATGTTATTGCGTAAGTACACAAGTATAGCGTGCTGTTTGAGCAGATTTGACTTAAATGTGGAATTTATTCTTGGCTATGATGACTGTTAGTTTGTGTCGGGTAAACTTTGACTACAAAGTGAAATGCCAAGGGAAAGCGTTGAAGGGTGTATTTGACGTTTGACGTGCCCTTTTGTAAATCAAGCTCTCGATGTTGCGATGCAAAAAGGAAATGAAAAATCATTTTTCATTTCTCGCAAAGATCGGCTCAAATAATTTATGATCGAAAATTCCTAAATATAGAATTAGTCACGTTTGCGCTCCATCTCATTTCAAGTTTTATTATGATACGGCAAATATTTAAATTGACGTCGCTTGCCGGCAGCTGCATGTAAAGTATCGAAACTACAACGTATCAACCGGAAAAGTGACTGGCTTTATTGGAAAATTCGGGGCAACTCTATTCAAAGCTATACGAATACTTGTTGGGCAGAAGATCTTATCTCCGGATACTTTCAGTGCACGTGCTTGCGCCGAACTGAAGCATATAAGTAATGTAACCTCATTTTTCTTAAAAGGAATATCTGCTGCGATTATCTGTGTCTCGTGTAAAGACGATACTCATTGGAATATTTGAAAATTGAGGCTATAATTGAAGTGATTCAAATGCTTGAATTTACCTAAATGTTGCGATGCTTAAATTGATCTCCTTGATATAAACTCCACGATTACCAAGGTTAAATAATACTCCCCAAGGTCGATCTGTGGATGGGTAACCATCATAACATACCGAGATTCCTCCGTGCCCTGGAAAGCACGTAAATCCGTTGGACTCGGCTATCATATATAGTTCTTTGACGGTCGTTAT
The DNA here is from genome assembly GCA_905147345.3 of Mythimna impura. Classification (NCBI taxonomy): domain Eukaryota; kingdom Metazoa; phylum Arthropoda; class Insecta; order Lepidoptera; family Noctuidae; genus Mythimna; species Mythimna impura. The sequence goes on along the minus strand of LR990343.1, from coordinate 15,891,404 downwards.
AGATAATTAGAAGTACAGAAATCTGATATGACACCAGTCTTGCCAAAGGAACCAATGTCACCCAATTACTGGGTTATGAAGGTCAGATAGGCAGTTGCTTCATGTAAAATACCGGTATCCAGCTGCATCCGGCTAGACTGAAAGCCGAGACCAACATAAATTGAAATGGGAAAAGGTAGACGTAAAGTACCTAATTGTTGTATTTCGACTGCTCTTATTTATTCTTGAAAGTCACCAGCAGACTTTTAATTCTGACCCACTTTTGTTTCTATCATAAAACTCTCCTTACTCCTACTCTCCTACATCATCCAGTAAATATAACTTTTGACGTACTTTGAATCCCCGTGAGGTTGCCCCGATATAGAAATACCTGCCACAACAGCGATACCTGCTTTCATAAAACTACGGAGACATGGCATCTACTCTCAAGAAATTACACATTGGATTCGCAGTATTAAACTTTGAAAAGAAAAAAAAAGAGTTTCTTTTAAACCTTTTCAGAGCAATACGGTGGGCTTCAACTAGATTACTTTAGTTATTGCACTTTCATAGACAGTGCCGTACCTAGGGGACCAACGACCCTAGGGCAAAAAATAAGTGGGGGTGTTTCAGGTGTTTTACAAGGGAAATCGTCAAATCACCTCTCCTGCCTTGGCTGAAGCTGCAAGGAGTGTCAGACTTTTACTGACTAAAACGATTTGCCATGATTACTGTTACCTATTAACCTATTTTATTTAGATTTCGAAGGTGTGAGTATTTTTTTGGTAGTTCAATAAAAGGTTTGCTAATCAGGTTTTGGGGGCTCCCCGAGTTTAGGGGCCCCGGGGCACTGCCCCGCCTAGCCCTTTGGCAGCTACGCCAAAGTTCATAGACGAGATTTCATTAGGCCATTGTATAATTAGGAACCGGTGTCTTCATAAAATAATGAGGGTTCATTATTTTGTTAATAGAAGTGTTTCTTAGATTCTTTTTATTATGTCTCTAGTAGAGAAAAAAACAACGACCCGTTGTCGCACACTTTTGATCACTAGGTATGATGATCTATGTTTGCCTAGAAGTAACATTCTAACTATTCACTCTTGACTTAAAATACTATCGAGCTGACCGCCATCAGGATGGACCCCGACATAGAATTAACTTTTAAGAGCATCATTTATAGCTCTAATCTCGTAGTATCTTTCTAAAAGCCGGTTTCTGAATTGAGTATTTGAAGTTAAGTGAACGTTTCAAACCCTAGTTTAATACCAAAGTTTGACTGGTCTTCACACATAATTATACAGTAGTTGAGGGTTCCCTCTCCTAAAGAGGAAGCCTGAATCCCAGCAGTGGGAACATTATAAGGCTGATTATGCTAGTTGAGGGTCCATCAAATGCCATATTAACTTCCTGGTGCTGTTTCTAACGTGGTCAGTTGAACTGACAGCCACACTGTTTGCAGGTGAGCGTGATTGCAGAGGAGGTATCCACGTGCGTGTGCTGGCCGCGCATGCGCCTGGAGCGCGTGTTGCGTCACCGACCGGCGCTCAAGGTCGTGCTCGACTGCCTTATAGGTCAGTCCTCCTTCACTGTTGTTGCAACTGATCCGAGAATTCACTTAGCTAAAAATATTGGGAGTTAAAATGTGTAATCTCAAAGAGGAATAAGTATTAGAAAACTTCTAACGTAGGTATGTTTTCTGCACTGTCACTCCAACAATTGTTGATACGATGAATTTTATGCATAACATTTTATTTAAACTGCGGAAACCGCCCGGTCGAGTCGCAGCGCGCGTCTCATGGCCATAACTCTTTTCTTCGAAAAATGTCTGGGGGCCGCGCTTGGCCGCGTGCAAGACACATTAAAGTTATGAAATTTTTTCATCAAATACAAGGCCCTCGACTTAAATAGCTTTCTATTATATCGTTAACGTAAAGGAATTCTTATTTGTGCCAGGGGCTATTGTTTATGTAAACCAAATTAAGGAGTGAATGCGTGGCAATTCACTTCCGAAAATTTCCAATTTGGGTTCCCCTTAAATAGAACAAAGTTCCCCCAATACGAAACATGCGGTGACTCGACAAAATAATTTATTCATCCAATCTAACTTTTTAATAATGATATCGATATGGATTTTTGTTAATAAAGCTCTACCTACCTATGTCGTTTCATTTTATACCTACTGAAGGGTTTCCGTCCATGCAATTACATCTTCTTCTTTTTGAGTCAATGTTGTCACTGGCTACTGCACCATCGGTGATTTTCATCAAGTCATCCACAGTGCAGGTGTAAGGGCTCTAGTGTAGCTCATATTTTGATCGGGGTCACTGCACTCACATTGGATATCCAACGGATCTACAAAACCCCATTTCGCCAATTTGTGTTCGGTTGCATTGCAATCGGTTGCACACCCAGGTAGGCCGCTACAAAAGCGGCCTACCTGGGTGTGCAACCGATTTAGTGCTTCCATAAAGCATATATAAACAATTCATGTCCAGGTGGCAGGTGTTCTTGAGGTTTCAAGAAGTCGGATGGGAGTGAAGTTCTTCCTACAGCTTTTTTAGAAATAATTGCGCGCTTGAAAAAAAACCAAGAATCCGATTTCCGACATCACCTTTTCAAACGTTACACTCAGGCCATCCTAAATTATTTATTTTATTACATTACTATTACTCACCGTCCGCAAGCTCGCGCCTATGGTGGCCGGAAATCGGGATCGGGATCCCGGCGGTTGGGGCGTAAGGCCGCTCCCTCGCGCTTGCACGTGCGGCCTCCTTCTGTGCTAACCTCTCCCTCCTTTGAGGCGAACGCCTGCTACTCCTCCTCGCTTCGGACCATGGCCTGTACCGGCGCGAGAGATCGTTGCCGCCGATCTCCCCCATGAGCACACGGCGGTGCTCTGCCCAAGCGGGGCACACCTCTACCGTGTGCTCCACCGTGTCCTCCGGGCGATTCACACAGTGGTGACACCCGGGCGTTACTTCCGTACGAATCCGGTGCAGGAACCTCCCAAACTGACCATGTTCGGTGAGTACCTGCGTCATGCGGAAGGTGAGGACGCCGTGAGGTCTTTCTGATTGAGCATTGCGTAACGTAAACTATGAGTATACTAATACAAGTATGTTCAACAGCCACTTAAACATCAGTGTGAAAAGATTCTGTTTGTAAACTTTCCAGGCAAAGACATTACGATTAAACTGTACTCAGTGAGCGAGGGCCTGACGGCTGGCGTGGGCGCCGAGCACGAGGGGCAGCATTCGCACCTGACGCGCTCGGCGAGCGTGGATGCCGTGCACGAGGGCACGCGCGGCCGATTGCGGAGCAATGCGTGGCGCGCAAGGACCACTATTACTAAAGGTAGATAAAAAATACTTTATTTATTTATATATACTTTATTGTACACCAAGATAATAAATTATACATTTGAATGTATAATTTATCCTGCCTTATATTTAAAAACGTACAATTGGCGGCCTTATCGCATTCCGCGATACTTTATTATATACCAATTATAGCACGCCTCTTTCCTCATTTTCCTTGGTACTTAAAAATGGAGTTTTTAATGAAGAGTCAATAAAATCTACATTTCTCTTTAATTCTTTTGATCATTTGGGCCGAGGAGGTGGCCAATATTAAAAGCAACGTTTGTGGCGTTCATTAGGACTTAAAACTCACTCAAACCATGTAGGTGAAAAGAGAAGGGTCTCTTTCACACCTTTGACCCACATGGTGGAGTGCCATACACCTGCATCTATGGGCATGTGGGGTGCCCCAGTCCACCATGTGGGTCGTGTTCTGAACAGGAGCATTGCGCTCAGACAGGGGATGAATGGATGAAAGAGGGGTGAGGAGAAATTGGGGGTTTACAGCGTTGCCCAAAGGGCAATGGAAAGGGCTATGTTCGGAGTTCCCTTGCGTGATCACATCAGAAATGAAGATATCCGCAGGAGAACCAAGGTTACAGATATAGCCCAAAGAATCGCCAAACTTAAGTGGCAGTAGGCAGGGCACATTGCTCGCAAAACGGATGGTTGATGGGGACGAAAGGTTCTGGAATGGTGACCGCGTACCGGAAGACGCAGCGTTGGAAGGCCTCCCACAAGGTGGACCGAAGACCTGGTGAGGGTCGCGGCGAATCCGATGGATGCAAGACGCTCAGGACCGGTCATTGTGGCGACACTTCGGGGAGGCCTATGTCCAACAGTGGACGTCTATCGGCTGAAATGATGATGATGATGACAGCCTTGCCTAGTAAGGCAAGGCTGTTGCTGTAAACCCCCAATTTCTATGTTGTATTAATTGTAACGGCCTATCTGGGATTAACGCTAAAAACTATAAATTAAAATCACAACAGTTCCAAGGCGTGATTTCTTATAAAATATGGTAAACTTGTAGGTTCCCCAGGAACATCGTACTGGCAGCCAATGGTCGCCCGCCAGTTCCTTCGGCAATCACCGTTCGGGCGGGTAGCCCAGCCTCCACGACTGCTGACGCAAGCGTCGTCAGCGAGTTTGCAGCCGGCAGTAGCGACGCAGAAGCGCAGTCCACCGCAACGGACCACGTCGTTCAGGCGCGCCCGGGAGGTGAAATTCGCGGAGATGACGATAGCTGCGGAGCCGGCCGTGTGACGCGGGCCGCGGCTCCAGCCCGAGCTGGTGCCGCTCGTCTCGCCACAAACCTTCTCACCCTCTCACACGTCGATGTCCCCGTCTCTCAAGACTCCCTGACCACTAGCCGAGCGTACGGACTCGCCTCGTACCACTGATTTCTAGCCTTTGTCGTTCACTGTGACCTCTACTACTCAGTGTCCTTGCAAACAAGTGCTATATTTTATAATGTAACAATAAACATTGAACGACTCAAAGAAAGTGAAATGCGAAAGATTACGACTTTTCGTTAAGTGTTTTCGGTTCGGTCACAGAAAGAGCTTCCTGTTATAAAATACTTGATGTAATTTATTTTGTTACTTGTATAACGTTTTCTCGTTCGCTCGTAATAAGACTTGGAACGAAGACGGTGGAACTATTGAAAGTCTGCTGCGGTGGCACTGATCTAGCAAGTGAAATCTTAGTATAAGTCGAGTATGATAATTTTAATAAGTGCCGGTGTATAATTGTAATTATTGTGTGAGAAAGTAGTCTAGCGCCGATGTACTTATCAGCTGTTTGCATCAGTGTACGTGATCACCTAACGCTCAAGTAAAACCAAAAACAGTACGCTGAAGTGTTTTTTTTATAAAAGGAAGATAATGTGAACAGAGCGATATTTGTAGTTCCATATACTGATAGAAAAATGGAATTGTAATTATACCTAATTTTTTAGCAATTGATAATTCAAATGTGGAATTCTAAAAGTATTTTAATGTTAAAGTAATTAATTGTTTATTAGTAATAAGATGTGTTAAATTCGTGATAAATAAATTAAAGTTACTGCGCGAGTTATTAAATAGGTATTATTCATCAAAAAAATCTGCATATTTTCGAATTCTGTGTTCTGTGACGAATGAAATTCTGGTTTAAATTTAAGCGACGTTTGATTATTTTCGGAGAAAACGTCAATAGTTTGATAATGTGCCTGTCGTGTAGTAAAGTACTAGCAGCCAAGTTTCCAGTGATACCATGTACAGCACTATGTTATAACAAATCGTAGCGTGTCGTCTACACTGCTTCTAATAGTCGTACCTGTTCACAAATAACTGATGGTCAAAACTGGTATTTCTGCTGAGTGTACTGATATTATTTTTATAAGAATTTAAACTGCTTCTATCTACAACCTGTTATATATATTATGTTATCGGGTAATTGCAGAATCCGTTAGTTTACAATAACTCTCGTTAAATTATAATTAACTTTACTAATTTTTTTTATAATACTCTGATTGATTACAAAGTATCAAATTTGAATGGAATTTATCGTGCTGGAATATAATGTACTCAAAAAAAATTGAAATTTTCATACATTGCAAGATTTTACAATCTAATGGGGTTTATAGTTATCCAAAGACATATAGGGTGACTGGTAATTAGTGTACGATACTTAAACACGTGATTGTGGCTCATGATAACCAACAACTTTTACTATGGGAACAAACCTGAAATCGCAAAAGAAAATCAGCTGTTCAGTGCATTTATGTTTGCCTAATGTACTGAACAGCTGATATTTTTTTCGCGATTTCGGCTTTGCTCCCATAATAAAAATTGTTTTTGTTATCATGAGCACAATCAAGTCACCCTATATAAGTATAAGATTGGCATCTACTCGTTGCGTTAGACTGTGGTTAGACCACAAGAAATAGACACCAAACATATAATACTTTTAAAAATTACACAAAGCTAAATTATTTTCGTCAACAATTCTGTATCCAATTATAACTAACATTCGAGCGGGAAGTCAATTTATATAAAATTTATCAACGATTTTGAGCGTCGACATGCGACCAGGGTTAATGGAAAATATTATAAGTAGTGAAAATTACAACGAAAGAAGTATTATATATGAAAAAAAACGTTGAAATATGTATCTACCTGAAATTTCGGGGGTTTCTCAATTTTCAAAATTGTGGCAGCTCTACATTTGTTAATCAGAATCACAGTGTTTCGAGTTGCTGTTGCTTAATTATAGTGGATTATGTAACTAGGGGATATAGAAATGTCTTTAAGTCGCGGGCGGTCTATTGGATTCCGAGTGGAACGATGGTTGCTTGGTTATAAAACCCAAACGCAGTGAGTGATTAATATTATATTGAACTATAGTAAATATAGTATTACTAGCTGTTGAATCATACATCACATAATGTGTAAAAAGTAGAGTTTCCAACATGGGGATAAAGCTTTCTTTGTCTTAGTCGGCTTGATTTACTCACATCACTCAGGTTTCTATATATGAACTACCGGCTGTGCTCGGGAGTTAATTATATAAAGCCTTCACGATATTCGGGATTTAGCCTCTGTAAACTTCACTCCATTCGGAATCCTGGTTATATTATCTACTACTTTAGACTCTATTACAATATAATTATTGACATCAACCAAACCCTGATAGGTAGGTTTTAGAAAGACAAATTAAACCAGTCTTTCAAATTCGTGTTATCAATGTGTAGGGTTTTGCCATAAGTTATAATGTTTTATGGTATCTACTTGCTTTTATACTGTTTAACTAACATTTAGGACACGAAAACAACCCAGAATTTACTTGCAGTATTTAAAATAAATATATAAAAATACCTTTTTTAACACCTTTTAAATGATTACGTAAAAATAATATTACAAACGACTCGTTTAATTACACCTAAAAACGGAATTTATAGATAGATAACTTTAAGAACTGTTCTAATGTTCAAATTGCACATTTGGAATATCTCACAAAGAAAAATATTCAAATTCATCTAAATGCTAAGAGCTGAGCTTTTAGTAAACGTATTTACTCATGTAATATAAGCATCATGGGTACTCATAATCGTTATCTCTATCTATGTAAGTGCCATAATACATCTGATGTAGAGAGATTCAAACATCACAGGCTGGGGACAAAGGAAAAGTCTGACGAAATAATCAACCGGTCTATTCTGTAAACATCTCACCGTGAAAATTTAGGTGGAGTGAGCTAGAAGTGAACTTTCATTCAACCATGATTGAATGGTTTGACAGCTTTTTCTCCCGCTCTAGGTGGAGTGAGAGGGAGTGTCAGACTTTCACAGACTAAACCCACCCGTGTTCCTTCAGTTACCCTTTGCGTTCCAGGGTCGATCTTTTGATCAATCCTACAGCTCAGGCAGACATCGACCCCGTCAATCATGCTGACATTTCTTTAAGGTGCTCGTGGATCGTAACACGCCGTCGACCCAGGCCTGGTTCTTATCGGACGGCGACCTACTCATTGTTCACCGTCCGCAAGCCCGCGGATGGTCTGACAGCTCACTTCATGTACACTTCAGTTAAGGTTCTTCGGTTAGGTATATGTTTACAGAATTGCACTACTGGTTACAAGTAACGAGGCCCTTTTATACACTGGATGATTATCTCAGACTTGGACCTGTACCATGACGTTTAAAATAAGATTGTTTCATTCTTATTTCCAGTGTGGGTAAGAGATGGCGCTAGACAACCTATATAGCTCTGTCTCTTAGCCATACTGAAATAAGAATGAAACAATCTTACTTTGAACGTCATGATAACCCCGTATGTCTTGTGACGATTGAATCAGTACCATAGATACATAATTATTCACCTTGATGTTTAGTTGATGTTGTTGCTTCACGATACGTGTACGGTGTCAGACTAGATGAGCATGTAGTTCGGTACTTACTATACTTAAATTCGTCGAAATAATACAGTCGACGATACATACGTAATTTAAGAGACCGTACAACGAGGATCAAGTCATCACTCTTCACTACTTAGATAGGTAAACTTAATTCAATATGAGGTGCGCGCACTTATTTTCATAGACTACGACAAGAGAGAACTTCTAAATAATAAGGTTTAACAAAATAGATTTGTAATCATACTTGTCTGATATTAATATTGCAGAGTATTTTTACGTTTTATAACGTATTTAAAATTGGCAAGTAAGCAACTGTGTCAAGTTAAGAAATTGATAGATAAGTTAATATTTTCATTGTCATTTTATTGCGAACATGAGTATTTTCACGTCATGAATCTGCTCTGTTTTGAATAAGCAGGGTTACTTATTTATATTTTATCCAATTCTTATTTCTATCGAGACTTCCAACATTCCAGAACCTTTGTTTTCCATTAAGATCGACTGTATAACCTGTGGGCCCAAACATCATTGGGCAAATGCTTCCCTTTTGAGTCTTCCACTGTCTACTATTATTGCCATCTTTGGCCACTTCAGATGAAGGGACTCCTATTCTAGAAAAGAATTCCGTGTCCCCATTTAATTAAAACATTTATAGTCTTCGTCGTCTACGTCATCATTCTATCCTGATTGTACGGTGTCTGTCACGAATACATATCGTTCTTCGTCTTGTCTCGTCTTGTTAGTTCTTCTCTAATGATGTAGTAATGTTCTCGGTGGGCTAATTTTTTAAAGCAGTAGGTAGTTTATACGAACAGACTTCAGACGCATTAAGTAGGTATTCACACCACATCGTCACCGTCATCATAGCCGTAAAACGCTTTGTTAACGACTTAACTAGTCGCAATAGACGACCAGAGAATGATGTGATATTGATCTACGTAATACCGAAGAAAACTCACTGACAAGCTAATGTTTTTTACTCTTACAATTGATGATTGGCATTAATATTACGTCGTTCTCTACGTTTCTTGCAAATTACAAAAATGTTGGCCTTGCTCTTATGGTGTAATAAAATAACATTATAAAAGGCTAGTGAAATTTTGATAACTAAATACCAACTAGACTTGAAATTATAAATTGATAAGATAAATCATTATGACATTAATTATGTATTAACTAACATAAAACTCACACAGTGTATTTTTCATGTTCAGATGCTTTTTGGATTTGTGTGTCATTTGTTACTGATAAGGATTGAGTACCACATGCTTGAGACGACTTCGGAACAAATGACTCGTTGTTATCACAGGAATTGAGACTGGACAATCCGTTACAGTTGTTGTACGTAGCATCAACCAAACGTTTATTTGACCAAAAGAGATTATATTTTGTCCTGAAATTCCTGAAAACATCTACTGGTTCTTCACGTAAAAGTAAGGGATTTCCAAACTTTCCTTGAAACCTGTTACCATTCTTTGTGTTACAAATATAATCAAGTCTAAGTTCGTATGTTTAGTATCGTGTATTTAGCAGCTTAAAATATATGCAATGCCCTGCAATATGGTAATGTAATCGCTTGACTGTATTTATTTGTAAGTGTCCCTAGCATGTCACTAGTGTGATAATGTAATTTATTGTCAAAGCTACTTATATTTGTAAAAAAACGGGAGCAAGTTCTAAATAATTTAACGCTTTTGTATTTTACTATCATTTCAAGAGCTGGCATAGGTGTTATATTCGTCGCTACTAGGGGAAAATATTATATAATTTATCTATTACGTACAAACAACAAAATAATGTCAATATCCATACCTACAAGTTACTCACTTGTTATAAGAGAATTAAATTGTGTATGTATTATTAAAATAAATGTGATCAAGCACTTATGTACAAAGTTAACAATGCAATAAATCTTCCAAGGTGTTTCTTACACTGACATAAAGTTAGGACATGGGATAGTGCCGATTTCTTCCAATATATCACCACTGAACTTTTAAAACACATTCATTTTCAAGTAATTACATCTAAAATAACGTATATTCTTCAATAACTAGGAACAAGTAGGCAGTTACGATGTGATACTTATCGACATATTCATAGACTTGTGAAAGGCGCGAGTCGGAGTATGCATAGTCATTTTTTTAGAAGTTTTAGTTTCATACTACTGTGCAGCCAATAAAATCAATAGTTGATAGTGATAATGAGAACTTAAATGCTATTTTATCTATGTGTGTTGTTACATAGTATGTATGTTGTATCTGCTGAACTAAAACAATGATCGGTAGCGACACTTGGCAGGGCGCCTCTGTGATACACGTTAGCTATTAGAATAGGAGTCGTCGGTTCATATTCATGTATTCGCAATCTGATGTTATTCTCGATATGGGTTGCCTCCTGCGTCTCGTCATACAAGACATTACAGTTATTGATTATATTATTGTATTTATTCACTTTATTAACATGTTTATTATGTCTTTAATAAAACAATTGCTTATTACATCGTTTTATTTTGGTGACAAATATACTTTGAAGTACATTACGCCCCTCGAAATTATAGCAATTGCTCTACAAAAATAGTATTTGTGTAGAGTAGTTAATAATTAGTCTATAACTGAGTCGGCAAACCACTTTTTCTCTTTCTCTTCTGTTTCCATCAGTTCATCATTCACTCTCTTCCTGTTCATATCGTTTCTAACACGAACCATCCATTTTATTCTTCTTCTCCCCTGTTTACCGTTAGTTCATGATTCACTCTCTTTCAGTTCATATCCATCACTATCTTTCTACTCATACCGTTCCTAACACAAACATTTCATCTTTTCTTTGGATATTCTGTCCCTTGCCATCCATCACCATTTTTTATTTATCTGAATGCCTAGTGCGAGTCTGTTTTACATTAACGTGATCGACACGTTTATTATGTTCTGCGCTCTGATTGGCCCGCTCCAAGCTCTTAACCAATCAGAGAGCAAAACGCGGTAAACTTTTCGATCGGCTTAACGTAAAATCAACTCGCACACAGCGCACAGTTTTTTAGTGACGTGCCTTACATCCTCATTATTGTTTTTTTGGATTAGGGACGAACTAGCCCCCCTAGCCAAGTTACAATCGTTTCGTTCGCGCCGAACGCCTCGAGTAGGCCACGCCTCCAATTCCTTTGTTCTGACGTCATCTCAACGCTCAGTCACGTGGTCAGAACAATGGAATCGGAGGCGTGGCCTACTCGAGGCGTTCGGCGCGAACGAAACGATTGTAACTTGGCTAGGGGGGCTGGTACACTTATTCAGAGCAATTCAGCGTTTATTCATAGAAAATACCAGTTTTGTATGAAAATGCGTATGCATCGGTCCAGTTTTCGACGCATGTGAGTATAAAATGAAAATAAATGTGTTTTTAATTTGCGCATGCTAATGACAGTGTTTAGCGCTGTTCCGCCACATTCAGTGGTTACTAACCCTTATCATTGGTATTCTTACGCATGCTAACGACAGCGATTAACGCTGTTCTGCCGCGTTCTTTTCTATACGCGGACTATCTTCGACTCCTCGTTGGCATCGGCAGGTTGCGTCTTGCACGGGTTGATTGATTTTATTTTACATTAGAACGCTACCATTTCGCACGCAATAATCTCGATAATTGCGTAGAGAGTGGACGTGTTATTAAAAATAAACAAAATCTATAATCTAATAACAATATGGATGAAGAGAAACTTATATTGCTCGTACGAAAACTTACTTGCCTATAAGATGTTAACACTGTACGCGTTATATAGCACGCCATGATGGCTTTTTTTAATCTTACGATAGTATACGCGGCTGATAGAAGCAGAAATGTAACCAAAATCGTAACTACAGCGAAACGTAAATAGAGCTGAATAAATTGTAGTTACTCCTCACTTTTTTTTAAGACTGGGTTTCTAACCACAAACAGCAACAAAATCGTGCCACCGCCGGTTCACTTCATCGCGTGAGCAATGCTGTTTACATTAGCACACAACAATCCGTTGGCAAATAGTGGGGCTACACGTCGTAATCATTGCAACAACATACACAGGTAAATAAGATCGGATTAGTTTACTTCAAGCAGCGCAATCATCTAGACATGTTTCATTCAAAACTGTGTTTACAAGTTGACTTTTAGACGAACGATGACCCCTGCACGTTACGTCATATAGACAACATATTCGACCTAACGTACATAATATTGTTTAAAATGGTAATCAATGCGCGAGCGCTGATAATGAGCTGATAACTCAGTAGCGTGTGCGAAGGCAAGGCACTGCGCCGGCTCACGACATGCGTCTTTTTTAGTTATTATAACTAGAAGAATCGATTCACTTATAAATTAAATATTTAACATAGCTATAATGTCGTTCCTTATGAGAAAGTGTATCGTGAACTTGAAGAATGTGAACAGATGTAGCTCTGTGTGTGTTTTGATGCAAACTGTAAGTAAAACAAACATGTTATTTGAGTATTATTTACTGATTTTCCGCCAAGATCTTGACGTCTATATAAATTAATACAAGTGTCCAATACCCCGAAGAGAAGAAAAGACATCGACATCATTGGAGAATATAAAAGTGTTCAGTCAATTATTCGTTGACAGTAAATTAACTTAGAATTTGCATCAGTTACAAACACGGGTTATGAAGGTCAATATACCAAAGTAGAATGAGTCCTAACTGTTATCACCGGCGTTTGTTTCGATATGTTGGTAATCAGAGCGATTACATGACACGTATTGAATAATTATTATTGTACCTATTGTTACTGAATAATCTGACTTGTGTGTGGTTTCTGATTATAATCAGTGCCACACAAAAATCAGAGTCAATTTTCTTCATAGTAATAAGATAACAACATTATAAAAAAGAAGCAAAGCTTATCAAGTAATTACCGAATAACTGTGGGAGGTGTTTTATAAAGATAAGGTGATATTGAGATTTACATAAGTCAACATGATATAAAATTCGTTCAAAATTGCAGGAGAAATGATTAGTTGGAGATTATGTCGACATGATTATGGAGAGGTGAATGAATAATAACGATGTAGGTAACCTATTTATTACAGTAGTGACAATAAACGGGAAAGTAATGTAAAATGAGAAGCCACATGTTGAAGAATAGATGGTAATGAGCACGGCGGAACTATCGTATGTGTACATTTCAGGCTCACCTCATTAGGGTCTATTCAAGAAAGAATATATACCTAGTATGTTTAAGCAACTTTCTATCTGAAGTTGAAACTATTCCTCATTTTATTCCTAGCCATTATAATTTCTTATTCACCACTTAAATTCATGTCTTTTGCGGCAGTCTTAGAGTCTTAACTTTTATTTAGAATAACATAATTATTTGGAGCAATAGCGGCTTTATTATATAGATAGCTTTGCCAGTGGCTTCGATCAAGCCCAATCCATCACCATATCAAAATTGGATTAGCAGTTTAGGTATGAAAACGTAACAACAATTTGACAGATAGAGTTCCTTTCACATTCATAGTATGTTATGTATTAGTTTAGATGTTTTTTGAAGTCTAAATTTGTTATTTTTAGGGCAAACATCGATCACAATTTTCGACTAGCATCCAAAAACGCAGCATAATATTGTCTGAAGTGCATCTGCGACACAGGAAGTTCCACACGAGTCAAATAGTCAACAAAGTCGTCGCTTTCAAATTATCGGACATCGGCGAAGGCATACGAGAAGTAGTTATAAAGGAATGGTAAGACCCCATTATCCTTTTATTTGTTTCTTAAGTTTTATGTGCCATTTTGTGTGTCTTTTATGCCTTCTTTTATGTCTTTAGGTTCCAAGTCATGGCTTCGTCTTAGTGAAATTAGTACTTCTCACCTTTATAAATGACTAGCTTCTGCCAGCGGCTTCGCTCGTGAAAGTAGAAAATATATAGCCTATGTCGCTCGGCGATAAAGTAACACTGGCGAAAGAATTTTTAAAATACTTTCAGTAGTTTTTGAATTCATTAATCTTTCCTCTTTATAATATTAGTATAGATAACATATGTATTAATCCTTGATATAAGCTATCTTATACAAATCCGTTCTCCCATATGAGCATGAAGGAGTAACAAACATACACACACACACACACACACACACACGTATATAAAACGTTCACCTTTATAATATAATGTGATCCACAATTTGTTCACAGTTTTATTCATCAATTTTCTCTAAGTACCAGAATTTTATCACGATCAATAATACAATGCCGTGAACTCATTAGAAATGGTATGTTTGTTAATGGTTCCAGACATTGATACATACATTTAAAATACAATTACACGTTATTCGAATTAATTATATATTTTTATACGATACTAACGTTATCTTTTGAGTTGGTCATGTCGCGTATGATGAAACAGTTGTGTATTTGTAACACGACAAAGAGTGTTTTGTTTTAGAAATTACTAAAAGTTAATAATCCTATTATTATAAACACACTAGCTCAGTGGTTTTCAAAGTTGACTAGAGCGCGATTCACCAAACAAAACGTACCAAGTTCGGCAATTCAGGGACCTCTTGGTTTTTATGAAGGGAAAAAACGAAGAACTATATGAATGAAGGACCCAAACAGAAAATAAAACATTCAGTTCCGATCCATAGTTATATTTAAATACATGGAATACTATTTCTTAATGAGAAGGATGCATTTGTTGTCAATATTTATCATTATAAATTTTGAATTTATTTCAATGTTTAGTTTCAATAAATAAATCATAGCCGAAAATCCCGGTATGAGGTACTGAAGGGAAAAAAGAATTTTATAGACGACAACCAGTTTTTCAGGGCCTACCACATACCTATTCGCTCGCGTTTCATTAGTGGATCCCGACCTATACTTTGGAAACCACTGCACTAGCTCATAAATACGGCAAAACGTATTATAGCTATGTGATTAATGACTATATGGAATATTGAAACGTCTTAAGCGAGTTTTTTATTTCGTCGTGGTATCTCAAATTAGCAGATAGCTATATATCAAATGCTGCTTATGTTATTAATGAAGCAAAAACTATAACGAATTAAGAACTGTTTTCACGAACGAAAAGAGAATCGTAATATGTATCAATAAATAGTTTGTAATTCCAGGTTCGTGAAAGTTGGTGACAAGGTGCAGCAATTCGACAATATCTGCGAAGTACAGAGCGATAAGGCAGCAGTGACAATCACTAGTCGATACGATGGAGTGGTCACTAAACTGTACCACGAAGTTGACACCACCGCGCTGGTTGGGCAACCACTTGTTGATATCGAAGTGCAGGGTGGAGGTGATGAAGGTGGGTTGAAATATCTAGTTGTCAATATTTTAGTGAAAACTTTGTGAAAGATATACGGGAATTAACTAAGAACTAATAATGTGTTTGTTGTTGATGTGTGTACAGCAACAACCGTGGGTTGACATGGGAAGGCCTCTAATAAAGACAAATATACTAAGGGAATTCTCAAAACTGATACCTACATCATCATCATACAGGAGTGGGTTTTTAGTACAGGATTGGGTTTTTAGTCAGTAAAAGTCTGACACTATCTCCCGTTCCGCCCAAGAGCGGGGGATGTCATTAGATGATTTTCCCAACGAAAAAATAAAACCTAAATTGTCATCATCGTGATAAATTTCGCCTTTATGGGAGTTTAGCCCCTGACATAAGCTAGTTTGTTAATAATTTTGCACACATCGTCCAACAGCATACCTTTCTCAACAAACAACACACTTAAACAGGAATTAAAATTTAATCAACCTTTAATTACAGGTACATCTGCACCAGAAGAAAAACAAGCTACAGCTACCACACAAGATCCAATAGCAGACAAAAGCCGGAAAATAAAAATATTGACCACCCCTTCTGTCAGGAGGATAGCTGCACAATTTAAAGTTAGTTAATTTAAACACATTCAAGTTTAAAATATTTGAATCAAACAATCTGCTCCTACCTACGTATACCTACTAGATTAATATTAACGTATGCTACATTAATTTAGAGTAGTGGTGGACCAGTAACAGCTCTAACTTAAGAGCTACCTCGTGAGCAATCAAGCCGGCTGCTTTATTTTGTATAATTTATTTCATCACTCAAAATGGTAAAGGAAAACATCGTGAGGAAACAAGCATGTGACACACACTAGGTCCATGTGATGGATTACGGCTTATTCCCTCTCCTAGTGAGAAGGCCTGAATCCCAGCAGTGGAACTCAGACTGATTATGATTATGCTATTTAAATGCTCGTAATAATATTCCTCAAAGTTTGATACTTTCCCGAAAAATTGCTTCACTACTCGAAACCTTTTCTAAGAAACAATAAAGTCAGCCAAGCGCTAAATACGGTCCGTTAATCAATTTCCCCGTTTATGTGTTCTTTCTATACATCATTTATTTTCCCCTTTTATTAACCTATGCATCATTAACTCCTTTTCTTTAAGGTAGACTTAAGCACCGTGAAAGCCACTGGGAGGAATGGTAGAGTTCTCAAAGAGGATATGCTGGCTCATCTGAATATCGACTCAAATGCTTCTAATGAAGTACCTGATCTATTAAGTGTGAATGCAATGCCAATACCTCTGGTACAAGCACAAGCAAAAATGGAAGTGTTATTAGGTGATCGAGTAGTGCCTGTATCTGGTTTTACCAAAGCTATGGTGAAATCAATGACGGAAGCAATGGTAAGAGATTGAATGGTAGATATTAATCAAATACCATAATTAAAGCAAACCAAAGTTAAAAATAATAATATCAAACATCATCATCATCATCATTTGCAGAAAATACCTCACTTCGGATATAGTGATGAATATGATGTGACGAAACTTGTTGAATCCCGCGAGTCATTGAAGAAATTAGCAGAAGCAAAAGGCGTGAAACTGACATACATGCCAATCATTATAAAAGCCACCTCCTTAGGTCTGGAACAACTTCCTGTACTCAACAGTAGTCTGGATAGCACTTGTGAATATCTCACTTACAAAGCAAGTCACAATATCGGCGTTGCGATGGACACACCTAACGGATTAATCGTTCCCGTTATAAAGGTAACTAGACACTAGTTAACAAAAGAATCATAGACATTATCTGGTAGAAGAAAATCACTTTCACATTCTAAACAAAATCTTTCAAAAACATATAATAATGTCATATATTGTTTTGAATAAATCACGGTATTAACGAAGGTGGTCCCAGAAGTACCCGACCTAACCAAGAAAATAAAAAACAAAATTGCAAAAATAGGTTTTATTCTTTAACTTAGTTTACTTGTAGGTCGATACCTCTTTCTCAATAATGGTCAATAGCTTCGATACCGTATTTATAGTAGGAATCGTCAAGCTCTTCAAAATGGCCATTAACCACAGATTCTACCTCTTCATTGTCGGTAAATCTTTTTGCACCGAGGCATTTTCCAGATTTGGAAAAAGATAATAATCTTAGGAAGCCAGACCTGGCGAATAAGGCGAATGAGAAAGCAATCCAAACTTCAACTAATTGATTTTAGCTATCGCAATGAGGGACGTGTGGACTGGTGCGTTGTCGTGACGAAACAACTTTCTTTTTTGCCAGATGCGGCCGTTTTTGCTTGAATTCATCACTTAAATACTACAATAAGGCTGCATAATATTCCCTGTTGATTGTTCTTCGCTTTAACAAGTTAATCAATAAATATTATTCCACATGCATCCCAGAAAACTGACGCCATAGTCTTGCCAGTCAACTGAATTGTCTTCACTTTCATCAGTGTCGATTTTCCTACAGTCCACTGCTTTAACTAAGCCTTCGTCTCATGTGTGAAATGGTAGACACATTTTGCATCCATGGTTATGAATCAACACAAAAATTCGGTTTTATTGCTTTGCTAAACACTTGATGGAAACATCCTGACGGCGCTGTTTGTGCTCCATTGTGAGCAAACGCGGCCCCCATAATGCACGCAGCTTTCTTATGTCTAAATTTTCGGTCAATATGCGATTCACAGCGCTTTCAAATTGATGGTCATCTAACACCATTTTGTGGATTTTCATGACATACAGTGACCTCACTTGGTCGAGTTGCAGTGTTCGTCTTAGCAATTCGTTCAAACTCGGTTGAACTCAACTACCCAATATTTCACTGTTGTAAACGAAAAAACAAGTCTGTTCTTTCGGGGGAGTCCCCCCAGAGTAGAATCCAACTCGGCTTTGATATCAGTTTGACTGAAACCTTTCAGAGGAACGTTTTGTCTAAACTAATATCATAAAGAGGAAAGATTTGATTTTTGTTTGTTTGTATGGTACGTTTTAATTCAAAAACTACTGAACCGATTTTCAAAATTTTTCAACAGTGGAAAGCTACTTTATCACTGAGTAACATAGGCCTATATTTCATATTTTCACGTGGACGAAGCCACTGGCAAAAGTTAGTATCACATAAAGATGACAGATTTTTTCATGTGAACAAATTCACTGAGAGCGTTCACTTTGGATGGCTATTTAAAAAATACTATTTTATTTAACGTTATCAAATTTATAACTTAAGTATTTGAAAGATGGTTTTATCAATTGTAGTAGTAGCAATTTGTCTTTTTAAATTACCCACATTTATAAATCAGGTCGGGTACTATTGGGACCACCATCGTGCTTACTCTCAGCTCGTTGTCTTTTACAAAACTCCCATTTCCTTTAAATTCCAGAATGTGCAAACGAAAACGATACTAGAAATAGCCCGAGACCTCAACACACTTCAAGAAAAGGGATTGAAGGGACAACTAGGACTAAATGAATTGACTGGAGGAACGTTTACATTATCAAACATTGGCATTGTGAGTAGCTGATATTGTTCGCATATTTCTAGATTTTTTTTATCAAGCAGTAGGTAATTAATTATAGTTTTTACGTGATAATGTCGCTAAATTAATGCCTATGTTCATGAAAATTCTGTTTATTAATGAAAATATACATAATAATGCTAAAATAGTGAATAGATGTTCTTTAATGTTTCAGGTTGGAGGAACATATACTAAACCTGTTATATTACCACCGCAAGTAGCCATTGGTGCCCTAGGAAAGATACAGGTACCTATATGCCGTACGGCGACTGTCTAACCTTACATTGTTGACACCTCTACGGCCCGGACTAAGCGTTTCGCATCGTCGTTGTTTATACCGTGTACATTGACGGATTGGAACAATTTGCCTGGTGCCATCTTCCCTTCCGTTTATAATTTAGGTGTCTTTACGGCTAAAGTGAATTTGCTCTTAATAAACTAGTGCGCTTCAGTTTCACTATCAACGATTGTATCACTGCTTACAATTAGGTGGGATCGCAGTCAAGCACTTGAAAGTCATTAAAAAAAAATGCTATTCTCTTTTTTTTGAGGTGGGACATCACAATCCCGGTCAGGGTGAAGCGGGAGGGTGTGCCAGACTAGATTAGTCAACCCACCAGTGTTCCTTAAGTTGCTCTTTGCGTTACAGGGGCACAGTAATTCTTTCGAACATTCCCGCAGCCCATTTATCATCACCCCTACGAACACTGAGCCGAACTTGAGCAGTGGTGGCCGTGTGGTAACGGCCCCGACTTACGAATTGTAGGTCGCGGGTTCAAACCCAGCCAGTTGCATTACTTTGTGTAATTTATTTCATCACCACTGCTCTCAAAACGGTGAAGGAAAACATTGTGAGGAAACCGGCATGTCCTAGAACCAAAAATTCGAAGACATGTGACATTCACCAACCCGCACTGGGCCCGCGTGGTGGATTACGGCCCATTCGCTATCCTAGAGAGAGGAGGCCTGAGTCCCAGCAGTGGGAACATTATGCTATATGCTACGAACACTGTAGGAATGGTGTGCTAAAAGACAAAAATATATTACCATGCTTGTATTATCCGAGATATACCTACTAGACATGGCTAGTAGTTGTAAGATTTAAAAAACTGCTTCTGTCCATGGAAATAAATATATTTTTTGCGAAAAGGCTTCTTTCCTTACAAAGCAAATATCGGCTGATTAAAATTAAAATGGAAGGCACATAATATTTTTATTATGGGAGCTAGTGAGATACGACTTCCTTGAAGATCTTCTTCCTTGTCCATTTCTATGGGAAGATGCAGTTAAAAATAATATTACCATACCTCTCCGTTACACTCTGTATAGTAGGTGTACAAGTGTAGTCCAGTTGTCCTCTTTTATTTACGAAAATAGGAAAGGTCCATTAATCTCGATGGCCACTTCAAGACACCAGGTAATAGGTAGGTAAAAACCAAAAAAAAAAATACAAAATTAATTTCCTCTTTGTATTCAGGTATTACCGAGGTTCGACGCTGAAGGAAACTTGAGGAAGGCTCATATTCTGACAATGAGTTTTTCAGCAGATCACAGGGTCATCGACGGAGTGACTATGGCGCGTTTTTCAAATCACTTGAAAAACTACCTCGAAAATCCATACTCGTTGCTATTGGATTTATAGAAAGAGCATTATTTCATGTTATATTGTTTACACACATACACACAAATTTTTACAAATTTCTAAACATAGACATATTTTTAAACAAGACCTGGGGCCCAAGTCTGCTATTTTTATAAATTCGTCATTCCAACACGATCCCATTGGCATTTTGCTAAAAGTTCGTATATAATCTGCTAATTCATAATGCGTGATCATTGATCGGTCTATGGTCACGTAATATAATTGTGGTATCGAGCTTATTAAAAGCACAATGACGTTCTAATGGTAGGTCACTGATCAAAGGAACTGTCAAAATTTTAGCAGATTACCTCATACGTCAGACATTAATTTGTCAATATGTACGAGATTACCATTATATGCCACTTCTTTCAATGTTGTGTCAGTGGTTGACCAATGGAGTAATAATGACGCCATAATGATAGTAGATTACCAAACTTGTCAAAATCAACAATTATGAAATCAATGATAGGCCATTCTGACACTATTGTAATTGCAGACTTGAGGTCCTGGGGACTTACCATGACGTGTTAAAATGATAGGCCATTCTGACACTATTGTAATAGCAGACTTGAGGTCCTGGGGACTTACCATGATGTGTTAAAATGATAGGCCATTCTGACACTATTGTAATAGCAGACTTGAAGTCCTGGGGACTTACCATGATGTGTTAAAATGATAGGCCATTCTGACACTATTGTAATTGCAGACTTGAGGCCCTGGGGACTTACCATGATGTGTTAAAATGATAGGCCATTCTGACACTATTGTAATAGCAGACTTGAGGTCCTGGGGACTTACCATGATGTGTTAAAATGATAGGCCATTCTGACACTATTGTAATAGCAGACTTGAGGTCCTGGGGACTTACCATGATGTGTTAAAATGATAGGCCATTTTGACACTATTGTAATAGCAGACTTGAGGTCCTGGGGACTTACCATGATGTGTTAAAATGGTAGGCCATTCTGACACTATTGTAATAGCAGACTTGAGGTCCTGGGGACTTACCATGATGTGTTAAAATGATAGGCCATTTTGACACTATTGTAATAGCAGACTTGAGGTCCTGGGGACTTACCATGATGTGTTAAAATGATAGGCCATTCTGACACTATTGTAATAGCAGACTTGAGGTCCTGGGGACTTACCATGATGTGTTAAAATGTCAGTCGTGCGAGCGAGAAAGAGGGATGGAGCTATACAACCTATATACTCGTAGCTCCATAATATCCCTTTAACAGTTCAGTTTATGTCGTCAAATGGGTCGCGTTAAGAGCTCCTGGTAGGGCATCTAGTTTGAATTGCTTGCTTGTTTTAAAAATACGTCCTGTGTACAGATTTTAATGTATGTTTTTAATAAAATAAAAGCCTGATTTGTTACTTATAGTTTTATTTATACTGTAACATATTTAGACGATACAAATGTTAAGTTACAGGAATGTCTTTTAATATATCTAACACCGGCGCTGTCAAACATTCTATGTAAGTACTTCGTTGAACGAAACGAAACGAAAACGAAATTTACTTAAACAACTTTCAGGGTAATTTCTGGACCTTTGTGGTCCAATGGGATACAGTATTTTCGCACAAGACATAGTTACTTTGCTTTTAGTTCCATTCTCAAACTTTCAAATTTCTAGTAATTATGTAGTGTGGTCAAATAATGTATGAAACAGGTTTTAAAATGAGTTTTTTTTTCAGGAATTTAACTTATTTTTTAAATTTCTTCAAAATTCATTCATTTTCAAAGGAGTCTTCGTAGGCCGTATGAATACGTCAATTGTTAAACCCTTTCAAATAACATGGTACCGGTCTAAAAGAAGTGATGAAGCAATTCATCGGCGCAGAACTTCGAAGCGAGTTACTTTAAAATAAGCTATAGTCCATTCTGGGATACAATGCGGTGTATATTCTCGATGAAATCTTGCAAATATCTCGGTAAATATCAGAGCGTCCACACTATTGATAGGCGCCCATTTTAACGCCAAAAATGCCATATCCACATCACAATATTTCTTATCTGCAAAACATATAATTGCGTTCTGAAAACATTACCTTTATAAGAGCGCTTGTAGACGTTGTTTTTTTCAACGGATAACGGACCGTCAATAAACGGATATCCTTGTATACATATTTTTTTTTACCGGTTGGATATTAGCTTGAACTGCCGTGTATATATGCGCTAGTTTTAAACTGGTTGTCAGAGATTACACACGTGTGAAATGTCGATGTCAAGAAAAAAAATCTCTTATTGTCTTACTATTTGTGCAAGAAGAAACAGAAAAAACGTAAAAGGTCATCGTGGGTGTATCCTATATTATTGTAAAGGGAAGGATATGGTGCATTTCATACTCTTTTTACGAAGTTGGAAGAAGATGAAACTAAATTTTATAAAGAAATCTTTATCATCCATTTTTTAAGAACGCAGATAGACGGCACTCAATTCACAGAAAACCGGCAATACGTCCGGCAGCGTCAACACGCACCAATAAACTAGCGTGGATGATCGCTCTTTCTTACGCCGGACCGGTGTCGGAAAAACGGACGTCTACAAGCGCTCTAAGCGGCCTAAGAGCGCTTGTAGAGACGTCCGTATTTTACGGATAAAGGGCCGTCAATAAACGGATATCTTTGTATACCTACATATCTTTTTTTACCGGATAAGTGTTAGCTTGGACTGCCGTCTATGTGCTAGTTTTAAACTGGTTGTCAAAGATTACACACGTGTGAAATGTCGATGTTGAGGCTTACTATTTGTACAAAAAGAAACAGAAAAAACGTAAAAGGTCATGACGTGGGTGCATTCCATATTATTGGAAAGGGAAGAATATGGTGCATTTCATAGTCTTTGTACGAATTTTGAAGAAGATGAAACTAAATTTTATAATTATTTTCGGATGAAGAAAACCTTTATCAACCATTTTATAAGAACGCAGGTAGACGGCACTCAAAGTTATAGAAAACCAGCAATAGTCCAGCAGCGTCAAACTAGCGTGGATGACCGCTCTTTCTTACGCGCCGGACCAGTGTCCGTCGCGCCGAGGGGAAGTGGTGGTGCATCCGACGTAAATTGTTGTTGTCGGTACATGTACACACATTCATTATAAATCATACACTACCGCAAATCCGGTAAAAAACACGGTCCGTTATCCTTGAAAAAAAAAAAACGGACGTCTACAAGCGCTCTAACACTGATGTCCTTATCTATCTTGAGGCAGTACATAAATGGGTGGTCTGAAAAGTTTCCGACCTCAATGTGAAGATAGCAGCACTCGTCAATAAAAGCTAGTGAATGTAGTTGTGCAACCTCGTGACTGTTACTCAACAAAGTTTTAGCCATTTTGTACGCGTAATTGTTATTTGACAGTCATTTGAGTGAATCGATGTGGGATGCAGAAAAAGAAAATCCTTTTTCACTAAGACAACGCGCCCTCTCACACTTCAGCGGTTGCCACGGCGAAAATCTAATTACGGTTTAAACTGCTTGGTCATCCGCCTTACTCACCAGATCTAGCCCCAAGCAATATCTGTTTTTTCCCTCATCTAATAATTGCGCTCGGAGGATAGAGATTTTCGTCAAATGCGGAGGCAACCTTCGTGAATAATTATTTTGCAGAAAAAAACACCAACTAATTATTTGAACGGGTTAGAGAGATGGGCGCATCGCTGGGAGAAATGTGTACCTAGAGTAAAAATAAATTGTAAGAAAAAACGTCTTGTTTTTTTGTTAAGTCTGAAACTTTTCAGACCTACGTATGTGTATGTGAAAAATGATTAGGTATATGTTTGCATTTTAAAGTAGTTATCTGAAACGTAGGTACGGGTGAATTTTTGTCAGAAAAGTTTGAAACTCCCTCTCGTTCGACCCAGAGGCAGAAGTTATTATTTTGAGGATTTGCCACCTCAAAAAGCCGATGTAATGGTTTATTTCTACCGAATACTACCCAAGAATATTTTAAGGATTGTCAAAATATTTTTAATTAGACACAATCTGTGTAGCAATTTCTTTAGTAGGTAAACATGTTTATCTTATCTTGTTTTTCGATCACCTCGAAGATGATATAACAAAAATATACCTAATTAACGTCTATTACAAAACATTGTTGCCACGTCTGGACCCTATAGACATATTAGATAGTGGTTTAAAATATCACGTAGTAGGCCACGTGAGATTCCTACAATAGATAGGTCTCTTGAAACAATTCGATACAATAAACGACGCACGTTTAAATAAAAAAAAGACGACGTTTAAATACTACATTTTGATACAAGTGAAAAAAGTTTGTCATTGCGACCGAGGTGTTATGGAGCCGAGTGCTGCAGTGACAAATTTCCAGGTGCATCAAACGACGTTTTTCATTACACTTACGAAGAAACTCAAAAAAATAAATAAAGGGGTATAACCGGGGACTAATGGGGGTCACTTTAGCACTCAACCTGCTACGATAAATACAATAAATTGTGGCGGGGGCGAACTCGCTCACTTTTCCAGACTAGTACGGAAAACAGTACATTGTGTACCTAAATGCGGTAGGAATAAGAGCTGGTTTTCGAGTAAGTGTATTTAAAAATAAATTACCTACGTGGTTTCACACAAATACAAATGATGAGGCATATTTTGTAGGTATTAGACGTCACTAATGTTAATCCTAGCAATAATTACCTACACAACTGTAAATTTTTTTTTTGGTACTGTTAAAAACAGAGGACACCATTATACATACCAGCTATCCTAATGAAATAAACCTTCCGTGGAGATGAAATCTGTATGTCGTCGAGATTGAGCGCTAGAAGGGAACGTTGTTTGTCACCCCAGTTGCGGTCCAACTCGCGCATCAAACTCAAGCGAGCCGGCTTCGTCAACAGCCCCTGCAAGTCCTTCAGCTGATTCTTGCTTATAACATGTGTTATTCGTGAAATAGCCTGCAAATACGTTGCTAAGTTAATTTCATGGTATATACCTAAAGAGTATCTAAGGTCTTTTTACATAGCATGGGATGACAGCAGGATGAAAATATGCATATTTTACATGAGAGAAAAAAATAGGTAGCTACAATGCAAGCCCAGTCACTAGTTTCTTTTAAAAATTTAGAAGATCATTTTCTTTCACAGTAATTATTTCTGCTACTACCTAAATTCAGTTCTTTCACCTTTTTGTATTTTTTTATTTTTTTTTATTTTTTCTCTATTTCTTTCTTTGAAATTGTGTAACATATAATATGTATGTATATATATATATATATATATAATTTCATGAGTTTGTTTTTTTTTGTCTTTTATATATATAGCTATATAATATAATTTTATATCTATGTATAGTCTAACATATATTTTTAATTAAATTTAATTTAATTTGCAGTACACCGCAGTCTACCCCCGTTTTTATGTTAACTTCTTACAGTCCATCCTAAGGTTATCTGGTAGATATCGCTGTTAGCGATAAGACCGCCATTGTACCCATAGATTAAGTTAGTTTTAAAGTTTTTGTTACTATTTTGGTGTACAATAAAGTTTTATTCTATTCTATGCTATTCAATGCATAAATCCGACAGCTTGTAGTGACTGAAGGTAAATAGAGATTTATTGAAGACGATGCTGCGCTGATCTCAAATCAATTGGGATACGAACAGGAAGATGACAATGATATACAATGAATATTCAAATACGTAGGTACTAAAAACTGGATTTGCGAACAGATTAGTATGACTTCCGTCGAATTAAATATGAGATTCATGTATAAGAGTCGTACTAACCAATACCATACAATCTAAAATGGCCGCTCTGTAAGATAACGCGTGACGATTTCACGATTTTTATGAAATTGATTTAATGTTGTTTGCTCAATGCGAAGAAACAGATGCCAAAAAGCCCGCTATAATTCATTAAACTGGAACTATGATTTACTGAATGGATATCGAAGTTATATTTTGGAATTTGCCATAAGCGCCATCATAAAATGCCGCTGACAAAGATATGTAGGTATATGGTAAGTATGATGACTAACTACAGGCTATGGGAGAGCATATAAAATATTCAGCCGAAGCAAACAGCAACAGGGTGAAAAACTTGTCAGGCTAAAAAATCAGCAGTAAATGTGGTAAAGTTCAGCAGCAGTCCAAATATATTGTGTCAGCACGGCTTCACCCATAGACAGAAATAGGTCCTTCTTTCTTCTGTTAAACTTCCTGGTCCTGTGTGTTCCTCATTCAGATGTTTTCCGTGACTTTGACGATATCGTCCGGCCCAACCTTGGCTTAAAGTCCAAACCTTCCTATTCATGTGTGGGTGGTTAATTGGTCGCCAGCAGTTCTTGGCTTGCTCTATATAATAGTAAGTAAACAAGTGCGAAGTCACATACGATAACTACAATCAAAATTACTAATTTGATAAAAAGGTTCCCGACATAATCAATAATCATTAATGACATGCGTGATTATAATCGAACAAATCAAAGCTACGATAAATTTCTAGAAATAATTCGGCTTGTATTCACGGGTGGTATCTAATAAGTAGGTTGGTACCACCTATGGATATAAGCAGCCCCAGGTGGGTCACTTGCTAAAGCCGTTTAATGAGCAGGCACTTATAAGCAGAAAACATTTTTATGTAATAAATTTTATGACATTTTCAAATAACTATAGAAATTTTATAAAATAAATACACCACCTGTTTGGTCCCGTACTTGAACTCTTTCTCTACGAACAACGGATCCCAAATATTCCTCAGGACGCTGAAGTCAATTTTGATCATTAACCATGTAAACGGATTTTGTAAAAGGATTAATTTGGGAACTCGTCTCTTCCTTGGCGCATCGCTTTTCCTTCTCCATGAAAATGACTTTTGAAAACTTTTGACGAAACTTAAAGAACTTTTTGCACGATTTATTAAAACGTCACCTCTATCGTTGCTTTGAGGATTTAGCTGGCGATATTGAACACAGGAGTTATGATTGAAGTTGGTAGCTACCGGAGAGTATGGGTTGATGTTTTGTGATATAATAGGGCAGGTTTTGATAAGAGCAGAAAATTTGTTGTATTTATTAGCTTCAAAAACTCGTGTTACAAGTGGACATACACGCCTAGGTAGAAATGTCATTGGTGATGCCATCTGAAAATGTATCAAGCGATGTATTATGATATTAATTCTGCTTGTAGGCTAGTAGGTACCATTATATGCCACCAGTATCAGTATCAGTGGCAAAGAGATTTAAAGAGATACAATAGAGCGGCTATCAGAACAAATGTCTTAGAATAAAAAACTTTTTACAAAAAAATACAACCGACTTCAAAGTAAAAAAAAAACACTGAAAAGTGCTAAATAACTTTAATTTCGGAAGTCGGTGTTTCTATAATAGTTTTGTCTCTTCGTTATTTAACACCGACTTCCGAAATTAAAGTTATTTTGCACTTTTCAGTGTTTTTTTTTTACTTTGAAGTCGGTTGTATTTTTTTGTAAAAAAATTTTTATTTTACACTTTTTAGTTATGGTACCACCACTAAAAAGTACCCCTCAGCCAAACTTAAATACCATATAGCCAGAGTGCATCTCATGACAATTCTAATAATCCCAAACACGGTTAGATTACTTTAATTTATTACGAGTTCCGGTGCCTAACTTCAGGCTTCATCATCAGATCAGTTCGATATATTCCCCCTCTACTTTCAGTCAGTCATCGACTACACGTATAAACAAAGCAATTTTACTTTTTACGACGGTTCTGCTGTGATCCTATGAGGAGTTCTGTTCCATATCTTCGAAGTTCATGATCAGATCGTAACAATATTTCTATGGGACCAACTAGGAAGCATAACCTTTCAATCAAAAAAAAAAAATTCAAAATCGGTCCACAATTGACCGAGAAATCGGTGAACATACATAAAAAAATAAATAAACAACATACATTCAACCGAACATATAACCTCCTCCTTTTTGAAGTCGGTTAAAAACTGTCATCCTATGTCTCAGTGACGCCATCTGGCTTTGAATAGCAAACACGCGAATTAAATTTATTTAACTATCGCTCGGTAGGTGGCCAGGGGCCTTACCATGATAATGTTAAAATGTCAGTCGTACGAGTGAAAAAGAGTGATGGAGCTATACAACCTATATAGCTCCATCCCTTTAACAGTTCGGTTTAGGTCGTAAAATGGATCACGTTATGAGCTCGTGGTAGAGCCTCAGTGTGTGATAAAGGTAAGGTTAAGCTTTTCAGCAATAGATGGCGTTATCACAAAATCAGCAAATGTTCTAGAACTATTTATAAAAATTATTGAATTTCAATTAATTACTTCGTAAATACCAAAAATATTTACGAAAATAAACCGAAGTTAGGTCCAGTTATTTTATCATAACAATATTTGCAATAGCGTAATGCGCAGTTCGGCATATTTTCTCAGAAAATGATTTTCTTTTAATGTATAGAGCGGATACAAAGACATTAAATATATACTACGAATAGACAGGACATAGCGAACAAAATCGTGATCCGATACTTATTACCTAGTGGTCATAAGTCGCTCAGTCTAGAATGACGCCCCTACACGTCAAGTCGTGTTTGTATCCGCTCTATACATTAAAAGAAAATCATTTTCTGAGAAAATATGCCGAACTGCGCATTACGCTATGCAAATCTTGTTATGATAAAATGACTGGACCTAACTTCGGTTTATTTTCGTAAATATTTTTGGTATTTACGAAGTAATTAATTAAAATTCAATAATTTTTATAAATAGTTCTAGAACATTTGCTGATTTTGTGATAACGGCATCTATTGCTGAAAAGCTTAATCTTACCTTTATCACACACTGAGGCTCTACCACGAGCTTATAACGTGATCCATCCTCCACAAACACACAGGGGATAACGTCATTGAGAAGGTCAGGGCATCATTGGACCTAAAACAGACAGGAGCTAAAGTCAACAAGGTCCGAATAGCGCGCAATCAAAAAGTTGTGTTGAGTTGCGCTACTAAAGAGGATCTTCACCTTATAAAAGATCAGGTTCAAAAAAATCAAATCCTGAAAATCCATGAACCGAAACCACAAAACCCGCTTGTCTGTATCAGAGGAGTCCTGTCTATGTACAGTGACGACGAGATGATAGACTTGCTTAAAGCGCAAAACAAACACCTTCTTCAGAACGTCAAAATGGAGGGACAGACCATCAGAATGAGATACAGAAAGCGAGCAAGGAACCCTCACGAATGTCATCCTGTCTTGGAATTGTCTGCAGCTCTCTGGCAAAACTTCACGCAGGCTGGAAAGGTCCACCTGGGCATACAGAGATGCCTAATAGAAGACCAGTCACCGCTAGTACAGTGCACTAAATGCCTCGGCTATGGCCACACACGGACACTATGTAAGGAGACCAAAGAAACCTGCAGTTACTGCAGTGGGCAACATCATGAGCGAGCCTGCAGTATAAAAACCGAGGCTAAGCCACCAACGTGCACAAATTGCAAGAAAGCAAAAAGGGAAGGAGAAGTCCTTGCACACGTAGCATTCAGCAACGAATGCCCAGAAAGGTCAAAATGGGATAACATAGCAAGGTCACGGGTGTCTTATTGCTGAGGGCGACCAAGAGAACAACAACACAGTCACGCTCCAAAATACAGGATTGGCAATAAGCAGGTTAAAGGTAATCCAGGCTAACTTGCAGCGCTCTAAACTTGCGACAACGGAACTTTATCAAGTGGCTGAACAGAAGGGAGTTTCAATCGCACTAGTCCAGGAACCTTATATTGGGAAGGCAGGTGTGATGAAGCAAAACCCCGGTATACAAGTCATCTAGTGTACCCTGAACCGGCAAAAGCCAGTTAAGGCGGCAATCGTTGTGTTCGGCAACAATTTGGAAGTCATTCATGATCCCCAGATGGTAACCGAAAACGTGGCATCTGTACTACTGAAAGTGGGCCAGCTGAAGCTTGGTTTGATTTCAGTCTACTTCGAAGGTGATCAAGACATAGAGCCTTACCTCGCAAGAACAAAGGAGTTCCTCGACAAAATACAAACGAATAACACCCTGGTAGGGGGAGATGTGAACGCTTGAAGTCAGTGGTGGGGCAGCGACCATGAGGACCATCGCGGGGCAGCATACAACGCTTTCCTATCTGAACAATAGCTTCAGATCCTCAACACGGGACAAACCCCAACCTTTGAAACCTATAGGGGCGACAGGTTATACAAGAGCATCGTGGACGTAACTGCCTGCAGTGTGTCAATATTAGAAAGAATCGAGGATTGGCGTGTAGATAGAAATTTAACGACTTCCGACCACAACGCGATCACGTTCTCATTTCGCCTAGAAAAAGCCTTGGTGCCGTTAAAGCCTATTTCAACGCGGATCTATAACACCAAAAAGGCGAAATGGTCAGACTTCAGGACACACTTCACGACAAACCTGTCCCAACACAACATCACACCTGCCAGGTTGATGGAAGTTACGAGCCCGGAGGAATTGGAGGCGCTGGTGACTACTTATGTCGACCTAATACACCGATCAAGCAAACAGTCAATCCCAAAGATTGGAGTAAGGAAATCCGATACCAAACCTCCATGGCGGTCGCCTGTTCTAGAACAACTAAAGCGAGAGGTTTTGACAAAAAAGAGGAGAATCCGAAACGCGGCTCCTAGTCGTAGGGAATTTACAATCAGCGAGTACGTACAGGCCAAACAGAATTATACGATCCAAGCAAAGGAGGCAGCAACAGAAAGCTGGAAGCAGTTCTTCTCAACACAAGATCGAGAGAGCATGTGGGACGGCATTTACAGAGTCCTACGCAAGACAGCCAGAAAACAGGAAGACACGCTCCTGAGGAACGCCGCCGGCGACACTTTAAGCCCGGAACAATCAGCGGAACTTCTGGCAAAAACGTTTTACCCTGATGATTCGGAAGATGCAGAACAACAACACCACAGATCGGTCCGGAGACTTACGGAGGAAACGAATCAGATCGAAAGTCTCTCGGTGGACGACCCACCATTTACACCAGCAGAGCTGGAAATGGTCCTTCAGGCACAAAACCCGAAAAAAGCTCCAGGACCTGATGGTCTGACGGCCGATATTTGCACAGCTGCGATAAACTGCAACAGGGAGGTGTTCCTAGCATTGGCAAACAAATGTCTCTGTTTGTCATACTTCCCAAAGCAGTGGAAAGTAGCACACGTGTGTATACTACGTAAGCCGGGAAAGGATGACTACACTCACCCCAAGTCATACAGACCAATAGGACTGCTCTCGGTGCTGGGAAAGATTATCGAAAAACTCGTCGTTGGCAGACTGCAACATAATTTCCTCCCTATGCTCAACTCAAACCAGTACGGATTCATGCCGCAGCAAGGAACCGAGGACGTCCTTTATGTCTTGATGGAGCACATCCGAACCGAAATCAAGGCTGAAATTGCAGATGCTGCGCAAAAAATGTCCCAAAAATTTGTACGCTCTCGTAACCTCGTACTTGGAGGACCGGTACATCAGGCTAAATTACGCCAGAGCTTCTAGTGAGAAGGGTACCACAAAAGGTTGCGTTCAGGGCTCTATAGCCGGTCCGACGTTTTGGAACCTCATCCTGGACTCGCTCCTGGAAATGCTGTCGGCTTTGGGGGTATATTGTCAGGCATTCGCGGACGACGTGGTTCTTGTTTTCTCGTCCCATGAGGTCGATTCTTTGCAACAGACAGCCGAAAGCACGTTGCAAGCTATCTCGGAATGGGGTGTACAGAATAAGCTATGTTTCGCCGCTCATAAAACCAATGCAATGGTGATAACGAAGCGGATCAAGTACGATACCCCAGTAATACACATGTCTGGGACAAGGCTGAATCTAGTCGAAGAGATCAAACTACTGGGACTCACCATAGACCGTAAACTCACTTTTAATGCGCACGTGACAGCAATTTGCAAGAAGGCTGCAGACATTTACAAACAATTAGCGCGTGCAGCAAAGGTGACATGGGGTCTAAACAACGAGATAATAAGGACCATATACGTGTCGGTGATAGAACCAATCGTGCTTTATGCGGCAAGCGCTTGGGCTCCTGCAGCTGAAAAATTGATGATTAGGAAACAGCTAGATACACTGCAGAGAGGCTTTGCGCTGAAGATCTGCAAAGCGTATCGCACGGTGTCTCTGACATCGGCGCTGATTCTGTCAGGCCAACTACCCCTTGACCTCCGAGTGATGGAGGCTGCCACCCTCTTTAAGATCAAAAAAGGTCATACCGAGGAGTACCTGCCACCGGGTAGAGAGGTCGAGCGCAAAGTGAGTCCTCTACGGATACCCCATCCATCGCAACTTACAATAACAGAATACGAGTGTCTAGAGAACTTGGACCCCGAAACCCTGAATGACCGCCAAGTAACCGGACCTCAAATATATACTGATGGCAGCAAAATACAGGGTAAAGTTGGAGCTGCTCTTACATGGTGGAATGAAGGTAGGGAGACCAGGTAGAGACCTTTCGACTGGAACCCCACAACACCGTCTTTCAGTCGGAACTGTACGCTCTGTATCGAGCAGTCAAATTGGTGAGAGCGTCTAGGATGACCTGCGTCAACATATTGAGCGATTCAAGATCGTCGCTCGATCTGATGAAGAGCCCATCCGTCACCCACCCCTTGGCACTCGGTATAAAGAGGCTTGTGCGTGAAATCCGAGAAGATGGTAGAGATGTGAGGCTGTTTTGGTTAAGGGCACACATTGGTACTCCCGGTAATGAAAGAGCGGACGAGCTGGCCAAAAAAGCAGCACTCACTAAAAAGTCAGCCCCCGACTACGACAAGGTGCCAATATCGTTCGTCAAGAAGCAAATACGGGAGGAAACTGTTAACAAATGGCAGCGGCGCTACGAGACTTCCAGCACGGGCTCAGTCACTAAAGTATTCTTCCCTACTGTCCAAAAAGCAAGGAAGATCCTTAAAGATGTGGTACTAACACCTACCCATGTCCAAATCTTGACCGGCCACGGAGGATTCGGGGCTTACCTCCACCGCTTTCACCTTAAGGACAGTCTCTTTTGTGTCTGTGATCCCAACTGTGACGAGACGGTGTGGCACGTGCTCACCGAATGCCCACGGTTTGAACGTGAAAGAATAGACCTTGAAACTGAAATCCAGTTGTCAGTTACCCCGTCCACATTGCAATCTATAATGGAGAGTAAGGCCACTAGAACACCATTCCTAGCGTTCGCGAGCAGGGTCATGCGAGTCGTAGCGAGGGCAAATGGCTCTACACAATACTCTACACATGCACAAGCTCACAGGCAAACACCTACACCAACACTCACGCAAACACCTACACTCAGACAAACATCAACTCTCGCGCAAACACCTACGCAGACTCTTACACAAATACCGATACACCTGACTGATGGGAGCCCAAACGTCACCACTACCACATTCACTGACAGCAGCTCCCAGCAGACGACCACCCCAAGTATTTTGCCATTATGTAAATTCTTGGAACCCGGGGAGGATGGGAAACCAGGCATCAGACTACGTGGTGTGGCCCTCTTTATGAACAGAGATAACGAGAGACTCGGCCTAAGCTTCTGCCGCTCAGAAAGGGGAAATAGCGTCAATATATCACCAGGACTGGCTGCTTTGATCAACGGGAGCACCTCCAAAATGAGCATAAAACGCACAAAGTTCAATGCGTTACCCGTTGCAAAGATTGCCGAACACCAATACCGTGTTGTGCGATCGCAAAATAAAACAATCGCACTTTTCGAGTGGCATGAGGCAACTCCGTTTGCCCAAGTATGCTCGTTGCTCACCGAAATCGCAGAGACAGACCGGACCACGAGTACGCGCTCCCGAATCATCAGCGTGGATGCAATGGTGATTGTTTACGACAGAGGTGAGGTTGCTGATCGATACGGTTGCATTAAAGCCTCTAAAGATCACGAGTTGGTGGTGTATGAGGACAGGGGGGAAGACCTCAGTTTTCTTAGACCCCACCAAAAGTGTGCTGTACTGGAAACAGCAGAGACTGTACAACGAACATCCTCCAGGTCGGTCCCAACAACACCTTGCGGATCAGAGAAACTACAGCAGAAGATAGCAGCCGAGAGGGCCGCTTCGGAAGGAAAAATCAGCCGTAGTTTGGAGAAGAAGATCGATACCATGGATCGATGGAAATCGGTCTCCAACTTTCTAAGCAGGCGACTGGGATTTGGTGCCAGACCCCGTCATATCAGACAGATAGATGCAGTACAAGAGTTCATCAGGTATATCCCACAACCACAGAAACATAAGCGCCCAACGCCTACGAGAGCCGACAGGGGGAAAGTCAGCCCGCCGGAACTCAGGACGGTAACCAAGCCAGGCGACCACGTGGCGAATGCCTTTCTCGAGTTTCAAGCGATCACAAAAGGAATCAATGCTGTCGGTCTCATGACTTGCCAGAAAATCATGCAGTCATACCAGCTAGAGACTGAAGGGTTGCTTCAGGAGAGACTAGAGGAGGCTGCGGCAGCCATATATAATAATGCCACCTCCCAAGTCATCAAGGGAGAAATGACTGGTCAATATATGGCTGCATATAGTGCTACGTGTGGGTTTATACCGTTAGATGAGTCGGCAACATCGCGGACTGGCCGTATTACTTTCGCGACACCCGAAGGCGACCTAATTGTGGTAGTAGCTCGGTGCACCAAAATTATGCTGGATGACAAGATCCTCGAACAGGCGGAAGCAATCTCGAGGACTATAGATCAGGCTGGAGGCTGGGCCTTGCCGGACAATAACTTCGATAAGGACAAAGACGTCATAGTCACTACAACAACCGAGGCCGCGAAAGACCTGCGGCAAAAGTTAGCGCACAAAATCGGCGAAGACAACAGAACCAAGGTGCGCACGATGGCTTCAATTCTATCGAACGGGTGCAAAGAGTCACAAAAATGCAATCGCATTCTCGTAGATGAAGCTCTTATGAACCATTTCGGGGCCATCGTAATGGCAGTCCGGTTGTCAGGCGCTAGTAGCGCGGTCCTTATCGGAGATATTAATCAACTGCCCTATCTGGACAGGGAAAATCTTTTCCCCATTAGCTACGCCCGTCCGGACTTAGTGGTGACCATCAGCCACGAGCTGTCCTGCACACACCGGAATCCAATGGATGTCGCGTATGCCCTGGGGGAGGTGTACCCCGGCATTTACTCGTCAAGGAACCAGGTCCACTCCCTACAGCTGAGGAGGTTCACGGGCGCGCATATTTCCGGCACACTTCCCAACACGCTTTTTCTGGTCCACACGCAGGAGGAGAAGAAGACCCTCATTGACCAGGGATATGGGGCTGGTGCTGGATCATGCGTCCTAACTATTCACGAAGCCCAGGGTCTTAGCAGTGAGTCGGTCATCATCCTGAAGACAAAATCCATAAATATCCGGATTCACAGCAGCGTCCCCCACGCAGTAGTGGCAGTCTCCAGACATACTGCCCACTGCGTGTACTACGCCGACAACCGTGAGGAGGGCACAGGAAGCGTCGACCAGGGACATCATCAACACCAACATGAAGAACGCCATGCGGCATCGGGACGAAACAGTCGTCGAGGCACTGATCCGCTTACTAAGGCAATGACGAGTTGATGGCGCCTTGGACGACGCGGGTAAAACGGGGAATGGCGAGGTGGATAATCCGCGATTGAGGAGAGAGTACTAATAAGTAAACATTTATCATAGTATCACCTAAATTTAAGGACGTAATATGTATCACCAGGTCCAAAAGAAAAAAAAAAAGAAAAACAAAAAAAAAAAGTAAACAGGCTGCACATTTGAAAAAAAAAAATACAAAAAATATTAAAAAAAAAAATTAAAAAAAACGGAAGTCAAACATTGTATTTAAAGCATAATATAGTAGTTATAGTTATTGATAATATGTAATATAAACTAGATGGTATTTATGGTTATATGTATATAATTAATATTCTGTATAGTACCTATTAAGTATTAGTATTAAGTATAATTAATAATAATAATAACATCTTCGGGTTCGTCGCTCAGCTCCGCCTCGCAGCCGCCGGGACCAGCGCCAACCGTGAGTCCAGAGATTCCGGTCGCTGCAGTTGCGTCGAGCTCGAGCGACGAATACTTCTCGCCGCCGACGACACCACCACCTGCGCGTCGACGGGGAAGAGGCCGACCTCCGGCCAGCTTGGGACCTCGAGGCCCGCCGGCCTCTGATAGGGTCCCCGCTGCCGGTGGAAGTGTGCAGCGCATGCGATGGACATCATCCATTAATGAAAACGTCATGCGCTCATACTTTGGGGCTACAGAGGGGGGAATTAACCTGACTGCGTATCGTGGTCGGATGCTCTCTCTGTTTCAGGTGCTTGAGCCAGCTGTCAACGTTTCGGTCCAACGACTATCGGATCAGGTGCGGGTCATTCAGCGTAATCGTATGTTGGATGACGCCGTACTTGATAGACTGCGCCTGGAATCACAGAGTAGCCGTGTTTCACCTGCTACACCACCGGCCGCGGTGCAACGTCTACCCACTGCTTCACCGCGACCCGACCACGTTGGTGACGCCGATGATGACGCGGCTATATCTGTGAGTACCCAATGTAATGATCGATTGAGGGGCGCTTTGGAGGACGCATTTCGAGAGTACCGTTCCACACCGCCGGGGCCTCGTCTACCTCGTTTGCCCATGCACAAGAGAAATAGGGCGCTGGTGTGTGCTTTAGATTCGCAGCTATCAAACTGTTTTGATAGCAGCGAAGACCTCACTGATACCCACTCGATCTTGTACAGTGCGGCTGTAGCGGCATGTCGTGTAGCTCATGTTAAATTTCCTAATTGTGACAGAGCTACACGACCAGCTGTACCAGCTTGGCAGTGCAGGATATAGCACCGTATCGGTGAGGCTAGAGCACTCATCGGCAAGCTTATCTGCTTCAGGGAGGGCAACACTCGCCCTAGGGTGATGCGCTTTGTGAGGCGGGCATTCTCGGGGACTGATATTAGTCCTCGAGATTATCTGCCCTGCGTCACAGAGCGTATCGACTTCCTGAAGCAGAAAATCTATGCATGGGCAAACCGTATTCGTCGGTACAAGCGGCGAGTGGAGCGGTACACTCAGAATCGTACATTCCAAAGCAACGAAAGGTGGGTTTACAGGGATTGGGAGCGACCGGACCAAGGTGTGACTGATACGCGCCTGCCGGATGATGATGCCATGTGTTCTTTTTGGCGCAGCATTTGGTCGGCGCCTGTCAGTCACACCGAGGGTGATTGGATTCGAGAGGTCGAGCGCGCATGCGATCTTTTACCAGAAATGGGGGCAATTACCATCAGCCCCCAAGATGTAACCCGTGCAGTCCGTCCGTTGCCTAACTGGAAATCTCCTGGGCCGGACGGGCTGCACAATTTCTGGCTTAAATGGTTTCAAAGGTCGCACGCTCGCTTGGCATCTCAATTCCAGTCTGCCTTAGAGTCAGGGTCGCTGCCCCAGTTTCTAACGACAGGAATAACCCACCTGCTCTATAAATCAGGTAGTACTGCGGAACCCAAAAATTATAGACCGATAACGTGTTTGCCGACGGTTTATAAAGTTCTTACATCCATTCTGAGAGCTAAAATCAATAGTCATATTGAGACAAATTCTATCATGTCTGCCTCTCAGAATGGATGTAGGAACGGGTCCCGCGGTACTAAGGAGCTGCTCCTCATCGATGTTGCCATTAGCCAACAGGTTCGACGTTCTCGAAAGAATCTGTCGGCATGTTGGATAGATTATAAGAAGGCCTATGACTCTGTTCCTCATACATGGCTCATGAGGGTGCTAGAACTGTATAAAGTTGATGCAACTCTGCGCACCTTCCTGATGTCATGTATGGGACAGTGGAGAACAGTCCTTCACTATCCGGGATGTCGACAGATTCAGGAGAACAGCGAACCGATAAGGATTGAGCGTGGCATATTCCAGGGTGACAGTCTGAGTCCACTGTGGTTTTGCCTAGCCTTGAACCCGCTCAGCACACTGCTGGAGGGTTCTGGCTTAGGTTACCGGTTGAAAAGAGGCGGTCAGGTCATATCTCACCTTCTTTACATGGACGATCTGAAACTCTTTGCCCCCAACAACTTGCAACTGGTGGAGCTACTGAAGGTAACTGAAACCTTCAGTAGTGCCATCAGGATGGAATTTGGTGTGGACAAATGTGCAGTCATACATGTAAAGAGAGGTGAGATTATGGAATCCGTGGGAATTCAACTTTCGGATTCCATACACCTTAGATCCCTCTGCTCAACCGAAACTTACAAGTATTTGGGTATGTCGGAATCGTTAGGCATCAATACTGATGACGTGAAACAATCGTTGAAAGAGCGCTTCTTTGGCCGCCTGAATAAAGTACTGAATAGTCTTTTATCAGGCGGAAACAAGGTGCGCGCTTTCAACGGTTGGGTCATGCAGGTATTGATGTATTCTTTCGGCATACTCAAATGGACTCAGACAGAACTTGACGCCCTGGATAGGAGGGTCCGCACATTGCTTACCGCAAATCGGATGCATCACCCACGGTCATCGGTGATGAGACTGTATATCCCGCGGAAGTGCGGGGGTCGTGGCTTCTTAAATGCTAAGACCCTGCACAACCGCGAGGTATGCAGTCTCAGGGAATACTTCCTAAAAACCGACGTGGGTATGCACCGAGATGTGGCAGCGGTGGATAAGGGCCTCACTCCGCTCTCCTTGGCCAACGAGAACTGGCGCAAACCTATAGTACTGGATACTAATGACCGCAGGGAAGTATGGCAGAGCAAGGAGCTTCACGGACGCTTTTACCGGGCCTTACATGGGCCCGATGTAGACCTGTTAGCGTCCGTATCTTGGCTGCGTTTCGGTGACCTTTTCGGGGAAACCGAAAGTTTTGTCTTTGCGATAATGGACGAAGTTATGATGACGAACAACTACCGGAAATGCATTGTGAAGGACGGTACGGTTGACATCTGTCGGGCATGCCACCGGCCCGGGGAATCAATCCGACACATTATTTCTGGGTGTTCTCATCTAGCTAACGGAGACTATTTGCATAGACACAACCTCGTAGCCAGGATTATCCACCAGCAACTTGCTCTTAAATACAATCTTGTGGAATCAGAAGTACCGTATTATAGGTATGTGCCCGACCCAGTTCTCGACAATGGCAATATCACATTATATTGGGATCGATCTATCATCACTGACAGGACTATTGTTGCCAATAAGCCTGACATAGTGGTGATAGATCGACTAGAGCGTCGCACAATGATTGTTGATATAGCGGTCCCTCATGACGAGAACCTCGTGAAAGCTGAGAAAGATAAACAAACTAAATATCTTGACTTAGCTCGCGAGGTTGTCGACATGGTTGACAGTATCACCCGCTGTTGACGCCGGTGGTCAAGTGGATGTTGCGTATTTTGACTTCCGGAAGGCTTTTGATGCTGTGGATAATGATATACTTTTGTGCAAACTCTCTGCTATGGGATTCACACCACACTTGCTTAACTTTTTTGCTAGTTACCTTGGCGAACGAAGACAGTACGTCGAGTATGCAGGGCATGACTCTAGACCCTACTATACGTTCTCTGGAGTGAGTCAAGGCACCAATATCGGGCCGTTAGAATTTATATTATTTATTAACGATTTACCCTCAGTTGTTCAAGAATCAAAGTGTCTGCTATTTGCAGATGACTTAAAGTTATTCTTGCCTGTTAAAGATGAGGCTGACTGTGATCAACTCCAGTCTGACATTAATAATGTAGTCCAATGGAGTAAATCTAATAAACTGCATTTTAATGCCAATAAGTGCTGTGTAATGAGCTACAGTCGCGCGCATGCTCCATTGCGGCATCAGTACGAGATGGACGGCGTAGTAATGCCGCGTGTCACGCAGGTACGGGACCTGGGCGTACAGATGGTGCCGGAGTTAACATTCCGCAAACACATAGTTGAGGTGTGCGGCAGGGCTTTCAGAAGCCTCGGTTTCATCCTGAGACAATGTAAGGATTTTAGCGATACGGCTGCTGTCAAAGTTTTATATAATACACTTGTAAGGAGCCACCTAGAAACCAGTTCAATTATTTGGAATCCTCATGAGAAAAAGTACAGCCTCATGTTGGAAAAGATCCAAAATAAATTTACGAGATTTCTGTACTTGAAACAATATGGGGTTTACCCCTTTTATCCGCTTATGTACCCAAGTCTTTTCGTCCTGGGCATGGTCGGGTATACTAGACTGGAGGTAAGAAGGGATGTCGCACTGGTCAAGTACGTGGCTAGTGTACTGATAGGGTTGTTGCACCACCCAGACGTGCTGGAAGCGCTGCGGCTCCGCGCGCCGGACGGGTGTGTGGGCGCGCGCCGCCGCCCCGCTCTCCGAGGTGCCGTCTGCTAGGACTAACCTCCTAAAGTTTGCCCCTTTGTCACGAGCTATACGTATTATCAATAATATAGCACAATCGGAGGATATATTTGGCCAAACACTGCCGAAATTTTTAGAAGCAGCTCAAATAATTATTGAGAGAGGTCTGGACATTACATGACATCCAGTAGGTACATACAATACTTGTATATTAAGTGTTAGTTATAACATCGCCTTGGACTTGTCTGTAAAGGTGTTATAATGTAATAAATAAATAAATAAATAAATAAATAAATGTGGGAAGTGGATAGAGCAATCATTGTGCCGATAGTCGTAACGGCCAATGGCTTAATAGCTAAGAGCCTCGAACAACATCTAAGGAGGCTCTCGTTGGGCAGCTGGATTAAAGGCTTAATCCAGAAAGCGGTACTCCTGGACACGGCGCGAATTGTTAGGAGATTCCTCTCTCAGGAGCCCTGACCACCGGTAGCTTGGACCCTGTTCCCGATGCCGGTGGGCTACTATTTTTTCTATTTTTAAATGTTTTTTTTTATAAGAAATATTTAAAAATGTAAACAATATGTGTTTAAAGGAAATAAATGGAATAATAATAATAAATTAATTAATATATTATTATATTATTAAGTATTAGTATTAAGTATAGATAATGGGGTTGAGGGGCCATTTGTTTGGTGCGGCATTTTGGGCGGCGATGAGTTGTATGTGTGTTGAAGGTTGGGAGATTCCTGATTTTTGATGCGTATGTGGGTCGTTGTCGCTTGGGTATCGCTTCGGACTGGTAGCCTCTAAACCCTGAAATTCTGACGGGATTTATTGCGATCGCTGAAAGATTTTAGTCAGTAGGAGTAGAGTAGACCATTTTACGATCTAAACCGAACTGTAAAAGGGATGGAGCTATATAGGTTGTATAGCTCCATCACTCTTTTTCATTCGTACGACTGACATTTTAACATTATCATGGTAAGGCCCCTGGCCACCTACCGAGCGATAGTTAAATAATTATAAATTTTGATAAATTTAATTCGCGTGTTTGCTATTCAAAGCCAGGTGGCGTCACTGAGACATAGGATGACAGTTTTTCTAAGACATTTGTTCTGATAGCCGCTCTATTGTATCTCTTTAAATCTCTTTGAGCGGATACAAACACGACTTGACGTGTAGGGGCGTCATTCTAGACTGAGAGACTTATGACCACTAGGTAATAAGTATCGGATCACGATTTTGTTCGCTATGTCCTGTCTATTGGTAGTATATATTTAATGTCTTTGATCAGTGGTCATGCAAAACTAACAGACTCACCATAAGTCCTGCATGTTCAGTACATGTCGTGATTGCATTCCTGATTTCAATTTTTTTCCATGTTTATTATTTACATAAATCTGAAAACTTTGATACTGAAATGTTTGTATTGTAATATAAATAAATAATAATCTAAAATGCCATATTGACTGAAAATGTACCGATTTTTTTT
Organism: Mythimna impura; assembly: GCA_905147345.3. NCBI lineage: Eukaryota > Metazoa > Arthropoda > Insecta > Lepidoptera > Noctuidae > Mythimna > Mythimna impura. The sequence goes on along the minus strand of LR990343.1, from coordinate 15,848,872 downwards.
GTTATGACAGATAATCCGTAACTCTAATAAACTGACATTATTGATCAGACAAAATTCAGTTTTAATCATTAATATGTAGGTTTTGGTCTGATCTGACCTTTTTGGTATTTGTTTTAAGAATGCTCCCTCACAGTAGCGGCCACCTCCTTCGCTTGCATCAGAAGGAGCTCCCTTTCGCACCGGACCATGGATTGAACCAAAGCCGGAAGCGAGAGATTGCCGCCGCCGATCACCTTCACAAAGACACGGCGGTGCTCTTGGGGCAGATTTCAACCGTATGCTCCACTATTTCCTTCAGGTGATCCACAAATGGGTCACCCAGGCGTTTTTTCCTCCTGAATCCGTATCAGAAACCTCTCGTATTGGCCATGTCGGTTAGGACATGCGTTAGACAGAAAGTGTGGAAGCCGTGGAGCCTCTCTAGCCACTCCCCAAAGAGGGAACTTACCGCCGCGATTGCAGCGTGATCACATATTTTCCTTAATTATTGTTATGAATAGGCTGCAGGTTATATAGATATCAGAATTTCTATGGTTATTTTATAAATATGAAAAGCGTAATTCATGTGAAGCGTGTGATGTGTACCTATATATCATGTCGCAGTGATGTCGGTTCCAATTGTATGGGTTTGTAGGTATATTATAACCGTAATTGTATGTTATTATCAAAGTGGAAATCATTTTGTTGGGAATATTACTAAAACAGTGAGAATCCGATGGCAGTGTGAAAAGTTAAGAGATCTCTTTGCTTAGAGGTATAAACTTTATTTAATTACTTAATTAAAATCAACCGTTTATACGATTGTTGTATCTAATCATATTTTATTCATTAATAGGTAGGTATAGAAGGATTTCATTAACGTTTTAATAATTTCATTATTATTATCTATTTCCTATAATTATCAATCGAATGAAGGTACAGTTGAGGCACGTAAGAGATTAATTAGCAAGCAGGTAATTTTATCATAGAATAATTATGTATGGCTTATAATATAGATAGTGATTATTTTGCTGACAATATTGTTGTTTGTCTAATTACTAGGCACATTTCCTAGGTATCTTGTGACCTTAGCCTCTTAATCTTGATTTAAGTATCGGTTTATCGTAGTGCTGAGTTCATATAAATTCGGGAGAATTACGAAATTAGTTCAGTTTCGGGTAAACTCTTATACCAATCGGTAAGTGTTTCTTATACTTATTAAAATTAGCTTTATGTGATATTTTTGTGTTTAGTGATATTACTGTATTCTGGCATGTGAGTAGTAGTCGTATTCGTCTCAACTTAAAATATCACATGGTATAAAAATAACATTCTTCTTTCCTCTATCTCCATTGCGAGGGTTACCTCAATTGCAAAATGGAACCTTTATTCCTATAAAGGTTCCATTTTTGCCTAAAAGGGCCTTAACTTAGTGAAGGATCACTTTGTTATCCATCTGTCAAGGCCCTTTTCCTCAGGAACGCGTGGAGGTATCAAGTTGAAATTATGGAGGTATAGTCAAGTCTGCTACCCCTTGCAGCAGAGAACAAATCAAACTTCTGAGTCAACGTAGTCTAAAAACGTCGTTTATGCTCCGGTTATGGTGCATAATTTTGATGCTCGCAAGAGAATCAAAACAACACACGAACACGTTCACGTTTATGTACGTTACGTCGTTCACGTTTTGTTACTAACGTAGTTGTATAAGTATTTCTGTTACTAACACGTTATGGATTTTCTATATCCAAAATAAAGCATATTATTATTATTAAAACTCATAGGGACTTCCTGTTGACCTAGAATCATGAAAATTGGCAGGAAGCAATGCCATAAATAAAGCATACTAAGTAAATGAAAAAATCTGAAAACTGTAAATTTGTAGTTACATTAAATAATTACTTTTTTGCTATTGTAAACGTATTTGCAGTTGGTAGATAGGTAAACTAACCACCATATGACGCCTATAACATCGGCATGTCGATAGGAACCACAGTTGTCTAACAGCAAAGTTACTTTGCCGTTAAAAAAAAAAGAAAAGAAATTTAAATACCAACAATTAAAAAAATGTGTACGTACTTTATTTTGGCCATTTTAAAGGAAAGAAAATGAAGTTTTTGTTGTTTGTCAAAAAACCGATCTTCCCAATTACAATATAGTAAAACCACCTGAAAGCTCTAGTTTTCGGATCATCTCAAAGCTTTACTTTAAAATCTTATTACAAAAAAATATAAGTACCTAATTATAATTCTTTATTATTTAACCTCGTTCTTTCTTTAACATATATAATCAGTTAAAAAATCTATCTTGTTACACACTACAAGTATATTTATGTTGACTAGTACTTGTTATACTTAGTAGAGAAAAACCGAGAATTTTAGAGATTTGTAACACCCGTGTGAAGCTGGGTTCGCTAGTGAAATGTAAATTAGCCGTTTAATACATTATAAATTAAGTATCTATCTATGAAATTAATATCCTCTGCAATTTGCCGACTTATGCCAATATCTATAAATTATAAAAGAATAGTAAGTACATTTTGATTTGGATACAAGTGAAGAAAGTTTGTCATTGCGACCTAGGCGGAATTCGCCCGAGCCGCAGGGGTCCAATTTCCACATAGGTCAAACGACATTTTTCAATACACTTACGAAGAAATAAATAAACGGGAGCTGCCCGGCGACTAACGGTTTGGCGACCAGCCCGATACGGTAATACAATAAATTGTGGCAGGGGTAAGGTCGCGCACTTTTCTGCACTAGTGCGGAAAAACCGTAAATTACTTGCCTAAAAGCGATACGGATAGGAGCGAGTTTTCGAATAAATAGAAAATACTCAAAAATCTAGCTAACTTTAAAATTACTGAAAAGAATAACAATTCACATAGTCCTTACATTTATTTAGGTACTTATTTAAAAACTTCATGCAACACAAAGGTACACAGGCGGACATTCACAACAATAACAAAAATTATAAAAAAATAGTTTACAAAAATGTAATACAATAAAAACAATTGCTCATCAATTTCAAATTATAAAATACAATAAAAAGCATACCTAATAAAAAAAAACACTGAAAAAATTACAACAATTACAGTGCGTGAGCAGGTCAATCCCAAGTCTTTTACAATACAAAAAGCCTTTTGGCAATTTTTTTACTTTGCAAATAACTTGAATTTATTGTGGCTTAGAATGAATATTTTAACTCCCTTGGATGAAAGCCAATCTCAAATCAAAAGTCGTCCTTTCATAGTAAACAGCTTCAAAAGGACTACGAATTCTAGAACCGAGCTACCATACTTGGTACGAAGAAAATTTCCGTTTTTGATTATCCGTGTCAGTAGTAGCCGTAGTAGGTACTACATACAAATATAAGTCACAACTTACAACTTATTTGATATTGTTTACAGAAATGTGGTCAGTGTTAGCGGGCGTGTTAGCGGTCGCGTCCTTGGGCGCAGCTTGCACCCCAAGTGTTACGACGGTCAGCGGTACTCACGCTCCTGCCACCGTCTGCTCCGGAGCACTCATCTTCTCCGACGATTTCGATACCTTCGATCTCGAGAAATGGCAGCACGAGAACACCTTAGCTGGTGGTGGTGTGAGTACAATGTTTTCATTAGCACACGCATATTTTTTTTCTGTCTGATCTTTATTTTGTGTATAACTAGCTTTTGCCAGCGGCTTCGCTCGCATACATAAAATATAGTCAGTGTAACTCAGGAAAGCAGCTTTCTATCGGTGAAAACCATTTTAGCAATCGGACAAGTACTTCAAGAGATTACCTCCTACAAACAAAAAACAAACTTTATCTCTTTAGAATAAGTATTAGTGTAGATTAATTTGCCTATCGGCCCATTCTCGATCCGAGAGAGGAGTCTTACGCTTATGTCTAACCTTTAACTACTCGCGTGGGGTCCACTGGACCCCACGCATGTATACTGTTGTATATTGTACTTAACACATATGGACTTAATATATATTTGGAATATATATCAATATTGTACCAATCAAAATTAATTGAGATGTCCATGAATCTGCACAATATAACACTTGTTAAGATACCTACAGCTCTCATAACTAGGTTGTCATTATTTTGTTCTAGAACTGGGAGTTCCAATACTACAACAACAACCGGACGAACTCTTTCGCACACAGCGGACGGCTGTTCATCCGTCCTACTCTTACTGCGGACCATTTTGGAGAACACTTCATCTCTTCTGGAACCTTAAACATTGAGGGAGGCGCACCCGCTGACAGGTGAGAATTTATTTTTAAAACAATACTGCTTCAACAGCAAATTCAGTCCAGTGGGTCGAGTGGATTGGCAGAAGGTAGTTGGACAAAGGTTGATGTTGTAAACGTTGTCCATACTAGTTTCGCAATAAGTAGATACGACGACGACCACTTTCTCTTTTTATTTAAAGCTCTACCTTGTTTACAAAAGACCCTAAGACTCTCGAATCGATGGAAGAATAACATCAAATACTGATTTGATTTGAATAAATTATCTAAGTTCTAAAAACATCACACTGTTGCGATTTTTGATCCATTTACTAGTATTTAGCAGGCAACTTCTCATACATTTTAACAGTATTTTCCAAGTATTATTACGCTACTGTTTCGATGCCGGGAAGTATCCAGTCTAACCCAAACAGGATAACAAACATCACCTGGAATTAGCCCCAAACCACAACACGATGAGGTTATCGGACCTGCAAAGTGCGCACTAACTGTGTAGGCTAAACTCGTCAACAATACAAATCTGACCAGTATCTGATAAACTGTAACACACAGTCAATACGTAGAATTTTATTCAAAACAAGAAATAAATTATAGAAGATAATAGTTAAAACGATCCGTCATCACCATGTTTTCCTGATTTTTTTAAGATGTACAAACCCGCAATGGTGGGGTTGCGAGCGTACGGGATCTGCTGCAAACATTATAAACCCAATCAAGAGCGCACGCGTTCGTACCGTCAACTCCTTCAGCTTCCGTTATGGCCGCGTTGAAGTTCGCGCCAAAATGCCCGCTGGAGATTGGCTGTGGCCAGGTAAGCTGTTATGAAACTCAATGTTCTCTTTAAAGTATACTAAGTAGGTAGTTAAACGGAAGGTGCAGCAGGTGGGCCTGTATCTCATTACGCTGCGCCTTACGTGTGGTTTACGAGAATGAGCTCTAACTGTGAAAAGCAAAGAACCATTCGTTGCATCGAACCTAAGGGCAAAACTATATATCTGAAATTCTTAAAATGTGGAAAGAGTTATATTTTAGAGTTTTTCCAGAATCGAGATTCATAAGCCGAAATATTAATCTTGTTTTGTTTCCATAGCTATCTGGTTGATGCCAGCGTACAACACATATGGCACCTGGCCCGCATCCGGAGAGATCGATCTGACGGAGTCTCGCGGAAACCGCGGCATGACATTGAATGGTGTCCATATCGGTACACAGGTATGTATTCACTCAACATATGGGATTTTCTCATTGTTCAATACAGTCTCTAAGGTGCAATGGTGGTGAAGATCAGTTAGCTCCCAATAAATCGGTCTGGCGTGACCTGGCCGCTGTACCTAGCCGTATTCTTCGCTTCTATGTAGCGTCTTTTTAACTTCAAAAACATACATAAACTGAATCTATTTCAACAGGAAGCCGGCTCAACCTTGCACTATGGGCCTTATCCTTCTCTGAATGGTTGGGAGCGCGCTCACTGGATCAGGAGGAACTCAGCTGGTTACGACAGCAACTTCCACCGTTATCAACTTGAATGGACACCAGGTACGTTTACATCTAAGTATTGGTAGTGGTTTCGCCCGCGTGTACATTAATAAAATTACTCCATGGTAACTTATTACCGGGATAAAAAATATCCTTGGCAAGATTTCGTTCAAATCCGTTTAGCTTTTGAGGCGTGGTTGATTATCAAACATCCAAAATTTTACATTATTTTATAATATTGGTATGATAATAATTATATATAACAGGAGTTAATCTTCACAGATTTCTTGAGGTTCAGCATTGATGACATAGAGCTTGGGCGTGCAACACCCGGTAACGGCGGTTTCTGGCAATTCGGCGGCTTCGACAGCAACCCTAACATCGAGAACCCATGGAGATTCGGAAGCAAGATGGCACCTTTCGACGAGAAGGTACAAACTTATATTCTTCTTTGTCTTCTTTTCGTTAACTTGGGCCAGGTAGAGGGCTTATCAATTACGGCATCATTGGCAATGAACGCCACTTTCATTGCGAAACTTACTAAAGTTGTTAGAAAATAGTTCGGTTTGAGTGTAAAAGATATTACATCTTTATGAAACATCTGGTCTATGAAGATGCTCGATGAATTTATACTATCTATTTGAGTTTTAAGAAAAATCTGTGTATTTCTCGAAACATTTATGTATATTACAAGGCGGCTCTTTATTTGATGATAATGTTTTTTTTTTTATTCGTTTCAGTTTTACCTGATCATGAACGTGGCTGTCGGTGGCACTAATGGATTCTTCCCTGACGGTGTCAGTAACCCATCCCCCAAGCCCTGGTGGAACGGATCACCAACGGTAAGCAGTGCCTTCCTAAGTTTTAAAATAAATGACAATACTGTTCTGTTAACCCTCAAAGGTTTACAGAGTCTAAATAGACCTATCGTCAAGCCATTCGAGACCTTGTATAGGTACCGTCAGCGTCATCAACTGATTACCCCCCTTTTCTAAGATATTTTAATGTGAGAGGAGTACCCAATTGATGCAACTGTATGTACCTCACCATTTTGCATAATTTATATTTTTTTAATCCCAGGCCCCACGTGACTTTTGGGATGCAAGATGGCAATGGTTGCCCACCTGGAACCTGAACCACAATGACGGACAAGATGCCTCCTTACAAGTCGACTATGTTCGCGTTTGGGCTTTGTAATCGAACATCGCCTACCAACACCAAAGTCAAAATGTAGATTCCAAGATAATATACCCAACTTTGTACAAAAACGACTGAAATTACAATAAAATATTTTAATATTAAGATATATCGTTTTTCTTTTGTAAAATATTGCAAATCTTAATATTTGAATTTAACAAATTTAAACATTTTGACCTAAGAATTATTTTATTATTATTATAATTTTTTTAAATATTATTTTATTATTAAGATTAAAGATAGGTCTCTTCTTGTTTCTTTGTTCTTTGACAATTCAGCAGAGGTCCAAGCTCGAGATTTGCCAGTGACGGGATGAAGGTGGAGAGATGAATTTGACTCTTACGGGAGAGACTGGGCCGTAATGGCCGAAGACAGAAGTTTGTGAAAAAGGGAGATGGCCGTCGCTGGACAGTGGGACATAGGTTTATAATTAGATTAGATACTTGAATAAATTATTCAAGATAATTTTAAACCATCGCCGCCAACAGCTCAAGTACCTATCGACTTCAGAGGTAATGCATTTCAAGTTAATTTTTAAGTGAGCATTTGTTTAAAAAAAGACTTAAAAATCACTTTTTAGCGATATGCTCCAACTTTCGAGTGCATGTCGCCGCTCCTGCCGCCTTAGCCTTGCGACAGCAATTCTTCATGCACTAACGCCACTTCAGCGGGAGGCGGTTATTGAAATAATTAAACCTTTTTTTTTTTAATTGATATAAACCAGTGCTTGACTGCGATCCCACCTGATGGTAAGCAGTGATGCAATCATTGATGGTGAGGCGCACTAGTTTATTAAGAGCCTATTCACTCTAGACTTGAAGACACCTAAATTATAGTTGGACGGGAAGACCGCAGCAGGCAAATTGTTCCAGTCCTTCGATGTACGCGGTATAAACGACGAAGCGAAACGCTTAGTCCGGACCGTTGAAGTTTCAACAACGTAAGGGTGGATACTCGCCGTACGTCGGGTTGTCCGATGGTAGAAAGGAGATGGCGGAATCAAGTCATGCAATTCCCGCGCACACTCTCCAAAATACAACCTGTAAAATACCGATATGCTGGCTACCCTGCGCCTGTGCTCGAGACTTTGTAGATTGGCTCTTCGCACGCCTTTCCACCTCGCATTCATATTCGCCAGGATATCCGGCAGCAGAAAGCGTGGCAGGAGAGTTGCTGAAAATGTACACGCGATCACACATGAGAGGATCTAAAACCGACCCCTGCATTATATGTGTGGTTTGATACGTAATTCCCTTCCGATAAACCCCGACATAGCTGAATAAAAACCTGTAGCCACACTTTTCCCATGCTTCGATTGCGCAGATTTTATGGTGTGCTTGGGAGGACGCTACACACTGATTTGGCACTGAAGATTTAGGTCATCCAGAGACGGATGTCTAATGTTGTATCACCGAAAAGTCCCTTCATCATTTTTTAAATGCAGGTAAAAGCTTGAAAAAAACTTATGCATTCAACCTCTTTCTTAAACTAAATTAGCTAACACCTTGTAGATATTACCGACATGAATAATAAGTGGGACACATATTTTCCTTAACTACTGTTATGAATATTTTACATTTGAATATGCTTTTCAAACGCAAAATAATCACAACAGGTGACGCGTGTGATGAGCATAATATTATTATTTTCTCGGTTCTTGTTGTTTGGGTTTTTACCATATAATTTCCATTTCAATAGTACCATATTACTTAGTAAAACAGTAAGTCCTCCGGCATTCTCATAACTCGGAGGTATGAACTTATTTAATTACCTACTTAATTAAAATCAATCGTTTATATAGGTACGTTACTGATTGTTGTATCTAATCATATTTCATTTATGAATTCAAAAGGATTTCATTAACGTTTTAATAATTGCATTATTGTTATTATTATCTATTTCCTACGTGTAACGAACGAATGTGGGGTACAGTACAGTTGATGCACGTACGAGATTAGTAATAAGTAATTTAATCGCATAATAATTATGTATGGCTTAATATAGATAGTGATTTTTTTGACAATATTATTTTTTGTCACTCTGTTAGGCACTTACCTAGGTATCTTTGTGTCCTAAGCCTCTTAATCTTGATTCAAGTGTCGTTTTATCAAAGTGCCGAGTTCATATAAATTCAAGATAATTCATAAATCTGCTCAGTTTCGGGTATTTTATTATATTGGTAAGTGTTTCTTATATTAAAATAAGACTCATGTGACATTTTTGTGTTAAGTGATAATAATATATTCTGTCATATGAGTTACCTGTACATAAGTCTGTTCTTACTCGAAAACCTTCCGCAATGCTTCAAATTGTGTTAAAAAAAAGAAATACACTCAACAGTAGAAATATATGATCAAGTGATCTCTATTTTTCTATGCGAAACACCCAATAAACTATACCTACTATCACGCACAACATAATGGAAGTACCTTCATAATACTTAGGTAGGTATACCTACTATACCCAAGTAGCAAAAATACCGTATAAGCAATTACTCTTACTACTATAATCGAAAAACACTAGTATAAAAGATCCTATTATTCCAAAAAGCTGTTTAAAAGCAGTTTTCTAGAGTTTTTAGCATTCAACGCTTTTAAGCTCTATAACATGTCTAGTAAACGTGGACTCGACGAATTCATAACGCTTTTATTAATTTGATAATCATACAAAGATAACTTTCAATAGCCTTCATATACGTTGTACGTCAGTCTTACAAAAGCTCTTTAAAAGCAACTGAATTGCTAATTTGTGGTAAATATAGTATTTATAGCACTTACAGCACTATATTTCGGCATTTAATTTTTACAGCATTATTGTAGAGTAAACGCTGTTCATTCGAGTGAATAGCATCCCAGTTACTATACTTAATGTCATATGATAGCTTTCTGCAAGGCTTTCATTGGACTTAATTATTAAAGTTGAGAAAACGCTTTAAATTTTTTTATTTATTTTTATTTTTATTTTATTTTATTTATTTTATTTTATTTATTTGGCTCACCAACAATTGACTACACACATACAAAGATATGAAATACACGGAATAAACTTATAGATTAGTGCAGCAATTCCTTACAGGTAAGCACAACATGCGTAACTTTACTGTTAGTTGCCTACTTAAAAGTAACTTACTCACTAAACACAATAATTACCGCTTATAACTAAAAAACTAAATTATTTGAACATTAAAAACTAAGTTAACAAGCCAGCCTGACCATCTCATGGTTTCTTAATTGTTTTATATACAATACTTTTAAACCTACCAAGTGAGTCAGAGTGTACATCGATAAGATCACTGTAGTTGTTTAATAATTTGCATAGACGCGGGATGGGAGAATTAGCACCAAGAACGGTTCTACGAAGAGGAGGACGCAAGGGGGTTATAGGAGTTCGTGGGCTTTTCGTAGGCACACGAAATTGGATGCAGCTCAACAATTGGGGACAGTCAATTTTACACCTCAACATTTTAAATATAAACAATAAATCCAGTAAATCTCTCCTCTTCTGTAGTGATATCATATTAAAATGCGAGAGTCTATCTCTGTACGATTGCTTCTTTTTAGCTATCCCAGAAGAGTATGCTAAGTGCCACAGAAATCTTTTTTGGACCCTTTCTAATCTTAGCGTGTGAGTGGCATAATGTGGTCTCCACACAGTACTGCAATACTCTAACGAGCTGCGGACTAAACAATTATACAGCAGAGTTTTAGTTTTATTGTGCCGAAAACAAGTAATATTTCTCAAGACAAACCCAAGCATTCTTGAGGCTTTTTTAACAACATTTTCAATGTGGGGTACAAATGTCAACTGTCTGTCGAATAGAACTCCCAGGTCCCTTATCTGTTCCACTTCCTGCACCAAGTTGCCACTGATGTAATAATTCGATAGCGTTAATTTAGTTTTCCTGGTGAATTTTACATGGTAGCACTTATTAATGTTTAATTTCATATCATTATCATCACACCATTTCACCAACATGTCAATATCTCTCTGCAACAACTCAACATCAAGGTCTGATTCAATCAATCTGCAAAACTTTAAATCATCAGCATACATATAACACTCGGAAAATTTAAACTCATTGGCAAGATCGTTACCAAACAAGTTATACAAGACTGGGCCAACGTGTGTTCCTTGTGGGACGCCAGATGTGACTTTGTAGGAACTTGATTGGTAACCATTGAGGGCAACAAAGAAGGAACGACCATCAAGATAAGATTTAAACCAATTGAGGAGAGGGCCAGTGATGCCGTAAGTCATTAACTTATGCAGGAGCAAATTATGGGGGACACGGTCGAAGGCCCTGCTGAAATCGGTGTATATCACGTCAACTTGTTTTCCAGAGTCAATAGCACTTGTAAGGGTCTCCGTGAAAGCTACTAGGTTTGTGCAAGTAGACCTGGAACTCACAAAGCCATGCTGTGCATCGCTAAGGTAAAGTTTTAAATGAGACTGTATGTAGGGACAAATAAAAGATTCAAAAACTTTGGCAAAGGTAGACAAAATTGAAATTGGTCTATAGTTACCGACATAATTGAGATCACTGCACTTATGAATTGGGACCACCTTTGCCACCTTCCAAATATCCGGGAATACACCGGAGGCAAGCGAGCAATTAAATATCAGTGATAAGGGATATGCCAGAGGCAAAGCACACATGGAGATAAAATAAGGAGGTATTCCATCAGGTCCCGCTCCTTTTCGAACATCCAGAGATTTTAATTTATTGAGCAAGGTATCAATTTCAATCATTGGTATTGTCAAAGGCAAACTGTAAGCTAACATGTTCCGCATATATTCTGATGGAGATAAAAGATCAGTCGCGCTTTGCTGGCTGTACATGGAAGAAAAGTGAGTTGCGAACATTTCCGAAATATTTATGCCATCTGAAGACGAGGTTATGCCATCAGTCATTGTCAGAGGATAAGAACTAGTACCACCACGCTTGCCCTTAACATAAGCCCAAAATCGCTTTGGATCCTTAGTTAGAACTGCTTCTAGGTCGTTAATATATTTATTGTAACAGGAGGCAGCCATAACTGAACACCGTTTACTCAGTAGCTTCAGCTCAAGCTCATCCATGGGGTTTTTATAGGTTTTGTATCGCTGACGCACCTTTTCCTTTTCTCTCAAAGTTCGTATTAAATTTTTATCGAACCAAGGAGGTCGTGTCTTATGCTTACGGGTAGTAGGCGTGGCTTGCATTTTAATAACATTTTTAATTTTTTCGTAGAATATACAAAGCATATGGTTCACATCATTAGTCTCATCAAACAATAAGTTCCAATCTATCTCATGTAAGTGTTTGCAAATAATGACATAATCTAATTTGTAAAAATTTATTCTTTTGTTACTATTATATGGAAGTCTTGAGTCTTTATATGATTTTAAAATAATTTCGATCGGTGGATGCAAAGGGTCAATTATACTTAGGGGATTTAGAGCAGAGCATGCAATACCGGATGTTAAGTTAGTCAACACAAGGTCAAGAATACGACCTGATTTATTTATTATGTTGTTCAGCTGGAATAATTTGTTTACGTGAATAAAATCAGTTAACAAATGACCAAAACCTGGCGCTACATAACCACTGTCCAACTCACTTACTAGGTTCCAGTCAATATTACTTAAATTAAAGTCGCCGACTATACACGATTTCAAACCTGACTGTTCAAATATGGTATTACACGAGTCCAAGAAGTGTTCAAGGGCTGAGCGAAGTACAGGCGGAGGCAAATAAACTGCGCACAGAGCTAGTTGGCGGACAGACTTTGTAATCGAAATATCTATGATAACCCACAAATCCTCACAATTGCTTTCCCATTGGGTCATACGTTTTGAATTTATTCCCTTCAGCACAGCAATCAGAACACCCCCCCCATCTTTTTTCCTGTTATCTCTATCACGCCTATAGACTACATATCTGCTATCAAATAGCTCTGAGCTCATTACAGAATCGTTTAACCATGTTTCTGTTAAGATTACCACATCATAGTTTTCACAACAAATTTGACGATAAAAATTATGACATTTAGTGCGCAAGCCCCTAGTGTTTTGGTAATATATCTTTAAATCCGAGAATGATAATGAGTTTTTTACTATAACATAAACACCATAAGACAAAAAATTAAACCAGTCTATTCAATGTATCCTTGCTCCTGACCAAAATGTGTTCCGATTCCTGTCTCTTCCGCATGAATATCCGACCACCTCGTACCCAGACAAACTGATATCCGATTTCCTTAGCTTTGATTCTAGCGGCAGCATGGAGTTCCTTGTTGGTAGTGGACAGATGTTCTGTGATGTAGATCGGTGATTTAGGTCCAGAATATCCCAAGTGTGTCGAGTTCAGTTTGTTGTCTGGATTCGATTTATTGAATTTTATGGTCGCTGCGAGAAATTGGTCACGGCAGCGGGGGGAAGAAAGCTGTACGACCACAGCACGCGGGCGGGAATTGCTTGCACTTTGTTTTGCAACCCTTGTACAATGTCTGATGTCATTATCTTGAATACCGCTTCCTACCACTTTAGACAATTGTGACACAATCTCCATCAAATTCTCTTGTTTCTTTTCCGGTAGGCATTGAATTTCCACATTATTTGCACGAGCCTGTTGTTCCAGTTGATTCATACGAGAAGTCAAATCGCCAACACACACTTTCATCTCTGCGTTTTCTCTTTGCAACTCCTTCATAATCTCCTTGGACGCTGTGTATTCTTTCAAAAGATCTTCATACTGAAGATTCATAAATGCTAAAGATTTTTCCATATTCTCCATTTGATCTTTTATTGGTTGTAATTGTTGATTCAGGGTACTCTTCATATTTTCTACGATCTTAGTTAACAAGTCTGCCTGTTCATTTTTAACTGCCTCCTGTATTAGTTGACGAATATCGTCAGGTGCTAACGCGATTTCGGCAGGCGCCTCAGGTGGAGACCCCACGGCCTGCCTCTTATTGCCTCTGGTAGTTGAGATGTTACGCAAAGGCGTATTATCCGATTTGGTAAGTTTCGGACCCGAGCACAAACACTCGGGACAATGCCATTTAGCAGGTATCTTGTAGTCGTCAGTTAAGGAAAGACATGTATAATGATATGTCCTAAGGCATTTTACGCATTTAGTGTATTTTTCGTTGTCCACTACTTGGTCGCAACACCCCCATAACACCCCAAAGGTGCTCTAAACATAATTTGAAAGCCGTCTTACAGAGTAATACTGATAAAAAATTTCAATAAAATCTTTTAAAACACTATATGCGCCATTGTGTTACAGAAACCGTATTTGCTTCTATATTGAGAAAATTAACCATAATCAGTGAGGAAAAAGTTTAAAAAAGTGGAGGTTTCCGACAGAAAATAAATAAGATTCACACCCTTTAATAAAATCCAATGAATAATCAAAACTCGACTAGACTATTTCCTTTTGGATTATCCGTGTCATTATTAGTAGGTACCTATACATATATGAGTATATAAGTCATAACTTACAACTTATTTGATATTGTTTACAGAAATGTGGTCGGTGTTAGCGGGCGTGTTAGCGGTCGCGTCCTTGGGCGCGGCTTGCACCCCTAGTGTTACGACGGTCAGCGGTACTCACGCTCCTGTCACCGTCTGCTCCGGAGCACTCATCTTCGCCGACGATTTCGATGCCTTCGATCTTGAGAAATGGCAGCACGAGAACACCTTAGCTGGTGGTGGTGTAAGTATAATGTTTTCATTGGCACACACGTTTATTTTCTTTCTGTCGGAACTTTATGTACTTTTATAGGTACATCTATAAAAAATGAAGTGTCTGTTTCTAATATCAAAATATTACTTGTTACAAAACGTATAAAATATGAAAGTATATTCGATACCTGTAACAAATATGCTATTAAATTTTTTGTATGTCTGTTTAATCTCGAAAACGGCTGGACCGATTTAGACGGCATTTCACTGATGGATAGGTGATGTTATAATGAGTAATTTCACCTACTTTTTATTTTCTCGCGGGTATGGAACTTAATTCCAGACTCTGGAATTGAGTCCCGTTGCAAGGGCACATCTCCGAAATGGATAAACAGATTTCGACGAGAACGCTGCGCTGTATGTCCATTATTTGTTCTGTGCGGGTTTGAATCCCGCACAGAACAAATATTAGTACCTATGGCCTACTGCTAGTTGTTCCGAGTCTGGAAGTCATGTGTACGTGAGTTAACATGTTTGTAAACGCACCCACTAGGTATACCTACAGGAGTTAATCCCAGTGTGAGCCAAAGATCAAAAACAAAAAAAATACAATGGTATGTGCGAGTCGAATTCGGGCACGAAGGGTTCCGTACCGTACGTAGCAAAAATAACGGCAAAAACGGCACGTTTGTTGTATGGGAGCTGGGACTGGACTTAATATTTTATTGTTTTTATTATTTGTTGTTATAGCGGCAACAGTAATACATCATCTGTGAAAATTTCAACTGTCTAGCTATCACGTTTCATGAGATACAGCCTGGTGACAGACGGACAGACAGACAGACAGACAGACGGACAGCCGAGTCTTAGTAATAGGGTCCCATTTTACCCTTTGGGTACAGAACCCAAAAAATACATAGTTAGTATTTAAAATACTCCTTATTCAATCAAATGACTGATTATTAATATTGACCTAATCACTATTAATTAAGATATAAATGATAGCTACAGCCCTCATAACTATTTTGTCATTATTTTGTTCTAGAACTGGGAGTTCCAATACTACAACAACAACCGGACGAACTCTTTCGCACACAGCGGAAGGCTGTTCATCCGTCCCTCTCTTTCTTCAGACCAGTTCGGAGAACACTTCCTCTCTTCTGGAACCTTGAACATTGAAGGAGGTGCACCCGCTGATAGGTGAGATCTATTTTTAAAACAAAAAATAGACATCTGCTAACCATACGAGTAGCTGCACCTATACTTGCTTCGACAATAAATCCTGGGTGGGTCGAGTGGAAGCAGGTTTTTCGACAGAAGTTAATGATGAAAACGGGGTCCATATTAATAATAATATAATATTCAAATCTACCGTGGTTCTAAAGGACTGAAGACTCTCGATTATGTTAATTAAATAAGCAGCAGCAGTAACTAAATTAACTAAGTGTTAAAAACATTTTTTTGCGATCTTGACTTGACCCATTTTCCAGAATTTAACGTGCACTCACTCATTTAAAAAATTCGATAGAAATTCCCAAGTCACAGGTAAAGAATACGCTACTATTTCGATGCGGGGAAGTCTCAAGTCCCACTCAGACAGGAAAACAAACATCACCTTGAATTAGCCCTAAACCGCAACGCGGGAAGTTGCTGGACCTGCGAAGTGCGCGCTAGATAAGTTGGCTAATCTCATCAACAATACAAATCTGACAAGCATCCGATAAACAGTCTTCGGGCACGCTTTTAATTAGGTAGTTGATTGAGATAAGACGTGAAGATAATCCTGTTGCCCGACTATCGATTTCTGATCGTAAACGTTTTTATAATTAAGCCTTTTTGTGATCATGCCGTGCATGCAAATGCTTACTTGATCTACTTATGACCCCTATCTATATCTATTTAATCCTCCAGACTGAATTTCGGTCACGGTGGCCAATCTCAGCAGAGATTAGCCAAGTACCTACGCAGGGGATACTATAGTGCACAAATGTGCCACAAACACATGTGCACATGGGTACTTTATCATCACAGAGTGACATTGTAAATATTTTATTTTTAGAACCATACTTTAAACAGTACCTAGTTCTCTAAGCTACTAAAACCCCAATGGTAACCCGAAGTGTAAACAATGGCCTCTTTTCCTTACATCCATCCATGATAAAACTATGAATGATAGAACAAAATAATGTAGAGACCTACCACAGCTTTGCAAAATACAATCATTATGTACAAAAAGTGTCGCAATAACGTCTAACTTATAGTTATTGCAATAAATATTTTTTTGTAATTTAATTACTCAATTTAAGCGCCGCTTCATGAAAATATTATGAATACAAAATGTACTTGTGTGTGATAAACACTATTTAGTATAAAAAACCGGGCAAGTGCGAGTCGAACTCGCGCACTGAGAGTTTCGTACAAACTTATCTATGAAAATAGTTCAATTCCCGAATTGAATTACGAAAATTTTCCAAATCGCAAAAAAAGATTTTTGTGACGCAACTACTTTACACTTCAGATTTTTTCCTATGCTTGTGTTATGAAACCTTACTTCATGCCAACGGAAGTTAACTCAGAAGTTTGTTTTTTTCACAGATTCAAGGGACCGCAGACCTGAGTATTTGGTTTTAATTTCAACTCGATATCTCCACGCGTTCCCGAGATAAAGGGTCTTGATAGACAGACGGACAAACTTCTCAGTTAACAAAAAAAAAGTTACGGCAGTTTATGTCGCAAAAAACGACGTGTATTTCGACACTCTCAAGGGAATCAAAATTCATCGGGTACCCGTTGACCTAGAATCCTGAAATTTGGTATGAAGCAAGGTCTCATAGCACAAGTATAGGAAAAAATCTGAAAACTGTAAATTTACAGTTGCGTCATAAAAAAAAAACAATTTTTGTGATTCGGAAAAATATTCGTAACTCGATTCGGGGATTGAACTTTTCAAGTCATGGAATTTTGGAATTTTTTATTCGATACGAGGAAGAAAAAAAAGAACAAAATGATTAACTTTTCTTCATTAAACAGTTTTTTCTAAATTATTTCAGATGTACGAACCCGCAATGGTGGGGTTGCGAGCGTACGGGAACTTTTGCAAACATTTTAAACCCAATCAAGAGCGCACGCGTTCGTACCGTCAACTCCTTCAGTTTCCGTTATGGCCGCGTTGAAGTTCGCGCCAAAATGCCCGCTGGAGATTGGCTATGGCCAGGTAAGCTGTTCTGAAACTCTGTGTCCTCTCTAAAGTAGGTATACAGTGAAACGGGTGAGCGTCAGAATGGCCGGTCAGCAGTCGTATGCAGCTTTGAAATTGTGCCTAAAAATTGCTTATTTCATGAGTTAAAAGAATTTAAACATTTCTGGTTGACCGGCGACTCTGACTTCAGAATGGCCGGTCAACCTCTGTAAAGTAGTAGCTATGTGGAATTACTGAAATGTACATGGCCAAAAAATGCCATTTCACAATTCATAAGTGTAGACCCTATTTATTTTTTCTATAAGCTATTAAATCTAGCTACGACTTACGAGCTCAAAAGCCCCTGCGCCTGTTAAAAATATGAGAGCAACGTGAGTGATGTGTAAAAAATAATAAGATACCTATTATTACTCGTTGCTTTATTTTCTGTAATAAACAATTTTTTTTACAAAAAAAAATTCCAACGAGGAATGATACCTTATCAAAAACTTCAACACGTCACTTTAATCCCATATTTTTAACAGGGGCCTTCAAACTCGTGGCTAACTTATAGAAATAATAAACAGGGCCTAGGCTTAAAAATTGAGAAATAAGCAATCGGTAAGCAAGCCCATGAAAAATTTCAGTATTAGTTATTAACTTGTTTTAGTAGTAGTTACAAACAAGTCAACTTGTTTTAAAGGACAATGAATATGAGCTTGTAAAATTTGTTCCGCCTGCTGTTAGTCAAATTGGCCACTATAAAGCACACTGTTGGCGTAGAAATATATGGCAATGCTACGAAGATATAAGTGCAAGAATCACACAAAGTACCAACAATAAAGTGATTCCATATTGTATTATTTATGTCAGGAAATAGGTGTCAAATAATTTATTAGCACAAATAAATAAAAATAATTGTTATATGTATTAAAAAAAAATGTTTATTACAGAAAATAAAGCAACGAGTAATTTCTTTATTTCTCCCATATTTTTAACAGGAGCAGGGGCTTTTAAGCACGTAAGTCGTAGCTAGAAATAATAACTTAAAGAAAGAATTAACAGGATCTACTTATAAATTGTGAAATAAGCAATTGATAAGCAATTTTTAGGCACAATTTCAAAGCTAAATAAATACGACCATTGACTGGTCATTCTGACGTTTACTGTAGAGGAAGGCGCAGAAGGCGGGCTAATATATCATTACCATTAGGTACGCTGTGCCTTCTCTTAAGATTCATTAAGTATGTGGTTTACGAGAATAAGCTCTGGCCGTGAAAAGCACAGAACCAGTCGTAACATCGAAGCTTAGGGCAAACCTATGCCTATATACGTATCTGAAATTCTTAAAATGTAGTTGCCTATCTCTTAGATTTTTACCACGTTCGAGATCTAAAAGTCGAAAATATTCATCTTGTTTTGTTTTTGTAGCTATCTGGTTGATGCCAGCGTACAACACATACGGCACCTGGCCCGCATCCGGAGAGATCGACCTGGTGGAGTCTCGAGGCAACCGCGGCATGACATTGAACGGTGTTCATATCGGTACACAGGTATGTGTTCACTCAAAATATGGAATTTTCTCCTTGTTCAATACAGTTTCAAAGGTGTGGTGAAGATCATTCAGATCCCAACAAATCGGTCTGACGTGTCCTAGCCGTTGTGCCTGGCCGATTTCTAAATTTTAACAACTCCTCTTCTTCTTCAGCCTCTTTTTAATTTCGAAAATATACAAACTGAATCTATTCCAACAGGAAGCCGGCTCAACCTTACACTATGGGCCTTATCCTTCTCTGAATGCTTGGGAGCGCGCTCACTGGATCAGGAGGAACTCAGCTGGTTACAATAACAACTTCCACCGCTACCAACTTGAATGGACACCAGGTATATTTAATACTAAGTCTTAGCAGCGGCTTCACCCGCGTGAATATCTAAAATTATCCTACAGGAACTTATTACTAGGATAAAAAATGCTCTTATACTTGTCCAGGTCATGGTCTACTCGTGTCACAAGTTTCATCCAAATCCGTTTAGCTTTTGAGGCGTGATTGTTTAACAAACATCCAGAATTTAACATTATTTTATAATTTTAGTAGAACTATTAGGAGAATTAACCACTTTGTATGGCAATATATAACAGGAGTTAATCTTTGCAGATTTCTTGAGGTTCAGCATTGATGACTTAGAGCTTGGACGTGTGACACCCGGCAACGGCGGTTTCTGGCAATTCGGCGGCTTCAACAGCAACCCTAACATCGAGAACCCATGGAGATTCGGAAGCAAGATGGCTCCTTTTGACCAGAAGGTACAAATTTATTCTTCTCCGACTTGTATTAGTTGGGCCTAGTGGAAGGCCAGGTTAATTGCAGCATTAGTGGGATTCATGTTCGTTGTGAAACTTACTAAGTGGTTACACAATAGTTTGGTATGTGTGTGTGGTAAATAATGTCTTTATGACACACAGCAGGTCTATGAAGGTGCTCGGTTAATTTATTTGATCTATTTGAGTTCATATATTCTTTTTTAAGGTGGGAAATCATCCATGATTCTCCTGCCCTTGGGCGGAGCGTCAAGATTCATTCATTCGTCAGACTTTTACTGACTAAAACCCACTCGTTTGTTCCTTCTTTGCCTTGCGTTCCAGGACCCCGGGGGTTCATTTTCACTTAATGGGTTAATGGCCCCAGTAAGCTTCGACCCCGCTTCGACCCTGCTGGGCGTCTACGATTTGCTGACATTTCCTTGAGGCGCGCGTGAAACACTACGCGCCGTCGACGACTTGGACTCGCTCCGGACGGTTACAGGACGACCGGACGGCGTGCTACCTATTGCTCGCCGTCCGCGAGTTCATATATCTAAGTATTTCATAAAGCTTGTGGCGTCCCACATAATATTACAGTACTATGTGTAGGACCCACCTTTTGAAACATATTTAGTCTGTGGTATAACAAAAGTTTCCTGTCTATGGTTTTACTACTGACACTTCATCAGACCTCACTTTTTGGCGGTCAGGACGAATATATAATTTGCTCGATAATACCGACTTTTATTTCAAGTAAGAATAAAGATTACTACTTAGTTAAGGTACTAAGATTAAACGGCGCAAAACGCCAAAAGCTGTTTCCTGTTTTCAAACTTTTATATTCCGAAGCGGCTCTTTATTTAATGTATTTTTTATTCATTTCAGTTCTACTTGATCATGAACGTGGCTGTCGGCGGTACAAATGGATTCTTCCCTGACGGTGTCAGCAACCCTTCCCCCAAGCCCTGGTGGAACGGATCACCGACGGTAAGTAATGCCTTTATAAGTTTAAATGGAAGTGGACAAACAGCAGTGTATACAGATACCATTGTATACAGAGTGAAACAGAATCATCATTAAACTAAGATTTACATTTAACACCTTGTGAAGGTACCTAACTATTTTGCATTATTTATCATCCCCAGGCCCCACGTGATTTCTGGAATGCAAGAGGGCAATGGTTGCCCACCTGGAACCTGAACACCAATGACGGACAAGATGCCTCCTTACAAGTCGACTACGTTCGAATTTGGGCTTTGTAATCGAACATCTAGGTGCCTTAGCTTAAGTCAAAATGTGGATTCCTGAATAAAATACCCAACTTTGTACAAAAATGACGAAATTACAATATGTACATCGTTTTTCTTTTGTAGAATATTGCAATTCATTTTGTTTACATATAACAAAAGAACATGGCGGCGTCTAGTTCTTGTTTCTTTCTATTATATTTAAAATTTTGTATACCTACTTGAATAAATAATTCGTCATAATTTCAAACCATCATCACCACTAACTTAATTTGATTTTTAAGTGACCATTTGTTTGAAAAAAGCTTCGCTCGATCTGTGCATTTAACCAGTGTCAAATTAAGAAAGTATTTAGTTCTGATAGCATTGAGTTACTTCGAGTTCCATTAGAATGAAATAAAAATTAAAATAATCAAAGAACTTCACTCCAAAAAATCTCGCCAAAAACTTCCAACAACAGACTTAGTTGTTGCATTTAGCCAGAAATACCACTGGCTAAATGCTTGTGTCAAAAGAAGTAAAAAAAGAAGAATATGTTCTCAGACATACAAAGGTGACTGGCTAGATTAAATCCCTCACTGCATTCAGTCCCTCACTTCGCTCGTGAATTAAACTCTTAACTTCTAACTTGTGTATACACTGGGATAAGGATTCCAGAGATACAATACTGGTATCTAACTGCATTTGGTTAGACTGGAACCCGATCCCAACGTTGTAGTTGGGAAAAACTACGACAAAAAAAACTTCATTGAAAGCTTATGTAAAATCAAACGTGTCTAATTAAAATTAAGTCTTCGAGTTCCAAGTCACGTGTCGAGTGCTTATATTCTTTTCGAGACTCGGTTTTGACTCTAGTATAGTCTAGAGAGACCTCACGTAAAAAGAGTATTTTTGGATTATCGTAAATAAAACTCTCTCTTTCGATATTCTTAGCAATTTTATCCACACAATGGAATGATACAAGATAAAAAGATCATACCATAATCAGTCCATATGATAGAATCGTGGGCTCATATACTGCGCAGGTTTGTTACTTGAAAGCGGTGTTGACGTGGCCATAATGTAGGGTGGGAGACGCCGCTTGTCCGTGAACGGACTCACTCTTGAATAATACCGCCGTTCTATCACCTTAAAGAAATCGGAAGTTGATATGCATTGGATTTTTTTTTTCAATTTAAAAGTCTGAAGGAACATTTTTTTACACTCATAAAAATACGTACTTTATCAAAGAATCTAGTTAACTTAACAGAGTTGCTTGTGCCAGCAGCTAACGATCTGGAAATGTAAATAAGAACATAATCGTTTATTAAAATATATTTAGATACCAAATGGAAAAACAGCTATAGGTACTCTATTCGCGATAGCATTAGACAGAAGTTAAAAAAGGTTGTTTTAGGGTACACTTTGTAATCAAAGTATATGTATATTGTGCTTTATTACAGTTAAGATTGATACTGAATTTATTATAATCAACCTATATACTAACTGTAATAAGTACTTAAATAAATTCATTTGAACTATCCATCTTCTGAATTTATGAGGCGTTTAATTAAATAAATTATTTAGTTCTAACTTATAATACTAATGTCCATGTTAAAAACCTAAAAGAAGCAGGGGTTGTCAGTACCTGGAACGTTTTTATTATACTATATAATATAGTTATTTCTATTTGTATGAATGTTAAATAAATATCTTGTTGCCTTGTATTGTGTACAATTCATATGTTTTGTAAAGAGGAAATTTGTTGATAAGCTATTTAAAAAAAAAATTGTATTTTATTAAAATAGCTAAGTATGTTGATTTAAAAAAAAAACCATTTCATTTACCTATCTAAGTTTTTAGTACTTACAATAATCAAATTTATCTAAGTAGGTAATGTTAAAATTTTATATTGAAACCATTATTTATTAAAATTGTTTGAATTTATCTCGAAAAATAAATGTTGCGCACACCTGCTTCTATGAACCACTTTTGTCTAATGCAGAAGTGAATGGAAAATAAATACCTATAAAAAATAGTTAAAAATTACAACTCACAATGATGTCACGACATCCTTTTTTAACCGACTTCCAAAAAAAGGAGGAGATAATCAATTTGGTTGTATTTTTTTAATTGACTTCCAGAAAAAGGAGGAGGTTATCAATTCGGTTGTTTTTTTTTTTATTGAAGTGAAAACTTCTTTAGCGGCGTTGTACACTTTTTTTTGTAATGGGTAAAAAATGTTAAACTCGCGTCAGAGGACACGTGACCTGATCGAAAATTCGTAAGACGGATGTGACAGCGTGCCACGCGCATCCATGGATGGTGACAGCTGATGGCTCGATCGTCTGTGTAGTGGCCACACTGTTGTTTATTCGTGAAATTCGTGTATATAAAGTGTTTAAAATTAAAAAAATTAATTAATTTAATTTAAAAAAATTGGAAAAAGCTTTGATGAATTGCCAATGATTTTGAGTGGAGATTTCAACATAAACTTTGCAGACGATAAAAATCAACTATTAATTGAATTTTTAAATAATGAATTTGGTTTAACTATGTCAAATGATCGCCATCTTAGCACAACGAAATATAAAACTGCTATTGATGCGGTCTTTATTAGACATTTAAATAGGTTCGAATCAAAACTGTTCGTTTCTTACTTCAGCTATAAACCGATCGTATCAGTTTTAGAGATTGGCGATGATGGTTCTGGTAATAATGATAGTGAAAAAGTCGTCGAAATTATGGATGGAAGTTGATTTTTCTGAGGGATAAACTTTTTAATGTAATATAAATTGTCATGTTTGTGTACGATAGCGCAATAAATAAATATTGTATTCTACCACATAAAAGATAGTACTTTTATTCTGATAATTAAAGCAATTCGTGCAAAATTATTCCATAACCATTCCAAAATATCCAAAACGCACAACGTTAATACTTAAGTTTTCACTTCTGCCGGCACTCCTAGAGTGCAACCCGTAATTTTTTTATGTTTGTTACCTCAGAACTCCGTCTTTTAGGGACCGATTTGCAATTTTTTTTTCCCCCTTAAAGGATATTGCTTCCAAATTGGTCCCATTTTTTTCAAAATCCAGTTCTGATTATGGGATTCATAGGGAATCGAGGGAAAATACACGGTGTCTTTGACATCCACGCACAAACGAATACCATGGATCCAGTACATTATTCTGGACCCCCAGTGGTGGAATTTTACGTCGTCTTTTTCTTAGTTTAAAAAATCTGTACTTTTTAATTTTAAACTGTGTAAAATAGTTATTCTAACCAACCCCAATGATATTTTTAGTAAAAAAAAAAACAAAAAAAATATTTTGAATTACGATAAAAGACTTTTTACAAAAAAAAACCGACTTCACTACAAAAAGCAGTAAACGATCAAAATAACTTTAATTTCGGTAGTGGGTATTTCTCGGTATTGTTTGTTCGACTTCCGAAATTAAAGTTATTTTGATCGTGTTTTTTTTTTTAATGAAGTCGATAATTTTTTTTTTTGTATAAAATTTTGTCTAAGGCTTAACTTGTAATGTTTATTTAGGACAAATCTTACAAATGAATTTTAAAACTCTGGTAAATTATAAAATACTTATCAGTTGCTGACATTTTACAGACATGCTAAGTGATATCATTCTAAATCCAATATGGCGGACTTTTTAAAGATGTATAATTGTCGTGGCCAGATCTTAGAAATTGATCACTTCATGATGTGACCGGCCATATAATGAAATGGCCAGATCGTTTAAACGTCAACGTTTGATTATTTATTTCAATCCACGTTGGGCCATATCATTAATTTAGGATTAATGGACTTACAATAATTATTACTAGAAATATTTAAACCGAAATATATAAACCGATCGTATCAGTTTTAGAGATTGGCGATGATGGTTCTGGTAATAATGATAGTGAAAAAGTCGTCGAAATTATGGATGGAAGTTGATTTTTCTGAGGGATAAACTTTTTAATGTAATATAAATTGTCATGTTTGTGTACGATAGCGCAATAAATAAATATTGTATTCTACCACATAAAAGATAGTACTTTTATTCTGATAATTAAAGCAATTCGTGCAAAATTATTCCATAACCATTCCAAAATATCCAAAACGCACAACGTTAATACTTAAGTTTTCACTTCTGCCGGCACTCCTAGAGTGCAACCCGTAATTTTTTTATGTTTGTTACCTCAGAACTCCGTCTTTTAGGGACCGATTTGCAATTTTTTTTTCCCCCTTAAAGGATATTGCTTCCAAATTGGTCCCATTTTTTTCAAAATCCAGTTCTGATTATGGGATTCATAGGGAATCGAGGGAAAATACACGGTGTCTTTGACATCCACGCACAAACGAATACCATGGATCCAGTACATTATTCTGGACCCCCAGTGGTGGAATTTTACGTCGTCTTTTTCTTAGTTTAAAAAATCTGTACTTTTTAATTTTAAACTGTGTAAAATAGTTATTCTAACCAACCCCAATGATATTTTTAGTAAAAAAAAAAACAAAAAAAATATTTTGAATTACGATAAAAGACTTTTTACAAAAAAAAACCGACTTCACTACAAAAAGCAGTAAACGATCAAAATAACTTTAATTTCGGTAGTGGGTATTTCTCGGTATTGTTTGTTCGACTTCCGAAATTAAAGTTATTTTGATCGTGTTTTTTTTTTTAATGAAGTCGATAATTTTTTTTTTTGTATAAAATTTTGTCTAAGGCTTAACTTGTAATGTTTATTTAGGACAAATCTTACAAATGAATTTTAAAACTCTGGTAAATTATAAAATACTTATCAGTTGCTGACATTTTACAGACATGCTAAGTGATATCATTCTAAATCCAATATGGCGGACTTTTTAAAGATGTATAATTGTCGTGGCCAGATCTTAGAAATTGATCACTTCATGATGTGACCGGCCATATAATGAAATGGCCAGATCGTTTAAACGTCAACGTTTGATTATTTATTTCAATCCACGTTGGGCCATATCATTAATTTAGGATTAATGGACTTACAATAATTATTACTAGAAATATTTAATATTTCTAGTAATAATTGAATAGATTAAGGGACTTGTGGCACCTTGACTCGGACAGGTTAGGTTAGGAGAAGCCATTGGATCGCCTTCGTGGTTACTTTTTTTTTAACCACCCAGAAAAGCATATTTTAGTACACAATTAGTGTTTGTTTTTATGGAACAGGGGCATACTTTGTAGTAGAAAACACAAATAAAATAAGAAACAATTAAATGGGTAGTATTTTTAATTTTTCAATTAAAATCGTATATAATGTCGTTGGCAAAACTGTACCATACTGCATTGAGACTGCTGATTGACTGCAGGCTCATATATTTTTTTTAAATTGTTGTAAACCAGTGATTGACTGCGTTCCCACCTGATGGTAAGCAGTGATGCAATCATTGATGGCGAGGCGCACTAGTTTATTAAGAGCTTATTCACTCTAGCCTTGAAGGCACCTAAATTATAGATATTAGTTAGATCAAATAACGCAGCTTTGTATCGTAATTATATTTCATTATAGGTACTTTTATTTTATCATCCATTTGAAAATTGTTATTTGCTTATACGCGGGGCATACTGAAAGTTTCTGTATCTGGCCACTTACAACAAAGGAATGAAAAAACAATTATAAGAATTCGAAAATGGAACTCTTTGCGAGCATGTTACTTTTTAATTTGCGAAACTGTCATTTGTTTTTTCATTGTGGCGTCCTTTCGAAGATTGTGTGTCGCTGAATGAATTTAACTCGTGAACATTTTCGTTCAATGATTTTTTTATGATTTTCGTTGTGGCTTAAGTCAACAAGAGAGTTTCCAGAGACTTTAATTGGTATTTGGTGACGAAGCACCATGTCGCAGCTCTGTGTATTCGTGGTTTGGAGAATATCGACGTGGACGTAATCATCTCTATGACGAGGTACATGAAGGTCGGCTGGCGACTGCGGTTACAGACTCGAAAATTGACACCGTACGACAACTTATTGAAACTGACAAAATTTTTTTTAGATTTGACTTGCCCATATCATGATGTGGCCAGCGGACAAGGTTCTATATCAAGAAGCGCCACCATTTCATGATGTGGTTGATCATATCATGAACTGATCAATTTTAAGATTATTATTTTTTTGTAGGTGGTAAAATCATCCAATGACATCCCCCGCTCTTGGGCGGAGCGTGAGGGCGTGTCAGACTTTCACTGACTAAAAACCCACTCCTACCCTATATATCTATGTATCCTATGTTCTTCTTTGCCTTGCATTCCAGGCCCCGGGTTTTCTTTTAAGAAGCGAGCCCATGGCTCTAGTAAGCTTTGACCCTACTGGACCCTACGGTTTTGCTGACATCTCCTTGAGGGGCTCGTGGAACACTACGCGCCGTCGACGACTCGATGGTTTGGTCCTGACGGTTACCAAACGGCCGGTCGGGGAACTACTCATTGCTCGCCATCCGCAAGCCTACTCCTAAGGTGGCTGGAAATCGGGGTCGGGATCCCGACGCCTTTCCTCCTCGCTCCGGACCATGGCCTGTACCAGGGCCCGACCGCCAATTTTTCGTAATCGTATCAACAAACCCTTTTGATTGATACGCATAGGTATCATAGAAGTCCAAAAAAAATACTAGTCCGCCATCTTTACGTGTCCGCCTTATTGGATTTAGAAGGACGTCACTTAGCTAAATATGCATTGTTTTAAAATTCATTTGTAAGTTTTGACCTGAGCAATCTAAGATTCATCAAACATTTTTCATACAAGTTAAAAGAAAGCTTGTAATAAAACGACCTCATAGAATCAGATTAATATGAAATTACTTACCTCGCTTGATGACAGTTAACAAATATTTCATCAGCGCCGCATTGCTCAGCTATACTGCTAGCTAGCCTTCTAAACTGGTTCTTTCTTTGTTTCTCTTCTGCCAGGTCGAACTTAGTTCCAATTACTAATATAGGAATCTAAAATTTAAGGTTAAGGCAAATGTATAAAGGTAAACTTTGAAAAAAATCAATAGGTACTTTTTCAATAGTTTTAAAAACAAAAAAACCGGCCAAGTGCGAGTCGGACTCGCCCATGGAGGGTTCCGTAGCAGCAAGTAACATAATAATAATCTTTGTATCAGGTTCATATTTGGCTTGCGCAAGTATGACCACGTTTCTGAATTTCGTACTTCGGTTTACGATTTATGACGTACTAAAAAAAAACTACTGACCAGATCTCGTTCAAACCAATTTTCGTTGGCAGTTTTTATAGTAATGTACATCATATATTTTTTTTAGTTTTATCATTCTCTTATTTTAGAAGTTAGAGGGGGGGGGACACACATTTTACCACTTTGGAAGTGTCTCTCGCGCAAACTATTCAGTTTAGAAAAAAATGATATTAGAAACCTCAGTATCATTTTTGAAGACCTATCCATAGATACCCCACACGCATGGGTTTGATGAAAAAAAAATTTTTGAGTTTCAGTTCTAAGTATGGGGACCCCCAAAATTTATTGCTTTTTTTCTATTTTTGTATGAAAATCTTAATGCGGTTCACAGAATACATCTACTTACAAAGTTTCAACAGTATAGCTCTTATAGTTTCGGAAAAAAGTGGCTGTGACATACGGACGGACAGACGGACAGACAGACAGACAGACAGACAGACAGACAGACATGACGAATCTATAAGGGTTCCGTTTTTTGCCATTTGGCTACGGAACCCTAAAAATGCCCGTAGATTTAAGTTAGTGTAAAAGTTTTGTTACTAATTTGGTGTACAATAAAGTTTATTCTATTCTATTCTATTCTATGCAAAATGCGGAAATCAGTGTTTCTGGTTTTATTTCTTCGATGTTTGAAACCGCCTTCCGAAATTAAAGTTATTTTGTACTTTTTAGTTTTTTGTATTGAAGTCGGTTGTATTTTTGAAAAGTTTCTTACAGTTTTTAGTAAGGTACTTGTAGAATATAACCATTACAAATATGCCTTTAAAAGAAGAATTCCCTCAATTTATATGGAAGAGAAAACCCCGCAAAATTCCTGCAAGAAACGCAAGTTGTCGCTTACGATGTTCTTCCTAAAAAGGCTCGAATTTGCGATCATTTCGAGCGTTTTGATGGAGTGACTCACCTGTGTAGAACCAAGGAATTGCTCCGGATCTACATCTACATGAGGCATAGGATTTGAACTGTCTTGATTCAGAATCTCCGACAGCCATTTTTGTAAATTAACTTGACTTTTTCTATTAGTTAAATCGTGCACCAAAATAATACCTGAAAATATTTGAAATTATTTAAAAATCTTGGTTTGATCTCTTTTAATAATAAAGCCAATTTATGTTTTATGCTCGTTATCCTCGGCTATTATATCGTATCTAGCTAGCTAGGTACAAAAGCAGACTAATTGCGTATTACCAGTATTACACAAATCCGTGCGTATTAATTGTGTTTTACGATGTATTATATTATACGAGTAGCCGAATTTTTAAACATGAAGCAATGGATCTGGGATTCCTTTCGATCGTAAAAGACGCGATAAAAGAAAGGCACCAGCAGCACTCATTATTCATTTTTCCATATCATATTATCAATAGATGAAGCGGAGTCTCGATTTCTCGAAAACAACACGAGAACTCGACACTTGATTTACATAGTACACAAAGGCTATATTTAGACATTATTGATTTTGTGCTTTCATAAGTAGGGAAGTATCTAGCCTCTTTGGCACAAATATTTTCCATTCGAATACATGCCGTTGTGAAATATCTTTGCTTTTCTGGTTATGGCTAATATTGACAGTCTACAGCTAGCTTTACGGTTAAGGGTGAATATTTTTCCAAGCAGTGGGTAAGACAATGATGATCAGAAATATTTAAACTCCAGTATCCATAAACACACCATGCGTAGGCTGATAAAATACGTTCCTAGTATTTCTGTGACCGTTTGAGCCTCCGACGTCCCACAGCTCCACAAAAAATGTGTTTTGCGCCTGTGTGCCCTCCTTGTACCTGTGGAGCTTGACCTCGACGGAACACCCCACGGTCCATCCCGGTGATAATAATGGCTTATTGTGTGCGATCAAATACGTGAGCGACGTTTTTCCTACACCTAAAACAAAAAACAAATTCAAAAATAGATTGGTTGACATATAAACAAAGGAAGCATGGGATCCAAGATTTGCCGTGCTATGTCGTATCCTAAAGCCCGATAGAGAGGATAACTCAGCATTTGTCAGAAAAGGATGATAATAATATATGGACATAAAAACGTACTTAAATGGCTGGGCTCATATTTTTACCCGATTGCAAGAAGGGTCATGTTTTTCAACTTTCGTCTTCACAACTTGATTCAGGTGTAAACAATACGGAAATAGGTCTACATGTCGAATACCTATGTTTTATACCCCAGGGGCAGACGAACAGTTATGTCGGCGAATCGTTCGCCGGTGAAAGGTTCTATTGATGTAATTTTTAAAAGTGATTCGTTCTGTCAAAAAAGGCCAATTTCATAGGCGATCTAACACGTGGCTCGCGTTGAAACTTTTTCCTATCGAAATTAAAGACCAGAAATAATAAAAGCCTTTTTATGAATTATTGCTTGCGCAGTAAGTAATTCTTTTTAGGAGTCATAATCATAATATAATATACTTACAATGCGTATTGCGTAATATTTTTGAAGCAAGGCTAAACTGATAACACGTCAGGAACTATCTTTAATGTGTTTCCTGTTGTAATTTATTAGAACGAACAATCACAGTGCGTAAGCTGTTGCTATCTACATTCTAGGAATATGGGTAGCCAAGTAGGTAATTCGACGGTTTTGCATCATATAAGTAGGTAATCATAATAATAGTATGCTTACCTGCAGTAGGTATATAGTATTTTTTTTACAAAGCAAAATGTTTTTATAAAATATATTGAAAAAAAAAAATAACAGCCTGTAGAATGTTTATGTTGGTATGGAATGTTTTGGGTTATCTCACCAAAACCAACAAGTCCCTAAGTTTATAGGAAATAGGTCTACATGTCGAATACCTATGTTTTATACTCCAGAGGCAGCCGAACAGTTATGTCGGCAAGTCGTTCGACGGTGAAAGGTTCTTTCGACGAAATTTTCAAAAGTGAAACTTTCTGTCGGCAAAACGTTCGTCATTGGATCGTTGTATCGGTGAAAAAATTAAAAGTGATTCGTTCTGTCGGTGAACTGTTCAACGGCGAAACGAATGTCGGAGAAATGTTTTAGAATCGGAATCCTGTCACCTTATAGCATTAAACCAAACCCTGTCACACAGATTACCAGGCACAGACTGTATTTTTATTTTAAAATAAGGTCCTTTGAAAAAAAATAAAAATACTAAAATAAAATTAAAAGATCCGTGACGCTAAAAGTACTATATCTGTCTTCAAGAAGCTAGTCAAAGAACCATTACCTCTCTACCATCTCGTAAAATTATATTTTATAGATATCTATTTTTATAATTTAGTTTATGTATTGTACCTATCTATTTATGTGTTTTATATGCTGTTATTGATATTTACAATTATGTTTTATATGATTTAATTTAGATAATATACCTAGTATATTTTTAATTTTCTAACTTATTTGTATACACTGTGTCTACATCTCTCACCCAAATCTCCTGTCGCAGGTCTGCTGGAAGAAATTTCATTTGAAATAAGCAGTACGTTTGTGCTTTTCTATCTGCTTTTGTTCTTTTCATTTTTAAGTATTTTTGTGTAAATAAACAAATAAATAAAGAGAAGCAGCAAAAGAAAATAATTAAAAACTGAAAACTGGTCGTTATGGTGTGGTGTGGAGGTAGTTATGTTTAGGGTGGTACTTATAGTGAGGTGTGGAGGTAGTTATGTATGTGGTGGTAGTTATGGTGCGGTGTGTAGAGGACGATATGGTTTGTCTCAAAAACTTAACTTATCTCAGAATACTCAGCAAATTTTCATTTCTGTCATAGTCATGCTTTAGTATGTGGTAAGAACTTGCTTATAGCTTCAGTAAGATGGTATATTTTTAAAGTAGAATTAATTTTATTATACACCCCTATTTTTTATATACTTAGTACAAAAAAAAAATGCGGCTCTATCTGTACCTCTTACTGATCATATTTTTGTAGTCAAAAGTAAAAAAAAAGAAATGCCAAAATTGTCCACGAAAATTTGTCATGTGTCATAATTGGTAAATTCATAATTGAATCAATAACAATTGCTATGAATTATTGATTCAATACTAGAAAATACTACGCACACTGTTTTTCCATTTTCATCGTCATTTATTCATTCATAATCAAGTCTGTACAATAATTCCATAAATTGAGTGACATTTTGGGATATAAACAAACACTAATAATTTTGTTGTTTATGAATATTACTTGAGACTTTACTTAAATAAAAACAAGACCTTTTCTAATAAGCCCTTTAAGTATTTGTACCAATTAAAAACTAGTGGTGTATATACAGGATGTTTGGTGCATCGTGTGCCTAATTGAAATGGTCGACCGGAGGGGCCATCTGCTATCCTTTCAGACCCCTAAACACTTCTCATGCCCAGTGGATTTTTTTTCATCGACTTTTTATAGTTTTATGAAAATAAGGCCCAAATTTTTCATTCATATGCAAATTTAAAAAAATATATATGGCGTTGACTCTGAATTTTTATTTTATCTAGATGTGTATTGTATTAGAGTACTTTTAAATTTAAAATTAGTGACATTAGCTATCTAGTTTTTTTTTTTTAATTTACTTGCAAAGTTTTGGACTTAAATTAAAGCTGTCCGTGGTTTTACTAGAAATGAAAAAAAAATTAAATTGCATTTTAAACATTTATTTCATAATTTTTACAAATCCTGCTTAAATTGTTGGCCTTTGTTGTGAATGCAGGCCCATCTGTTTTGTATTTCGATAGTTGTTGTACGAAGTCGTATTTCCTCCTACGATGCACCAAACAGCCTGTATATAACTGCCAAGGAAACAGTAGTTGCGTTGCGAGAGACTACTTTTACACCGTTTGGAAGCATACATTAGTTTTAATTCTTTTATAAGCGTTTAAATCTGGGTTGTACTCAAGTTGAGTATGTTTCCGTAATATTGTTTCCTTTATTGTTGGTCGTCCCCACCGCGTCGTCCGCACTGAGTACGAGTCGAGAGGGAAAAAATGTTTCGTTCTTTCCCAGTGGTGACGATTGAAACTTTTTATTTCCCACTCGTTCCACTATAGACTGAGAGTCAAAATGCAGTACTGGTGATTTTCGAACAATTTTAGTTGTTCGCTACCAATTCCAAGAAGTTCAAGCTTCTTTAACAAGTGTCAGACTTTAACTGACTAAAACCCACACATGTTTCTTCAGTTGCCATTTGCGTTCAAGGGCCAACTGGGGTAGCTCTTACGGACAACCCTGCAGTAATAGCGGGAATCGGCCCCAGTGGGCCCCGTCCGATTTGCTGACATCTCTTTATGACGCGCGTGGACTCGCGTTTGATCTCTACCAGCATATGTTATAGCAATGGGTAGCTCACTGGCCGCAAACCCGCGTCTACGGTGACCGGGTATCCAGTGGCGTGCCTAGGGTTTCAAAATAAGGCAAGCCCAATAAAATTTTAACCGATTTCAAAAAAAGAAAGTTCAGTTTTCAACTGAGTATGTAGGTACCTACGTATGTATCATCGCAATTTTCTCATAAACTACTGATTAGGTACAATAAATTAAAAGCCCAAAAAACAGTCATGAATTTCATTTTTATAATTATATCTGAGAATCAAGCACAGTTGTTTTCTATGACTAACATCGGGGGTTTCGTCAATAATAATTGAAACAAATTTTGTTTGCCTAACTTCGTAATCGATGCAAGTTTGCATCACATCGGCTACGGAATGAATAATATCGTTTTGAATTTTGTTAGATAAATAACTCGGCCCCGGTTTGTCACTTTCCTGATGCTGCTTATGCTTTTCTAAAACGACATCGTATTTTGAAATTAACGAGACCAGTTCTAAAAAATTGCCTTTATTTTTGAATATTTAATTTCGTTATTTTAAAAAGTCGCTAGTTTTTATTGTTGCTAAATCTTAAAAAAAGTCTCCAAACTCGTTAAAAATCTCCAAGATCTCACAACGTCGCTAAAACGGCAACACTGCAGAGTTGGCAAGGTGACAAGGTCACGCATACGCGAGCAACCGGAGCAACTTCATACGAATGCCCGGCTTAAATCTTCCATACTGATCGATTTGTAGACGCATAAGGTCCTAACTCGTTATACGGCACATCGCTATAAGTGCGAAAGTGACAGAGATAGTATTTGAAAGCCCGGTAAAAGCCGGTACGTGTAAGCGAGATAGATATAGCTCTCGCGTAGATGCTGCTAATGCGAAACTCTGCGCGCGCTGTGGTGTAGTAGTGTGGCATAGGTAGATACTTTGTGTTATTTTGATAAGAATTAAAGCGCGCGAACTTTTAAATAGTTCGGGTTTGATATTGATTCTCTATCGAGCATTTTAGTAAGGCATGCCTGGCTTTTCTGCTTGTATGAAGGTACCGCCACTGCGGGTATCGGCCTGCGATAGGCGTGTGTAACTCTTTACTGAACCGACTCACTGTTCCGAAACATTTTAGTGTTCCGAAAGATTTGAAAGTCAGTAATGTTTTAAATGCATCATTTGGAACAATTGGAACACTAAAACACTCTTTACTTAGTGACCTGCAGTCTTTTTAAAATTCAAATTAACACGTAAATAGTGTAAAATGTACCTACTCGTAATCAATAACCTGAACTAAAAACATCTGCTTAAAATTATTCTTAAATCACAATTCAATTAAATAAAACTGTTAGTAGCGTCAGTGTCTGTGTTTGTATCTTTTGAGCCGTTGTTCCAAATGATACATATCTTCTAACATTTCTCTGTCTTAGTGTGATTATGACGTGACGTAACAAATCGTGATGTACCGTTTGTATCTTATGAGCCAATGTTCCAAATGTTCCATTTGTATCTTTTGAACCGATGTTCCAAATGTTCCGTTTGTATCTTACGAGCCAATGTTCCAAATGTTCCATTTGTATCTTTTGAACCGATGTTCCAAATGTTCCGTTTGTATCTTTTGAGCCGATGTTCCAAATGTTCCATTTGTATCTTTCGAGCCGATGTTCCAAATGTTCCTTTTGTATCTTTTGAGCCGATGTTCCAAATGTTCCGTTTGTAACTTTTGAGCCGATGTTCCAAATGATACATATCACTGTTCCGAGACATTTCAGTGATTCAGATGCAGATGTTCCAATCGCAAAGATGAAACACTTTGCCCACGCCTACCCTGCGACTCCCGAAGTTCGGAGCACTCTGGGCGTCTCCTGCGGCGCGGTGGTGACAGGGGCGTGAGGATGCCTTCTCACTCACGGTTTTCGCCATCTCTTTCGCTCGCATTAATAGTGTTAAAACACGCTCCAATCTATCTAGTACGACAGACCAAACCGGCCGGACTAAATCCTATCTCGCAATAGACGAACAATAATAAAAAATATATCGCAAAAATCATATTATTCAATCCATTGTCGATCGATTTAAAAAAAAATCGAGTTTCTTGACATATAAAATCGATTCTTCGACTAATAGATCTTAAATCGCCATCATGCCCTACACTTAATGTCGCACGCAAAGCAACTGTCCGATCCGGTCGTCGTCGAGGCAGACTTCCACCTTGTCCTCCGGGTGATCTGCACAATAATGACACTCGGGCATTTTCTCCCGCCGAACCCAAAACTGGAGTTTATTTGAACTTATAATTCAAAGTCAATCCGAAGATATCACAGTTTAAAATAACCCGTTTAAAAAAGGCCAATTTCATAGGCGAGGACTTAATAAGTACGTGGCTCGAGTTGAAACTGTTTCCTATCGAAACTAAAGATCAGAAATAATAAAAGCCTTTCTATGAATTATTGCTTGCGCAGTAATTCTTTTTAAGAATCTTAATCATAAATAGGTATATAGAATGCTTATTGCGTAATATTGTTGAAGCAAGGCTAAACTGATAACACGTCAGGAACTATCCTAATGTGTTTGCTGGTACCTATGTTTTATTATAACGAACAATCACAATGCCTAAGCTGTTGCTATCTACATCCTAGGAATATGGGTAGCCAAGTAATACGACGGTTTCGCATCATACAAGTAGGTAATCATAATAATAGTACTTACCTGAAGTATATAGTTATTTTTTTACAAAGCAAAATGTTTTTAAAAAATATATTGAAACAAAAAAATAACAGC
The DNA here is from genome assembly GCA_905147345.3 of Mythimna impura. NCBI lineage: Eukaryota > Metazoa > Arthropoda > Insecta > Lepidoptera > Noctuidae > Mythimna > Mythimna impura. The sequence goes on along the minus strand of LR990343.1, from coordinate 15,812,329 downwards.
CTGTAGAAGTATGGAATGTTTTGGGTTTTCCCACCAAAACCAACAAGTCCTTAAGGTTGGCTAACCTTCAAAGGTGTCATGGCTACAGTCATGTTGGCAAATCACAAGTTCGACCGTGAATTTAGTGTATTTTTTACTTATTTATCAGTGCGAATAGACAAGAAGTGTAATAATATATATTGAGATTTCATTTACCAGAATCACCAAGAACGACGACTTTAACTTTCTCAATTGCAGCCATTCACAAGATTTTAACTCGGTTCGTATCTTTTCTATTATTTTGACAATTACTTTACCAACTTTCTAAACCTAAAAACAGGTATTGCCATACTAAAGATTTTTATTGTGACACTACCGTCTGTAAAATCGACTAAATTTCTTTTGATTTAAATTAGTAAAAATAATAATTTCACGGTTTTGATAAACATTTACAAAATCTATTAATTAGTCTTTCTCAAGGTAGTACGCAAAATATTATTTTATAACATTTTTATCGTTTTACTCAGAAAGAATTGTTTTTTATTGAAACTTAGTATTTTTTCAGCTGTTAGTGTTGTCATGTTGTGACATTTGTCGGATTGCTCATCATTGTTCGTTCACTGTGCTTTTGCTTTGCAAACCTAAAATCAATACATAATAAAATAACGACGTCCGCCATTGTACAAGTGTTTTATCATGTTATATTTAGCTTTACAGTAAAATGCAAGGAACCAATGTCACATACATCGAGTCTTTATCTCCCGTAAAATAAAACAATGGTCATTCACTACAAATTATTTATTGTGCTTCTTCTTATAAAGTCTGTGCATCTATACTGTGGACCATACAATGGACAAATATGTAAAAAATATTCAACGGGGTACGTATGGTATAACTATACAGGAGGATTTGACAATGAGAAAATTACAACAGGACTTTGGAAAGAAATGATATCGAAACTGAAAGAGCCTTGTCGAAGTAGGGCTGAAAAACTGTTGTGTGCTTATGCTTTCCCTAAATGCATAGATAAAGATGGAGTAGGCTATTTTGCACTGCCACTTTGTTTAGAAGACTGTATGGCTGTTAAAATGCAGTTTTGTTACAATGATTGGATAGTTGTTGAGGAACAAAAACGACGCGGAGTTTTTTTTGAAAATAGAGGTCACTTTCGATTTCCAGAATGTGAAAAACTGCCAAAATTCTCAGGGAAAGGTCTACAAGTAACTTGCAATAATGTTGGAATTACAAATATGGACTACAGTCAAGTTACAACAACATGTTACAGAGATAATGGACGCTATTACCAAGGCACTATGAATGTAACAGAAACCGGATTAGCCTGTCAAGCTTGGGAGTCACAGTCACCACATCAACATACAAGACCTCCTTTAGTTTTTCCAGAAGTTCAGAATGCCACTAATTATTGCAGGAATGCAGGAGGTGAGGAGACTAAGCCTTGGTGCTATACAATGGATCCTAATGTGCGATGGGAACATTGCGATATCCCATCTTGTGCCAACACAAGTGATGAATTTGACAATAGTAATGGACCAAATAATATTGTTATGGAGAATTACTTTACACCTACATTTGTATTGTTGCTCTCAATTGGTGGCCTTGGATGTATCTTGGGAATAGCATCAATAGCTTTATTGTGCCATTATTTTGTTAAAAACCATTACCTGAAATGTAATATATCAAGCCGCAGGAATATACCCAATATGGACATAGACCTGGATAAACTTCCTAGTAATTTAGCTTATCATACAACTGGTGCACAACTGAATCCTAAATTAGAAAAATTGGAGTTTCCAAGGAATAATATAATATACATCAGAGATTTAGGGCAAGGTGCTTTTGGAAGAGTGTTTCAAGCGAAAGCTCCTGGACTAATCCCTGAAGAAGAATTTACTCTTGTTGCTGTTAAAATGCTCAAAGATGAGGCTTCCCATGATTTAAAGTTAGATTTTGAAAGAGAAGCTTGTTTGTTAGCTGACTTTGATCACCCAAATATTGTGAAACTACTTGGTGTGTGTGCTATTGGACGTCCAATGTGTTTGTTGTTTGAATTTATGGGAAAGGGTGATTTGAATGAATACTTGAGAGCTTGTAGCACAGCCTCCAATTTCCCACCTGTTGAAAATAGAGAAGATTTGCGATTGCTTGTTACTCCCCTCAGCCATTTAGATCTTCTTCATGTTGCTAGACAGATAGCATCTGGTATGGTCTATCTATCAGATAGGAAATTTGTCCATCGGGATTTAGCAACCAGAAATTGCCTTATCAATGATGATATGGTAGTGAAAATAGCAGATTTTGGATTGTCCCACAAAATATATTTACAAGACTACTACAAAGGTGATGAGCACGACGCTATCCCTGTGAGATGGATGCCTTTAGAAAGTATACTGTATAATAAGTATACATTAGAATCAGATGTGTGGGCATATGGTGTTTGTCTTTGGGAAATATTTTCATTTGCTCTTCAACCTTATTTTGGCATGACACATGAGGAAGTAGTGAGATTCCTCAAAGATGGAAATGTTCTTGCATGTCCAGACAATACACCCCGGTGTGTGTATGATTTGATGAAACAGTGCTGGAATCACAGTCCAAGTGACCGCCCCAACTTTAGAATCATCTACCAAACACTGGATAGTATTCAACTTATTTTGGAAAGAACTCATCCAGAATGAATCGAAAGTGTATATTTGATTGATTAGAATGTAGGCAAAACATTTTGTATGATAATTTTAGGACCTACTTTAATTATTTATTAGTATCCACCAAGTGTCATTTATTTGGGTAATTCATTGGGGTGATGATTTATAATAATCTAAATAAAAATTTCATACTGGTTCTAACTTATCCGAGTTAAAATATATATGGATATTCTTGCCCTAAGAATTTATATATACTACTTGTACTTGAGTAATATGATTTTCATTTTGCAAGTAATTGAATTTATTGGTCAATTTGTAAAAAGTAATTAGTTATTTTATAAGTAATCTTGTTCACACATGCAAACAAATTTTTTCATTTTCACTTTAAACCCAAGACTGATTTTTGTTAGTATGTTGGTATTCTTATTTAGAGTAGGCTAGCCTTTAGTTGTCCTTGTACATTTTAGTTTAGAAAAAAAAGTTAAAGCTTTTGTAAATTATGTAGTTTTGAATTTATAGTATTAAGTTTTGCCAACTCATTTCTTGTAATTTTTTAGTGATCATTGTTTTTAAGCTTAAATTATTTTAAGCAAAATTAAACATCTATAATGATGTTAACATATGCATATTGTTTGCATAAAATGATGTTTGTAAGATTTGAAAATAGCATTTGATTGGCTATGCCTGCCAGTAAGTTATTAAGTTTTCGCATTTGTGATTTAACAATAATAATAATCAATTGACATGCTTTTTATCATAAAGCAGTTCTAAAATAGTCTGATTTTCATAATCGTTTTTAAACCTTTAACTTTAATATTAAACTTGCCCAGTATGAGAAAAAAAAGAACTTGCCGTTTTAAAAAGAATTTATGAGTGTGTTAACTAAAATTGGAATTGCATTGCAGCTATGATTTTTATAAAATAGACTAGTTAAGCAACAAAATTGGACTGAATGTCTCCCTAGTGATCGATAACAATATGTGTTTAAACTTTTAAAGTGATATGTCCAAAGTAAATAAAATGTACATACTGCCAAACGATTTAAAGATCTATGTATACATACAAAGAGTGAATTGTAATATTTTTCGTAACGCTGACAGCTAATATATAGGCATCTTTAATTTTTAGAATACTTTTATTTATGTACGTATTGATTACAGTTTTACGATATATTATTTTGTCAATGAAAATAATGTAAGTAAGTACCTACCTAAATAATTGAATAAAATTGTTTTTATGAAAATAGAATTTTTATCATTATTTACCTCTTGTTTAATATTAAGCACAGACAATAAAATGCTTTGTTGAAGCACCTAATAACTACCTACTATTTGATACGAACACTAAGATCCGAATAGTCCAGATCCGTCCGCGGTCAGGTAGAAGGGTATCTACCTCACAACCAGACTCCATGTGCCCCTAAGTTGGCCTCTGCTAACCCTATGCTTTTGCTATTTCAAATTGGTCCCAAAGTAGTGTGGCTGACACTAACCTTCTCTCTCTCCAATCATCAAGAATATTGATTACACAAAAAAATTGGTCGCTAAATATCAGCATTTGTCAGTCAATGGTTTAAAAATTAGAAGGGTTTTTAAGAGGCCGCGACCTGGAGAGTCTCCCCAGTTTGGCAACATATATATCTCAAAAATTACACCTAACGAAGATCTGTTTTCTCCCAAATTAGTCGGAATCAGTCGCCAAATACCAAAATTTATCGGTCACTATACCTTGTTCAAAAATTATAAACGTTCTATGTGATTAACATGAAGAGAATCTCCCCAGATTGGCCATATTGGAGATTGGATTTCTCCCATAGTTATTAATATTTTTTTTCATGTCGCATAATTATTATGCGACATGAAAAAAAAATTAACCTAACCCAAATTATTCACTAACATTAGAAGAGGATCTGGCGCTCGGCGGCCGCTACCGCGGCACGCTCGCTGCGCTCACTCGTTTTCACGCTTTAATGGCCACTGTTCTAACCTAACCTAACCCACATGATCGCTTCGCTAGCTCGCCATCGTGTTCTAATGGTAACTAATCTAATATGACCTAATCCAGGCGCGATTACTCCGATCTACGCACGATTAGTCCATATTCGTACTGGCACTGTACCTATATTATGGAATAAGGTTAGGTAGTTAGGTCACTACGAAGTATACGCGAGTATTTGCGTACTACCTACTCTTGTATAGATTGGAAGACCTCGATTAAATAGTGATTTCCAATCTATACGCGACTAGTTTCACACTAGCGTTCGGGCTATGTACAGAATGTAAATACGCCCCTGCGACTTCTATTTGTTTCCAAAAATTACAAAAAAGATAGAACTGTGCAAGTTTCTATCAGTGCTATTTAATATGCTCCAGTGACAAAGCTTTAAAAAAAAACATGAAGTTATAATAATCTATCAGTCCATCTTGACTGAACTATGGGACTTCAATCATCAGCTGAACCAATAGTGTCAACTAGACACCCTCTGCGAAGGTTATGCCTTATCAGCTAAGTCGGTATCATCAACGACTGACACTCCATCACTCCCCCTCACTAGTAGGACCACAATTTCCAATAAATTTGACAAGTTCTGCAAGTTCAAAACGTCAACTGGCCCAAAATCACCCAATAAAAAAAATATAAACGAAAGGAAAAAACTATTTAACGCAGGTTGCTTCTTTCTTCTTTTTTCGATGGCGGCGTCCCTCATTGAAAACGAACATGAAACAAAAAAAAAAGATTAATTATTCATGCCCTGCTGACCTCACAACACTAATGCAAAAAATATTTACAAAATTCTTAGAATGAATCGTTTCCCAACTTTATAATTCCTAAAAATATAATTTAATTTCTTTTTATAAAATTTATATTTAGATAAAAAAGGATTAGTTTTATGAAGTTATAATCGTCAAATTTAAAATTTGATGAATATGACTTTATTTTACAAAAATGACTGTGATGGAAGGACTTTCTACTAACTATACCTTTTTGTGTCATCCACTTTTTAGTTTTGCATGGGGCACTATGATAAAATATGCTTTGCAAATCTACCAAATCTAATTCTGCCTAGCCCGTTCCATCTTCGGACCACCAGGCGTACGGCATTGCGCCACCGGTACCTACATGGTGGACATCCCACCTATACGCACAAAACGTTTTGGGAACACATTCATTGTGCGTTCAGCTAAGGAGTGGAATGCCTTGCTGGAATCTGTATTTCCTGATGGCTACAACCCGGGAGTCTTTAAGTCAAGAGTGAATAGGTTACTTCTAGGTAAGCGCGCTCCATCGTCGACCGCATCGTCGCTTTCCATCAGGTGAGATAGTGGTCAAGCGCGAACCTATCAAGGATAAAAAAAATATATATTAATTTTATATGTTACCATGGGAGAATGGTCATCATCCTTTATAAAAAACTGGGCCATCTCCTTTGCTTCAATCTGCAAAAACCACTGTCCAGCTTCGTAATTTTTATTTTCAAAATTATAACCATTGTCGGTGTGGTTTCTATTGGTTGGTTCATCCTGATCAAATTACGATTCTAAAAAAAAACAAATCTTGGTTTCCTGAAAATAAACTGGATGAAATAATGATTGGAATGGACACACCTGGGTCTTTGACTTCATCCGTACACTCCAATCCCGTCTCGTCATCGACTAAGCTGCCTACATTACAGCTCTGGTCATCATCGTCATCACTTTGCTCATCAGTTTGTGCACCGTCCATCAGCATGCTAGAATATAAAATAGTATTATCATCTTCGTTCATGACAACTGGCAGTCCGTTTGCCCCAAATAGATCAGCGGTTTCTTCCTCAACAATATATGCTTCCATTGCTGCACCTGTTGCACGTTGTTTACAAACAAAACATTCGCATGGGAACTCATACTTCAATTTATCACATAACGTTGCGAAGTCCATACCATCATGATATGTGTACCTATAAAAATGCTGGGCTGCTCCTTGAAGGTATGCGCCCAAAATGGCGACCCAACCATTCGTTTGACCTGGTGGTCTGCCTGAAATCGGCGATAAATTCTTCCAAGCACACTTCGTCTACGCCTGAGAACATCTATATTAATTTTACTAATATTCAAATAATATAAAAAATCACTTAGCATTTATATTTCCAGGCGCCTGCTGTGCCAGCTGCGCATCTCACTTGGCCTTTGAGAAGTACTAGGGAATGTACTTTTCCTCGAACTGTCTACATAGCTATAATATATTAAATCTTACATAAATTCGAAAGGCGCCTCCACCATTTGAGATAGGGGCGCAATTAAAAGGCTTCTAGTACAATTTACTATTATTATATTGTTTGAAGCACTCTTTGTTACATCTTATCTATAGATACAAAAATAAATAGCTGTTTTTAACGTATTTGGTAAGTCACTTAACAAGCATTAAGTTCGCCTTTGTGGCTTTTTGTTGCATAGTGATTAAATAAATATCTATATTCTTATTTCTCTAACAGAAGTTAGAGCTATTATTATATACTATTACTATTATTCTAAAGTAAATTAGAGCCTAACATTAAAATTTGGTAAAACGGTTGCATGCGACTGTACTCCAAATAGACTAAGAACAAGTACCTTTTTAATTTAAAACATAAAAACGTATATTTTAATTGAGAATTTATCTCTCTGACATTTCTAAGCATTTAGACCCATAATACTAGAAATATAATATCTACACATATTAATAAAAATATTTATTCGTGGCCATTTTTTGCAAACTCTTCGATCAGCTCTTATACCTTAATTGAACTCATTATATCTTCTAAACTAAGACCGGACTAAATCTGTAACTTGGCGAAAAATTGCGACTGATTAACGACTAAATTTCGGAGGAAACAGATCTTTTCTAAGTGCCCTAGTTTTGAGATAAAAATTAACGAAGCCTAGTTGTAGAGGTTCTCTTCAGGTCGCCCATGTATTTAATCCTTATAACGTTCCACCCAGTGACCGACAAATCCTGACATAAGGCGTCTCGACAAATTTTTTGTGTTGTTGGTGGCCATACCTGCTCAGTTGCAAGAATATTCATAGTAAGAGTACATTTTAATGCATTTCATGTTAAAACATAGGTAACGACATTGAATAGAACACTTTTTAATCAACGAAATAAACAGCTGAATTGAACTAATATTAAACAGATACAGCCAGCGCGGTCGTTTATCCTTTACACGGAACACCGTGCTGATAAAACCCATACTGTTTTACACGGTGTTCCGTGTACCTACAAACCGGCCTGCGCAGACAAAACTGTGGTTAAGCTTGTGCGTGTGCTAGGCCCATTACAGAAGGGTGCACTCGTCATTTTGATCCCGCCCTTTAACACAATCATATGTTACAGATATAATGACTGAGGAACGGTTGGTGACTGAAGTGCCCAGCAGCTTGAAGCAGTTGGCACGACTCGTTGTTCGAGGTTTTTATACTATTGAGGATGCCCTCATAGTCGACATGCTCGTAAGAAATCCCTGTAAGTACCTATGTAAAAATCAATTTATCACTCTATTCATATTTTCGGTCAACGGTATCTACATCTCTATTTTTTTTTTCAACTTTTCGCAGATAGGTAGGCTAGAATAGATGTCTGTCGAAATGAGCACCACCTTTGGAAAAAAAAATCTGTTTCCTTCTTCTTGTCTTTACCTATTTTATATGTGTTTTTTGCTTGAACTGTTAAATGAATAAATAATATTTTAAATGCGCGACTGCTATTGCTAACTCGCTGAGCGATAATTAATCAAACGTTTAGGGTCCTAGATTGGATGGCCAGGTCGAAATGTTATTTTATTTTTCCACTTCGAATATCTCAGACCGGATTAAAGGTGTGCGTCCTTTTAGTCGTAATAAACTCGAATCGATTGAGAGTGTTTTACGTTCTGTTTATATTCTAAATGTGAAATCCCCTTGAATTACCTATTCGTACAATAGGAAAATTTAATTGGACTTCGATGTAGATTTTATTCGGCAGAGCTTCAAAAAATAATTGGCACGTGAATGCTAACACAATTTGCGTGCCAATCTATTTGATATGTTCTTTGCCGGATACTAGTCTGTAGGCTTAACGTTTGTTACCATGGTGACGAAGCATGGCGATGTACCATAAATTGTGATTATGAAGCAACGTATGCAGACCAATACTAAAACCCCTTTAAATTTTAAATATCTTTAGAGAGGTCTTGTCAGGGCTGTGGATATTCGACCGAGGCCCTCACTACTGAAGGAACACTGTGGGTTTTAGTCAGTAAAAGTCTGACACTCTCTCTCGCTCCACCCAAAGTGGAAAAAAATCATTTAAAGATTTACACGTAAAAAAGATATCGTTAGAAAAGCTGCCTTATTTATTTTAAAACTTATATCCTATTCTCAGGTATGAAAGAAGACGACATTTGCGAACTTTTAAAATTCGAAAGGAAAATGTTACGGGCCCGAATAGCTACGTTAAAAAACGATAAATTCATACAAGTGAGATTAAAAATGGAAACAGGTACAAAATATAAATAATTATCTTTACCATATCAGATGACCTTTTTAAGTAGATAGTAGCAACCAGCGGCAGTATAACAACACGGACGACACTAAAACTTGTATTCTCCTAATGTCTGCTTACCCCGATAGTATAAAAAAGGAGTGAGATTCTATTAACTTTATAATGGACTTACCACACGCACAAGCTTCACCACAGTTTTGCCTGCGCAGGCCGGTTTGTACACGGAATAAGTACCGTGCGTGTGGTGAGCCTTGTACAAAGATGTGGCTTGCTATTCGTAAGTGCCAGTTCTACAAACTGCTCCTTTCCATTTATTCACATGAAACTGCTCCGCTGTAGTGCACCTATCACGCTAACAAAATTCTATGATAATAAAATGTCCTCGGAATGCTTAGACAGGATTCTTGATAAAAGAGTTAAGTATCTACATCTCTTCAAACTTATTTTCTATTTTCAGGACCTGACGGTAAAGCACAGAAAGTGAACTATTATTTCATTAATTACAAAACATTCGTAAACGTAGTTAAATACAAATTAGATCTTATGCGAAAACGTATGGAGACGGAGGAGCGCGACGCTACCAGTCGCGCCAGTTTCAAATGTCCCTCATGTGGGAAAACATTTACAGATCTTGAAGTAAGTCTGCATGACAAATACATAAGTAGAATAAAGGATATATTAATTTACCTTTTGTCTGAAGTCGAGCACGGGATCGATACTAGGTACCTATAATAGAAAATGTTAATGTGTACTTCTAAATCTATATATATAAAAGGAATACTGACTGACTGACATATCAACGCACATCCAAAACTACTGGGACTAGGAGCGTGAAATTTTGCAAAGCCGCTGACAAAAACTTTAGTTGACAAGGCCGTGCCTAGTGGTGGAGTACACAAAAGATATATAGGGTGACTGGCAATTAGTGTACGATACTTATACACGTGATTGTGCTCATGATAACAAACAATTTTTATTATGGGAGCAAAGCCGAAATCGCGAAAAAAATATCAGCTGTTCAGTACATTAGGCAAACATTTAATAAATGAACAGCTGCTTTTTTTTCGCGATTTCTGGTTTGTTCCCATAGTAAAAGTTGTTGGTTATCATGAGCACAATCACGTGTTTAAGTATCGTACACTAATTACCAGTCACCCTATATTATTACGATATTATTACGGACTTTATATGTCTATAAAATAGACTGCTCGCTGGTCCTTGAGCATGGCTGTTAAGATATCTTATGGGCCTAACATACGCACAAGCTTCACCATAGTTTTGCCTGCGCAAGCCGGTTTGTTCAAGGAACGTGTGGTTGGTAAAACTTATGAGTTTTAAAAAACTGTATGCAGTTTTACACAGTGTTCCGTGTACAATATGGCTTGCGCAGGCAAAACTGTAGTAAAGCTTTATGTGTTAAGTCCATAATTTACTTATAACATTGTTTTGGGACAAATAATCTAAATTGAGCACACACTTCTACCCGCTGTAGCCTACCTACATATACTTCTGACATACTAAAGCCAAAAGAAACATCACAAAATTATACTTATGTAATACCAATGTCTTACGTATTTTCAGGCAGACCAATTATATGATATGATGACACAAGAGTTCCGTTGCACATTTTGTAACCAAGTCGTAGAGGAGGATCAATCTGCACTCCCGAAGAAAGACTCAAGATTATTGCTGGCCAAGTTCAACGAACAGTTAGAGACACTATACATTCTACTGCGAGAGGTGGAGGGCATCAAACTGTCGCCAGAGATTTTGGAACCAGAGCCAGTCGACATCAACACTATCAGAGGGTACTTAATTGACATTTTTGTTTTTTTTCTTTTTTGGGAGACGAAAATGTATCCACTTTTAGACTACGTATTCATCGCCTTCAATGGACTGATTGTGGCGTTAAAAACTTATTTAAATCTTCATGATGTCTTAGGTTTAAATCCTAGTTTGATAACGATTGAACAAAAACACAGCTGACGACCGTCCTTGACTTTTGGTACCAAGGCGGTGCTACTACTAACACAGGTCTCATGTTATGAAGAGATACCTAAAGCCGTCATTTTTCTTTCTCTCTCTTAATTTGTCATCAATATCAAAAGTACCTAAGTATGTCGCTATCATTGTTTTTTGTGTTGACTCAGATTGTATCTCTCTTTAGAACAAAAGTTTCCTCTTTGTCTTCAAAAACTTTTTATGTTTTGCTATTTCTGGCCACGCTTGGCCTTCAAATCTTTTCAGCTTGTCACAACTTTGATATCCACCCGCTGACGTCCAGTGCGTGACGATCTTTGCCTATCTGTCTAGGTACATTTAAACAACGAGGCCAGACTACTTCTTTCAGTCCGGCTGTTTGGCTTGATCTCAATTGGTCAAGGGACGTGGCTAAGCTGAATGACAACGATAAGGCACTAAGGTGCTCCCTCACATACAGCATTCACCTGTAAACGAAAAGTCGAGCTTTACATCTGTGAGGGAGGAGAACCAAGCATTACAGTGCACAACTTGATGATACAGTATGTCGAATGAATATTTCCGCGCTCAGCACAACGATCGCTTCATCTGGGATTATGGAATCTTTCTTGCGTCGTTTATCCTGCTGCAATGCTGAGGGTCGTGACCTCGACGAATAACTTTCTTGTGGACTATATTTCGCCATGTTGTCCTATCTTTGGCGATGTGGATTGTGGAATCAACTAAATGCAATGATGCTACATTACAGGCGAATGCTCTTCAAGTCAGGGAGGCAGTACCGCAATGTAATGATCAAAATCAATTTTTAAATGTTAGGTACATTACAGGCGAATGTTCCAAGTGAAGGAGCACCTTAACGCGAATATACTATAGTTACTCTAGCTGGTGCTCAGCTTTGGGCATCATAGGAAGACAACCTACCTTAGGTCAGACGATGTTTTATACCAAACCCCTACATTTTAAGAGTTAAACCTTCTTTCAGATTAAACTCAAAACAGATGGCCCAGCGACCTCCTGGACAAGAATGGTCGGGCGAAGCCACGCGCAACCAAGGCATGTTGGTTGAGGAAACCCGCGTCGATGTGACCATTGGCGAGGCAGACAACGCCAACGATGCCGGTGCTCTGCGCAAGGAGCGGCCTGTTTGGATGGTGGAGAGCACCATCGTCACTAATGATCAAGTAATGGAGTTTTACTATTATCTTGCCAAAATTATTGCAGATTTTTTATCTGGAGCGATTGTTTTTCATTAAGAGCGCTCGAACTTTGAAACTAAATAAAACAAAGTGTAGGTATATTATCATATTGCGACCTTTGTATTTTCAATTCAAATGTATTCGATGACATTCAGCCTAGAATGTAATTTCGGTTAAATGTTGCCGTTACTCCACTCTAAACGCGCATCCTAGTGGAAACATATTGGATGATATCTTCACTTATGGGTCCAATTTCTTGAAGAACATAAGTTATGTTGACAATTAGGGCGACAGTCGCCTGTTTTGCCGAAATAGGACAGAGAGTTTGCATAGTCCCACAGAAAATAGTCGAGCGGCTTTAAGTCACTAGATCTCGATGGAAAACGAATGGAGGTATAGAGGAATTTAACGCAACACACTGGCACACCACGTTAGGCAAACAGACGGAACAAATCATTACTAAATTTAAAATTATATTTTAGCAATTTCTACACGTTGAATCACGTAGGTATGGTTCCACAGTGGAATGTGAAGATAGTTGCTATACACTGTCAAAGTTCGAGCGTACCTACTCAAAAACCTTGTAGATATAGTCACGAGAAACAGTGTGATACCACTCCACTTTAAGATTCAAGTTCGCTTGTACAATTACAAGTAAGCCTGACTCTGGCTTGCCCACCATCACGCATCCCTTCCTCCTTAATCTTAATTATTTCCTTTATCTTAATCCTTTTCTTAAAGGCCTTATAAAAGTGGCTTATATGCAACTTCGCGCTTAGAAACAATGAAGTCTCAAGTCGCAGTTGTGATGTTTCATGTGGGATGACCTGTTACGTTCATTGTTTTAATATTCAAAAGGGTATCTATATTGGAAATTATTTGATCGTATAAATAACTCCGTTGTAAGTTAATGGCATGCGACTTGACCTATATTTTAGCGTAGTATCTTCCGATATCACAATTAAATGCGCACATACCGTATGATTCACTCGGAAATGACTTGCTTTAGATATATTTAACACGAAATCAGGTGAGTATGTGTCCTTCTAGATAAGAAGCATCATAGATAGGTTCATCGATAGCTGTCTATTATTTTCTTTTAGAAAATCTTATCAGTTAGTTATTCAATTCTCAAAATTAAAAGAATAAAAAAGAATTTTCAATATCACGGTCTACATCTTTCAGATAACAAGGGAGATGAGGCCCTATTAGGAGTATACGAACGGTTTTCTTCATAATTCTATGCTTATAGAATTCTATGTTGTGGAACTAAAATCATTTCTAATCAAACAGAAGAGAGAACTCCCATTCGATACTCTGTACATTTTAGAGAATCACCAAATCCCTTCAATCAATATCCAGTTTTGAACGAACATTTGTGGATAATGTCACATTAAAAAATCATCATCATCCTCATCATCTTCCTGCCCTTGTCCCGTTTTATTTGGGGTCGGCGCAACACGGTTTTTTTTCTTCCATTCTTTTATTCTGTACGTTAAAAAATATGAGATTAAATATATATATTATTCTTGGCACATTTACAGAGTGACAGCGTTCATTCGACGGATGCTGCACTGGAGAAAGCAGCCACCAATGCAAGCACTGCGAAAACTGTTGGGAAAGAGAAGAACGACGATATTATGTCTGTTTTGCTCGCTCATGAAAAACAAAACACTGGTAAGGACAAACATGGTTTTAAGTAGGGATGTAACGGAAATGGTTATATATCGGAACCACCGATCATACAGCCCCTAGATGCCTGATGCTTGATCTAACGCACCATAATAATTCTGACAACTAGCTGAGGTACGGGGGAGCGGGGTACTGCGTTCTGATTGGCCCGACCAAGGTCATGACGGCACACTAGGGATGTGATAGGTTTAAATAAATAACGAAAGTATCGATATTTTTTTTAATAATATTTCGTACAATTATTAATTGGTTGTTTTACCTTCCTAGTTCTTGATATTATTTTAGCATAAAATGCTCATACATATAAATGAAGAGCGAATTCACGACATTCTAAATACGAAATAAATCAACAAGGACGAGTGAAAAGGTTCCCCGCGGGACAAATATTATAAACTTGTTTCTACCTCCGATATATATTATGTTCCGATTAAAATTTATCGGAACCGAAATAGGATTCGGAGGTATAAAATAAATCGAAAATGCTCAGTAGTTCCTATGGCCACTATCCGACCCCATCATGAGATCAACTCCATTGTACCATATTTTGCATTGTCATCTAACTTACACATGTTATTTCATGGTATACCAAATTTCAACTGAATCGGTTAGGGGTAACTGTTTCAAAATATATTTGCAAGATTTTCCCTAAACTTGTAAAAATTATAATTATGTCCACATGTCAAGTGTGACAGTTTTCTCTAGTGAGTAGGAACTCTATTTTTGCCGATCGCACTACTGCCCTTTGGCAAGGTGAAGTGCGACAGTCGAGGAGCGCGTGGAACACTTCGCGCTGTCGATGACTTGGGCTCGGTCCGGTCGATTACCGGACAGCCGGAGGGCGAGCTATCCATTGCTCGTCGTCCGCCCGCATCTACTGTGGCTAGTAATCGGAGTCCGGGTCTGGGCGGCTGGGGCGTGGTGATGTCCGTATCCTCACGCGTGCTACCATTTCTTTGAAAGGTGGATGTAACGGCTGAGGTTCGAAATCGATTAATTGTTTGCTATTGGAGATCAATAGTAGACATCCTTAAAAGGAATTACTCAGTTATAAAATTGAAATAAAGTAGGTACATCATTAACAACTCGGTTTTTGATTACAGGAAATAATGCAGCAACGAACGCTCTGAAGGGAATAGAGCCGGATAGTTCAGATTCCAGCGACAATGAATCTAAAGACCCGTATAAACTCAAGGACGAACTGGCTGCTGTTGGTAAGGGCACTCAGAA
This sequence comes from Mythimna impura, assembly GCA_905147345.3. Lineage (NCBI taxonomy): Eukaryota > Metazoa > Arthropoda > Insecta > Lepidoptera > Noctuidae > Mythimna > Mythimna impura. The sequence goes on along the minus strand of LR990343.1, from coordinate 15,797,094 downwards.
ATACTTAAAAGTAACATGTTTCACTCAACTGCACAATGGTAACTATAATCAGAGGCCCAAGTCTGCTATTTTTATAAATTCGTCATTTCAACACGATCCCATTGTCATTTTGCTAAAAGTTCGTAATCTACTAATTCATAATGATCGATCACTGATCGGTCAATGGGCTCGTAATAGAGTTGTGGTAGAATGACAATATCGAGCTTATTAAAAGCAATGACTGCACAATGACGTTCTAATGGTAGATCACTGATCAAAGGAACTGTCAAAATTTTAGCAGATTAACGCATACGTCAGACATTCATTTGTCAATAAGTACGAGATTACCATTCTATGCCACTTCTTTCAATGGAGTGTCAGTGGTTGACCATTGGAAAGTCATAATGACGCTATTATATTAGTAGATTACCAAACTTGTCAAAATCAACAATAATGAAATCAATGATAGACCATTCTGACACTATTGTAATAGCAGACTTGAGGCCCAGGCCTGTCGCACTCCGCGCTGTAGGCATGAAAATGTACCAACGGCGCGCGGCCCCGTTGACATGGCCACAGAATAAGAAATAGTACAAGACATGGCTAAGTAGAGTATAACGCGCGTGTTCGCCCTGCGGATGCCGCTTGACGCGCGCTAACAAAAATTATTTTCGAACTCTATTGAACGCGTGGAGGTATCGAGTTGAAATTAGAACCATATACTCAGGTCTGCGGTCCCTTCAAGCTGTGAAAAAATCAAACTTCTGAGTTAACGAAAAAAAAGATATGGCCGTTTATGTCGCAAAAAACGTATATTTCGGCACTCTCAAGGGAATCAAAATTGATAGGGTACTTCCCGTTAACCTAGAATCTTGAAATTTAGCATGAAGCAAGGTCTCATAGCATACGTATAAGGAAAAAACTGTAAATTGTTGTTACGTCACAAAAAAAAAAAACACTTTTTTGCGATTCGTATCTTCGTAACTCAATTCTGGAATTGAACTGTTTTCATGGGTAAGTTTGTACGGAACCCTCAGTGCGCGAGTCCGACTCAAACAGCCTGGTTTTTGTAATTCAAGTGTACTTGAGCTACTGTGGCGTACGTTTGACTGTTCCATTAAATTGCAACTTTTTAAGGGAATAAACATGTTAACATTTTGTCCTGTCCTGTTTCAGCTGAAATGGAGAGTGAAGATTCTGATACCGACGACAACGCGCCTTCTGTGTTAGTCAACGGCAAAACGGTACCACTCACGAGCGTGGACGATGACGTCATAGCTCAGATGACGCCTTCCGAAAAAGAAACATATATTCAAGTGTATCAAGAGTATTACAGCCACATGTATGATTAGATAAGCGTTAATTGAAAACAAATCAACTAATCTGACGTTAATAAATGTCTTCGTCTTTATCTATTGCGTTTCATTGAGGTCTTATTTAGAATTGGTTTACTAAATTCATTTGTTTTTGAGAGTGGCAATCTATGACAAATTAGAATGTCGTTGTTTAGGCTGATCTTTTTTTTTTTTTTTTTTTAATAAACACGTACATTTACGAATTCCTACCAATAACCAAGCTCTTTCCATTCAACTTAACATCTTGAATTGTACACTTAAGAGCAACCAAATCGACGTACAAAGCACTTGCAGATACCTATCTTCTTCAAAGAATAACAAACTTAAAAAGCAACTAACTTCAGCTTTAAATTGGCATCATTATTATGAACATTGATTGAGTAAGTACTTTGTTAAATAGGTAATTAATTTAATTGGCCGCATAAGAAAATGTGCTCCCTACGGTACCCTGGGTACCCATGTGTTGGGTCACAAATTACCCCTATATAAACCCCACGCAACCATTTCAGCTTATTCGTCGCTTATCAGAAGTTGACCTGTACACATCTCTGCAAATACGATTAATTTATTAGACACCTGAAGAAGCCGGTCAAGTGAAGGACTTAGCTTACAGTTATTGCTGCTCAACTCAATTTGAGCCAGTCTGCTCTATCAATAGTTTACAGGAAATTTTAAAAGACCTGAGGCTTCAATTGGATACCAAGAGCAACCCGTCACCGGTCCACCTCGGAGAGAGACGACTGTTTTATTGTTTCAAATTTACTGCGAAATTGTAACCTGACCGATGTTAATGTGAGTTAGGAGCTGAGAAGAGTTCAAGGAGTGGCTGTCAGCAAGTGGACAGCATGAAGATGGTTAAAAGAAAGCACCCTTATCCCAATCTATCCAACTGGCTGCCACGGGCCTGAAATTGATGGTTCGCCACCGATAAGCGCGATTCAATTTTTTGAAATCATCTTTTTTTTTATATAAACCAGTGCTTGACTGCCACCTGATGGCAAGCAGTGATGCAATCATTAATGGTGAGGAGTACTAGTTTAGAATCTCTATTAGAGCATCACGCAATGGCGATCGATAGGAGAGGCCGTATGTATAGGCGTCCGAGTGAGCGATTCACTCAGTGCTTTCAGTCTTTCAGAGAAACAGCACTATTATTTCAAAAAGTACTCTGACTTTCTAACGGTTTATCGTTTTTAAAAAACAGTTCAGGATTATTTAGAGAAAACATCTGCAAGTGCGCACTTGTAGGTACAATGAGTCGATTTGGTTGCTCGCGAGTTTGTTCGAAAGAGTTTCCGTGGCTTTGGAACGTAAAGAGCAACTGAAGAAACACAGGCAGGTTTTATTCAATAAAAATCTGACACTCCCTCTCGCTCGCGTGTGTACAATACGTGTGGTTTTCATAGTTACATATATATACCACCATTGCTGCTACGAAATAAAAACGTCGTTTACACAAAACGTTGAAAAGACTCAAAAATAAAAGTAAGTGTTCAATGTCAATTTAACTTTATTTTCAAATAATAAATTACTAACAAAATAAAAATATGTTTTTTTAACATAACTGTACAATATTTTACAAAAAATATAACACAAATTGGAAATATGGAACTATGGAATATAATTCTGAATAACATGAGAATGTTATAATACTGATGTTTTTTGTATAGTATAAGCACCTTAGGTAGAATTATCATTATGTAACATATTAACTAATATAGGCACTTTGTTATGCATTATTGCTAACATTTAAAACATCTCACTTGGAAAAATTCACCTAAAATGAACACAATCTCGAATTTTACTATTTAACTAATTAAATCGTAACATTAATTAAGATGTTTGCCCCATTTCTCCCAATACACTTCTGTTTGCATTTCCATTATTCTAGAAAGACTTCTATCACACGCAAACATTTCTTCTTCGCCTGTGAATATTGCTGCATTGGCATCTTCCTGTTAGAAAACAAGGGTGTCTTTAATAAGAGCTGAAGATATAAAATTAAGCAGCAGGTTGTGCACTTAACCCTACCAGCCTCTGATGACCTCTGTGAGGGCCTCTCCGGATCTACTCCGACCACCCTAGGCCGTCTCCTAACCCTCCAGACTTTATAACCTTTTTTATAAGCAATTTTAATACGACTTTCAGAAAAATATTTATTTTAAATGTTATTTGTCGTTTATTACACAATATTGTACAAAAATAAACACAGGCAATTATCCAATTGGGAAAGATATCTGCCCAGCATTAATGACAATGCCCTATTTATTATCACCCTAATATCCGAAAATGTAAATCGTGCAGCTTTATTAACTTACTGAATCTTTTGTAATCTTCAAATCGTCCATGAGCGCTCTATCGGCATCAGCGAAGTCCGTTTTTACATCTGATTTAAACAAATCTTTCGGTTCACAATCCGCTGCAATGACGACCTGTAATGTAACAATGTTTACTAATTACTTTTTGAATTATGTGACATGTTGAATTAGTACTCTATTGTTAAGTTAATTATACTTACTCTAACTCTGTTGTCATAGAGTGTATCAATAAGCGTAATAAACCTCCTTAGTTGAGATCTTAGCTGTGTTACTGATAATTGAGGCAGGTCTCTAATGAACACAGTATGGAACGTCTTAGATATCACAAGATAATCACTAGCTCCCAATGGCTGAAAAACAAAACAAAATTGTGCTACACTAAGCGTTCAACTTTATGGCGGGGCTGAGACGTGCGCTACTTGCTGCGCAATGCACAGTACCCTATATTGCAACTAGTTACAACTGCAAGTAAATGTGTCTTGCTTCGCATTCGGAATGGTCATTAAGTTTGAATCATAATAAACGGTCATCATCATCATCATTTCAGCCGATAGACGTCCACAGCTGGACATAGGCCTCCCCAAATGTCGCCACAATGAACGGTCCTGTGCGTCTCGCATCCATCGGATTCCCGCAACCTTCACCAGGTCATCGGTCCACCTTGTAGGGGGCCTTCCAACACTGCGTCTTCCGGTATGCGGTCGCCACTCCAGAACCTTTCAGCCCCAACGGCCATCTGTTTTGCGAGCAATGTGCCTTGCCCATTGTCACTTAAGTACGGCGATTCTTCGTGCTATGTCGGTAACCTTGGTTCTCCTGCGGATATCTTCATTTCTGATTCGATCACGCAATGAAACTTAGAGCATAGCTCTTTCCATTGCCCTTTGGGTGACTTTGAGCCTTCTGATGAGGCCCATTGTGAGCGACCACGTTTCGGAACCATATGTCATCACTGGCAACACGCTTTGGTCATAGACTTTCGTCTTGAGACACTGTGGTATGTTGGACGAGAAGATACCGCGCAGCTTTCCGAACACTGCCCATCCGAGTCGGATTCGTCGGTTGACCTCTTTCTCGCAATTAGATCTACCCAACTGGACTGTCTGTCCAAGGTAGACGCAATCGTCCACAACTTCGAGTATAGAGTCTGCAATCTTGATAGGAGTGGGTGCTACATGGTTGTTTATCATAACTTTAGTTTTGTCCATGTTCATTTTAAGACCCACTCTTTCAGAAGCTCTACTGAGGTCATTGAGCATTGTGCTGAGCTCTTCCGTATTCTCAGCCATGACTACTATGTCGTCGGCAAACCGAAGATAAGTGATGTACTCGCCATTGACATTAATGCCTAATCCACTCCAGTCCAGAACCTTGAAGACATCCTCCATTGCGGTCGCTACGGCAGGTTATACAGAAGACTGAGGAGTATAATCTGTCTCTCTGCCTAGCGTTTGTGGACTATGAGAAAGCCTTTGATTCTATCGAGACTTGGGCTGTGCTGCAGTCTATCCAACGGTGCCAGATTGACTATCGGTACATCGAGGAGCTGAAGTGTTTGTACGAAAACGCCACTATGTCAGTCAGACTGCAGGAGCAGACCTCGAAACCTATCCTCCTGCAGCGGGGTGTGAAGCAGGGAGACGTCATTTCTCCGAAACTGTTCACTATACAGATAGAGGAAAAATATTAAGAGAAACATTTTAAAATATCATAATTTTTTTTTTTAAATATAAATCCATACTTTTTTTCCTTACCCTGTCACACAACTCTTCAAAAGTAGAATCCAGAATTCTTCCACAAGATTTGGCAAACTTGACATTTCTACCCATTATGTTGATCACACGGGGCCTGACTGTATCATTCTCCTTGGATATTAAGAATTTGAACAAATTGTCAACAGCATTGTTCTCAGGTGTGAGCTCACTGTTTCTGTAATCAATTTAATTGTTATGGGAATAGCCATTCATTATACGACAAAATTATGGTTATAATGGTCAGCAGAACAAAGAGAAGTATTTAAAAATTGTACAGTAATATGAATTTCAAAGAAAATTTGAATGGACTGCTTATACACAATGAACATGGTGATCATATTTATTCATTCCTTAGGACCAAAAGATGCTGTAACATGGAAACTCAGTGTGAGGTCAAGGGTTCCAATTCAACAGCATTTTTATTTTTATTTTGGCACAATAGGGAATTCATTAATTACTTTGGGTATAATACAAACATAAACCCCATTTAAGACAAATAAAATATATGTTTTGTGTAAACAGATATTCAGTTCTGCATAATAAATTGAACATGCAATAACAATCTGGTACTTACAGAAAATATTTACTATATTTTGTGCCAGTTCCCCGTAATCTATAGTCAACTCCTGAATCTAATTGAACCACAGTACAATGAGATTTAAGCACAGGTATAAAAGGCAAGAAGTTTGACCTCTGCAGCCCATTTTTGTACAAATCATCAGGTTTTCTATTACTAGTTGCTATTACAACACAGCCATTATCAAATAGTTGTGTGAATAGTCGTTTTAAAACCATTGCATCACCAATATCTGTTACCTACAAATAAAAGAAACACAAACTTACGATTGGAGGTCATTCAATCACAAGGTGGGAAAAACCAGTCTAATAAATTTTTAGGTTTCCAAAACATGAGTAAAACAGAAAAATAAAAACAAAAATTCATACTTATCCTTAAATATTCTACTATCTTTATACATAACATAAATATTTACTAAATAATTGCTTCTCTAGCTTCAAACAAACAACAACAAAAGGGTACATCAGCAGCATAATCATACATTATATTCCAGCACTACTCAACATTGCATACTACTTTAACTGCATAATTATACATATTACCAGGCAAAGTAGGAAATTCAGGAATTGTATAAAATGCCACAAAGGGATCAGGAAAAGTAGACAATTATGGACAAATAATACATCTTTTGTAAAAAGGTAGGAAGATAGGAGAACCCAACCACTCTTGAACTAATAAGTCCAAAAAACTGCCTGAGAACTTAGGGTACCCAAACACAGGTTATGTTTGAAAGGAATGACAGGGTCTAGAGTGTGTGAACAAACAAAGCTCCATCATCCCCATCCCTGTAGGTCTATCTTATTATGACTGTCATCAGCACATTGTCAGGTGAGCATTCAGCATTGCCCAGGCAAAATATACAATAACTTAAATATTCAATAGATTGCTTGGATGTTTTACTAATTCTATAAAATACAGGATTAAACAGATTACTAGTAACATAGACATAATTATGATACCTGGCACACACATTAATTATGAGTAAGACATATCATAAGATGACTTACTTGGAATTCATCAAAGCAAATGAGCCAAGATTCCTGTGTGATGTCAGCAGCGACTGGGGGAATTGGATCAAATGGCTTTGAGCCCTCGTCACGGAAGGAACTCGCTCCTTTTCCAGATTTAATTTTTAGCTCGTGAATCCTGGCATGGATGTTCAACATGAATGAGTTAAAATGGACTCTCAACTTTTCTTTTATCTGAAAATATATATGCAAAATTCTTATTAATATACCACAGGAATAAAAGAAATGAATTATAAAATTGTATATAAATAGCATTAAATTACCGGCACTGTTTCATAAAACAAATCCATCAACATAGTCTTCCCTCCTCCAACACTGCCATATATATAAAGCCCATTTGGTGCTATTATTTTCTGAGGCTGTGATTTTTTAAAAAAGCTAAACAGAGAGCCTGCACTCTGACTCTGAAGGGCAGGTCGTTCAAAGGCGGTCACTTCCTCATACACTCTCTGCAAGTTCTTCACAACATTTTCCTGATGTTCATCTTTACTTAAAACTCCACTTGACACTCTCTGGGAATACAATGACCATGGCCCATCGCTAGATGAAGAGCTTTCACGCGCTTGCGAAGATAACAACTTCATACATTGATTACATCTTTTCCAATGGTACTTGACAAGTGAAGAAACATGGAAACATGAATTTGGTGCAAACATCTTGTTCATTGTCAACTGACTGACTCGAACGCGGAAAATATTGGCATTATATAACTTTCAAACCTCATAACCTTGCATGATACTGTAAACAGTTTTACAGGTTTTCACTATAACGTGAATCACACTTGTACATCAATAGTAACATTTCATTTGATGTTTTTCGTAGTCGAGCACGTATGAAACTTTCGTCGTTATTTATAACACTGCACTTCTGTATTCTTTGTCAATTAATTCAAAGTCAAATAAAAAAAAGAAAATACCTAATTAAAATATTTTAATAAATTAGAGATCAAGGAGACATGGAACGCAGCTGCCTAAAATCACCATCAAAGAGTATGTAAAGAGTAATCACCATTTGATTCTGACAGTGACACACTAAAACTGACAGTGACTGACAGTTCTAACTTTTTTTTTTGTTTACCCCTTAGGGAAGGCTATAGTCGTTTGACCATATCACCTGGGCCTCAAGTCTGCTATCTATTACAATAGTGTCAGAATGGTCTATTAATGATTTCATAATTGTTGATTTTGACAAATTTGGTAATCTACTAATAAAATGGCGTCATTATAACTTTCCAATGGTCAAAAGGCATCTTAGAATGGTAATCTCGTACATATTGACAAATGAATGTCTGACGTATGCGGTAATCTGCTAAAATTTTGACAGTTCCTTTGATCAGTGACCTACCATTAGAATGTCATTGTGCAGTCATTGCTTTTATTAAGCTCGATACCACAATTCTATTACGTGACCATAGACCGATCAATGATCACGCATTACGAATTAGCAGATTACGAACTTTTAGCAAAATGACAATGGGATTGTGTTGGAATGACGAATAAAATTTGTAAAAATAGCAGACTTGGGCCCTAGGTCTTTCGTCCATGTTTTCTTGCGTAATAGTTTTTAATAATAATGTCTTTCTCGAATATCATAGTTGTTTATTTTTGTTTTACATTAGAATGCGGGTGTAACATTTTAATGTTTTATAGTATTTGGCAGCAAAAGTATCGATTCAGCCTTCTCAGCAAACTTCGTTGAGGTAGCCAAAACTACAATAAAATTCTCAGCTACGTTTTACCGAGATCGCGCCTATTTCAATGATTCCACATATTGTCCACTTGCGCAGACACTTGAGATCATCCTTGAGATACAAAACTACACCAATTTTACATCACAATATCCACTAGGAATCAATTTGCGAATAATTAAGCCTGGAAGCTTGCCAACGTGCAACCTGTGCCCAAAAAAAAAACTTTTTACAAAAAAATATTTCTTTATTAGTTTTGTCTCTTCGTTATTTAACAACAACTTCCGAAATTAGAGTTATTTTGCACTTTTCAGTGTTTTTTTTTACATTGAAGTAGGTTTTATTTATTTTTTTGTAAAAAGTTTTTTTTTTATTTTTTTTAGTTATGGACCATAACTAAAAAAAATATTAAGGTACCTCCACTAAAAAGTGCCCCTCAGCCAAACTTAAATACCTTATAGCCAGAGTGCATCTCATGAGAATTCTAATAATCCCAAACACGGTTATAAATTACATTAATTTATTACAGAGTTTCGGTGCCTAACTTCAGGTTTCATCATCAGATCAGTTCGATATATTCCTCCTCTACTTTCAGTCAGTCATCGACTACATGTATAAACAAAGCAATTTAATTTGTTACGACCGTTCTGCTGTGATCTTATGAGAAGTTCTGTTTCATATCTTCGAAGTTCATGATCAGATCATAACAATATTTCTATGGGACCAACTCGGAGCATAACCAAAAAAAATTTTTCAAAATCGATCCACAATTGATCGAGGAAAAAAGAACATACATTCAACCGAACATAGAACCTCCTCCTTTTTGAAGTCGGTTAAAAAGGGCAGTCGTGCCGACCCCGCCAACTATCGGCCGATTTCAATAACCTCCATACCCTGCAAGATTATGGAGCGTGTCTTGAACTCGCGCCTCATGGTATACTTGGAAGGTAACGATCTCCTCAGTGACCGACTGTACAGGTTTCGCCACAATCGGTCTACTGGTGATCTACTAGTGTATACCATCCACATACGGGGCGAGGCCCTCGAGAAGAATGGAGAAGCGATTGCTGTCTTCTTAGACGTCTCGAAGGCCTTCGACAGGGTATGGCACGCCAGCCTTTTGAGTAAGCTTCCAGCTAAGCCTGATTAACTGGGTAAAAGACTTCCTGAGTAAACGGTCTCTCCGATTTGATGTCGACGGATGCTCATCAGAGCCCATGACGACGGATGCTCATCAGAGCCCATGACGACTAATGCCGGAGTTCCTCATGGTTCAGTTCTCTCTGCAACTCATTTCTTGCTGCATATTAACGATCTTCTGATGCCCGGTATCTATAAGTATGCAGATGATAGTACAGTAATTGTAGAGAGATACCTGTCAGGTGCATAAGGAGTTAATCCGGACCGAACGAGAGGCTATGGTAGAGCGTACGAATGTCTCACTTTAGGCAGTCTCCAAGTGGGGCGAAACTAATCTGGTAGGATTCAATGCCGCCAAAACACAAGCATGTCTGTTCACCACCAAAAAGAGCCCGTTCAACTTGGCACCTTGGAGTGCACCGACAGCCTTCAGCTCTTGGGAGTTCAAATTTCCTCAGACCTCAATTTTGGGCGGTGCTTGCAAAGGTCCGACGGTTCTTCACACCAGGACAGCTTCTAATGTTATACAAAGCATAGGTCTGATCGCGTGTGGAGTACTGCAGTCACATGGGCTGGTGCTGCAAAATGCCATGCCAGATTTGGTTAAGTCCAATCTACAAAGCCTCGAACACAGGCGCAGTAAATTCATTGACTTTGGACTCATAAATGTACATTGTCGGTTATGAAACATGTTATCGTAGCGCAAAATTACAGAAAACATTACATAGGTTTATAGAAAATGTTGTAATAAAATAGGAGTATTATACCAAATGGATAGGGCAGTATTACGTTCTATATCCTTTGTTAGTCAATAACGTCGGACGGTGATGGTACCGTACTGTAAAAATGTGGCTCTTATACATGTATTTTGCAAAATCTGTCCATAAACAGCACAAATGATTCGGTTTAAAGTTAAGGTTTAAGTTTCGCGGGTCAATAGTTGATAATATTTAAGAAAATGTAATTTAAATAGTTATCATAATGAGGTGTGCCCCGCTTGTGCGGAGCTCCGCCGTGTCCTCGGGGTGAGCGACAGCGATGACCTCTCGCACCGGGCCCTGGTACAGGCCATCATCCGGAACGTGGAGGAATGGCAGGCGGTCGCCTCCTTCTGCGAAGCAGTAATGCTAGCGAAGGAGGTGGTCGCACGTGTGAAGTAACGGACATCCTCACGCCCCAGCCGCCGGGATCCCGACCCTGACTTCCAGTCTCCGTAGTTATGGGCTTGCAGATTACGTGGAATTGTAGCTCGCCGTCCGGCCGTCTGGTAATCGTCCGAATCAAGCCCGATTCGTCGATGGCGCGTAGTGTTCCATGCGCGCCTGTAAGAGATGTCAGCGTAGGGGCCAGCAGAGCCGAAACCTACTGGGGCCGTGGGTTGACTTCTGAAAGGGAAACCCGGGGTCCTGGAACGCCAGGCAAAGATGGAACATAGGTGTGGTTTTAGTCAGTTAAAGTCAGAGACGCCCCCCCCCCCCCGCCGCATCGTCCTAAAGCGGGACTGGATGATTTCAAACCTTAAAAAAAAGTAGTTATTATAATAATGGGTTCTGCGATTAATTTAAAAAGTGAGAAATAAAAATATAAGTAATTAAAAATTAAAAAAAAACCCCGACGCAATAAAGCAAACAGAAGTAAAAAAGAAGTTAATAAATTACTCTTTCAGCCGTTTTCACTTCATTAAAAGAACCAAATAAATATTTTAAAGATAAGCGTCGGTGAGTCTGGGGACCGCGCTAATTGCGATTTAGTCGACTCGTGATTCGGAACGTGGCGAATGTCTAGTCAAATTTTATTCGTTCAGAAACGAGTATGGTATCGTTTTGGTCAAGTCAGTAAAAAGCTTTTGAATGCACAATCAATATTTTTAGAATATTCAAAGAAAATATTCTAGATAAGAAAACCTGCTAGATTATATTGTTCAGATATTGAGACAGGCTCCAACAGTAGGAGCTAATGCTTCTACTGTTGCGTTGTAGCCTGTCTGATGTGTACCAGGAGTGGAACACAAGCTATTTTCTCCGGTTACCTACATTTGTATCACCATTGTTCGGAAACCTACATAAATAGATTTGTGATTCACACAGGACAAACAACAAAATAAAATAATAATAGTTCTAAGTAAATCGTAGTTCCAGTATCAGTAGCGTATTCCAAGTACCTATTGGCCAAGGGCCGTCGCCCGGGGTGGAGACTGCGAGGGCTAGCTATCACCGCCCCTACCAACCTGTACTATTTCTTGAAAATGCATTACTATGCTCTTCTAGCATTTTTTAGGGTTCTGTACCTCAAAAGGAAAAACCGGAACCCTTATATAATCACTTTGTTGTCCGTCTGTCTGTCGGTCAAGACTAAATTAGTAGTAAAGAAACAAAAAAAAAAACTTTTGCGATTCGTAAAAATCTTCGTAAGTAACTCAGTTTAGGAATAGAACAGTTTTCATAGGTAAGTTTGTACGGAACCCTCAGTGTGCGAGCCCGACTCGCACTTGCCCGGTTTTTTTATAATAATTAAATACAGTGACGCTATTTTCAAATTCCCAATTTTTTTTAAAAAAGCTTGTAACAGAAGCACGGAGTACGTTAGGGTCGTGTGGTTCTGTTAGGCGCTTATAGTTGGCTTTACGGGGAATATTTAGTTCTGTGTAGTCCAAATAATATAAGGATACTATTGGTCGAAGTGATAGTCATCAAGTCCACTGAGGATGTCCCCCTTTTTGTTGCTTGGGTATGTTCTTTCTTTGCCTTGCGTTCCAGGACCCCGGGTTTCCGGTTTAAGTTTTTTCACAGCTTCAAGAGGCCGTACACCTGAGGTTTAAATTTCAACTCGATACCTCTACGCGTACTTGAGATAAAAGGTCTGGACAGACAGACAGACAGGCAGAAAGACGGACAACAAAGTGATCATATAAGGGTTCTGTTTTTTCCTTTTGAGGTACGAAACCCTAAAAATAAAAATGTTTCAAAGGTTTTTCTTAGTCAATTATCCTTAATAATTTACTGCCTACGTCTCATATAATAATAATAGGGGTTAAAGTATGAAAATGCCGTTTCATTGTAATAGGTCCTTCGAATTGTCATAAAACCTTCATGCTGGTTTAAAATTTTTAGTAAAACTTTTTTACATGGTACCTATAAAGTTCTTCTTTTAAAAAATGCGCAACATTCGATTATCGACTTTCAGTTGTTTTTTTTATTCAGCTGAGACAAGAAAGATGGATACTTTGAAAATTCGAGTGATTTTTGAATACGAGTTCCGACGCGGAACAAACGCGGCAGAAACAGCTCGCTATATCAATGTTGCGTTTGGAGAGGGGACTGCTAATGAACGCACCTTGCGATTTTGGTTTAACCACTTTCGTGATGGAAGCTTTGATTTGAAGAACGAACAACGTGGAAGACCGCCCCCACACAGGTGAATAACAATATATTGAAAGAGATAGTGGGAGCCGATCCGAGCCAAACTACCCAGGAATTAGCGGCATGGTTTAACGTTACCTTACCAACAATATTGACTCATTTGCGTCAAATCAATAAAATAAAAAATATGAAAATGGGTGTCTCATGATTTGATTGATCTGCGGAAAGAAACGCGTGTTGAAACTTGTGTTGCCTTGATGAATCGATACAGAAATGAAGGAATATTGGATCGAATTGTGACATGTAATGAAAAGTGGATTCTTTACGATAACCGTAAGCGAATAATGCAATGGCTGACCCCAAGGTCAGGTCAGGTCAGGTCAAACGCCACAACAGTGTCCTAAAGCAAAGCTTACCAATAAAAAGGTAATGGTAACTGTTTGGTGGTCTCAGCATGGTGTTATTCACTGTAGCTTTTTCCGATCTGGTCAAGCAATAACGGCAGATGTCTACTGTGCCGAACTCCGAACAATGATAGCAAAACTAGTAGTGACAGAGCTCGATCTTCACCATTATTGCTCCATGATATTCGTCACCCTCCGTATTCGCCAGACCTTGCCCCAACGGACTATTATTTTTTTCGTGATTTGGACAATTTTCTACGTGATAAAAACTTTTCTTCTCAGGAGGCAGTACAAAATGCTTTCACACAGTTTGTCGAATCTAGATCACCAGAGTTCTATTGCAAAGGCATAAATGACCTTCCTCTTAGATGGCAGCAATGTATAGATAATAATAGTAATTATTTAGATTAAATAAATATGTTAGCTGTAAAAAAACGAATTTAAATTTTTCATTTCAGTTTAATTTAACCCCTAATAAGATGCTTTCACATGGCAAACTTATATTTTCGCGCTTTTTTTTTCTTATACGTACTATGGTATAGTTCTAAATTTTTGCTACGCGCTTCTTGAAAAATAACGGATTTAATAAATTGCATTTGAAAATAATATTGATTTTAATTAGGTATACAATGAAAAATCGCCATTTTTTTCTAGCCGGCTTTCTGACAATCATTACAAAATCGTTAGGGGAAGGTAGGGCAAAATAGAAGGAGTATGCAAGATGAAAACTATCTGCTAATCCCGAACCACGCAACGAAACGCACGAGTCCACACGCACACAGAGGCGGGTGGTCATCTAGCATTTACTAATGACAGCTCAATTCGGCACACCCCACCTACTGGCGGTAAGTCCCCTCTTTGAGGCGTCGTTGGAAAGACCTCACGGCGTCCTCACCTTCCGCATGACGCAGGTTCTCACTGAACACGGTAAGTTCGGGAAGTTCCTGCACCGGATTCGTGCGGAAGCGACGCCCGGGTGTCGCCACTGTGTGGAACGCCCGGAGGACACGGTGGAACACACGGTGGAGGTGTGCCCCGCTAGGTCAGAGCAACGCCGTGTCCTCGTGGGGGCGATCGGCGGCGGCGATCTCTCGCGCCGGGACCTCGTACAAGCCATGGTCCGGAGCGAGGAGGAGTGGCAGGCGGTTGCCTCCTTCTGCGAAGCAGTAATGCTAGCAAAGGAGGCGGCCGATCGCGTGACTTAACGGTCTTCACGCCCCAACCGCCGCCGGGATTCTGATCCCGATTTCCGGCCACCGCAGGCGCGGGCTTGCGGACGGCGAGCAATGGGTGGCTCGCCGTCCGACCGTCCGGTAACCTTTCGGACCGAGCCCAAGTCGTCGACGGCGCGTATCGTTCCACGCGCGCCTCAGGGAGATGTCAGCAAATCTGCTTTTAACTTCTGTTTTCAATTTCCAAAACTAATATTGTTATTTTTTATTGTTTTTAAATTGTGAATAAGTATATAAGAAAAAGTAATAGAGGATCTTGGACTGAAGAAACGATGCAGATGGCAATAAACGAAGTTTTAATTACAATAAGCTTGGCATCCAAAGAATATGGAATTCTGAAAATAATAATTATGGAAAAATGAGAAGAAAAAAGAAGAGAAGAAAAAGGAAAAAAAATTGTACAAAATTTAGAACAATCTTCACAGATGAAGAGAATGATATGTTCTGTGTATTAATTATCTGGACAACCTTATGTGAAACTATCCACAGGGCCACAGAGGACGGGTACAATGTCCAGCATGTAATGGTTGGGCACACGAATTGTGTACCGAATTACCGATACAGAAGATTGTAGTTTTATGTGTGTAAACTGTAAAATGTAGTGATTACCAATACATTCCATCTTGCCCGAACAATCTTTCCATTCTGCCCTCAGGGTAAGAGCAAGATGGAATTTTTAACGTTATTTAAAAAAAAAACTACATATTATTAATAATTTTTAATGTCTCAATTTTGTAACAATATAACATCTATTTCAAGGCTGATTAAAATAAAAGCTTTATATTACGTTCCGGATCGAACCTGGTACCTCAAGCTTGACCTCCAGTCAAGCTTGAGGTTCGAACCCGGTAAAGTGGCACTGTAATTCATTATGTAAGTTGAATGGTGAGGCCATTCAGTTAGTAGTTTAGTACACAGACAAACGACGTGAAGAAATTTATACTTTTTAATTATAAGCATGTATTGTGATCAATATTAATTTTTTTTTGAAGATATGCCATTGAAGTTGCACTCAGGTTATGAAATAAATAATTGATAATTTAACCTGAAAACATGGCCTCAATTAGCGACCTCGTAACCTATGACAATGTCGTAAACATTGCACATTAATTTACTTACCCGCAGGACAATAACGACTTACAAGAATATCTAAAGGCACCCAATGATTTTAGCGACATGTGCATAAAACAAGCAGTCGAAACAAAAGTTGGGGTCAGAGTGCTGATTTAAAAATGTCTCTCATAACAATAAATAACAAGAATGTCTTGAGAAAGCAGGATGTGGTCAAATTGAAATCGACGTCCTGACTGAATTGATGCAAAGTAAGTGCATATTGCAAACAACAATCAACAGTCACACATTATCGTGACATCCTCTTTTTCTTCAACGGGATGAAACAGGGGTGCCACTTTAGTATGATGAATGTAATTTGTTTTTTAAAAAGTAAATTACCCTGTTGTTTCGGCTTCAATGAACCAGCGATCCTTTCTTTCTGCATGAACAATAATAATATTATGAGTCATTGGAATGAATTATAGGTCATTTATGGTGAGAGTTTATTATTGCGCGCCCTAAATGGTGGCTTTTTTTATTCTGTGGGAAAATCATCCAATAACATCCCCTGCCTTGGGCGGAGCGGGAGATAGTGTCAGACTTTTACTGAATAAAAACCCCACTCCTGTTCCTTCGTTGCCTTTCATACCGGGGCCGAGTCTTCCTTTTAGAATCAGACCCTTGGCCCCAGTAAGCTTCGACCCTGCTGGGCCCCTACGGTTGCTGACATCTCCTTGAGGCGCGCGTGGAACACAAACGCGCCGTCGACCCTAAATGGTGACTTAGAAAGTACCTAAACCAAATTATGAATTAAAGAAAGTTTACCTAAAAACATCATTTTGATAATTATACTGATATAATTTACTCATCGTAGTCGGAATCAATAAGTTTCAAAGAGCATCTCTACTATCAGAAGTTTGAAACTTGTGAAGCCATTGTTAAATCAATCGGTGTTCTTCGTACCTATCTTCTTCTTCTTCCTGCCCTTATCTCAAAATACTTGGGGTCGGCGCAACACGTTTTTTCTTCCATTCTGTCCTGTCACCTGTCACACTATCGCTAACTCCCTTTTCTTACATATCACTTCTCACACAATCCATCCATCTTTTTTTTGGCCTCCCTCTCCCTCACCATGCATCTACATGTTTACTCAGAACTTTTTTAGTAACTTGCGTTTCATCCCTCCTCTTCACATGACCATACCAAGACAAACGATTGCCTTTCAACTTTTCAGTCACTGGCGCCACTTTCAAACTTCCTCTAATATACTCATTTCTTACTTTATCAATTCTGGTCACACCACACATCCATCTCAACATTCTCATCTCCTACATGCAATCATTTTTTCATCCATCTTTTTCACAGCCCAACATTCTGATCCATACAGTATGACAACTTCATTCATACCTACTCGTATCTAAGTCAAGATATATCGTGCAATCAGTCTTTTCGACTATGAGCAAATGCGTTGAACGAAGAATTCCGGTGGAGTGATATTTCTCATTAGAAGTATCCTCCATACTATTAATTGGAACTCTGCAGTTTATGAGCCATAATGGCTTATATTCTGTGTCTCTTTAATCTGTGCACACAGTCTAGTAATGTAAGCTGGACAGCTAACTGGTTTGGATGTTTCTCCAGTCTAGTTTTGTATTTTCCTGAATATGCTCTTATTTCTTCCTTCACTGTTGGCATGTTGGTATGCTTGTGTACTTTCGAGTTTCGTATGAACTAGGGTGCATTAATACTGATTTGTTTCAGGATATAGTTCTGAGTTCTTTGGATTTTGTTCTTATTAGAGTCACAGGTTGATCCCCACAACTGGATTCCATAGGTCCAAACTGGTTTTATGGCGCATTTGTATACTAGGAGTTTGTTGTCCAAGGACAGTTTGAAGTTCCTTCCCAGTAGCCAGTACAGGCCTTTGTATTTGAAGTTCATTGCGTTTTGACTCTTTGTGTTTTTGCCATGTCAATCAGCGGTCTAAGTGCATTCCTAGATATTTTACTGAATCACTGTGGGGCAGTTATCTACCACCCAGGTGCACTGGGGGACATGTTTCTCTTCTCAGAGTGAATGTGACCTGAACTGACTTGTTGATCCTCCACTTATTAAACCAATACTGGACGCTAGAATTGCCGTGTCATCTGCATAGGTTGCAATAGTGATCCCAGGTGTTTGTGGTAGATCTGCAGTAAATATCGTGTACAGCACTGGACCAAATACTGAGCCTTGTGGAACTCCGGCCAAAAGTCGTAGAAGCCTGATGTGCTATCAACTTCTTTCACTTGGAATATTCTATTGGTGAGATAGGATTCCAGTATTCGATAAAAAGTGTGTCTAAGTAATATTTAATTTTACATAAAAGCCCTTTGTGCCACACACGATCGAAAGCCTGTTACACGTCTAGAAACGCCGAGGACCAGTATTGTTTACGTTCTAGGCCGTCACTAATGAACCTACACACTCTATGAACTTTTTCAGTGCTCTGGTAATGCATTGATCTAAAGCCAAATTGGTGGTCTGGAGTAACAGTGTTTACCCTCATTGCATGGGAGAGTCGTCGCAACAGTACCTTTTCGAGGATCTTAGAAACAATCGGAGCAGGCTCAGTGGTCTGTAAGATGACACTTCATGTGGTGGTTTCCCAGCTTTATGGACCATGATTACTTGTGACACCTTCCAGAGGGCGGGGAATTATCCTAATCGGATGATACAGTTTTGCTTGCGAGGTAGTTCCGATAAGATATTTTTATCGATTAGGTCAAATCCTGGGGCTTTTTTGTTATCCAGTTGTTTTATTATTTTACTAATCTCTCCTGGTGTTGCTACTTTTAGAGGGACGTCGAGTTGAAAGTCTTGCTGGAGGATTTCATCTATATCATCTTCATTAGACCCAAGGGAGGATTCGTTAGGTACTAATACTAAGTAAAAGCTAATGTTCAGATACTCGTTTCAGTGAATATTTGCATCTGGTTCAGTATCTTGTACCGAATAGTAGACAGAAGTAGTTAAATATAACTTTCTCTCAGATAAATCCACTATAATGGGTGTACGCCCTGCGGCCCAGACGGTTTAGTATCCTTTGAAGTATCAAAGAGTACTTATTTTACTGTACTCTAAGTAGTGACTGACCGAAACACGATTTTCATCCGAAACCGTAACCGAATGTTCCTACGACTCTTCTGTCACTTTCAGCCGAAACCGACGGGGCAACAGAAAAACAGCAAAATAACTAATATTTTTGTCTTGAAGAAGTTATCGAGTTATTAAGAAACTTGCCCTTTTCATAAAATACTAAATAAATCGATGATTTAACTCAAATGATTAGGTACATAAATACAGCTGAAGGAGACTGTCAGTCTATCACACTCGCCAGCTCAAAGACGCTAATTTCGATCGAACCGAATATTCGGCAACACTTGACCGAAACCGTTACACTAGCCGAAAACAATTTTTGGCCGAAACCAAAACCGGAACCGAACCTACGGTGGGACACTAACTCCAAGTTATAAATAGCCGCAGACGTCAACAAAGGTACTAAATGAAACCTAAAACAGCCCTGAATGAAATGGCAGCGCACGCGCAACGTCTCCGCCCGCTTAATTTACGTGGTGTTCCTTTTTTTCTGTCTGTGTCTTCTGTCTCCTGGAAATCCGTCGCGACCAATGCTAAAAGTTATTTTCATACACTACGTACCTACTTCAGCTGTCCAAATGCTTATGAACACTTGTTTAAATAGTTTGACGTTATACTTAAGATGAAGAAACATATACATATTTCGAGGAATTAGGTAGGTAAGCAGTGTATGTAGACAGATAGGCGTTGCCAAATACTATTATGGCACTTGATCATTCAGTTAGTATTTCGTCGACTGTATGTATTTACCTTTACCTACAGTGAGAGATAAGATAAGGCTCGAAGTGCAACGTTATTTGCCTAAAACGTGATGAACATCTTACGTCATGCCTCTGTGTTTTCGTGAATTGTGAGTTAATTTGTGGCGTAGGTACAAAATACTTAGAAAGAAAGAAAAATATTTATTTGGCACACGTACACAGATACACACAATGCAAAAACAACATGTAAACATTTAAGATAAAAATAAAGAAAATAAAATAACTAACACTGTGTCTCGCGCCTGCACCAAATAGGTCCAGTTCAGCAAAAATGCCGGACAACTTCGAATCTGATAATAATATTAGTTAGATACCCAGCAAATTGTGTATTGTGTAAACAGTAAGTACATAGTTCTAATCAAGTTCTAATATACCTAATCAAATTATTTTTGTTTGCTCACACCGCAGGAGATAAAATTATCGATTTGCGAACTAGTTGAATATAAATAAACATTTCAGGTGTAACTATTGTAGTCAATGTCAAGGTTACCTTCGGCGAACTGACCTACGGAACCTAAATTGCTCTTGAACTCGCTCACACACTGGCCTCAATTGTGCGGTTGTGCCCCATCTAATGCACCGGTTAACAACCTCTAGTGTCAAGGTGCCTGGTGTTGTTTGCATAGTGAAAGGAAGTCTCAAACCTATCACATCTACGAGCGATAAGCCAGTCCACAAACTGATCACAGTCTTTAATTCATACGTAGGTAGCACTGAGATAGATCTTGATAAAATAATTAAAATCATGATGAGTTGCTACGTTGTTATAAGGGATTGCACTGATATCAGAAACTTTAAATACTAAGCTTAGAATTTGATTGGCAGCTGTGATCATATTTTAGGCTATAATGAAAATGATCACCAATCACCTCTTTTTCGCTTCTTGTACCAGCTGCTAAACACGAGAAATTATGGTGACATTTACCTACTAAGATCAATAAGATTAAGAACGGAAGACGATTTTAGTGACCTAAAATCGTTCTAACCTTAGTATCCTGAATCCTAACCTACCCTAAATTTCAACTTGAGATTAATTTTGAACTTCAAATCTAAGTACTTACGGTACTTATGCTCGTATGAAGCCAAAACTACCATTCTAACATTCACTCGTGAGACAATTAACGTGAGCTCTTCTAACAGTTCGTATCCTTGTACTCGGTTTCAGGGGCGCCGACTCCGTGGGAGCTCGTGGTCGTGGGGCTCGAGCACCCGTGAGAAATAAACAGTGGGTGCCGAGCACCCCTGAGAATAGACATCAAGAAACAGATAAGTCATCGCCTCTTACGTTACGTATAAATTATAATATTTCTTGATAATAAATAATGGTTTCATTTTATATTTTTATCAAACATAATTAGTAATTAAGTACGCAGTATGTAAGCAGGACATTTATTTGTCGGTCGATCAGTGTGCATTGCTCTTCTCACACTTCGTCACTTTTTCGAGTCATCAAATGAGCATGAGCATCCATGAGGTTTGCTCGGTTTATTGATGATATTTACTAATTTCTATATGTACCTTTTTAAATATTTATTATTCTCTTGCTGCCACCTAAACGGCATTATATGGAATCTCTAATGAGGCCAAGGTATAATCTCAATAATGACCCATTTCATTTTTCACACTATTTATCCTCACAATAAGCTATCATTTCTTATGTTTATCTAGTTAAGTACTATGGGCCTGATACAAATAACAAAAATTTCATCAAAAGACTAAAAAAATATCTCTTTCATAAATAGTTCAACCATCTGCATTGTATTATAGACATGACCTAGTACAAGAAACGGATGCGTCCAACCAAAATCCGCGCGGTGTAAGACTACGTAGGATGATCCATTGTGCGAAATAAGCAATCATGTGCGTAGTTGTGCACTGTGGGCATGATGTATAAAAAGTTTAACCTTATCCTGCCCAGTGTTCTGAGCGCATCCCTGTTGCTGCCAACCCTACCAATTACGAATTTGTTGCAAAAGCGCGAGGGTGGTCGACTCATGCGGGCTCAGCTGCGTATAACTTTACACATAATTTTGCACATCACACTGTATAGGTATGCTGTTTGTACCTATATTTAAGTCTGCGGATGTACTTTCTATACTTGAGATATCCGCTATCTTTGTGTATTGAGTTGGAATGAATGAACTCTTGCCCTACGTCGGATTTTGCAACGTGACTTTCAATTTCGTGACTCTAGAGGCTAAAGGAAACTTTTGAAAGACATCAAAATCTCAAAATTTTGAGAGCAGCTAGAATCAACTGTAAAATAATAGCGAATAGTTCATGATGCAAAAAGGTATAACCATTTAACTCGACAAAATAAACAAGCATCGAAAAAGAGAACGATTAAATCACTGGTCTATAAAAGTTAGTGTAAGGTAAAATCATTGATGTAGGTAACCCACAGGTAGGTCTTACAAATTAAAGGACTCAGGGCGGGGCCAGGGCGTTCAGGAACACATAAGTTAACACACTTTCTTCAAAGCGCAAGCAAGACATGTAAATATGAGCAGAAGGATAGGCGAATGGAAGCACTCAAAAAATTTATTGCATGGAATTTCCAGATGAAGATAGTTAAACCGTTTTTACTTAATGTTTGCTCAACAATCTTTGGGAGTTCTCATTCGTTTAAGATGTGAAACTTTCAAAGATTGCATGGAGTTTATGTAAAGATGAATGAAGATATTTAAAGTTATCAAGTTATTAACGATACTCTGGTACTTGGCCTGGTACTAGTGTCATCCAAAAAAACTATTTTGATTGATGTTTTAGATATGATGTAGTCGAAAAGCTAAGCTTGATGATGGTCTCTCCCTCAGTTTTTTACTTATCTCGCCGAGAATTAAAGTAAACTTTTACCCAGTCTACTAATTGTGTCTGTAGACTCGCGTAGGTAGCTACAGTGAAATATTGTTATTAGCTAACAGATCTTTTTCTAATTGATACATTTTCTGGACTCTCCTATACTTATTTTAATATTTTTCCACATATAAATTAAATGGTCGAAAAATTTATGAATCTCATGTGAAGAAGACTAGGTCAGTTATTGAAAGAAACTACTTAAAAGTAAGTAGGTAGTTGGCAGTTAAAATAAAAAAAAAATTATCACGATAAAGTTATCTGGCACAGTGGCATACAAAGAAATCGGATCATCCAAAACGTATTTTAAACTTATCAAAACATAGCTATATTAACCGAGGCCAATCCTGATCATTCCATACAAAAGCACTTGTGTCATCTTGATTCATGAGCAATTAAGGTGACTGCCAGCAGCCAAAACAATCGATCGTTGCAAATGGCCGTCTCGTTGACACGCACTTGTCAGACACGCGCGAGACAGTCCCGTTCGAGTCTCTCTGTAGTCCGAACTCACTGGACTGCCAATATCTGCTTTATATCACACAAATAAGAATATTTTTTTCGCTGATAGCGTGCTACTTTAAATGTTATGTAACTTTTAGGTCACGTTAGGATTAAATTGAATGATCCCACTCGTGACACACTAAAGTACAACTGTAGTAAAATCAGGGTTTCAATTTAGACTCTTTAGTAGAGCCAAAAATAGATTTCATTGTCATTAGGTACAGCTTATTGCATATTTATTTTTCCTCACATCACAAACAAGTATCTAACCCACTTACATGAAGATATTAAATTAAGATGGTGCAGTTACATTAAATTGTTTTTACATTAATAAAGACCTACTTATTAGTTTTAATTTTAATTCGTTGATCATCTATCATGTGTATGAGTGTGCTAGCACTCAGCTGATCGCTTGAGTGAGGTCTTGTTACCAACCGCACTCTCAATTAACTGCTCAATCTTTGATGTAATAGGTATAACCAAATCATTTATAAAATAAGATTTAACAGTACCTATCTGTTCTTTTGAGTGCTTAATAAATTATCAAAATCAACTCTTCGTAAATGCAGAAACTGTAGGTAAGCGTTTTATATGCGTATTAAATTTAACTCGTAACAGTGTCGCGTCCTTGCTTCTCTTGATAAGGAATGATTATATTTATAAAAGTAACAAGCACATGCTACATTAAATTAATGGATATTTGACAATGTTTCATTTCATGAACGGTATACCCAATTTTCCGTCAATATATCCTAATAATGTTCGGAGATGCAGTGATGCGATAACTGATTTATCGATCGTAGACATCGTTTTGGCAGGATGTTGCCTGTGGGTCAAGGGGAATTCAATCAATAGGAGCGAAAGTTATGGTACTGTCCAGAAATCATTCAATTAAACTGAATATTACGTTTTTGTCGGTTTAATTACGAAATTGGGTCCTTTTTCCACACCACCTAAGAGGTAAGAACCGTAGGTGCGTTTTTTTTATAGAGGTCTCCCCAATAGGCCTATTCCTCTCTGAAATGACATCCACAGGGAGCAACCGATGGCCTTCAGTATGATCCGGAACAAAATTGTAGTGCAATTTCGCCTAACAGATTGGGATCTTCGAGGTCCCAAAACTGAAGTAGCGTACGTTGTCGAGATTAGGTAATGTGTCAGGAATTGTGTCATTCAGTTAAACGGAGGCGGTGCGTTTGCACGTCGATTATATGAGTCGAGGGCAGTGTTCCTCGGCCAGCGCGAATGGCAGACACAGAGACGTCGACCGCCTACTCGTACTCACCTACTCTACGTGAAATCCGCGATTGGCAATTGTGATCAGCTTTTAGGGCAGTTCAGTTGTCGTTGAATTATAAATCTGGACAATGAGAAAATGGGTTTTTTAATAACATCCCGTTCAAACGTAGTTTAAACTCATAATGTTGTACGAAGTAAAGGAGCTGCAGTGAAGTTGCATTAAAATTTGTTTCACAAAGAAATATTGATTCGATTCGTAATAAGCACTTAATTATTCTCCCAGGAATTTTTAGGCAGAATTTCAAGGTCTTCTATCTTTTTACAGGATATACCTACGTTTTTGAAAATAAGAAGATTCAAGATGCAATGCATTTCCTAACGCTAAATTACTCCTTTGTTCACGAGTAGACAGAAACTGCAAAACAACTACGTTCTACAATCCGTTCAGTGTTATTGTGTCTTAAAAAAGTTTCATTCGTTCAAGTTTTTATATGTTATTATTGCAAACCAGGTGTAAAGTTTTGTGGTGGCGGCCACGCACTTTAACCCAACAGGTAAAAGTAACAAATAAAAACACCTTGCGTTTTCATCTCTCACATTCAATTTTTCGTCTCTCTCCTGTGACTTTTCTTTTAAGTCCGTACACAATTGTGTTTCTTCTTCATAAAAATACTAAGTACATTTTGCATTGATATCTTGCACCTTCTCAATGCGCTTCCAAGAACGCTAGTGATGACTTTATCAGCTTGAATATGCTATAAATAACGTAGATACCTAACTAGTGCTCTGGGTCGGTCCATAATCGTGGGAATAACAGCTGTCCAGAAAAACGAAAGTTTAAAAGGCAAATTCAACCACAGCTAATGCTTAACTAATAGACTTTAAATCGTAATAGGTATAATAAATAAAATAGGTTAGGCCTATTTTTAATATAATTAAAGGACAGTTGCTTTATAAATACATTTTATCCAAGAGAGACCGACAATTTATGCATGCACTAACATACGAGCGTTATTATTGGAGTCAAGAGCTAGAAACTAAAATTAACAACATACAGCTACAAAATCTTAATCTACACTATGTTTGATTAGCTTCTGGGTAATATTTATTAAGGCAAATTTTGGCTTGTCTATAATGAGCACCTTGGTACTCCACTAAATGCAATATATTTCAAATATAGTATTTAATTTATTTTCATGTGACGAAACTTTTCTGTTACCCATATTCTTACATATCTGATTTGGCTTAATGCTTCTCACGAAAATTTATCTTCAAAGTGGCGATGAGACCTAATAGTGGGCTATCAATTAATTTTTGCGCTAAAATTGTTCAATTAATCGTAAGCTATACACATTGCTAGTGGAGTTAACGTTATCGTCAGCGGTCGAAGCCCCTCGTTCACGTTACCAGATTACATACTAGCCTGAACTTTGATAGCCCTGTTTTCGCATTACAACAATTTCATCCTCCAACTTCTGTGTCATTTCTATATTTACTAATAACGATAAAAATTCAAAACGTCCATCACAAGACACGTAATTTCCATTATTCAAAGACCTCTCTCGTTGAAAAACTATTTCGAAGGTATTGATTTCAATCAAAGATTCACTTCACATGACAAGAACATAACTTTGCCTGAATTAGAATACTTAAGTAGGTACCTAAATGTTCAATAGACGTTTACATTGACCGTTGCACATTTTATTATTCAAAAGTGGTCGGAGACGATCGCGATAGCAATCTCAAGTTGTCGTGTTCTATAGACAATGGCACATAATATACGCGTTGAAGTTGAAGCAATCATTGGCTAATTAAAATTTGCTGTGCGTGACGCGACCACGAAGTGCCTTACTCACTTATAGGCTGCACACGTGCCTGTCAATGAACTTCGCAGACCATGCCAATAGCCGAGCACGAGTTAAGCCGCCAAATTTCTAGGCACAGGCATTGATCTATCCGTCACTCGTCGTCAAGCAAAAGTTCCTAACTTTAAAGAAATATATTGCATCTACTGGAATAAATTATCAGTTTCTTGCATGAAATAGACAAAAGTTACATTGATAAACCACTTGCCAATAACAATAATATTAAAAGATTTTTGTGAATTGATGTCTTATGTGAACCTACAAATGGGCTGGTGCTTCTATCTAGACTAGGGGCATCGAACTTAGCTCTACATTGATATTAAACAGTATATTTAACTGATTACTAAATAACTTGTTAAGTACGAACTTAATTTCTCATAAGGTACTAACGTGCAAAGATGAGGACATTGTCGGTCCGCGCAAGGAAGTCGTCCTGTTCCGTGTGAGTGACGAAGGTCCTGCTCGAAGCTGGTGCATCGGCCTGCACGCCAGCGGGCGGCTTGCGGGCCTCGAAGCGTTCCATCACGCCTTTCGGCACGGTCGGCAGCTCTCGGCCTGTCGTATTTGGGGCTTGGGTGAAGCCTAGTTTCGCCAGCAGGGTCTCGCGGATCACTTGTAAGCTGTGTTCTCGCGCGTTCTCGTAGGAGCGGCAGGAGGCGCACGCGATCTGAGCTGCCGGAGGGTCCTGCGGACAGGCGAGCTCGGCAGCGACGGCCGCCAGCCACGCGGCCAGAAGCAGCAGGCTCGCGGGCCTGGCCCGCGGCCCGCGCGACGCGCCCAGCGGACGCGTGGTGCGGCAGAGCGGGGAGGCGGCGGCGTAGCGCGATGAGCGATGTGAGGCCGCGGGCGGCGCGTGCTACACTGCACACGACTCACATTCGACACTACAGTCGCACGCCACGCCACGCGGCGTTGCCCGGGGCGCTGCAACCGCCCGCGCCGCGCCCCCGCAGCCCGCGGGCTGGCCTGCTGACTCACGCGCTGGCGGCGCCAGGGCTGCGCTGGGAACTCGGAAAATGCGCCCAAAGATGAAGTTGCACCGCCAGCGCGTCACAAACCGCCCGCCCTGCGGACACTCATAAACAACCTGAACGTTATTGATGAAAACTTCAGCAGGAGATATTTCTACTGTTCAATTCTTAAGATGTAAGTCATACATACTCTTTCATAATAGAATAGATGGGACTAAAATATTTTTCATAGTTTTCCTACTAGGTACTACTTGAGTGAACCTACTGGCAGGAATAACAGTTCAATAAATAATTTGTTTAGAAGTTATGTAGGTAACTAAATTCAGCATTGTTTTAAAGCTATAGGTACGGTTGATCTAATGAATCTTAAACAGGTAGCGAAATCAGTTACTAAGCAGAGCTACGTGCTGTAAATTCAGGGTAAAATAAAATATATCTTGTGTTAGAAATATTTATGTAGTAATTTTAAACAGTTTATTTTAACAAGTAACATATGGACTAATCCGTTCTGCAGAGTAGCATAAATATTTTGACAGCTCTCACGAAAAAATGCGAATCCCCACCGTTCAGGTAACACTATAGAAAAGTCTGGATTATATATCTTGCTGAGGAACAGGATAAGACGTAAGTATGAGTTAGTAAGTAAATATCTATACAATCTCTCAATGTAGCACATTTTATATGTTGAAAAAATGAGAAAAAAATTGAAAAATAGTTCGTATGATTACTTTTTTATCAAGTTATCAAATATTTACATATTAAAAAAAAACTGGGTAAGTACGAGTCGGATTAGCACCCTGAGGGTTCCATATAAACAAAAATAAGTAAATAGTTCAATTCCTGAATGGAGTCTCGAAGATTTTTCCGAACCGCAAAATCAAGTTTTTTTTTTTGTGACGTAACAACAAATTTACTGTTTTCAGATTTATTTCTATACCGGTGCTATATGACCTTGCTTTATGCCAAACTAGCTTTTGCCCGCGGCTTCGCTCCCGTCAACTGAATACTATATCCTACACTACCCAACTTTACCCTACTCTACACTACACTACCCTACTCTACCCTACTCTACCCTACTCTACCCTACTCTACCCTACTCTAACCTACTCTATCATACTAAAAAAAAAGCAGTATCCTATGTCCGTCTCCTGGTTCTAAGCTACCTCCCCACCAACTTTCAGTCAAATCGGTTCAGTCGTTCTTGAGTTATAAATAGTGTAACTAACACGACTTTATTTTATATGTATACTAGCTTTTGCCCGCGGCTTCGCTCCCGTCAACTGACTACTATATCCAACTCTACCCAACTCTACCCTACACTACCCTACTCTACCCTACTCTACCCTACTCTACCCTACTCTACCCTACTCTACCCTACTCTACCCTACTCTACCCTACTCTACCCTACTCTACCCTACTCTACCCTACTCTACCCTACTCTACCCTACTCTACCCTACTCTACCCTACTCTACCCTACTCTACCCTACTCTACCCTACTCTACCCTACTCTACCCTACTCTACCCTACTCTACCCTACTCTACCCTACTCTACCCTACTCTACCCTACTCTACCCTACTCTACCCTACTCTACCCTACTCTACCCTACTCTACCCTACTCTACCCTACTCTACCCTACTCTACCCTACTCTACCCTACTCTACCCTACTCTACCCTACTCTACCCTACTCTACCCTACTCTACCCTACTCTACCCTACTCTACCCTACTCTACCCTACTCTACCCTACTCTAAAAAAAAAAAAAAAAAAAAAGTAAAGTAAAGTATCCTATGTCCGTCTCCTGGTTCTAAGCTACCTCCCTGCCAATTTTCAGCTAAATCGGTTCAGCCGTTCTTGAGTTATAAGTGAAGTAACTAACACGACTTTCTTTTATATATATAGATATAGATTTCAGGATTTTAGGTCAACGGGAAGTACCCTATGAATTTACATTCCCTTGAGAGTGTCAAAATATACATTTTTTGCGACATTTTTTTTTTCGTTAACTTAGAATTTTGATTTTTTCACAGCTTCAAGGGACCGCAGACTTGAGTAGGATGACAGACAGACAGATGGACAACAAAGTGATCCTAAAAGGGTTCCGTTTTTTTTTTTGAGGTACTGAACCCTAAAAACACTTAATTAATTAACATTATAGATAAAAATATAAAGTAAAAAAGACCCAAAAGTAAACTAAAGTATGAAATCAAAAAACTCCTCGCTATCGACTGGTAATGTACCCAAGAGACTGCATGGCTGCATTGCCACACCGTATGGCAATGTTTATCCTCTGTTCAAAGTAAAAGCCAGCCCTTGGGTCACGCAAAGTGTCAACAAGGCGTTTTGAAAGGTTTTTAAACAATTTGTGCAATCCAAGAGTTTCATCCTTTGGGGTCGAACCAACAAGGTTATTATATTTCCGCCGCTTGAGGCTATCCGCAGCCGCAGCGGTAGCACCAGTATAGCACGACGAGCTAGGAAGATTTAATATGACGGAAGAGTATCGATACAAGTAGCGTCCCACACTAAAGGCCTACTCATCTTCCATGGAAATAAAGAGCATGGGCACGCCACGATGGCAATAGACCGGACGTATGGCGTCCGGTATCGCCATCGTGGCGAGCCCAATGCCTTGTGGTCCCAATACGGCCGGACCGCCTGACGGCGACGGTGACAAGAGCGCATCGGATGAGGTAATATCGTTAATATTCGCGTGCCTACAATGATTATTTCAATTTTTGGATTCGAGAAGGAAGAAAGAAAGAAAAATATTTTATTGGGCACACGTACACAGATGCACACAATGTAGAAACAAATATGTAACACACACTACTAACAAACACTTAAGATAAAAAAAAATAACTAACATTGTGCATTGTGCATTGTGTGTGTGTAGAAGCTCCTGAAGTGCGAAAGTCTTTAGAATCCTTCCTGAATACTTCCATGTAGATATCTAAATAAAGTACTCGCTCAAAAACATTGGGTAATATCAATTTGCATACGCAAGTTCTATCGGAGCTTATTCCCACAATAATTATTACAATAGCCTTTCTAGAAACTCTGATTAAAAGAAGCTGTGATTGTGAAATTGAATGTCCCAGGTACATGGTAAGTTTCCGGGAGGCCATGTCGCAAATCTGCGACGGCAATGCCCCCAGTTCGGCCGGGACGTGCCCGGCGCCAGGTGTACTGGTGGTCGCTGGAGATTGCCGCGCGACGCCGATATGCCAGTCACCGCAGGCGCCGCATCTGTCCGCCGGATGCGGCGCCAGAGGCGGAGCTGTACGAGGGATACAGAGCGACAAAGCGCACCCTCCGAGCGGAGATAAAGCGTGCCCAACTAGAGGCACGCAACGTGTGGCTGGGCACTCTGAACGGAGACCCAGGGGGACGTCCCTACGAGGTGGTGCGGGAAAACTCCACCCCTGGATTCCCAAGCTGACGCAGAGTCTCCGGCCCCAGCTTATGGAAGGTGTGGTGAGCACTTTGTTCCCTGCGCGAGGGGAACACTCTCCCCTGCCCATGGCTCCGCCACCAGCGGTGTCCGACATAGATCAAGATGGCGACGACGACGACAATGCTCCAGAGGTGACCGTGGTAGAGATGAGAGTGGTGATACGAACCGAAGGCTGAGTGCCGAAAACCTTCAGCGCATGCATGGAGAGGGGCCAGTTCCCACTTTGCTGGAAGACGGGGAAACTGGTTCTCATCGCGAAGCCCAGGGCGCCCTGCGGACTATCCGTCCGCGTATCGGCCCATTGTGCTGCTCGACGAAGTGGGCAAGCTCTTTGAAAGAGTAATTGCAGACCGCCTCGTCGCGCACCTAGCAACCTTGCGAAAGGTCGACCCTTGCGGACGGCCAGTTCGACTTTCGCAGGGTGCGCTCTACTGTGGACGCCATCATGCGCGTGCGAGCCCTCACGACGGGGGATGCGGTGTCCCAGGGCAGATGTGTCACCTTTAATACCCTGCCCTGGAATAACTTTAGGGGGGCACTCCAGTATCACCGTGTGCTCGACTACCTCTGTCGTGTGATCGAGAGATGTCGTGCGGTGTTCCGCAGGGATCGGTACTAGGACCGTCCTTGTAGAACATCAGGTACGACTACCTGCTGCACGGCAAACTCCCTGACAGGGTCAGCGTGGTCTGTTACGCAGATGACACGCTGGTCCTGGTGCAGAGAGACACGCGGGGTTGCGACAGTCGTTGAGAGGATCTAGCAGCTGGGACTCGAGGTGGCGCTGCACAAGTTCGAAGCCATGTGTTTTCACGGTCCTCGGAGCTCGCCAGCACGGCGTTTCCAATCAACGGTAGGAGGAGTTCACATGGGCGTCGAGTCGACGATGAAGTACCTGGGACTCGTCCTCGACAGCCGGTGGAATTTCGAGGAGTACTTCCGACGTCTGGCTCCCAAACTGAATCGGACTGGGCTGCGTCAAGCGGCTCCTGGCCAACCTAGGGGGTCCCGACACCTCCTGTCGGAGGCTCTACGCAGGCATCGTTCGGACCATGCCCCTTTATAGAGCGCCGGTGTGGGCGCCGTCGCTGTGAAAGCGATCGGCGGCCCAGCTGAACGCAAGCCAGAGGGTCATGGCCATACGGATGATGCGGGGATACCGCACGGTTTCCCGCGACGCGGCGAGACTCCTTTATGGCTGCCACCATGAGATCTGGACGCAACAGTCCTCGCACGCATGCACGATTTGCGCGTGGAGATGCAACGCCGGGGTGAAACTCCGCTGCCACAACAAGTCGCGGCATGGCGGACAGAGTTCCGGCGGGATCTCATAGTAAAATGACGACAGCGACTGTGCTGGGCCCGCCATAATTATGGCGGTAGGTTTCCCCTCTTTGAGGAGTGGCTGGAAAGACCTCATGGCATCCTCACCGAACATGGTCAGTTCGGGAAGTTCCTACACCGGATTCGTGCAGAAGTAACGCCCGGGTCTCACCACTGGGGGGACGGCCCGGAGGACACGGTGGAGTATACGGTAGAGGTGTGCCACGTTTGGGCAGAGCACTGCCGTGTTCTTGTGGGGGCGATCGGCGGCAACGATCTCTCGCGCCGGGCCTTGGTACAAGCCATGGTCCAAAGCGAGGAGGAGTGGCAGGCGATGGCCTCCTTCTGCGAAAAGTAGGAGCCGCCAGGATACCGATCCCGATTTCCGGCCACCGAAGGCGCGGGCTTGCGGACGGCGAGCAATGGGTAGCTCGCCGTCCAACCGTCCGGTGACCGTACGGACCAAGCCCAAGTCGTCGACGGCGGGTATTGTTCCACGCGCGCCACAAGGAGATGTCAGCAAACCGTAGGGGCCCAGTAAGGTCGAAGCTATACTGGGGCCACAGAAAGCGTGAAAGTGAAACCTGGAGCCCTGGGATGAAGGCAAAGAAGGAACAGGAGTGGGTTTATATCAGTAAAAGTCTGACACGCCCTCCCGCTCCGTCCAAGGGCGAGAGATGTCATTAGATGATTTTTCTGGGTAATGGGACCAATCTGGAAGCATACCCTTTGAGAGGAAAAAAAAATATTTGCAAATCGGTCCATAAACGATGGAGTTCTGAGGAAATAAACAAAAAAAAAATAAAAAAAAACACAACCGAATTGATAACCTCCTCCTTTTTTTTGAAGTTGGTTAAAATACCCTTATATGGCACTGATGATATTTAAACTGATTGTGTTTATCTTATTTTTAATGTGAAGTCAATAATGATGGATGCAATGGCGGATTAGCCATGTTGCAAGAGTAGCAAATGCTACAGGCCCCGCGCATTTTGTGGCCCCGCGCGTTCAGGGATCCCGCACTTGAACGTAAAAAACTAGTCAAAATTTTTGTACTGCGTGAAATCTAAATGCAGCTGATTTCTTTGGATGTGATGTGATAGTCACTTTACTTCAGACTTTCCTTCAAGTAAACTGCAGAATAGAAGATTTCTTTGAATTGCCCCACCATCCTACTTAAAATCCGCGGGGTTATTGGTGTCTAAAAAGCCTTCTTCAAGCTAATCCTTAGAAGAGGTAGCCAGCGGCTTCCCGCGCGCGAAGCCACTGGATAAAGTTACTTCATTTTATATTCGTAGCCTCGGTTAAGATTATTCTTAATAACCCTACTAAGAATAAGCTTAAACAAGGTTTTTGGGGAACTACATATTTTGTGTGTCTATGTGAATTACATTGCCAGTGCTTAGTGACATATGGCTCTGAAACGTGGTCGTCCACAATGCGCCTCATCAGATGGTTTCAAGTCATCCAAAGAGCAATGGAGTGGGCTATGCTCGGAGTTTCCTTGCATGATCGAATCAGGAGTGAACGAAGATAAGCTTAAGTGGCAGGGAGCTGGATAAATTGCTCGCAGAACAGATGGTCGATGGGGCCGAAAGGTTCTGGAGTGGCGATCGGATACTTAAAGACGCAGCGTTGAAAGGCCTCACAACAAGGGTACCCATAACCTGGTAAGGTTCACGGGAATTCGATGGAGGTGTGATAAACAGGACCAGCCGTTGTGGCGACACTTGGGAGAGTAGACCTTTGTCTAGCAGTGGACATCTTTCAGCTGAAATAAGCATGTTGATGAGATCAATCTCTCGTAAAGATTATTCGAATTAAAGAATGGCTGAATCTAACCTCTCCAAAGAAAAATAAATTTTGCATCTTATTCCTAATAAATCTTAACTGTTCAGTTTTTCTCTATAAATTCACAATGGCTTCGCCATCATCATTGAAGACTCCCTATTTCTGTATTATTTATCAGAAGAAAACCTAAAATGTCCTAAGCATAATTTTCGAGATTACCTACTTCGGTTTTTTAGAATTTCGCCTTTAAAACTCTAATCGTTCGGTTTATGCAAAAAACGATCATCATCTAGGTTTTTCCAAAAGTACTAAATTAATTAGTATCCTACTAATAAATTAATTAGTAGTACCCCTTGGGCCCCGCGCCGGCTTAATCCGGCACTGGATGGATGGATTGTGTTGTGTGATGAGTGATATGAATGAGAAGGGAGTTACCTAGTGATAGCATGACGGGTGACAGGACCAAATGGAAGGAAAAAAGTTTTGCGCCGACCCCAAATAACACGGGACAAGGGCAAGAAGATTAATAGGTGTATACGCTATTCGCGATAGCATTAGACAGAAGTTAAAAAATGTTGTTTTAGGGTACACTTTGTAATAAAAGTACAATATTATGTTTATTGTGCTTTATTACAGTTAAAATTGATGCTGAACTTATTATAATCAACTTATATACCAACTTATACTTAAATGAATTCATTTGAACTATCCATCTTCTGAATTTATGAGGCTTTTAATTAAATACATTATTTAGTTCTTACCTAATACTACCAGTGTTCATGTTAAAAACTAAAAAAGCAGGCCTTATATTGTTTTCAATTCATGTTTTGTAAGGAGAAAACTTAATGTTGATACCTACGCCATTAAAAAAAATGTAAAATAGTTTGAAATAAAGTTATGTTAATAAGGTATTTGCTATAAGGTATTTAAGTATCACTCTGGTTAAAAGGTATTTAAGTATCACTCTGGTTAAAAGGTATTTAAGTATGGCTGAGGGGTACTTTTTAGTGGTGGTACCATAACTAAATAGTGTAAAATAAAAAAACTTTTTACAAAAAAAATACAACCGACTTCAATGTCAAAAAAACACTGAAAAGTGCAAAATAACTTTAATTTCGGAAGTCGGTGGTAAATAACGAAGAGACAAAACTATTATAGAAACACCGACTTCCGAAATTAAAGTTATTTTGCACTTATCAGTGTTTTGTTTTCATTGAAGTCGGTTGTATTTTTTTTTTGTTTTTTATTAAATACGGAATCATCATCATCATCTTCCTGCCCTTGTCCCGTGTTATTTGGGGTCGGCGCAACACGTTTTTTTCTTCCATTCTGCCCTGTCACTCGTCATACTATCACTAACTTCCTTTTCTTTCATAATTTGGCAAATAATAAATATAAAAACCCCAATAGCCACTCTGTTGCATTTTGTCTGTAGACTAGTGTATTTAATTGAATATTATTTTCTTTCAATATCATTATCCTTAGACTCTATAAATGCGTTTAATGCCATCAAGTAAGACATAAGTAATAGGTATGTAGAGACGATGATTGTAACAGCCTTGTTTTATTACGGTTTCTCAAAGTGTTTCTTATCTCTACAAATAACGTATTCTTTACATGTTTGCCGTTTGGTTACCTCAACGACTACGCATAAGAATTTCTTACATTGTGTTGTTTCTTTTTTTTAATTATGATAAATAGCTCTCTTCAAGCTAAACCTCTCACCCTTATGTAGGTACGCAGTTAATCATCTTCATTGTCGGCGGTAACATGTCCATAAGTCAATTAACCTAAATCATACCCAATTTAGAACTGGACAAAGGAAATCGTTTCGGCTGGTTGGTGCTTTTTTATATTTTTTATTGTTTGCAAAATTATGACTAAATTAGTAAGGATACGGTCAGTAGTGTCGCATTAACCCCTAAGGGCCAGCTGGTTTTGCTGACATCTCTTTGAGGCGCGCGTGGAATACTACGCACCGTCGCCGTCGTCGACTCGGGCTCGGTCTTAATGGGTACCGGACGGCCGGACGATGAGTTACCAATTACTCGTCGTCCGCAAGCTTACGCCTACGGTGGCTGGAAAACGGGATCGGGATCACGTCGGCTGGGGCGTGAGGAAGTCCGTTCTCTCAAGCATTACCTATACTGCTTCGCAAAAGAAGGTAACCGCTTGCCACTCCTCCAGTCCCAGGGCCCGGCACGTGTGGTCGTTGCTGCCGATCGCCCTCACGAGAGCGTCTCATATCATTTAAAGGGTGACTGGCAATTAGTGTACGATACTTAATCACGTGATTGCCCAACAAACATTATGGCTGCTAATAGAGCTTACTTCAGAACCATAAGTGTTATGAAGGTAGAGTAGTAGCTGCAATTATAGTTTGTGATGACAAAAAAGTGTTAGTAATAAAATATAACGCTTATAGAGACAAAGCAAGTTTATAAGAGCAATGTGTGGAGGTTAAACGCGTAGAGCAGCGTTTATTATCCCTACAATAAAGACCAAAGCTTCTGAGTTATAGCTTTGAGCGAATCTTACGACTATTAGATCCATATAAGAAATTAACATTTACTATTAACTTCTAAAGTTCTAAGCAAGCTACCACAAACTCTTTCGGAGCGCTGATAGTTGCATAAAAGGAGCAATTAACGCTACTAGCTCTACAATGGTGTTCATAAAATCTATTACAACACCGAACTCCTAAAGGGATACAAAACTCCCTTGTATAATTTAGGGCTGAATAGTAGGGATATTTCTCCCTAATAATAGAACTTATAGTGCCAAATATGGCCTCCATATTATTTAAAGTTGAATTATTGGGTTTGTTACCACTTTAGTACCCCTAATCATAATTATAAATATATAGACGCGGTCAAGTGAGAGTCTTGCTTGAAGATGAGGGTTCCGTGTGTAATCAAAGTGATATCGCAACTGCAAGTTTTGATATTTCCGAAGAGGATTAGGTACTCAGATGTTATTACTTATTGAGTAGTGATGATGAGGAAAATCTGAGTGAAAATATTAAGAATCTTCATTTTATTGAAAAATTGAGGGCATGGGCGATTGAGAAAAATATTACACAAACTGCTATGAAAGATTTGCTGTTGATCTTAAATGACAGATTTGGCATGATTCTACCAAAAGATCCTTGAACTCTTTTACAAACACCAAACAATATTTTAATAAAATTACTAGATGACGATGGCGAATATTGGCATAATGGAATTGCTGAACCTTTGAAATGTATTTTAAGGAAGTTAAACAATTTACCCAATACTATATACTTGAATTTTAACATTGATGGATTGTCAATCCACGAGTCTCCATGAGGGAAAGTCTGCTCGTCGGAATGTTCCTCTAGCTTTTTAATTTAACTAAACAGCAAAGATGCAACAATATCACATTAAATAATATCTCCTTAGTTACTGAACCAGGTCATGAACTGCGGGCCGGAAAATAAAAGACAGAAGTTAAATTTATCGTTTTATTTTTATTTCTACATTGCCCCCCCCCCCCCCCCGCTGGAGAGGAGATTAGAAGTCCATTCTCTCCAAATTAGAGTAATTCCGAATTTTTTTGTTTGGTGTTCCTGGCGCCCGAATTCTTTACATTTTTCTTAATTTTCTGGTACATCATCGACCCCCTAACTTATATTATCACACACACATTTTCTATGTATAGATATTACATTTGTCATCTGGTCGGGTAGTCTGAAAAAAAAACAAAAGCACTCTTTGTATTGCAAAAAAATGTTATTGCCTATTCGTAAGTATTGATCCGAAAAGATCCGTTCCCGTCCGTTCCAATAACATTCCATTGCTAAAAACTTTAACTGGCAGAATTTTACAGTATTTAAAAATGTAGACAAACAGGGACGTGTAAATATTCAAATTACAAATCTTTACAATTGTGCACTCGTTCATCTAGGAGATACGTGTACTCGTACTCGTGGGTAGGCTAGGTAGTGGTTTTGGGAAATGACTACAGATCCCCAAATTCATGCGCCCACCATTTTAAGATTATGAAATTAATTAAAAATAGTAAAATGTACGAAACAAAACTTAATACAATGAAGATATTTATTTTTCTAGCGTTCTAATACCAGGGTCACGACACTTTTAAGCCAATAGGAAAAGTTTTATAAACATATTTAGTACAAAAATGTTTTGCTCCATGTGAAGCAAAACATTTTTTTTAGATAAATACACAATAAAGAGTGGGCCCTTCAATTATTTGCTAATAATATATACACATATTCACAGTTTACTTACCTTCGCAATGAAAATTCCGCTTCAGCTTCCACTAACAATGACATAAAATTTTAACACTCAACTCCGCCATTTATTTTCGTAAACAAAATGTTTTGTTTTTTGCTAAGAGATATCGCAATTCATCAAATGCATCTGTTTAACATAATATTGCCGCATATAGGCATAAAAAGGTAAAAATGATATCCTTAGACGATAAAATTTCCTATTGTAGATCTATACCGCAACTTAAGTTGTTACAATTTACCTTATTGCCACCCTCTAACCGCTCAAACAGTAAGTAAGATACATCATAGATCTACTATACCCCTTACGGAGTTTATATTCATACATTTGCTCCCTATAGAGCGCTCAAAGTGTCAGTAAGCAGCATGTAGCTCTACCATACCGATAAGGAGTCCCTAGTCACTTAAATATCACTCTTACAGCGCTTTAAGTCTCAGTTAGCGCTACATTTTACATTCTACATTTTAAATTCATTCTGTACCTCCAAAATTGCTCTAATATATCTTTTAAATTCATTCTGTAACTCCACTGCATCGTCATAGTGGAACCTAAGACCATAAGAATTTGTGCCCATTCCAGGGGTAAAGTAGAGTTATAGTTCGCTATAACTCCAATGTGATAGCACTTCTTGATGACCTTAGGATCTGTTTAGCTCTTTTATACATACGTTCTAACTCTTACATTAGCACCTAATGTTAGTTGGGTGTGCTCATGATAACAAACAATTTTTATTATGGGAGCAAAGCCGAAATCGCGAAAAAAATATCAGCTGTTCAGTACATTAGTAAGGATACGGTCAGTAGTGTCGCATTAACCCCTAAGGGCCAGCTGGTTTTGCTGACATCTCTTTGAGGCGCGCGTGGAACACTACGCACCGTCGTCGACTCGGGCTCGGTCCGGATGGGTACGCAATATGCAAACATAAATGTACTGAACAGCTGATTTTTTTTCGCGATTTCAGGTTTGTTCCCATAGTAAAAGTTGTTGGTTATCATGAGCACAATCACGTGTTTAAGTATCGTACACTAATTGCCAGTCACCCTATATATTATTTGATATATTTTCATTTCAATAACGTTCACAAGATATTAAATAGTCCGGTCAATTTAGACATCCGAGGTTACAAAAATTCGCACCCTCAGCTGAAAATTGGTAGAATTGTTCAAAACACCATCGAATGAAGTCTAAAAAGTCCTCATCGGTCCAACAACTGAAAAAAAATTCTCGGGGTCAAAGGTCACAAAAATGACGAGTGTTTTAGTGTAGGAGGAGTTGCACCAGGCGGCGACCGAACTAGCGATACGCGGAGTTGCGACAGTCGTGGAGAGGAGCCGGCAGTTGGGACTCCAGGTGGCACTGCACAAGTCTGAGACAATGTGCTTTTTATGGACATCGGAACGCGCCACCACAGGGTTCCTAAATAACGATAGGAGGGGTTTACATCGGCGTCGAGTCGACGACAAAGGACCTAGGATTCGACTTCGACTGACGGTGGAATTTTGAGGAGCACTTCCGACGACTAGTTTCAGGCCCCAAGATTTTGCAGGAGCCCTCAAGCGGGTCCATCTAAGCCCTCAGGCTAATCCAGGGAGTCCAGACGCCTCCTGCTGGAGGCACTACGTGGATCGTGCGATCCATGGCCCTTTACAGGGTACCGATGTGGGTGCCGTCGCTATGGAAACCAGTGGCCAAACTGAACGCGTCTCAAAGGGTCATGGCATCCAG
The DNA here is from genome assembly GCA_905147345.3 of Mythimna impura. Classification (NCBI taxonomy): domain Eukaryota; kingdom Metazoa; phylum Arthropoda; class Insecta; order Lepidoptera; family Noctuidae; genus Mythimna; species Mythimna impura. Next base: position 15,757,305 of record LR990343.1, on the reverse strand, counting down.
ATGGTGCGGGTACCACATGGTCTCCCGCGGAGCGGCGAACCGCCTGCCACGGTGGGATTTTGAGGCAACAGTCCTTGCACACATGCACTTCCACCACAAGTCGCGTCTTTTTGAGGAATGGCTGGAGAGGCGCCAGCGCGGACTCCTCATATTCCGCATGACACAGGTTCTCACCGGACATGGTAACTTCGAGAGGTTCCTGTTCCAGTTTCAGGCGGAAGAAACGCTCGGTTGTCGCCATTGTGGAGTGTGAATTTTCGCCTGTGTGGTTTTTTATCTACCAAACTGACCTGCGAATTAAAAAAAACGGCTACTTTATGAGCGTGCATTTTTTTTTTGACTTATATCTCCTGCCTTTTCATTTCCTAAGTCATTTTTGACGAATTTGACGAAAGTGTCGTCAAATTCGTCAAAAATGACTTAGGAAATGAAAAGGCAGAAGATTACGTACTATTAGCTCAGGACTTTTTAGATAACGTTAATAGTAAATTTTGATACAAGTATAGAAAGTTTGTCATTGCGACCGAGGCGGGATTCGCACAAGCCGTAGGCGAGGAGCCGAGGGCTGCAGTGACAAGCACGTGTATCAAACGACGTTTTTCAATACACTTACGAAGAGACATTAACATTAAAATATTTAATTATTGAAAAAGTACTGAATTATTGAAGGTGCAGTTATGAAAATAATACACAGAAGATTTTGTTGGCATTTTCACGGTTTGTGAAATGTTATTGTTAACAATTTCATTAATTTCACTTTTTGTGTGTTAGTGACTGTTGGAGTTGATGGAATATAAGAGGTGGAATGTTCTATTCGCTCTGCAGTAGCTATAGGAGACACCAAATCGTTATTGGCATATGAAGTAGAAGGTTGCGGTTCAAGGCAAAACTTCTTAGGAGCTGGCTCCAAATTTATTGCTTGTGTTATCTTGGTACCTACTAATATTTGTCTTGTTATGTATCGAGTCTTCAATATAAGATTCAGCTACTGTGTTAGACCTCCATCCGCCATGACGTTTTAGAGTCAATATGTCGGCTCCAGCATCAACCAGCAATGTAGCTGAAGTTCTTCTGAAGCTATGCCCGGTGTATAAATAAGCATCTGGTAAACCTAAAAACCTGGCGATTCCCTTTGGCAAAGCACCAAATTTGTTCACCAATAGATTGAGCCGTGCATTTACCCTTTTGGTAGTTTTGAAAAAAAAAAACGATCATTTATTGCTTTTGTGGAACGCAGAGCTTGGTATTTTTTTTACTATATCATAAAATGGACACACAAAAAGTGAAATTAATGAAATTGTTAACAATAACATTTCACAAACCGTGAAAATGCCAACAAAATCTTCTGTGTATCATTTTCATAACTGCACCTTCAATAATTCAGTACTTTTTCAATAATTAAATATTTTAATGTTAATGTCTCTTCGTAAGTGTATTGAAAAACGTCGTTTGATACACGTGCTTGTCACTGCAGCCCTCGGCTCCTCGCCTACGGCTTGTGCGAATCCCGCCTCGGTCGCAATGACAAACTTTCTATACTTGTATCAAAATTTACTATTAACGTTATCTAAAAAGTCCTGAGCTAATAGTACGTAATCTTCTGCCTTTTCATTTCCTAAGTCATTTTTGACGAATTTGACGACACTTTCGTCAAATTCGTCAAAAATGACTTAGGAAATGAAAAGGCAGGAGATATAAGTCAAAAAAAAAATGCACGCTCATAAAGTAGCCGTTTTTTTTAATTCGCAGGTCAGTTTGGTAGATAAAAAACCACACAGGCGAAAATTCACACTCCACAATGGCGACAACCGAGCGTTTCTTCCGCCTGAAACTGGAACAGGAACCTCTCGAAGTTACCATGTCCGGTGAGAACCTGTGTCATGCGGAATATGAGGAGTCCGCGCTGGCGCCTCTCCAGCCATTCCTCAAAAAGACGCGACTTGTGGTGGAAGTGCATGTGTGCAAGGACTGTTGCCTCAAAATCCCACCGTGGCAGGCGGTTCGCCGCTCCGCGGGAGACCATGTGGTACCCGCACCATCTGGATGCCATGACCCTTTGAGACGCGTTCAGTTTGGCCACTGGTTTCCATAGCGACGGCACCCACATCGGTACCCTGTAAAGGGCCATGGATCGCACGATCCACGTAGTGCCTCCAGCAGGAGGCGTCTGGACTCCCTGGATTAGCCTGAGGGCTTAGATGGACCCGCTTGAGGGCTCCTGCAAAATCTTGGGGCCTGAAACTAGTCGTCGGAAGTGCTCCTCAAAATTCCACCGTCAGTCGAAGTCGAATCCTAGGTCCTTTGTCGTTGACTCGACGCCGATGTAAACCCCTCCTATCGTTATTTAGGAACCCTGTGGTGGCGCGTTCCGATGTCCATAAAAAGCACATTGTCTCAGACTTGTGCAGTGCCACCTGGAGTCCCAACTGCCGGCTCCTCTCCACGACTGTCGCAACTCCGCGTATCGCTAGTTCGGTCGCCGCCTGGTGCAACTCCTCCTACACTAAAACACTCGTCATTTTTGTGACCTTTGACCCCGAGAATTTTTTTTCAGTTGTTGGACCGATGAGGACTTTTTAGACTTCATTCGATGGTGTTTTGAACAATTCTACCAATTTTCAGCTGAGGGTGCAAATTTTTGTAACCTCGGATGTCTAAATTGACCGGACTATTTAATATCTTGTGAACGTTATTGAAATGAAAATATATCAAATAATATATAGGGTGACTGGCAATTAGTGTACGATACTTAAACACGTGATTGTGCTCATGATAACCAATAACTTTTACTATGGGAACAAACCTGAAATCGCGAAAAAAAATCAGCTGTTCAGTACATTTATGTTTGCATATTGCGTACCCATCCGGACCGAGCCCGAGTCGACGACGGTGCGTAGTGTTCCACGCGCGCCTCAAAGAGATGTCAGCAAAACCAGCTGGCCCTTAGGGGTTAATGCGACACTACTGACCGTATCCTTACTAATGTACTGAACAGCTGATATTTTTTTCGCGATTTCGGCTTTGCTCCCATAATAAAAATTGTTTGTTATCATGAGCACAATCACGTGATTAAGTATCGTACACTAATTGCCAGTCACCCTATATATGATATGAGACGCTCTCGTGAGGGCGATCGGCAGCAACGACCACACGTGCCGGGCCCTGGGACTGGAGGAGTGGCAGGCGGTTACCTTCTTTTGCGAAGCAGTATAGGTAATGCTTGAGAGAACGGACTTCCTCACGCCCCAGCCGACGTGATCCCGATCCCGTTTTCCAGCCACCGTAGGCGTAAGCTTGCGGACGACGAGTAATTGGTAACTCATCGTCCGGCCGTCCGGTACCCATTAAGATCGAGCCCGAGTCGACGACGGCGACGGTGCGTAGTATTCCACGCGCGCCTCAAAGAGATGTCAGCAAAACCAGCTGGCCCTTAGGGGTTAATGCGACACTACTGACCGTATCCTTACTAATTTAGTCATAATTTTGCAAACAATAAAAAATATAAAAAAGCACCAACCAGCCGAAACGATTTCCTTTGTCCAGTTCTAAATTGGGTATGATTTAGGTTAATTGACTTATGGACATGTTACCGCCGACAATGAAGATGATTAACTGCGTACCTACATAAGGGTGAGAGGTTTAGCTTGAAGAGAGCTATATAACATAATTAAAAAAAAGAAACAACACAATGTATGAAATTCTTATGCGTAGTCGTTGAGGTAACCAAACGGCAAACATGTAAAGAACTAAATTAGTTAGTTCTTCAAAATAGTCACGCAATTTTAAACCAATTTGGCGCTAGCATCGAATTCACGAGTACGTAACTTCACAATCCCAATGTCGACCGATCGGAATTAAACTCAAGAGTAAGCCTGCTGATCAGTCCGTATCGATAATTTTGAAACATGTACAGGACAGTCGATTCAGTCGATCATTTGCGATATTAAACAAGTAGCACACACGTCTGTTCAAGCGGTAGAAAATGGTACTTTCTACATCGGTGACTGTAATGAACAGATACTTGATTTGCCTTATAATCGAGGTACCTACTTAAAAAAATATTTTTATCAATCTTATACCGGCGCAGCGGCGCGGGCGTCACGTCAGTATGGTACGAGTACCTATATAAAAAACTATTTACAAAAAAAAAAACAACTTCCCAAAAAAAAAACACTAAAAGTATCAAAATAACTTTAGTTTCGAAAGTCGGTGTTTCTCGGTATTGTTTGTTTCTTATTTAACACCGACTTCCGAAATTACCGATATCACGCCGCGTGATCTCGGTAAAATGGAGCTGATAATTTTATTGTAGTGAAACTCCCTCCCCTACCTCAGTGAAGTTTGCCGAGAAGGTTAACTTGATACATTTGCTATTACAAAAACATTAGAAAGTGTACATCCATATTCTAATGGTAAACAAATGAAATATTCATTCGAAGACAGGACCTAAAAGACTTACTGTTCAAGCCGAAACATTAACAAAAAAAAACATGATTTAATTCTGTCTGACACTGACAGCTGTGACAGCTTATTGCTTTGTTGTGTTATGTTTTAGTGTTTGTTATTTCTCTTCTATCTAGTATTTTTTGATAATTAAGTACTTAGTACGTTAATAAGTAAAAAGTAATGGACAAATGTCGTATTTGCTTACGATGTCGCAAAAATGTACTCTCATTATTTACGAAAACAGACGGAATTACATTTGCCGAAATGATGTCTTCTTTTGCTAACATTAAGGTACCTATTTATAATTTTGTTACCAACTACAGCTTCATTTCATAATTAGAATAATGTTGCTTTTGTATTAGATACTTTAAAGTTTAATTTCGAAAAAAAAAAACAAATATATATATACAAATTGGCATCGCATTTGTAGCAAGTTATTATTAAACTACCCATTTCATTTTTAGATTCGAAATGAAGATGGTTTCAATGATAAAATTTGCCGTTCCTGTCGCGGGAAACTCACTGACGCTTACAATTTTAAAATGGAAATCGAAAGGTGTGTCCGTCATCCAACACTAACAAAAGCTGATTGCTATGCCACTATATCGAAACATAATTTATAACAAGACTGCAAAATGTGTGCATCACTAGCATTGTAAGTTTTCTCATATTTTACAGGGCTGAAATGGTACTACAAGAAACTTCCAACTTGAAGAGAATAAACTTCAGTAACTTACATGACATTAAAATAAAAATTGAAATAGAAACTGACTGTAAGCCTTTTTTACCTTCTATGGAAAACTTCTCTGAGAAATTATTTAAAGAAGGTCTTGATTGCCTATCATACAATAACACTGTTATAAAAAAAATCGAATGTGAGGATATTAATAAAAAAAAGAAAGCATTGTCTGTTGGTGAATTTCTGAATTCTATTAAAACAGAATCTGATAATGACTGTGATTATGTAAGTACATAGTAATTATTTTTAGTCTCTTTTATTTTTGCAATTTTGTTTGCTAAGACTGCTCTGTCTGTCCGTCTGTCACCAAGCTCTCATGAACCGTGATAGACAGTTGAAATTTTCACAGATGATGTATTTCTGTTGCCACTATAGCAAAAAAAACAGAATAAAATAGATATTTAAGGGGTCCCCAGATGACAAACGTGGCTTTTTTGCTATGGACAGTATGGAACCCTTCGTGCGCAAGTCCAATCGCACTAGATTGCTTATTAAGCTCAACTGTACCTTTCTCTAAGCCATAAATTGAGATAGACGTATCCGGTTCCGGTACGGCGTAGTGCTATAAGCCCCGGCAGCGTCATATCCGCCCCAATCCGGCAGGTAGTGGGGATGCGTTTGCAAAGCGCATGACGACATCTAAGAACCTCATTGGCGTTCGGATTTCCGAACGGTGTAGTCGCGTTTTAAAAGTAGCTCGTTACTTTTAAAAAAGGGTGTCCTACTTTTTCAAAGATTATAGTGCTAACTAGAATTATATTTTGGTGTTCAAAAGTGAATGCATTAGAATAATTTTAATAATGTTAGTATGGACAATGCCCCACGTGCTCGGTCGCAATCTAGTGGTTCGAGTAGTAGCAGCGGTTCTTCTTCGACGGCGCGTAAAAGGAGACATCGCAGGCGAAAGGAGCAGCGCCGCCGTATGAAGCTAAGTAAATTAGAGGATACTTTTTCGAAAAACTTGCTGAAAAAGTACCCTCCTTGTAAGATCATATTGTTAAAAATAATACTCAGTCGTGCATGTCCGACAAAGTCTGTTCTATATAATCCGAGCCCTACTGAACTGGATAACGATCTGAACGTAGAAAAAGGGGTTGATTTGATATTGCAAACTACCCTCAAGTCGCATTCATTACAGATAAAATACTTGTCTCGAATTACTTAAAAAATTACAACATTCTAACTTGCCCAACTGGGCTCAAGTACTATATACTCTGAAGTATAAAAACTTTATAATTCTACCCCACGTTCTGTAGAGCTCGATAGTAAGGATATTTTAAAATTTGAACGTAACTGTTCGTTAGCGGTCGAATACTTCTTTAGCTGCGTAGGATCGTAACTGTGTAATATGCTGTTATTTTACAAAATATAGCCTTTCAAATAGGCTTATACCAATTTATATTTTGGGTATCCGAATTAAACGAATTTGTTTCGACAAATTTTTATTAACGAGCACTGACGAGTTTACTTAAGAATTAGACGTTGCATGGTTTACAGATTTTATAGGTAAACAAGGAGGCGTCTTAAAAGTTTTCAAGCCGCACTAACTAAACTATCCTCGCAGGGTAGATCGTATAAACCTACTATCCAAAAGTAGGAAATGTAGTGCCTGTGCGCAACAGTGCAAACTATCGGCCTTCCACTGCTAGTGGCTCTAATCCTGCGCAAGGACGAAAGTGAAAGGCAAGAGTTTTTTCGTCACGATGACGATACAGTATATGGTAAGAAACGAAATAACTATCCTCGCAGGGTAGATCGTATAAACCTACTGTCCAAAAGTAGGAAATGTAGTGCCTGTGCGCAACAGTGCAAACTATCGGCCTTCCACTGCTAGTGGCTCTAATCCCGCGCAAGGACGAAAGAGAAAGGCAAGAGTTTTGTCGTCAGACTGACGATACAGTATATGGTAAGAAACGAAATAACTAAATTATCCTCGCAGGGTAGATCGTATAAACCTACTGTCCAAAAGTAGGAAATATAGTGCCTGTGCGCAACAGTGCAAAATATCTGCCTTCTACTACTAGTGACTTTAATCCTGCACAAGGACGAAAGAGAAGGGCAGAAGAGTTTTTTCGTCTCACGGACGATACAGTATATGATAAAAACGTAGTGCCCGGGCACACGTGATAAACGAGTTGGCTATTGTCAACGTTTTCAAGCCGGGAGAATCAAACATCGGGTAAGTGTCTGGAGGAAGTTGGGGGCACCTTTATATGTACTAATGATAATACCAAGCTATTGGACCCCATTTATAAGCAAACCACCGCTGACTCTCGGGAAGTCCCGAAAAGATTTCACACAGTAAATCCAAAAGAACTCTTAGTCCAATTAAGAAATCTAGTGGATCAAAACGTATTAGAATATGCTTCACTGACTCCGAACTTTGTCTCGACAAGTTTTTATTATTTTCTTATAATTATCAAAAAAGGAAACGATGTCTTCGTTTCCCACGGTTTTCTATTTAAATCTACTCTAAACGGCTATGTTAGAACAGACAAGTTTCGTTGGTGAACATGCAAAGTCCCCGACTTCCTCCAACCACAAGATTAGCTAGTGAAAATAAACTTGATAATGTCGGACCAACTTGGGTAAATGATCTTCCTCTTTCGGTTTGACTACTGCTCCGAAGGTTTTTGCCAGCCTGACAAATTGGATCACGCAGATCCTGAGACCAAGGAATGCGATTGGTGGCATAAGCAAAAGCATAATCGGCCTTTTAATGTTCCCACTGCTGGGACTCGGGCCTCCTCTCTTGGGGGGGGGGAGTGGGCCGTGGTCCGCCGCGCAGACCCAGTGCGGGTTGCCAAAGCTGGCATATCTCGATTTTCTTTTGGTGAATCAGAATCGAGAAAGCGCAAAGTCACGCGAACTTAACGTTAAGACTATTGCAAACCCTTGGTTTCGTTGTAGACTTTCGGAAGTCTGTATTGACTTCTCAGCTGTCAATCGAATACAAAGGTACGCTTACTGCAAAAGAGAACATCGAAAATGGCAAAAGCTACTAAGGTAAGTCTATAAGAAGTCCAGAATATGCTAGGTCTGTAGAATTTTCGCCAGCTTCGTAGTCCCGCGAGGGCGCTTGTAATGCTGAACTTCAGCAATTCCCTTTCAAACACATGCCCGTCAAGGTAATTCCGAGCCTACAATGTTGGATGCAGAGTTACAATATGAGTTCTATTCTGCGCACCTTAACGACGGGCTCTGCCCAGGTAGCTTTGGGCGCGCAGCCCAACAACGAGACCTCAGGTGGCAGTTGCTCAGTACAGAAAAGAGATGCTCGCAGCAGTATCTCAGAGATGTTGACAATTTTGCGAGTAATTCAGGTAAGAGGTCACCTTATGACTGACTCAAACTTATCGATTCGGGGCGTCAACCAAACTAGTTTCTTACCTGCGCAACGAAGTCTGTACACAGTCAAAGCCCCTATTAATCGTTTTTGGAAACGTATGTCGGTACATCACCTTCCAGGTTGATACGACTAGCAGATCGGTCTTCAAGGAAATCTGCTCCGATAGAATGGCATTTGCTTATTCTAAGTCGAAAAACTTTTTCAACCGAAATAGATCTGTCGCGTCACGAACAGCTCGTGTAGTACCCAGGCATGCAAGTCTGGATTTAGATCAAGCGACTGTTTTCCACAATGCCTTCAGTAGCCTTTGGCACCTATAGTGCCAAAGGCAAGCGTGAGTTTTCTCATCACCTTATCTAATACCCAGAGTATTAGCGCACCAAAACCGAGCAATCGGTATGATCTGTTGATAATATCCAATAGGAAGAATGTAGTAGAGAACCGATCCGGTGTCTCGCTCCATGCGTCCTCCTTACCTGGTAAGGGACTTGGACCTAGTCTTGATAGACACGACAATCAATTGACCGCTTCCACAAGTTCATCAATTGAATTGAAAGGGGTGTCCAATACAAAGTGGTTGTCACTATTGGATTCTTGGCAGAAAGATAAGATAGAAATTTTAGAAGGTAACTGGCGGAAATCGACTTTAAATACTTATAAATCAGCATGGTTACAACCACTGTAACCATGCTGGGTTATGGCCTTAAGTGGTCACTTAACAATGATGCGAGTACTGTAGATCCATCTCCTGAAGATGTAGCCTGACTTCTAACAGACTTGCATGTTTGCAGTACATAAGTCCGTTGTACCTTTTGGGGTCCGTCTAGTGACTTCTCATTACTCTTATATTATTATAAAGCAAGTATTGGAAGGGTATAGTATTAAAACGGCCCCCTAAGACTAAAATTCCTATATGGCACACTCATATTTTGATTGATCTTGTTCGAAATTTCAAGAAGATCCGCAATTCTTCTTTTGTATTTTGGACGCAAAGGACGCAAATCAAAACTTTGTAAGGAGTGATAATCGTATTTTGGCCGCTTTATGTCAATCTGGGGTCTACGTGTTGAAACGTCGGGACGTGCGAGCGGGAAAAAGCGATGGAGTGTATAGCACACTCCTTATAGCTCTATCCCTTTAACGGTTCACTTTGAGTCGGCAAATGGATCACGTTAAGAGCTCGTGGTAGAGTCTCTGGTTGGCGTTTATTCGTGCGTGTCAATCTCAAACATTGACCCCAATTCTTGGATTGACAAATTGCTAAAGTACTTAGTTTTTAGCACATGTAGTGAACCTAAACCAGCTTCTCGTACTATTATAGAGAGCTGGATTAAGTCATTATTAAAACAAGCTGGAATAAGCACTAGTCCAAGTAGTGTACGATCCGCAGTAACTTTGGCTAGTTGGCCAGATAATATTCCCATTGATCATATTATTGGCGTTTTGCGTTCATAATATTGTCTACAAATGATTCAAGTTGTTCTAATCACTTCAATAATCTGTTTCAAACGATAAGATGGTTTTTGGAGTTTTATATCAATTAACTATTTAGTTGCTCACATTGGCGTTCTATTAATGTAGTCCCAATCCAGCAGTCGATAACAAACACTTCTCAATTTATGGCTTAGAGAAAGGTACAGTTGAGCTTAATAGAACAATTTTACCTAAAAATAAAATTGATATTAAGCATACTTACCTTTCTCTAAGCCAATTTATATTCCTGCCTGCTGATTCATAAATATAAATTTATGTGATTGAACTTTATCAATCACCGTAAATCGAGCCGCAATGAGGTTCTTAGATGTCGTCATGCGCTTTGCAAACGCATCCCCACTACCTGCCGGATTGGGGCGGATATGACGCTGCCGGGGCTTATAGCACTACGCCGTACCGGAACCGGATACGTCTATCTCAATTTATGGCTTAGAGAAAGGTAAGTATGCTTAATATCAATTTTATTTTTAGGTAAAATTGTTCTATTTTTTTCAAACAGACAATATATTGTATTAAAATAAATTCAAAACTAATCTAATTTGTTGTATTGTAGCAGGACTATGAGATAGGTGCTGACGACTACAACTCTGATACGGGTAGTAACTATAGTTATAATACTAAGACAAAATATACAAAAAAGAAAAAAGTTAAGGGTAAGTACAAACTGAAACCAGATCAGTAACGCTTTTAAACAGAAAGTATTAATAAAAAATCATTTATTTATGATATATTTATACTAGTGATATTTTCTAGAAAGATACTACTATTTATATACATTATGAAAACAGGTTCTGTGAAAGCACTTGTAAATATTTTGAAGTATGTAAAAAAATATACTTTAAAGTATAGATCAATCAACTACAAATTGCTTATGTGCCAATTCTTTCTTTGTCTTGATGTTGTATTCTGCATTTCATTGTAAATATGATTATAAAAACTTTACCATCAAAATGTTTTCAGAATCGAATAAACCCAAATCTGACAAAAAAAGCGATTGGTTTAAACCTCTCTTATCAAAACCTATAAAACCTAAGTATATAGCAGATTTGAGATTAGCTCGGACTGATCCTTTAGTGAAAAAACCAAGAGCTAGAAAACCCCCTGCTACGAAGATAAATATTTGTCCTTATTGTGGTAAACTATTTCAGAATTTAAATTCTCATATATTAACACATACAGGTAAGAATTATAATTTTATTTAACTAAACCTATTTATAAACAACAACCTTCCGTATAGATGTCGCAGCCGTATCGAATAACACGCCGTACTATGCGATATGTTCTACAGAGCGGCGTCCAACGTTTCGCTGTATTGTCAGTGTAGGGTGACTATAAATTATGCTGAACAATCCAAAATAAGTAGTACGGTTGACAGAGGCCTCCTGTCTAAGCCTCCTGATTCTGTCTGTGGAGTTTAAACTAACCAAACACGAAGGGAGTATTCCCCTTCTAACCTAACCAGTCCATGTCAGGTAGAGTTGCCAGGTGTCCTGATGTGGGCGGGACGCCTCGACTTAAAGCTGTCTGTTGACCTGTCTCGATTTATTATCCTCCTTAGTCTATCATTTATTATTATTTTTCGCCTGCACGGACCTGCTGCTGGATAAAGGTCCCTACATTTCTTCCGTTGTTACCGGCTCTCGGGCATTTCTTGCCAATTCCTAAAGAAGACGTCCCGTTGGATCAATGAGGACTTTTTAGATATCATTTATGATGGTGTTTTGAAAAATCCTACCAATTTTCAGCTGGGTGCGACTTATTGTAACCTTACCCCTATTTTTTGGTCTAATTGACTGGACTTTAAGTCAAGTGCGGTAAAAAAGACACATGGCGCATCACTGGCTACTTGACTCAGAGTCGCATTGTCATCATCCGTGTATCTTCGAGTATCTTCTGTTTGCTCAATCTACATAATTATAAATGATCTATGAGTTGTGACCCAATTAGATCGATCTTCATTCATCCATTCCATTCATATGCAGTAAAATGTAACCAACATATAGTTTTAATATAAAAATATTTAAATAGCGATAATCATTCATAACTAATCATAACTTCAATTTTTTTTTATCGTTTTTGTCTTTATTAACACGGTGGAGCTTACGGTAGAAGAGTGCCCCGATTAAGCGGCGCCGCTGTGTCTGGTGTCGTTTGACGGCGGCGACCTCTCGCGTCTGTCTTGGGTTCTGGCCATGGTCCGGAGCGAGAGGAAATGGGAAGCGGTCGCCTCCTTCCGCAAAGGAGTTGACCGCAACCGTGAAGGAACGGACACCCTCACGCCCAGTCGTCCCCAAAGGAGAGGTCCCGGGCGTCGGGAGTCGCACAGCGGTTTCAGCCGTAGTAAATCCATTGTTTGCAAACGACGAGCAATGGGTAGCTCGTCGTTCGCCCGACCAATAAGGACCAAGCCCGAGTCGATGGCTTGTCGTGTTGCACACGCTCCCCAAAGAGATACTAGCAAAACTGAAGGGGTCCAGTAGGGCCGATGCCTGCTAGGGCTGCGGGAACGTTCGAAATAGTGACCGTGGCCCTGAAATGCTCAGTGGAACTGAAGAAGTCTAGGTTTTAGTTAGTAAAAGTGTGACACCAGGAGAAGTTATTGGATAATTTCCCACCTTAAAAAAAAAACATTAAAAAAATATTTGTTCCGATCTAAAACCAAAAATTCCGATTTGTTTTACTATGTGTCCCGATTTTTATCCCATCGGACCTGGCAACACTAGTCAGGATGCCCTCTAAAATTCCGAGTTTGCTTTGCTCGCTTTTGGACTAATATTATTCTCATTAATATAGGTGCATTAATAGATTGTCAATTAGACTTCTAAAGTGATAGATCTGCTATTTTAGATACAAATGTATTATTGCTATCCGTGATTTACTTTTTTAAAGGACTAACTAATTTCACGGTTTGTGTATTTCAAAGTTGAAACACCATTGTCAATTGTGACGCCATTTCTAGGATCACTTTGTTGTCCGTCTGTCTGTCAAGACCCTTTGGAGGTATCGATTTGCAATTAAAAACATATACTCAGGTCTGCGGTCACTTGAAGCTTTGAAAAAATCAAACTTCAAGTTAACAAAAAAAAGTGGCCGTTTATGTCGCAAAAAATGTACCTATATTTCAAGGGAATCAAAATTCATAGGGTACTTCCCGCTGACCCAGAATCCTGAAATTCGGCATAAAGCAAGGTCTTATAGCACAAATATAGGAATAAATCTGAAAACAGTAAAGGGTGTAGCCTTACTTCTATAGCAAAACTGCACCCGATGGAAACCTATATCGTAACCTATGTTTTATTGTAGAGGGTACTAATAGCAGAAGATATCAGCTCTATTTTCTCTGTTAATTGAGGAAGTGTCCGAAGTCGACTTTTTGTCAAAGTGACATATCTTTGTTAATTTAAAAGCTAGCAAAATGAAACTAATATCAGTGTTTATGGTATACTTTACAGTTTATTTTATAGCATTTTTTATGAGCCAAGCCTAAATAAATATATTTAAAAAATGCAAACACTGTAATAAACACTGAAATTGGTTTTATTTTGCTAGCTTTCAAATTAACAAAGATATTATGTCACTTTGAAAAAAGTCGACTTCGGACACTATTTTCAAATAGCTCCTCAATTAACAAAGATATAGAGCTAATATCTACTCGATCAACTACTATTAGTACCCTCTACAATGTAACATAGGTCACAATATAGGTTCCAATCGGGGGCAGTTTCGGTATGGAAGTACGGCTAGGCCCTTTGTTGTTAACTCACAAAAAACAAAAATCTTTTTTTGCGATTCGGAAAAATCTTCGAGAATCCATTCGGGTAATGAACTATTTACATAGAAAAGTTTGTACGGAACCCTTAGTGTGCGAGTCCGACTCGCACTTGCCCACTTTTTTTATGCAGCGCTATTTGCAGCGATTATTGGAAGTAAAACTTTCAAAGCGGCGTATTGACAATGCGCCCGTTTGTATGTGAGCTTCACGTTTCTAAGCTGCTTTGACGAACGCAGTGTGCATTCGATGTGCCGTACTTTATTTTTGACGTTGAACTAGATTTCCATTCGGCTGTAAAATTAAAAAATGGCATTACATTACAGCGAAATTTTTCAATCCGGCGCGTAAACTTGTAATATGGCGTGTTTTACGAAATGGCTTCGACATAGATATTGCAAGACATCACTATGAATAAAATGTGGAAATTATTTTTTTAGCTGAAAAGAAATTTAAATGTGATCAGTGTCAGAAAGCATTCTTCACAGAAAATTGTTTGAAATCGCACATAAAACTGCATGGGGCGACTAAAAAGTTTAAATGTGATCAGTGTATTGCTGCTTTTATCAGCCACTCATCATTGAAAAGGTAAGGTCTATAATAAAATAAATAACAAATTTTTACAAAAAAAAAAAAGAAATAACCGACGTCACTAAAAAAAAATACTAAAAGGATCAAAATGACTTTAATTTCGAAAATTGGTGTTTCTCGGTATTGTTTGTTTCATATTTACCACCGACTTCCGAAATTAAAGTTATTTTGATCCTTTTGGTATTTTTTTTTTGTGAAGTCGGTCATTTGTTTTTTTTTGCAATTTTTTTTTATATCTCACTTTTTAGTTGCTAATAATAATACACTTATAACCAGAGTGCCTATTTCTCATGACAATTCGAATTAACCCAAACACTACTAGGTTACATTGTTTTATTATGAAGTTCCTGTCTACCTTCCACCTTCCGGCTCCATCATCAGATGAGTTCGATAGTACCTAATAGCCAAAGTGCATCTCATGACAATTCTAATAAGCGCAAACTCGGCTAGATTACATTGATTAATTACGGAGTTCCTGTGCCTACCTTCCGGGCTACATCATCATCATCAGGTCACTTCGATGATACCATTTTCAACATAACTATTCAGAACCATTTATTTATTTGTATTGTCATAGTCGCTTAACTATCTTCATTGTGATATCTATGTGAGTATGAAGTTCCATTGGCCATTTCTGCTCTTCTTCATCAGTTCCTCCACTTCATCAAATGTTACTTTTTGACTGTAAGTGCTTAAGTTCTCGATGAAAATACCAAAATCAGAAGATGGTTGCCTATAGCAGTGTTTGGGTTAATTGGAATTGTCACAAGTATATCGCAACTAAAAAGTGTAAAATAAAAACTTTTTACAAAAAAAAATAACCAACTTCACTAAAAAACACTATTAGGATCAAAATAACTTTAATTTCGGAAGTCAGTGTTAAATAAAAAACAAACAATACCGAGAAACACCGACTTCCGAAATTAAAGTTAATATTTTATTATTATTAGTGTTTTTTTTTAGTGGTCTGTAATTTTTTTTTTTTTTTTGTAAAAAGTTTTTATAATCGTCATGAATCGCACTTTCAGTAAAATCGAATAGAGTTCCAAGGTAGCGGGTGGCCTGCTTTGTTTGCTGTCCAGTGTTTTTTCAAGTTCAATAAGATACATAACGAGTAGGGAATCCAACCGAGCAGGCTTGCGAGATTGAAGTTAGCAATCTCGCGGGATTTGCGGGATTTGAATTTTTAATTTCTTTTTTTGTTTGAAGTAGTAATAAACACAAAAATCGGTCAAATCGATTCGATGATTTTTACGAATATATAAAAAATATTTTGTAATGTAACTACTTTACGGTTTTCAGACTTTTTCTATACTTGTGCTACGAGATTTTACTTCATTTCAGGATCCTAGGTCCACCGGAAATACACTGTAGGTGATATTAATTTCAGCTTAATACCTCCATACATTTCAAAGAAACAGACGGACAATGAAGTGTTCCAAAAGGTTTTTTTATCATCTGAGGTTCGAAACCCTAAAATAAAATAAAGACAAGTCAATTTCAAGATATTTTGTATTATTATTAATTAGTTACTCATTATTTATTAAAATTAAATATAATGATGTTTTAAAAAATAATCAGCTGCATAAAAGGAACAATATAATAAAATCTTTAATTTTATCTTTTAGGTAGGCAAATTCACGTACTGTGGGGAATCCCTGGTCAGAGTACCTAAACTGACATTGATTACGTTCCGTTCCATTTGCGATAAAGAACTCGCAACACTAAATAGAAATTCAAAATTTATTTGGCTGAGAGATAAAATCGAAAACAAAATTATTTTCCATACAAATTCTATAAAAATGCCACGAGTTCCATGTAAAGTTGTTTGATCTCTCATTAATGAGGATGTGCTGGGCCTAATAAATAACCAAAATGACGGCGTGTCGTCTGAACCCAATTTTCTTATTAAAAAAAAATCAATCCCGCAGACGTGCGGGATCCCGCATGAGTAATCCCACATTCTTGATCCCGCGCCTGCGGGATTGGATTCCCTAATAACGAGTCGTTGCCTGTGCATATATCATATTTATAAAGGCATCTCTAATTTTTTGCTGCAGTGTAGCGGACAGAAATATTCACTATTTAAGCGCATATTTTACTTTCAGTCATATGGTAGTGCATGATGATGAGAAAAAACATATATGCGATGTTTGCAATAAAGCATTTAAAAAGGTATGTGTAAAATAATTATTTTTACCTAGTAGTTTATATACCTACTAGTAGTTTATATACCTACAATGAAAGTCGATTTGCTTTATAAAATGAAAAGTCCATAAATATCTAATAATATACCTAGTGCCTGCTCGACGAAAATATGTATTCAAATAATCATTATGTGTAGGAGAGCTTTCAGGTCTTATATGTACTAGTTAGTCCAGATTTGGTTAAACAACTGCCTTTAGGATAAGGTTTCAGTTCTACCTTTAGACCCATTTGAAAAGTCTGACCTCATCAATCCGTAACGTTTGATCAAAACTAAACTGTGTTTGTGCAAGAAGAGGCCTTTGCCATGCAGCGGGACACACATTATTCACAGTAATAGACAAGCAGAACATTACTAATACACACAGTAATAGACACACATTACTCACAGTAATAGACAAGCTGGTATCGCTACTATAAACAGTCTCATCAGGGGCCTTACCATGACGTGTTAAAATATCAAACGTGCGAGCGAGTAAGTGGAGAGGGATGGAGTTTGTGTTTTACAAATAACCCTGTATAGGGTGTATAGACAGGGTTATTTGTAAAACACTAACAACCTTGCAGGATTTTATTACTAACATCATAAACAACAACTCTTGTTCTATTACTTTTTACAAAACAATTCATTTACCAAAAACAAACCTTTAAGATTTCGTTGTTCTATCTAACACATTTCAACTCTGTATTTTGCTATATCTACCTACGTTTATATGACGCGACGCGACGCAAGCGCATCAAGCACCCTTGCCGCCCGATCCCCGCTCCCCTCCGCTATTGTACTATCGCTTGCTTCGCATAGACTTCGTAATATTTAGAACGTTCAATTTAAATATTGTTATTTTTAGTTTGAAAATCTCATGAACTAAAATATGATAAATTTTTAAAAGTCATACGTAGAACAAAAGTTGTTGTGTATGATGTTAGTAACATAGTCCAGAGAGGTTGCCAGTGTTTTACAAATAACCCTGTAAAGCTCCATCCCTAGTTCAGTTTAGGTACTTTAATGGATCGCGTTAACGGCTCGTGATAGGTTCTCTGATCAGAGTTTCGCGAATATTCACACGCTGTCGTGGTCAGACGCAGTTAGCGCAGATCCTCTCCACATATCGTTGCCTTATATCATAACATTTCCTCCTTTTACAGAAACACTTACTGAAACGGCATAAGATGATACATAATTTTGGAGTCAAACCCATCAAGTGTGAGCTGTGCCCAATGACTTTTATCACTAAGTACAATCTGCGACACCATATGCGGGTGCACACTGGCGAACGACCTTTTAGATGCGAGGTAAAGCATTTTGTAGACTTTATAGTCCTTACTACAATCTATTGCGACTCATTTTTGACCTTGTTAGGTAATAAGGTCAAAGTTATAGGTATAACAGGAAGATACTATGTGTAGTGGCCATCCATCCGAGATTGCTATGTAAAGCAAACAGCTCGCGTTTGACCGCTATCTGTAAGCGACGATGGAGCACGCTTGCCTAGAAGTAACCTATTCACTCCTGACTTAAAGACCCCTATGTTATAGCTATCAGGAAACACAGACTCGGGCAGGGAATTCCACCTCCACCCCTTAGCGGTACGCACGAAGTGTTCCCAAAACATTAACATGTACAATTACGTGTTTTTACATTAGGTACTAACAGACTTTCCTCAGTATATGGTATGTTGTACCTACATCGATAGTTAGCTAGGCTCACTACGATTTAAACACTGTAGGCTCACTACGATTTAAATACTGTGTAGACTGCAACGGGAAGCTCGTGGCTATACAGCCACGAGCTTCCCGTAGTAGCCTGCAGCTGTTATTATACAATTACAGCTGCAAGTTTCGATCTCCAAGATTAGGCAACGCTTATCGTGGTCCATCAGTGGATGGGAAACCATCGAGATTTGTCCGTGCCTTTAAGCTGTTGGTCCCGACTGTCATTTGTAGATATTTGACAGACGTTACGGATACCAGTCTTACTAATAGTTGTGTTACCCAATCCAATTACTGGGTTGTGGAGATCAGATATAGGCAGGCGCTCCATGTAAACTACTGTTACAATTCCGTATTTAAAATTAAAATCATGTGTAATAAAAGTTTGACAATCACTGCCAATTTCGAAACAGGATAAGAATGAAACAATCTTACTTTGAACGTCATGGTACAGGGGCTGGTCTCGCTACTTACTGATTTTCAGCTGCATCCGGCTAGACTGGAAGCCGACCCCGATTCCACAGTTGGAACAAGGTTAAGCAGGCAGGCAAGTAGACTGCAACAATCATCCAATAGGTTCCTTCTTCCAACTGTAAATTTTTCAGCAGGGAAGAGTTGTTAAAACCCCTCGCCCCTCATTAATAGATAAACTCGGAGATTTAAAATGCTTCGCGTTTGACATTTTAGTAATAGTTAAGTTATAATTTGTAATATTTCAGATTTGTTCGCAACCATACAGCTACAAACATGATTTCAACAGGCATTGTTTAAAAAAGCACGGAGTGTTTATGAAACGAAGATCGGTGTACGTAATGAATGAAGAAGTTTTACAACAAGAAAGAGCTATTATGAGGGAGCTATCGCTTCGCGCGCACGGCATTATAAAAGGTGGTGAAATAGAAAATCCATTCGAAGGTCCACAAGCAGCGATGGCGTATGAACAAGCTATGAAAGCTATTGAAGAAAACAAGATTCCCATAATATTTTAAATTTTACCTACAACGCAAAAAAAATATCTACAAGTACCTATATGTTTGATTAGTTTAATCCTTCTGTCAAAAGTTAGGTGTTTAATCAGTATAAAATCCATAATCACCGACAAACGACCTCAATATTAATACTTAGGGCATACTGAAAGTTTCTGGATTCTGTTAAATAAGAATATAAGACTTACGATACATTTATTTTTTTTCAAAGTATATTCCTTAACAATCAATATATGTTTGTATTGGCTGAAACCACAGTACAAAGCAGTTGGACCAATCTTCTTTTGGGACCTTTTCAATGGCTTTATGGAACGCATTCACAGCTGATTCAGGGCTCGTAAAACTTGTGCCTCTAAGTTTGTATTTAATTTTTGGAAACAAATAGAACTCGTAGGGTGCAAGGTCCGGGCAGTAAGGCGGATGCGTCATCAATTTCACATCTGAAGCGTTCAAATAGGCTTCTGTTACTTTAGCGGAATGTGAGGATGCGTTATCGTGGTGGAGGAGTACATTGCTTCGAGGATGATTTTCGCGAAGTTTTTCTAAGACTGGGCAAGCGTGTACGTACCAATCTGCAGTCACTGTCCTTTGATTTTCAAGCGATACTGTAGTGTAATGTCCTGATTTGCCGATAAAAGAAGCAACCATTTTTTGCCAACAACATTTCGTCGGCAAATTTTCAAAAAGAAAGACGCTCTCTGCCGACTGGCTTATTCTTTCGGGTTCAAAGCACTACACCCAGGTTTCGTCACCTGTCACGATATTATAGACAGCCAATGACTGTCCTCCATTAAACTTTTTTATCATTTTAAGGCACCACTGGACATGCAGTCGTTACTGGTCCACCGTTAAGTGGTATCCATCGAGTGCAAGCCTTCCGAACTTTCAGATGCATATGTAAAATGTTTTAGCGCAAAACATTTTACAAGTAATTTTTGTTAGGCATTGGCTCATTCCACTAACAAAGCACGAATTTGCTGGCAAGTAATTTTTTTGTCAGTAAGTTGTCGTACGGTGTCAATTTTCGAGTTTTTAACCTTCACGTACCTCGTCATAGAGATGGTCACGTCCACGTCTAAATTCTCCAAATCACGAATATACAGAGCTGCGACATGGTGCTTCATCACCAAATGCTAATTGAAGTATCTGGCAACTCTCTTGTTGACTTAAGCCACAACGAAAATCATAAAAAATCATTGAACGAAAATGTTCACGATTTAAATTCATTTTGATAGCGACACACAATCTTCGAAAGGACGCCACAATGAAAAAACTAATGACAGCTTCGCAAATTAAAAAGTAATATGCTCGTAAATAGTTCCATTTTCGAATTCTATAATTGTTTTTTCATTCTTTTATTGTAAGTGACCAGGACCTGTACCATGACGTTTAAAGTAAGATTGTTTCATTCTTATTTCCAGTGTGGGTAAGAGATGGCGCTAGACAACCTGTTTAACTCTGTCTCTTACCCACATCGAAATAAGAATGAAACAATCTTACTTTGAACGTCATGGTAACCCCGTAGATCCAGAAACTTTCAGTATGCCCCACGTATAAGCTATTTTATTTCCATTTAATCGTTTTATTTGTTATTTTTTACCTGCTCAAATGATGAGAAAATAATTTTTGATAATTAAAAGTTGATTTAAAATGGTAATTTGTATTGTTTTTTTTTAAAAAAAAACCTTGCTAGGAATTACTCCTGTATCATGGGTGCGTTCACAAACATGTAAATTCACATACACAGGACATCCAGATCCGAAACACCATCTATATATAATATACAAATATTTGTTACGTGCGGGAATCGATCCCGCGACGACGACGCAGCGCAGCAGTCAATCGCTCAACCACTTTTTTTTTTATTGATTTAAACCAGTGCTTGACTGCGATCCCACCTGATGGTAAGCAGTGATGCAATCATTGATGGTGAGGCGCACTAGTTTATTAAGAGCCTATTCACTCTAGCCTTGAAGACACCTAAATTATAGTTGGACGGCAAGACCGCGGCAGGTAAATCGTTCCAGTCCTTCGATGTACGCGGTATAACCGACGAAGCGAAACGCTTAGTCCGGACCGTTCACCACTGCGCCAAGCGTGTCGTTTTTCATGTCCTCTTTTATTTTTATAAAAATTGCCGCACGGGTCAATATTCCAGTTTAAATAACGCTTACCGAGGTCGGTCCGTGGATGAGTGACCATTCATTACATGCGGAGACTTCCGTGCCTCGGAGACACAATATTGTGATATTGTTTCGTATTTAAATAAGTTTTCGAAAGATATCAGAGATGGCGCTAGCACACGACATTAAGTAAAGGAGACACGATTGTTTTATTCAGAGTATAGTAAAGTTTTATTTCTCAGGAACTATCTAACTGATCAACTGTGTGGTCTTTTCTACTTGAGGTACTTTTTAGGTACATTTTTTTTGTGTAATTGTATTTTATGAGTAATGTTTAATAAAATGTTACAGAACACCCGCCCTCTTGACGTCAATATGGCGGGTGTACCTACCTTCATTTTGAAATAATTTCATTCTGAAGGAGGTACAGATATTT
The DNA here is from genome assembly GCA_905147345.3 of Mythimna impura. Taxonomy (NCBI): domain Eukaryota; kingdom Metazoa; phylum Arthropoda; class Insecta; order Lepidoptera; family Noctuidae; genus Mythimna; species Mythimna impura. Next base: position 15,735,457 of record LR990343.1, on the reverse strand, counting down.
TAGAGCTAGGTACTGAATAGTACAATTTGGGTAGATACGTTTTATCGGTAATTACTATAATTTAATTCGCTGTGGTACATCCGTCATTTTGATTCTCACTCAAATTTATAGAAATTTTGACAAAAATTTAAAGCTAGATGGCGTCATTGAGGCATTTGGATGACAGTTTTTCAGACATTTCTTCTGATAGCCGCTCTATTGCATTTTTTTGCTCGGAAAACATGTTAAGCCGTTGTTCCTGACTGTCATTTGTCACATTCGTTACAGGTATCAGAAGTTAGAAAATCTGACGCTAGTCTTGCCAAGGAGTAGGTACTATATTTATAGATAGGGGTTGCTCTATGTAAAATACTGGTAGGTACTTACTTATCTGCATGCAGCTACACTGGAAGCCAACCCCAACATATAAACGTATATAAGCTATGTGAACATCTACTTGCTGAAGAAGTTTTTTTTGGAGATACCATGTTCAGTAGTAAATTCGTTATACCTACCCATAATATGTATTATTGGATTTATTTGGAGTGCGCACACAAAAATCCCTTGAAACACTGCACCGGGAAGGATTCAGATCCACAGCTCAAACACAGGATGTCTTGGGCAGAATTGTCTGCTATGATAGTGTCGCTTTGTCGCGCCATATTTTGACGAATTAGGGTTTACAAGAAACCTTTATATAGAAATTAAGACTATAACAGCATCCGAGAGTACACAATAATACCAAGTACACTTACTCTTAGAAGAAACCAGTGTAGAACTAATTCACTTAAAATTGGCACATAAAGTTGACTTATACACCCCTATAAGGTCAAGTAACAAATGCAAATGGTTATAAGTGCATTTAGTTCTATAAATTACTATTACTGGCGTATGACATTTATGGCGGATTTATAATTACTTCTTGTAGCCGATTATAAGTGTAACTTACTGGACCAAGTTTTCTCAAGTGTATTTACACCTATGCAATACTTTCATAGGCCATCTTAGCCTTTACTGCGCCTATAATTTCGTTCTATACACGACTATAAGTCGACTTATAAGAACAGGTGTACTATAAACCCAAACGAACTCCGTGTAACCTGTTATAAGCTTGGTAGTAAAACCTGGAACCACTAAGAGAGAGGTAGTAGTGCTGTGAGCCTGTAAACTGTGCGCTACAGAACTTTGTTACTTGGGTACCTACCTAATATGGGATAAGTCTTCGAAACGGTTAGACAATATTTGACGGAACTTCCAATGTGGGTTGTAGCTAATGTTGTAACGAGTACCATAATTCTCTTTTTACATATGTACATGAATCTTAATTCCCAGGGAGTGTGTATATCTCCGAAATGGTTGGACCTATTTTGACGGGACTTTCACTTACGGATATTTAATATTACAAGGAGTAATTTGAGCTACTTTTCATTTTTCCGCGGGAACAGGGTTTCATAATACGGAATAAGTCTTCAAAACGGTTAAACTTTGACGGGCCTTTCATTGGGATAATTTATACCTAATGTTATAATGAGTACCTAATTTAATCTACTTTTTTACACCACCTGCTCGATAATGCCCTTTTTTTTTATATGTCAGACAACCATCACATAAAGCAAGTCATTCTGTCCCTAGGGAGATAATGCTTGGCGATCCCTAGGGAATAATGAGATTTGAATTTGGAACGTCAAAAACCGTCAACAATAAATGAACTAAAATGTATACATGTGCATCAAACAACTTTATTCAAAATTCAAACTGACCACTAACAAAAAGAAAACAGAATAAAACGTGGTCGTGGTTAATGACGAGTTTCGAAAAAAAAGTATGTAATGAAAAAGCGGGAGAGATAAAGAAAATTGAAACTATAGAATCTTAGAGTAGTGAATTTTGTTTGTTTCAAATCTCAAGACGTGTTGAGTGATTGATAGTTAAATTAACTTGTACATAATACTTATATTTCTCTATTATATGATTTGTTTTACTAAATTATCTCACAGATGGTGTAAAAAGTAAAGTATCCAACACGGGGATAAAGCTGTCTTTGTCTTGGGTGGCTTGAATTCCTCACTTCACTCAGGTTTCTTTATTAACTCCCTCGCAATGCTCGGGAGTTAATTATATATATATACCTCACTATCGTTCCGGATGAAAATTAGCATCCTTCGTTTCGTTCGGAACTCAACCTGCCGCCCGCGACTTAAAGACACTGCTTTATCCCCTAGTCACATAATCTACTATTATATTTCCGCGGGACCAAACTTAATTCTCGAGGGAAGGAGTTCATCTTAATTCCCGGGGATAAGGGACATCTCCGAAACGGCTAGACCTACTTTGAGGGACTTTCACTGACGGATAGCTGATGTTACAAGGATTAGCTTAGACTTCTTTTAATTTTCCCGTGGGATTGAGATTTCAAAATACGGGATGTCTGCGAAACGGTTAAACAAAATTTGACGGGACTTTCTTTGGAATGCCTATAGCTAATATTATAATATAACAATAGGTACCTTGGCTACTTTTTATATTCTTGCGGGAATGAGACATAATTTTGGCGGTGGGGGGGGGGGCGCATCCTGATACCCGGGGAGACGACATCTTCAAAACGGCTGGACCGATTTTGACGGCTTTCACTGACAGAAAGCTTTTTTTATGTCGGTAATCATCTAATGACTTTTCTCGCTCTAGGGTGAAAAGGGAGAGCGTGCCAGACTTTTACTTTTTTTTAAACCACACCTAGGTTCCTTCAGTTGCTCTTTGCGTTCTAGGACCACGGGTTACCTTTTTAGAAGTTGTCCCATGGCCTTAGTAGGCATCGGCCCTGCTGGGCCATGGCATCTCTTTGAGTAACGCGTAGTACACGACGCGCTCGCTGCTGACGATTTGGGCTCGGTCCGGACAACAGCCGGACCGCGAGCTACACATTGCACTACGTCCGAAACCCCGCGCCTACGGTGGCTAGTAGTCGGGGTCGGGGACTCAGCGGCTGGGGCGTGAGGATGTTCATTCCCTTACGCGTGCGGCTGTCTCCATCACTAGCATTACTGCTCCGCAGAAGGAGTCGACCACCACCCATTTCCCCTCAGTCCGGACCATTGCCTGGACCAGGGCCTGGCGCGAGAGGTCAGCGCCGCCGATTTCCCCCATGAGAACACTGCGTTGTTCCGACGGTGCGGGGCTCACCTTCACCGTAAGCTGCACCGTAAGTAAGCTCCACTGTGTCCTCCGGGCGGTCCGCACATGGCGACACCCACGAGCGTTTCTTCCGCTTCAATCCGGTGCAGGAACCCCTCCAACTTACTATTACCGGTGAGGGCCTGCGTCATGCGGAAGGTGAGGACGCCGTGATGCCACTCCAGCCACTCCTCAAAGAGGGGACTTACCGCCATGATTATAGCGTGCCCGGCTAACGGATAGTTGATGTTACAAGGAGTAGGTATCCGAGGCTACTTTTCATTTTCCCGCGGGAACGGGACTAAATTTCCAGAGGAGGGTAGGTATATCTCTGAAATGGATAAAGTTTTTTTACACGATTGCCCCACAAAAGGGGAGTAACGAAGTCGCGAGTAATAAATAACATATTTCCTATTGTATTTTTTTTTAATATGGACATGATATACCATTTTGTAATCTTCATGAGACCTTTAATTTAATACCCATATTGCAGTGAAAAAAAATTTTTTTTTTTACTCCAAAGTATAGCGATTAACGTCACTTAATAGCTGATAACACTCGGCTTATCAAGATGAATCAAACGATATCTTAGGTAATTATGTAAATCCGTTTAGCAGTGGAAGATATGAGGTTGGAAATAAAGCATATATTACATACAAACATACAAGATACGCGCGAAAAACATAACCCTTCTTGCAGGCTTGATGCAAGGCTGTTATTTAGTTATCTGTAGGTACCATGTTCCTATTAGTAATTAAAATCTGTTTTTTAATTAAAGATAATGATTTGACAATTCGAATGTTGCATGTTTTTTCCATTTCATAAAAAGTGAGGTACCGCAACCTTACCGGACATGGTCAGTTCGGGTAGATCCTACATCGGATTCAGGACGTCACCACTGTGTGGACCGCCCGGAAGACACGGTGGAGGTGTGTCCGACTTGGGAGGAGCATCGCCGTGTCCTTGTTAAGGCAATAGGTGGCTAAGGTGGCTCGCGCTGGATCCTGGTATAGGCCATGGTACGGAAAGAGGAGGAATGGCAGTGGTTCACTTCCTTCTGCGAAACAGTAATGCTAGCGAAGGAGGAGGCTGCACGAGTGAGTCACCGAGACCAAAACCCTGACTACCACAATGTCAATACCGACGTCGAGCAATGGGTAGCTTGCCGTCTGGCAGTCCGGTAATCGCCGGGACTCAGGACTGAGCCGCAGTCGTCGACAGCGCTTAGTGATTCATGCGCTCAAAGAGATGTCAGCAAACCGCAGGGGCTCAGTAGGGTATAAATAAAGCAATTTTACTTGTTACGACAGTTCTGCTGTGATCCTATGAGGAGTTCTGTTCCATATCTTTGAAATTCATGATCAGGTCATAACAATATTTCTATGGGACCAACTTGGAAGCATAACCTATCAATAAAAAAAAATATTTCAAAATCGGTCTACAATTAACCGAGAAATTGGTGAACATACATAAAAATAAATAATAATAATAATAAAAAAACCATACATTCAGCCGAACATAGAACCTCCTCCTTTTTGAAGTCGGTTAAAAAACGCACTATAGTTAATTACGGATTATGTTTAATAAAAACTTTTATTTCATCACACATTTTTATTTTTGTGTATGTTTATGAAGGTGGTTCATTGTAAAAAATAGCCTGGTTCAATGAGTAGGTGGTACACCCAGTGGTCCACTGTGAACCAATTCTCATTTTTTTTTGTAAATCGATTTTTACTGAAAATGTATCAAAGATATCAAAAAAACTTAAATGTCAATACAAACCCAGATAAATTCTTTAGCTAAATACAAAAAAAAAGTAAAAAACTAAAACCCGACTACGACAAAAAAAAATGACGCGGAAAAAGTATGAAACAAGATTTTCAAGATGCTGAAATAGACAAGGTAACTGGAAAAACAAGAATAGAACAAAAAGCCGTAGTCACACGTTATAGGTAGGTAATAATCGAAACACTTTAATAACGTGTGACTACGGCTTTTCTTTTTGTTCTTCTTTACTATTTATTTTGGTATGTACAAGTAAAGCCCTTTCAAATGATACGAAACACGACATATTTATCGTATTTTTTTTAATACAATACTTTTTGTCTGCTAGAGGGCGCCACATTGAATTTTGATGATATTTTTTGATAAGTACTAGCGAAGCCCTTTCAAATGATATCAAACACGGTATATAATTATCTTATTTTTTTTTTTAAACATGACCTTTTGTCCGCTATAGGGCGTCACTTTAAATTTGAGCAATATATTGGAAATGTACAAGTGAAGCCCTTTCAAATGATACCAAACACGGCGTATTTTACTCCATATTTATTTTTAACACATTACTTTTTGTCCGCTAGAGGGCGCCATATCAATTTTTGTGACACGTCACGTAGCCTATGTTCAGCGGACAATTAAGACGGTTCTATCGATACCTCATACGTCAAGTTCCGATAAGTAGATTAGGAGCTATGAGGGAACAGATGAACAAACTCACATACATACATAGCCTGTCAAAATCATAACCCTCCGTAGTCGGGTAAAAATGACGATTGCCTAAGTTGTTAAACAAAAAACTTACACGACTTTGAAATTTACCTGGTTCATAGCTGGACCACTTACCCTACCTAATCAGTGAAAACACTGATTAGCGGATTCTTAATTCAAATTTTGCTATAAGTAGTGTAGTTAGTCATATAGTTATACTAGCTTCTGCCCGCGGCTTCGCCCGCGTGAAAGTAAGTTTCTCCATACAAACTTTGAAACCCCGCTTCATTCCTTTAGGGGCTGAATTTTGGAAAATCCTTTCCTAGTGCTCGCCTACGTCATAAAAGAAAACCTTGTGCAAAATTTCACGCTCCTAGTCCCAGTAGTTTTGGCTGTGCATTGATATGTCAGTCAGTCAGTTTCTCCTTTTATATAAATAGATAACATACATTGTGTAGTTACACAATGTAGGTAATCTAAGTGAGACTGACCCCCGATTTCTGATTTAAAGCATTTGAAGTTAAGTATTACTCAAATTCTACTTTACCCTGAAAACCTGTCAAAATTTGACAATTAAGTCTGGTTTGAGACATTCTTAACTCAAAATACTCAATTCAGAAACCCGCCCATAGGACGATATGAAGTGATCTTCTGTGCATAGGACAGGATTATAAGAATTCAGAGATGACACGGATGTAGGTATATACTTTAGTACTTTAGAGTTGCAATCTCTCACAGATAGCAGTGAAAGTCCATAAGAATTATAGTAGCTTAGGCATTTTTTTTTTTTAATTCATATAAACCAGTGCTTGACTGCGATCCCACCTGATGGTAAGCAGCGATGCAATCATTGATGGTGAGGAGCACTAGTTTATTAAGAGCCTATTCACTCTAGCCTTGAAGACACCTAAATTATAGTTGGACGGGAAGACCGCAGCAGGCAAATTGTTCCAGTCCTTCGATGTACGCGGTATAAACGACGATTATAACACTTAATATTTTGGGCGTAGGTTGAAAACGGGAACCCCCTATAAGCATTCGCTGTCAGGACGGGTAGATACAGTAGATGCTTTGGTCACAAAAATGTGACCATAGTATCACGATTATGGGCACGTCTGAGTAGCCCCTAATACTTTCTGCGGTATAAAGTACTCTAGAAAAAAGCGACAAGGCGAGTTGCACGCGTACCGTCAAAGCTGTTTCAAAGTAGCGGGGGAAGAGTTCTTAGTAGAACTTTATAGAGAAGCCTTTGCACGCCAGTGGTGCAATATAAGTGGTTAGCCTGAAAAAATAAAAAGAAACTCAATTGCCTCGCAATTAATGCTATCTCATAGGCTTTTTAAAATCAATTAGAAGCGTGAAACAGCAAAAGCTAAACCTGAGGTACAAAATTTCACTCAATGTCTGTTCTTTTTTTCTCACTTAGGTATAGGTTCCATTATACCTTGTCATAATCCTAATAACCCTTGTCACCAAGCCCATCATGAAGAAAGAGGCTTTTGTTACCTAAAAAGTGTAATCTGAAACCCATCTTCGATCGAATTATAAATAACAATGTGTCGGTTTCTTCTCACTAATGGACCCTTTTGTCCACCTATCAATCAATATCTGCTATATAAGGGTGGAAAATTTTCCCAAGAACATCAGTCCTTTGCGAAAACTAGAGAAAGCTACTACATTACTTCAGTCATGGTAAGTAGGTATTACTTAGGACTTATGTTTAGAAATCTTATGTTTTGCCAAGGTTTACTTATACTTTTCTAAGAGACAGAATATGAAAAATATGTTATTATCTAAGGTGTTTAAATTTGCGCAAACTAATTTAATTGGTTGCCATACCTACACGATGTAGGTTCGAATCCACAACAGAAATTTTGCAGTATACCGTGTACCTACGCTATGGCCAACTAGGTATTCATTTTATACTGTTAGGTAATGAAAACATTATCTACTTATATAAATGCCGTCTTTCTAAAATAAAATTAGTAATAAATCTTTCCCTGCACATGTCCGACTGTTGAGTGTTGGTACCTATTCAGTGGCGGATTTACAAATTTTCAAGGCATAGGCTATACAGTTTTAGCCGCCCTTCCCTCTACAATTGTCATCTCCTGCATTATTTTTACAATCCAAAAATTTAGTTGAAATTACACGTAAAATAATTTTTGGGTATATTTTTGAGCTAATCAAAGCTCAGTCATGTACGAGCGGGGTAATGTGTGCTACTTACACAATAATGTACATTTGGTAAACGTGAATAAATAATCTTTATTGCACTGACAAACAATTAAGAATAATCAACTCAGTCAAGTTATAAAAGTTTGTTACTTCGTTATAATGCCTTTTTGCGTGATTTGTTCTTCGTTACAACATCTTTTTGATTTCTATGAGGTAGCAAAATATAAAATAAAAAATTCGGTCTCCAAATTTACCGCCCCAAAAATCTGCCGCCCTAGGCTCAAGCCTACTCAGCCTGCTGGTAAATCCGCCACTGTACCTATTCAATAAAATAAAGCTAAAATATTACCTTTTAGGGCGCCTTCAAATTTGCAGCAAAGGGCCGCACGGCGGCAGCGCGATTGCAGCGCTGCCGCCGCGCTGCAACCGCTAGGTTCGAGCATGATAATGTTGTTGAACTGATGCGCGGGTGTAGCGCTGCAGTCGCGCGTCTTTTATTTTTAAGGAACTAGCTTCTGCCAGTGGCTTCGCCCGCGTGAAAGTCAGTTTCTCCATACAAACTTTCAACCCCCGTTTTACCCCCTTAGGGGTGAAGTTTCGTAAAATCCGTTCTTAGCGGATGTCTAGGGAGGGCCCCTATAAGGAACCTACCTGCCCAATTTTAAGTTTGTACGTGTTAAGCTAGAACTACACTACACCGACGCACACGTGTGAGACGCCTGAGACGTGTGCGGTGTGTGTGCACACTACACCAACGCAACGTGTAACGTGTGTTGCGCATTACAACCTTTGATTTCAAAGGTGTATTTGTCTGTATAGTTTGTTAGAAATGTACGAATCAGACAGTGAATTTGAAGATGTTTTATTTTTATAGCTTTAGAGCATCAAGAAAAAAATAGGAAAAGAAAATATAGGGTTCACATAAACTTAAGAATAGAAGAAGTTAGCAAATATCATACTTTTGTCAAAGATTTAGAAGTCGATTCAACCTCGTTCCTTCTTTGTACTTTGGCATGTCAAAAGCGCCAATTGAAGAAATTCACGACATAATAAACTCACTCCACTGCTGCCCGTCTGTCTGTCATCGGGCTGTATCTCATGAACCGTGATAGCTACAGTTGAAATTTTCACAGATGTTTTTCTGTTGCCGCTATAGCAACAAATACAATAAATTTTTAAGTGGGGCTCCCACACAACAAACGTGATTTGCCATTTTTTTTGCTAGTTCGACTCGCACTTGGCCGGTTTTTTTTCATGTTGGTATCTCTATTATTATTTAAGTTTTACACTATTATGTGACAGGATACTGCGCAAACCTTTTCAATTCACTGTTCATCTGTCATCTTTGTTATTAAAATTTAACCGCAGATGTTACTCGAGCCGTCGTCGCTCGTGGAATGACGCGAGTAAACAGACATCTGACGTAGAACTACACTACGCACACGCGATCAGACGCGTGCGTTGCCCCACCGTCCTCCGCTAAATTTCTAGGACCGCTGGGTCGGCGTCGCGTACGTAGCGTCGCATGGCGTGGAGTCGCGTGGCGTGGAATGGATCAAGTTTAGTTCTACAAGACTAGTTTCCATATAAAATGTAAGACTGAGAGACCGAAGCGCCCAGATCGGCGTGTGTGGCACACGTGTGCGCAGTGTAGTTCTAGCTTCATAGTTTCTGAGATTTCGTGATTAATCAGTGAGTGGTATTTCGCTTAGATATATCTAAATAACAAAGCAGCGCGGTGTCTAATTTGAAGGCGCGCCCTTAAATGGCATTATGCCACATATTGCATTGAGTTGGAAGTCCATACAAAAATACAGGTGTGGTTCTTTATGGGTAGGTAATGCATGACATGTAGGTACGTTTTATGACGAGAATTTAAGAAACTTCATTTTGATTTAACTTAAATTTATTTTCAGATAACACGGCCGCTTGTCTTCGTGATAGTATGTTTTGGATTGTTTATTTTAATTCAGTCACTAGTCCCGAAGGTGATGGCAATGAAAAATTCGAACGTTGATGAGTACATGCTAGAAGACCAGAGAACTCGCAAAAGGAAAAACTACGTCGTGCGTTTGGCTAGAGACAGTGAGATATTAGGCAATTCTGCAAATATAGGAACAAGTTATGACACAGATTCCATCCAGCCTGACGCTGCGAACCCCGAGGAGTTGTCAGCTTTTATTGTTGATTATGCCAACATGATACGGAATGATGTTGTTCTATTAGACAAGTCTGTCGAAACAAGGACTCGGAAAAGGGGTAATATTAAAGTTGGGAAGCATCATAATGTAAGTATGCCGTAGTGTGTGTAATGTTATTACATACCTAATATTGAATGGTCGGTAGCAGGCTTGACCGAATAATTGGTGATCGCTGCTTTTTATTAACAACCAGTTTGTTGTGTTGGGTACAACACTCATGGAACTAGTGGAACTATAAACTCGTTCTGTGGGTGACAAACAATCGACCAAAAATGGATAATACAACTTTGGAATACCAGATCAAAAAGTAATTTTTTTTTTATACACAAACATGTCACGTCTGCGAAGTTTTGCTAGCTAAATAGATTACCTATCATTCATAGCAGGATGGGACTGCAAATTTTTTTTTATGTTGTAACCAGTTATAACAACTGTAATTTGAAAGATGTACTTTGTGCTTATAATACATACGGTTGAATTTGGTTTCAGCAAGCTTTACCGGATCCTCCCTGCGCTTGTAACCCTAACGTAAGCAAAAATACACTCAAATCGGTAGGACTGTACAATAACTGAAAATATTTCTATTGACCAGTATGTTATATTATTTTCAGAAAACTACTGAAGATTGGGGAGAAAACTCATTCCCGCGACACGTAGACACTTACATTTGTAGTAAACAGGCTTGCCCCTGGCCATACCAGTGCACGGAAAATATATACAACGTAATTATTTATGACATAACATTATGCTCTACTTTAGGGTGAAAGCTACGGTCTCCAGCGTCGCCATGTTCTTGCTAGAAGGCGCTAGCAGAGACATGAACAGTCAGAATTAAGTGGATTTTCTAGCAATCTTTAACCAAATCCAATAAAATGCTCCTTGACTGTATAATGCACCCATACACTAAAATCAACGACGACGACACGACGGAAGGCACGGTAGGCGCAGTGTTTGAGCGATCAGCTGCTACGCTGCGTGTCGGTTCGATTCCCGCACGGAACAAACATTTGTATGGCCTACAGATAGGTGTTCCGGATCTGGGTGTCTTTGTGTATGTGAGTTTACATGTTTGTGAACGCACCCACGATACAGGAGTTATTCCTAGTGTGGGGTAGTCTTTTTACAAAAAAAAAAAAAAAATATGTTTAGTTCAGCGCCATCTATCGAGAACATGGCCACGCTGGGGCACAAAGCTTTCATTTTAAATACAAAGAACTACGAATTTAATCAGATTTTATATTGTTTTAGTTAACAGTAATTAAAAGGAAGGAGATACCACACCAATTTTCCGAATTCGAATTACCCCCTGAGCTCCAACGTAAATGGGTGGGTGAATATCGTCCTATAAGCGTGGGCTGTGTGTGTGCAAGAGACTACTACGGAAGAGCGAACTAACCAATATTTGTATTGACTAACTTACGACAATCGGGAAAGCGACTCGAAAATGTCTTTCCATATCAGTTAAATATGTGAAACGAGCAATTATGGGCACATTTTAGCCACTAAAATTTTGAAAAATAAAGTTGTGGATCTTGTTATGAATCAGTTTTATTATGTATCTATACCGCCATTTCTTTCCACATATGTTTAAATTCCATGAAATCAAGATCACTTTTAAACTAACCTAACCTAACCATTTAAACTCTCTCTTTTCAACAATGAATCCTTGAAAATTAATCGGCTCAGTCAGCAACCAATCTAATTTCTAATTGAATGGCTGGTCATGACTACTCGTGAAGACTATAATAAGGTCTATAAATACCTCCAGTGACCAACGACTTTCATGTGCAATTATGAATGTGGAAGAGTTATTTTGATTGTTTAAACGCGCTTATCTCTGGAACTACCAGTCAGATTTGAACATACCTTTCAGTATGGGACAGCCAGATTTATGACGAATAGTAAAGGCTATACAGGGTGCAATTGAAGTCATGCGCATTATTTTAAACTAAGGTAGTACGCACGATACTAATTGCATTAAGCCTACTATTACGCAAATCAAAAATGTTATTAATGCAAATATGGAAAACCTTAAAAATGTAGTAAGTCATATTGCAAAAAGCTTATTATTGCAAATGAAACACTAAACGTAATTAAAAAAATAATCTTAAATGCCAAAAGTCTTGAAGTATCAAAATCTTAAAGCGCAGTACAGCGCGGAACGAAAAGTAAACAAACATCAAATAATACTACTAATTTCTTGCGGCCGGCTAGCACACGCGCGGCCTTTCCTTACAACAATAGGCTAAAAGGCATGCCGCCGCCTGCCCCGAACTCTCTCCATCCCGCTCCCTCACTCGCAAGAATACGTGTATCACCCCCGCGCAGGGTCGGCTTCCCCGAACCAGTGTCATAAGGATTGCGCAAATGTGTTGACGCATGTTTTAATTTAATATTGATCCCTTGACGTAATCGCCGCACGCGCTTCTCGCGTTTGCAGTTGTAGTGCATAAGTGTTTGTGAACTAATAGGGTATTTTACTCTATATGAGAAAAAATCTAGAAATATATATATTAAAATGCAGTCGGCAAGTGTTGGTTTTAGTTCAGAAAATAACAACATAAATTTTAACATTCAATTCAAAGTTTTTTGTTTTTATCACCTTGAAATAGTAGCCACCATGTTATTACGTCATTCGGCTGTGTAAAATAAAGTGACAGCTGTGAACTGATCGGCCATACTGAGCGCATTTGTTTACACAGCCAACTGACGTCACGACCGCAGAGTAAATATGGCGTCCACTGCTTTCTACATTTTCGTCAAATACACGCGAAATTTGAAAATGTAAATTTTAAATGCATTTTTAGGGTACTTAGCGACTGAATAGAAATTTTGTGTTTTTTTAGTGGTAGCAGTATAGAATCTAAGAGAGACACTTTTCAAAAATGAGTGAAATACCCTGTCGTCAGTGCATTAAGTGTTAGCGGTGATGGACGATTTGTGAACACAATGCCTCGACCGCGTAAACCTAGCCTGCACCTAGATACATAAACCAAGAATACAAATGATTTTAATTTTTTCGTGTAAGTAAGTGCTAGTTAGTAAGTTAGGTTTTAGGTAGTAAATACTATGATTCTAACTTTGTAAATACGCCAAAACTACCTACACAAAATTATTTTTACCTACGTAAACATTTTTTTTGTTTTAATGTTTTGAAGTAGTCTTGACCGTCACTACTTACCCATGTCACGTGAGTCGGGCGGGGTCAGAGTTCTCTCACAATGAATGACGCATACGGCGCGCGGCGTTAGTACCTACAGAGCAGCATTCGCTAACGCGATGCGCAACTATTTGATACGTTGAATGAGTTACTACATTTTTAAGGTTTTCCATACTTGCATCAATATCATTTTTGATTTGCGTATTAGTAGGCCTAATACAATTAGTATCGTGAGTAGTGCCTTAGTTTAAAATAATGCCCATGACTTTAATGGCACCACGGACACGACACGGGCACATAAGGCATCACGGACCCACGGAAGCGGAGCAGTAACCAAAGACGCGTATTAAACCAATATATTATTAATAAACAAAAAAAAATGGATAAACTGTGTGAAAGAAGTCTACAAATTGACTAATGAGATGACGATTTAAAAGAGAAGTATTAAAGAAAGATATTCAGCGCGGAACACAAATAAATTGGGACCAAGAGCAAGGGAATTATGACCGATACATTGTGCGGGTCAGGACAACAGGAGAACACACTGCGTGGACGCAGCTTCGCTTTGTATGTGTAAAAAAGAAACCACACGAAAATTTATGTTAAAACTAATATATTTAAGTATTAACAAAAACTATGTACACAATAGAGAAAGCATTCACTATCTAACATTTATTATAACTTGGTAGGTATTATTAGGGAACATTTAAATGTCATAATAACATAAATTTTGCATGTACACAACTTATAATCGCATTCGACACTACATAACATGAAAATAATTTCAAAAGATTGTACACTTGTAGGTCTATGATATAGTTTCAAGAAAGATACTCCCTGTTATCGCATCAAGATAATGATAATACAGTCTCATGTGCAGCAGGAGTCGGTACTTCTCCCAATTGCGGCATAATATGCGACAGTGCAACTCTCGTCTCGTTTATCATACCCATCTCCCGTCGAAGCACGTCCTCGGTCACAGTATGAATAGACTTGAACTTCAGGTTGATACCATGTACTTTGTACACGTGGTTATTCAAATTCACTTTGTAACTGAAAGCAACATTACACACCTGCAAAAGAAAATGTTTGTTTATGAACCTTAGAGAGATGCTGACGAAGTCAACGATGGAGCATGCTTGCCTAGAAGTAACTTATTCACTCTTGACTTAGAAGTCCCTAATCAGGAAATACAGACTCCAGCGAGGAATTATACTCCTTAGCTAGTGTTTCCAAACGTTTTGTGGGTATAGGTGGGATGAGCCGGTGGCGCATCGCCGTACGTCTAATGGTCCGATGACTAAATTGATCAATTTCGACGCACACTGTCCAAAAAGTAACCGCCAGGACTTTGGAGTTTTGACTTGATGACTGCATCATTGCCGATGATCTCTTAGAAATTTATTAATACAACTGGGGAGTTTCTGTAGTTAAACCTAGTAGTTCTCGAGAACAAATCTTAATAATAGGGATTATAAACGATATACACAGGCTTGCTATATTTTTTGAGATATGGCCATTTTAGATTACATAAAAAGAATTAGTATTTTATGGCAAAGGTTCTAGTTTCATAAACTGTAGGAGAAAATAAACTGGCAACATTTCACCATACTCAATAGTCCTGAAAGATATAAGTTACCTTTAGCACTATTGGGCATTCTTAGCTGTAATATTGTAGTGGCCATTTGATTGTTAGAATCATGTGGTACCTACTGACCTCGCAATTATAGGGCCTATCGCCAGTGTGGGTAATCAAATGGTTCTGCAGATGATGGCTTTGCGTGAATTTTTTACTGCAGAAGCCACAGTTGAACCGTTTTTCGCCAGTATGTATCGCCATATGGCGGCGCAGACCGGCCATCTGGAACGTGACAACATGATATAAAGACTATGACGCACCTGACATGTGTACGGCCGCTCCCCGGTGTGCATTCTCTCGTGGTTTTGCAACTGATGTTTCGCGTTGAATGACATTGTGCAAGTGTTACATTTGAACGGTTTGTAACCCGAATGTATGCGCAGGTGCCGATTCAGATCACAACGCTGAAATACATCAATTGCACTTATTTTTTCTCAAATTTTATCAAGCACATACGAGGGGATTTAGAGCAACAGCCATTAAAAAAAAAACTGATACGAATATTGTGAAAGATTTTTATACTTACAGCAATAAATCTCTTTGTACATAAATTGCAGGAAAATGGTCTCTCTCCTTTGTGAATTAAATTATGTCTGTAACAAATAAAAGAAGGAAAATAATATAACTATCAATCATTGTCATAAATTAACATTTACTTGTATTATAATATAATGCAATACATACCTAACCAAAGATTTTTGGCTGTAAAACCCTGCTCCACATATTTCACAAATGTGGTCTTTTATTCCAGTATGTTGTTTAGCATGGACCAACAAATTACTCTTCTGAGCAAATGATCTTGGGCATTGAGTGCAGCTGTACCTCTTTTTCTCTGCAAGATATTAAAACATCAAACAATATATTTTGAAATAATTTCAATCCATTACAAATAAGTATCAACTTAAAGATTTTGTATTTTAAATTGATTTCTAAGTGAACATTGAAAAAGGAGCTTTGTAATCAACGACATAGAGTATGTTGTTCCTAAATTTGATAATTACTTGAATTCTGAAATGAATCTTTTGCTATCAATACTATATTAATATGATCTTGGAACGTTAGTTGTTGTCAAAAGTAACACCCAGATCCTTCAATTCACTTGTCCTGGTACTCTCGTTAATTTTGTATACATAGTTGATAGGGTGTCGTGCGCAAGTGAAAGTCATGACGAAGCATTTGGTCGAGTTAAATTCCATTTTGTTCTTAAATACTCCACTCTAATATAGCATTTAAGTCAGACTGCAGCGCCAAACAATCGGCTTCAGAGTGAATTTCGGGGAAAAAGTTTCAAATCATCCGCGTGCAATAGACTTTTGGCGTGACGAATAATTGATGGAAGATCGTTGACCATTATTAGGAATAGACGTAGTTCTAGGATTGATCCTTTCGACTTCGGAACGCGTGTTAATAGGGTTGGGATTCATATATGGATCATTGGATCATTTGTTTATTTATTAAAACTTCATGCAACACAAAATTATAAAGGCGGACTTAATGCCTTAGGCATTCTCTACCAGTCAACCTAGGGTGGTGAAGAGAAAATGTGGCAGGTGCATAAAAATATAAAAGATTATTAAGAAAATAAGGGTTCAAAAGTATGTATATATACAAAATAGACATATATACATAAAGTAATAGAAAGGGGTTATTAAGGCGACTTCACTATTTGTGCAGAAAATAATTTTGCAACATCCACTTTAATGCATACAGACTGGTGGCCATCCTGATTTCAAGAGGAAGGGCATTCCACAGAAGTATGGACTGTATATGAAAGGAAGAATGAACAAAATCAGAAGTATGAGAAGGACAAAGCGCGCTCCATCGTCGACCGCATCGTCGCTTTCCATCAGGTGAGATAGCGGTCAAGCGCGAACCTATCAAGAATAAAAAAAAAAAAAGACAGTAGAAGATTGTTAGAAGAACGCAGATAATGTAGGTAGCCGCAGCGAGGAGCAGGAGACCAGTATTGCAAGGAAGATATCATTATTGACCGTATCAGGCCTGGCGCACTTCTAACTATAGGTATAGAAATATGCCTACGCCCGCGGCCTCTGTTGCGAGGCTAAATTCGGTAGAGTGTCACACGCGTGTTCGATTTTCCGCTTGACCCGCGCTAACAAAAATTATTTTCAAATTTTTTATCGAGTTTTTATTTCAAGTATTTGCGACATTTTTCACGTAAACGAGTCAATGACCTTAAAGATCTTTCAATATAAGTAGACCTTCCAGTAATAGTGACTACCTTACTAATGCAAGGTCAACATAGACTGGAATTATATCTTACAAAATGTTAATTATTATGTATAATAACGTCATAAACGACCTACCTTTTAAAAATTATTTATGAACGCAAAGCTAACGACATACAAAACCAACAAAGTTATATACACTTCATTTTAATTACCTATTTCATTTGTTTAGATACCTAACTAAATGTAAACAATCTCTTGACACTTCTATGAGATGACTTATAAAAATATGTTTTAAAATATGGATATAAGTAAATAGGTAGAAATCAATTAGGTACCTATCTACCATATAATTTTAGAAAATCTGATTATATTTTATGTAGTTAAACGTAAGTAAGTACCTATTTCACATTTTTCAAAAACACACAAGTCCTAACCCTATAACAAGAGCGGCCTGTTCAAAGGCGCATAATGGGCATAATAAAAGAGACTCTCGTCGCGCGGACTTACGGTGCATTTTGATTCGTTACGAGCGCCACTGGATCTGGTAGGCTAATAAAATCAAGGTCGTGTCCGTGCCGTGCAATGTATTATGAACATTAGCGCTATTAGTAGGTTTAAATTCGTATGTTTGCTATCAAGGATTGCAATTTCTGTACTTGTACTATTTCTTATTCTGTGACCGTATCAAACACCTCTATGTCCTTAGCAATAACTTTGAGAAGATTTTAACCAGAAAATTAGGTATACACCTAACAATGGATATACAAGAGGAAATATCAGAATATTTTACAAAATTAATATAATATTAGTAAGGACATACCCTGATGTGTTGCTATGTGATTGCCCAAAGTGAATGTAAGTATACCACATACAGGGCATACTAGTTTCTCCCGTTGTTTGGTGACAGCAGTGCGTACCATTCGCACAGGCTTATCTCTTCGTACAATTTTGTCTACCCCAGATGATGGAGATTTTGTCTTGTATCCTGTGTGAACTTTTAGTACTGTTGCATCCTTTGGTCTCTTTAATAGGATAGGTTGGCCTCTTGTACCATTCTTTAAAATAGGATCTATAAATAAAAATATTATAAGTTAGTTACAAATTGCTTCAGTAACTTCAGGTCCAAAACTGTAGAAATCTACTTTTTTTGTCCAATCCAGAAATATGTATAGTGTTCTGTAATCTAGTTCTATTTTCATGATAACAATATTAAAAATCATCATAAGTTGGTTAGTAAGTTAATAACAACATTATGAACATGACTAAACATCACTTAACTGAATTTCATATTTTAAGTAGTGATCTCCTTTGGCTAGTTACATATTTACTTGATACTTACAGCAAGTGATTGTCGTAGCTCGTGATTTATTCTCACCGGAACCACCAGAATCCATGTCAAATTCATCTTTGAACTTCTTCAAAACTTTTACTTTTCTTACAACTGTTTTGCCTTTGAATACTTTGATATCTGACAGTTTTGGTTTCTTAAATTTAGTCTTGGGCTTTTCAACTGGAGGTACATAGTCATCATCATCATCATCTTGGAAAACATCATCATCTAAATATTCTACCTCAGCCTGAAAAAATAAGAAGTATAAGAAGTCTGTGCTGACCACAGTAAAAAAAAATAGAGGAGTATTCTGTAAAAAGTTGTGCATATTAACACATTAACAGAAAATGCAAATTGATTTGAGAACTTCCTGTTTTCATTTTCTTTGGTTAAAAATTTTCTACTTACATCAGGATCAACTTTAGTAGGATAATTAGTTCTTGTAGTTCTCCAAGTTAACTGCACATCATCATCAGAGTTATCAATTTTGACCTCCTCTGCATTAGGGTCTACTTTTCTTATGACTGTGTTAGCAATAACAATATCTTTGCCGTCCATTGTTTCCACAGGCTTTTGTGGCACCTCTATTTCCATCTCCCATTTTGGTTCAGGTTTTATTGTTAATGGGCCAATTTCACTTTTTATGTCTGTAAAGGAATCAAATGCAATTTTTTTTGTTGGTACATTTTCTTTTTCCCTTGCTAATATTTTTCTCAGTTTCTTATCAGACCTGTAAAGATTGGATTCAATTTTAAATATGAACTAGCAAAGAAAAGTATTTGTAAATTTTTACAAGCTAGGTATGACTGACATTTGCCTGGCCTGTTGGTCTAATGGTTAGTGGCCTGACTGTTAGGCTGGAGGTTGTCTCACCCAAGACAAATGTTTGTGTGAAGAGCATGATCATTTGTTCTATGTCTGGGTGTAATTTATCTATAGGGTGACTGGTAATTAGTGTACGATACTTAAACATGTGATTGTGCTCATGATAACCTACAACTTCTACTATGGAAACAAACCTGAAATCGCGAAAAAAAATCAGCTGTTCAGTACATTTATGTTTGCCTAATGTACTGAACAGCTGATATTTTTTTCGCGATTTCGGCTTTTCTCCCATAATAAAAATTGTTTGTTATCATGAGCACAATCAAGTCTTTAAGTATCGTACACTAATTGCCAGTCACCCTATATAATATGTATGTATTGAGAAATACTTAGATAAGTATGTTTATCAGTTGTCTAGTACTCATAGCACACGCTCTGCTTAGTTTGAGACTAGATGGCATTGTGTGAAAGTTGTGGAATATTATCATATCTAGTTATTGTGTATTGTGCCACTGCAAATTAAGATTGATACAATAGTCTATACTATCTATTTTAAAGACATAGAACTGCGGGGCTATTGCGTAACTCTGTTGACAGTTCAAGTGATGATCACTTGTTGATAATGTGCATCATTGAACTGTCAAGCAGCTAGTTTCGTATTGCCTATCTTCAGTGACCAACTGCAGTGACGTCATTAGCCACTGGTGCCTTGCGATTGTGTAAGCTTTTGAAGCTGTATAATAGTCGATAAAATTTTAGAGTCACAATAGGCACCGTAAATTTTTATAATTCACCACATTTCCACCGTAGTTTGTTAGTCACTTGTGTGATACGTAATACCAATTTTATGAAATTGTCAGTTGACAACTATGTTTAGTGTGCAACAAATGCTAGTTGTCAACTGTTATTGAAAAAGTTAGCCAATAGCCCCCCAGGTCTCATTTATTTTTTTAATTTCAATGAAAAAAGTAGGTAGGTGTAAAGGTAAACAAAACACAAAGTGCTTGCAAAACAATTTTTTGCAAAGAGTGGTTATAGTAGATTCAATTGACTAGTAGCTTCATAAAATTTTGTTATAACTCTCTGCAAGTAAAAGTTTATGAAGTAACAATGATGTATGCTTACCTTTCAGCCACTGTTTTAAGTAAGTATGCCTTCTCCAAAGTTGTGCAGCATTTGAGGCAAATCTTTTCAGGCAAGCCATCATTGGATGAAACCTGAAACATTTGTAAGCATGACATTAGCATTTTTATTGTAAAGATAATTAACATATATATTTCTATGGCATGCATACATGATTATAACAACATTTATATACTAAGTACATGCAATCTTTTACTATTGTGTTTGTTTTTCTAGTTTGTTGACAGAATTATGTCACTTTCATATTGCATTCAATGATAGTTTTGATTTATGCCGGTAAGGTATTTCGTAAAAGATCTCCCGCGGTTATCGGTTATCACTTATCCCGACACTATTGAGTTTGTTTTGGTCAGAAATCAACTGACAAGCACGAGTGCCCACTATTTTGTATACAAAATGTCGCATTTCCAACTTACCTTTACATCGGCAATAGCTGTAAGCATTTCAGCATAATTACCAGACAACTTATATCTGAAGAGAGGACATAATGGTTTTTTGTTTGTCAGACAAATACGACACGATTTCATGTCGATAGTATCAATTGGATCTAACATTATCCACCAAAACTAAAGTGATGGCAGTATAGTAATCCGTTTTTATATCGAAGCACTTCACTTTTCCCAAATAATCTTTAGGGATTGCTTGCTTGGTACGATTTTATGACAATCTCAATTCACCACCTCACTACGCCGCCATAGACAATGAAAAGGAAATAGTGTGCGTCGTAGTTTGTCAAAATTCGAAGCACAATGTTACCAGCATTTTGAATTTCTGGTTACTCTAAATCAAACTTATGGGTTGTATTTGTATTCGAAACTCGGCAAAAAATTGTGAAATATAGAAAAAAAAATAATTAATTGTACGTAGAGTAGTAGACTTTTCACAAGACCTACTTATCTGTAAACTGTGTATAGATTGGTGTTTTTATTCACTGTGACATGTGGAAAAATTAACTGAGATAGTGAGGATGAAATTGACTTGCCCTAAATGTGAGCTTTGTACTTTGTGATACCTAGTATATGAAGATAACAGGTAGTTTTCCGACGGTAGGGATTGGGGAACTGAAAAATTCAATTTAGAAGCAAAGCAATTTAAATGAAGAGAACTAAATAAATAATAATAGGGAAATAAATAATAATTAAATAAACATTAAGTATATAAAAGAAAAAACAACAGACTTTTTCATGTAATGTTTTATTTAATTTTATGAATGAATGTGGCTTTTTTAATCTTCTTTACCGCCCGCCTATAAAAACATGAGATGAAGTAGTAGAAAATAAAACTACCATGCTAAAACCTTGTTAGCACTACGACCAGAGACAACTTATACTTGCGGTTATCAAACATTGCAGAATTTGTACTTGTCAAAATACAAGTCAAGTCAAATGTGTGGTGTTGGTGTGTGAGGAAAACAGGACTGTATTACGGTTTACCTATTTTATGATCTATGTCTAATTCATTTAGAAATTACTGAGAGTATTTATGTCCCTACACGTTGTTGTAACATAAGAAAACTCATTACGTTTACAAACTGTTGCGTAAAAAATGTTATAATGGCTACCACCTACGAAAATTGGATGAGTCGCAGGAAAGGTAAATATTTGTAATTTATTTGTTAAGTATTAATTCATTCGTATACTAATAACCTTTTTCTAATGGCAAAAAATAACATTAATAAACTAGGTACTAGTTCATTTACATGTGCGGAAATATATCATTTCATTATTGGTACATGCATTTCACATTTCAGGTAAACAGAGTGATTTATATAAATTGGATACTAAGAATAAAACACCCGAAGAGAATATAAAGGAAATCATTCAAGGTTTATATTTGAAGAAGCCATTTCACAATGATACCTCACCCACAAGCAAAAATAACCCTATGGAGTTCAAGTCAGGTTTCAGAGGCATGCAGAAAAGTGGATCTGATAGCCGTAGACTGTCCTACTTAAATGCCTTAGTTACGCTTTTATGTAAAGAAGACAGAAATAATTTGGGCTTCACACCAGATGAACTAATGACTTGGTAAGCATAAATCCTTGAAAGCATAATACAAGTAGTAGTAAAAGAAATTGCACTATACTTCTACTGAAAGAGGTTATGTTATGAAATTGTTAATGACTGTATAAGCTTTTAATAGCATTATATTTATCATTTTAAAGTTAACAAGTAAAAAGTAAATCTATGCTTTGTGTAAAGATAATGTTTAATTATTAAATTTGTTTACAGTATTCGTGTGAGTCTTGTAGATGATGCTATGGTAGTAAGAGCTTCAGCACTGAGAGTGTTACGCTACCTAATCAAGACAGAAACTGATGTAGCAACGTTTAATAACTTGAAACTACCATTCTTAGTTATAAGGTAAATCCTATTTTTATTATTTTTTTTGCATTTAAATTAAATATTTTGTGAGTATCTAATTAATATTCGCTGTGGAAATAAAGCTGCAAAGAGCTGTTTAAATAAAGCCCTGCCACTTGCAGCATTCAAATTTAGCATACTCAAATTGTATACAGCCGTTAAAAGGATGTATTTATTTAGTAATTGTGTGAAAAACTAAGTAAATATAAAAAAAAAACTACTGCATAAAAGATTATAAATAAAGACAAGGTAAAACATTTTTTCCTACTCTTAAATCAGAATTTATCCTATTACAAAATGTTATCTAATTTTTCAATTATTTAGGTTCAAAACAGCTATATTATAAAAAAGCTTTAATTTTTTTTAAAAACATCTTAATAAAAAGCTGTTTGTATCATTCCAATCTATGCTTTTCATGTTTGTACAAAAAAGAAACGTTGGATAAACAAAATTTTGTGATTAGTTTCCAGTATTTATAATTACAATTTACTACTTGTATATGCCATGCACCTGGAAATTCTTAAGTCATTGGGCACATAATAATAAGTTAGAGTTAAATTGCTTATTATTTAGCTAGATTGTAATTAAGTTTTTTTTTTCTTAATAATATGTATAGCACAAAAAAATGACCACATGAGCATAAGACGCTTATCTCTTCATAGCATACAACAAAGTTGCTTACCACATCTTTCTGTTTTTCCGCTAACCTAACCTTAACCAAGCATTACCATCAGGTGGGATTGCAATGAAGCTCTAGTATATAATTTTTTTTTAAAATAGCAACCAATTTTTATGCAATTTTCACTAATAGAAAGAGCAATAAATCAGTGCTTTAGTGTTTTTTTTGTGTGTTCAGTGCTTTTGCTGTTCAAATGTGTGTGTTAATAGAGGGTTGAAGATGCACCAATATGTAACTGGATAATTCGGGCGCCAGATGCATCCTCAAAAAAATAAGCTCGGATTCACTACAAGTTTGAAGGCATAGGCCTTTTTATCTTCAGGCGGGAGACTATATGGGAAAATAAAAGATTAAAAATATAAGTTAAGCTTTAGCCTTTAATTTTTCCAGCCCGTAGTTCATGACCATGAAAGGTTTGTAAGTGACATTGTCTAAGATTATTAAAACTGATTTAGGAAGGTTTTTGTATGCAACTTGCACCCATGTATAACTAAGGCTAGGCCAGCTACTAATAATAGATATGAATGTGCTTTGAGTACAAGTTTAGGGGGTGGAGGTGAGGACAACACCTAAAACCATTGTCAAGAAAAACTGACACCAAGCATGTAGATTGATGATCGATGACATATCATCAAATGCTAACATTTAAATGATCTAGCCAGTTTTAGTTGGCCATATCATGAAGTGATCAATTTCTATGATCTCGTCACGACATAGATAGATAGAAAGTCTAAGGAGAGGGTATTGGTTATAATAACACAATCAGATAAAACTGCGAGCGCATCAATCGCGAAATTTTTCGTTAGCACAAGGTAAATTGAATGACAACAAAAGATACAATTTGATGCAAGTACTTAATATTTCAAGACTCCCGAGAGATCATGCCACAAGCCCCAGGGCGAATGGCAAGCTAAACTCCACTGCTGTGACAAATCGCAGCACGGCTACAGAGCTCCGGCGGGATCTCATAGCGGCATGGATGCACTGACTGTCGCAACTCGTAACCTATCGCTGGGTATGCAACAATTCCGGCAGAAAGTCGCCTTTTTGAGAAGTGGCTAAAGGGACAACGGCGTTAACACTTTTCGCCTAATGCAGGTCACGCCGACCGACGCTGCTAGCGCGTCTGTCGGCGATGAAAACTATCCCTTTCAGCTGATTTTTTATTTTAGGGAATAAAAAGAAGTCACACGGTGCCGGGACCGGTGTGGTGTCCAGGAAATCCCTCGTTTTGAGCGATGAGTGCGCGGGCGCGTTGCCATGGTGAAGCAGTATCCCGCGGAGCCCGGTGTTCGGTCGCTTGCTGCTCATTGCAGACAAAACTTCTGGCGGGCATTTTGTGGTATATTCGGGTTGATACTGCTTTGGTCTCTTATTGGAATTGAAATCAGATACCCCGTCGAAGTGAAGAAACTAGCGATCAAAATTTTCCCTGCGCTTCTCGATAGCATCACTTTCGTAGGCGTTGTTCGTTTTGAAACAGCCAAACTGTCGACTGACGCTTTGTTTCTGGATCGTATTGAAAATCCAGGATTCGTCACCTATCACAATGTCGTAAACGCGCCGAGACGAGCCTGCTTCAAATTTTTTAATCATATCACGGCATCACTCTACACGGGCATGCTTCAGAGCTTCGGGGAGGTTGTGCGGCACCCAGCGGCAAACTATCCTCCTCACGCGAAGGTGCTCGTGTAGAATCTTGTGAACGCTTCCCGAACCAATCTGCAGTGTATGCTGAATCTCTTCGTATGTAATTCGTCGTCTGTCGTAGGACGACCACTCCTTTGTTCATCCCCCAAAGTAAGGCGACCGAGCTTGAACTCGCTATACCAGCGGTAGATGGTTGCTTTTGAAGGTCCTTCATCCATAAAAGCAATTTGAAGTCGATCAATGACTCATCAGGTTTTAGGCCACATTTAAGGTCGTAGAAAATCATCGCACGAAAATGTTCTCGATGCAGATCCACTTTTAAATGAGACACGATAATTTGATTTGGCTCTCGAAAAAATGTAGAGGGAAATTCAAAATTCGAACAATGGTATTTTTACCTTTGAATAACCAAAGTTTTCAAAATAATTACAAGTGGCCAGTGCCGTATAGGTACATAAAAACATTTTTTAGCAAAACTTTCTGAGTGGCCTGGTATCATTTCCAAATACATTTCAACATTCAATTAACTGAGGAAATGTACGACTACTCAGGCTCAGCAGAACTGAGGATCTACACGGATGGATCAGACTGGCACGGGAGTCGGGAGTCTTTTGTATTTGTATTTGGGGCTGGTGTCCGCAACTCCACGACCAAAGCGTATTTTGCGTACCCCACCCGTACGCTAAATACGTACAAATGTGTCATTCGACCCACTCCAGCTCCTTAAGGAAAGCCATCAGCGCCTTGATGCTGTTTCACGGAGGGTACCTGGGTTTCCGAAGTACATTGCCCTGTATCCAGCGACCATTGGGCAGCTTAGAAGCAGATGAGCTGCTGTCTCGTCTTTCTCCATGCAGGCTCTGCAGAGTGGGCTGTCTGTAACTCCTATGACAGAGAGGTGCTTATTAAAGGTCCCGTGGCCAATTGTTACGGCCATCAATTCGCGCAACTGAGGTTTAGTCAATCGTAAGGCCTGGTTCTTGTGAAGCGGCCATCAATGGAGGGAAGTGCCTTGTCCTGCCTGCACTCACTGTGGTCTACCCATAGTTTGTGGTCTCTCTCTGGTGCGTTTCCTTACCAGATTGTGTAGGTATCCGAAGGGGAGCGGCACAATGGGTTCAGGCCCTATCGCTGCCATACTCGAACCCCTTCTGGCGAGTTCATCCGCTGCATCGTTGCCTCGGGAGTCGCTATGTCATTTGATCCATTGAATGGTCGGAGTTAGTTTTCTCCAATGTCCTCAATATCAGAATATCCAGACCTAATGAGAGAATGAGGAATATTATTATGCCTCATTCTCTCATTATGAAGGGAATGTGGAATATTAATATTATTATTATAACATAACATAACTAGGCAGCTTAGAAGTAGATGAGCTGCTATCTCGTTTTCTTCCAGGCTCTATGTAAATTCTATGACAGAGAGGTGCTTACTAAAGGACCTGTGGCCAGTTGTAGCAGGCGTGACTACGTAACTGGAGTTTGGTCAGTCGTAGGGCCTATTTCGTGAAGCGGTCATCTATGGATGGTATGAGTCACACTGAGTGCATGCATTGTAATATAATTTCCGTAATTTTAATAGGGGTTAAAGTATGAAATTGCCGTTTTTTAAAACGGGTTGCTTTGAAGGGTTATATTTTTGGATTGATCTGGAATTATAAGTTCAAATAAACTTTATATTAAAGGTACGTTATTCGTTTTCCGAAATTAGGAATTTATTGGATTCTTTTTGTTTTGTATTTTCTGTTTTAGAGGTATGCGGAACAGAGTGTAAAGTCCCGCAAACCTCCGTTGAAAAGGGAGGATCGGAGTGGGCAGCTGCCCGACAGATGATTTCGGGCTGTTCTATATGTTCTAAACTTTCGGAGAACTATCTTATGTGACGCCATAGATGTCGCTACATCACTCCCCTCCGGAGATTGGAGATCGATGGTTCTTGATGCTTCTTGATGCGTGCCAGGCCAGTGGTAGATTGATTCCAGTTGGTCGGAACCGATTGCCGCATAGTTCTCTGTGAGTCGGAACTGTCTGCGTTGATGCCTCAGTGAGTCGGGGTGGTGCTGTCCCAGTGAGTCGGGATGATGCCCCAGTGAGTCGGGGTGATGATGTTCCAGTGAGCCGGGATGATGCTGCAGGCTCCAGTGAGTCGGAGTAGTGCTGCTGGCTCCAGTGAATCGGAGCAGTGCTGTGCGACCTAGTGGCTTGACTGCTAGCGTCGACCAGGAGAGGTTCTTCGTGGCTCTTCATATGACTGGCCGAAGGTGCAGTGTGCTTCGCCAAGGTCGCTAATGAGGCTGAGGGTGATGACCAGATACGACCAGGTAGGCATGCTGGTGGTCAGAACACCCTTCATAGCCGTGAGTGCTGGCTGTATGGTTCGCTGCTCGAAAGCTTGAGGAAGTGATGATGACGTCACGAAGTAGTGGCTGCACGAAGGCTGCGCTGACGTTCATTGTCGAGGGTCACCAGTTTGGAAGTATTAGAACAGAGTGTAAAGTCCCGCAGACCGCCGTTGAAAAGGGAGGATCCTCAGGATCCTCCTCAGGTGTTATGTCTGATGGGCAACTGCCCGACAGATGATTTCGGGCTGTTCTATATGTTCTAAACGCTCGGAGAACTTTAATTGCGCGATGCAGGATTAGTTCTTATGTGACGCCATAGATGTCGCTACACTGTAATATAGCAGTTCTTATAACCATGAAAGCTAATAAAAAAAGGTTTTTTCATATTAAGAGTTGTAACGTAGATACTAAGCATTTCAAAAGGCAAGCAATATCAATTACGTATACCTACGACTTTCTTCTAACAAAAGAACTTTGTGCTCTTGGTTTAATAGCTTTCGTTTTGGAAATTTTGACTTATTGCCGCACTGAGGAGAAAAATTATTCGTGAGATAAAATTTCCCACGTGAAAGTGATTGAAACAAAAATAGACATCCCATTCATTAGCAGTTTTAAGTCCATATACCTACATCATCAATATTGCATACCGCTTGAGACACATTGTTTCCACGGTAGAACTCATATTACAAAGTAATGCGAGTTTTCTTATATTTCAAACAAAAATAGTTACAAGTACTGCGATATTACAGTAAATACAAAATACAAAGAAACCAACAAATACCTAATTTTGAAAAAAGAATAACGTACCTTTAATATAAAGTTTATTTGAATTTATAATTCCAAGTCAATCCAAAGATATAACACTTCAAAGCAAACCGTTTTAAAAAAACGGAAATTTCATACTTTAATCCCTAATATGTCAGTAAATGCCTCCTTACCCTGTTTGCACTCAACTGTCTGATCTCTGATCTCTGTCATGATCGTAGGTATCTGAATTCCGAAGGGGAGTGGCTCAAAGGGTGATATAATCGTAGGCTGCCTACGGGGAAGGGTTCTCCCCCCCCTATATGCAATTTGGTAATTAATAACCGTATCACTAAACGCAACGTTGTTACACAATAAGGTGCAAATGAAGTCGACCTTGCAAAATCCTCGTTTCTGGGACGATATGGACCTTGGACTGGTACGATCTTGACCTTGGACTGGAATGATCTGAAACCTCAGCGAGCACTGCGCATCGTCGAACGATGGTCCAGGGAATTATGATCTGTCAATGAACCCCACTTAACTGAATTAGTCATGTTCACTGAAAAACGCAAATGAACACTAGGTCGTTTCAGCCTACCTAAACTGTTTAATATAGAACTCCAGTTGTCTAACGAGGTCAAATACCTGGGGGTCATCCTAGTCAGTAAGTTAAACTGGAGTACTCATCTAGACAACTTTGTCAATTTTTCCATTGAGATGTCATTGTATTAAGGTCATTACAATAAGGTCTAGAGCCGCTTTGAGGTACAGCCCGATGCCGCGGATTGTATTCGAATACTGTCGCTAAAATATATTCCTTTTTCTGTAGTTGTAGATTGAAACCTCTATCTTGTCGTATCACGTCTTGGTGTGAGCGTCTGCTCAATGCCTTAGCACAATCTAATTATCAATAATTCCTTAGGTCAATGGACTTAATGCTTCGCAACGAAGAAGAACGAGCGCAAGCGTTGCGTGTAGTGCGTCGAGTAGTAGCTGTAGTGGGCGCGACAGGCGGAGTGCGACGGCAACGCGGTGCCTTTGTGGAACATGGTTTATTACGGTGCCTTGCTGCAGTGGCCCGCGCGGCCAGTGCTGGTGACGGCACTGGTGACCGACTCTCAAGGCCTGCGATTGCTACGCTGGCTGAGATCTGTAAGTATCCAGAATTAACAAAGATGCCAAATAACTTATCGAAATGTTGTTGTATGAAATAAAGACATAAATAAACTAATCTAATCTGCGAGAACATTAAGCAGAGATAGGTACACTTGCAAAAATGCACTCACTCACTGGAACCCTAATCGTTACCTTTCTTTTACAGGTGTTCTCAACCCCGACATGTTCATATCATGTGGCGGCGTGAACGCAGTGACGCGCCAACTAGCCGAGTGTGCGACACCTCGCATGGCGGAAGCGCTATGTGGAGTGCTACTCCATGCATTGAACGATCCCACCTCGCGACGGGCTGCGCGGATTGACCTCATGTGTCTCAGTTCACCTTACTGTGATTTTCACTTCCGTCCAGCCGGTACTGAGACCAGCAGGTATGTTATGATTTAAGTTAAGCTCAATTTGATTTTAAAATTTCATATTTAAATAGTTCATATTCATCTATTTAAAAAAAAGTAGGTATTTGCTTCAGATGGTGCTTTTCATAGTTCATAATTTAGCATTTCAGGAGTAAGAGTAAAAAAGTCACAAGACATGAGCTTGGGATTGTGCTTAGTAGCAGTTATAACAAACAATGAAACAACTTGTAGAATTACTATAATTACCACGATATTATCACTTGGAATAAATATTTCGACAGTTACAATACGGCCAACGTAACTTGGCGACCCTGAACATAGGCTCTGCGAACTTTAGCGCATGTACACTCGTAAACAAAAATGTTATTGACATTATTTTTTTTAAACCAAATTACGAGTAAAAATTTACTAATACAGGGACTAAGTACAAATAAAATAAATATTAAAACACTGAGACAGAAAGCTAAAAAAATAACTTATGAATTAAAGAAACAAACCTAACACTACACAAAAAACTTAACAATATAATAATAACAACCAACGAAAACTTTTGTCACCGCCTGTGCTCAAGACAGAGACAGCGACACGAAAATAACACCAATGCTAACGTGTGAGTAAGACATATTACTGCGTACCGAACATTGCCGAATAAGTACGAAGCTTTACGAAGTTACCGAAGAGAGATGTCCAATACGGATGTCTAAGGTGTTGTTTAATCGATTTTTTTTCAAATCGATTTAAATTAAGTTATATAAATATATTTATATTCAATTTTCTATGGAGGTTAAAATATTCTCAAACAATCGTTATTCTAGTAGTTGTTTATAAATAACTAATATTTAACAAAATCATGTCTTTCAACCAAGAAAATAAAATTTTATTAGTTTTTTTTTTTTCATTAAAGACGAATTCTCGTTAACTAACGACAACATTCACTATGTTTGTAAATCTATTTCGTTCAATATCTCATAGAAACAAAAATTAATAAATTCCAAATCGATAAAAATCGATTGCGATATTTGATTGCATAAAGGGTCGATTGTGTTTACATAGAGTCAATCTCTAGGCTAGACCTCCGCCCCGCGCACGTCGCCTCATGCCACCATTTCGTTCCTAAAAAACGTTCGTGCGCAGCCTTCTGCGCAAAGTTCGGGCTCGCCAAGATACGTCGGCCGTATTGTACACACTACATTCCATGAATCTACCTAGCTTTTTCCCAATTATAATCGGCTATATAGCTATTAGGATCGGCTCTCGGTTTAACTGGATGTAGCTGAATACCAGTATTTCACATGGAGAAATTGTCTATCTGAAGTCCACAGCTCAGCAACTGGGTTGTTGTCCACTACATTCCATCACAATCTGAAATAAATTAATGTGGTAGATATGGCAAAGAACTGTTCAAATTAGTTTTTTAGAACAAGAACAAAATATTAATGTTGAAAGTCACTTTACTCAGAGATGAACGCGAGATGCGGTTTACATGTAGTCGCCTGGCCCTCCTGTGCGTGCTTCGCAGCTGGCCAGGGTTACTCCACTTCTGTCATCCATGTAGCACGGGTGGATTGCGTGCCCTAGTGGCCGCCCTCTACCTACCACGATTAGAGGTTCGAGTGAGTAAACCACTTCTTTTTCTTGATTAAATCCATGTTGAAGCTTTTTTTCCCATAGATATAAAGCTGCAGGAACAGTTCCTATAATTTCCAAAATTTGCTGGAACTAGTTTTGGTCAATACTACGAACTACAATTAAATTACGCTTTGACATGTTACTGTTGGCAACACTGCAATTTTTACCAGCAAGTTTGTAATAAAACACTGTCACATTACTAGAGAAGAGGCCTGAGTTCCAACAGTGGTAACAATATAAGGCTGATTGTGTGTGTGTCACATTAGTCTAGCAATGTTGCTCTACAAATATATAATTTGTTTACCATGAATTTAGTAAGGTGTACTGCCGACAAACTGCTATGTAGTTTGGCAGATGTTATAAATGATTTTGATGTAACAAATTTATATATAAAAAAAAAAATAGGACTATGTTATGTTATGTCTGAGTATGGTTTCCGCACTTAGTCATATGCGGACCATTGTACGTGAGCCATG
Source organism: Mythimna impura (assembly GCA_905147345.3). Taxonomy (NCBI): domain Eukaryota; kingdom Metazoa; phylum Arthropoda; class Insecta; order Lepidoptera; family Noctuidae; genus Mythimna; species Mythimna impura. The sequence continues at coordinate 15,703,738 of LR990343.1, read as the reverse complement.
GCGGCGATAATGTCTGAGTATGGTTTCCGCACTTAGTCATATGCGGACCATTGTACGTGAGCCATGGCGGCGATAACCTTTGGTGGGCTTATTCCAACCAACCCACCCACCTGTCTCCAAAAACAGATTAGGCCTGTCAGGTTTTTCAGGGCGTCAATGAGAGAGAATTCGGGGATCCTAAGGTTCGTGTGCGTGTTTCAGTGACACCTGTGCAGTCTAGGAGCATATGCGCAATTGTCTCCTCCCCCTCCAAGCATACTCTGAATTTAGGACTAAATAGACACATTATTTTCTGATACACAAATTATTGTATATTTTTTCAGAAAGCGATATTAGATCTCTTGTATGAACTAGTCGGATTACCACAACCGGAATGGACAGATGAGATTTCTGTAGCTTTAGATGCAGTTGATCCATCTGATTTTCAAGTGAGTATACTTTTGTTTTCATTCAATACAGCATATTCGTAGTGTGGTCGTTTATTGCAATTTATGATTAATGTTTTAGGATTCCTGGCGACTAAACGAAGGTTTCGTTGCCGCCGAAGGGACTGCCATATTACCTCATCTTGGTGCTACGGGCCCTGATATATTAGAAATTCATCTTGCACTCTTACTTCAGTGTTTCTTAGAGGTATGGGATGGTATCCGTATTTATGAATATGTATATTAATATAAAAACCATAAATTTCAAAATGTAATACAACTTGTATATTTCAGGGTGGGTTGTTAGATGGTTTAGCTGAAGTGATTGTTACAAGTGATACTTTTATATCTGTACGAGCTACTGTGTTATTGGGTCAACTATTGCATTTAATACACCTGTATCTACCTCCTCAAATATGTAGTATAACGCCGGCGCTTCCGACCCTCATGTCGCAGGCATCAGCTGGGAAGCCACAGGCCTTGGCCGCAGTGGCTGCCTTAAGGAGACTGCACTCCATGCTCGAAGCCAGGCCGGCAAGTAGCAGCTTGTTCCTAGACCACATCATACAGTATTGTAGTGGTGCATTTAGAGAGAAAGTAGAAGATAATACTAAAAGTCGAAAAGAAAAAGACAATGCTAGTATGGTTAAGCCAAAACATGACGTTTCCCTCCATAAAGAAAATAGTATTGAATTTTTGAACGATTCTGATAACGAAAACGAGCCAAAACAGAGGCACAGTGTTGGCTCTCGGGATGATGTTCCTAACAGAAATGTGAGTGCTTTAGTTAAGAGTAAAAGTGTTAGTTCTCGGACTAGTGCTGCAGTTAGTAGAGTTACTAAGACGGCGAAGTTCTTCAATCTGTTCGAGAGAGATAGCGACAGTTTGATTCGATGTACGTTGGTGATGCAGAATAAGGACGGCAACACCTGGAATTGGGATATAATAAGGACTATATTGAAGGTATGTAATTCTGAAATTTTCAATATTAAGTATATTGTGTAAGACATTTTGTTCATAATAACGTATTGTTTCAGGAAAACGACACACCCTTGTTAAATCTTAACGACAGCGGTCACAAAGCGTGGGTCGTGCGTATAATAAATTATTTGAAGCCGTCTTCCAATAAATATTCTCACACAGACTTGTCTAGTACTTGCCACGGTCACTCCGCCACACGAGCGGGCTGCCAACTCATTAGGCATCTATTGAAACATAATGATGTAAGTATGAGTTAACAAAAGTAAGAAGGGGTACCCAAGTACTGCTTCTTTATTTTTTTTTATTTTTTTAATGTTGCTGTTTAGACACCGCTTATACACAGTAGACAAACGCGCAAGTAGGACTGAAAGCTACCGCGGCCCTTTGACGGAAAGGGCAGCTTAAAGGGCATGGGTGGATTTTAGTCAGTAAAAGTCTGACACCACCCAGATCAGGAGAAGTTATGAGATGATTTCCCACCTAAAAAAAAGAGGATGACTATTCGACTCTCGTGTCATCTTGTTATGAAATTATAATCGTTTTTTATTATTATTTATTATAATTGTTATATTTAAGAAATATTTATTTTCTATTGTATCTAACCAACACGTATGGGAGAAGACACTAACTTCTGTAACTCAATAGTCAGGGCTTCAAATATTGTTGTATAACAAATTTATATGTCAATAAAAAAAAAACAAATTAAGTTGTGACACCATAATTATATTTCAGCTTGAGTGCCAAAGGTTGTTAGAAGACTTGTTCCTGGACGTGAGCCGTCAGATCGAGTCTATAGAAACGGGTCTGAGGGCACACGAGTGCCTCTTCAGTCCCCAGCACATGTGTAACACTATGTGTCAGATGTACTTCTTGTTCATTGGCCAACTGTGTCACTCGCAAAATGGATTGAGGCTATTTAAACAGACTATATTATATGAGAAGTAAGTTTGCTATACCTTTATTGTTCAGTCCGAAATTGTGTAAAGGGATGGTGCTAAACTTCTTTTTATATCCATCATTTTGTTTTTGAGTGTTATTCAGTCAATATATTTTTTTAGCTTTGAATAAATAATGTATTTACAGTTTTTTAAATTTTTAGTCTGTATTATCCTGTATATCTCAATCTCTTTTTTTCTCGCACTGAAACAATGTTATGTGATTTAAACATCTAACAGAGTTAATGGCTTTCATTAATTTGTTTTTGTGACTACTTCTCAGCCTTTTAGAACTATCAACAAGAACTCATCATAGTTGCTATGTCAAGCTAGTAATATCCAGTCTGGATTACACTATGGACTCGTTTCCAAGAGACATTTTAGCGAAGACACTGACATGTAACATTCAAGCCTCCAGATTGTATGCAACACAATTTTTAAACGTCTTATTAAGAGCGTCTCGGAAATCTCGCGAGTTAGTCCGGAGAAAGGCGAAATTGAAGAAGAATGCTGTCAATGACCATCTTAAAGCAAATCAAAGAGATAATAGTGAGCCCAATAGTGGTGTTGACATGGATACCTGGATATTACAAATGTTGGTCGGCCAAATTAAGGACGAATCAAAAGTGGTGGTGAAAACTGCGCTTACGATTTTAGAAGAAGCTTATCATGTTCCTGTAAGTGTATTTTATAATCATGAATAATTTTGTTGGCACAGTATATGATAGAAAAAAAAAAAACAAATTTTCACTTCCTCAGGGAAAAAGCATGCACGGCAATGCTTGCTCTCTCACGTTTCAGTTACAACGGTGCGGTGGTGTGGGTCAGTGTTGAAGTGCACGCACCCCGACTCTTTATAAGCTAGACGCTCCTAAGGGCGGAATTCACCAATAAAACTAATAGCATTTTAACGTTTGGCTCGGATAATCGCGTTTAGCCGCTGTCACTAGTGTCACTTGTAAAAATACAATAAAAGAAAAATACAGACAAGTGACACTAGCGACAGCGGCTAAACGCGATTATGCAAGCCAAACGTTAAAACGCAATTAGTTTTATTGGTGAATTCCGCCCTTAGTGTAATTGAGGCGTTTTAAAATCGGAAATAGTTCCATAGCATATTCCAATGACAAATCGGTTTACCTGGCATATTAGCGTCATTTTCTTTTCACACACATTTAAAAAACCTAATTTTAGCGTCTTTTTAGGGTTCCGTACCTCAATAGGAAAAAGCGGAACCCTTATAGGATCACTTTGTTGTCTGTCTATCTGTCTGTCTGTCAAGACCCTTTACCTCGGGAACGCGTGGAGGTATCGAGTAGAAATTAAAACCATATACTCAAGTCTGTGTTTCCTTAAAGCTGCGAAAAAAACTTCTAAGTTAACGATAACAAAGATACGACTGTTTATGTCGCAAAAAACGTATATTTCGACACTCTCAAGGGAATCAAAATTCATAGCGTACTTCTCGTTGACCTAGAATCAATCAAATCAAATCAGTCTCATAGCAAAAGTATAAGAAAAAATCTGAAAACTGTAAAGGACCATGGGACAAATTGGGCTTTATGTATTAAAGTACAAGTCTATTCAAATTGATCTCGTTTCTGTTGGTGGACGAGCCCAAGCTTCATATATTTTTGGACATGGTTCTTTGTAGTTACATCACAAAAAAAAAAAAAAACAATTTTTGCGATTCATAAAAATCTTCTTAACTCTATACGGGAATTGAACTGTTTTCGTAGTTAAGTTTGTACGAAACCCTATGTGCGCGAGTCCGACTCGCACTTGCCCGGTATTTTTTCAGAATATTTTTCATTCCTAGAGTGCCCCAAATGTCCGTTTACATGACCTAAGCAACGTCTACGACAGAGCAATAAACGAGATCTACTGGTTCTAATCAATATGATTAAAGTTATAATTACCATCAAAACGAAAAGAAAAACATGAATCTAATAAAACATTTTGTATTTCCTAGTCATACGTCGAAAAATTGATAACAATGAAAGAAACACTCTGTCAGAACTGTCACTTGGACAAGACCACGGAGCCATCCGCCTTGGATTTTGGTGCAATAAGTGACAGAGGGTACCTACTGTGGTTAAGTCTCGAAGCTGCTGTCGCCGTTCAATCGGTGGACGCGAAGTCGAATGCTTTTCTCAAGAAACATCTGGATTTCTGGACTAAATCGTACAACTATCGGTAAGTTTTATACTTTTATTAGCTGACTTGGTAATAATGTTACCTTTATGAGTCAATTGTGATTAATTTTGGGTTAAAGAAAAACGAATATGATAAAGAAAAAAAATTATTAGCTCTAATTTTTGTTATATACAATAGATTAGATAGGTTCCGTTTTAAAGAAAATGATAAGTATTAATTACATATTATGCTTCCGACACTTAGTGTGATTGTTCTTTTTCAATAACATTTAATTCAAAACGGTTAAAAAAATTGGTTGCCTGTAAAGTCGGTATACGGGCGAAAGTTTTACGTGATAACGACTTTGAGTGGTAAATTCACTTTTTATGTCTGTCTCTCTCGCTCTTAGGCGGGCTAACCATGCCCGAGTGGAAGGGACGCGTGCCTCTCACTTGCTCTCATTGTGAGCGCATAACGTGAGCGGAGCGTAACGCAGTTTCTTGAAGTGTCACCCGGCAAACCAATTTATAAGACGTTGTCACGTCAAAAAGTATCTGGTATAGGCTGATATTCAGCGTATTTTTGTATCTCTGGTAGAAAGTTCCCTCTATCATGAAAAAATAGCATATTTCAGGCACAATATTAATAATAAAAAAAAACCAAATTGCTATGGAAGAACATTAAGTCCACCCTTGCGCCTTCAAAACAAAGGCAAACCTTCCTCCACATTTTAGAAACCCTGCAACTCGGTAGCAAGCCCGTCGTTTAAGTCTTTCTACGAGTTCAATAGATACAGCGACGCAATATTCACACTTGCCCCGGTGGATCAAAGCGACGTCTCACGTATCATCACTGACCTTAAGTCAAATGCTGAAGGCCACAACCAGATAACCCTGACTATGCTTACCCTTACCTTGCCTCATACTTTACCTACTATTACGGACATTATTAATTGCTCCATTTGGACATCTGAGTTTCCTTACCAATGGAAAACTGCTATAGTCAGATCCATTCCCAAGAGCCCTAACCCTATACAGGTCAAAGACTGTCTGACTGCCAATCAGTATCTTATCATGTCTTTCAAAGGTGATGGAGCAAGTGCAGGTGTGCAATTGACTCGGTTTTTGGAATAAAACAAGTTGTTACCTGACCTACAATTCGGTTTCAGGAACCAGCGGAGTTAGAATTACTCTGCTGCTTCCTGAAACCGGATTTTTTTGTCCCCAATAAAATAAAATAAAAAATAAACATGAAATTGTAATACCCAAATGGAGGTTAGCTAAGACAAGCAAGTCGGAATGACTTATTGACAGCATACGTTTCTATAACAAGTTTACTAAGTCGGTTACCGAGCTTAGCAAGAGAAAGTTCAAAACCTATATTAAGCGTGTCCTTGCCAAGAAAGCGTATTACAAGGTTAAGGACTACGTTGAAGTCAAACTTGTTTGGCAATGACTACTTCTGCACATGTGGTTTCCCTGGCAGCTCATTAACTGCATTATCGTACAGTCATCTCTTAACTGCTCCATCATTGTTTTAACTTCATTATTTATAATAAAACTTTTTTTCCTCTCCTGTGACATTGTTTTTGCATTTTTTATATATTAATTAAACCACAGCAACCTTAATTTCACTAGTAATTTATTATTGTATACATCTATTATTAATTAATAGGTTTATTTTTATTTTTGTATAACTTCTTTCTATAATGTGAGTGAAAAAATTGTAGTCTATGAATCCATAGACTACAATTTTTGTTATGCTTTTGGGTACAAAGCTGACCGGTCTACATTGTCCTCGCATATCTATTATTATTGTAGTGTGGAAATATTATAATAACAATATTTTATTTTCTCACTACAATATACAGTTATCATCAAACATTTTAATGAGTATATAAAAACAAATCAGTTATTACAATATATTGTAGGAGACCGGTGCCTAAGCTAGGCTCTAGGCCTGTGTTTCAGGACACCAGGTTCCCACCCCTTAACTTTTACATTACCTAGATTGTGTACTAACACGCTGACAATGTAGTAAAATATGAATACAATAATATGTTTTATTTTAAGTAAAAAGGTAGTGTTAGTATATTATATGCGTAGTGTATACGAGTGTGTGTGAATGTGTGCATGTTTGAGTATGTGCGTTTGTGTGGTTCTAGTTCTAGTTACCTAAGAATGATTAAACTATAATAGTAGGCATATGCTCGGTATCATCATAGTTTAGCTTTAATAGCCATTCAGTTAGCTGTTTTTTGCATTCATGTTTTTTGAGATTTTAGATGTTTAACAGTTTGTGTTTTATTATAAAGATGACTACCCAAATGTCCAAAGAAGCATCTAGCAAAAGTCGTTTTTAGATGCGGGTGAAGACGTTTTATTGGGTTATACCGCCTTTTTCCACTAAACAGCAACGGGTCATACGTTAAGAGAGAGTGTTTCAATATGGTGTGTAGTATGAATAGTTGTCGGACTGTGAGAACTTTGCTCTCTTTGTATAACTGTTCAGTGGGAAATCGATACGGACGAAAGGAAGTAACCTTCAGGATAGCCCTTTGAAATCTTTCTAGTTCCAGGAGGGTATTTTTCAGTGCTCCATCCCAGGAGGTGATTCAGTTACTTGTTATGGACTGAGCAAGGGCAAAGTACACTGATTTCAAGACTTCTTTATCGACTACGTGTCTTAGTGTTATAACTACATATATTAGCTTACGCAATCTATTACTAGGGATGTTAATGTGCTCTTGAAATCTCAGTTTATCATCAATTGTTATTCCAAGGTACTTTACTTTTTCTGTCTTATGCTGGGTTTCTGATTTTAAGCATTCGAAGTTGAGAATTACTCAAACTTTACTTTGCCCTGAAAACCTGTCAAAATTTGGCAGATAAGTATGGTTTGAGACGTTCTTAACTCAAAATACTCAATTCAGAAATCCGCCCTAAGACAGACCCCCGATTTCTAATTTAAGCATTTGAAGTTGAGAATTACTCAAACTATACTTTACCCTGAAAACCTGTCCAAATTTGGCATTTAAGTATGGTTTAAGACTTTCTTAACTAAAAATACTCAATTCAGAAATCCACCATTAGTTACACAGTCACAACTACCTGTAGGTGCATCTATACAAGTGTGAGCTACAATAACATTAGTTGTTCCATTGGTTTTTAGAAATTAATATTGTAGAAACAATCTTTTTTTTTTTAAAGAGTAACTATCTAGTTTCTTGCCGGTTCTTTTCCATAGGAAACGATTAATTTGGAACCGTGCGCTAGCTTCTGACATTTTGTATGTGCCCATGTAGGCCTATGTGAAATCAATAATTTTGAGTTTGAGTTTTATGCTTTCCAGTGCCTTAAGTAAAAAAAAAAAAATAGCCATGAAATTAGAACCTTACCCTTCCGACAAATAACGACCCAATCGTTGTCGGAAAGTCAAAATTCCAATTTCATGCCTATTATTTTTTTAAGTGTTTTCAGTAGTTTTCATGACGAAACACACGTGTAGCATTTCTAAATAAGAGCTCTGGTTTGTCTTTTTCCAAAGCCTTAGATTAATCTACCTATGTCAAATAAAATGTGAGTCTCGCTAGCTGTACGCAGATGTATCTCTGTGTTATGAAAACATTGCGTTCGATAAAACAGCCGTGTATCTATCTATATTTTGAGGTTGTGTTCTGTTACCCCAGCTACGTGCGACTAGTAGAGGCGGGCGTGCACGAGGCGCTAGCAGTGAGCGAGGCGGGCGGCATGCGCGGCGCCCCGCGCGCGCGCCGCGCTGCGCGCCCGCCGCCGCACCTGCACGCCGCGCTGGCGCCGAGGTCCCGTACCGCGCACCCCGCGCATCCTACACATCGCGCTAGGGCCTTGCTGGCCGCTGTACTACCCGACCACTATAAGGTAAGCTACCTGTAGAGGCGGCGTGCACAAGGCGCTAGCGGTGAGCGAGGCGGGCGGCTTGCGCGACGCCTCAATAAAATATTTGTTATCAAATTTATTGTCGTAAAGACCAATTTTTCTTTCAAGTATCTCAGTGTGTAGGCACACTTTATTGTATTGATCCATTTATAAGCCAACGACTATGTCTCAACGTAACGGCTATCACGATACGATTTCTTTGTAAAGTAATACGCGACTACAATGTCAATACTAGTTTACAAGTGACTGCCAAAGGCATATGAGATAGCTATACTATCTCATAGGCATTCGCTGGCAAAAATTATACACGAGATAGATAGAATAATATGATAATACTTAGGTAAGATAATGTCTACATTATTAATACTTTCAGATTCTGCAACGCAAGAAGTGCGCCAACGAGCAAGAGATCGCAGACATAAAGGCTTCGTTGTGGGCGGTTGGCAACACTGCTGTGACGTCACAGGGCCTCCACCAACTGATGAGCTTGAGTAATGGGTACTTAGAAGACTCGGTATTGGTACATATCGTGAGGTTGGCTAAGTACAACCCCGTGTATTCTGTGCGAGCGACTGCCTTTTATGTTCTTGGACTTATTGGAAGCACCTATGATGGGGCTAATCTACTCTCCGATCTTGGTAAGGATACTAAACAAACAGATGATGTCCGTAATTTACTTTATCTCTGATTTTATAATACGATTTGTTTTATTTTTAAGGATGGCTATGTGTAAGACATACGAGACACGATCAATTTCCAGTGATTCCCGACGAAACCTACGCCACTTTTGAACAAGGAACAAACGTGCATTACTATGTGACGTCACCAGAATGTCGCTACAACACTTACGACACAGAGATGAGCGAGCATTCAGACCACACCGACCAAAGCGTTGCAGAGAGTTTACATTCGGACACGACGAAACTTTTTGGTAAAGCCGGATCAATATCCGCAGATAACTCGGAAATAAAAGACCAAGATGTGACTGACCATAAAAGTTACACTGATGGGAGACCAGACAAAAGAAAGTCGCATACGTTACCATCGCAAAGCTGCTCTAGTTCACACGACCGGCCGACTTTATCAGAGTCTAGAACTGTCGATATACTCCGAGACTGCTCTAGCTACGAGCGACCGGGACCACATCGGGTTCCTATGGCGGAGAATAGGTTATTAATAGGTAGAATGAATTCTTTGGAACACCATGAAGGCAGAGTTAGGAACACCAGTGAATCTAGTACCAGTGGAGTTAGTAGTTGCGATTCTTTTCTTGGGAAATATGCTATTCCGTAAGTATAAAACAAGTCCTAGTAACATCATGTCTATATTCCTTAAAGGGTGTTGGAGAGGTAGTGGTGTTTATCCACATTTCGCCAGATGTAAAAGGGACCGAGCCTATTGACTCCGGGTAGCTACTGACAAAACTCGGATATAAAAAAACCCAATAACACTGCCTTTCCCAGCACGGGACCCAAGGACTTAATATCTAGCCGTAGCGCTTAGGAATTTCTCTTTGTATTTCAACTATTTTCTTTTATTCTGATGTGTTGTATTGTTTTCAGCGACAGGGTTTTGACTTTGAGCCCAATACCGAGCTCGTCCAGTTTGTATGGCATGAAAAGTAGCAACAGCACACACCGTCCGAAGATATCGGAACTACAACGTCGTACTTCCACTTCCAGTAAGTTGGACTTCACTACAATTTCATTATTTATTTTTCCTTGTCTGATTTTGTGCCCTATTTTTGTTTTTTAGGGTTCTGTACCTCAAAAAGAAAAACCGGAACCCTTATAGGATCACTTTGTTGTCCGTCTATCTGTCTGTCTGTCGGTCAATACCCTTTATATCGGGAACGCGTGGAGGTATCGATTTGAAATTAAAACTATATACTCAGATCTAGAGTCCCTTGAAGCTGTGAAAAATCAAATAAAGATACGGCCGTTTATGTCGCAAAAAACGTATAAATTTATGATTAAATATGAATTTTTCAGTCCTCCGTTTTTGTGAAAAGCCGAAAAATGTTTTAGTAAAAACAAAACGCATAATTTTTTGATTATTTGTTCCTACGCAATAGAATTGTTTAAAATGTAGCTAAAATTGCCGTATCTATTAAATACCTTAAGGGCGGAATTCACCAATAAAACTAATCGCGTTTTAACGTTTGGCTCGCATAATCGCGTTTAGCCGCTGTCACTAGTGTCACTTGTCTGTTTTTTTTTTGTTGTATTTTTACAAGTGACACTAGTGACAGCGGCTATACGCGATTAGTTTTTATTATGATTTCAACTGCCGTTTTATGAAATAAAGATAAAACATAAGTATTATCATGATAATGCAATATCAAAACGTGTCGAAAGAAGATCAATTACGTAAATGTCAGATTGACATTTTGTCAACTTGATGTCTGACGTTGAAATAAACACACAGATACACTTTACGTCATTGAGATACACACACACTGGTACAAAGTTATACTGTCACGTCAATTATCACAGAGTTGCTAACCCTATAAAATGATGATGATAACCCTATAAGTGATACAAGTTTATATCTTTTCCACTTAACTTAAAAAAAACGAAAGACTGAAAAATGTTATTTCAAGCTCAAAAAAATCAAGATAATAACGCTCTTTCTGCCTGTATAAGTCAGAATGCTGTTCAATTTTTTGATTATTTTTAGCCCAAGTTAACATTTTTTGAACGTCTCCTTTGTAGTTATGTCACAAAAAAAAACTTTTAACGTTTCGGAAAAATCTTCGTAACTCAATTCGGGAATTGAACTATTTTCATAGGTAGGTTTGTACGGAACCCTCAGTGCGCGAGTCCGATTCGCACTTGCCCAGTCTTTTTATGTCGATTAGTTCCTTTTCCAAAAAATAATATTGGTTTACAGGTTTCACGGGTAACGAAGTTGCCAGCTCGCCTCCATCTCAGATGGATATGACAGGATATGCTACTTTGAAGTCTCTTAATAGACGGTAAGCAAGTAGGAGGAAACTATGCAATTAAGGCTGTAGTCGCTTGTTCAGCTTTGAAATGTGGCGCTTCTTGATTTGGATTGTTAATAATATTAATTTGTTGACGTCATTTTTAAAAATGAGGCATGAACATTGAGGGTAAAAGTTAGCAGTAAAATGATAAAAGTTTTATGGAAGTGTGGGTGGGTTTAATCATGTAGAGTTGTTCATAACCCAAACTTTAACATTTTGAGCGCCAGGGTCTTGTAAGAAGATGAATGTTTTCGTGCCTTCCACGCCACGACGTTATTAGAAGACAATATCTAATTTAACGTTTATTAATAAAATTTCGTAATAAAATTCATTGTTTTGTTTTGTGCGTACTTTTATTTTTGCCTAAAACACTAAACTTAGATTACTATTCCAATAGAAGCCTTGGTTTAATTTAAAAACAGGAAAATTGAAGTAGTATTTGTTATACATTTATAGCTTGGGGTTGAGGACACATCGCGTTCGGCATAGGTTGGCGCTCGTAAGGTTTCAATTGAAATAAGTTTAACTTATCTTTGACATATTTCTTTTAGGCCATATTTGTCAGAAAGTGCTGCAGGTTCAAGTGAAATGGATGACTTGAGCTGGTTGCTATCGGACACAAACAGACGTTCAAAACCATTCTCTTCACTGAGGGACAGAGCTAAGTCTACTAAAGAGAGAATGGCGAAAATGAGGTAATAAAATTACTTGACGTTTATGTAATATAGTATTTATTTTTGTTAATTGAATTAATCAAGTTTTTAAATCTTATTTAACATGTAACTGAAGTGTAAATATTTAAAGGTTTGTTGAAGTCACACTACTACCTTTGGCTAGTGTATCGCCTAGGATAAAGTCGCCTTGCCAGCTATTTGCAACGACAGGAAACACCTCAATTAACCAGTAAGAGGTTTCAATTTTCAGACACGATCTGCGCGTTGAAAACACAAAGTTCGCTTCAATGAATGCGTTTATTTAAGTGTCATCTACTGTTAGTGAAAATGAGCATAGAATTGCTGCAATCGTAGGAAATCCCCAGTATACATCATGTAACTATGTAAATGGACATGAGACTCAAACTGCGATGAATGACTAACACTTCCAAAATGAAACATTTCTTTCTACAGTCTGTTGGAGTACGACTGGAAGCCTTTACCTTTAGGAGACAATGCTCGCGCATCTCCACCGAGCGCGGCAGGTGTGGGCGGGGCTGGTGGGGCGGGCGGGGCCTTGCAGGCGCGTCGGGCGACCTGCCCGTCCGCGCCGCCGCCCGTGCGTCTCACGCATGGACACTCGCCCGCTTATATTGGGATATGTCTTCCTAGAGACTTGATGGAATTGTTTCCCAGGTATTCCATTGTTTATTTTTCATATATGTTTAGATGGTAGCACTAAGCACGAAGCACGGCGACGTCTCGGTGGTTCTAGACATGATATTGTCAACACTGATATTGTCAATCAAGCGTCACCGGTTTACTTATAAAAATGACGGTTTCTAACAATTCTGTCAGCGCCAGTGAATGTGACAGCCGCAATTTACGCTCAGCGCATTTGTTTTTGGTCGCTGCGTACGCGGTGATTCTGTGCTTGGTGATGTGTTTGTACTAATGTTTGCGTGTTCTGCAGAGATGAAGATATGATTGACGAAGACACTGACAAAAGTGACCACACGAAGCGTGATCGCATTCCATCATTTCTTGTGGACACAAGTAGTGCTAGCACGGAAAACAAGTCTCGCGCTACACCTGATAGTCAAAAATTGGCTTCTCATAAAGGTACGCTAGTTTTTATATAATTTTAAAGCCATTTATCGGACTGTGTACAACAACTGTAATTCAAGAAAAAAAAAACACAAAATAAAAAACAGTTTTCTGATACTATTGGACGTATTACTATCACAATTCTGTTAAAAACATGATTAATAGAAAAAACTATATTAGTAAAGGTGGTTTATAATAGATAGTAGCGTTCTATAAAATTTCGAACAGTCCGAAACGGGACACATTGTGTAACTGCTCTTAATATTTTGGATCTTGAATACAAATGGTAATTCTTCTTTTACAGCAAGTTTAACCACCATAGCAGTTCAAATTCACAAACTGAATTCAGATAAAGCTGACACGACTGCCTCCAACGCAGACACTTCGATCGCTAGCGTAGAAACAAGTGACAACCCACGTTCAACCAAAGAGAAAACCAAAAGGATTGTCACTGCTGTCAATGTAGGCGAAAGTGTAACACCAAGCAAAGTAAAAGATGAAGTTAAAACGGCTAATAACGAAGTTAAAGATGATAATACAGCCGTTAATGCTACTGAAATAGAGGCGCAAGTCGTAAATCAAGTGAATCAAGAAGTGGGACTTCGGTCTATTACTGATGGGGGTGACAACAACGTTCAAAGTGTAGGGGCAGTAGTCACAGAGGCAGTCAATGCTAGTTCGTCGTCTTCAAATAGGAAATGGCGGCATATTACTGCGGACTGTCTGGCATGCGTACGGACAAGACCTCCTTCGTCGCATGAGTTGCGCGAAGCTTTCTTTGCTGGTAAGGATTATGTTTACAAGCGCGTTCCTTTCCGTTTTTTGATCTTAATCGATCCTGTTTGTAATTAGGATAAAAATATATTTTGGTTATTATTATTATTTATTGAGAAATACAGAGGTGCGCATAAAAACTTGCACATGGTATTCGTTGACCTCGAAAAGGCATACTACCGGCTACCTCGTGAGGTTCTGTGGTGGGCCCTTAAGGAGAAAGGTGTGCCTGGGAAGTATGTGCAGTTGATTCGAGCGATGTACGTACCTAAGGCGCTGTCTCCACGAGCGAGAGAATCGCGGCGATATTATCGTCGTGCCACGTATTTCTATACACTCTCTATGGAACCGTCTCCACACTGCGATATTATCGCCGCGATGTGACGAGTGGCAACGAGCGCGCGAAACGTCATTACATCGTCACTAGCCCGCCGCGACTAGCAGCGGACCCGGCGCTCTCGCGACGACTCTCTCGTCTGGCACGTAACTGAATTCTTTCTTTCGCGTCGTCAAGGAAACGCGGCGATACCGTTACGAGTCGCCGCGGAAACGCTGCGATTCCGTTACGACTCGCGACGATACGCGGCGGAATTATCGCTCGTTCGTGGAGATTATCCGACGATATAAGGGCGGACTCGTCGCGATTCTCTCGCTCGTGGAGACAGCCCCTAAGTCGTGTAGTCGATGCAGTACCTAAGTCCGGTCTACAGTGGGCACCACTGGCAGCTTCAATGTGGCAGTCGGCTTACATCAAGGGTCGGCTCTCAGCCCTTACCTCTTCCTGATGATAATGCACGCTCTGACGTCGGACATTCAGGAAGAGGCTCCCTGGTGTATGCTGTTTGCCGATGACATTGTGTTGGTTGCCGAGAGTGACCTAGAGGTCCAGAACAGATTGGAAGTGTGGTGGCAAAGACTGGAAAGTGTTGGCCTGAAATTAAGTAGAACCAAAACGGAATAGTTGTTCTGCGATTTCGACGGTCACTCCAATCCAGTGCCTTTAGCTCTCGCTGGAACGCCCATACCGATCTGCTCCGACTTTCGGTACCTCGGGTCACTCGTCCAAGGGGATGGTGAGGTAGACCGGGACGTAACACATCGGATCAACGCAGGATGGATGAAATGGCGACAGGTCACGGGAACAACTTGTGACCCACGGATGCCCCTCAAGTTGAAGGGTAAAATCTACAAGTCCGTGATAAGGCCTATCATACTGTATGGATCAGAATGTTGGGCTGTGAAAAAGACGGATGAAAAAAGATTGCACGTAGAGATGAGAATGTTAAGATGGATGTGCGGTGTGACGAGAATGGATAAAGTGAGAAATGAGTATATTAGGGGAAGTTTGAAAGTGGCGCAACAAGACAAACGATTCCCTTTCAACTTTTCAGTCACTGACTGAAAAGTTGAAAGGGAATCGTTTGTCTTGGTCTATACCAAGACCAAGAAGTTCTTCATGTGAAGAGGAGGGATGAAACGCATGTTACTAAAAGAGTTATGAGTTTACATGTGGATGGGTGGAGAGGGAGAGGGAGACCAAAGAAAAGATGGATGGATTGTGTGAAGAGTTATATGAAAGAAAAGGAAGTTAGTGATAGCATGACGAGTGACAGGGCAGAATGGTAGAAAAAAACGTGTTGCGCCGACCCCAAATAACACGGGACAAGGGCAGGAAGATGATGAAATTTATTTAAATGCACCAAATCAATGAGATATTTTTAATCGACTGTTTGAAGAAGTTGGGCTTTGTAGAGCGTTGTCCCTGCCATTCGTATCTGTGTGAAAATTCTTTTCTAAAACCGTGTGAATTAAGCCCAGGGCTTACTGTGTTTAATTGATAAAGTTTATGTTTCAAGGCATGGATGGGTCGGGTACGAGCGCAATTGAACCGCGTAGTCCGACCACAGACAAACCTGTTCCTGACAACAAATCAGTCCCGCAAGCAGAACTGTTGCATCAAGTGCATTTCATGTCCAACCCTATACATTTGAGACAGGTATTTTATTAATTTCATCATCTCCTAATTTATTTCAGATATTGATGTCTAAAGGAACCTTCTAGTCTAGTCAAATTAGACCAAAAAATAGGAGTAAGGTTACAATAATTCACACCCGGCTGAAAATTGGTAGGATTGTTCAAAACACCATTTGAAATCTAAAAAGTTCTCATCGATCCGACACCTGGAAAAAAATTACTCGGAGTCGAAAGGTCACAATAACGGGTTTTTCGCGATTTTCAGCAAAACGGTAAGTTTTATCATAAACTAGCCCATACAAAAATGAATCAGATACTATTAAAAACGTCTAAATACTTGTTTCCTAAGAGCCACCGTTTTTGAGAAATAATGATTCAAAAAGTTGAAAGAGTTGTAATCGTCATAATATGTATAAGTATACCACGTTTTACGTCACTGAAGCTGTAATACAAGTAAAAATATTATTTCAGATGGTAAACATGGACGTAACATTTGTTAAATCTTCGCAGACTTCCTGAGTGACTGGTCCATCCGAGTAGTTATAGATGGCTGCTCGTCTGGTCAAATGGCCGTTAATGCCGGGGTCCCTCAGGGGTCAGTGCTCTCGGCAACATTGTTCTTGCTGCACATATACGATCTGCTTAAGCCCGGTACCTTTGGGTATGCAGACGACAGCACTGTTGCTGAGAGTTACATATCCAGCGCGCGAGCAAGTGGGCCACAGATTCAGTCTCTCCGAGAGGCTATGGTCGAGCGGTTGAACTTGTCCTTGGAGGCAGTCTCTGAATGGGGCGATGCCAATTTGGTCAAGTTCAATGCTTATAAAACCTAGGCGTGTCTATATTCCGTTAAAAGGAGCCAATTCAGCCCTGCTCCAACTTTTCGGGGCGTAACCGTGCCGATAACCGATCTTGATCTTCTTGGTGTTACGCTGACGTCAACACTCAACTTTTGGCCATACATCGAAGCAAAAGCTCAACTGGCTGCAAAAAAGCTGGGGATCCTCGCAAAGGTCAGACAGAGAGTATCAAAACGTTTTTCTCCAACTATGTCAGTAATACTGACATTCGATATTTTTTATTTGACCTCATTTTCTCAGGTCGCCCTTTCATTAGACAGACTATAGTATGTAATAACTTAATAAAATATATTAAAACGTATAATAATAATTATATGATTAAATAACATAGTGTTATATAATAATATAAATAAAATTTATATAATTAATAACAAAGCGCCTGCACGAAATGTAGTTGCAACTTTTTACTTGAAGTATTTTTGCTCGTCAAATTGAAAACTTCAAAAATTAAAAATTAATTTTGTAAAAAAACTACTAATATCTCCGTTACCTACTGTTGATATTTGGAGGTACTAAATCAGGTACAAAATATTAGTTTGATCAGACTGGTGAAATTCGTTATAGTTTTGGAGTACAAGCATGGTCCCGCCATTATAACGCGTTATAATGGCGGGGCCATGGTTATCGTAAAATTCCGTTTATGCCGTTGTGACGTAGATAAATTTCAGGATGGATACAAAATCATATTAAAACGTACTAAATATACGTGGTAGAATCATTTAAATACAAGAGTTAGTCCCGCCATTATGACGTTTATGATTTATTAGAAAGGACAGCACGGTTGACATATATGCAAACCCTGAAAGCAAGCTTGGCCGAGGTACAATCCAAGCTGGAGGTGTCCAATACCAACCTGCGGTGCGTGCCGAAATAGAGTTGTTGCGCAACGCTATTTCGGAAAGTAGGGTGCCTAACAACTCCAGCGTGAGCATACGTCTCGCGGAGCACAAAATGCATACATCGGCAGTTTTGAGGCGGCGAGCTGCAGTGCGTCACCCGCTGCTGATAATGCTTGCGTTGCATCTTGCTCCGCCGCTGTATCGTCACCGAAAGAAGTGACGCATGTACGTCGACCCCTAAACGTGCCTATTCAGCTATTGTTGCTGCAAACAAACCTGCTGTGTCGCAAACAACGCGACAAGCAGGTAAAAAGCCTACCGGGGAAACCACATTAAAAAAAAACGCGCTAAGTACACCTCAAAGGTGGCGTGGAAACGTGTGCATATTATGACGATTACCTCTTTTAACTTTTTGAATCATTATAGCTCAAAAACGGTGGCTCTTAGGAAAAAAGTAATTAAACAATTTTTATAGATCTGATCTAGAATTTTTGTTTGGTCTAATTTTATGATAAAACTTACCGTTTTACTAAAAGCCTGTTTTTGTGACCTTTGACTCCGATTTTTAGATTTCATTTATTATAATTATTGTATTATGAACAATCCTACCAATTTTCAGCTTTATTTTTTTTTCGTTTATTAAACAACTACATTAATACATTCATGTTAACGTATTTACATACCAGCACAAACCATCGCGGGTTTAACAGCGGTATGTCACAATGGTATGTCTAAATTGACCGGTCTATTAGGAACAGTACAGTTTCTGTGATTCTGTTAAATGGTATACTTATTAGTTATTGTTTTAGAGAAGAGCCACGTAAGCAAACTTCTGAGAACCCTTGTTCGTCGGTGTATGTAAAATTATGCACTTAATCTCACAAAAAATAAAGTTAAAATCGTGTAATTTACGTCTCTCTCGTACTGGGGGTGTGCTTAAAACTATATGAATTTTAAAACTGAGAACAGATCGGTTTTTGAAAATCTCACTTAACCTCACACGTAACATTACATTCCATCATCGTCTGCGTTTTGAGGCCTTAGTGCGAGTTGTTTTTACGTTAATGCGATCGAAACATTTACCGCGTTTGGGTCTGTAGTTTGAAGCGGGCTAATCGGCGCGCCGAACGAACGTCATAAACGTCTCGCTCACGTTATTGTAAAACAAACCCGTACTAGGCACTCTGAAATATCAATTTTACAAGGCAATGTATCGAATTTATCTTTCTTTTCAGGCTCGATCAGTACTACTCTCAATGAAACAACGCCACCCTGAGGTATTTCGCAGTCCCTGTGTTTATTCTGACGTTAGTGCCTTACTGGCCAGAGATACATACATGTTGTGCGCGCGGCGGTTCGTGCAAGAACTGTTTCTTGATACTTGCTTCGATTGTTTTGCTACGGAGCCGGCCGCGGTGCTATCTCGCCATGGCGTCGCCTCGCCGTCGGCTAGCATCGGGCCGGTCGTACATGAATAGTATTTTGATATTTACGGGCTTGTAAGGTCGCGGACTTATATTTATTTAAAAATAGTATTTGGATCAGAGTTCAAGATTTTTATTCTTTGTAAAAGAACTGATGTGATTAAAATGCTATATTTGCTTAAAACTGCCACTATTTCTATCAATAAAAAATAATATGTAGTCTCCGATATTCGTTTTGAATAAAAAATATTTTCTATACATATAATGTAAATATTTATGAAACCTGTCCAAATGCTTAGTTCGCGACCTTGTATCGTTAATAATAATTATTAACGATTACTGATGTTTTACTTTTACAGGTTTTGGTAATTTATAAGGTACTAATTTAATTTTTTTTGATGCTGTAACTTATTGTTATTCTATTTTCAAGCACTTGTATGGATTTGAATTTATATTATAGCACTTTAATATAGATAGGTTTCCTTAAAATATGAATGTAAAAAAAAAACAATCTAGTTATTTACGGTTTAACGTTACACAACAGTCTTCAATTAGTATTAGAAGTTATTGTTGAAGTTAAACATGTAAAATAGTGCTAATTTATATTATTTTATAACGTAGGTCTTCCGATTTTATCGGATGAATATAAAATAAAATTATGACTTCTCGAAAAGTGTGCTTCAGTCTTATAAATCTAACCTTGAGTCTTAATTAAAAGCCAATTAACTCTCTATATAGATTTATTAGTATAACAAGGTTTTATATGAACGTGGACAGTACATTATGCAGTGGTCGTCATTTACTGTTCTTACAATTTTAAAGAACATGTCTTTCTTTCTTGTTCTAACAATCCGTTTTCTTAATGAGAAAGCTTTGGGCCCAAACGTGGTTAAATACTGAACAGTCAGAATAAGGTGGATTTTGAGGCAATAATTTGACTAAGTTCAATAAAGTGGCATTTCTAGTTGTCGCAAATACCTTTTTCTTGGCTTAATATTGCTCTCAAACACTAAAAACAAGATAAACTAAAAATGTTGAATTGTGCGCTATCTAGCAGAACATGGTCACGTTGAGCGTGTATGTTCCGTCCGCTCGTAGCTTTCAATATTACAAAACTGGTTGTACTGCTAGTTCTTATATTTCAACCCACATTCATAGAAAATCGTGTATGAATACAATAATACCTAAATACCAGCACAACAAACTGATTATTATCATCCTATAAAAATAAAACTTATAGCTTTATGATAAACATGTAAGAATGCCGAATAAACAATTTATGTATGTGAGATAAATTTCGCTAATTGCCAAGATCTTATTACCTACATTTAAGTAATTGAAGGTGTTCGTCAAAGTGCAGATTTCTTATTTGCTTAACAGAGCTTTTTATGTATTTAGTATGAGCACCTAAAGCGACGCGATTGCCTTAATGTTATTCTTTTAAGAAAATAACGAAACTATTAATTTACTAGTCTCACAGAATGACAATAGTTACTGACCCAACTGACTGAATATTGCACCATTCCCACTGACTCCAATAGTTAATTGTAGCGTACCTATTCACCTATCCCACCTTAAACAACGATGCGAAATGTTCCCTAGTTTCAAGCATATTATTATAGTTTTAAATACAACTACAACCTTGTGTTCATTATTTTACTAAAGTCTTATGTTTGCATTTAATAGTACTTGTTCTTTTTTTCATTGTTGTTATTTATGGAAACTCGATCAGAATAGCAATTTAGTGTTACTTTACATGATATTATAAGTATTAATACAGAGCACGCTGAATGTCACATATGACTACTTGTTATTTATAAGGGTTGGTACATACATAAGCGGGCCGGCATTGTCGGTTCGGTAGTATTTGTCGAACAACAAAGGCGACCCGTAGCAAGTACTACGTTACATTCGGCATCACTCGGCTTCCTGTTGCCCAGCCTACCGAAAGCCGAGCGGCATTTTCCCTCAAACATTCATCTACATGTTCGATTTTAGCGCCCGGCTGGGCCGATTAATCCCGGCCCACTTATATGTGTAGCAACCCTCAATGTTTGTTAATGTTCAATAATAGTGTGTAATCTGTAGTTGAAGTAAGTTTTTTCATACCACTTGTGGATTGTTATTGAATTGTAAGTAAAAACTGTCAAACGCAGCAGTATTTATAGAGGGAAGTTCTTGTATGCTATCTAGTTTAATAATATAATTTATGCGTCCTCGATATCCTGCATTTATGAGACTGTAACATTTAATATGAATATCAGATAATAGCCTCTTATCTACTGCTACTTTCCTGTTAAATACTAGTTCTAAGAGTTGATTCTGATACCGAAGTCATAAAATACTACTCATTTCATTAGTCGAAATTCATAATTGCATATCTAATTCTACCTGTTCTTTTATGATTAACAAAAAATACGAAAAAGTGCCATCGTGCTGGTTCCTTGCGAGTATATTAACATGTTACATTACTCTTAAGTATCGACCTTCTATTATGCCACTTCATTACAATAAATATATTATTTTATAATGTACTACTGCGTCTTATTTAGTTTTCAATGTTGGCACTTACTGACTTGGACAAAATATTGTTAATGAAAAGGGTAAATAAAACAAATTTCATTATAAATAATAATTTACGTAATTACAATTAAAATAACACGTGCTAGCTGATGAAAGTCGGTTCTGCCTCCTTAGAATATTATCATAGTTATAATTTATTATGATGAGTTTAACCACTCTACAAATCTACTGAATAACTTAAGCGCTACTTTAACGATTCTATCCCAGAAGCCTGGTTCTTCTTCCTCACGCTGGCTTGCTGTCGGGTATTCATCGTCGAAATTTTCCAACTGTCTCTTTTCTCTATGCGAGTCTTGAATGCTGTCAAGGTTTGCTGAGGAATAAAAGATGAACGCAGATGGATAGTTACGGTTAGTATAAGTTATTAGTCAGACCTACAGCTTTTTTAGCTTCACCCTCTGGGTGGAGCGTGAGCGAGTATCAAACTTACTGACTAAAACCCACCTTACTTACGTACTTATTCCTTCAGTTCCCCTTTGCGTTCTAGAGGCCATGGTTAACTCTTTCGTACAATCTAACAGCTTTGGAGACCTACAGCTAAGCAGTAGTTTCTTATAAGTTGTAGCTGTACAACAAAGCGGGAAAATTGCATAATTGTATCGATGTTACTTCTCTAAAGTGGTCAAAAAATAAAAGGCCCGTTTTGACATTTATATTTCGACTACCTAGCGGCTTGTCAGGTGTAGTGTTGCTACTACTAAAATAGCTAGGTACTACTACACCGGACCCCTAATTATTATTTATTGTTTCTTTCAGTTTCGTTCCAAGTTACATTCTAGGGTTTTTATTGTTTAACGAGTTTCGGCAAATTATAGACTGGAAGGTTTTTGCAGAGTATATAAATCATATATTTTGAGTGTGCGACCGTCATGCTGTCGCCATGGTTGGGTGAAGCTGAAACTGTTTTTGTAATGAGTAGTATTACGAAAGTATCCCACTATGTAGCAATGTTAAACAAATTTACTTGTTCAAGATAATACTGCAGGCGCAATCGAAGACGGTTGCACGATAGATCGAAAGAGTTACCGCAGCCCTGAAACGCAAAAGACAACTGAAGGAACACCGGTGGGTTTTAGTCAGTAAAGTTCATTCCATACATTAATTATAGGCTGAAGCAAAATATAACAAAATATTTCTTTCTATGCTACCTGTCTTTTAACTATTCATATTAAAGAGGATGGCTAAACCAATACTTACATGAAAAGCTAGGAGAATCAAGTGAAATCTGAAACAAAACAATTGAAAGTAATCTACTTATTTATTTATGTGCTGGCAAATCCCGCTTGAGGTGTGGGATGAAATTCTCTCGCACCAATGGTAGCAACTAGGACGTCTTTCAAACTAGCGTGCAATTAAGTTAAACAATCGACGCGCGTTCCTATATTTAGGCATAATCTTTTACCAACCCAGACTCCGAGCTGCTGGGTGGAAATCTGTAAAAAATCACCAATATCACTTTTCCCGAACTGGGAATCGAACCCAGAAGAGAAATAAAATTGCTATTAATAAAACAGTTAAATTAATCACTCACTTGATATGCCAATATACACGAATAAAATAAAGTTAAAAGAGCGACGGTTAACAGTATCGTCCTCATGTCTACGGTTTCAATTACCACATTGATTTGCCATGACTGTGAACTTGCCTTTTATACGAGGGCGTGGTTTCGCCTGATTGTGGCGGAAAATCATGGCTTGTCGTCTCATCACTACTATGGGAAGTGTTTAGTGCTCTTCGTTTTAGGGTTCCTTGACGTTGTTGTCACGGCGACTTTTGGTGGCGATATAATTAATTGGAAAAAGATCGCGATGCTAGGCTGTCGCTGTTCTTATACTTTCGGCCACGTATCGACTATTCTGATCGCTACTATCGTGACAGTATTGATATTATTGAGATGCAGTATCGATACTATTGCTATATAGTAGATATTCTAGCCTGTTTACACCTTCACAGCCGCCTGGCCACGGCATCTCCTTACACTCCCTTTACTGGATGTTACTCTTCGTAAGTAGCGATGTAGCAGAGTTGCTTATTCGATACTATGCGATTGTACTGCTTCTCATGCGTTGCAAATGTGACTATCAACCAAAAGTAGTGATGTAGAGAAAGGCTTCTGAATCGATACCGAACGTCGTTAGGGGCGCCTTTCTGCTAACCCTAGGTTGTTGGTATTTAACATAAAGGTATTTAAGGATGTACATTTTATAAAATATGATAGGATTTAGATTTTGAAATTGTAGTTTTACGCCTTAGGTTTCTAATCTGTAATGTTATGCATGTCATGCAAGTACACATAAAAGTTCTGTCCTCAATGTGCGTCCAAGTGTCAGCAGATAGGATTCTTGTACGGAACTTTGATTTTGTGAGCCCGACTTGCTCTTGACCGTTGTTTTTTGTGTTTTTCACCATTGATAGATAGGTAGTATAGGTTAGCATTGCATGTGTCTGTACATTCCATAAGAAAATTTTAGATGTTGCTCAGGATTTTCAGCAGTACCTATCGAAGTTCCTGTAATATTTTGTATAATGTGTGTGTAGGCAACTATTACTTATTCTGTGGTGTAGGTAACCATTATATTCCACCTAGATAATTTAACTTTTTTCTTGGCCAGTCCATGCTCTCATTTCATCACTAATGTGCTATGTTTAGATCCCAATTCCCACGTTCATATATTATAGCGTGAACCTATTGCAAAAAAATTAAACCGTGAACCTATTGCATAAATCCAGGCTACTGTCTACTTGGTATTGAGACATTTTTCATTTAACTCCAATAAGAATTAATAAAGTATTGAGTAAGAATTTGCCAGACCGCATCAAAAGCAGTTATATTCTTCAGGCTATATTATGGTTAGCAAATTCAAATGGAGATAGGGATGCCACGTTGCTTGCGAGGATCGTAGATCAACGGAGGGACGTGTGTTATACCTCAGGATAAAATGTAAACGCGCGGTAGATCAATACAAAGATGGCGAGACAAATATCACCGGTATAGCTGGAAATATCTGCACTAGGCTAAAGAAAGAGTCCATAGTGGTAACAGATGTAGTATGGTATGGCTTTTCATCGAAGAATGGTTGAACTCATAGTTTGGTTTTTATTAAATATTTAATCAATGAAACGTACCTAATGATTATTATGTTGTTTGGAAAATTAAGGCTATTTTTATTTTTAAACATTTTGCCTGGCTCAAACATTCTACATGAAACACCCCCGGTAGCTCAGTAGCTAGGTAGCTACGCATGCCATGCGAGGCTGTAGGTACCAGGTTTTTGTTGATAATTAGGTATCTGTATCTTATTATCAAGAAAAACTTGGTATGTACCTACAGTCTACAGGTAGTAAAATAACGATAACGATGCCTGGCTCAAAAACATTCAACATGGAACACCCCCGGTAGCTCAATAGCTACGCATGCTATGCGAGGCTGTAGGTAGGTACAAGTTTTTACAAATACCTAATTATCAAGAAAAACTTGGTATCTACAGTCTACAGGTAGTAAAATAACTAAGTAAGTATAACGATTGTAGTAAATTAAGAGGAAAAAAAGAGAAACTCAATTTATTGGCACAATACCTAGGTATTTAACGGAAATTACCGTGTAAAGAATTCCTGAGTGGCTATTGGACTAGACAGGTTCCAAAATTAAAATTTAGGTAGCTGTCTAACTTTTGGTGTCGTCTGTACCCACATATAAGATTGTGTTTATGTATGTTTTCATTAGCTAAAGTGACCTTGTCGATTCAGTTGCATGTTCTGCATGAAAGCATGCATACAATAGAATACTGAACTGTGTACCATAGGCGTGGAACTCAAACGGAAGTGACCAGTCATCGTCACGTAATGTTTTGATTGTATATGGAAATGATCATTAGAACCTAATTATTTATTTGATTAGGTAAGTACATTTTATCAATTGACCATCAACAAAAAATACCTAATTAGCTTTGATTTTGCGAAAAGTGGTAACAATATATTCTTTTCGCAGTGAAACCAATACTCTCTGTACCGAATGCCGATATGCCGCATGCGTCGGTGAGCATACGGGTTACATCCGCCTCCGCGTATACTTACATAGCAAGTTCGATCGTGTGTGGTACAGGTGGTACTGCTCTCATCTGAAGGATAGATCTGCCAGATACTAGCTTGATGCGCTTGAATCAAAAATCAGAATCAAGAAACGAGCCAAAAGGATGATTGAATGATGCAGGGGCGCCGGCTTTTAGAAAACCTCATGGTTGCTAATGCTCATTTGATGACTCGAAAAAGTGGCGAAGTGTACTTATGAAGAGAAATGCACACTGATCAACTAACAAATAAATACCTAAATGTCATACTTACATACTGCGTACTTAATAACTAATTATTTTTGATAAAATTATAAAATGAAACCATTATTTAAAAACGAAACTATAGTTTCTATTATCAAGAAATATTAGGTATAATTTATACGTAACCTACTTGTACCTACTAATCCGTACTAAGTTGCCCGCATTGTTAATAAATAATAATACTTAAATAATAAATTGAGACAACATCACATACATTGTCCTGGTCCCAAACTAAGGTTTTTCTCTTGTACTATGGAAACCAGGAACAACGAAGGTACCATAAACACCCAGACCTAACACAAATATCTGTTTCATCAACAAAAACAAACATTTGTGTTGGTGTGGGAATCGAACCCGCGACCCTTGCTTCCCAACCGGCGATCTAAACCTCCGAGCTAAACGGGTCGTCGGGTAATTCATTACCCTATACCCTATACGCCCATCCCTAAAAGGCGATTACTGATTTCTTGATGTCTATTCTCAGGGGTGCTCGGCACCTGCTGTTTATATCTCATGGGTGCTCGAGCCCCCGAGCACCCACGGAGTCGGCGCCCCTGTAATGATGCATTCGTCGAGTCGAAGCTTCAGCGTCTAGACTTCTAGAGTATCGACGCCGGCGCTAGCCTGTCGGTCGTCTACCGATTGCATTTCGGGGAGTGAGGGTCGGAATTGCATACTTAAATAAATTTCGCCAAGCTCATTCCATGATTCCATCATCGAACTACTAGACTTACAGCGGTGTGCCACCGGTAGGAAGGTACATGTTGGACATCCCACCGAGAAGAATTGCCTGCCGGAGTCCGTGTTTCTTGATAGCTACCGAGGGGTCGTGTAAGTGGAAAGTGAATAGGTTACTTCTTTGCAACGTAACAACCGTTTTCAATCTTGCGACCAAACAGTCTTCGTTGCACAATCCAGTCTTTGAATTACTGTATGCGAATCATTATCTTACCTCTATGAAAATAAGGTCGAGAATCCATTGACTCAACTATCACACTCGTCGCGTCGTCGTTTCAAAACTAGTTATTGCAATGAAAAATGAACTTTATGTCTATGAAATACAGTACAAATTTTATTGCCACTCTTAAACCGTCCTAATTGCGATAACGAACGTTTTCTGCAACTACTTCGCTCAAAGATAGTTTCGTCTTCAAACCAGTCGCGACGAGGACCGTTTTTAGCAATCGTTTCTGTCGTCGCAAGACCGGTTGCGTTTCGTCGTTCAAAAATTACCATCGGTGAGATAGGGTCAAGCGCAAAGAGAATTAAACCACTGGTTGTATAATCATTGGTGAAGCGCGAGCCTTTAGAAAAAAATAGTTCTATGATTTCATTGGTCATTGTACAATTTCATAGACCATACGGTAGACTACGGTTCTCATTCTGTTCCTCCGTGGACTGGATAATAATATTCCACAACTATCACACAACGCCGTCTAGTCCCAAGATAAGCAGAGCTTGTGTTATGAGTACTAGACAACTGATAAACATAGACCCTTTATATATTTATAAATAAGTACATACATATTATAGATAAATTACACCCAGACAGAACAAAAATGATCGTGGTCATCACACAAATTTGTCCTGGGTGGGAATTGAACCCACCACCAACAGGCTAGTCAGTGTCTAAGAGTCAAAGTGGATGGAAGTTACCACTATCACTGGAGTTGATGATGATCTTTATGTAAGGTAATTTTGTCTGTTTTCTTACTAGTATAAATAAAACACTTTAATAAAAATATCGAACACAGTTTATTTACGACTTAAAAATACAATTATCTATTTCTTGGACCCTCCAAAGCCAGAGAACCCCATGATCTGAGCTAGTTCAGACTGCGCAGGTGTGTCTTCAGGCTCCTCGGACTCCATAAGCTTGCGCTTCTTGTCGCGGCGTCTTTCACGACGCTGTTCTTTAACCCTTGCTTCTTCTTCAGCTGCTTCCCTTAGTCTAGTGTCTAGCTCGTATTCACGCTTCTTTTCTTCTAGTTTACGTTTATTATTTGCGAATCGGGCTTTGACCTGTGAACAGAAAATTATTAGACGGTTATTCATTGTTATACCTATTGTTGGTTAGTTGTCATTGTTTATTGGTTTTATTGTTACTAGTATGATGTGGTGAAACTTGAGAGAGGTCTATGTCCATTTCCTACGCTAAAATGTCGCTTTTCATCAGGTGAGGCGCGAACATATCAAGAATAAAAAAAAAATTGATATTCTATTAAAATATTTTCTGAAAATAAAACGATTTTTTTAAACATGGCCCCACACAAAACTTTCAGACCCAGAACACCTATCTGTAGGCCATACAAATATTTGTTCCGTGCGGAAATTAAACCGCTTAACTTCTGCGCCAACCGTGCCTGAATTCAGAGCATTTGAAATCATTATTGTATGTATGAATACAAAGTTCCAACCACAACGAACTCATTATTGGAAAGTACCTATACCTACACAAACTTTAACTACAATGTCACAACATGAAAAGCCCACGCCCAATTAAGAACATTCAGGTTAGTACCTACATTAATCGCTTGCAGGTGCGGCAAAAGTCAAAACACAAAAGACAGATAACCTGGACAGAATTAATCGGCAAATGAGTTTGCTACCAAGAGACCATTATTAAGAAACCAGCAGACAAGAGTCTGTCACTATCGAGGGGTAGCTTTCAGAAGGCGCTTGGACTTTTGGGAAAAAGCCCAGGCAATGAGTTAGTTTTACGTCACTAAAGTCGCCCTGGTGATCACCTTCAGTACAAGGAAGTGGTTCCGTGACCTCTTAACACTTTCAAGGATATACAGGTATTCGTTCGTGGGCCCACAACCTACCTGCCGAGTCGTGGTAGCTATTAGAGATGTTACGGAGGTTCGAATTCGTATTTGAAATTTCGAATGTGAGTTCGCTCTTCATTTATACTAACCCGAGTTTTTGGTTAATTTTAGAGTTTCATTTTCACGGTTCTACCTCTGCCTCTGATTTCGGTTCCGATTACGACAAGCCAAATTTAAAAACTCCGCTTTGGTTCCGATATAACCACTTCCGTTCCATCTCTAGCAGCTATTGTTGACTCGTGTTCATGCCCAGGATCCGATCAGCGATCCAAATAAAAAAGTACGTAAATCCACAGATTTGAGCAAGCCTCTTTGAGTGGCTGGAGAGGCGTCACGGCGTCCTCATCTTCCGCATGACGCAGGTTCTCACTGGACATGGTAAATTCAGAAGGTTCTTGCATCGCATTTAGGCGGAAGAAACGTCCGGTATAACCATTGTGCGGACAGCCCGGAAGACACGGTGAAGCATACCGTGGAGGAGTGCCCCACTTGGGCGAAGTACCGCCGTATCCTCGTGGGGGCGGTCGGTGGCGGCGACCTCTCGAGCCGGACCCTGGTTCAGGCTATGGTCCGTTGCGAGGGGGAATGGACGGCGGTCGCCTCATTCTGCGAAGAATTAATGCCAAGAGACGGCTGCACGCTTGAGGGACCAGACAATAGCATCAGCAGGACCAATGCCTACTAGGGCCACAGGTGTTCTCTCCTGAAAAGGTTACCCATGATCCTAGAATGCAAAGGGTAACTGAAAGAACATAGGTGTGGTTTAAGTCAGTAAAAAAAGCCCGAGAGGGCTTTTTTTTCTACCCTCGAGCGGGAGAAGTCATATGACTTCCCCTCTCATAAAAAAATCCACAGATTCTTCAATTATTTTTACACCCCATATTCTAAGGCCTTGGCAACAAAACACCTGTTGTATAATATTCCTGGGGAGTCTGTAGAGACCTTAAGTCTCGCTGTGCACAGCAGCACGGTGATTACTGAATTAGTCTTTTCTGTTGTCACTCAGGGGTGGACAGTGTGAATGCCCTGGGACCCAGAGCTTTGCCTGCCTTAAAATGTGCAGGTAGGGTTTTGGCGGTTTAGGTTGTCTTCCTGCCACCTCTGAGTGGGATTAGTTCTTTCACAGTCCTGCTGATAAGATGAAGATGACAAGGAATTTGTACCATAAAGAACTTTGAACATTCTAGAATTTTTCTTATTTTGTAAATATTATAATTAAATAGGTACTCTTTATTACTAAGACCATGGAAGTACCCAGTATAGTACCTAGTATGGTGTGAATGTTATTCATTATACAAACCTGATCTAATGAACTTCTTTCAATTTTCATGGACATGCCAAGATTCCGTTGATGTTTCTTTCCATTAATGTGGTCCAGAAAGTTGATGGAGTCTTTAACAACACAATCGCAGACATTGCAGTAATATCCTCCTGATTGTGAGGTAGGAGTGTTCTTTGTTATTACTACACTTTTACCAAGCTTGGAATCTAAGTCAACTTTGTAGTCTCGCTGTTTGAGAAGTTCTCTTTTTATTGGTGGAGCTGAAAAGAAATTGGTATGTCCATAAGTTTTACTATTTATTAGGCAAGTTCAGTCAGTCAATTACTTTTAAGTTTTTTTCTATCGATTGAAATACTGTTTGTTTACTTATCAACATTATGTAATTGAATGAAGGCTCAGTTAATATAATTAGGCGTAGAACCAATAACATCAAACAAAAAATTACTGCCACTTTTTCGAATTTCCACTTATCAGGGAACAGTTTTACATTGATCGTTTATTTATAGGATGTTACTAGTAATAAATTGGTTATAGTACCTTTCTTTTTAGCTCGTTCCTCTTCCTCTATTTCAGCTTTCAACCGATCTGCAGCAATTCTTTCGAATTCGTCTTTGTCCCATTTTCTACGGTGGTCATCTGGTCTCATAGTCATGATGGTGGATTAATGTATATCCTCTAAGGCACAAAAAACAGTTTTATTACTACTTTATAGAAGTAGGATTGGCAGCAAGGCGGTGGATTTCGTTCATAAGTACTAAACAATCACCACGATAAATAAATAGGAAAAGCAACACAAGAGCTCAAGAAGTCAAGAGCAATCTATTTTGACACAAGTGACATTTCAAACACAATGACAGTGACAGCCATCGTGTTTTGTTTATGATTTCGTGTCTACTGTCTATGATGTTTCTAGAAGTTTCAGATTCGGCCAAAAGGTTTTGTTCTTTTTTATTATAGCAATCCATGTCTAGCTACCAGACTAATTATTGACATTATTTTTTATTCGTCAGTTTTCAACATGAATTGATTAATTTTATTAAAGGATAGGGCAACATGATGGTTTAGTTAATAACATACGTTGTAGATGGCGCTACCTAATACGTATCCCAAATATTCCCAAACTTTTATGACTATGATCAAAGACTACAATAGTATGACTGGCTACTATGATCAAATTATAATAATAATTATGTTTTACACTGGTCTACAAATTTTGACTTAAAAAAAGTATTCCTTAGTAGCTTTTTTATTTGTTTTCACGTAGGTACTGAATAGAAAAATAATTCATATGTATTAAAATTAGTATCCTTTATGAAAAAAAAAAAATATTTTTGCTGAATTTGATCATATTTATTATGATTTTTCAATCATTAGTAGAATTGTGACGTGGGTTTTTCGCGGCCCTCTTATATTCTGCTTCCGTAACATGTCGAACAACAGTCCAGCACAATCTGTAGCATGATTAGTTGATTCTAGTCACTGCATTGGCACTGCATACCGAATGAAGTCATTTTGCCACTCAGCCAATTCTCAAACACATGGATTGCAACAGAAATGTGGAACCCAGCTTATATCTTGGTGTTTTATGTTTTCGTTAAAATAGTAAGAATACTAGGCTATTTTATTGTAAGCGATATAATAACACCTTTGCTTGGGTACCTACTAAATATCGCTTTACCACAAATGTAACAAATATTGTCAATATCGGGATTATTCACACATTTTCGAGACATTTTGATATAGGTAAAATATAATGTTTTAATTTTAATTGACTGGCCTGTTGGTCTAGTGGTTAGTGGCCCTGACTGCTATGCCGGAGGTCGTGGGTTCGATTCCCACCCAGGACAAATGTTTGTGTGATGAGCACGATCATTTGTTCTGTGTCTGGGTGTAATTTATCTATATATGTACCTATGTATTTAGAAATATATATGTAGGTTTATCAATTGTCTAGTACCCATAACACAAGCTCTGCTTAGCTTGGGACTAGACGGCGTTGTGTGATAGTTGTGGAATATTATTATTATTATTAATGTTTTTTTTTCACTTTTATCACTTAATGATACAGAATAGAGCACTAAAACACATTATGATTAACATTCGATGCCAACTAAGTAAATATATTATGTTCACATTCCTATGTTCAATGAGGGTAGAAGAATAATTAAATTCGGAAAATGTCAAGTATCACAAAAACTTAGACAAATAAATGATTTTTACATGATAATGAAGTACTATCTGTACAAGTGATCCAGTCGATTTCTGGAAGGTTAAAGTCTCCTACCACATAGAAATTATCAATGTTTGTACCACCAAGCATTGCTTGCAAAAGTTCAAAATATTCAGCATACGCAAACTCTGGCGTTTTTGGTGGTATATATACTGCAGCAATAATTCGGCACCTACCTCCACTTGTTAGACAAAGATCCCAGAGCTGTCTGACATAACTTATTTTCACATGGATGAAACCTTAGGCTCTCAGTAGCGTCTCATGTCCTTTGAATACCTGTGTGCTTGTGGAGCTCTTCCTTGGAGCCTCTGGGCAGGTACCAGATGAGAAAGGGAACTAAAAATAAGAGTTACTTAACTTAATTTTTTATGGGTAATTTTTATAGATGTTTTGTAGAATATTATTCTTAAGTAGTATCATAAGTGTCAGACATTTTCCATGGACCAAAACTTCTGTCAGACACTCAAAAAGTAAATGAACTTTACTTATTTTTACATGTCTGATTTTTAAATATGTAACTATTACAAAGTTATATTTCAGTAGTCAGACTAATTGTAGTGACCAAACATCACCTGAACACAAAAATGGGCAGTGTAGAAATTAGTTAAAATTATTTCGAATACAGTTTCTTCTAGACCAGTGTTATCGGACAGGGACAACTGTCTCTAATAATAGAGAAATACTGGTGAAGTTTCACTTGTTCATAAACGTATGTACCTATTTCTTTCCGTTATAATAAACAAGAATCGCTGCCAATGTCTACCTACCTTATTCAATAAAATCAGATACAATAAGAACTGTGCCAAGACAATCGAGACAAGCGGGGCTATTGCGTAACTCTGTTGACAGTTCAAGTGATGATCACTTGTTAACAATGTGCATCATTGAACTGTCAAACAGCTAGTTTCGTATTGCCTATCTTCAGTGACCAACTGCAGTGACGTCATTAGCCACTGGTGCCTTTGATAGCCACCGTAACACGTTCTGACAGATGTTATTGTATCGATACTTTTAAAATTGCGATTGTGTAAGCTTTTGAAGCTGTATAATAGTCGATAAAATTTTAGAGTGGTCACAATAGGCATCGTAAATTTTTATAATTCACCACATTTCCACCGTAGTTTGTTACTCACTTGTGTGATACGTAATACCAATTTTATAAAATTGGCAGTTGACAACTAAGTTCAGTGTGCAACGAATGCCAGTTGTCAACTGTTATTGGAAAAGTTAGCCAATAGCCCCCCAGGGGGCTATTGCGTAACTCTGTTGACAGTTCAAGTGTTGATCACTTGTTAACAATATGCATCATTGAACTGTCAAACAGCTAGTTTCGTATTGCCTATCTTCAGTGACCAACTGCAGTGACGTCATTAGCCACTGATGCCTTTGATAGCCACCGTAACACGTTTTGAAAGATGTTATTGTATCGATACTTTTAAAATTGCGATTGTGTAAGCTTTTGAAGCTGTATAATAGTCGATAAAATTTTAGAGTAGTCACAATAGGCACCGTAAATTTTTATAATTCACCACATTTCCACCGTAGTTTGTTAGTCACTTGTGTGATACATAATACCAATTTTATGAAACTGTCAGTTGACAACAAAGTTTAGTGTGCAACGAATGCTCTTGACTTATAGGACGCCATTCCTTAGCTTTACACACAAGGTCAGTGTTCTCAAATCATTTCGGGCTCATGGGTGGGATGTCCACCATGTCGGTTGTGTGTGGGTCGCGCATCATCCTACGTCTTGTGGTCGGATGATGAATCGGGTTTGACTTTGACGGAATTAAACTACACAATCCCAACGCAAACACCCCCAAATGAAATCGATAGAAAAGCCGCCTAGCTGGCAACTCTGTGTCGATATTTAGGACCTTGGAGTTTGACGAGTGCATCATTACCGATGATTCTCTCGCCTTGTTAGATGGGGTTTTCTATAGAAAAATCAAAAGAGGTTAAATTTTAACTTTTGCGGTTTATGGCTTTACTAGCTGCTGCCAGCGGCTTTGCCCTCGCGGAAGTAGAAAAATGCCCCAAAGAAACATACTCCCGGGATAAAAAATATCCTAGGTGCTATTCTAGGACAAGTTCTATCCATGTGCCAAATTTCATCTACATTCGTTCAGCTGTTCAAGCGTGAAGAAGTAACAAACATACAAATATAGTATATAATAATAGGGGTTAAAGTATGAAATTGCCATTTTATTGTAATAGGTACTTCGAATTGACATAGAACCTTCATGGTTTGAGATTTTTGAAAGAAATTTTTGTCACATGGTACCTATGAAGTTCTTCTTTTCAAAAATGTGCAACATTCGATTATCAACTTTCAGATTTTTTTTTATTCAGCTTAGACAAGAAAGACGGATACTTCGAAAATTCGAGTGATTTTTGAATATGACTTCTGACGCAGAACTAACGCGGCACAAACAGCTCGCAATATCAATGTTGCGTTTGGAGAGGGGACTACTAATGAACGCACCGTGCGATTTTGGTTTAAACGCTTTCGCGATGGAAAATTTGATTTGAAGAACGAACCACGTGGAAGACCACCCACACAGGTGAATAACAATGAATTGAAAGAGATGGTGGAAGCCGATCCGAGCCAAATTACCCAGAAATTAGCGGCATGGTTTAATGTTACCTTACCAACAATATTGACTCATTTGCGTCAAATCAATAAATTAAAAAAATATGAAAAATGGGCGACTAATGATTAGACTGATATGCAGAAAGAAACCAGTGTTGAAACTTGTGTTGCCTTGTTGAATCGATGCAGAAATGAAGGAATATTGGATCGAATAGTGACATTTGATGAAAAGTGGATTCTTTACGATAACCGTAAGCAAAAAATGCAATGGCTGACCCCAGGTCAAACGCCACAACACTGTCTTAAAGCAAAGCTTACCAATAAAGAGGTAATGGTAACTGTTCGGTGGTCTCAGCATGGTGTTATTCACTATAGCTTTCTCCGATCTGGTCAAGCAATAACGGCAGATCTACTGTGCCGAACTCCGAACAATGATAGCAAAACTAGCAGTGAAACAGCCCCGACTCATGAATCGATCTTTACCATTATTGCTCCATGGTAACGCGAGACCCTCCGTATTCGCCAGACCTTGTTCCAACGGACTACCATTTTTTTCGTGATTTGGACAATTTTCTACGTGATAAAAAGTTTTCTTCTCAGGAGGCTGTACAAAATGCTTTCACACAGTTTGTCGAATCTAGATCACCAGAGTTCTATCGCAAAGGCATAAATGACCTTCCTATTAGAAGGCAGCAATGTATGGATAATAATGGTAATTATTTTGACTAAATAAATATGTTGAATTAAAAAAAAAACGAATTTAAATTTTTCAGTTCAAATCGGCAATTTCATACTTTAACCCCTAATATTAGAGTGACTAATGCTCATGATATCATATTTCATTAGGAGTGCAGCCAAGCCTATACTCCATTTGTTAGTTAACTAAACGTAAACAATCTTGATATGCCTTTTTATAAAAAAAAAAACATATACAGGACATACAAAGATTATTTAAATTTAGTTAATTACCAAAAATTGGTACCTATAGGTAAATAACAAATTGTAAACATTTTTAGTTAAAGTTTTTAGACAACTTTTAAATAAAAGACATGTCAAGATTGTTTACATAGTTAATTACCTAAACAGATAGAGTTATAGGTTGTAGGTACTGCCAATGAAATAACAACATATAAAAATATCCTACTTAACTATCCTAGGTCGACTTCGTCGATGATCTTGTCACTTCCCCGAAACGTGATGGTGAATTCTATACACACAAAGAAAACTAAGTCGGATCGGTCGTCACCGTAATTTATACCTACTAGGGATGCAGGAATGCTGTCGGAGAACGGTTGATGAGGTAAAGTGACGTCATTACGAAGGGAGCAGGAAAAACTGATGGGGGTAATGACGCCCAGCGCTGAGTGCCCAATAAAAAGAGTTGATGAGGGCCCGACAGTTCTATAACGCTGCAAAGACATGAATTTATTAGCTTTGAATACAATATAATCGATTAATAAAAATATTCAATCTTTAGATAAAATTCGAGTAGACACTTGGGATGACTGATGAGAGAACAGTCTCTGAATTATTAGCTTTGAATATTGCGGCATATTTGCGGTACTTACCTATCCATCATAAGGCGAAACTAATAATAATTCTGTACTTTATATTAAACGGATTCGCGCTTTGAATCTTTAGATTTGATGTAGCTTTTGAATTAATTGTGTCGCTGACGAGTACCTACCTATCTACACGGGGATTATCAACATTTATTGTAACATTAATAGACTTATTAATTAATATCACTGCTCAACAAAATTTAGTAACAAGGAAGGTGCTTACTAATTTTGTGTTAACCTATCTTCATTACTAGTCAGTACTTATTCATTTTTAACCGACTTCAAAAAAAAGGAGGAGGTCCTCAATTAGGTTGTATTTTTTTTATATATGTTAGCTCAGAACCAGTGGCGGATTAGCCATGGAGAAAGAGTAGCAAATGCTACAGGCCCCGCGCATTTGGGGGCCCCGCGCGTTCAGGGATCCCGCATTTGAACGTAAAAAAAAGTAGTCAAAATATTTGTACTGCGTGAAATCTAAATACAGCTGATTTCTTTGGATGTGATGTGATAGTCGCTTTACTTCAGACTTTCCTCCAAGTAAACTATAGAATAGAAGATCTCTTAGAATTGTCCCATCATCGTACTTTTTACGCCACTGATCTTAAAATCCACGGGGTTATTGGTGTCTAAAAGCCTTATTCAAGCTAATTCTTAGAAGGGGTTTTTTATGGGTGGAAATCATCCATTGAGTTCTCCCGCTCTGGGCGGAGCGAGAGGGCGTGTCAGACTTTTACTAATTAAAACTACATCATTCAGTTGCCCTTTGCGTTCTAGGACTAAGGGTTTCCTTTTCAGAAATTCCCCGTGGTCCTAGCTAGCGGGAATCGGCCCTGCTGGGCCCCTACTGTTTGCTGACATCTCTTTGAAGAGCGCGTGGATCACTAAGCGCTATTGACGACTGGGCTCGGTCCGGTCAATTACCAGACGGCCGGATGTCGAGCTACCTATTGCTCGACGTCCGCAAGCCCGCGTCTACCGTGGCCGGTAGTCGGGGTCAGAATCTCGGCGGCTGGGGCGTGTTGACGTTCTTTCTCTCACGCGTGCGACCTTCTCCTTCGCTAGCATTACTGCTTCGCAGAAGGAGGCCACCGCCTGCCATCCCTCCTCGCTTCGGACTATAGCCCGAACCAGGGCCCGCTTATTCTTAATAACCCTACTAAGAATAAGCTTAAACAAGGTTTTTAGTGAACTACATATTTTGTGTGTCTACATTGTCAGTGCGTAGTGACATATGGCTCTGAAACGTGGTCGTTCACAATGCGCCTCATCAGATGGTTTTAAGTCACCCAAAGAGCAATGGAGAGGGCTATGCTCGGAGTTTCCTTGCATGAACGAATCAGGAGTGAAGATTAGCTTAAGTGGCAGTGAGCTGGGAACATTACTCGCAGAACAGATGGTCGATGGGGCCGAAAGTTTCTGGAGTGGCGATCGGATACCTGAAGACGCTGCGTTGAAAGGCCTTGCAACAAGGGTACCGATAACCTGGTAAGGTACACGGAAATCCGATGGAGGCGTGATAAACAGGAGCGGCCGTTGTGGCTTTGTCTAGCAGTGGAAGCCTTTTAGTTGAAATGATGATGACGATTGATGATGGCATGAGATCAATCTCTCGGAAAGATTATTCCAATTAAAAAATGGCTGAATCTAACCTCTCCAAAGAAAAATAAATTTTGCATCCTATCCCTAGTAAATCTTAACTGTTCAGCTTTTCTGTAGAAATTCACAATGGGTTCGCCATCATCATCGAAAAGACTCCCTATTTCTGTATTATCTATCAGAAGAAAACCTAAAATGTTCTAAGCATAATTTTCGAGATTACTTCGGTTTTTTAGAATTTCGCCTTTAAATCATCATCATCTGGGTTTTTCCAAAAGTACTAAATTAATTTGCTACAGGCCACGCGCCGGCTTATATACTCCGTCGTTTATGGACCGATTTGCAATTTTTTTTTTCCCCTGAAAGGATATGCTTCCAGATTGGTTCCATTTTTTTCAATATCCAGTTTTGATCATGGGATTCATGAGGAATCGAGGGAACTCCTCAAATATTATAGGCAACTATATGGTGATTTTGGTATTTTCATTGAGAACTTAAGCATTTACAGTCAAAAAGTAATATTTGATGAAGTGGAACTGATAAGACCAGAAATGGCCAACGGAACTTCATACTCACATAGAAATCACAATGAAGATAGTTAGGCGACTATGACAAACACACGATACAACAACAAAATAAATGGTTC
Source organism: Mythimna impura (assembly GCA_905147345.3). Lineage (NCBI taxonomy): Eukaryota > Metazoa > Arthropoda > Insecta > Lepidoptera > Noctuidae > Mythimna > Mythimna impura. The sequence goes on along the minus strand of LR990343.1, from coordinate 15,665,070 downwards.
TGAATAGTTATATTGAAAATGGTATCATCGAAGTGACCTGATGATGATGGAGCCGGAAGAAGGACACCGGAACTCCGTAACTAATTAATTTATCTTAGCCGTGTTTGAGCTTATTAGAATTGTTATGAGATGCACTTTGGCTATAAGGTACTATCGAACTGATCTGATGATGGAACCGGAAGGTGGAAGAGAGACACGGGAACTTCGTAATAAAACAATTTATCCTAGCAGTGTTTGGGTAAATTGGAATTGCCATGAGAAATAGGCACTCTGGTTATAAGTGTGTCGCAACTAAAGAGTTTGAAATGAAAAACTTTTTACAAAAAAAAAAAACCGATTTCATTAAAAAAACATTTAAATAATCCTTTTAGTGTTTTTTTAGTGAAACCGGTTATTTTTGTTTTTTGTAAAATGTTTTGTTATGAACACGCCTATAATATAATTTAACAAATATAATTTACATGGTAGGTATTTTGTTTTCAGTAAAGTAGCTGTGTTTTAAGTTCTTGATTCTCAAACAATGTCTAAATAATATAAAAATGTGGCGAAATTAATTTAAAAAGAAAGTTAAGTTTCCTGATGAATGGCTGATCCTTCACAGTGACAATATCCCTACAATAGAACCACCTGAAAGCTCCAGTTTTTACCTCCAAGCTCCACTTCAAAATCGTATTATAATAAAACTATTCATACCTAAATAATTCTAATTTCAAATCCATGATACATACCCAGTTAAAAAAATTCTTGCTGAACGCTATCGCTACAAGAGTTTTTGTTGTTGACCAGTGTATTTATAATAACTAACTCAATTAAAAATTACTTACTAGTAGACATGTAGGGAGCGTTCTACATAACATACGGACAGTGCACGTGTTGCGATTTATCTTTTTCGTTTATTATAGCAGTGCTCATAGACGAGTATGGGTTAATGCGACGCGATTTGGGACAAGAAGCCTGACGGAGTGGCGTCATGAAGAGAACGAGCGCGGCCGCCCAGGCGTGACACATGGCATGGCTATAATATTATTATGACGAGAAATTTCTTCATTTTGCCCTTTTTGCCGGCGAGATAGCAGTTATCTATCATGTCTCTTGTTTTTTTTTGTCTTTGTAGTAACCTTCTCTTTATAGTTGTACGTGTATTTACTTTATACATACTGGACGTTGTATTAATAACTTTATTGTTTTTATTTTTGGTTGAAGCGGAATGGATTTTTGTTTTAACAATTTTGTTTTAAATACCTATTTCTTCGTACCTACATAATGTTGTTAATTGTAGAAGTATGTAATAATTTACTCAGTGTAGCTAGTGTAGCTAGCGTAGCAACGGCTTGCTATGATAAGGTTACAATGTAATGTAGCTAAGCGGAGGCACGCCGACGCTACGAGCTACGTCAAAGCTACGACGCTACGAAAATGCTACAAAGTGACTACGGTGATGCTACGAAGTGACTACGGTGATGCTACGAAGTAACTACGGCGATGTTACGAAAACGGGAAGACGAGGCATAATGATGTGTGAAAAAAAATTTGATGTACAGTTTTCATTATTTGACTGTAAGTTTATAAGCCAATCTCATTTGGTAATGTAGTCCATGGAGGCCGATATTTCGTTATTCTCTGAAAATAAATATATCTACTAACCTACCTACTGAAAAAGAAATAACATTTGAAGGTCTCTTTTAACCTATATATATTTTTTTTATGTGACCGTATTACAAGTGAACAATGCTGAATAGATTGCTATCGCCCTATTCACGTAGGTACTTACCGCTTGTATACCAATGGGACCTAAAACAAAAATATCAGTGTCAGCGAAACCAACTTGGTTAAGATAATAAACTTGGTTAGGATCAATCCTACAAGTTATCTTCACTCCGCTCACCGTAAAGCGGATTTTTTGCAGTCGCTTTCAATGTAAATTGCATCGGTCTCGTGAGGGGAACACAACCAGAGAGAACTGACGAGGAAGGGTGGAGCGATCCGGCACACGTCGAGTGCGTGACAAATTGACTTCACCAAACAAATTGGCACAATTTTCTTTACACGTCATCACCTTAACAGTCATTAGGCTAACGCTAAATCGTTGGTTCTTAACGTAAAAAGCAGCTTTTTCAGAGTATAAAGGGAGCCATTATAAAGATGAGTTCGTAAGTAGACACTGGGATACTTTGTGACTTGGATCTATGTTACAGTTAATGTGTGAGAGGCAGCGGCGTTATTTATCACCCACTTACCGTGATGCTTTACGTTAATATTTTAACGGTTGATGTTCAGTAACCAGAGGTCAATTACAATATTTCAAGCCGAAAATTTCTGTGGGGAGAAATCATAAATTATAATCAAGTTATAGTTATAATCTAAGGTCGGATTGCTTGAACAAGCTGTTTTTTTAAGGTGGGAAATCATTTAATGACTCCTCTGGCTCTGGGGTGGAGCGAAAGGAAGTGTCAGACTTTTACTGACTAAAACAACTCCTATGTTGTATTTTATATTTGATATAAACTATGTACTTGACTGCGATCCCACCTGATGGTAAGCAGTGATGCAATCGTTGATGGTGAGGCGCACTAATTTATTAAGAGCCCATTCACACTAGCCTCAGTTGCCTTTTGTGTTCTAGGACCACGAGTATCCCTTTCATACTTTTCCGCAAGGCCCTATCAGCTAGCAGGTATCGGTTCTGCTGGGGCCCTACGGTTGCTGACATCTCTTTGAGGCGCGCGTAGAACACTACGTGCCGTCGACGACTCGGGTTTGGGCTCGGGGTGTTGAGTAACCAGAGGTCAATTACGATATTTCAAGCGGAAAATCATAAGTTATAATCAAGTTATAGATATAATTTAAGCTCGAATTGGGTGAACAAGCTGTGGTGTTCAGTGAACTATGAAGATGTAAAACATGTCACGAGGGATTTGTTCGAGTTGTCTAGGTGTTGCAGACGGCTTCGAACGAGCCGGAGAGACGCCCCCGGCTGTTTCTGTTTCAATAAATCATCTCTATCTTACCTTCCAACGTATAATGAAGTTCGATTGTTTCGTTGAATATTAATAACTGTACGGAACCCACGTGAATGTAGCCATGTAGCTACTGACGAACGTCTATAGCTAGCATACGTAATAGGTTTTGTTAAAATTACAATCCTGAAGCTAAATGGATGTCTATTTTTGAAAAGCACTTTGGATGTTTTAATTCAAACTAACGAATATTTAATGTTTGATCAGAATTTTGATATTAGTTGCTGGATAGATTTTGTTGGAACAAGTAGATAAATTTTAGCGAAGGTACTTATTACATAAAATATTCTTTTTGCAGTAAAAATACTTATGAGTTTTTTCATATACATCGGTTAGTTATATAAGATAGAACAACTACTTTTACCTACTTTAGAAAATATGTTGAAGTTACGTAGCTACAAAATACAATCAATCCATCTTAATTCCGAGCACACGCAAACTTAACTCACCTGAGGTATCTTTCAGAAGGAATGGAGGTCCAATGCATCATGAAAATATGAAACTAAAATATAATTCTACTTGATTCTTATGAAAAAAGTTATGTAAGATATATTTGATGACGTTTACGCTCATATAAAAAAAAACAAATTTTAGTTAATGGTTCCCAGCACTAATAATATAATAGCAGCAATAATAAATAGAGCTAGAAGTAAAAAATATAGGAATGTCTATATGACGGTTTTCCATCAAAAAGACCAATACTCTAAACTCAATCATTTATTCATAACTAGCGGGCCGAATCAGCCATTTTTACGCGAGCCTCGCAAAATCTGTCCCGGGCTATCAACTGATAGAACATAGTGCGGATAGATATGTAGCTACGTTATTTGTTATAATGGCGTGAAATGAATCATATCAACACATTTTCAAGGAAAATTCCTTCTATCGAGTCGTTGCTCACATTCACATTCCTATGAAACATATTGAAAACAATTTGGAATGGAATTTTATCGACAGGTCTCGAATCCCGAGTCTGTTAGAGAGAATACTGCTAAAACTATCTTCGTCCGTATCCTTGGCTGTCACAACCGTAATGTACGTGTTATATAGATCAAAATAGGAGCATTTATTATTAGTTTTATTGATTTCGCTGCTATTTCTGGTGTAGCATAGCTATTTACGAATCGGCAGGTTTCATTCCCATTTTGTGAGTGTTGCCTCATGGTAAAGATTTATTAAATAGAAAAACCGGTCAAGTGCGAGTAGGACTCACGCATCAAGGGCTCTGTTAAAAACTTACCGATGTAAGTAGTTCTATTCCCAAATCGAGTTTCGGTGATTTGTCCGAATTCCGAATTCTTAAATCATATAAATACAAATTTACAGTTTTGCACAACTTGACAGATTTTTTTCTGTACTTGTGTTATGAGATCTTGCTTCTAGGCAAAATGGATTCTAGGTCAACGGGAAGTACCCTATAGGTTTTGAAGGGTAGCTGAACTTCTTTTAGTATTTGATGTCAATTTCAACTTAATAATTCCACGCATTCTTGAGAAAAAGACGTCTTAAAAGGACCCATACATGGTACGATTTATCTGTACGATCCGTCGCTTCAGAGCGATCGTAACGACGAATCTATAGTGTAAGTCAAGGTAAATCGTTAACGATCTTGACATATACTATCGATTCGTCGTTACGATCTCGGTCTGAAGCGACGGATGGTACAGACAAATCTTACCGTGTATGGGGCCTTTAACAGACGGACACGGGACGGACGGATAACAAACTGATCCTATAAGGGTACCCTTTTTGCCGACTGAGGTATAGAATCCTAAAAATACCACAAGTGGGAGTAGCAGTACCGTGTTTATATTTAAGGTTTAATCTACAGGAAATTAGAATATTGTGACTAACTAATGAGCCGCCCTGACTTTGTACGGCTGTTAGAAATCTTTGAAATTCTGGATTTTCTCTACTGTAATATGCATGTATTATACACCTAAATCTTCCTTATGAATCACTGTTTAGTAATTAATGTTTAGTAATTTTTCAGTATATCGCGTTCATACAGACAGACAGACGCGATACAGGACTTTGTTTTATAATATGTAGGGATAATAATTAAAATAATCCATCGCGTTTACCAAAGGTGCGATTTTAAGAAATTGCCTTAAAATAAAGTTAGAAGGCTTGGACTTACGACGAAAAACCTTAAAAGGTCAGGTAGATTTGTTCAAATATTTATCACGCACTGGTTAGGTACTCCTTAGGTAAGCCACATTGAGATAAATCTTCTCACGTACCTCCTAGTGGTATTTACTTTTCCTAAATATCTGGTAGTTTTCCTACGTGTCAGTTCTCGGTACTTAAGTACTGTCTGTGGTTTGGAGTTCTACGAACAACTTCAACCGTATAGAATGTGTTTAGTGTTTGCAGCGAAGTGCATATGTGGGGACGAATAGACAGGTGACAGCTCGTTATAGCCCCGTCTTCAAGATGCGAGACATTCCTACCTACTTTAAAAAAAAAATATAAATGCTTTTCATCGATAATTGTTCGAATTTATTGTTAAAGATATACTTCTACTTTCCTTAGGCCCATGTTTTCAATATTGGCTCTTGGGCGTTCGTTTAATTTCCGTTCAATATCTAATTGACATTAATAAAATGCAAACGCCCCATTACTGGAGGATATATTGATCATAAAAATGAAATCCAATAAGAATAAAAAGAAGCAGGCAAAGGATGGTGATAAAAAACAAAACGGTCTCAAAAAACGTCAATTTTGTGTCATCCCAGTGAAGGGGTGTTTTATTTTAAAATGGCTGACCAATTTGTATTTTCCAACGGTTAAATTAATGTGTGTAGGAGAGATATGATGGGTTTTGGGATTGGACTGCTGTAAATTATAATTTATATTTGCTTTGATGATGCGTATATGTAGTACTTAAGGACAAAAATACAACATGCTTTTATTTAAAATGGTAAATGTAAAAGAATTACGTTTACCTACTGTATTTACAGGTACAGACGTGGTCGGTAACACTCTAAAAAACAGAAATATCTATGAAATCAATTTCGTACTGATATACCTAAAAACTGTCTATTCATTGAATAGATAATTCATGAAAACTTGCATTTTAAAGGAGACAATTTTTTTTGTTTGGGGAATAGGCCCACCACAAATTGTGGCGTTTAGCAATGAAATGCACGTTAGTTTATTCCTTGTAATCTCTAGATTACATTGGTAATATTAGCAAAACTTTATGTAACTGGAGTACCGTGAAATACGACAGTCAAAACATGACTCTCATAATAACCTAAAATCTCACAAGAGCGATTGTCTAATGAGTGGATAGGTCCTTGGTATTTTAAGTTAAAATAGTGCACTGTTCAATAATATACAGTATAAAACAAAGTCACGTCTGTACTACGTGACAGACTTTGATGTGATTTACACGATTTGATAGACTTATTCATGAAAATGCGTAGATGTATTCATTTCGAAATAGCGCGGCTTTTGCCGGCCATTGACTAGACTGTAGATATAAAATAATAAGGTGATGTGTTTTATGCTGGTTGTGCAAGGAGAAAAAAAAACCACATTATAGGTACATCACAAGTATTTATTACTGTTCATCATCATCATTTTCAAAGTCATCTCTTAAAAGCAGTATTTCATCTAAAAAAGATGCAGGTGGCTCAACCTCACCTTGATGCCGCGCCCAAGATAAAAACCACACTAAACACATCACATATGCACAGCAGCCAACAGTGCGTCTGCCCACTAAACAATTACAACAGTATCCAGCAAGAGCAGTATTCAACATTCCGTTGAAATCATGCTGCACAATTGATACAACGGCTTTGTGGATTATGCATGTATCTACAGATGCCATTTTCATAAAATCTTTCGAATAAAAATACGAAAAGAACAGAAGAAACATGCAACTATCTAGTAATCGGAAACAATAATAATGTTGTCTGTAGCGGTGGGCGTTTCAACGACGAACAGTTTTCAAAGACCGTTTTTTGTTCTGCAACGTAACAACCGTTTTCCATCCTGCGACTAAACAGTCTTCGTTGCACAAACCAGTCTTCGAATTACTGTATGCGAATTGTTCTCTTCCCGTTAAGAAAATAAGGTCGAAAATCCATTGCTTCAACTATCACACTCGTCGCGTCGTCGTTTTTAAAACCAGTTATTGCAATGAAAAACGAATTTTATGTTTATAGTCATAAAGTTCATTTTTCATTGTAATAACTGGTTTTGAAACGACGACGCGACGAGTACAGAATTTATTACCGTCCTCAAACTAGTTGCGACAACGAACGTTTTCTGCAACTACTTCACTCAACGATAGTTTCGTCTTCAAACCAGTTGCGACGACAACCGTTTTCTGCAACCGTTTTTGTCGTCGCCAAAACGGTTACGTCTCGTCCGTCTAAAATTCGACAACGACCCACCACTAGTTGTCTGTCAGTGTCAAACTGATTGAAACTGGACCACAGAGCATCTGCAACGCGGGCTATTAATTACGTTTCGTTCCACGATGATTTTTAAAGTACGTTACTTGATATTTGTGTCCCCAAATAAGATGGGACAAGGGCAGGAAGATGATGATGTTAGTTGATATTTGTGTTAACCGTTAATAACAGCATTAAAAACAAGTAAGCTGTACCAATTAATTATTATCTCTTGAAACGCATTTAAATCCGATGTCACCGCTGCGCACTGTAGTAACATATTTTTTTTCACGTTAAAATAAACTTGGAAACGATCCTAAACAAGCATTTTTTGCCGTAACACTTTTTTACTATTATTTCATTATTCCGGTTAGATTTCTATATAATTTTTGGTCTGTTCATTATAATAAGATGATCGCTTTTTCCATGTGTAATATGATTAATAAACGTAACCGTTAAATAGTGGGCCCAAAAAAAATTGTCTCCTTTCTTAGACAATTACAATTAAGTAACTTGCGCGTGATAACCGACGTTTTCAAAATTTTAAATGGACAAATATCTTTGACCCAACGACGTATGCTGTCAAATTATCTCGCACAAATCCTGATCGATCAGCTCTGTTAAACCGAAAATGATGGTTAAGGGTCGATTCATACCGAAAGGGCAGCGGCCAGTAGCGATGTGGCGAGTACTTTCAGTGTGAAATAATTTTAAATTTTATCTTCATCCTTAAAAGATCCTTATTGCTTGAAAGGTTCAAAAAGTGAGCAATCAAGCGGCCACGCGCGTCTTGCCTGCTGTCTTACCAGCCCCCCTAGCCAAGTTACGATCGTTTCGTTCGCGTCGGACGCCTCGAGTAGGCCACGCATCTGATTCCTTTGTTCTGACCACGTGACTGAGCGTTGAGATGACGTCAGAACAAAGGAATCGGAGGTATGGCTTACTCGAGGCGTTCGACGCAAACGAAACGATCGTAACTTGGCTAGGGAGGCAACTGTCACCCGCGGCCGCTTCGCGTCGCTGCCATTCCGATGTGAATCGACCTTTATAGGGTCATCTCTTCTTATACTGATATTAACCTATTCTGTGATATACTATGTGTGTGTGATGTAAAATTAAACACATTCAAACATTGCTTGAAATTGGTTTGCAGTCAACTCCCAACTATTCATTATTTTAAGTCAATTTTAATAATTTGAATCCTCTTGAACCACGTTTAACCATTTTATTCATTTTTAACGAATTAGTGTATTTCAGTTATAGATTTTATATTATATTTTTATCTAATAAATTCTATGATTATAAAAATTAACCTGTGTTGAATTGCACAAGATGTGTACAGGTGTGCGCCTATAATTGACATCATCATCATTTCAGCCGATAGACGTCCACTGCTGGACATAGGCCTCCCCCAAATGTCGCGACAATTAACGGCCCTATGCGTCTCGCATCCATGGGCCTCATCAGAAGGCTCAAAGTCCCCAAAGGGCAATGGAAAGGGCTATGCTCGGAGTTTCCTTACGTGATCGAATCAGAAATGAAGATATCCGCAGGAGAACCAAGGTTGCCGACATAGCACGAAGTATCGCCAAACTTAAGTGGCAATGGGCAGGGCACATTGCTCGCAGAACAGATGGTCGTTGGGGCCGAAAGGTTCTGGAGAGGCGACCGCGTACCGGAAGACGCAGTGTTGGAAAGCCCCCTACAAGGTGGATCGAAGACCTGGTGAAGGTTGCGGGAATCCGATGGATAATTGACATATTTGCACAGAACTAAAGTACTGTATAATTAAATGAAAATCTTTTGTACATAAACATGCCGTTGGTGTTCCTATATATTTTATTCCTATTATTAAATAAATAAATAAACCGAAATACTGAGAATTTCAGAGCAACATTGAGTATTTACCGTATCTTGTGTTGCAATATTGCGTGACTAAGATGCCAGCAAGCGCAAGGAGAGCACGTTTCGCTCGAATGCATGGGGGACTATTGGACATGGACATAGTCGTACGTATTTGTGTGATCTCAGGCACGACGTAGGTACCTACTGTGAGATGTTACCTGAAACAATCGACTTGGGGTTCGTTCTTTAGTCCGGTCAATTTAGAAATTCAAGGTTACAATAATTCGCAAGCAGCTGAAAATTAGTAGGATTGTTCAAAACACCGAACGTCATAAATGAAACTTAAAAAGTCCTCATCGATCCGACACCTGGAAAAAAAAACTCAGGGTCAAAGGTCACAAAAACGAGTTTTTCGCGATTTTCAGCAAAACGGTAAGTTTTATCATCGAATTATGTGATCTACAATTTTTGTCTAAGCTAATTTTATTTTAATTATTATTAATATTTTTTAAGTTTTTGCTTGACAATGTATGAATTTTGTAGGCTAAAGCCAGAATTGAATGGAACTAACGAATGTAATTTGTGTTTTTGGGAATGACATCAAAAGAGAACTTGAGTAAGGTTTCAGAGTCCTAACTAACTCTATTTATACAGAGTAAAAGCCTGCTTAGATGCAGTTTATACAGGTAGTTGTTTCATATTAAGTTATGCTTATTAAGTTATTGCACGTTCGACTTAAATTATTGATTTCACGTCGACTCATTTCTGGCAGAGCTGTGTATCTTCTTCATTTTGGGTGAAACGTAATTTTAGCAAGTAACTTTGAGCAGCATAAATAAAGCCTGGTAAGTTACGCTCATCTGGGCTCTGAGCCTCATCCGAGGCCTTAAATCATACACCTCAGGGCTGGGTACACACATATGTGTACCTACCTAGAAAGAGTAGGTATGGGTAAGAACATAACGCGCTTGCATCGTTGCTTTCATCTTAGCTCTTATTACATTTTTTTTTTCATATTTTTTGGGCGTTTATTTACGAGATCGTGAGCACGGGTAGAAATTTTCGGGTAAAAATGTTAAATAAAATTTCTCGAGCTTGAATTTCCTATTTCTGACACTTGTATTTGATATCAAATTCTTAGGAAATACCTTATAGCTAAATATTTAATACGGATCTAATATTTTATTTTCTTTCAATGTTGAAAAAGGTTAATCTGCTTTCTTTATTATTTTACGTTAAGTAAACTTAGAGTAGAGAGAGTAGTAAAGGAAAGTTTAGACTAACACGTCTTATCGTATCGTATCTGTTATTAGCAGGGGTTGGAATTAGGTAGAGTTATTCATGTACTTGCATTGAAATGTTGATTTTACTATGGATCTTCTCGGGATTTCTATTGAAAAATCCCATGCGGCCAATAATATAACAAATAAATATTAATAAAAACCTCAGAGATAGATAAGACAAATAAAACAAAGATAATCAACATACAATTTTTATTAGTATTTTTCATTGAAAAAGATCTCTCTACGTCAACTGAGGTAAGGTTAACAAATGTATACACTTCCTCCTCCTCATCATTAATGCAGGAAGAATTTTTTTCTGCTATATTTCTGATAGTGTCATATAAAAAATCTGCTCTTTAAAATGAATTTCGGGATTTGAGGCTTAAACTATACACTTTATTCTTTCGCTGTGTGAAATCGGCGTAAGTACATGTTTAACTCTACCTAATTCCGACCTATGGTTATTAGTTAGGACTAGACCAGTGGTTCCCGACTTTTTTATTTTATTTCAGACCAGTTCGGTTTCTTTTTTGGTAGCAGGGACCAGAAACAAGAAGATTTAATCTAAAACGAAAAGTTATGTCATAAGTATAAAACTTGTAGCGCATCTATACAAAAGTAACGAGACATTGTCATAGAAAATCTAATCATCATCTTCCTGCCCTTGTCCCGTGTTATTTAGGGTCGGCGCAACACGTTTTTTTCTTCCATTTTGCCCTGTCATACTATCATAGAAAATCTAATATTTTTGATAAAAAATTACTTTATTACTTAACTTTTCAGTAGAAAAGTAATATTATAAAACTTTTCGCGGACCATATGTGCATACCCTCAGTGGTCTGTGAATCGCAGGTTGAGACCAACAGTATAATAGATCATCATCCTCTTACCCTATAAAATATATTTGGGGTCGGCGCTACACGTCTACTTTTCTAATACATCTCTATTTGCCGCCACCTCCTTTCTAGCCATATATTTATTCACACAATCCATTGTTTCCTGTAAAATCGTGGCCCTTCATATTTATAGCTCCGTACATTTTGTCTAGTTGTGTGAAGTTCTAGCACTGGCTTAGCTACCGAAGGGCTAGGCGGAGCAGTGCCCCGAGGCCCCCAAGCTGGGGCGCTTAAATCTGATTAATAAACATCTAATTGAACTAGCGAAAAATTCTACCATCTTCAAAATCTAAATAAAATAGGTTGCAACACTAATTATGGCAATTCGTTTTAGTCTCCTCCTCCTTTTACTCCATCCCGCTCCAACCAGAGCAAAAGAAGTTATTTGATGATATCCCACGTAAAAAAAGGGACCCCAGTATTTTTTGCCCCACGGTCGTTGGTTATCTAGCTACGCCACTAGCCTCTAGATTGCACGTATATGGCAAATAGGTACTCAAAATAGCAAGGAAACCGGCGGTAACATCAGTGACATTATTCATCTTATTTCTCAACGCCCGACCATATTCCTATGTGCATTCCCTTTGCGAATGCATTGTTTGTATAAAATAATACACGAGTAAGACAGTCATTTTGAATATGAAATTGGAAATATTAGGAAGGTCCTAGTCTGTAAGCTGTTTTTGTTTCGAAAGTTTGAAATTCTTATCGAATAAAAATCTTTTGTTACAGAGTTATCGTGGTCTTAGATCTCACGCAACTAAAGGAACACAGGTGGGTTTTGTCTGTGTGTGCCTTCTGTTCCACCCAGAGCGGGAAAAGATATATTTGATAATACCTATGCCACTACAAAAAAAGGCCTTAGTGAATCGTGATTTTCACCAATTTTAGTGATAAGTCCCGTCTCCAAAAATAGTCTCTGAAATTAACGATTTTTAGTCAACAGCAGCTGCATTTGCACAGTCATGTGTGAGTACTCCTCGTACTTATGAGAAATTTGAAAATATAGAGTTGCTAATTTGTACAGTTTTTTTTCCAAGTTAAAGCTTTAATAGGTATGGCGCGATATTTATCAAAATCATTTACCTGAGTAGGTCCATTATCATCAGGGAATAAGGAAAATGTGGCACGAAGTAAAGGTAATCCTAACTAAAGCAATCCTCGTACTGAAATAAAGTCCAAAATCAAGTCGAAATATCATCTCAATCACAATGAATGTCAAAATGTAGGGAAAATAGGTGTTTTTGACAGATTGCGACTGCGACGCGAATGCGAACGTTCCTTAAAAATACGAGAATTATCCCTCTGTTTCCTCCGATTGATATTTAAGGAAACATTTCGTACCAATATAAATACCAGCGAGTAAATATGTTCATTCCGTAGGTACTTAAATAAATAATGTTTTACCTGTTACTCGAGCGTTTTGCTGTTACCTCAGACAGAAATGAAAGCGGTGATTCTTTTCTTTGTAGGCACCACATTTGTGCGTATTTTTAATTCGAAGCGACATTTATTCGCAATTGTAATAGCATAGAAATTGTAATAAAAAAAGATCAATCGATGCGAAATTTCAGTTAGTCTCACACAAATTTACAGAAAGCTTTAGCTATTACTTTAATTATTGTCTATGAGACTATGAATAAAATAAGTTAATAAGCACTTACTTTAAACTAAGTAAAATCATTAAATGCAAAATAACTTAAAATAATTGGACTAATAAATCGAATTAATTTTCACATACCGAAACAAATAATACCAGCTTAAATAAAATTTTAATATCTCAGAGAAAGCATTGAACTCATATTTTAAGCAAATAAGACACCTCATTGAAATTAGATGAGAATTCTAGCACTTTTTAATTTTATATTATTAGATTAGGTACTTATTTGGAATTAGACTTACAACGCGTTATGACGGCAAAGGAATAGTGGTAGAATCATCTATTTCTGTGAAAAATAGGATCATGGCATTGACAAATGAAGAACATCCATTTCTTAAAGTGCTGGCACATTCAATAAGACATTTCCATAAATTACTATAAGACAGGTACATCTGAAATAAAAACGTTTCTTTTGTTGTACTCAATCAAGCGATATGATCCAGCAATTAATTAGTAAGTAGGTGGTTTTTATATCGATGATACGCGACCTAAATAGGCTGGATGATATAGATGGTACGATGGTATGATTGTACCTAAATAACTGTTATTGGCATTTTACTACTGCTGTCCACGAATAGAACGTTGTCGAGGAATTTGTGTGCGAGCGTTTGTGCGTATGCAGGCTGTCTACGGAATTGGCTTTCAGTATATTTGCATCACATGAGGTCGTAACCGTAACCGTTCTGACTACTGCAGAACGGACCCCACAATATCGTTATAACAATAAAAGATCAAAGTCAAGATGAACAGACCAATTACAGAATACGCCAAGCAGAAATACCATGTTTCCCTTCCCTAGCTTCTGTTATGATTTGAATACTTAGTCGCTTTCAGATGTTAATGGAAACAGTATTTCTTCTAGGGAACCACCTGAAACGGCTTACATACATAAACGTATTGCTTTAAAAAGAAAAACAAAATAGAGTCATTATCATTACCCACTCGCCGTATTGTTCATAAAATGTAAGAGTTAAGATAAATGGGGCAATTGTGGTGCTTTTAAGCGAAGGGTTAACGACCTATCATCACATTATATTTTATAAAAAACGTTATGTGACTCGATAATGCGTCACAGAACGTTTGTGTTTGCGTTTGCGTCACGACTGTTTAGTTACAACACTAATAATCGTGAAGTTTGATATTTACTGAAATAGTTACGTATATTGAACAATGTTCAATTAAACCCTAAATAATCTTATTAATGTATAGTTAAACAGTGACATAATAATTTTAGTCAGATATTGGATAGACTCTTTTAACAATCTCTGACAATATTACGAAATAGTTGTCCAACAATTCAACATCAGTTAAGTTTACCCTGTCTTAATGATAACTTTGCGCGTATTAACACTATATGTATAAGTATATCAATATAGGAAGATATCAATCTACCTATATATCAGTTTTTGATGTCAAAATAGTTACTGATTATTTAATGAAACTTCTTATGAATGTGATGTGTAAGGTAAAGGTTATGTGAAGAAAAGCACAGAAAGATCAGACTAGGTAGATATTTATTTCAAAAGGGCTTATCAATCGAATATATTATTGCCTGTACCTAAAAATTGGTCTTCATGGAGAAGAAGGGGAAGAAACTCCATGGTCTCTTTTACAATGTTTTATTTATCACAATAACTATATCTAAGTACATTATTTATTAGAAACAAAGGCCACAACACGACACATAAACAGAATCAATAAAACCATTAGCAATAATTAAGATATAATATCAAATAACTTGCGTGAGCCGTGGTAGTCGATCTTTTAGAATATCTTAATTGTTATTATAATTTGAACAAAGCTTTTACTCTACGAATGTATATTATACTTTCAGAAATTTTATATTGTATGCGGATATGGGACATCTGTAGTCTATACCGACTTATAGTTTGACTTGTTGTTGTATACTATAATATAATAATGACTCTCTCCACGTGTTGGTTTCGACTGTTAGTGCAGAGAGTACCTGTCATAAATAAATAAATAACAATTGGCCCAATTTACTAGTAACACATCTTTAAGTAGCAATATGGTGAACTGTGTTACTGAAGCGTTTTTATATTTGATATAATATCCTACCATTTTCGGACAATTAACTCGTAACACAGGCCATTATTATCCAATTCTTATGAAGTTGACCTGTTTTAAAACTGAATTACAACATTTGAGCAATTTAATAACACTTAAACAGTGTTAACAGTGTCTCAAGACGAAATTCTATGACCAGTGCGTGTTGCCAGTGATGACATATGACTCCGAAACGTGGTCGCTTACAATGGGCCTCATCAGAAGGCTTAAAGTCACTCAAAGGGCAATGGAAAGGGCTATGCTTGGAGTTTCCTTGCGTGATCGCGTCAAAAATGAAGATATCCGCAGGAGAACTATGGTTACAGACATAGCCCGAAGAATTGCCAAACTTAAGTGGCAGTGGGCAGGGCACATTGCTCGCAGAACAGATGGTCGATGGGGACGAAAGGTTCTGGAATGGCGACCACGTACCGGAAGACGCAGCGTTGGAAGGCCTCCCATAAGGTGGACCGATGACCTGGTGAGGGTCGCGGGAATCCGATGGATGCGAGACGCACAGGACCGGTCATTGTGGCGACATTTGGGGGAGGCCTATGTCCAACAGTGGACGTCTTTCGGCTGAAATGATGATGATGATGAATAACACTTAAAGCTGTACCTAATTCTAAATTTCAGAACTTCATTAACGTGACCCATATTTAAAATGCAATTAACATTATTCTCGTAGAATTGAAATTCAGGATTTAATGTCACGTGTACTTTATAATCTAACATGTACACTTAAGGTAATTCCGCCATAATGACTAAAGGACAAGTGTGTCCGAGTTCATGTTGTCGAATAATTAATTAGGGAAGGCCGTAGACGGTCAGTAGTTATCTCGTCGGTCGACACGTCACTCTGTTTGTGCCGAGTTTGCTTACCGACGGGACACCCTCACCTTGAATATTTCACTCAACAAGTACCTCGAACCCGTAACGATTCTCAACGTGTACGGGGCTAGTTGGAAATTAATCTGTACGTGGTTTAGTTCTGCCTTCTTTAATATTTGAGTGGTTTGTTCAGACTAATCGATCAGAGTCGGTGAGCTTCTCTTTGATGTAGAACAGATGCATACAGATTTGGTTTTATGACCACGTGTGTTGACTTCTGTAGTTTTGAACATCTTTATGAAGTTTTAAGACCGTTTCAAAATCCTATATGCTACTGTTTAAAAACGAGAGCTGTAACGTTTAATCACTTTTTATTTAAAACATTTAGCAGCGTTTTCCATGTGTTCATAACCTGCGAATCCCATTAGGTGATACCGCGATGTCATGTTGAAAACTTCAACGTTTCAAAGTATTCTGTCAGCGTTGAATTTTAAATACTCTATTTGTTTTTAATTGTTCAATCTGTCCGGTATTGAATTATAAATGGGCGATACAGCGTTTAATAAATTCAATTTTCATTCGATTGGAAGTTGATTACTTCAATATAGTGTGCTTTGAAACAGTCTTTAGATCACTTGGAAACGAAAATGTGATTGAAGTGTACTTACTAGGAATTAAAAACTACAGGAATTGTTGTTGGGCTTTGTATTTTGTTCAACATGAAATTGAAATCATTATTAATAGTTTCATTAAGTTTAGATACGAATAAAAGAAAAACCTTTCTTATATATCCAAACACACATCTTTATTGTTAACATCAACACAATAAGTCGAGCCAAGAACTAAAGACATTCCTAATTAACAGCAGTATAACTGAACTTTGTATGCGTACACATTAAATACATTGTAATATCAAGCGTTCTGTCTGCACTATTAGCAATTCTTAAAGGAATTTCCGAGCGATACAAGAGAATTCCGTCTGCGTAATTCCCTCGTGATTCCAGTTAATTCTGGTGGTTTGCAAGAGGTGTGAGCTGGAGTTATTGTTTGTCCATCGTCCGCGTGGTGGAGACGCCCGGGCCGCCCGCCGGCTGCCGAGCCAAGCTCTGCACACCAAATAGGATTACGGTTTGTCCACGCCGGGCTTGGGGCTTGCATTGTTCTCCTACATCGTCTACGGCTTAAGTCTCGCTCAGCAATCTGTACCTACTAACGGTGAACGTGTATTGTGCACCAATTACCTATTTGGCTAGGTACTGTTGTGTTTGAACTCTTTTGTTGATTTTAAACTTGGTTTTCTTATCGAGGTGCAAATTAAATGAAGAAAAGTGTCCTTTAACAGCAGGATGTACTTCGATTACCTTTATAACCCTTGCGCTATACCTAAAACTTACTGAATTATTTAATGAGGCATTGATAAATGAATAATTGAGTTGAGTTTCTTCTGTGGATATTGATTTATCTCAATGAGCAATTACAGTATAGGAGCTCGTGGCTAAGTTATAACAGTCGCACATGTCAATCTCTGAGCCATGGTTGCTATGTGGATGGGTGACCAGCTTAACATATCAAGATCCCTTCATATCTAGGAAAGCACGTTGAGCCGTTGGTCCCAGCTATCATTGGTAGATCTTTGACAGTTGCCAGTGTGTCTTTGATAGTCGCCGACAGTGGATATTGTGTTAGCCAATTACTGCGTTGTGGATGTCAGATTAGGTAGTCTCTCCATGTAAAATACTGGTATCGAGCTGCATACCGTTTGACTGGAAGCCGAACCCAACACAGTTGGGAAAGGCTAGGCAGGCACTTAGCTGTGCGAAGGCTAGAATATTACCTAGCTAAAATAACGTTAACTTGAAAAAACATGAATTTTTCGACGTCAGCAAAAAATGCTGCTAAAAATAACAGAGCTAATGTTAAAAATTCGCCATTGGAGATATTTAAAAGAAAGCACTCACTGGGCGCGTACCCGAGCATATTTTGGACGCGTCTCGTAACAAGATTTAATTTAATTTTTTCCACGCCGCTATTTTATTATATTACCTTCAGATTTATCTTTTTTACGCTTGTATTTTATTATTTCGTAACGTCAAAGATTTAATATGGCCGTGATAACTTCTGGCGAGCCGTTAAATTATTAAATTGTTGTTAAAATATAAATGTATGTTGTGTAACAAAATGAGTCGCAAAAAGTACATGAAATATTGTTTTACGATATGTTGGGCTTTGTTTTATTAGCAGCGGCTACTGTCAACTCAGCGCTTGTTTGCTCGATATTTTGCTACATTCCAGTCTGAATGGTTTGTTGAATATCTAGTAATAAATTCTGAATAGTTTGAACATTTTGTTTCTGTTAGTGTGTGGTGTGGTGGCGGTGCTGTACAACATGTGGGCCAGTCAGGGAGGAGGGGAAGGGGTCGAGTGGGGTGAGGGACGGCCTCTATATATTGCGAGCTTTCTGTTATGGACCATTACCGGCGCATTACTGCGCTTATATGAAAATTACCTACGATACAATTTCAACAAAAGGAAAGCGAAAATGCCTTCAAATACACGTTGTCTCCGGATGTATGTGTTTGTGCTCGGGACGAGACAATTCACCTCGGAAGTGCCATAGGTACACGTTATTATGTAGATACCTATATCATTTATGGTACTGTAGAAGGTTAAAGTTACACTCATCTTCATGAAATTGTTACATCTATTCTCCTAGAAGTTAATTCAACTGGATCACGGCTGCTTCGTCCGAGCTGAACTTAAGGTAAACAGAGCCGGATGCACTAGGCGGATTCAAGTTTTATTTGTCATCTTTCTTCAAGCGAAATGGAAAACAAGGCAATCACAACTTTGACAGAGCTGAGGAAACTTTTAGCCGGGACTGGAGTAAATTGACTACATTGTGTTACTGTCGCTGTGAAATCATGTCTCTTCTGAATGAAAATATGGGCCGGAGTTGGCGCGGAGGCAACAGATTTCACCACCCACCGTGATAAATAATAGCTCCTAACTTTCCCATATTAGCTACTTATAAGGGAAGAAGTCTCTGGTAAAGTACCTAAGTATTATAATAGTTGGGAATATATAAGATGCTTGAAATTACTTTTGTTTCTATATTTATTAGATACTAGCTTTTACGCGCGGCTTCGCTCCCGTCAACTGACTATCCTACTCTACCCAACTCTATCCTACTCTACCTTACTCTACCCTACTCTACCCTACTCTACCCTACTCTACCCTACTCTACCCTACTCTACCCTACTCTACCCTACTCTACCCTACTCTACCCTACTCTACCCTACTCAAAAAAAAAAAGTATCCTATGTCCGTCTCCTGGTTCTAAGCTACCTCCCCACCAACTTTCAGCCAAATCGGTTCAGCCGTTCTTGAGTTATAAATAGTATAACTAACACGACTTTTTTTTATATATATATATATATAGATGTACTAACTTCTGCTCGTAGCTGCGCCCGTGTGATTGTAGAATATTATCCCAAGGGAACATAATCCCGGGATAGAAAGTGTCCCATGTGCTATTCCCGGACGTGGTCTACCTAATGCATAAATAACATTACGTAACATTTCATTCAAATCTGTTATAGTCCAGTCAAATTAGACCAAAAAATAGGAGTAAGGTTACAATAAGTCGCACCCAGCTGGAAATTGGTTGGATTGTTCATAACACCATCATAAATGAAATTTAAAAAGTCCATATCGATCCGACACCTGGAAAAAAAAATTCGGGGTCAAAGGTCACAAAAACGAGTTTTTCGCGATTTTTAGCAAAACGGTAAGTTTTATCATAAAATTAGCCAGATCAGATAATTATCTACAAAAACACTAAATAGTTTTTTTTCCTAAGAATCATTAAATGTCAAAAACGGTGGCTCCGTTTTTGACATATAATGATTCAAAAAGTTTCATCGTCATAATATGCACCCGTTTTCACGCCACCTTTGAGGTAGTGTACTTAGTGCGTTTTTAGGGTTCCGTACCTCAAAAGGATAAAACTTAACCCTTATAGGATCACTTTGTTGTCCGTTTGTCTGTCTGTCTGTGTCTGTTTGTCTGTCTGCCTGTATGTCTGTCTGTCAAGAGCGCTTTATCTCGGGATCGCGTACAATTATCGAGTTGAAATTAAAACTATATACTCAAGTTTGCGCTCCCTTAAAGCTCTAAAAAATCAAACTTGCAAGTTAACAAAAAAAAAGATACGGCCGTTTATGTTGCAAAAAACGATATAATAATAACTAGCTGCTGCCAGCGTAAATGTAGATAATTTGTTGAATTAATAATCTAATCTAAAAAGGGAAAATGTTAAAGTATGTTTTTTTTTTAAATATATAAGGTGTACTCCTCATTATGAACAACTTTTACTATGGGACCAAACCTGAAATAGCGAAAAAAAAATCAGCTGCTCCATACGTTTTGACGAGTTATGCGAACATAAACGTAGGGAACAGCTGATTTTTTTTCGCGATTTCAGGTTTGGTCCCATAGTAAAAGTTGTTCATAATGAGGAGTACAATGTCCCCTCGAAATTCTTAAAGTTAATTTTTTTACACCTTATATATGCGAACTGATAAAAATTAAGATGTCAACGATAGAGTAAAGAGTACAAAACAATAGATTTTTTGTAAGTAGGTAGACCTAAAAAGTATCGTAAATAACATGCTCCCGCAAAAAATAATCGTATTGCACTCCAACAATGATATTATTATTAAAACAAAAATATTTCAAAATCGGTCCACAATGACCGAGAAATCGGTGAACATACATAAAAAAAAACATACATTCAGTCGAACATAGAACCTCCTCCTTTTTGAAGTCGGTTAAAAACCAGTAAACAAAAATATTATGATATGCCAAAAGTATTGGTAAACAATTGCTATGTTTTGTTGGACCCAAAGGTTTCGTCAAAACATCTGCAGATAACCTAAGTTCAACGGTTTTATCGTTCACTTTTTTTCGGACAAAATGAACTTAACATCTATTTGCTTTGTCCTATTGTGGTGAACCGGATTCAAGGCAAATTTTTGTGCACTTTGACTATCCGTATACAACACTATGTCAAGTGACTTATCTGTTATATCGAATATCAGCCTTTTTAAGAAGCACGTATCCTTTACTGCTGTAGCCAATGCCATATATTCGGCTTCAGCGGGTGACCGAGCCACTGTGGGTTGTTTTTTAGCTTCCCACGAAATTGGTCCGCTTGCAAGTACATAATAAAACCCAGTATAAGATCACCTATCAGTTGGACAATTTGCCCAGTCTGCATCTAAAAAACCCGTCAAAGTTGTAGTATTACCTTTTTCTTTCCTGTAAATAATACCAATATTTTTTATTGCTTTTAGATAACGTAGGCATCGTTTAGCACTGTTCCAATGTGACTGATCAAATTTAGAGTTAAATTGACTCAAGTAACTCATGGTGTAAGCTGTATCTGATCTTGTATTTACAGCAAAAACATTAGACACCCAATTAACTCTCTGTAAGGATAAGTATCCTTTCACCTATGTTAGGCTCAAGTTTTTCCTTGACCAGTGGGGTAGAAACACCCTTACAATTTTGCATATATTAAACTTTTTAGTAACTTTTCAATACTTTGAGATAGCTTCATTCCATTATTATCATGGTGAATATTTATTCCTCTAAAGAAATTAATTCGTCCGAGATCTTTTCTGATCTTTTGATCAAAAATATTTTACGAATTGACATTTGGAATTGTTAAGCGTAACTTCATTTTTATACAAAATCACTAGATCGTCGACGTATTCAACCAGAACCAAGGAGTCGGAGTCTAAAGTCGCATTGTTTTAAAAAATACATGGTTCACAGGTTTGCATAAAACCAAGAACTGATAAAGTCTGTTTTAACTTTGTATTCCAGACTCTTGGTGCCTGCTTCAACCCGTACAGTGACCTTTTCAATAAACACACTTTAGACTCTTCCCTTTCCTTTACAAAACCTTCTGGCTGTGTCATGAAGATTTCTTCCTCCAACTCACCATTCAGAAAAGCTGTATCCACATCCATATGCCTTACCATTATTGCGCGGAAATAGGAATCGGTAATGTTACTGAATGAACGGCCACGTATGCAAATTTTAAAACCATGCAAACCCAATCTGGTATCTAACCGAAACTCAAGCTGCATTAAAATAAAAAACCTTATAATCTTCCTGCACTGCAAGTACAAACAAGGCTCGCAACGACGAGTTGCGTACAACCGGAGAAAAGGTTTTGTTATAGTCCTTCGTAGTTCCTTCTCTTTGTCGAAAACATTTTGCTACTAGACGTGCTTTGTACCTAACAACGGCATCTTTTGAGTGGACCTGTCCACGTCCAGTCAGTGTAAGTATTTGTCAGTAATCGTACCTATAGCTCAACTCAGGACTACTAAAGTGCTTAACGACTTGACGAACAATACCAAGGAAAGGACATTCACAACGATTTGAAAAACTAAAAAAAAAATGGGCTGTAGGATGACTGATGGATGGATCTCTTTTGTACTAATTATATACAATCTAAATAAACCGACTGTCGTTTCCCTATAAGCAATACAAAGTTTTGGTTGTTCGACCTACTATGAAACAGGTTTTACATAAAATTTTGCAATAACATATACTTAAGTAGCGCCCAGTTTATACTTAGTTAACTCTAAATAGCGGATGTATTAAAAACTTAAAAGCTTGTCCCCGAACGTAGCAGATTAAGCTGCACGGGATAACAGCTTGTACTGATTTATTTTGGTACTTGAATAAAAATGCAAAAAGTTAGTTTTTTTTTAAAATAAGATTTAGGAATCAAAGGCATTATTATAAGCATTATCAGCCTTATAATGTTCCCACTGCTGGGACTCAGGCCTCCTCTCTAGAAGAGGGAATGGGCTGTAATCCACCACGCAGGCCCAGTGTAGGTTGGTGGATGTCACATGTCTTTGAATTTTTGATTCCAGGACATGCCGGTTTCCTCACGATGTTTTCCTTCACTTTTTTTGAGAGCAGTGGTGATGAAATAAATTACATAAAGTAATGCCAGGCGCACTGTTTATAATTGTTTTGTAGAAAGGAAATTTAGTCTGCAAAGTTCACCCCTAATTTCTGATTTAAGCATTTGAAGGTAGGTAATACGTGGGAAACTCAGAAAGTTTTGAGAAACTAAAAAACTAACTTCTATGGATAAAATATTCTTATTAAATCTTTTCAAAGAACTCGCCATCACCCTCTACAAAGTTGCATGCGTCTGAACCAATTTTTGAAACATTTTTTTCCAGTCCGCCGCAGACACCTCTTCCACGGCCTTCTCGAACGCTGCTAGCGCGTGTTCCGGCGATGAAAACTGTATTTATTCCTTTCAGCAGATTTTTTATTTTAGGAAAAAAAAGAAGTCATAAGATGCCAGATCAGGACTGTAAGGAGGGTGCCCCAAGACTCTGACGGGTGTGGTCTCCAGGAAGTCCCTCGTTTTGAGCGCTGAGTGCGCGGGCGCGTTGTCATGGTGAAGCAGTACCCCGCAGAGCCCGGTGTTTGGTGGCTTGTTGCTCATTGTAGACAAAACTTCTGGCATTTTGTGGTATACCATGCGGCGTTGATGCTGCTTTGGTCTCGTTTGGAATTGAAATCAGGTATCCCGTCAAAGTGAAGAAACTAGCGATTAAAATTTTCCCAGTGCTTCTCGATCGCTTCAATTTCATAGGCGTTAGTTTGTTTTGAAACAGCCAAACTGTCGACTGACACTTTGTTTCTGGATCTTATTGATAAATCCAGGATTCGTCACCTGTCACAATGTCGTAAACGCGCCGAGACGAGCCAGTTTCAAATTTTTGAATCATATCACGGCACCACTCAACACGGGCCTCCTTCTGAGCTTCGGTGAGATTGTACGGCACCCAGCGGCAAACCTCCTTCTCACGCGAAGGTGCTTGTGTAGAATTTTGTGAACGCTTCCCGAACCGAACTGCAGTGTATGCTGAATCTCTTCGTATATAATTCGCCTGCTGCCCGCACACTTTCTTCCGTGACAGCCGTCGTAGGACGACCACTCCTTTGTTCATCTCCCAAAGTAAGGCGACCGCGCTTGAACTCGCAATATCAGCGGTAGATGGTTGCTTTTGAAGGTCCTTCATCTATAAAAGCAATTTGAAGTCGATCAAATGACTCATCAGGCTTTAGGCCACATCAAGAAAATCATCGCACGAAAAAGTTCTCGATGCAGATCCATTTTTAAACGAGACAAGATAACTTGATTTGGCTTTCGAAAAAATGTGGAGGGAAATTCAAAATGCGAACAATGGTATTTTTACTTTTAAATAACCAAAGTTTTCAAAATAATTACAAGTGGCCAGTGCCTTATACATAAAAACCATTTGTCGCAAATTTTCTGAGTGGCCTGGTATTTCTCAAACTTTAGCCTGAAAACCTATAATTTGAGAAAAAGGGTTTGAGACGTTGTTAACTCAAAATACTCAATTTAGAAACCCGCCCTCAGACTCAAAGAGTGTAGTAAATATATGCTCAGACTGCTAGACTATAAGATGTACGAAGGTTTGTTTAGGTTTTGTATTCGTAGCAACCGCGTAGCACTGCTACACGTGGTCACTGCGAATCGTTACGTAGCACCTTAATATAATCACACTAATATTATTAAGGCCCTAGCTCCCGAGCAGTGCCATAAAACAGTGATTTTTTGAAGCCTACTCCTCGGTAACGGCTAGATAACATATGATTAAAAAAAAAAATTAGCAGCATGATATATTTTGGCTTGTTTTCCCTACACCTTTGAAACGGCTTTGATATTTAGAAATATGTTTACACAAAAAAATGCTGGTCAAGTGTTCTTCAGATTGTACATAGCATAATTATGTAAATCAAACAATATTTCGCAAAGAAAATGGATTTAAAGGTCAGCGGTGCTCTATGCGGGGTACGCGGCAGTACGAGTACCTATGTATGAATTTAACTCCGGCCAGATGTGAGTGGGACTATACGCCTTAAAGCGGAAGTTTTTTTTTTTAATTCTTTATTAATAAGGCGTTTTTATCCACACGGATACGAAAAGCGAAAGTTTGTATATGTACAGCTAAACTAAATTTAGTTTAGTTTAGCTGTACACATACAAACTTTACGGTCTTTGGTTGTTTGTATATATGTGTACGGTTAAACTAAACGGTCTTTGGTTGTTTGTATGTATGTGTACGGCTAAACTAAACGGTCTTTGGTTGTTTGTATGTATGTGTACGGGTAAACTAAACGGTCTTTGGTTGTTTGTATGTATGTTTACGGCTAAACTAAACGGTCTTTGGTTGTTTGTATGTATGTTTACGGCTAAACTAAACGGTCTTTGGTTGTTTGTATGTATGTTTACGGCTAAACTAAACGGTCTTTGGTTGTTTGTATGTATGTGTACGGGTAAACTAAACGGTCTTTGGTTGTTTGTATGTATGTTTACGGCTAAACTAAACGGTCTTTGGTTGTTTGTATGTATGTTTACGGCTAAACTAAACGGTCTTTGGTTGTTTGTATGTATGTGTACGGGTAAACTAAACGGTCTGTGGTTGTTTGTATGTATGTTTACGGCTAAACTAAACGGTCTTTGGTTGTTTGTATGTATGTGTATGGCTAAACTAAACAGTCTTTGGTTGTTTGTATGTATGTGTACGGCTAAACTAAACGGTCTTTGGTTGTTTGTATGTATGTGTACGGCTAAACTAAACGGTCTTTGGTTGTTTGTAGTATGTGTACGGGTAAACTAAACGGTCTTTGGTTGTTTGTATGTATGTTTACGGCTAAACTAAACGGTCTTTGGTTGTTTGTATGTATGTGTACGGCTAAACTAAACGGTCTTTGGTTGTTTGTATGTATGTGTACGGCTAAACTAAACGGTCTTTGGTTGTTTGTATGTATGTGTACGGGTAAACTAAACGGTCTGTGGTTGTTTGTATGTATGTTTACGGCTAAACTAAACGGTCTTTGGTTGTTTGTATGTATGTGTATGGCTAAACTAAACAGTCTTTGGTTGTTTGTATGTATGTGTACGGCTAAACTAAACGGTCTTTGGTTGTTTGTATGTATGTGTACGGCTAAACTAAACGGTCTTTGGTTGTTTGTAGTATGTGTACGGGTAAACTAAACGGTCTTTGGTTGTTTGTATGTATGTTTACGGCTAAACTAAACGGTCTTTGGTTGTTTGTATGTATGTGTACGGCTAAACTAAACGGTCTTTGGTTGTTTGTATGTATGTGTACGGCTAAACTAAACGGTCTTTGGTTGTTTGTATGTATGTTTACGGCTAAACTAAACGGTCTTTGGTTGTTTGTATGTATGTTTACGGCTAAACTAAACGGTCTTTGGTTGTTTGTATGTATGTGTACGGGTAAACTAAACGGTCTGTGGTTGTTTGTATGTATGTTTACGGCTAAACTAAACGGTCTTTGGTTGTTTGTATGTATGTGTATGGCTAAACTAAACAGTCTTTGGTTGTTTGTATGTATGTGTACGGCTAAACTAAACGGTCTTTGGTTGTTTGTATGTATGTGTACGGCTAAACTAAACGGTCTTTGGTTGTTTGTATGTATGTTACGGCTAAATTAAACGGTCTTTGGTTGTTTGTATGTATGTGTACGGCTAAACTAAACGGTCTTTGGTTGTTTGTATGTATGTGTACGGCTAAACTAAACGGTCTTTGGTTGTTTGTATGTATGTGTACGGCTAAACTAAACGGTCTTTGGTTGTTTGTATGTATGTTTACGGCTAAACTAAACGGTCTTTGGTTGTTTGTATGTATGTGTACGGCTAAACTAAACGGTCTTTGGTTGTTTGTATGTATGTGTACGGCTAAACTAAACGGTCTTTGGTTGTTTGTATGTATGTGTACGGCTAAACTAAACGGTCTTTGGTTGTTTGTATGTATATGTACGGCTAAACTAAACGGTCTTTGGTTGTTTGTATGTATGTGTACGGCTAAACTAAACGGTCTTTGGTTGTTTGTATGTATGTGTACGGCTAAACTAAATGGTCTTTGGTTGTTTGGCACACGGTTAGACCATGTCTTGAAATAGCAGATAGAATTCCGGTATTATGTTTCCTGGGTATAAAATTCTATTTTTACGCGCTTAAACCACTGGCAGAACCTAATTTAAAGTAAATAAGTGTATTGAAATGTAAATGACATGATAAACTAATTGTGCACTGTATAATTCGGAGCGATCCGAAAAAAAATCCTCTCGCATTCCGGATCATGTCGGTAAATTAGTCGTAAAATTTAACAAAAGAAGTGTTTTTTTTTTCAGAACACGATTTCCCGCATGCAGTATATTGGCAGAATAATCTGCTAATGTAAATGAAACCCTACTCGGTTCTATAAATCGGCTTTGACTGTTGGAACTTTTCCACCGAAATGTATTGCGCCTCAGAGGTCGTTGTAAATAGGATTTATATCTTTGGTAGTGCACGCACCACATTTGCAGTAGGATTTGAATTATGTTTTATGGAGGATGAGCGGGATTCGTTAGGAAGCTTTAATTATTGTAACAGAATGCTCATATTGCTCATTGTTAGGTCAGGAACTGGTATCATCTACCATCATAATTAAACCATTCGGTTTGGCTTTGTTAACTATTTCGTTGGATTTGAAACTATTATTCGTTGGAAATTTCAACGTTGACTACAGACACAGTTTATACAATTTACAATTCTATCTGGGGGCACGGTAGTGCTAGTATGCGCAGTACCTATCTTTTTTTGAAGTGTTTTGTCGTTTTTTTGAACCATCATAGAGTTGGTTTCCGATGTACCAGATAGTTCATATTCTCAGGATATGATGTCAATAATAGATTAATTAAACATACAAAGTCTCAATTGAATAGCTCTAATACTTTAGATTTTATTGATATCTAAAGTACACTGATTTCGTCACTGATACACTCACTGATACACTGACACACTGATGATCATCAAAAGGTTTGGCTACTTCCTGAAGTGCTAGAAAGGTGAAATTTGGTATGTAATCTAAGTTTAGTATACAACCAACAAAAAAATTCATAAACTTATGACTTTTGCCTCCCATCCCCTAAAATGGGGGGGGGGGGGGGTGGAAGTTTGAATGAGACTTCAAAGTGTTAGGGTACTTCCTGAAGTGCTAGAAAGTCGAAATTTGGTATGTAAACAAAGTTCAGTATACAAAAAAACACTATCGTGCCCCCAGATAAACTTAGATAACTTTCGCCCCCATCCCCTAAAATTGGGGAGAAGAAAAAAAAAAAAACACTAAAAAGACTGCCTAGCAACTTACAAAAAGAACTGAAATCCCACCAAAAACATTTCATGTAAAATGTTGCCAAGACGACCACATAAGGTTTGCCCTGTGAAAAAGATATCAGATCTCATGTAGAGCCAAGCTTCTGAATCTACACGGCCTAACTCTACCGACCCTAACTTCACAAATTCTACATATCAGTAAAAATGTATGGCTTGGCTATTTCGTTACTTCAGAAACTAAATATTCGCATCACCTCCACGACGGTAGCGAAACGGCGAAGCCAGTTAGAATTTGTGAAGTTAGGGTCGGTAGAGTTAGGCCGTGTAGATTCAGAAGCTTGGCTCTCTAGTCTTTAAATAAAACAAATTTATTTAAAGACTTATCACACTTCATACTAATATTATAAAGGCAAAAGTTTGAGAGTGTGGAATATTTGTATATTTGATAATTCTTTATGCTCGCACGGATTTCGATGAAACTTGGTAAACGGGAAGACCATGTCCTGGAATAGCATATTTGATACTGTTACGCCGTGAAACTTTAACAAGTCGTATCTCCGCCGAAATCAACAGTAACGTCAAACAATTAAAACGCATTGCTGAGCGAAAATTCCGGAATCGAAGTACGTACCAAGGTCTAGCGAATTTTAGAAAAAGTCCGCCATAAGTATTTCTATTATTATTAGTTGATATAAGATAAGGGAATTTGTTCCTTCCATCTTATAAAAAAGAGTCGGAATTCGCATGAAATCGCAAGAGATAATTATTATTACGACCATATTATAAGACCATCTCAGACAAATCTGCATGGGTCTCATGTGATTTGACCATTACATATTTACTGTATGGACTTTAAAAGAGACTTTGTCCCCTGAGTTTGTTTCGGTGTTTCTTCTCAGGGTAGTCAGCTAGAAAACACCGGTCTCATCTAGTTTAAAATGACGAAAAAAAAAATTGACGTGTAAAAGTGTTTTAACCATAAACCTATTTGCAGAATAAATATCATTTATCATTACATGTTTGTAATAATAATTAATTAATACCCCGCGATGCGACTACATTGTTCTAGAGTGGCCTTAAAACGTCTGTATCTTTTTTTTTTTATAGGTGGGAAAATCATCTTATGACAAATATCTAGAATTTTCCTGGCTCTGCGAATATAAACGAGCCCCCGACCGAAAGTGAGTCAGTTTGATTTCGACAGCGACACAAGTGCGAACCGCGATAAAAGTGATAAGCGATTTTATCTAACGACCTAAGCGATAGTGAAACGGATTCTAGTACTCATAGAGATTGGCTTTTGTGGATTGGACAAATTTGTTATTGTTTGTTGTAAATAAAGTTCTCTTCTAGTAAATCGGCATTTAAATAGCCACATATGTAACAATATTTTTTATCCTGGGAGTATGTTCCCTTGAGATACTTCTCTACTATTATGCGGGTGAAGCTGCTGGCTACGGCTAGTAATATAGGGAAGGAAAGTTTGTATGTACATATGTGTTGGTTTTACTTCTTTACGCTGAAACGGCTTAACAGATTTGGATGGTATTTGACACACGGGTAGACCATATCCTGGAATAGCACATAAGATACTTTCTGTATATAGTCGAGACAATTTTACAATTTCACGTAGGCGAAGCCTCGACAGAAGCTAGTTTTTAATATCTGAAGTTACAGTAAAAATACAGATCTACCTGTATTTTTACTGCCTATGTTTTTATAGGGGTTCAAGTAGAACACAGCAAAACCCTTTGACGTTATGAAAAAGTATATCCCTGGATGAGCTATGTCTCATCTAATACAACCAGAAATCAGAAATCAGAAATCAGAAATCAGAAATATTTTATTTGTGATACATAGGTAGGTACAGTGGTTGGACATGTTTAAGGTTAATGTGCGCTATGATCAGCCTATTGTAGGCATACAAAAATAATTAATTACAATTTTTACATGCAAATAAAGAGCTTACTCGTACTAAAATACAAATTAACTACATAAATGATTGTATATATTTGATTACTATAGGACCAAAAGTCAAAATAATTTGTTAGGTAAATGTCAAAATAATTTGTTAGATAAATGTCAAAATAATGTGTCAGAAAAATGTCAAAATAATTTGTAAGGTAAATGTCAAAAATAATTCAGATTTAAATAATTAATTATGATTTGTGATTACAATATAGTCAAAGAAGCAAATTACATTACAAAAATTACACTTACATGTCAAAATTTATCTGATAAAAAATCCGATACACTATAATAACATTTTTGACAAAGCAAACTTCTCAGTTTTTGTTTAAATAAGTTAATGTGTAGATTTTTTAGCTCTTTTGGCAATTTATTAAATACAACTGTTGCCATGTGAAAGATACTTTTATACATCAAGGCAGTATTCGCTTTTGGAACGCACAGACGACTTTCGTCCCTTTGGGTCCGATTGAAAGCTATAGATGCTAAAGTAAATAAATGGGGATTTTGTTTAACAAAAGCTGCTACTTCAAATATGTACAGTGACGGTAATGGAAGGATACCATGCTTTTTAAAGAAAGGCACACAGCTCTCCGTTGATTTTAAACCAAACATAGCCCGAATGCATCGCTTCTGTGCCTTAAAAACGAGATCCTTGTCGGTGGAATTCCCCCAAAAAATTATGCCATATCTGAGAACAGATGCCACTAGCCCATGATACGCAATTAAAAGGGCACTAGAGTTTATTTTGCTTGCAAGTGTATGTAAGGCATAGGCAGATTTACTAACTCGCTTGCGTAGTTGTTGAATATGCGGTTTCCAGGTCATTTTGTCATCAATATATAAGCCTAAAAATTTATAATTGTCTACTTCCTCTATTGTTTGCATGTCAAAATTTACATTTAGGTTATTTGGTGCTGGTAAGCGCTGTCTAAAGTACATTAATTTAGTTTTACTTAAGTTGGCTTTCAAATTATTAATATTAAGCCAATCCATAACAGAGCTCAATGTGTTATTTATGTCATCTTCAAAAGTATTTATGTCTTTACATTTTATAGTTACTGTACTGTCATCCGCAAAAAGAGCTATAGGATTGTCAGTGGCATTGGGTAAGTCATTAATGTACAATATAAAAAGTGGTGGCCCCAAAACGGTTCCTTGAGGAACACCGTAGTTTAGTTGACGTTCACATGATCTAAAGGTTTCTTCTTTTTTTGTTAGGATATTCACTCTAGTCAATTCAGTGTATTGGTGACGGCCTTTGAGGTATGATTCAAATAATTTCAGAACATTACCTCTTATTCCATATTCATTAAGTTTGCCAACCAATATATCATGTTCAACATAATCAAAAGCCTGTGTCATATCCATGAAGATAGAGCAGACAGGTATTCTTTTGTCAACATTAACCATAACAAAATCAAGAAAGTCATATATGGCCATATTTATAGATTTATTGTGTCTAAAACCTTTTTGTTCTTTTGCTAGAATATTGTTATTTTCTAAATAGTTATTAAGTTCTTTGTAAATATATTTTTCAAATATTTTTGAAATAACTGGAACTAAGGCAATAGGTCTATAGTTTTCTAGACATTCTCTATTATCTTTTTTGAAAATTGGCTTTATGATAGAAGTTTTTAATTTGTCAGGGTAGATTCCAGCTTCAATACATAAATTTATCAGATAGGAAAGATGGGCAGAAATATTCATAGCTATATATTTCAAGACTTTAGTTGATATGCCATCATAACCGACACTATTCGTATTTTTTAAGCTCTTGATAATCTGCAATACATCATATGGCAAGCATGGTTTTAAAAACATAGACTTTTGCTTAGACGACATATAAAATTTATACTGCATATTGAGTGAATCATCCTTATGTACTATTTTATCGATGAAATAATTATTAAAAGCATTAGATATTTCACAAGGGTCAGTAATTGTTTTGTCATTTATTTTAATGCTAGTTATAGTATCACTTGGTAAATTTTGTTTAGGTTCGTTTATAATTTTCCATGCCGATCTACTTTTATTATCCGACGTGTTAATTAAATGATTATTTTGTGCGCGCTGGGTTAATTTTATTACTTTTTTGTATCTTTTCGAAAATTGTATCAGTTTAGTTTTATTTAACTTGCTCGGTTTTTTTCTGTATTGCCATAAAAGGTTACGTTTTTTAATACTACAGGCCTTGATCCCTCGCGTTATCCAGTTAGCTTTACGGTGATTATTAATGGTGATATATTTAAATGGAAAGCAAAGATCATAAAATAACTTAAACAAATCAATGAAAGCATTGTAGGCTATATTCGGATCAGAGGCTGAGTACATTTCCGAAAAAGATAATTTCTCTATACAAGTTCTAAACTTCTTAAGATTTTCCTCACAATAATCTCTACGTTTAATTTTCCAACTTTTTATCAGACACACCTTTTTGACCTGACACCTCAATATCTGAGCAGTGTGATCAGATAATGCAAAGTCAATAACTTCTGTTTTACATTTATTGTGGTAGTTGTGAGCAAAATTGTCTATACATGTCTTGCTGATTTTTCTGGTAGGTTCGGTTATCTTAAGCCTTAAGTTATAATTAAGAAGTAAACATTCAAATTCAGATGTAATATTATTTTGTTTTAAAATGTTAATATTAAAATCCCCAGCTATCACAATATTATGCTTATTATAGGTTCTATTTACATATTTGAGCATCTTGTCTAATCTTTCGAAGAAAATACTTAGGTTACTAGCAACCGGAACCCTATACAAACAGATAATAATTACTTTGTAGTCTATTAGTTCTATGGCTGAGCATTCAAAAGTTGAGCACTCAGTGAATAACATCGACTTTGGAATCGCTTTCCAATGATGACCCTTCTTCACGTAGATACACGACCCACCTCTGTTGGAATTACTTCTGCTAAAGTAGGCAGCTATGCAAAAATTGGGTATGACACATATATCTTCATGGCCCGACATCATAAAATGTTCAGTTAGACAAATAACATCAATATCAGTATTTCTATCCGATAATTCTTGCAAGCAGATTGTTAATGCATCGGACTTGCTCCTCAAACCTGCAATGTTTTGGTGCAGTATGGTGATGTATTTATGACCGAAAAAGCTTTTGCGGAGTAGGTTCTGGGGTGTTATTTTGACTCGGTGACATTTCCTTGTTTAGGTCAACTCCATGTTTACAACTAGTGATGGAGGATTCTATATAAGCAATCATTCTAAAAACATCCTTGAACAATAACTGCATTCCGGAACTATTTATCGAGCCAGTGCGTCTGTCGAACATCGTATCGTCATATCTCAAATTCTCGTTGCTATCCAAAAAGTATGCATGTTCGTGAGTAGAGAGAGTAGAGTAGTATCCAAATATAATAAATTGTTGAAAGTTTCTACTCTTGAGTTGTACAAGTAGTTATTTGTAAAGAATTTGTACGTAGGGGTGCAAATAATTATGTTAGTGTTTGTGATTTCTTGCAGGACTTGTCTTATCTTTAATATACTGTCTAAATATCTATTTGTGACTTTAAAGTCCTCTTCACCAAGTAGAATAATGCAGAAGTCCAGTGAGGTAAAATTCGCTAACTTTTCTTTAATGCCTTTCAGCAGAACTTGTATACTACCATGGGGTGTGATGTAGTGACAAAGTTCAAATTTCTCAAAAATGTTTTCTGCAATGTATAGCAAGTTATTTTTGTTGTCTGTGCTTATAATACATATTTTGTTGCGTTTTGAATCATTTTCGACTGTATTCTCTCTTTGTAGTGTCGGTTTATAAGTGTTATTTATCTTCGATTTCGGTGTTTCTGTTTGAGTTTGTTTATTGTTTTTATTGTTAATAATTTTGTTCTACTACAACACTACAGTCTTAACGCGAGTAATATTAAATCAAAACCTAACTAATTAAATTACGTAACTTCCAGCCATTTTTCGTTCCCAGCTTGTGGTTGGCGGTGCGATGTAAATGGATCGCCGTGTAATTGCAAGTATAAAATATCAATTTGGCGGGGGCTCGTCACCTGCGAGCTTGGATTAAGGACTACACGGGTAGATACCTGTTAATATGCAGATGAGGCTCTCACCTTACGAGTTACGAGTAGAGTTGGACTGACTAGTAGGTGACTAGTCGGCCTCAAATACATATTAGGCGACTTTTAATTAGCTACAGGAAATATATCGTTGCTCATACTACACTTTAAAATGGAAAAAAAAACTTTATTAAACAATCCGTGCTTACTCTTAAAGTGTTTTTTTTTTTTTTACATTAAAACCAAAAGTAAATTGAACATTGGAATGGACAAACATTGTAATATTTCGACAAGTCGCCTATCATACGTTCATATTTATAATAAGAAATCAAGTACATTTCTTTTGCAAAACTTATAGGCATATTAAGTACAACAAATTTTAATTAAAACAAAATTAAATTGTTTAAAGTAAAATTCCATTAAACATACATAAACACATTAGGCTAATAGTTGGCCATATAAGCGACTAGCCGTCTAGTCCACTAGTCGTCCAAGTCCATAGTCGGCCCATCTCTAGTTACGAGTCATCAGTCTGAGTGCGTTCTGTGACAAAATTTAACAGGTTCATATTTCTATGCAAAACCTCCAAGCAGGAAAAGGCACGCGTCTTTCTGTTGAGAACTGAAGCTTTTGTCTTTTTACAACCATTTTATAGCCACGGTGATGTGCCCTTAAAGGAACAATCTTGTCAAAATGAAATATATTTCAAAGTTACCTTAAAACAACTCGAATGTAGCCATTTATTTTGGTAGAACCGAGATTTTAAATACATTTATTTAATTCAGGTGTCTTCATTAAGTTGCTTTAACCTTCTTAAGTAGATTTAAAGATGTGTTTAAGGTAGGGGCTATCTGATTAACAAAAGAATTCGTATTTTACTTAATGTATTTATTCTTCTCTTTGGCTGTTTTGGCATCAGCCATTGTTTAAAATGGTCGGAAATTAGGATATAGTGGGATATTTAGTAAATGATTTCAGCACTGACATGCGGATAACGAACGCCTGATTGAGTTTCTGATCAGTAAATCGGTGATTTGATATTTGGGCTGGTTGTCCGAAATTGTGATCCTAGATATGAATATAAGCATAAGCATAATCAGCCTTTTTTAATGTTCCCACTGCTGGGACTCAGGCCTCCTCTTTCTAGAAGAGGGAATGGGCCGTAATCCACCACGCGGGACCAGTGCGTATTGGTGAATGTCACATTTTTGGGTCTGGGACATACCGGTTTCCTCACGATGTTATCATTCACCGTTTTTAAAGCAATGATGAATTATGTGACACAAAGTTAAAAACCTGCTACCACTGCTCGTTGCTTGGCTTTTAAAAAATAGAGATCATCTATTTAAAAATTCAGTCACCAAGTCCTCCAAAACTAACTACCACTACATTTTGAAATGACGCAACTCTAGATAATAATTATAAAATCTTTTTAGTTTTAATATTGTTTATGCGTGCTTTATAAATAGCAGGTATCAATAGGTTGTAAAGTATAATAACCATTTTAGATAGGCCAATAAATAAATAAATAAATGAATGACTGACAAAATGAAATACTTTAAAAAATCTAGAGCATGAATTACAATTTTTCTCGAAAAGCTTCGATGAGTGGCGATATGTTAATTCCGACAGTCCTCGCTGAGACTTCGCTGAGACCTCGCTACTAGTGATGATACGGAAGTGTCTTAACGGAAGCGGAAACGGAAACAGATGTCAAAAGCAAATCTTTGCGGATGCGGAAGCGGAAATGGAAGCGGAAGTGTTAATACTATGAATAAAAAGCACAATTTTATTTTTTAAAAACAACAGAAGGTTTACGTCGTAATCACGTCACGAGGCGCGGTCATGCGCAGAATGAACCAAAAAAATATAATAATAAAGAAACTCGTTGCGACAAGTTTGTGTACCACCCACGCCCCCCCCGCGCCTCTTCCGATGTGTCCAGTCGTCCACGCGCCCCCCACCCCCACTCTGGTCGCTGTATTCTTCCGTTTAGAGATCTGTTATAAATTTTGCGGAAGCAGAAGCGGAAACGGAAGTGAGAAAGCTTGCGGAACTTCTGCAAAAGCGGAAGCGGAAGCAGAGTTCTTTTGCAATACTACCCGCTACTCACGTGCTGACGAGCTAATCTTCACACAGCGGCATTAGCTGGTTCCGAGTATCTCGCGCCAACACCAGCAGAACGATTAAATAAACCCCTTTCGTCTCCATTTCCATGAAGAGCTCTTTGCTAAAATAGTTTCAGTAGCTAATTCTAGCTATAGGAACGTTGCTCTATCGAAGTAGAATTAACTATAGTTTGAACCGAAGCACATAGTTTTAACCAATACAATGAAAGTGCCGAACGGGTATTACAAATGTTCATTGGAACGCATACCATGCATTTTGGAAGACCCGCTCGCCAATACAAGTCGTTCCAATCGATTTTGGCTCTCTAACGCGGAAATTCTCCGTAGTGGCTTCTGAAATTCTTATGCGGTAGGTAATACTTGTTGTTTCTGTTTATATGACGATGTGGAACGGCGTTAAGACAATGGAAGATGTTTAGCTTAAATAAATGAGTAAATTCTACTACATGCTAGCGGACCCAGCAGATGTTGTCCTGAACGATTCAGTAGTGAATCTGAGCCATCTACGGATTTATTTTTAAAACACACAAAAACATCGAATTCGGTCCGGCCGTTTAAGAGGAGTTCAATGACATACACACTTACAGAAGAATTGTATCTACCTGTATATAGTCAACGTCTAGTTTCTACTTATTTTACTATAGTCAAACTTAGATTATTATTGTAAACGCTTACGAGAAACTCTGGTAATTATCACCAACGCTGAAAAATCAGAGAGTGAAAATTTGGAAAAACCATCTGATACAGCTACTCATGTTTTCGTCGAAAGTTTGAATTATACTATAACCGTTGGATTTTGCTCAAGTTTTAACTAAATATTCTGACAGTAACCTTGCCAACGAAAGACAAAAGAAACATTTTATTTCATTATCGTCACTAGGTCGGCCTTAGTATCACCGAAATTAGTTTTGAGTATCTCCATTGTTCGGCAAGGCTGGTCACACCGTGGTTAAAGCGGGGCAAAAGGTTCGAGACTTGAAATGTTAATGAGTAACCTACTTACCCCATCTTTGTTCTACAGCGTGATTAGGCGTCGCTTTGTCTGTAGTAGTCCGAGGGATATTCTAGAATTAGTCAAATATTTGTGGATTGTTGGACGGTGCTTGTACATACTGTACTACAGGTACCTTTATACTAAATACCTGTATGCTATGCGGGCATATCTTTCAGACAGTTTATTTGCACTATTTATACCTGCAGGGCAGTATACGTTTACCTCCGTCAGTTTTGTTTGTATTTGTCAGCGAAGAAACGTGTTTGTGTTTGTGTGATCGTGTTTTCACATCGTTTAGCGTTTATGTTTATTTATGCGTGTGTTCTAAATAGAAAATTGCGGTGGAGTGACGGGCACAATTTTTTTCTTCTCTGGGCTCTGACTAAATTACTGGTAGTATTTTGGCGGGATTTTGTCGAGTGAAGTTCTGTGGCTGTTTTAATTATTTGCAAATTTATTCCTATTGGCTGTTGTCATGTATAATTAGTGTAGTTATGTTTCTCAAGTATCTACACAACTGAACAATATTTGGAATAATTGAAACAGGCGCGATCTCAGTAAAATGGTACTATGAATTTTATTGATTATCTCCGTGCTCCATCGTCGACCAAATCATCGCTTACCATCAGGTGAGATGGTGGTCAAACGCGAGCCTATAAATAATAATAAAAAAAAAACTCAGCGAAGTTTGCCGAAAAGGCTGACTCGATACATTTGCTGCTAAATACTGCAAAAACCTTAGAACATGTTACATCCTATTACTAAGACTCCACTGTCCGTCTGTCTGTCACCAGGCAGTATATCATAAACCGTGATAGCTAGACAATTGAAATTTTCACAGGTGATGTATTTCTGTTGCCGCTATAACAACGAATACTAGAAACAAAATAAAAGGAATTGTGTAAAAAAAGTTGTATAGATAATGGTACGGAACCTTTCGTGCGCGAGTCTGACTCACACTTGGCCGATTTTAAACTGGACACTGGCAAAACATGCAAAGACAAAAGAAAAAAAATGACTTCAGGAAAAATTTGTTGGACTGTTATGAAGAAGATTTTACCATATAGTTTTAATACCTCATTGCCCTAAGATCAGCGTGAACTATATATAGGGTGACTGGCAATTAGTGTACGATACTTAAACACGTGATTGTGCTCATGATAACAAACAATTTTTATTATGGGAGCAAAGCCGAAATCGCGAAAAAAAATCAGCTGTTCAGTACATTAGGCAAACATAAATGTACTAAACAGCTGATTTTTTTTTTCGCGTATTCAGGTTTGTACCCATACTATAAGTTGTTGGTTATCATGAGCACAATCACGTGTTTAAGTATCGTACACTAATTACCAGTCACCCTATATATAAGGGTTTTTCAGGAAAAACAACGTAAGTGCCAGTTCACAATTTTTACAGGAAAAGGGTTTTCCTTTCCTAATTAAAAAGTATTTATAGTAATATGCTAGTAGTGCCTGTTCTAACAGACCAGTACCTAAATGTATGAATAACAAGTCTTTACATTTTTAGAACGATATTGTCATAAATGTCGGTTGACGAAATAGTGAGAAAAGACGGTGATAATTGGATCACAAAAGCAAGGGACAAACAGACGTGGAGCAAAATCGAGGAGGCCTTTACTCGTTCAGGGATTTATATAGAATTGTAAAAAAAAAAACTTGAAAATTCAATTTAATAAACATCACGAAATCTTAGAAACTATAACACCTGCACACTTAAAATTTGGCAGGTAGGTTCCTTATAGAGTTTAGACATCCGCAAAGAACGGATTTTACGAAACTCCACCCCCAAGGTGACGAAACGGGGGTGCAAAGTGTGTATGGAAAAACCTACTTTTACGGGGGCGAAGCCGCTGGCAGAAGCTAGTAATTTATATAATTTAGGAATTATTTATTTTTTAGTTCAGAATTATATGAAATGTAATATTTATTATTTTATTCATTCATTTATTTAATAATTATCATATGAAATGTTAATGTTAATTGTAATGTTAGCTTAGTTCTTTATGATCGAAATAAATAAAGAGGCTTTAATATTATTATTTTTATACATTTGTTTATCTCAACACCCTAAGGTCCTGGACCTTTGGAAGGCGTACGAAGAGCCGAAACCAACTCGCAGAGGCCCTTTTAGACGCTTTTAATGGAAAGTGGTACAAACCGGTGATTATCCCTGTACGCACTATGCTAGTGCATCCAAGGACAACCCCCGGTTGGTGGGAAACTATTGCGACATATGGAAAACTAAGATATAAGGCTATGGTTTTTGGAGTCTTAAGTGGACTGGTTACCAGGAACTATGTTAAGACTATGGCCCCTGCCTAAACAATGTTATTAATATCCATCGACAAAAGGCAGGGGGTGACATGCACACTCAATAAATGGGCCCCCATAAACGGTCGCTAGCACTAAGTGACGTAGCAACAAGAGGGCAAATTATTATTTTCAAAAATACATTTAAAATAGGAAAGAAAATACCGTTTTCTGCAAAAGTTCAAACTGTCGGTTATGATGTTCTTCTTGATAAGGTTCGCTATTTGCATTTACAAAATAAAATTTCCCATGCG
This sequence comes from Mythimna impura, assembly GCA_905147345.3. Lineage (NCBI taxonomy): Eukaryota > Metazoa > Arthropoda > Insecta > Lepidoptera > Noctuidae > Mythimna > Mythimna impura. Next base: position 15,625,095 of record LR990343.1, on the reverse strand, counting down.
CAATATGTCGAGTACGTACCATAAAATAAACATTTCCATCGCTGTAACAAAAAACTTGAGGGATTACATCCGTATAAATAACACAGCGTGAAAATAACAATATCGCTTGGAACTCTTGGTAATTTTTCACCCGAGTGTCAAATGCTCGTAAAAGATATTGGAAACAATTTGAGCGATATCTGGGCCCCGCGGACCTATTCGATAGAGGACGTCTTTTACGAAAAATATGAATAGCTATCACTTATTTGATCTTTATACTTAATAATGCTCGAACGAAGGACTCAATCACATTGTGATTAAAATTGACAATCTATTTCTACTCCATTATGTAACAGATCAAACATGGGACTTGTTAAACTTTCAAGTGGGTGAGCCTATTACAAAAGGTTTGTGCTATCTTTAACTTTTCATTCAAGACATTTATTTTTTCTTGTCCGTCCTAAAAAAACAAGTGAACGCACCATCCGCCCGGAATCATCAACTGTACCAGAGGGTAAAGCGCCTTGTTTATTTATGTGATTGCTGCGTTCATTTCAGCTTTCTAGAAAACCACTTTATTTTTTGTTGACCTCATTTTATTTTTAATTTTGTTTAAGTTACTATTACGTTCCCTAATTTTTGATTTCCGAGTCTATCTCTCGATTTTCGAAGGCTTTGTAAAAATGACATGGTAGGGGCATCAGAGTACAATATCGTTACTTCTAATCGACAATGTTCGACATTTGTGTAGTTGTTAAGAGATAATCGAATTTGTTCCACTGTATTGTTGTAGAAAGAACATGAGTGTTACGTACTTGTTTGTATGTTAACAGTGTAGATTTATGAGCAACATTTAGTTTTCGGTTCATTCTTTTCGAGTTCAGTATTACTATTAGTAATGTCGATGCTCATTGGTGCTGAGCGGGCCGCAGGGTGGCGGCAGGCTCGGGAGCCGGCGGCGCGTGCGACTGGCGGCCGGCCCGCCCTCATTAATTCTCTCTCGGCCAACACACAATTCGGCCCGCGCTGTATGAGAATGACAGCACTCGTTAGTTATCCCCCCGTTTGTTATGTTGTTATGACTCCGACACTATCTATTAACTGTTGATAGTGTAATTTACGAGTTATGGTTGTAGGAGGATTATAACAAGGTTAGTCCGCCACGGCTTGCTCGTAACAAATGCTGCACGGCGTAATAAAACTAAACATAAACTAAGTACAAACTGGGTGTTCACGAACACGTTAAAGCTTAACGACGCTATCAGCTGGAAGTGTTATTTGAACCGTCTACGAGGAGACGTAGAGTGCACCGTAGAGCCTGACTCGACTACTAGAGAGTAACTCTCGCTCTGAAACGTTACGAGACAACACGGCATCAGCTCGTATCGACGTGTGACGCATGCGGCTAGCTTATGACTATGTAATGTGTCCCAACACTGTGCTAACTCGCTCATCTTGCATAAAAACTTTGAATTCGGAACATCAAAAACAAAGTCAAATCAACTTGAGCAACTATTAAATTTTAATTTTAGAATGGTTTGACCAATTTGACCAATATAGTACTTACTGATCCCATAGTTATGACACCGTTTCGCGTATCCTGAAACATGAAAATAAAACCGTGATAAAGGAACACACGCGAGTAACTACGCACGTATTTTCCCTTTCATTTCCGGTTTGCTCAGTTGTGTAAATATTTGAAATGTAACATGAATAGACTGGAGCGTTGAATTCGAAAACATAATATTATGTAGCGAGAGTATCTTCATAGTCCTTAGGAATAACAATTACAGATACTTACCTATACTGACCGAATTCTATTTTAGGAGAAAATTTAAGACTTAAAACATTTAGACACTTTTTAGGGTTCCGTAACTCAAAAGGAAAAAACGGAACCTTGTCCGTCTCTGTCTGTCTGCCTGTCTGTCCGTCAAAACATCGTTATCTCAGGAACGCATAGAGGTATTGAGTTGAAATTAAAATCATAAATTCAGGTCTGCGGTTCCTTGAAGCTGTAAAAAAATGAAACTTCTAAGTTAATGAAAAAAAGATACGACCGTTTATGTCGTAAAACACGTGAATTTATACTCTCAAGGGAATCAAAATTCATGATACTACTTCCCGTTGACCCAGAATCCTGAAATTTGGCATAAAGCAAAGTCTTATAGTCTGTACTATACGACCTTGCTTTCTGCCAATTTTACTGTTTTCAGATTTAAAAAATTGCCATTCAGAAAAATCTTCGAGTCTCCATTCGAGAATTGAACTATTTACATAGGTAAGTTTGTTCAGAACCCTTAGTGCGCGAGCCCAACTTGCACTTGCCCAGTTTTTTTTTTATATACAGTAACTAATACGTCATTTTCAAATTCGCTAGATATCTTTAACCATTCGAAAATACTCACATACAACTTAGACTACGAGCCAAACCCTGATTGAAATCGCCATCTAAGGCCATAGAAAAAAAACATGCCAAAGAAGAAACACTACGAAAGAAAACCTCTCTTCCCAAATAACTTTTCCAAAGTTAAACAGAATAATTTCATTAAACAAATGGTACATTAAGTTTAGTCACGGTTGTAAATGCAATAGTGTCCTTAGGATTTCAAAGTGTTCAAGCAATTACAAAGGTTTCGCCCTGGGTGGCTCGAAGGCTGTCCGAGATGTATCTAAGTAAATAATTAACGAGCGCCCTGAATTAGGACGCGGGCCGCCTGTTCACATGGACCCATTTTATGTTTATAGTGACAAATATGAACCTTCGGGCTTAATATTACGTACTACCATGCACTCACACTTGTCTGGTTGGGTCGGAAACAATTTCGCCATCAACTATTCATACCATACCTAAGTAGGCAACACTTAACTGGTAAACAAAGTATGTACCTTCCTGCCCCCTCCCCACTCTGTATATTTATTTTGAGAGCAATTTCCCTAATAACTTTGAGGCGCTTACAAAGGAAATTGGCGATCCGCCTTGAGGACACTTTGAACCTTCCCAGGAATGTTACGAGTATCTCTTCCCACGGGAAATGTCTCTTTAGTGCATGAATTTTAAACTTGTAATAATAAGGCTAACGCTAACCGCGGCTTCTTAGTTAAATTGAAATGGTTGTCTTGATTAACGTTGTTATTTTTATATATTTTTTTAGGATATAGTTTAGAATAAACTTCATTGTAGACACACCATTAGATAAGACAACACAATATAGCAAGAAAACTCAAGAAACATAAAAAAAGAACTGGGTTTCCGACTATCACGAGATGGAGGCTTACGATACAGGAGACTAGACATAGAGAGAAGAGTCATAGTATCCCCTCTCTTCTAGATAGATACATCAATGTGGAATGTGGCACGTGACTGCAAATGGGCCATTCAAGCTTCTGACACATTAAACTCAGGAGATAAAATATTAATCATAAGAATGGACTATTTTTTAACCGACTTCAAAAAAAGGAGGAGGTTATCAATTCGGTAATTTTTTTTTTGTGTGTTATCTCAGAACTCCGTCGTTTCTAGACAAATTTGCAAAAAAAAATCCCCTGAAAGGATATGCTTCCAGATAGGTCCCATTTAAAAAAAAAAAACCAGTTTCGATAATGGGATCCATGAGGAATCGAGGGAACTCCTCAAATATTTTAGCCAACTATATAGTGATTTTGCTATTTTCAATTCACAACTAAAAAGTGCGAAATAAAAACTTTTTACAAGTTTTTTTTAGTGATTTCGGTTATTTTTTTGTAAAAAGTTTTTTTTTATCTGATAGATTGACATGTCGCAGAATCAAAAAAAAAAAGATGAAATATTATTATAACGAGAATCTCAGCCTGTTTCCGATCACTAAAACAGATCAAAGTCTTATATTGTTCGTTCGTACGCAGCCACCTTGAATATGCATCTCAGGTCTGGAACCCTTAATATGGGATATACAGGGTGTCTTTGACATCGACGCACAAACGAATACCATGGATCCAGTACGTGATTCTGGACCCCCCCGTGGTGGAATTTCTCCTTTCCATATTTTTGTTATTACATATGTGGAAGCTTGCAATTCACATTTTAGTTATTTACTATTGTCATAACTTTGTTATTAGTCTGTAAGCTTTCTTAAAATGTGAAAATAAAATTAAATAAATAAATAATAATTATACACCAAAATGTGACGACTTTCTCGCAAACCTAAATTCATGAGTACAATGACGGTCTTATCGCTGACAGCGATATCTACCTTTGGATAGACTGTAAGTAAATATTTAATAACAAATATTTTAAATACACATATTAAGTAACTACTTTCTTCTAGTTTTTCCATTTGTTTTAGTCATAATTCGTACACAGGCATATCAATTTTTTTTTTCTAAAATCCACTTATATTTCAGTCAAGTCCTAAAAATTAGGACACATTAAAATTTTAGCACAGCACGTAGTTTTCCGCATAGAGCCTGTCCTGACTGCCTTTATAAGGTCGGTAGGTTATCCATCTGAGAGGACTATTGGCAATATTTCGTTATTGCTGACCATTAAGTTGAATTCCACTCGCTCCTGCCACTGGCTTCGCCTGCTTTAAGGTCGAAAATTATCCCAAAGGAGTTAATTCAAAACGTGGTCTACCGTATACAAAGTTCCATTCAAATCCACGTGATTGAATAACATAAATCCAACAACAACACACATTATAACATTAGTAGGAAGTAGGATCGATCACGTTAAAATGAGACCTTTCTAAAGCATTTACAGTGAAGCCACTTGACCGCCTACGTGTGTTATTTCTAATTGAGAAAATACCACAGTTAATGTAAAGGCCACATCTCATGTGAACTAGAAATCGATCACATCGGAGTCAAGGCTCCACGTGTTCGATTGATTGAAGGATTCGCCTCAAGCATCCACCACAAAATCGTGTAAAGTAAATACAAAACAAAAAGGACGAAAATTTATGGAAGCGGGGAACTTAATGGGTGACAATTTGTTTAAAAGGAGAGTTTTCAAGTCAAACTACAGTAAATACATAGCCGTTAATCCTACTAATATTATAAACGTGAAAGTTTGTGTGTATGAATGTTTGTTACTCTTTGACGCAAAGACTACTGAATGCATTTCGATGAAACTAGGTACACGGGTAGACCATGTCTTGAAATAGTACATAGAATACTTTTATCCTGGGAGTATGTTCCTTTGAGATAATTTTCTTCTATCACGCGGGTGAAGCTGCTGGCAACAGCTAGTTATATATATATATATGTGTGGAAGCCTCTTTATAAACACGATGTGCCATTTAAACGCTCGTATACCTACAACACTTAACAAAATGCTTTGGGAGAGCGAAGTACCTTATTTATGAAAATGTGCTCAAATGAGGCCATACTAAATGCCTAGCAGGGTGAATAATGTTATCCAACTTCGTTGAATAATGGTAAACAAATACAGTCAAACTAAATAAAAGCTAATGAAGCAAGTACACATCCAAAATACGAAAATACTAAGCAATTTCCATAATGAGATAACGCATTGAGTCAAACCAACTGCGAATTTGAAATAATTCGTCATTTATGTCTTATCAGCGAGAAAGTAAGATTTTATCAACTGAGTGATGAATTCGATTCGTCTTGGGGTGAATTACAGTCAAATGTAATTCCTTTTTGAATTGAAAGGGAATACAGATCTTCGTCACAATAGAGTAGATCTTGAGTAATGTGTAATCAGCGTAGTAAAATCTAAAGCGGGTCTGTTCAAACAACGTCATCCTTTTGTTCTCGTAATAAACTGTCAGGGCACAAAAGAAATTCACCGACATCGGATGTCGCCCTGTTGAAATTTAGAGCTTTTCTCACATGCTAACGGCCGTGTCCCATCCACTCAAAGGCGGTTTATGAAAAGATCCGCCACCCTACTTGTATCTCTGTACGAATGTCGCATTCGGATCCATTGTGGCTTAAACAAAGGGGTCTATAAAAGAGTACAAACTAATAAACGTGTCTATTCTCTCCCACAATAGGGCGTTAAAGAGTTTTCGCAAAGGAATATTATGTAGTACTTTTGTTTCACAACCTACTGCACTATTTTTAGTGTCATAGTAACGATCGTAAGCGGAAAACCTCCGTAAAGGTGCTTTTGTTCTCTTTCATGTTACTTCACTAATGGAAAAGGGTTGGGTACGAGTATATTAGCTTTCTGCCATGGCAGGCGTCAATTGCAATTGACTGGTTCATTTGTATTCGTGTGGGAAAGTGTTTTTACATAACACAAACGTCATGTTGGGGATCTTATTGGGGTTAAGCAGGGTAGGTAGTGCCGAACACCGATGGTTCATTAATAATCCGAAAATATTTTTGTAGGTATACGTGAGACAGGTGGATGTTGTTAGATAATTTGTAATTTATCTTTAAAAATTAAATTTATTATTTATTAAATGAATAACAAAACTTTTTAAGAGCTGTTATAATATAATCAGTAAGTAATCAGTTTAATTGCCTTGCAATAATTTTATATTTTCATTTAGAACATTTTGCGAAATATATTTCGTACTTACCTTTAAAAATATTTCCAAGGTGTAAAGGGCAACAGCTTTTCACTTAACCACATACGTAAGCTGTTGCAAAATTTTTGAACTAAGTTCAACACGTCCATATAAAAACCATTACGGTTTTACGAAAGTGGAGATACACAGCCGCTCCTCTCCAAAATATAGTTTATAATAACCCTTCTGCAGCTGTGGCGTCGTAATTCCTTTCTTAATATTAATATTAAGACCGAGACAACGATAAAACAAGAGAAAAAGAAATTCATAACCGCATTCGTATTTCAGTGGTTTAATTATTTTAGGAGTCGTAAATTTCGTGCTTATGTTGGCTGATTTTATTAACGTTGGCTATGAATGGTGAGGAATTAAAAGAATCTACAAGTCAAAACAGCAGTTTTTTTTTTAAACCGACATGAAAAGTTTCTTTTTGACCTAAATGTAAGATTTATCTCACACAATGTAAGGTGAACGTAATATTTTAAACATTCTGCGAGGTTACTGTCGTGTGTATAATTTATTTTTAGTACCTGAGAACTTAAAGTGGTGTGACTTTAGCTCTAGAGGATGGGCTGCATGGGGCTAAAACGAAAGCTGTGGAGCGATTGATTGATATTAACAGTAGTGCGTCACAAGAATAGCTGCTGAACCTTAGATCATGGGTTCGATTCCATGGTCGGTAAAGTGCTGTTCCATTTAGAATTTTTCGAAGCATTCCGGAGTTTCAGTTTTTGACTTGTTGATGGTTAAATACTGACTCTCATTACTTGAGAGCAGTAAATTGCAGCCCAATGGTATAAACGGCCCCGACTTACGACTTGTACGTTGTGGGTTCAAAGCTAGATAGGCGTTTTACTTTTTGTAATTTATTTCACCAGCCCTGTTCTCAAAACAGGTGAAGGAAACCAACAAGTCCTAGAGCCAAAAATTTTAACACATGTGACATCCACCAACACGCACTGGTCTCGCGTGGTGGATTACGGCCCATTAGCCACCTCTACTTGAGAAGAGGCCTGAATCCCAGCAGTGGGAACATTGTAAGGCTGACTATGCTTATCATTATGCAAGCTTGAAACTTAAAGCGTATAGTCCCTTGAACATCTGGCCGGAGTTAAATGCACACAAAATCGTACTGCTGCCTTCGCCCCCATTAAGCATCGCTGACCTTTAAAACAATTTTCTTTGCGAAATATTGATTGATTTACATATGCTATATACATTGTGAAGAATACTTAACCAGCAATTTTTTTGTGTAAACATATTTCTCAAAGCCGTTTGAAAGGAGTAGGGAAAACAAGCGAAAAAACATAATGTTGGCAAATTTTTTTAGTCATACGAAAATAATCATATGTTGATAATGCTGTACATGAATCTATAATAAACGTATATTTTTTTTTCAAACCTATTAACCGAGCCGTTACCGAGGAGTAGGCTTCAGAAAGTCACTGTTTTATGGCACAGCTCGGGAGCTAGGGCCTTAAATATTGCGGGTGTAACTTTTAAAGGCGGAACGACTCTACCAAACCCTTCGACAAATACAGGCGTGATATTATGTTATGTTTCTGACGTAAACCAAGCCCAGCTTTTGTGAGTTTATCATCAAACACAACAAGTATATTCTCCTACATGCTGAGTAGTAGAATTCCAGCTACTCCGCATTTAAAGCAGGTTGTAATACTTAAGTAAATGGAAATAGGGTTGCTGAGTTGCTCGTAAAACATGTGATCCTTAACCCTACGCAACACAACCCTACGACGCGGCGGCCGCTATGTATTCACCGTCGCAAAGCTCGAAATACCAGTGTAACTATCCCTTAATCCCCCATAATCTTCCATTGATGTCGTACTAGACTTAAGGAATTAATGAGGTCATGTGTCCCTGATATATCATAATGGGAACAATTTACCTTGTTCCCCAAAAGTTTGGGATAAGGTTGGAAATTCTTCGAATTCGTGAATGTAGGGACTGTTTATGAGATTTAATGAGCGAATTAAAAGTTCCACGGATGTTTGAACTAATAATGTGTAATAAGACCTATCAAATCTTTGTTTGTAAATGTAACTTTCAATACAATAGGATGTTAAGGTAATATGGCCAGTTTGCTGCATTTTACTCCAGAGCATACAAATAATAATAAAGTTTCGAGTGGTTGAAACAACAGAAACACATTTAAAATGAAATAGCTCAAGCACTTAAATATTATCACACAATTATTTACGTACTAACACACATTAGCCAATTTCAAAACAACAATTATCTAAATGTAATATTGTAATAAGCTAAATATCAGTGGTGACATTTATGAATTAAAAATTGCTTCAGTTTCTTTTTGAACTTCTTTATTTGAAAATATCCGAATAATCTATAATACAAATCCTCATGATGATCATAGATTTTTTTCCAAAGCACCAATGGTCAGTTTTCATTTTCTTTGACTTTAATTAAATACGAAATTTTTGTTCAGACTCTGAATTCAAGTTATTCCAAATCCAGAAACGAAATCTACAAAAACGGAAAAGCATTCGAAACTAAAAACGTTTCACAGAAATGAAATTTAAAAAAGTTAATAAAAATTCGCAGGCCCTCAGATACGGAAGTTGCAAATCACTGGAGTTTTCCGATGGGTCCCTCCGGATGTTGGGAGGGAACATAGTCGCCGTGGCGTGAAAGAAAAAGTTTCTCGATAACCCACAATTTGCTGCGGGCACTGGTCAGCGAAACGCGTTGTACTACGCTTACGACGTACGATATAACTGAGATGTGTAGTTTGTTCTTCGTAGTTTTTTTTTTCCATCTGAAAGAAAATTCTCGATAGACTGATTTGGATGTTGTGATTTGACCATTGCTTTTTGTTGTGATCTGCATTGGCCATTTCTGACAATAAGTTCTTACTAAATATTGTGTTTCTGAAGAGTTACTTGTTGTTTTCGAGTGAGTATAAAAAAGTGTTTTGATAACTACCATGGCAGAATACGCGCTTAAATCGATAGCGAGGTCGTCTTAGAACCAATGACAGTCATATAAAAAAAAACTGCAATGGCAGTTTGCAATGTACAGTGTGCACATTGCAGATACGGGGTGAAATTTTCAAATGGGCGCTATTTGTTATAGTTTTTCATCACGTGAAAAATTCACCCTGTATACAGAAAGATTGACAGGCAGGGCGGGACAATAAAGTAACTGAATGGTCGGATACCCACGAAGGGTTTTGGTATAGTATTCGATTTGTTTGGGATTACACTAATTCTGTAGTGTTTTTAATAAATGTAGGTATTTAATAAATGTATATGTACATAATTAATACCAATAAATTTAATTTGTATTCGCACAAAATTAATATAAATGCCCGATATTTAACTGGTTTTAACTAGCTTAATGCCAAACGTAATGAGGCATACAATAATAAATAGGTAATCATGCGGACAGAGTTTAATTTTGTATGTATAAAAGTCATCCATTCATTAGCACCTATTTTATTTTTGTCCAATCCCACATTCACCTATCTCACATGAACTGTGTACTTATCCGGGATAAAAAGTAATTTATAGCGCCCAGCGATAAACTGCCTTTTATAAGGATCAACAGTTTTTTTTAAATATTATTGATAGGCAACCATTTTGACTCGATGGTAAGCGATGATGTGTTTAATGATGGAGCAGCCTAAAAACAACCTATTCACTCTTGACTTATCTATCAAGCTTATCTATCAGATTGATAACTACCAGGGAACACAAGACTCCTGCAGGGAATGCTCCTTTTGCGATGTGCACCAATTGAGAAGTGTACCAGTTGCGAAGTGTACCATATGAGAAGTGCACCAGTTGCTAAGTTCACCATTTGAGCATGGTGTACAAGTTGAGATGTGCACCAAATGCGTCAAACCCAATTTCACTAATTAGCTATATGCGCAATGAAAACATTTTTAATCGGGTAGCAGCAAAAAAAAATAAAAACTATAACGGGAAGTAAGTTTTCCTTCTGAAGAACTAAATGCCTAAAGAAACAAATAATAATACCTCTATAAAATATTAAATGGAAATATGTATTAAACACGTTTTGTTGTGTATTAAACAAAACAATTCTACGTAAATGTAAGTAACACTTACGTAGAATTGCTTGGCACAATGCACCATAATTCCTTTTAATTCCAGTCCTTTTCTTTTGCAGGGATTTTTATTCTGAATTCGTGAACTTCGTGCTAAATTAGCCCGATATAAGTTGTTGTGTAAAACTATTGGAAAGTCGAGTCGAGTCGCAGTTGTTCACTGCCCAAGTGCGTGTGCGTGGTTGTGTGTTTATTATGAAAAAATACAGAAGGCAGATTTAACCGTAAAAGGACACTTTTTGAGGTGGGGAATCATTAAGTTACTTCTTGCGCTCTAGGGTGGAGCGCGAGGGCGTGTCAGACTTTTGCTGACTAAAACTACACCCATGGTCCAAGAACCGCGGGTTTCCTTGTGAGAAATTAAGAGAGGGTATCGGCCCTGCTGGGCCCCTACAGTTTTGCTGACATCTATTTGAGGTGCACGTGGAACACAAAGCACCTTCGACTAGGTCCTGGTTGCTGGACGTCCGGACGGCGAGCTACCCATTGCCCGACCGTAAAAGGGCTGCGGATTGTTCGAAAGAGTTATCGTGGACCTCACATAGGACAGTTGAAGGAACACTATGGGCTGGAGTTTGACGCTCCCGCTCCAATCCAGAACAGGACAAATCATTTAATGATTTCCCAGTTTAGATTTTCAACTTTATCCAAATCCTTACAAACTAAAATCTGTTGTTGCTAATAGCTTATACTATATTAAAAACCAGTGCCGTAAATAGGCTTTAATACGCCCGGTGCGAGTTTCTATAACTGCGCCCCTAGAAAAAAGTACAATACAAACAAGGAGTAGATATAAAAATTTTGCGCCCCTCCAGGGACTGCGCCCTGTGCCTGGGCACCGCTTTCACTGCCCTAGTTACGGCACTTAAAAACACTAATTAACAACAAAATTCTTATCAGCAACTGATAACATAGATCAAAATCCTTATCAATATATAGTCAACAAATATTTCAACATATTCTTCAATAGATTCAAGTATTCCTGCGAGATCTTATTGGAATCTTATTCATAACACTGGTAACTTAATTAGTAAGGTCTAGAATAGCTAGACCTTACTAATTAAGTTACCTGTTAATTTTCGACAGAACAGAAACCCTATCTGAAATCATATTCTACCAATTCCTTTCAAAACATTTTTTTTAAATGAAATAAGTGAAATTCTACTTATTTACATACTTATCATAGTAAAACTCAGTCTTTTATATCTTAACCTAATGAGACATAAGTTTTCTAAGCCTAATTAATCAAAATAAACATACTAGTAAGCCAAACATTCTATCCTAAACTTATAAAACATAACTGAAACTACTTGCGTGCTAGGTGGTCTCAACCACTACTTGCGCCCTGGCAAGAGACCCTCGTCGCCGACACCCAGGTAAAAATAGAGGTTTGACAGAAAAGCAGAAAAAACATTTTTACATAGCAGACCGCTTATTGAATTGGTCTCATTATGCAAATTATTCACCAACATGCCTCACCTGATTACAACGCTGAGTTATCACATTAATCTATATATATAAAAGGAGAAACTGACTGACTGACATATCAACGCACAGCCGATACTACCGGAACTAGGAGCGTAAAATTTTGCACTAGGTTTCCTTTTATGACGTAGGCGAGCACTAAGAGAGGATTTTTCAAAATTCACCTCATAAGGGTCCAAAGTCTGTATGGAAAAACCTACTTTTGTGCGGGCAAAGCCGCTGGCCGAAAGCTAGTATTTCATAATAAAGAAAGGATTCGGATGAAATTGAAAATTGAAAATGGGTGATTGATACACAGGTAGACCGTGTCCTGGAATAGCACTCAGGATATTTTCAGTCCCGGAAGTATGTTCCCTTGGAACAACTTTCATTCGGGCGAAGCCGATGGCAGAAGTTAGTTGTAAATATTTTTAAAACTTTTCTAGAAAACAAGTCAATGGACCCTGTACCGTGTACAGGGTCCATTGACAATAAATACGGTTTCGGGTAAAAACTGTTCCGTCAACGATCTCAAATGGACTTTTATATGATTTTCCAGTGGAAAATTCAAAGCTATTGAGTAAAATAAAATTGGAGAGAGCAGGTGTTCCCAGCGGGGGTCGGCAGTGACTAATGAGCGGTCGTGGCGTGGATGGGGACGATGGGGGCCCCCCGGGACCCGCTTAAATACTTTACGCCGAACATATTAGCAAATATCGTATTACGGAAAACATTTATAATGCGTACCTACCTTTAATAAAGCCACTTAGAGAGTTCGTGGGTGATGTGTGTAGTGAATATTAAACCAAGAACATCCCCATGGGGAGAACCTTCAGGTTCCGGGATTTTATTAACAGCGTTCATCAGGATTGTAACTCCCTACTTCTATAAATATTTATCATTTAATTTGCATGCTTTTTATCATCTCTGGTACTCCATTTTTAAATGTGTTTTCTTTAATAATCATTTTATTCGAATCGAGAGTGAAACATTTTTATTACTATTATAGGCCCGCATTTGACTACCATGTTACCTGATGGAAAGCAATGATGTTGTGGACGGTAGAGCATGCTTGCCTACAAGTAACCTATTCACCCTTGATTTAAAGACCCTTAGGCTGTAGCTACCAGGAAACACGGACTTCGCAGGGAAATCAACTCCTTACCTGTACCTACACACGCATCATTTCTACATACATTTTTTCAACTTCAAGTGTATTCGTATTGTATCACAAAACAGTTTCTTTGGAAATACCAAGAATATCATTCACTGAGGTAATACCATAATTTCATTACCAAGTCTGAATAAACATTTATAGATTTCTCAGAAACTTGTCGACAGTATAGAGTTTTTTAGCTTGATAGATCCACGTACGACATGTAGACACATTTATGACAGAATATGCGATATGCGCTGTAGTCCAAGAGGTAGAGAACTATGTAGAGAACTATGTATCATGTATGTATATTGATTTTAAAGGTAGACAATATAGGTACCATGAAGTTACTCCGGCATTATATACTGGAACAATAACGTATACTCTTCCCACCTAAAGGTCGGAAACATATGTCCCGAACGTGTAACTCTACGTAGATATTTATGTCGTCAATTTGTGAACATTTGTAACTTTGTCAGATTTTTCGTGATGTGGAAAACGTCAAAGCGAATGATAGATGACTATCGTTCCGCAATTTGGTATGGAAATACGTGCGAAATACCTGCAACAATATTTATGGGGGCGTTTTAGTAGTATGCTCGATTGACAGTCGCCTAGAGAGCGGCTTGTTTATGGTGGGGCGCAACGATTTATAACCACTTGGTCTGCGCTTGTAATAAACCAGATAACTCAATTTATGGCACTAAAACGGCTGTGTGTCGTCTTGTATGATGCTGTAGTTATATCAAGTAGAGTTACGATGATCACCTCGGGTGCGGTTAATAGCGGCTGTCCTTGTGAACTCGTACAATGGCCGCCTGCGTGATGTGAGTTATTGTAGTCTATAATTATTGCTCGAACACCAGGTGGGTATACGTAATTGTCATATCGGCTGTCCAGTGTACAGCTGCCAGGTCGATCACACTGCCGTCGTGATTAATTTAGTACCACATCAAATACATCCGTTAGAGTCGAAGTGGAAATTCAAACAAATCCAGCATATTTTTTCGAAACTTTATATTTTATTCAGTCGTTCATTTGGCGAGCACATTTAATTTTAAAAATATACAATGGTGTGCGGAGATTTTAACTTATTCTTTAATAACATGGCAAATAAACGGCCTATTGAGAATGAGGACGCATTTGTCTAGCTCATTTCAGCCAGGCTCGCGTTACGCGGGAGAAAAGATCTACGAGTAGAAAAATATGAAAAGTGTTGCCAACGCTTTAATTCTACACAGTAACATTTCCTTCTCAAAGCGGCTTTGCGGTACTGAATAATGAAAATACGTTCATTTAAATATAAATATCAAAGATACAAATACAGATTTACCAAATTGGATGGATCGGTCGATTGCGATGGGATTGTGGCGGCAAGATAAATACAGATAGCTTACTTGTGCGATATTATTAATACGTGTTTACTCTCTGTTCCAATTGTAAAATTATTTCCCTCTCTCAATTTAAATTAATACCACTTTGGTAGCATAATTCCTCTAACAGTTCCGCTTACTAATTATTGATTTATGGAGATACAACTGTTTATCTTGAGGAAATGTTTGTTTATCCAATAATAACAAATTACGTTCGTTTGTATTGTTATATAGGTACTAAAACTTCCTATTTCTGCTGTAATAAATCAGATTACGTTTTACCTGTGACGTTGAGGCATCCATCAAACGAGGCAGTGCTATACAGAATTATAAGTAAATTATCCAGTTGGAACATAACAATAGAACATGACGTAGAAATATCACCGGCCAGCGGGCGAACGGGGCGGCCGTCTCCTCCGAGGTCGATAACAAATTGGAAACTGGATAAACGAGGTAATAGTAAATAAAATATATCTCAGCCAATTTCATTATTGACAGTTCATATCGTTGCAGCCACACGTGCCTTTTAAAGCTTAGAGTGGGTTTATCGGAACAGATGATATTTTTAGATATTGGCATTGGGACGGGACACGGTAGGGATGTCACTGTTCAATAACATACCTATGTTATTATACGTTGATACTTGAATTCTTGTAGGTATAGGTATTTGTGTAGTCTTGTAACAATGATATTACAGTTTCGCTAGCTTCTCACAGCGGCTTCGCCCGCGTGAAAGTAGAAAATATATTGTAGCCTGTGTCACTCAGAGATAAAGTAGTAATGAGTTGGTGTTTTTTTTTATCTACTCAGTAGTGTTTGAGTTTATTCATTACAAACCAAAATTCAAATCTTTCCCCTTTCGGAATAATAGGTCTTTACCTAAGAAAGAAAAAAAAAACACCAATTCATTAGGTGTTTTTTTTATAAACTCAGTAGTGTTTGAGTTTATTCATTACAAACCAAAATTCAAATCTTTCCCCTTTCGTAATAATAGGTCTTTACCTAAGAAATTGTCGTTTTTTAAAACGGGTCGCTTTGAACTTATAATTCCAAGTCAATCCAAAGATAAAACACTTCAAAGCAACCCGTTTTAAAAAACGGCAATTTCTTAAGTAAGACACTATAGAAGTATAGGTACACTAGCTGACCCGGCGAACTTCGTACCGCCTATCCTACTCTACCTAACTCTACCCTACTCTACCCTACTCTACCCTACTCTACCCTACTCTACCCTACTCTACCCTACTCTACCCTACTCTACCCTACTCTACCCTACTCTACCCTACTCTATCCTACTCTACCCTACTCTACCCTACTCTACCCTACTCTACCCTACTCTACCCTACTCTACCCTAATAGCGACTATAATTTGAGATTTAAACTATCCTATCTCTCAAGTTGGATCGAACTGCACATGGTGTGCGAATTTTATTATAATCGGTTAAGTGGTTTAGGAGTCCATTGAGGACAAACATTGTGACACGAGATTTATATATATTAAGATAAATATACATTCAGTCAGAAAAGTAACGGGAATGGATGATTTGTTTATGGTTCCAAATACAAATTTTAGATTTTTTTGTTGTTGGTAGATTGGCACAACTGTTTTCCATTTTGGTGCGGAGTTTGAGTTGCATCTGTTATTTATATTAAATACAGAGCTGTTTTTAGTTATATCATATCTAGTGTGTATTGCGAATTTCATAATGGACAAAAACACCGAACAAAGAGTTTGTCTTAAATTTTGCATCGCCAATGGAATTTCGTGTTCGGAGTCACTGAAAATGTTACAAAAGGCTTACGGTGAATCGATTTTATCAAAAACACGTGCTTATGAGTGGTACAAAGCGTTCAAAAGCGGTGGAGATGTGATGGAAGATTTGCCTCGATCTGGTAGGCCATCAACGTCTTCAACTAAAGTTAACATCGCAAAAGTGAATTAAATAGTGACTGAAAATCCTCATTCAACTTTGAGAGAGATAGCCGCCGAACTTTCTGTATCTCACGAGTCGATCCGTACCATTTTAACTAATCATTTGGGTATGAAACATGTTACCGCTCGGCTAGTCCCAAAAGACCTGAATTTTCTCCAAAAACTCAATCGCATGGGAGTCGATGAGGATCTCGACATGCTAGAACGAGTCAATTCCGACCCAACATTCATGAAAGGCATTGTTACTGGTGACGAGACGTGGGTTTACGAGTTTGACATGCAAACTAGTCAACAAGCTTCGGACTGGTGCCTTCCAACTGAACCGAAACCGAAAAAACCACGCCAAAGTCGATCAAAAGTCAAATGTCTATTGTTCTCTCGACTGTTTTCTTTGATTATCGCGGTGTTATGCACTCGGAATTCTTGCCGGAAGGTCAAACGGTAAATAAAGAATATTATTTGAGCGTTATGCGGCATTTATGAGAGCAAATTCGACGAAAAAGGCCAGATTTGTGGAAAGAAAATTCTTGGATTTTGCACCACGATAATGCGCCTTCGCACAAGGCTATCATTATGAACGAATTTTTGACCAAACACTCAACAAATACCATCGAGCAACCACCATGTTCATCCGATATGGCTCTAGCCGACTTCTTTCTTCTTCCTAAACTCAAATTACTACTTCGTGGCACCCGTTTTCAATCGGTAGAAGACATAAAGGAGAATTTGCGGCGAGAATTGAACTCAATTCCGGAAACAGCATTTAAAAAATGTTTTGATGATTGGATTATTCGTTGGCGTAAGTGTATCGTTTCTGAAGGAGCATACTTTGAAGGTGATAAAATAAATTTGGATGAATAACAAACATTTTGTGTATTACTGATCTTTTCCCGGTACTTTCTTGACAGAGTAGTATGTTTAAGATATTAACAAAAAACTTAGTTTCGCTCTATGTAGTATTTAGCGATGTAAAATCAGATAAAATAATAAAGACATGCAAAAAACACAATTGATCATTCCATTATCTATAGACATTAAACTACGCGTACCGTAACGTTACACTGTGCGCCCTTAGAACTGAGGCAGGATTGTTGGATGTAAGTGGCCTGTTACGACGCAACGTTTACCACAATTAGTGTTTGTGTCTGTGTCCGCCAGTGTACTAAATAAAAGCGATTACACTAACATTAAGACGGCAGCGGTTGCCTACTGACTGCAGACTTGTAAAACCATTCAAGGAGCAGCTCGGTTTGGCTGACTCCCTAGAGACTGGATGGGAAAATATGGTATGGATTGTGAGACCTGAATATTGTTGACTAGCACTTTGTAAGCGACTTTGTTCGCGAGAATGTTTCCATTAAAACTTTAACACCTCTTAAACCGTATTTTGAGGGTTGTTTTGAAAAAGTAATAATGTTAATCTTTATTACTCATTTTGATTACAATTTGTGCCGAGTTTCAAGTTTATTAACCCAAGGAATAAGATTTTCTCATACAACTTATAACACCTCCTAAATGGTTTTGTAGTAGTTTTGAAAAAAAAAAACGTTTAAAAAAAAATACCGACTTCTAAATAAATCATTAAAACGATCAAAATAACTAATTTCAGAAGTTGGTGTTTCTGGTATTGTTTGTTTGTTATTTAACACCGACTCCCGAGATTAAAGTTATTTTGATTGTTTTAGTGTTTTTTTTTTGTAGTGATGTCGGATTTTTTTAAAGTTTTTTATTTCACACTTTTTAGTTATGTATAGCCAGAGTACCCATTTCTCATGACAATTCCAATTAACCCAATCACTGCTAGGATACATTGTTTTATTATGAAGTTCCCGTGTCTAACTTCCACCTTCCGGCTCCATCATCAGATCAGTTCGATAGTATCTTATAGCCAAAGTGAATCTCATGACAATTCTAAGAACACGGCTAGGATACATTGATTAATTATGGAGTTCCGGTTCCATCATCATCCTCAGATCACTTCGATGATAACATTTTCAACATAACTATTCAGAACCATTTATTTATTTGTACTGTCATAGTTGCTTAACTATCATCATTTGATTGTGATATCTATAATAGGATGAAGTTTATTTGGCCATTTCTGGTCTTCTTCACCAGGCCCACTTTAACAAATGTTACTTTTTGACTGTAAATTCTTGAGTTCTCGATGAAAATACCAAAATCGCTGTATAGTTGCCTATAATATTTGAGGAGTTCCCTCGATTCCTCATAGATCCCATCGTTAGAACTAGATTTTGAAAAAAATGGGACCAATCTGGAAGCATATCCTTTTAGGGGAAAAAATATTTGCAAATCGGTCCATAAACGACGGAGTTCTGAGATAACAAACATAAAAAAAATTAAAAAAAGGATTTTTTATCATCAGATAAAAAATCCTTTTTTTAAATTCGGCTAAAGAATAATGTTTAAAGAATCATGTTAACCTTTTTTATTTACTTGGGTTACTATGCTAAATTTCACTCTTTTATACTACTCTCAGTATATGGGCCAAATCAATAAATTTTTGCCTACAAACAAATTTCCCCCTTTTCACCCCCTTAAGCTGTTGATCCTCGCATTAACGCCGGCGTTCACGCCCCATTGTCTTACTATTGTGTCTCTAATTACGCACTCAAAAGGTTAAAAGTCAAATTTTCAAAAACCATTTCTTAGTGCTCGCCTACAACATAAAAGGAAGCCTTGTGCAAAATTTTATGTTCCTAGAACGAGTAGTTTCGGCTGTGCATTAATATGTCAGTCAATCAGTTTCTCCTTTTTAACCGACTTCAAAAAGAAGGAGGTTCTATGTTCGGCTGAATGTTTTTTTTTTATTATTATGTATTTTCAAGGATTTCTCGGTCAATTGTGGACCGACTTTGAATTTTTTTTTTATTGAAAGATTATGCTTCCAAGTTGGTCCAATAGAAATATTTTTTATATCTTCGAAGATATGGAACATAACTCCTCAAAGGTAATCCTTTTTTTTAATTTTACTTGTTACGACATTTCTGCTGTAATAGCAGAAATGTCGTAACAAGTAAAATTGTTTTGTTTGTACGTGTAATGACTGAAAGAAGAGGGGGAGAGGATATATCGAACTGATCTGGTGATGAAGCTGGAAGGTAGGTATTGGAACTCTGTAATAAATTAATGTAACCTAACCGTGTTTCGGACTAAGAGGGCTCTTCAGCGCATGCATGGAGAGGGGCCAGTTCCCACTTCGCTGGAAGACGGGGAAACTGGTCCTTATCGCGAAGCCAGGGCGCCCTGCGGACTCTCCGTCCGCGTACCGGCCCATTGTGCTGCTCGACGAGGTGGGCTCTTTGAAAGAGTAATTGCAGACCGCCTCGTCGCGCACCTAACACGGGTGGGGCCAGATCTGGCGGACGGCCAGTTCGGCTTTCGCAGGAGGCGCTCTACGGTGGACGCCATCATGCGCGTGCGAGCTCTCACGACGGGGGATGCGGTGTCCCAGGGCAGGTGTGTCGTGGCGGTGTCATTGGACATCGCCAACGCCTTCAATTCCCTGCCCTGGAGTAGCATTAGGAGGGCACTCCGGTATCACCGGGTGCCCGACTACCTCTGTCGTGTGATCGAGGCCTACCTGTCGGACAGGTACATCATCTACCCTGGTCACCAGGGAGAGTGGAAACGGCGAGAGATGTCGTGCGGTGTTCCGCAGGGATCGGTACTAGGACCGCCCTTGTGGAACATCGGCTACGACTACGTGCTGCGCGGCGACCTCCCTGACGGGGTCAGCGTGGTCTGTTACGCAGACGACACGCTGGTCCTGGCGCAGGGAGAGTCGTACCAGGCGGCGGTCGAATTAGCGACACGCGGGGTTGCGATAGTCGTTGATAGGATCCAGCAGTTGGGACTCGAGGTGGCATTGCACAAGTCCGAGGCCATGTGTTTTCACGGCCCTCGGAGCGCGCCGCCTCGGCGCTCCCAATTAACGGTAGGAGGAGTTCACATCGGCGTCGGGTCGACGATGAAGTACCTGGGACTCGTCCTCGACAGCCGGTGGAATTTCGAGGAGCACTTCCGACGTCTGGCTCCCAAACTGAATCGGACTGGGGCTGCCCTCAAGCGGCTCCTGCCCAACCTTGGGGGTCCAGACGCCTCCTGCCGGAGGCTCTACGCTGGCATCGTACAGTCCATGGCCCTTTATGGGGCGCCGGTGTGGGCGCCGTCACTGCGAAAGCGACCGGCGGCCCAGCTGAACGCGTGCCAGAGGGTCATGGCCATACGGATGGTGCGGGGATACCGCACGGTTTCCCGCGAAGCGGCGAGCCTCCTTGCTGGCCAGCCACCATGGGACCTGGTGGCAACAGGCCTTGCACGCATGCACGATCTGCGCGTGGAGATGCAACGTCGGGGCGAAACTCCGCTGCCACGACAAGTCGCGGCATGGCGGACAGAGCTCCGGCGGGGTCTCATGGTGGAATGGCGACAGCGACTATCGCAACCCAGTGCTGGGCACGCCATAATTATGGCGGTAAGTCCCCTCTTTGAGGAGTGGCTGGAAAGGCAACACGGCGTCCTTACCTTCCGCATGACGCAGGTCCTCACCAGACATGGTAAGTTCGGGAGGTTCCTGCACCGGATTCGTGCGGAAGAAACGCCCGGGTGTCACCATTGTGTGGACCACCCGGAGGACACGGTGGAGCACACGGTGGAGGTGTGTCCCGCTTGGGCAGAGCAACGCCGTGTCCTCGTGGGGGCTATCGGTGGCGGCGATCTCTCGCGCCGGGCCTTGGTACAGGCCATGGTCCGGAGCGAGGAGGAGTGGCAGGCGGTCGCCTCCTTCTGCGAAGCAGTAATGCTAGCAAAGGAGGCGGCTGATCGCGTGAGGCAACGGTCCTCACGCCCCAATCGCCGCCGGGATTCCGATCCCGATTTCCGGCCATCGTAGGCGCGGGCTTGCGGACGGCGAGCTATGGGTGGCTCGCCTTCCGACCGTCCGGTAACCGTCCGGACCGAGCAGGGGCCTAGCAGGGTCGAAGCCTACTGGGGCCAAGGGTCTGATTCTGAAAGGAAGACTCGGCCCTGGTACGAAAGGCAATGAAGGAACAGGAGTGGGTTTTTAGTCAGTAAAAGTCTGACACTATCTCCCGCCCCGCCCAAGGGCGGGGGATGTCATAAGATGATTTTCCCACCGAAAAAAAAAACGTGTTTCGGATTATTGGAATTATCATGAGATTCACTCTGGCTATAAGGTATTTAAGTTTGGTTGAGGGGTACTTTTTAGTGGTACCATAACTAAAAAATGTAAAATAAAAAACTTTTTACAAAAAAAAATAATTCAACCGACTTAAAACCACTTTAATTTCGGAAGTCGGTGTTAATTAACGAAGAGACAAAACTATTATAGAAACAATGACTCCCGAAATTAAAGTTATTTTGCACTATTTAGCGTTTTTTTTTTACATTTAGGTCGTTTGTATTTATTTTTTTTGTAAAAAGTTTTGTAAATATATATAGATAAAAGATGTGAATGACGTAGTAATTATTACAGTATGAGTCAGCTTATAGGTATAGGGCATCTGTTTGGGGATAATCGTTAAAAATTTAACTAATTCTTTCTTTATTTTTTCTTCTTTCTTTTTTTTCCCTTGTTTTATTCAGAAATAAGCATCACTTTTATACCTATTTTTCTGTATCGTTTTTCATGTATTTTATTTTATGTGTGTTCATGAATAGTCACATATTTAATTAAATAATTTTCTGTCACGGAAATGCGAAAAAAGGTGCTTTATAGTTTTTAATTCGATTGACATACTAATGTCAAAATGATTAGGAAATAAGTACAGCGGCTAGATGAAATTGATTAGCGTCAACTGTTTAATTGGGGCACGAAGTCAAATCAATATCTATAGACTTCAAGTTTTGAAGATAATCTGACGGGTTAACGTCTAACAATCTGAGCTAATAATTAAATCCGTAATATATTCCCACAATTGTTTGCTGTCCTTATCTCGTAGATAGTGCCTTTATCGACAGGATTTTGTATAGTTGAGTAGTAATGGGTCCAATTATTTGCTCAATTAGGTAAGGTGGTAAGATTTAGTGTGACATTAAGATGCTTGATGACCTTTGGAATATAACAATTTGAACATACGCGTATTATCTACACCAGTGAGATTAGTATCTACATAGAATTGGCCTGTTTACAGGTTCAGTTAGAATGTATATTAGGTAGAATCCTGTATTTACCTGGCCAAATAACAGGATTATTTACGTCAAAAAATATTACGTTTTTTTTTTCCCCAAAAATCTCGTCTATTCAAACTTCTAAAACTAGAATTCATGACCACACTGTTGAAAGTTGCAAATTGACTGATATTACTTTAGAACTTTAGCACATTTACATCTAGAAAAATAGAACAAAGTCATTGAAAGTTTTTTTTTTTCGCTGAAGAACTTGAAACGACAATCTCGTAGCGCTACGGGCTACGGCGTAGACCTCGTAGAGGGTGGCAAAATAAACTATTTCTATTACTGAGTACACAAGATTATATTTGTTCAGGGTTAGATATTGACGAAAACTTACGTCAACTGTATTTGTCTTTGGTAGACTGTATTTTTGCAACTAGACGAAAAGAAAAAATGGCGAGGTTATAATCTAGATTTTGTTTTGGTCTAAGTTCCATTCAACCAAGAAAAAACCAAAATTATTATATTCTTTTTTACTGAGTAAAAGTATTTCGTTCTACGAGCAATGTGCCCTGCCCACTGCATACACTACATCGGAAGGTCGATGGGGCCAAAAGGCTCTAGAGTGGCGACGCGGACCGGAAAACGCAGCGTTGGAAGGCCTCCCACAAGGTAGATCGACGCCCTGGTGAGAGTCGCGGGAATGCGGTGGATTCCAGATGCACAGGATCGATCGTTGTGGAGACGCATGGGGGAGGCCTTCGTCTTTCGGCTGAAATGATGATGATGATGATGATGATGAAACGTATTTCTAGAACAGATCAATCACTCAGTCTAGCCATTTGCCAACTATGTTGGGGTTCCAGTCTTACTGGATGCAACTGAATACCCGTATTCTAGATGGAGTGACTGCCTATTTCAACTTTATAAACCAGTACTTTGGTATCAAGATACCCCTTAGCAATATTAGTGTCAGACAGACTGCTTCTGACTATCTGTAAGATCTGTCACAGATCTACAAATGACAATCAGGCCCAACGGTTTATCGTATTTTCCAAGGCATGGAGCAATCCCGGAATGTTAAGATGGTCACCCATCCACAGACTGACCTCAGGAAGCGTTGTTTGTCCTTGAAGATCGATTAGTTGGGCTGTTATTGTTTTAGCCACAAGCTTTTCATTCTAGAACATTCTATTCCTCATTTCTAGAACAAATAAGCAAAATATTACAAAGTGTTAACATAAATATAAAACTATTCTCTTGTGACCTACAAGCAATAGGTAGCTCGCCGTCCAGCCGTCCTGTAACCGTCCAGACGAAGCCCAAGTCAGCGCGTAGTGTTCCACGCCCACCTCAAAGAGATGTCAGCAAATCGTAGGAGCCCAGCACGGCCCATAGGGTCACGGGGATTTTCTCAAAAGGAAATTCGTGGTCCTAGAACGCAAAGAGCAACTGAAAGACAAAGGTGTGGTTTTAGTCAGTAAAATCTGACGCGTCCTCTCGCTCCACCCTAGAGCGAGAGAAGTCATTGGATGGTTTCCCACCTCCAAAAGAAAACCCCAAGAAAAGGAAATTGTTTTAACCTAATATTTATTTAATAAAAGTGATTAGCAGGTATTTGCTCCTGTAAATTCTTTTGCGAAAAAATAATATCGCCGAGTTAAGGCAACGCAACCCGGCTTATGAATAATGTATCAGGAGTACCTTCAGTGTAAGCACTTAAAGGGTCCAAATGAAAAAGACGCGAACTTTGCAATGCTGTTGAACATATTTTCTTTAAAATTAATAAAAAAAACTCTGTGAGCCTGATTTGAAAATACTTCGAATGTCTTTTGTCAAGGATTCGAGCACATATGATTGTGAATTTATATTAGGTTTTTATTCGAGTGATTTTGTCAATATATGAAAATTCTTGTCATACTTCATTTTATTACCAGTTATATATATTACTTAAAAATTTACTTATTTGAGAATAAATATTTTAGTGAAAGTATCATACTAATATCCTCTTTTTTTTCAGTTGGAAAATCATTACATGATTCCCCACCTTTAAAAAACACACACACAGATCTCGGGCTTTATTGAGCCCCTTCAGTTTTACTTAAACAGTTATTTATATAAAATTAGCCATACTAATCCCATTATGTGTGTTCATTATAAAATCGTTAAAATTAAGTGGTTGGTTGAAACATCAAAAAGTTCCAAATTAAGGAGAACAACGTCACCGTTCACGTTTGACATGGTACACGAGCCGTACAGTGAATCACGAAACACGAAAGCTGGAGAGACATAAAAGGAATCGCAGGTAACGAGAGTACAGCACTGTAGCCTGTAAGACGAGTCGGTTACGCCACGTTACGCTCCATTATACCATCGTAGCCTCAGGAAGTTATTACGAGTAATGTAGTGCCGTCAGTACGCGTCGCTTTTTGTCATACGGACAAAAGAACCCAGATAGTTTCACAGTAACAAACAAGCAAAGCGCCCCCGCGAAACGAAATAATAATGAAGCATCTCTTGGTCTGTTATTCGTGACTAGAGACCTTGTCTAATTAGGGTTGCGTCATAACCAGCGGACCCTGAAATATTACATCTTTGTGGTTGAACAACATGTTGTTGGCGTAATCGTAAACGGCCCTTTTAAGTCACTCACTATAGTACTAAGTTGTTATGGTGTAGTTTTGCTTTACGTTTCATGTTCATTCTGAACGGATTGTGTGTTAACAGAATTTATTTGCGAATTCATAGTTGGTTACTAAAAAACAGCGTTTCAACTTTTTTTTTTAGTTTTCAATTTCAACTTTTTTTCTTTTTTCCTATCCACGTTACAGGAGAGCATGTAATAGAAAGAAAAAACGTTTATTCGTGCCTCACACATTCGTATAAATTAGAAATACCTAGGTATTTCTAATTTATAGTATGGAAAAATAAAATTGAAATCTGTGCATGGCTAAAAAGGCGCCTAACTCAGTAGATGCTGCGATATTTAAAACGATAAATAATATAATAACATAATAAGTTAACTCTTATTTTTTCCGATTGATCTAAAAGTTATCTGAAGAAAATAGGTCACAGTAGTGCTTGTTAAGCAATGGTCTAGGATCCCACATATATCAGTGTGCATGGTTCAACAGCGGTAACTCCTAACGCTGTGACAGCACACACCAGGTGTGTTGGCAGAGCATGAACTATTGCTTGCTCCGCAGTAAAAAGATACAGAAGAATATTGTAGAAACTCTTTTAAACCACTCCAAATAAAAAAGCCAAACTTGAAGTCAGCGACGTGAGAGTATGTGCATAATCTTCAAGACAAGTCCTAAGCGCAGTATATAAAAATAATTCTCACATTTTGTATTGCCTTTTAAAGGTCGTAGCTCCCTTGTCAAGCGTGACAAAAATATTACCTATGTATGAAATACATTTGCAGAGGAGGAGATTGGCTGCCTGTGAAATGATCGTAAATTTCGATGTATAATGAGCTCATAAATCTGGAGCGCCGCTCGATATCTCTGGTGCTTTCTACCTGGGATGTGTACCTATAAACATTTTTTTTCATTCGTGTTCCTGTTTACATGTGCTGCTGGCTAAAAGCTCCGCATATCAATTTCGCGAGGCAGTCGTGCGCCGTGTTCGATTGCGCCATACTTCTATGTTTACTTTAACTATTTTTTGACCGCTTTTGATAAAATTCGGTAGTCAGCCGTGACTGCATGCTTTGAGGGTGCTGATTGCATCTAACGTTTAAAATCATTCATGTGGGTGAACGCAAATGCAAGCTGAACAATTGGGTTAGTTGAAGTTTTCTCTGCATACAGAAACCCTCAAAGAGCAGTCATAATCACAGTTAAAAAAGTAAAATATTTAGCTATTTGATGCTTGAAATGTGACTTCAGCGTCGACACAGATATACCTTTAGATGTAATGCAGGAACGTAAATTAATTGAATAAAAATGCCTATAAAATTAATCCGGCAATCTCTGGATATCTACAAAATGAAGCGTATTTAAAGCTTCTAAACCATGCTTTTCCAAGAAAACGGAGCTTTGATTAATTTGAGGAATTACGCTTTTCTTTTTGGCGAAGTAACTTAAATTAGTATTCCAATAATACCGGACCACTGTTATACATTTTCTTACGCTACAGCATAAGCTATTCAGTTTCTTGTTGTAATATAAGCCAAATATGTACCTCAGAAGATTTTGAACAAGGTAATTCAGTGGTTAGCTAGAGGCAAGGACCAAGAGAGACTTTTTCGTCTTGTTTGTAAATTGAAATAAATGTTACGAAATATTACGACAAAGAGATTGAACAATTAAAAAGGTCCACAAGACTAGCTGAAAAAACTGGATTCTGCTTTGTATTTTTAAATGCGAAGCAGAGCTGAATATATTTTGCTGAGGAAATTATTATATTGGTAGTTCCAACTGTGAATAGTTCGTAAATGTGCGGACTTTTGTCTGGGTTCGGAGATTGGTAAAGAACTCGTAGAATATTACAGTACTACTACGAAGTTTAATGAAGTAGAAACACTGAAAATAGAAAGAAGTTTACTAATTGCGTTAGAGCGAGCATAAAAACGGGGCGTCAAGAAAAAACTAGAAGCTACATAAGCATTGCATGAAGTGTGACGGTAGTAAGTCGGGCTATTTGAGGGATTGTAGCGTCGCACTTCCTCCTACGAAAATCTTCGGCAGGGCTATCAAGAGCGAAAGTGGCTTGGGTTAAATCCAAAGTAGATGTGTTCCGGCCGAGCTTAGACTTTGAATAAATCAGGAGGGAGAGGTCGCAAGGTGAGCCCCGTCCGCCTTCGTGCCTCGGTCGGTCGTGGACAATATTGCATTTGTATGAGTTCGTTATGCGTCCGGTCATTTGCTATCCTTTTATCGAACTCACCCTTAAGTAGGGAAGGTTTTAGAATTATTCGACCTTCGTGGAGCCGTACCGCTGATATTTTTAGGCAGAGTATATGATCGCTGTAAGGATATCGTCGGCTGTAAGAATTTCCGTTGATTACTGCTATAAGGAAGGAAAGGCAAACATGACTACGGTACACCCTTTTCACCGATATTGCATCTTAACGTATAATTTTATGATTTTACACGATAAAATAGCGAAGGTTTTTTCTAAAATGTTTTAGTATTAGCATTAACATAATTTTTTGCAATATTTTTCCTAAGCGTTATTCAAGCAGAAATACGAATGCTTACAGCTTGTAGAGGTCTCTAATTATAGTACTCATCAGACTTCTTATGAGATGACCTCTCATTAGGCTCGCTTAGCTTGATGGTTTTTATGTCGCTTTCAGTACGACGGATGTAAATGAAATTATAAATGCTGGGAAATTTCTTTTTGTTGGCCAAAATACTCTATAAACCTGGACAAATTATATTTAGTGAAAACTGGTTCACCAAGATAAAAAGTATTGTAATTATAAAGTATTATAAATCTAGAGAGAATTACACAAACACACAACAACAACAACAACAACAACATAAAAATTACATGAAAACATGGGAATTACATATTTTTCTACATTGTGTGTATCTATGTATGTGCGCCAAATAAAATATTTTTCTTTCTTTCTTTCTTTCAATTACTTTCGCATTAATATGTAATACTAAAAGAATAAAGTGGACAAATATACCCCAAAAATGTCCATTAAATGCCTTCCCTATGGTAATTGCAACTCATAGCGCAGTAATCCAAGATCATTGAGCCACCAAACTTGGACAATAACGCATTGTCTTCGTGGTTAGTGGTTTCATCCCTATCTCAACCCCTTTCAAGCCGTCTATCGAAATTCCTTTCGCATTATTTCCCTTCAAAAGATATTTAATTAATTTATAAGTCAGGCGGGATAAGTGCGTCGAGCATTAATATCTCACTTGTTTTTCATGTAATTGAAAAAATCGCCATTATGTAATGAAGAAAGTTTTTTATCTAGCTTCAAATTAAAGTAGATAGCATATATATCTCCATTTATCAAAGGTGGGAAGCCATTTGGTTTCCAGTGACATTTGAGTTGTGGTAAAAATGTATATTACCGTTACATCTGTATAAGAAACAAATAACGTGAGTGCCATGCGAAAATATACATTGTTATGTAGTTATTGGTTATGGTACATTTTTTAATTGAATTTCATAATTTTTATTAGCCTCCAAGTAATATCTTGAGAGCCGTGCTCCTAGTCGATTTGGAGTAAGCGCAATTGTAGACGCACTTATCCTAAATAAATCATGAACTTTTTTGTATATCTAAAGTTGCATTTTGTTTCAGAATTGGCTATAGAACTTAAATAAATATATGAAGAAAAAAGAGCAACCTTCGAGGAGTCTTGAAACTTTACAACTAATAATTGAATCGATTAGTATCCATTAGTACAAAAAGATACTGCAGTTACCAGACAGCAGTAATACAGGGTGGAATTTTTAAGATGGGGTAGTTAGGGCAGGTGCCAAATAATAATTTGAACTTCTTTTTGAGTGTATGTGTTCTTTTTGAGATAGAGCAGCATGCCATTGAAGCTGCCTTAACTCAAAATTCCACCCTTTATTTAAAATAATAATAATAATATAAACCTTAATTATTCCTTTAATTCGGAACTTGCCATATTGTGTTAGTAACAATTTAAACTTAGAACTAGTGTTAGTAACATAAAAAACAAATTATTCTAAGCTGGGTGAGACACACCGAACCTGAGGAATGTCTATTTGACCGTGTGCAGTCGTATCCACCGCCCCAAGATCGGAGAGTCCCACCTGTCAGCCAAGGTTCTGAGAATGGTGTTGGGACTGGCGCGTACTCCCGCATAGCAAAGAGGCACACCATTTGAGCATCATACACGAAAAACTGTCGACGTTTGCGTCGGCAAACATGCCAGACGCACTACAATAACGCAGCAGCCCCAGCAACCATCAGAACGTGTTGTTATATTGGATACGCAGGTCGCTGTATGTCTTCTGCGTAAAGTTCACCTACAAGCTGCATATGGAGCCGGCGCCCTGGAACGTAGGCAAAGAAGGAACAGGAGTGGGTTTTAGTCAGTAAAAGTCTGACACAAGAAGGGCAGGAGATGTCATTAGATGATTTCTCACCTAAAAAATAAACCTTACTTAAACAGTTTTTAGCCATATATATTTTTTGATGGTGAGAAATAATTAAATAACTTCTCCCACCCTGGGTGGAACCGCTGTGGTGCTCATTACTTTATAGGGCATAAAGGCATTATTGAGTCAGTCAATCAATCAATTGCCACTTCTTTTGATTTAAAATCAGATTATAAACGACACACGGCCTCTGTCCTACATAAAATCAATCTTTTGATTAAATCTTTAGTTTATCGCATCGCCAGACGTCCCTAGTTCAAAGTCTAATGTTTAATAAAACGTAACCCTTGCCTCTTTACTCGTACAATCTCTGAAATGTAGGTTATTTTGTTAAAACAGAATTAAATCCAGTGATATACAATCTAATAGCACGACTTGGTACTTTTTCATGAAAGTATACGTGTAAGTAGCTGGGTAGCGATTGATATGTTTCAATAATAAGCAGTTATGCCGTATATAATAACCATGAAAACGCGAACTTTTATAAGGAACTAAATTATACAGAACGGCTTTCTTGCTTCATAACACAATAGCTTGGGTGAAAATATTTCTTTTCATAAAGTGTGGGCTGTTTGCGGCGTTGAACCGACATCTGCCTTTCGACAACGATGTGCTGTAAGCCTCTTTTTGTATTGCCAGTGGTTTCACTATACTTTTTCGGAACTCGATTCTATGGAAATGCTTGTTGCATAGACAAAACTCCTGTAGACAAAAATGATTTATTTTAAGTTAAAGCAAGTGAATGTCTTTGCATTATATATGCGGGAGAATATACAAGTACCTCACAATGTTATCAAGATCTTTTTCCACATTATTGTGTTGGAATATGTTGTTAGTGATTTGTGTTATAAAATATTATCAGGCGGCGAGAGGCGGTGTGTTCTACCGTTTGATACGCCTCGGTGACATTACACGATCGTAAAGTAAAAACGACTGTGTCTATATTACAGCGTGCGATGAGATTTCGAATGGCGGCCATGAAATAGAGCCACGATGAACAGACAGTCACCTGCGACTCGAGCTAATATTGTATAAAATTGTGTGTACAGACACAAGATCTCATTAAAACTTTACAATTTATTCCGGCACCATCTCACACAGAGTTGTCAAGGAATTCGCCATTTTTCTTTCTTTCCGCGCACTGAAATTTTCAATTTACATACTTATGAAAGGTTTCATAACAAAAATCCGCGTACAAAACCGGTCGCCTCGAAAAATCCCTTTTGTTGCTGTCGCGGAACGGCACGATTTTCTTTTGGGTAAAAAATGAAGTTTATAGTAAGTCTATGGACAGTAAAAAATATATATGAGACATGTAAAGTTACATCTACCTGTTTTAAAAAAGTAGCGCACTACTGGCCTACGATGGTAGCCACTAATATACACGTGGAAAGAATATCATTGCGTGGAATACTCTATACAAAAAAATGGGAAAATATTTTCCAAATAAATGCACAAATACTAAGCTTGACACGTATTGTCCACTGTCCGGTTGACTATTGTCGCATTGAAGTACCGAGGCCAATATTTCCCCAAAATTTGTATTTTTGTTGACAATAATCCTCTGCTATGCACGATGGATTCATATGCATCACACGAATGCATATAGTCCTGAAAAAGTAAGACTATATGTAAAATGATATTATATCCCGTATTACACGTATTATAAGTTATCATTCAACGTAATCAGGCCTTCTCATAACTTCTTTTTGGGTAACTTTTGGATATTTGATTCTTTTGGGGTCGAGGGTCTAGTAGGGTTGGTTGAATCACAACGGATTAGCTAGACTGTATGGTATTATGTTCCTCAGAGGTCCCGAGGTCAATACTCTTTTTATTATGCATAATCATTTTCAGCACTGATGGATATTTCAAAATCACATTATAGCTATATTCAGCGTTTTTTACTTAATTTTAAGGTCGTAAGCAGTTTGATGGATCGTAAAACTGCATTACAATCTCAAATTCGAAGTGGATTTTGTGACAGTCTCGTAGTTTAAGATCATCGTTACACTCATTTATGCCTGTCTGGCATCGATTAGTGGTCATGACTCATGGTCCCTTTCCTTTCATTATACCCAAAGGTACCTTTCTATAAAGGCTCTCGTCCACGTCGATTCAAATTCGAAGACAGAAATAAAGTGTTATTTATCTTTTATTTTGGTTTAATATTTACCAAAAACACCGAAGGATTTTTGTAATAATTAAGCTGCGACATAGCTAAGTCCCCATGGCTTCGATCCGGGCAAATTCAGAAAGTTGGTATGTTCACTCATTATTCTCGGCTCAGACCTCCCGTAGGATTCAGGAATACGGTAACTTTTCCCTAACTCGTTGTCTCGTTATGTTAATCTCTAGCGGAAGGGCGTTTATTATAATTGCGCATTGACCGCTACGTCCCACTGACCTCTACAACGTTCTACAGCACTTCAAAGTAATGTCATAATCTATAAAAGGAGAAACTGACTGACTAACATTTCAACGTACAGCTGAAGCTACTGGGACTAGGAGCGTGAAATTTAGCGCAAGGCTTTCTTTTATGACGCAGGCGAACACTAAGAGAGTATTTTCTAAAATTTACCCAATAAAGGGATGACACGGGAGTCCAAAGTTGTATATGGAGGAACCTAATTTCAAGCAGGTGAAACCATTGGCAAAAGCACTAGCTTTTTTTTCATGTCTACATGAATAATCTGATTCTCGCACACGAGATTTGACGAGCATTAGGAGCTTGTTTGTCCCCACAAAATGATGAAAAACTGTAATTGAATTTACAAACTTTTTTCAAGATTGAAAAACTTAGTGAATACTCAGTTCATGCATACAAGATTGTGATTCAATATTTTTCTTTTACAAATTCAGTTTGAGACAGCACAGAGTCAGCAAAGTTGTTCACAATTGATTAAGTCTTGTTCAGCAATTTTTTAATATTTTTACAGTGTCACGTAAACACATCAATCAAGTTAGTAAAGTTTTAGTATTAGGCTATCTTTTATAAAAAGTGATTATTGTGTACAACGAAAGTAGATACATCTTTTTTTTTGTGGGAAATCATCAAATAACTTTTCTCGCTCTGGGTGGAACGAGAGGGAGTATTAGATTTTTTCTGACTAAAACTGACCTATGTTTCTTCCGTTGCCCTTTGCATGGTCACGGTAACTTTTTCGAACAATACCGAAGGCCTGGAATTAGATTGGAGCCATGGATTTATTTCCGAAAGGGAAACCCGTGGTCCTAGAACGCAAAGAGCAAATAAGGAACATTGGTGTGGTTTTAGTCTGTAAAAATCTGACACACCCGCGCGCCTCAAGGAGATGTCAGCAAACCGTAGGTGCCAAGCAGGGTCGAAGCCTACTGGGGCCAAGGGTCTGCTTCTGAAAGGAAGACTCGGCCCTGGTACGAAAGGCAACGAAGGAACAGGAGTGGGTTTTAAGTCAGTAAAAGTCTGACACTATCTCCCGCTCTGCCCAAGGCGGGGGATGTCATTAGACGATTTTCGCACTGGAAAAAAAAACACATCCTCATGCTCGGGCCTAGAGCGCGAGAGGTCATTAGATGATTTCTCACCTTAAAAAGGTCTTGAAGTAGATATATCTGCTTTATTTTAAAACACAAGCCTAAAGTAGCAAGTACTTTATTCTTTCTTTTTTTTTCGTCCCTGTTTTAATGAAGATTGTGTAACATATTATAATATGTATGTCTATATTTATAGTTATGTATTGTGTTTTAAATATATATAGAGACTGATCAATTTGTTAGCAGTACACCGCAGACTACCCCCTGTATTATTTTAAGTTCTTACGATCCATCCTAAGGTTGTCTGGAAGATATCGCTGTTAACGATAAGACCGCCATTGTACCCATAGATTTAAGTTTATGTATAAGTTGTGTTATTTTTATGGTGTACAATAAATTCGAAGACATGTGACATTCACCAACCCGCACTGGGCCCGCGTGGTGGATTACGGCCCATTCCCTCTCCTAGAGAGAGGAGGCCTGAGTCCCAACAGTGGGAACATTAAAAGGTTGATTATGCTTATGCTTATGCTACAATAAAGTTTATTCTATTCTATTCTAAAGCAAAATATATCACATCATATCCCATCGTTAGCGCCATCGAAAAACCTGTCACTCTAAAATCTAAATCCACGCAAAATAGGCTGACGTATTGTTAGCGATGTATCTATGTGCCTATTTCATACGTAGAATCATATTTTCTTTTTCACAATAAAATTTGCAGCAGTTTAGCAGTTCAACTGAACAAATACTAATAATCTCTAAGAAAGTGCTTCTTTTTAACATAAATCAAAAATTCTTAGTTTTAACATAAATCAGTAACGTACATTTAGCATTAGCATTATCAGCCTTTAAATGTTGCCACTGCTGAGACTCAAGCCTTTTCTCTAGGAGAGGGAATGGGCCGTAATCCACCACGCAGGCCCAGTGCGGGTTGGTGGATGTCACATGTCTTCGAATTTTTGGTTCTAGGACATGCCGGTTTCCTCACGATGTTTTCCTTCACCGTTTTGAGAGCTGTGGTGATGAAATAAATTACACAAAGTTATGCGCCTGACTGGGTTTGAAAACGCGATCTACAACTCGTAAGTCGGGGCCGTTACCACTCGGCCACCACTGCTCTTAGTCGGGGCCGTTACCACTCGCCCACCACTGCTCTTAACATACACACACACTAATATTATTGCGAAAATTTGTGAGTGCGCGTGTGTGCATGTTTATTACTTCTTCACTACACGGTTAGTCAATGTCCTGGAATAGTACACAGGGTACTTCTTATCCCGGTAGAAGGTATGTTCCCTTGGGATAATTTTCTACTATCACGAGGGCCAAGCTGCTGAACCTAGTAATACCTACATAAGTTAAAATGCTTATTAGTCTTTTAGGCTACATTAATCTTTCCTCTCTCAGGAGCCCTGACCGCCGGGTAGCTTTTTATATTTTTAAATGTTCTTTTTTAATGTTTTTTTAAAGAAATATTTACAAATGTAATGAATATGTAGGTATATAAAATAAATAAATGGAATAATAATAATCTTTAATTACTTAAGACGTTTTTACAATTTTATTGAAGTCTCTGACTCCTGTGCTAGGTGATTTGACCTGTGTTACAGAAGCCAGTGCCCCAGAAAAATAGTAAAAGCACTCTTGGGTGGAGCGAGAGATAGTGTCAGACTTTTACTGACTTAAAACCCACTCCTGTTCCTTCTTTGCCTTCGTCCCAGGGCCCCGGGTTTCACTTTCACACTACCCGTGGCCCCAGGCTTCGACCCTGCTGGGCCCCTACGATTTGCTGACATCTCCCTGAGGCGCGCGTGGAACAGTACGCGCCGTCGACGACTTGGGCTCGGTCTGGATGGTTACCGGACGGTCGGACGGCGAGCCACCCATTGCTCGCCGTCCGCAAGCCTGCGCTTACGGTGGCCGGAAATCAAGATCGGAATCCCGGCGGTGGTTGAGGCGTGAGGACCGTTGCCTCACGCGATCGGCCGCCTCCTTTGCTAGCATTACTGCTTCGCAGAAGGAGGCGACTGCCTGCCACTCCTCCTCGCTCCGGACGATGGCCTGTACCAAGGCCTGGCGCGTGAGATCGCCGCCGCCGATTGCCCCCACGAGGACACGGCGTTGCTCTGCCCAAGCGGGGCACACCTCCACCGTGTGCTCCACCGTGTCCTCCGGGTGGTCCACACAGTGGCGACACCCGGGCGTCGCTTCCACACGAATCTGGTGCAGGACTTTTCCGAACTTACCGTGTTCGGTGAGAACCTGCGTCATGCGGAAGGTGAGGACGCCGTGAGGTCTTTCCAACCACGCCTCAAAGAGAGACGCAGACGAAAGACTTACCGCCATAATTGTGGCGTGCCCAAGAGCAGAGGACATACAGTTTTCTTACCGTGAGTACCTGGGAATTGGAGTACAACTAGGCTGTGGGATAGTCTCTTCTACGGAAGTGCATAACTTTGAGGACAGCTCGCTGAGCTCGTTCTACTCCAAGCATCACGGTTTTGAAAGTTCCACCCCACACTGGTATGCAGTAAGTGATAATAGACTCGCACAAGGAACGATACACTAGTGAAGCCGACTCTATGTCAGCCGAGTATCTCAACTCTTTAAATAAATACATAATGTATCCTTAGGAACACGCCAATCTAGCTTTTTATAGTATATCCCCCAAATATTTATTTAACTTAATAATTGATTGTAATCAATAATTAAGTTTCTTCTTAATAATAATAACACAAAAAAAAACTGCAGAAATTACTTACTGACATTCAGCTTAATCACTCCCCTATCTTGCAAGGTATGCGATGTATGTTTATCCAGTTCGTGAACAACAGATCTGATAAAGTCTTTATTGATTTAAGTATTCGCGTGGGTGAGCCCGTTTGTGGCTCGACTAAATATTAATACAAAGGAAAACTCATGAAAGGAGAGAGGACAGCCGCGGTATACACGGTCAGTTAAGCTTTCGGAAGCCATTGATTTTTATTATTACAAGCCAAGTCAAAAAGGAAGTTTTCCTAAAAGCCATTTCTGCTCCGTTATTTACGGATGAGCACAAAGAAGATGAAACGGAAATATCTCATCATAAATCGGATAAATGTGCGAATAATTAAAACATTAAACAACTAAACGTTTCCTGAGAAATGTCTTCATAGGCATTTGTGTTTCATTCAATGAACTTTCTACAAAGACAAACAGAAAAAGTGGATATTATTTTCTTTCTCTCAGACAGTTATTGCGGTCGCTCCTTTTGGAGCACAGTCTTTTTTAAAAAGATAGAATATTTTAACAAAGTTTGATGCATATCTTGAAATAGTAGAGAATACTGTTTAGAACAAATCTATACCACAGAATAAGAAATAGTACAAGTATCTATACTAATATCATAAAACTGCAGAATTTGTTGGTTTGAACGCGCTAATATCAAGAACTACTAGTTCGAATTGACAATTTTAGTGTTGGATAGCCAATTTATCGAGAAAGGTTATATAACATAACGCTACGACCTATGAAATTGGAGCAGTAACCATAGATGTGGGGTACAAGTAGTAGTACATATTTGCTCAGAAGCCAATGCTGTTTTTAATCAAATTTTAGTCGTTATCTTGTCTAGAAATACGGGGTCGTTTGCTAAACACATTATTATGTTTATTTATTCACGGGTGCAGAGGTGCGGAAAGGTCTCGACTATGTTTGACTGTGGCGATTTATTTAACGAGTGGCTTTATTTGTTTGCGACGCTGTCGGTCGACGTCGGCGTGCCCTTCTAATGCTACCCATTAACATCATGCCCACTGTAAATTACAGAACTTTCAACTTTATCACCTACCTGTTAAGGACTACGCTGAGTGTCTCTAGCCTGTCTTTGTCTACGTCGTCTTTGCTTAATTAATGACTTAATAGTGGCTTCGTCATGTGTGCGCGCCAAGTGATGTATAGTGTTAACTCAAGTTTCTGCCACATCAGCTCAGTCTAAAATACAATGATGGGTAATTAGTTACCGCCACTAATTTGCTGAATTAACTAAAGACGAATCAAATTTCATATTCTGTAGTACTTTTGTGTTTACCGAAATATAACAGTTAGGTACGTAAGAGGAATACAAAGACAAAGCCTTCCGCTCCGTCTGTTGTTAATGTTGAACTTTAGGAATTTTAATAGCTACAACAGTATGAAAACAACTAAGAAAGTAATTAGGGAGAAAGTTAACGAAATATTATCACAATCATAATAAGTACGTGTTCTCTGTAATTATGTTTATTCAAAACATGGGTTAGGTGTGTACGTGGCAAAGTAATAATATGATGTCAACTCACGAGGGCCGGACATTAGCCTTTCATGTTTCGTTTTCGTCATAAAGGATAAATCGTGTGAGAGTGGGACCGCTTACAGCGGACGGTATATAATAACCAACATATTTGTCTCTTTGCCGTTCAAAATATCAACAAAAATAATTTGTCTGTCAGTTCCTTTTATTTTTGGCATGTGTCATCTTTAGATCAAAGAAATAGGGTCGTGTCAACAATATGATACTAAAAATAGGGATTTTTGACAGACTGACAAAAAATAGAGCTTTATCAAAACTACATAACTACATTAGGTTTTTAGTGAATGGTGACATATTTTTACAATAGATACAATTGTTCCAATAGGAATCAAATATTAATTCACACAGTTGGGTATCTCTTCATTAGCAATCTTCTAAGTTCCTAATGAACATGTACCCAGCCATGTTCTGTGAACAGCATGCATGTTTTATGTAGACATGTAATAAAAAACCAGCCTTAAGATATTCTTGGAAATCGTTTAACGAAGCATAAATTGAAGCGGCCGAGAGCGTCTCCGCCAAAACTCTTCAAATCTAATAACTTACAGGCGGCTTGCCGGCAGTGAAACCGCGACGGATTATACGGCATAAGTACTACTTGTCGGTTGCATTATAAAACGGATTGAACACAACCCCAGTACCAATAAACGGAAGTTTCTATAAACTTTACTGATTCGAATTTGAGATAGTAAAGGGAACAGTATCAAGAAATGACTAAAACTATTTGAAACTAAGTTCCTCGATTTGTATCCTCATTTTGGAATTTGAGCTCAGTGTTTAATATAGGTTCCAGTTCAGGTATTTTAACTGTAAAAGTATTACCATAGTATCGTTGCGTACTGTACAACCCTAGTAGTTTTCCAAGCTAATAAAAATGCACGGTAGATTCTGATGAGGGTTTTCGAAGCACAAAGTGAATAAATATTCCATTTTGATCTGAAGGGTTCAGTTCTTTATGGAGCGAATTTTAATACTTGAAAGCCAAGAGAAGAGAATTTCGGATTCGGGTAGGTATAACTTTTAACAGAGCTACTATTTTTATACCATTTTCTCTAAAAATAGGTGTAGGTGTAAGTATTCGAGTCACGTCGTTTTTTGGTTTGTCTCGACGGTTCCTTGTAACTTATTTATTCCTTATATGAAGTTCGAGAATCCGAGAAATTCCACGCTCACCTGCGCTTGAGTGATGACACGGGAACCTCTGAGGATAATTGAATTATCCTCGCCAGCGATATTCCGGACGCCGACGAGGGATCTAAACATGAATATATCTTCAATACCGCAGACCATGACAGACATTTCAGCAGTAAGAGCGGATCTCATAAAATACGTATCCTTACGCTCACATATCTGAGAGAAAATAAAAATACAAGATACGTTTATTCTATTATCATTTACAGAGGAGTATCAGTTTTAGATATTTTTGCGTAAAGATAGTGTGTATTGTGTTCGGAAAAGATTCGCGATTTACATGAAGCATTAGCATAATCAGGAGACCACAATAAGTCTTCGGAAATGGTCTTATTAGAGAATGGCCATTACGTCACAGCACTTACGACAGTAGTTTTCCTACTTCTTGGCTGGTTGATTTCGCTTTCCACGAACCATTTATCTTTGGCTGTGCGGTCCATTATGTTAACGACCGTGCAAATAGTTCCGGAAGGAATAACCTAACATAAGGGGAAAATAACTGACACTTTTCTGCATTTTGTTTTGGTTAACGTGTTATTAACACAGATAAATAACAATATATGTAAGTAATTTGTGAGTTTGGTATTTTTACCTCTTTCTTCTTTCTTTTATTAAAAAACGGTGCCTCCCACTAGGCATTAAGCTAGAACTACATAAGACCGACGCACACGTGGACCACGCCTGATTTGTACGTTGAACGACGTCGCGTGGCGTCGCGTGGCGTAGATCTAATGTAGCTCTACGAGTCCAGTTGCCATATAAAATGTATGGAGACCGACGCGCCCAGAACGGCGTACGTGGCACACGTGTGCGCAGTGTAGTTCTACCTTTACATAAACAAGATACCCAGACCCGGAAAAACTATCTATAAAACCCTGCAATGTACCTAATCTAGTCCTAAGTTTATCAATATTATTATTATTATACTTTAATATTAATATATCATACAAATATTTGCTCCGTGCGCGAATTAAACCCGCGACACGCAGCAGTACATCAGCAGTCAATCGCTCAACCTCTCCGTACCGTAGCTAACTTTTTCGTTTAAGTTTTTTCACTATTTATTTATTATATATCTAATTTATTGTATACCTCATAATGTGAACAGTACAAACATTTATAAAAACAAGTATACAATGGGCTGTCTCATCGCACAGGATCATCAAATTCCCAGTACTGAATCTTCACGAGAATAGTTGTATTTTATGTGTAAGTATCCGTAGCTTGCTAACAAACGATGTTTGTGTAGTATATATAAACAAACAAACCAATTTAAAAACTATCAAGGCCCACCACATCCGGAGTGATTCTGGAAACTAAGTCCCTTCTCAACGATAAAAGGATCGCTTTCTATGAAGTGCCACGAGTACGCACTATTAACTGTCTTCCTCTATACTTCAAAAGGTAAGAGCATGACGTTGTGAAAACAATTTTCCTTCTTTTCGTTTCTCTATAATTTCTCTAAGCTGTCCTTATGTCTCGGCTTCAGTGGTGCTTCACTTAAACGCTTATTTTAGATTTTAAGACGTTTTTCGGAAAAATATTAAAGTTAAGCTCCTTTTGTTTCATCTTTAAGTAATTAAACTTTTATTTTAATTGTACGTTGGTAAGTATTTATGCCCACGTTAATTAAAATATACAATGTTTATGGAATGAATATAAGTAGTACAGAAAATGTAATAAATGTTATTACTTATCATGTAAACATACATTTGCTAATTAAAATAGCGTTTAAGAACATAAACAATATATCAATTTAATTTTATTGTAAACATGATTCAGCTAATAACATCGGAACATTCATAAATTGGAAATGAGTGTACATAACTCGCAATTATGATATTAAATAAAAAGCTTATCAAGAATAAAACAATGTTTGATTTTGCCTAAATTCTTTATCCAAATAATATTTGTTAAATGAGTGATGTAATAATAACAAAACGTCAGCATCCGGGCGAATGAATTTGTGTCGTGTGTATTATTTTAACAATTATCAGGAATATTAACGGGCGATCAAAACGTGCCGGGAACAAATTGTGTTGATTTATGATGGGCTCGCCACCCATGTCGCTCCGGTATGGAAATAGAATGCATGTGCCACCACCGCGGACCGCCAACTTGCTGGAAAACTAAAATTGTTATACGAGTGTGTCTTGTTTATTGTAGTTATTTATTAATATTTTTTTTTTATTGGTGATTTAGTTAATTTATATGTATTTAAAAAAGTATTGCGTTTTTTGCAATTTTTTTTTTTTTTTAAAGTAAGAGATGTTTAATAACAAAATACAGGGTGTCTTTGACATCGACGCACAAACGAGTACCATGGATCCAGTACATGAATCTCAACCGTTTAAACTATAGGTATAAAATCGTTATTCTAACATTTTTAGTGAAAAAAGGGATGAATTACTTTTAAAATTAAAAATGTCATCGGGGTTGATTAGGATAACGATTTTATCTACCCCGATGACTTTTTAATTAATAAATTTTTAAGTAAAAAATGTTATTTGTTTTGTTTTACTAAAATATCATCGAGGTTTGTTAGAACAATGATTTTACACAGTATAAATTAAAAAAAGTACACGTGAGGGAGCGGATATCCTCACGTGCCACCGCGACCCCGACTACCGGTCACTCCAGGCACGTGTTTGCGGACGGCGACTAACGGGTAGCTAGCTGTCCGGCCGTCCGATAATCGTCCGGACCGAGCCCGAGCCGTCGACGACGTCAACAAAACCGTAAGGGCCCAGCAGTGCCGATGCCCGCTAAGGCCGCGGGAAATTTTTGAAAAGGAAACCCACGGTCCTAGAATAAAAGTCTGACTTAAGGTCACAAGTGTGGTTTTAGTCAGTAAAAGTCTGACACGCACCATGAGCGGGAGAAGTCATTGGATGATTTCCCACTTCAAAAAAAAGCCTTAGCAAGGCATCTGCCCTACTGGGTTTCTTCACTTTTATTGGCATATTTTTTAATTGATTCGGGCTAGGTCCTTACAGGACGGTCACCTACCCATTACTCGTCGTCCGCAAGACCACGCTTACGGTGACCGGAAATCGGACTGTGATTCTCAAAGCCCAGGGTGTCTCCTTCGGTGGTGGCTGGGGCGTGAGGATGTCCATCCTCCTACGGTTATCATCTTCTTCGTAGAAGGAGACCGTGACTTGAACCAGAGCTTGATGCGAGAGGTCGCCGCCGCCAGATGTATGTAATAGGGGTTAAAGTATGAAATTGCCTTTTATTTAAACGGGTTGCTTTGAAGTGTTATATCTATGGATTGACTTGGAATTATAAGTTCAAATAAACTTCATATTAAAGGTACGTTTTTCTTTTTCCAAAATTAGGTATTTATCGGTTTCTTTGTGTTTTGTATTTTCTGTAATATCGCAGTCCTTGTAACTATTTTTGTATGAAATATAAGAAAACTCGCATTATTTTCTAATATGAGTTCTACCGTGGAAACAATGTATCTCAAGCGGTATGCAATATTGATGATTTATATGGACTTTAAACTGCTAATGAATGGGATGTTTATTTTTGTTTCAGTCACTTTCAAGTGGGAAATTTTATCTCACGAATAACTTTTCTCCTCAGTGCGGCAACTAGACAAAATCTCACAGGGGCGCCGGCTTTTAGAAAACCTCATGGGTGCTCATGCTCATTTGATGACTCGAAAAAGTGGCGAATTGTGAGAAGAGAAAAGCACTGATCGAAATTTTGATAACAGATAGTAACTGGCATCCGTAACCCACATCGTTAATAAATTGAGACCACATCACATACATTGTCCTGGTCCCAAACTAAGGTTTTTTCTTGTACTATGGAAACCAGGAACAACGAAGTTACCACAAACACCCAGACCCAACACAAATATCTGTTTCATCAACAGACATTTGTGTTCATGCGGGAATCGAACCCGCGACCCTTGCGTTACAACCGGCGCTCTAAACAACTGCGGTAAACGGATCGTCGGCTAATGAAAAAACGCCCATCCCTAAAAGACGATTACTGATCTGTTTCTTGATGTCTATTCTCAGGGGTGCTCGGCGCCCACTGTTTATTTCTCATGGGTGCTCGAGCCCACGAGCACCCACGGAGTCGGCGCCTCTGCAAGAGCACAAAGTTCTTTTGTTAGAAGAAAATCGTAGGTATACGTAATTGATATTGCTTACCCTTTGAAATGCATAGTTTCCACGTTGGAACTCTTAATATGAAAAAAAAGTTTTTTTATTAGCTTTCATGGTTATAAGAACTGCGATATTACAGAAAATACAAAACACAAAGATCCCAATAAATACCTAATTTCGGAAAATGAATAACGGTACTTTTAATATAAAGTTTATTTAAACTTATAATTCAAACTACCCGTTTTAAAAAACGGCACCTTCATAGTTAAAGACTTAATACACAGTTATGTTTACTGTAAACAGTTAGTTAATATTTTAGTTATTGTACATATATTGTTATATAAATTACTTCAAAATTAACTAAATAACCATTTAACCTAACTTCCTATCGATAGTATCTATAAAAACAAAATCATTTGAGTTGAATCTTTAGTCGGGCTGCTACTGTATTTTGTAAACATCTGGCGGTGCGGTTTCAACTCATGTTTGCATGCAGATGTGGTTTTTTTTGTGTTTTTACGACTCAAACTCCAAAGTACCTATGTTGCAGCTAAGAGAGATCTTCGCTTGAATAGCCTGTAACTAAGTTTTAAACCTACAATGTAAAAAAATGTCTTTTTTTCCGAAGAAACGTTATAATTTTAACAAAACCGAACCCGTATACGGGCATCGAAATAATAAATGGGTAGTGTGTTTGAGTATTTTTATCCGTAGTTAAATACTTATTGAATTTTTTTTTTAATGGTGTATACTCTCCCACTGCTGGGCAAAGGCCTCCCCCAACTTCTTCCAGGTATCTTTTC
Organism: Mythimna impura; assembly: GCA_905147345.3. NCBI lineage: Eukaryota > Metazoa > Arthropoda > Insecta > Lepidoptera > Noctuidae > Mythimna > Mythimna impura. The sequence goes on along the minus strand of LR990343.1, from coordinate 15,581,340 downwards.
TTGAGCCACCTCGAACCAGTCCTTGTGGTAGGCATCTAGGTCGTCTCGCCATTGAATTTGTTATCTTAATCAATTATTTTAATGACACTTTGATTAGTTCTAGATCTATCAATTAAATAAGTTAATAATCAAAGTTGTATAATCTATAGAGACTCACAAAATTAATTGCTGATTGCAATAGCCTATCTCTATAATTATGTTTCATTTATAAAACAAGATTGTGACTGTAGATATTCTAAGATTTATTGGGTCTTTGGAGATCTTAGCCAAAAATAAAATGTATGCCAATAAAACCATACCTACATCTATCTAAATATATCACATATTACCTACTATCGTTTAACTTAGTCACAAGCTCTGAAATTTATAGAGACCGACCGAAATATCGGCTACGATTTCGGCCAAAAAGTAACCGAATATTTCTTTGGTCGAGCAAAACTAGCTTCTTTGAGCTGACGGTTGTGATAGATACTTAAAAACTTACTGATTCTTTCGTCTACGTGTTTATATTTTTCATTTAATCGACGATTTATTTGATTTATTTGATATGAAAGTCATAATGATAAAGCCGAAACTGAATAAAATGGTGCCGAACATTTTGTCTCGTATTCGGTTCCGGCGCCAAATTGTGTTTCGATCGGTCACTAGTAATTTATAACTTTCAAATAAATATTTGACGTTCGTGTTTGGTAGTTTCACAATTTGACAAATCAAACGTCATTTATCAGTTTCCAGTTTAACCCACAACTTATAGGAACATTTTCTTGCGTTAACTCATTTTTGGCTAATCGAACGTAATTTTTAATATTATGTACACTTTATTTTATTTTTATTTTATTGTAATCGGAAAACAAACAGTATTATCATCTATAAAAACAACAAATTATGCAACTGTAAAGTCTTTGGTACTTGAAATAAATAGATAAAATTAAATAAATAATAAATAAATAAACCAATGATATGTTTTCATACTTATCAAAGTTATTTAAAAAAATACTTATGTCAGAATACTTGGTTTTATGTTACATGGATCTTCATGGATCTTCCTGCCCTTGTCCCGTTTTATTTGGAGTCGGTGCAACACGTTCTTTTGCGTGACCGTTTTGGGAAACTAAGTGAAATCGGGATTGGGCTTGGCGTGCTTAGCGCACGCCAAGCCCAATGCTACGCTCAACGCTACTCTTGAGTTGATTTTGACAGCTGCTTATGGCGCCAATATTAAGGTTGAACTAGTCGCGGGCTCGAACTCGCTGATGGTTGAGGCCAAAAAGTGCGCTGTCTCATCGGACATCGTGTCCGACAGCAATAGTATTAAGTATAAGCAGTTAGACGCTAGTATATAGTATAATAATACGTTGTGCATATAGATGCACTACGTATTATTTGCACGCACACAAACACCGTTACGAACTGAAACGACATTACCTAGCAGGCTTAAACGTCATTCTTATTTCCAGTGTGGGTAAGAGATGGCGCTAGACAACCTGTATAGCTCTGTCTCTTACCCACACTGAATAAAAAATGAAACAATCTTACTTTGAACGCCTATCACATATCGCCAAAGACGACGGTTAATTTTAGGATTTCAATATTTTTTTACGCCCGAATTAATTTAAAACATTACAATTAGTTAATTAAACGACTATTTATATCATATTTATTTAGCAGTAAATAATATTTAAAAGATAAAGCATTTTAAAGACTCATTACCGGTTAATCGTAATACGTTGGACATCACTATTGCGGTCCGTAACATAGCTAACTTCACTTTTAGCAAAACAATCTTGGGGCAATCCCGATTTCAATCCAATTTTGACAATATTGTTTTTAAGAGTACCGTAACTACATAATTGACATTGGAATCGTATTGGCTTTAGATTGAAATTGAAATTAGTTTGGAGAGTAAGCCTGCAGGTCCTGGTTGCCGAATGTACCCACGAATCTCTTGAAACCTCTGGTATATCCGATGAACAGGGCTCAAATTTAGCTGTTGAGCAACTTCATTTTGATCATGACTTGCTTCGGACAAAGCAATGACTTGAACGTCTTCTGCGGGCGTGGTATCAATATTTTTCCAGTAAATCCGTCTATTTCCAGTAGAGACGTTATCACGTTAAATATCCAAAAAAACACCCTTTTTGTACCTCTGGGTAAAGGTGCAAGTAGTGAAATGTAAATGGGTGAATTTGGGGAATTGGGTGTTTTTTTTTTTAGGTTGGAAAATCATCTAATGACAAATTTCGCTCTTGGGCGGAGCGCGAGATAGTATCAGACTTTTAATGACTAAAAACCCACCCCTTTTCCTTCTTTGCCTTCATCCCGGGGCCCCGGGTTTCGCTTTCACACTACCCGTGGTCCCAGTAAAGAAAGAAAAGAAAGAAAGAAAACATGTTTATTCTGCCCAAATAGACGCACAATAAAATATAGCAAACTGTCGGGCCATGTGCAAACCGAGCATAACTGTGCTGCACTATAGACACACAATAATATATAATATAAACACAGTTGACTGATGTCTACATAGTCTGTGGTTGTCTACACAAAACACAGTCTGATCTTAGCTTAGTCTGTGGTTGTCCATTGTCATCCATATTGTCTATTGCACCGACCGACAGAGACTGACATAACCTAATATAAATAACAGACTAAGTCCAGTAGGCTTCGACCCTGCTGGGCCCCTACGATTTGCTGACATCTCCCTAAGACGCGCGTGGAACAGTACGCCCGTCGACGATTTGGGCTCGGTCCAGACGGTTACCGGACGGTCGGACGGTGAGCCACCCATTACTCGCCGTCCGCAAGCCCGCGCCTACGGTGGGCGGAAATCGGGATCGGGATCCCGGCGGTGGTTGGGACGTGAGGACCGTTGCCTCACGCGATCGGCCGCCTCCTTTGCTAGCATTACTGCTTTGCAGAAGGAGGCGACCGCCTGCCACTCCTCCTCGCTCCGGACCATGGCCTGTACCAAGGCCCGGCGCGAGAGATCACTGCCGCCGATCGCTCCCACGAGGTACACGGCGGTGCTCTGTCCAGGCGGGGCACACCTCTACCGTATGCTCCACCGTGTCCTCCGGGCGGTCCACACAATGGTGGCACCCAGGCATTTCTTCCGCACAGATCCGGTGCAGGAACCTCCCGAACTTACCATGTCCGGTGAGAACCTGCGTAATGCGGAAGGTAAGGACGCCATGTTGTCTTTCCAGCCACTCCTCAATGATGGGACTTATCGCCATAATTGTGGCGTACTGGGTTACGACAGTAGCTGTCACCATTCCACCATGAGATCCCGCCGGAGCTCTTTCCGCCATGCCGCGACTTGCGGCAGCGGAGTTTCGCCCCGGCGTTGCATCTTCACGCGCAGATCGTGCATACGTGCAAGGACTGTTGCCTCTAAATCCCACGGTGGCAGGCCAGCAAGGAGGCTCTCTCTTTCACGGGAAACCGGCGATATCCCCGCACCATCCGGATGGCCATGACCCTCTGGCATGCGTTCAGCTTGGCCGCCGGTCGCTTTCGCAGCGACGGCGCCCATACCGGCGCCCCATAAAGGGCCATGGACCGAACGATTCCTGTGTAGAACCTCCAGCAGGAGGCGTCTGGACCCCCTAGGTTGGGCAGAAGCCGTGCTTGAGGGCAGCCCCAGTCCGATCCAGTTTGGGAGCCAGACGTCGGAAGTGCTCCTCGAAATTCCATCGGCTGTCGAGGACGAGTCCCAGGTACTTCATCGTCGACTCGACGCCGATGTGAACTCCTCCTACCGTTATTTGGGAACCCGGTGGTGGCGCATTCCGAGGGCCATGAAAGCACATGGCCTCGGACTTGTGCAGTGGCACCTCGAGTCCCAACTGCTGGATCCTCTCCACGACTATCGCAACCCCGCGTGTCCCTAGTTCGACGCCTGGTACGACTCTCTCTGCGCCTGGAACAGCATGTCGTCTGCGTAACAGAACACGCTGACCCCGTCAGGGAGGTCGCCGCGCAGCACGTAGTCGTACCCGATAGTCCACAAGGGCGGTCCTTGTACCGATCCCTGCGGAACACTGCACGACATCTCTCGCCGTTTCCACTCTCCTTGGTGACCGGGGTAGATGATGAACCTGTCCATCAGACAGGCCTCGATCACACGACAGAGGTAGTCGGGCACCCGGTGATACCGGAGTGCCCTCCTAATGCTACTCCAGGGCAGGGAATTGAAGGCGTTGGGTATGTCCAAAGACACCGCGCGAAGACACACCTGCCCTGGGATACCGCATCCCCCATCGTGAGGGCTCGCACGCGCATTATAGCGTCCACCGTGGAGCGTCCCCTGCGAATGCCGAACTGACCGTCCGCAAGGGGGATTGGGTGTACGGTTGGTTTTTATGAGTTACGTGAAGGTCAATGATCTTAATTTTGTATTTTTGTAAAGCCAACCTTGTATGCTTTAATTTTGCTTAACAATTAGCACTCAATATATTTAGACTTAAGAAAAATCAGTATTACACCAAATTACAAGCGATGTGCGATTTTATTGCTTTCAAGTGTTCCTGCCTACCTACATAATACCTAATTATGTAATTTCAGAGAAAGCTACCGAATAATGCTCTCATAAAGAATCCATTGCTATTAACAGATTTTCCCTCAAGCCTCATCTTTTATTGTCAGTATTTACACGCATTGTTCAGACGAAATAGGTTTTTATTCACAACAAAGCTTCTGACTTTGTGTTGTAACAAAATTATGTGAAATGGAAAAAGATTCCCCTTATTTTTTCATCAAAATATTACCGAGATCTCGCACTCTTTTTGTATTTTGTGTAAAAGTACCGTGGACTGTTATTGTTTTATTTTTTTATTATTTGTTAAAAGCAGAGGCCTACAAAAAAATTAAAAAGAAAGAAAGAAAAAATATTTTTATTTAGCGACATAAGAAGACGTATTGGGAAGGCAAAGAGCGCCATGTCACTGCATTGCATCGGGCCGACAGGAACATCTCGCGTAAGACTAAGAGAAAGCTCATCACCACCCTCATATTCTCCATCGTCTTGTATGGTCAAGGGACCTGGACCCTTAAAAACCGTGGCCGAATTGCCACTTTTGAGAAGTGTTCTTGAAAGAAAATGCTCGGAATCCACTGGACAGAGTATCGGAACAACGACTCCTTAATAGCCGAACTCAAGTCACTCATGAGACTCACCACCATATGCCAAAGAAGAATCTTTGATTTTTTCGGCCACATTACCAGAAAGAGAGGTGATAACATGGAAAAATTGCTGCTGACATGAAAACTAGATGGGAAAAGACCCAGAGGCCGGAGTCCGATATGTTGGTCAGACCAAATTCGTGGTACACTGAAGACCACTATCTGCGACGCCATCCATGATATGAGACCCTGCTTCATGCCAAATTTCAGGATTCAAGGTCAACGGGGAGTACTCTATGAATTTTGATTCCTTTGAGACTGTCAAAATATACGTTTTTTGTGACATAAACGGCCGTATTTTTTTTTCGTTTCGTTAGCTTGGTGGGGCAGCAGACCCGAGTATATGGTTTTAATTTCAACTTGATACCTCCACGCTTTCCCGAGATAAAGGGTCTTGACAGACAGACCGACAGACGGACAACAAAGTGACCCTGTAAGGGATCCGTTTTTTCTTTTTGAGGTATGGAACCCTAAAAATTATAAGTAGTGTGTGCTTCACCGAAAAAGACTTTTATATGTTAGTGGTCATATTATAAATAATTTCAAGTGGTGTTAGGGCCAATGTAACTTAACGCATAAATATGAAATGTGAGTGGGCGAGACTGTAGGGTTATACAGTCTACTGAAGTACTTCCACAATACCGTAAATTATAATAGCAAAGAGCTGTTAAGGGTTTACATCAAATATTTACAAGAGCGAACGCTGCGTCCACCTGTGTCCTCAGATTCAGATAAGGGACCGTATATAAACCACCTTATACTTTTAAGTGTGGTTAATATTAAATACCCCTATATGGAAGTATATTTTTCCTGAAATATTGGCCTCGTTGTGATGATGTTTCATTATTAGGTTAGCCGTTCATAAAATACGAAGCAAAAATTAAACAAAATTTCATAAGTATAAATAAAGTACCTACATACGACAGTCCATTTATATTTTTGCCTCCGTTTCAATTGTATAATTTTATGTATTTTTACAGACGTTAGAATTCTACTTTATTGGTGTTTTACATATAAACCTTTGGGATTAGAAGAAAGCTGAGGGCAATTTTGGGATCATTGGCTTTACGAGCCATAAAACCTTTTTCGTATAGAATTATGTGTGAAATATTTTCTTTATATCTGTGTCATGTTGTTATCATATTATCCCGGAGAGGAAGCATATTTTCCGAATAGTTAACCTCATTAGCGAGCCCTTTTATGTTTACTTATATGAGTTGTTTTGACGTAAATTAGTTAAGTTTGGGTTTCTGTGATGTATCGTGTTGTGTGCAGATGAGATTGTCTGCAGAGACTTCGTTTGGGGTACGCTAACAAATTACCATGTAATTTACACACGTCATAATTAACGCAATTCATATTATGCTGAATAAATGAGGCTTTATGTTTGTTTTCGTTTTCTGTAATCTTGAGGGAGTATTATGGAGAAAAGTAGGTTTTGTTCCATTGGCAATGCATAGGCAATCTAGTTAACAGGCGGCTATAAAACTTTTACAAACATAAGCCCTAGTAGTGCTAGCCCCTATACACCTGAAGGATATCCCTAGATATCAAACCCCATGTCAAACCAATAGGTACTTACATTAACCAACCAATGTTTACGTAGATAGATTTAATCGATTTTAATACTGAGAACCGCCCCTTAATGCATATCAACATCATCTTCCTGCCCTTGTCCCGTGTTATTTGGGGTCGGCGCAACATGTTTTTTTCTTCCATTCTGCCCTGTCACTCGTCATACTATCACTAACTTCCTTTTCTTTCATATCACTCTTCACACAATCCATCCATCTTTTCTTTGGTCTCCCTCTCCCTCTCCATCCATCCACATGTAAACTCATAACTCTTTTAGTAACATGCGTTTCATCCCTCCTCTTCACATGACCATACCAAGACAAACGATTCCCTTTCAACTTTTCAGTCACTGGCGCCACTTTCAAACTTCCCCTAATATACTCATTTCTCACTTTATCCCTTAATGCATATCAACATTTCAATTTATTTTCTCTTATAGTGAAATGAAATTTTGTGCACAATCTCATTTGAATAACTTGTTTAGCGGCGAATGAATAAGTGTCTGCTGGCTTATTATTACGTTTACACACACTAAGGATGCCTCACAAACGTTTTCACAACGTTATTAATGTTTGGTTTAATAACGCTACGACTTTTTTAAATTTTAATAAAATATGCCAAACCAAATATTTTGTTGCGAACTGACGAAGTAAATATATCCAACAAAATTTGAATATAAAAACGAAATACAGCTGAACAACCCTCATGCCAATTTGTTGACAAAAAACAACGAAAATGCGTGGAGTGTGGACGGTCCCTAACGTGTACTACGTGGAAAGTATTTTATTACCGATAGACCGAAATAAGTGCTTAGGTATTTATTGTCATTTTATTTGTTCAAGCGAAGTGCAAACATGGAATATATCCGCGTAACCCTTTTCAGGGTGTCTACCACTTTCTATTTATGTCAGTACGAGTTGGGTGGCGCGCCCTCTATAAATCAGAGGCGTTTTGTTCAGGCCCATTACGCCGTTTTACCGCCTTCCTACTGAGACAAAATTAGATCATACCGAAGGGAAAACCCCGTTCTACCCATACATAACTTTTGTTGTAAAACCTTTAATACTTACAAGGCAATACGTGTCGGCTTGTTTACTGCGGGTCTGTAACCGCACGCGCCGGTCGGCTTCATATCCGCTTGTATTGCGGATCTATTTCCTAGCTTTAAGTGCTTCCGATGTTATGAATTAACACCTGGAGTATAAAGTTGTCTAGTATAAAGTTTTACTTACAATCCGTAAACGCGCTTTATTCACCGTTGTCTGAATATACTGTATATCGGCAGAGCCTATTGGTTTCGAAGGATTTAAGTATAATCCCTTTTTATTTCCTGATCTATTAGATTACTAAGAAAGTTCACTGGTTAGTTATTACGAGCTCTACAAGGAAGGCGTATTTTTTTAGGGAACATAATCTTTGAGCAAGTAAAATGACATTACTTTATAAAAACGCTTATGGATCAATAAAAACACCAACTTAAGTAAGCCTGAAACAGAAAGCTATTTAATGTATTTATTCGCTTAATCTGCAAGCGGAATCAATCAATCGCGGCAGCGAATATTGCTCTGTTCATATGAACTTGAATATATTTCTATTTACGTTGCAAAGTGAATGTAAGCGTAGTTCATGCAACATGACAGGACACTGCCTATCCATTCACGCACCAGTTTCTGTGCAGTATGTACCTCGGCTCTACCTATATGTTTGGTTACTATGTATTGCATCAAATCGTTAAAGTGAATAGAAAGCCTTTTAAGCCCCTGAAATCCTCCGCGTCACTTTCTAGTCCGACATATTCATGAAATAAAAGCCCACTAACATAGTTTTCAGATACGATAACACTTTTACTCAAATAAACGGGTCGTTATTTCCACAAACACAAACAAAGTTGTTTACATAAAATTGAATAAATAGCCATATTCCATACATATGTCTTCTCATTTCATTTCATTCTAAGGACACAAATTGCAAATATCTAGGAGTATGTTCGGTATTTGCTCATATATTTCAGCGAAGTCGTAAAAAATAATGGTGACAAAATGTCAAATATCGTGCCTACACTTTGATTTATAGCACCATTTAGT